>JAQJVK010000010.1:1319568-2726159 GCA_035578135.1 Flexamia atlantica
GGCTAGGATGTTCTGGTTAGGCCAGAAGGTTTAGGAAGTAGGATGTATGTTTATCTTTTTTAGAGGGGTAACATACGTGTAGTGAGTGACATACGAGTGTGTTTTTGTCCACGCTATGTTTGAGTGATGCGAGTGCGTTAATTTGAAGTCTCGTTGTGCGACAAGGTTTGTGATTCATCTAGTGCAGTGGGACTATGATTGACAACGATGATTGTCGGGTTATTGTATTCGACGAGTGTCGGGTTATTGTGTTCGACGAGTGTCGAGTTGTTGAGTTCGACGAGTGTTGAGTTGGTTTTTATTATGTTCGACGAGTATCGAGCCTTGTATTCTTGTGTTTTTTCGACTTGTGGTCGAGATGGGGAATCGTGTTCGACGTGTCGTCGAGTTTGGAGATTTATTGTGCGCTGTTTTATTCGAATATGAGGATGTTGTGTTTCTTGTGCATTTTGGACTCGAGGTCCAGCGGCTATGTGAAATGTTTTTTCGACATGGTGTCGAGTTGGTGTTCTTGTGCGTTTTGGACTCGAGGTCCAGTATAGCTAGGCGAGTTGTGTTTATTTCTCGACTCGAGGTTGACAGTGTGAATTGTGGATTTTCGACTTGAGGTCGGATATGTGTTTCTTGTGCGTTTTGGACTCGAGGTCCAGTACCTGTGTGGATTGTGTTTTTCGACTCGAGGTCGTGTTTGTGAATTGTGTTTTTTGGCTCGAGGCCAAGTGTGAATTGTGAGTTTTGGACTCGAGGTCCAGTAGCTATGCGAATTGTGTTTTTTTTCGACTCGAGGTCGGGAGTGTGAACTGTGTTTCTTCGACTCGAGGTCGGGTTGTGTTTCCGGTGCTTTCGATGAGTTTTCGGGAGTGTTTTTTTAGTTTCGACGAGCAGTCGAGTTTGTCGACGGTTGAGCAGCACGTGACGGGCACTGAGTTGTATTCCCACGGTGGGACATACGCCTATGATTGATGTTTTTTTCAGGTTGGGACTGAGAGGTACTCAGTTTGGTCTTAATGTCTTAATGTTTAATGTTTATGGTATTAATGGAGGTGAGATTCATCAGGGATACCGGTCCCCTAGTGGAGTGCTGCGAAGGTATTGTATGCCTACTGTACAATTTTGTGTGTGATGGGTGAGCCCATGTGTTGGGATGTACTAATGGAGGCAATGTGATGTATTTGGTAGCTCTGTCAGTTTATGAGCCCAGGTGAGTGTTTAGAGACAGTTTTTTTCAGATACATCGCAAGTGGTGGACGCAGAAGCGTTAATTAAAGTATAATTGATAAGTTAGTTAAGGGGATGAATTACTGGGTTTTGTTTAGCAGTTTTTAGTTAACGGGTGTTAGTAGTTAGTAGTTTATAACTCTGAAGAATGTATAGGATTTCAGGTGGTAACATTTTTGGAAGGTAGTTTAGAATAAGGGTATTTGATTATGGTACAGGTGGTTCGTGTGAGGAAAGTTGCAGTGAGTGCGTTGAATGCGGTCAGCTGTTTACAGTTTGCAGACTTAAGAATGCTGACACCAGAGACTGGCCACCTGACCTTGCTGATGTCTGAAATTGCTTGGGTCATTGCATGTTTTGTTCTAGTTTGTAAATATGGGTGTGGGGCTTGGATTGAGAGATTTGGGAAATGTAATTCGGGTTAATTGTTTTTTTAAACAGAAAATTTAGTTTTAAAATGGTTTGGGCCCAAACCTAAATTTAAGGGGTATTTATTAGTTTTTGATGAAGTTAATTAATTGAGGGAAGTTAGGGATTAAAAGTCAAATTAAGATTACTCGGAATTATACGTGTTTGTTAATTTTTCTTACATCAAATGTTAGATTGATCTAAGTGATTTTCTCAAGGGTTTTTGTGATTGTTTTTTATTGATTTTCTTACATACAATGGTGAAGATTTTTTGTGTGGTAGTACCGCTTATTAAATTTGGAAAACTGAAGTTTTTAATGTAATTTCTTGTGAATAAAGTAAATTTTCGGGCTGACTATGGATTTCTTGGCGAAATGAATTGAAAATTCATGTTAAGGATGATACTGATTTTTAATAATGTTAAGTTTTCCTCTGAACACTTTAAGATTGATTTTGGTTTGTCTGAGCAGGGAAAAAGAATGTCTTTTTACAGAAAATATTGCGACTGTTTTTGTATTTGAAAACTAGACTGAATAATCTATATTTACTTTTAGTAGACTTTTCAATAAGAATGAATTAAAACAAACAAGTTTTGGATAATTTGGTCGTGTAAAGGATAACTGTTCATAAAATTATTTTTTTTATATGTTGGTTTTGAAAGAAAAGTTTGATAAATTTGAGGATTGGTTAATGTTTTTAACATTTAAAATGTATTGAGAAATGATTGTATGTAACACACATTTGGTATCAATTTTTTTTACAATTTTTTTTTATAAATTGTACTTAAAGGAAAATCAACAGCCAAATACTTCTTCTCGTAGCATGGAACGTTTTTGTAATTTGCGGAATTTTATTAAGTGGGTTTTTAGAAAATTTATTGGCAAACTTAGAAAGAGGGGTTTAATACAAAATTCGTTAACTAATTCGATTGAAATGAGTGTTGTATTTTTTGTAGCCGTACCACCTTTTCCATTCTTTCTTCAACCTTATGGACTGACCAATAGAATCTGACTTCTCCGGGATCCAGTCTGCTGCGTAGTCTGGACCTCATCTGTGGAACTTGGCTGAATGGGCGCCTACAATGGTGAAACGGGACTTCATCATACCGAGCAAGGGTCATCACGCTTTGAGGGGCCACCATCATGGTGACACGGTGGTGAGAAGGGATTCCAGCATCTGGTTGCTACCAACGACTACACTCTCGGTTTCGTCCATGGAGGATTGCCACCCTTCTCTGCCGGTGGTGCCGCTTCACTTCAAATGGACTGTCAAAAGGTTTTGGGGGACACACGCATCAGGCCCTTTAGTACGTCGCATCATGGTTCTACACTACTTCACGGCATGGCGACGTAGAAGATTCATCGGCAACAATTGGTCAGTCCGTTCCTCACTATACATACAATTCAAATCAACCTTTTTTCCCTTTTCCTTTTTTTTGATCACATAAAAGTTTTTTTGTTTGTTAAAGTAACTTGGGGGTTCATTGTTCTTTGGGTTATTGTCAAGTAGATTGCAGGTTTTTGGGGGGGCAGGATTGTTTGTTTCAAAGACGCTGAGGACATCGTCTCCCGTAGATGGGGGGATGTGATGGTTGGGTGGTTTGTCCTTTGTAAAGGGGAAGTATTTGAGCATGTTGTGTGAGTAGACTGGAATTGTTACTAAACAGACTCTTGTTATGCTGACTGACTGACAGCTCAGGCTTTAAGTAGGTCAGGTAACAAGAGGATGGGGTCATTTGCATAGGAGGGGTTTTTGGGAGTGTGTTGGAGGACTGAGGGGCCTCAGGGCTCGTGGCCCGTCAGGCCAGGGCCCACGTAAGTAATCTTAGTGTTTTTCCAAATTTAAATGATAAGTCTTTTTAATCATACAAGTTCCAGGCTGCTCACCCTTTGTTCTCTGTAATTCATTTCAAGCCTTTGATATAACAACAAAAGTAATGAGTAATGTTAGTTTGGTTTTGAGTTTTAATTGTACTAGAATCTTAGTTTTTATAGAGTATTTCAGTTGTTTGAGCACTTTGTCGTTAGCCTGTGAATAAACGTATTGTCTTTGTCAAGCATGTCTCTTTCTCCGGCTACGTTCCCAATGTGGTCGTGTACGGGGCCCCTTAGTTGACAGCCAACAGAGGGGTTTTGTGCACGTCACACATACATACATACATACATACATACATACATACACATACACATACACGCACGCACGCACGCACGCACGCGCGCACACACACACACACGCGCGCGCGCGCGCGCGCACACACGCGCACACACACGCACACACACGCACACACACGCACACACATACATACATCATAAATGTCATAAACACATAAAATGTGTACATAATTAAATAATATTTTACTTCATAGGTGTCAGGCACTCATAACGACAAGTGGCTTAATTATGGTGCACTCTGTTGACGTCACTTGAAGCGTGTGTGAATCCGTCTAACAGGATACTTATAAATTTCATACCGTTTCAACAATAAGACGATAAGTTAAAACTGCCCATGAAATACATCGATACCAGATTTCATGAACTAGATTATTATTTATTGTATGTTTTTAAACTTTACGGAATAAACATTTTTGCTTACACAAATGCAACTAATAAAGAGTACCTGGAGAACTGAGCCTGTTCGATATTATTTCATACTTACCAGTTCATCCACTTACTGTATACAATCCGATGATGCTTAAAAATACATGCTTTTTTCTCCATGCAATCTTTATCCCACACGCTTTATTTTTCCAAGATGGCTGCATAGTTTGCTAACGGTTCATATGATTACTTTATTTGTTTACATTTGTTGTATATTTCGTTGCTAGCATGGCAACTCATAAGGCCCAATGTTATCTTCGACTATAAAATTCATTTTAGCGAATTTCCTTAAAGGAATAAGCTATTACCGTAGGTCTCATGGTAAGACCTAAGCCCGAGACCATGTTAACTTTTCATATTGGGGCCCCCAGAAGCCCCAATTCGTTCAAATTTTTATATACATATATATATATATATATCTATATATCTATATATCTATAGATCTATATATCTATATATCTATATATCTATATATATATATATATATATATATGTCTGTTAACACGATAGCGGCCGTAAATATTGTCTGATCTAAATGAAATTTGGTACAGACATGTAAAGTGGTAATCACACGGACGAGTTCGTAAACCAGCATGATCGGACCACCGGAAGGGGGGGGGGTAAAGGGGGTAAACCCCCCAAAAAATGGGGTTTTTGAGTTTTTTACATAGAAAAATAAAAATAATCCAATTTTTGTTACTACCATTGAATTCAGCTCAAAAAAACAAATAATTTAGTATTTTGAATCACTGCTCTATGTCCATTGGTAACCCAGATATTGAAAGTGGTAAACACAGTACGTTGTCCCTATGTTAACCTTATGGGAAATAAGTAAAATTCTATATCTCGCTTATTTCTCAACATATCTTGATAAAACTTGGTAAATGTCTTCTTCTAGTTGAGATCTACTAAATATTGAACTAAAATCACCCAGTTTTAAAATACCTGCAGCAGCAAACCTCCATACTCATTCCCCATGTTATTCTTATGGAGCTTACAAAAAACATGTTAAATCTCGCCATGTTGGATTGAAACATGTTGTTATGCATTTGAAATTCGCTGAGTATGCAGGTCTGCTGCAACGGGGGTATTATTTCGTTATTAGATTTTCTCTGACCAAGAAACCTTCATGAAACTTGCTTTTGGGTAAGAAATTAGTTATTTTCAAACTTTCGGGGAAATACTCGCAGCCGTTTTTGAGAAATTGATGTGCAAGCAAGCAAACACACAAACATTGTTCATATAAGAGTATAGGATTTATAATTGTATTTTTTTCCAAAATTTACAAAATAAACATTTTTGCTTCCACAAATTCTAATAAAGATATCTCTCGACCGATGAATAAATTCCCTCTATACCTTTGTTCAGTCTCCTTGTTCGTAGTTTGGCACGGTCGTCGTGATAATGCCTGCCCAGATTTACAAGGTGCGGACGTCTCTTTGTTCTCTATGATAAGACTATAATTCAATATGTCGTCGGTATAAAGTGGCCCGATGTTCTATTCTGGGCTAGGTGTCGCTCGGAACATGAACCTGGCGGATTGTACAGTCGACTCTCGCTAACTCGAAATACCACGGGAATGCGATTTTTCTTCAATTTACGCATAATTCGACATAGGCATAGATCGAGTTAGAGAGGTATTTCTTCGTTAATTTCTACTTACAGCGTTTTAAATAAATACAAATATCGAGTTCCAACAAATCGACGAAAGCATTAAAATGTTTAAGGTACGGGCTAGCGCCGACCGAGCACAAATCGATGTTAGAAATTATAACTAACTATATACAAAATTTAAAAACGTAAAACAAGGAACATACACAATGCAACAGTAGTACAGACTGTCTGGAACTTGTGAACATGAAAAAACGTCATTAAATTTCACTTGAGCGTATACAGTGCCAGAAAAAAGAATGTTATAAAATTTTATTTATAAAATTCGTACGTTTACTTTGCGATGAGCTAAACGTCACTGATTCAACACGCTCAGCACCGACAGTACGGGGAAATTCATTAACATCCATTCCAAAAGAGATTGGCTTTTCCGAATCACCAGCGCAATGACCAAAATAGTAGTTTATGTAACGTTTGTATTATGAATGTCTTCAAGCCACGAGTGACATGTAAGTCAGAAAACGAGCGAAGCGAGTTCGGATGACTATTGGAAGGGGGTAAAACCCTCCATAAATATGTTCTTTATTTTTTACATAGACAAATTAAAATAATGTTATTTTGGTTTATACCATTGAATTCAGCTCAACTACTTTATCTACGACCAACAATATACGACAAATTTTTCCCCGAAGTTAAACAAAACTCATGACTTTTACTAATGATGGAATAGGTCAACTCAAATTTATTTGAGGTTAAGCACATAAGCAGACTTAACCATGCATCGTTGTGGAACAATCAGCTGATGGGATAAGTCAACTCAAACATGAATCGTAATACAACAATCACCTGATGTGCAAATTGCGTAATTGTCATTATGACACTACTTTAGTCAAATGCCGCGTTCCCATTGGTCTAGAACCCGTATCATAAAGTGAAACCTGTTACATAAAGTTAACTTTATGCAACGGGTTTGTATTTGGTTTAATAAATGGACCTCATTATCACATTAGTTGTAACATCGATATTGGTGATTATTGCAGTGGTCCTACAGATAAAATATTTTAATTAAATATCAGATTCATCGGTGCGCAGCGTCCCGTCGTGCTTGAGAAGGTCCTGGGTTCCCCGCAGCGCCGCAGCGCCGCAGCTCCACTTTCATCGATGAATAACAGAAACTGCACTCGTCGCTTTCACAAGCGTCACGATAATAACAACCGAATAAAAACTTCGATTTGTCGAGAGTAGCTTCATATGTACCACCCACAGTTGCATTCGGTCAATTAAAATTTATATTTGAATATGTCAATATGCCCGATACGATATTTTCATGGATGTTCGGTTTGTCTTTACGATTGATAACTTACATATCGAATACAGTTTACCACACAACATTATAATGACTAATTTAAGCGAGAACGTAACACCACAAATCTTAGTTGTTTTGACTTATAAACATCGTATCAAGTCGGGGAAATACAGGTGTTTTTTTTTTAAACGCAACCCATTTTTAAGATTGAATAATGCTCATATGAATGTGTAATGAGTATTGTTTTATTGATCTTTACATTTTATACAGCCTATTATTTAAGTTTGATCACTTTAGTTTACATTATGTGCTCAAACAGTCTCCCATTGGCATTTGTAAAAAGTTATGCTCTCTCCATCAAATTCCCGAACGCGTGTTGCAAGGCACCTCTTTAAATTCTTTGCATTAAATTTGTTATGTTTGTTTTGAGGTGCTGAATATCTTGTGGATTGTTTTCGTAGGATAATTGATACTTTGCATGTCTGTGGCAAATTTCATTCAGATCGGACCATTTTTACGCGAGTTATCGTGCTTAAAGACACACACATCAAAAACGCAACCCAAAACTTGATTTTATCGGTGAAGGATTATTTCCCCCTAAGATCCCCGGATTTGACCCCACTATATTATTTTATTTGGGGATACATAACAAGTAAGGCCCACGAAAACTACTCACAGGATATTCAGCACCTCAAAACAAACATAACAAACTTAATGCAAGAAATTCAAAGAGGCACCTTGCAACAAGTGTTCGGGAATTTGATTGAAAGAGCATAACTTTATACAAATGCCAATGGCGGACTGTTTGAGCACATAAGGTAAACTAAATGTGATCAAACTTAAATAATAGGCTGTACAAATCAAAAATCAAATCAAAATAAATTTATTTCCATATTTTACAAACTTTTACGAAAAGGTTTTTAAGAAAAATGATCTCGCATGAGCCTGCGAAGGGCCTGTGCGCGAGATGAGTTCTTATCTTTTATATTTACACCTCAACAACATTCCCAACAGCAAAAATGTTTCTATTATCTGATAAAAAACACACAAAAAATATGAAAAAACATACACAACTACAATATTACTAAACCGATTGTTATTTAAAACGCACCACAGCACAGCTTAACTAGTCACGCTCATAAGAATTCGCTATTAGGCTGGATCATATTATTTAAAATTAAATTCTAAGATAAAAAAGATAACAATGAACGAAATGTAGTATAAACAGAACAGTGTATGTATGTAGGTAGGTAGGTAGGTAGTATGGTCGTACGGTCAGGCGTATTTTGTCAAGGGTAAAGATTTTTGTACAAAATGTAAAGATAGATAAAACAATACTCATATCATATTTATATGTGCATTATTCAATCTTAAAAATGGGTTGCGTTTAAAAAAAAAACACCCTGTATTTGTGATTACAGTTTAGAATTCACATTGAAATTACCACTATGCGTTTGAAATTATTTAAAATATTGGATGTAGCACGATAAATACAAGATTAACCATCTAATTGATCGACATTATGCCAGTATATCCGGCTCTTATGTTATCGGTTTTCGTTCGGTCAATACAATCGTTTCACTTGTCAAGGGGGGTTCGGACCCCATGTCCTGTTAAATATTTTTTTAAATAATAATGAAATTTAACTCGCTTACATTAATAATATAATATATCCGTAATAGTTTTGTACAATTTAGTTAATGGAATTTCAATATTTTATCTCTTTAAAATATTCTAGAGACCTTCTATTGATATTTTGTGATCATAGTTCTTATTAAAACTGAAAATACCTCCATTTTGAATTTACCTTATTTTAGGCTTTTCAAAGAAAACATTTTAAAATCCTTAATTATTATGCATCTAGAGCCTATAAAGAATATTTGGGCCAAGATTAAAGGTTCAAAGCCCTACATTGTTCCAGAAAATAAGCTTTGAAAACTAAAAATGGCCGCCATTTTGAATCTCATAATACACCCTTTTTTATCCTTTAGGGAGAATATATTTTAAAATCCGTTCTTAGTACACATCTAGAGCCTATAATGATTAATTGTGCCAAGTTTTATGGTCCAAAGCCATGTAGTTTTTGAGAAACTGTGATCAGTGAGTGAGTGAGTCAGTCAGTCAGTCAACCATTTTGGCTTATATATATATATATATATATATATATATATATATATTGTTTTAACTGATAGACATCGTATCAAGTCGGGGAAATGTTTGTGATTACAGTTTAGAATTCACATTGAAATTACCACTATGCGTTTGAAGTGGTTAAAAATATTGAATATAGCACGATGAATAAATTAACCATCTAATTGACCGACATTATGCCAGTATATCCGGCTCTTATGTTATCGGCTTTCGTTCGGTCAATACACAATCGTTCCACTTGTCAAAGGACTTAGCCAAGGACTTATGTCCTGTTAAATATTTTTGAAATAATAATGAATTTAACTCGCTTATATTTAATGTTTATTCTTGCCTCAGTACAATTATACGTAATAAAGCCAAACGTTTTGAGAATAAAGGTAGGTTAACAGATGACGTGTTGATATTGGCAAAATTATTGCCGTACAGCGAACTAGGGAATACGACAGCGACATGTTTGTGTATTGTAACTTGCCTTAAAGTGTGAGTTTGTTGTTCTAATTTTCAACAATTTTCCGGCGGTTTGTCCCCTGACTCCCTTCCACTTGGGGATCGTCCGTACCTCCAGGCGCCCCTTTCAATGTTTTAATGATTAGTCAGAACTCGTAAGATAAACTCAAAATTATGGCTACACTAGCTCCTCTAAATTGAATTTTAACGACATAAACTGTCTGAACTTAACCCATTTTTATTTAAAAAATTTCCGGGGGAGACTCCCGGACCCCATGATGTTGGGGGTTATTCTATACCCCCCAAATGTATGACTTTCATATATAATCTTCTGCCGTTCCTTCCTATGGCAGACGATCGAATTGGGTGCGGAGGATAAAAAATAGTGTTTGTATTTCAAAATCTTGTTTTTATGAGAACCGAACGATCTACCGATAGTAGAACTTCGAGATGTGAATATTTTGTTGGTCAAAACTCAATATACAACTCCATCTTTTTATCGATTGTTTTGTTATTCGGTGAAAATAAATGGTTGTTGGATATCGATAGTACCTCAGTTTAAAATGGCGTATGATAGGAAACAAGGTAAGTTTGTTCGGTTACTACAACAAACGTTTCGGTTATTACGTTAGTAAAGTTTACATTTAGTTGGGTTAGGTGTGTTACGTTTAGACTAGTTTTACAACGTTTTATTATATTACGGTATTTTTACTGTTTGTGAATGAATCGAATAATGAACTTGACCTTGATTTCAGTTATCAGTGGTTATCGAAATGTTTCTATTTAATTACTGACTGTGTCGAAACAGTATATCGAATGAGTCCACCGAACATCTATTGTTATCGGATGACTATAACGGGTCGGCTTTAGTATCCGATCTTCCTTACGACATATAATATTTCAAAGTACAGTCATGCTTCGCCCTTGTAACATCGTGTTGAGAAGTTCAGTTTGCCCTCAGATAGGTTAGAACGGCAGAAGATCAGATATGAAAAGTCGTACCCCCCAAGCCCCCGATCTTATGGACCCCCCTGTTCCCAAAATCCTGGCTACGTCAGTGGCTTGTGAAAGTCCACCGCGGGCGGCGCGCGGCCAGCCCCATATCCGCGGGCCTAATGATTACGGAAATATCATGTGTGAGGTCTGGCTACACAGGAACCTACCTTTATTGCCGCTTTGATCCTCTACCATCACTTCTTCATTACCTCGCGACGAAATAATTATAGAACTTGACCGCGAGCGACGCCACTGGCGAATCGGGGGCGTTATTTCTCGCTGTCATCTCCATTCTGCCCACCACTCCGTTAGCTCTACAGTAGACTCCGTCTCATCCGGACATCAGTTTAACCGGACTGCAATCGGCGTAAATGAATTATTTTCCTGGACAGTTTTTATTTACAAATCAGTTCAATCGGACTTGATCGCCAGGAAATGTACGGTACTGTATCGACGATTCTCGTAGGAAAGATTTGAGAAACAATATATTGCACTTTTCACAAATTTTGATGGTTGTTCAGATTGAAATTCAAAGCCTAAATATTTGTTTTCTTACATTAACTATTATCTGAATCAGAATCAGAATACAGTACACCTCGGATTATCCGGATTAATGTGACGGAACACCGATCCGGATAACAAAAAATCAGGATAATCCGAGGTCATTACAATATCGCCTAAATAGCGATCGCATACCTTAGCCTACTATTTAAGTGGGCCCCCCTAAGTTAAAATCACTATTTTCCTTTTTCAACCACTCATTTTGAAACTCAATACGAGTTCACAACTATAAACACATCAAGTGACAGCAATAAACTAACTTGCAAAATTGCCATAGGCTTTGTTGATTACTGCTGGCGCTCCAAGTAGCAAACAAAAAAAACTACGTTCACAAAAATTGCAAAAATGCTGTGATGTTCTAGGCAATGTGACTCCTTCAATTAATTATTGAGATTCTAAATGCGTACATTAATGTATTGCATTTGCATTTTACTTTTAGAAGGTGCATTTCACTCGTGAACTCGCTAAAATCACGTTTCTCCCGCGATTTCAATTTTTTTATTTCTTGGATGGACCGGTCCGGATAATCCGGGATCCGGATAATGTGAGGTCCGGATAATCCGAAGTGTACTGTATTTTATTTCCACAACAAATTCAGTAAATTACAAAAATGAAAAACAATGGAAATAAGGCATCGCATGGGCCTAAAGGCTTGTGCGTGATGCCGTGTCGTTAAAGCAAGAAATTGACGTGCAGTCAAAAATAAAATAAATGAACAACTACCTGTCTTAACTTATTAGAATAAAACACTAAAACTTAAAATATTAGGTTAAGGCATTCTTTAGTTTTAGACCGCAGTTATTCAAGATTATCCTCAGTTGTAAAAAATGTAAAAAAAGTCTATATTAGTTAAAATTTGAAAAAGAAAGAAAGTAAGTAATAGCGACATTTCATAAATTATCAACTGTCGTTTTTACTGTTTTTTCGAAATACAGTAATCAGTATTGACTTATACAGTGTATTAGAATTAGCCGTTATAATTTAAAGTGTAGTTTTGGGGGAACATCGGTTTAACCGAAAACCCCGCTATCCGGGCCGGTTTGGGTCTCGAGGTGTCCGGATAACAGGGAGTCTCTTGTACTCAGTTTCAGCTGGTTTAAAATCGGTCGGTCGGATCGAATTACACGTTAAAAAATAAATTTTAAATGTTAAGGTTGTGCGGCCAAGAGTTTTGATAATTTTATAAATAGTTTATTAGCTTATTTTGTTCATAATCACTATTAAGCTGATGCAATCAAGCTTGTTTGTCGAAGAAAAATGTTTTACAGTTTGTTTTGACATCTGCTTTATTTTGAGATTTGTACTTTAGTAGAGCGCTCACCCACGCTCATTATATTTGCTTATAAATCGGTTCGTAATCATTAAAACGGGGTTTTTATATTAGAGATTTTTCCATGAGTTTTATTCCTCCAAGGGTAAAGTTTCTGTAAATCTCAAATCAAAATAGTTCTTTTGCCCGAAACTCAAAGTAAATTGATACAAGGCCATAATCGTTGAGGGCGGTAGCTCACCTAACATATGAGGTAGGATCAAATTCAAAATTCAAAATCCAATTAAAATGGTCCATTCAAACCTATTCCAAGAGGCTATTTCTTTTAATCGCCAACAACCCCTTTATTCTTTACGTTATAGCTCATTTGATTGTTGAAAAACACACATCAATTTAGGATATAAAAAAATATAACTAGGAAACTGCTAGAATACTATAATTGATTTTCGTTAAACAGTTTTTTGAGAATCGATCAAATTCACTGTTGATTTAAAGCAGATAGTTTGGATGCCTATTTGAATTCATAGGCCATTTTGATTTGTCGGTCAGAAAAGAGAAAAGAAATTTAAAATGGACATTAGAAATTTAATTGATTGACATTGTAAATACGAATAAAACCAAATGAAAAAATAAAATTTGATAAAATTGTGTATACATTTTTATAAACAAAATTTTAACTAGAAACGTTTCTCCTCCCTGCAAACAATACCTCAAAATCAGGGGGGGCCGGGCATGGGGCATCTCTTAGAACCCCAGAATTCCGCCCACGATGACAATATTGAGATCGCTCGATCGATTTTTTGCATAGTAAATCAATATTTGTAATGCTTCAAGAAAGTAACGAAACGTAAATAGTTTACACCTGATAATATTAAAGACAATCAAAGACAACAAAAAAGTATGATATACAGTAACGAAAGTTTCTTGAATGGAAATTGAAACTTGGAGATTCAGAATATGCATCTCTCTTTCACAGAGGACATATTTTACATACAAGTGGGCGCGGGGTGCCAAGATATCCTTCAAGTTGTCAGTTTTTGCGCTCCCAGGGTCTCACGCCTCTCGCCGCCGACGTCCCCCGTCACTGGACATCCGGGGACGTCGGACATAACGACCATTTTGTTTTCTGCGAAATCCCTAAAGAACAATCTATTCCCGCTGTAATATTGCGACCCGATATCGAAGCCAAAAGCTTTTCGTTCAAAAGGTTTATATCGTTAGCCCAATAAGCAAAGGTCGTAACTCCATATTTTGCAGATTATGAGAAGTTTTGACCACAGCCTTGGTTATAGTATCGCTCATCGGTCTAAAGTAAGGCTGAAACTCCAAAAAATCGGCCTTGTTTTAATATGCAAATTAGCAGAGGTTGTAACCCCAAAAACTGGGAATAGTTTAAATATAGTAAGCAACGGCCACAACTCCGTAGTTACATATTTTGCTTTTTAATAAATCGTCAGTAGCAAAATTTGTAACTCCATTATTAATGTAAGCTAGTTAAATTTTATTCATATACTATTTCAAACATCAAACATGTTAAATTAGAACCTAAATTGAACCAGAAATATCATGTTGACGTTGTAATTAATTAGTAAAAGACTAAAAATAAAAGTACATAACTCCTAAAAAAATTGAGATTTTAAGTAGGAAAGGTCGTAACTCCAATGTTTAAGCTTTGATGTATTTTTTTTCAAGTGAAATAAATATTGAACTATACTTTGCAACGTACGTTCAAATATAAAAAAGTTGTATACATTAAAATAAGTTTGTATTCAGTTGGTTTTAGCAAAAGTAAAGAGGAAAAACTGTTATTCATATAAGAGAAAACAGTTTTCTTGCCCATCTGTAAAATTTGTCTTTTTGGACTTGGAGTTACAGCCTTTACTTATTAGAACCTTTGCACACGATTCAAATTTTTGATGGGGATAAGTACTACTAATCAGCTGGTCCAGTTCGTTTTCGCCATTTGCCGTTTCTTATTTATTTACGCTTCTTTGTAATGCTGTTGACTGAGTCGGGGCATTGTGTCGGTGTTACGTGTATTGCCGAGTCAAATAAACATTATAGTCTAGTAGTATAAACCAGATTTACTGAGCCGATTGACTAAATTATGCTAAATATTACTCTTAATTAAAGTTTTTCTACTATATATTTTCAACACAGTGTTAAATCTAGGCCGCGATAATATAAAAACACTCGAATGTATGGAACATCTGACAATCAAATATCAACGGGTTAGTGCTTTACGGAGTACAATCACATGAAACTTAAAGACGAGACGGTACGTGGAAGTAATACTAATCAGACATTATTTACGAGAATACGTCACTGTTGCTGGCATGAGACGGTATGTGGAAGTAACACCAATCAGACATTTATAACAATACGTCACTGTTGCTGGCATGGGACGGTATGTGGAAGTAACACCAATCAGACATTTAAACAATCAATGTTGCTGGCATGCGATGGTATGTGGAAATAAGTAACACTAATCAGACATTTATAAGAATACGTCAGTGTTGATGGCATGAGACGGTGTGTGGAAATAACACTAATCTGACGTTTATGAAAATACGTCAATGTTGCAAAACACTACGAAGGTACATAAAATATTTTATTTATGTAAAATATAGATCAATATGTTTATTTTATATCGATTTGATTCACATGTTAATCGAGTGGGAGAACTAATATAAATATCGCATACTTTGGGAGGAGCATATCTCCGGATCCATAACGGCTACAGAAGCCCTTTAAGCAGTAGGAAATTTATTTTTATTAAAAACCCATGTTTGTCTGTTCTGTGTGTTGTATGGTTTTCAAGATATCTCTGTAAATATATTTTAAAAGTCCGTAAACCCATTAACGAACCATTATCCGGTTATCGCAGATTTTTCGAAGCTGCAAAAACAACTGGTGGGTGGTGGTGAATAGCTGTAATGTATGGTTACAGGATTAGGATTAGGATCACACATAAAAAGAACCGTTAGTTTGCGATTGTAATGTACTGTATGACTGGACTATACATTGGGGTATGTCCGGTTTGACCTAAAAAACCGGTCAAAAAAGAGGACTCATGTGCCCATGAACCAATTGAAATAACAATTTTTATAGCTACCAAAGCCTCCTTCCTCAATGCAGTCGCCCCCAAAAAACAAGAGTCTAATTAGTACAGTAGATGTTTAAACAGTCTAATGTAAAATATTAAGATAATTTGATTTTTCAGGTCAAGTTAAAGAAACCTTTTTAAAATAAATAACTTGAGGAACCGTTAACCAATTTGGATTTGTTGAGGCGATAACGTGTAAAATCTAAGACATTTCATTAACGTGATATGGCCTAGAATCACAAAATCAGCTATAGTCGCTTGCATAAGTTAATCATAACCTGTAATCGGTTGGAAATGGCGAAAGAAAAATCAAACTAACAATTCATTGAAATTGATTAGACGAGGTAAGAAACTTAAATTCATAGTTATAATAAAATACATTTAAGCTTAAGAAATAACAATTTATTTTATAAACTCAATAAAATCTCAATTTAAATCTCGATTTTTTAAAAATCAATAACCAGTTTAAAGAAAACTCTCAGTTTTATTCTTTCAGAAAACCCAGGAATTTAGTGGTTTTCTACAAAATCCGCCCGCACGTTTTTCTTGAGCTCAAAAAGAGGGCATGTCCGGGGAAAGGAGGACGTATGGTAACCCTCATGAGCCCTTTGCTGTGGCTCTGTAGCCCCTGCGACGGTGGCTGCCCGGCCCTAAGCAATCTCCAGGCTTTATCGTGCAGATGCGACCGGCCGGCCCCAAGGACCAAATTTGATTGTGACCGGCCTCGGGCTGTTGATTAAGCGGGGTAATTGTTCCCCGTCTGGGGACCCCTTCTATTCATGTCCTAATTATTTTCGGCAAACACATTATTAAGAGTAAGTCGTATAGAGATCAAGCTGAATAATACGATTGGCGGGTTAATTAGTCGTACCATTCTTTTTTTCAGAATGGAAGGTGGACGTTTTGGTCGAAACACGATTTTATAGGTCGATTTATATAGGTTTAAATCCCTTCGACAATGGACGATAGTCTGAAATGAGCGACTACATTGCATTATGAGTCATAGTTTATTTTTGATAGATGATATTTATTTAATATTTAATATTTGTTGAACAAACAATATTTCGTTGATTTTGAAGGAGGTAATGATTTGATAAAAACTCTGTGAACCTAAAAAAATATTTTTAATCCAAAATTACCACGTATCAATGGGGAAAATATGTCTCAATATAGCATATTGGAGACAAATATATTTAGAATAGAATAGAATAAATTTTTATTTTCTCAACATTCACTATTACAACATTTTAATACAATTTATTTTGCAAGAGTCAAACTCACAGTTTTAAATTGTCTATACGACATCTAATCCCTCACACTTGCCAGGCTGAAATAAAAATATAAATAAAAATTACACTTTTTGAGAAAATAAAATAGGGCCTCTTTAGGCAATGCCTGTTTTGAGGTTCCTTCACTAAATATTAAAAATAAAATCAGCGAACAGAATTATAACTCATATAAATTAAAAAATAATAATTTTGGTCTCTACAATAACAGTGATTTAAATAATAAATAACAGAGAATAATAACACAATACCCTAAGTGCATTTTATAAAAATTATTATTTTATACAGAGCAAACTAAAAAGTATTTTTCAATTTTTAACAACATTAATTTATTTACAAATCTCAATACCCAAGGTCTGACTTTCAAACCGCACACGTCACTTATGCCATCAGGCGGCTCTGGCACCTCTTCAGAGGTTAACCTCCGGAGTTGGTCTCCCCAGGTGCCGTCACAGCTCATTGCATGCAATGCATAGTCCCTGTGTGGCACAGCCCTCCAAAGTGTGGTTTTAATACTTAAAAGTTAAAAATGAAAAATAAAATAAACTACTCCTGTATTTGCATTAAGAAATCTACGTATTCCAAATTTAATAACCAAAACCTAACCCTTCTTAAATACATTTTAATAATAATAGCTTTTTTATATTTTCTGGTAAATTATTAAAAAGTTTAGGAGCAATGAAGTTAAATGTTTTTGTAAAAAATGTATTTGATGGCCTAGGAATTGAATATTGTTCAGCATTTCTAAGTCTTTCCTTATGCTTATTTTTAATTTGGTCAATATTTTGAATTTTCAAATAAAATAATTTAAGAACTTTGTAAATGTATATGCATTTCAAAGGAAGAATTTTTTGGGCTTGGAATAGTGGTTTGGACGGTTCAAATAGATTTTTGTAACAAATTAACCTTAAAATGTGTTTTTGCTGAATGTATAATGGCTTTATGTACGATTCATATGTATTTCCCCAAAAAAACTATTCCATACTCTAATCTGCTTTGCACCATTGAAAAATATAAAATACACAAAATTTGACTACAACTGAGATCTTTTAAAAAATAGAAATATCTTAGTAAATTATTTATTTTATCTTTTAGTTTTTTTTATGTGGGCTCCCCATCCCAATTTGCTATCAACCTGAAGTCCTAAATACTTGATATGATCAGTTTGATTTACTATGGCACATTTTAAGTTGCAATCTGTGTGATTCATCAAACAATCAGCACACTTATACCTAATACTATTTCCAAATTGAATTTGTTTCTTAAGGCAGAAATTAATGAATTTTGTCTTTTCTGCACTAAGCAATAAGTTATTTGCAGTAAACCACCACTGTATAGCCTCAAGATCCCTATTCATTGCCCTTTTAACAGATTCCCAATCACTCTTAGAATAACATAACGCTGTATCATCAGCAAAAGAAGTTAAATTACCATGAAAATTTGCTTCACAAAGATCATTAATATAGATTATAAATAAAATTGCTCCTAAAACGGAGCCCTGAGGAACCCCTGTTTTAATAGTTTCAATTTCACTAAATACAGAATTTATTCTGACACACTGTTTTCTCTCTAGTAGATAACTTTCGAACCATTGATATACAACTCCCCTTAGTCCAATTCTGTATAGTTTTTTAAGCAGAATACTGTGATCTACAGTATCAAAAGCTTTTTTTATGCCGAGAAAAATTCCGCTTACACATTTATTTTCATTCAATCCATCATATACATCTGTAATAAAATTTAACAAAGCATTTTCAGTGTTTTTGCCAGCTCTGAATCCAAATTGCTTATAACTGAAAAAAATTTTCATTTCTAAAAATTTAAGTAATTTTGCCTTCATAATTTTCTCAAATATCTTAGAGAAGCTAGATAGTAAAGATATTGGTCTATAATTGCTGCATTTAAATTTTGAATCATTCTTAAAAATCGGAATTACTACTGCTATTTTTAATGATGATGGAAAAATTTCACTTGAAAAGCTGAAGTTGATCACAAATAATAAAACATCCAAAATTTTGGAAGAGACTTCCTTAATCAAAATTGAACTGATATCATCAATTCAAGGAGAAGTATTATTTTTTAATTATTTTATAGTAGAAAGTAGTTCAATAGGCAAAACTGGAACCATAAATATTGATTTAACTTGGTCTTTGATACAGAATGTATTTTTGTAGTGCATGGAATGAAATTGCTCACCTGCATCAAATGTTTTTAAATCTAAATTATTTACGATGTCTAAGAAATATTTATTAAACTCATTAGCTACTATCATTGGATCATCGACCAATTTCTAATTTCTAATTTCTAATTTAAAACCTTTCTCTTTAACCTTTGATTGACCTGTTACTTCATTTAAAATTTTCCAAGTTTCCTTTGAGTTACCATTACACTGCTCAAACCTCCTCTTGTAATAATTGTCTTTTAGTTGTTTGATTTCAGTTTAAAGCTTATTTTTGAAGTTTTTACAATATTTTCTTATATTTTCATTATTTGGGTGATTTTTAACTAGCTTTAATAAATTATTTCTTTTCTTAATTTTGAAACAAATAAAGTCGTTCATCCACGGCTTTAGTTTCTTTAAATGTTTAACATTGCAATTTACTTGAAATCTACTTTGATCAATAAGATTTTTTTAAATACTGAAGAAAATGTCAAAAGCAATCGAAGCATCAGGTGCACTATACACGGCAGGCCAGTCAGTATTTTCTAACAGCTGATTGAGCCGCGCGTAGTCGGTGCGGTAGCGAGGCACGGCGGGGGAGGGGACGACCCAGGATCGCCACCCGCCACCGCCGGCGCCGCCCCCGCCACCGCCACGCTCACCACGACTCTTATCAGCGAATGATCAGTGATGTGTTCGTGCACAACAGTCGCTTCTACATCAATCCTGCTCTTTTTCCTTATTCTTGCAAAAACGTGGTCTATACAAGTTTCTGACTTTTCTGATATTCGCGTTGGGTCATTTATTAAACTGTCAAAACCATTGCTAGCTAACATAGTTTTATAATTATCAGTTGAAATACTATTATTATCTAATATATTCACATTGATATCTCCTATCTCCCCCAGGGGCGGCCGGCTTTCGGCTGTTCGGGTGTCTGGCGACCCCGGGTTCCCGAGCCAAGCTGCGAGACTCTCCTTCTCGCAGTTCTTCTTGAGCCAAGATCTTTCTTCCTTTCTCGGGTCTTGGCTCGCCTCTTTTTTCTTTACTGAGCTAATCTTGCTCACCCTCTTCTTTCTTCGACCCCCGACCCTGGGTGTCTTTTCACGCCTTCTTCTCTTTCCGTGTTGGGCCGGAGTAGAATGTTCCAACAGTATCCCCTGCTTGCCGTAAAAGCCGGCTACAAGGGGGCCATAAAGCATGATGTCTGCGAAAAACCACGGTAACGTACCCCAGGTGGGTCAGGACTCCGGTCCGAAATCCCACCCCGATCACTCGGGCTGCCCTACGGATTCTGGGGAGGGCAACCAGACATTCTTGACTGTGCCACAGTCGCGCCGAAACAGCTTGGCGAGCACAACCAGCATGGGCAGTGACTTCAGTCATGCCACTGCGCAAGACTTGGAGTACTGCGAGAGTCAATGGGGAAATGTCCTCAAAGCCCGCGAAGAAGAGAACGAGATTTTTGGCCAAGTGGAGACTCTACTGGCCAACATGACTGGAGCCTGCAGGATCCAAAAAAACGTAAACAACACGGTGAAGGAGGGAATCCTCTCCCTATCCGTGTTGTTTGAGAAGTTGAAGCTCCTGCGCAGATCGGCGGAAGAAGTCCAGGACAGATACCACCACAACGTCAATGACATTGAGGTGGCGAGAGACGCCCGGAAGAGGACAAGGTCGCGCGCGGATCCAAGGGCGGCTCCTCAAGGATGCCGTCCTCGCGGCCAGTTCCTCGGCTCCAGCCAAGCGGGTGCACAGCCCTAGTGAGAGCTCTGACGAGCACGAGCCTAGGGTTGTGCCAACGAAGAAAAAGAAGAAGGCAAAGAAGAAACCAAGAAAGGCGGAGGCGGAGGATCTGCCGGCTATCACGGTTACCAAACCCGATCAGGGCGCGGTGGCCGTGAGGCCGAAAGCCAAGCCGGGGGCGAGCGCTGGTCCATCTTCTGTGCTCGTCAGAGTGGCTGGCGGCCAGTCCTATGCGGGTGTTCTCGGGAAGATCCGAAAGGACCTCAACCCCGACACCTGCGCCGCCAAGATTGTCTGCGCGAGGCCGACTCCGAAGGGGGATGTTATCCTCCGGCTGGGGAAGGGCTCAGACAGGCAGAAGTTCGCTGCAGCCCTCGGAGCTGCTGTCGGCAACGCGGGCAACGTCATTGCCCCAGAAAAGCGTGTTTCCGTCGAGGTGAGGGACCTTGACGCCCTCACGGAGAGACAAGAGGTTGTCGACGCACTCGACAAGGCCCTTGGCGGACCCGGTGACAATCGCAGGGTGTCACTGGGACCGGCAAACAAGCGACAACCAAAGATGGCAGTCCTCGACCTTTCT
Source organism: Flexamia atlantica (assembly GCA_035578135.1). Lineage (NCBI taxonomy): Eukaryota > Metazoa > Arthropoda > Insecta > Hemiptera > Cicadellidae > Flexamia > Flexamia atlantica. The sequence goes on from JAQJVK010000010.1 coordinate 1,341,013, forward strand.
GAGGAAGAGGCTGCCAAAGTGCTGAAGACCGGCCACCTTCGGGTGGGTTTTCTGAGCTGCGCGGTGCGCCTGCGAACCGTGGTCGTCAGGTGCTTCAAGTGCCTGGGCTACGGGCACCGTCGCAGCGAATGCACGGGGACGGATCGGTCCGCTCTTTGCTTCAAGTGCGGAGAGTCGGGCCATCACCACAAGGATTGCGGCAACGCAGTTCACTGCTTCCTCTACAGTGAGCTGCAGCCGAAACCGCAGTGCGACCACATCGCTGGTTCCGGGGCATGCCGCGTTTTTAGGCTTGCCCTGGAAAACGCCAAACAGGCAGAACAGCAACGCAAGTCCAAGCCGGGTAGAAGAAGAGGGAAGTAGTTTCCTCTTCTGACAGACCGCGGTCTCCAGTATGTGGTTTTCCAGCACGGGGCCTCCCCCTGAAGTAATGTGCGAAACAGTCCCGGGGGGAGATTCGCCCGGAACGAGGAGGTGGTTTAGTGGGTAGGGCTTCGGCGAGTCCCACACTTCGTCCGTAAATGGATTCCACCTGCCTTTCCCCCCCCAAAAAAAAAAAAAAAAAAAAAAAATTGATATCTCCTATCCATGATAAATTATTGATATTTATAAAAACACCTGTTTTATCAATGAAATTATTTCTAAATTCATTATGAATAAATCTGCTGATAAAAATTGTAATCTATACAAAGCTAAAATATGAAACACCTGTCCGAGGAACTGAAAAGATATCAACAACGTGTCCGCAGTTTCAGCTTTAAAATCTAAGTAGATAATATCTGATAAATTATTTTTTAGGTAGACAGCGATACCTCCTGCTCTATAGTTGTCATTACATTTTACATACATTATATAATTAGGAATTCCATAAAAACATGCCTCATTTGAATTTATCCAAATCTCCGAAAGAATAATAACCTCTGGTAGAGGTTTGTAATTTGACAACTGAGCTATAAAGAAATCAAAATTTTTCCTAATACTCCTAATATTTTGGTGAATTATTACAAAGTTTTCTCTGAAGCCTGCCTTAATCATGACATTACAAATAATTTAATGTAAAATTGATTCGATACATGCAAAATTAAAGTTCCGGCTTTGTTTCTTATCTACAATTTCAAATAAATAAATAATTAATATATAATAATATTCTTGAAAATTAAATTTAAGAAATCAAAATAAATAAATGCTTTTTAGCTTGAAAAAACAAACAAACTAGGCAATCTTATCAATGTCAGCCTGGCAAGTCACCTGAATTACAGCCGATCCATCTTCTTTCCGCAAAAAAGATTTTTTCCCCACGGACCCACAGATGCCGGAAGTTCTTCTCCCGCTTGACCTGCCGCGCCACCGCCAGGAGCCGTCGCCTCGCCGGAGTCAGCGCCTCATTCACGTACACAGCCTAGTCCATCGTCATATTCATGTGTCTGGTCGAGAGGTTGCTTTAAACTCGCCGTTTCCGCAAGAACTCTTCCTTGTCCAGCCGCCGGACAAATTTAACAATAATGCCGGGCGGTGAATTATTTTGGCTCGATTTTCCCAAACGGTGGCACGCATCCACCATAGAGTCCGTCACAACCATGTCCAGGGCTTTGCCCACCTCTTTGACGACACTCACAACCAGGGCCGGCGACAGGGGGGGGCAGAGGGGGCAAATGCATAGGGGCCCGGGCTTGCAGGGGGCCCGGAAACACCAAATACCCCCGTCGCAGCTAACCTGCGTACTCAGTGAATTTCCAATAACTAAACAATTATTTAAAAAAACATATAAAAAGTGATAAATTCATGTATTAATATAAAATGCAATAGTTTGTTTTGCATAGTCATTGTCAAAAATACTAATAAATAAGTTAAAAAAAATATATATTTCTTTTGAATAAATAGGCAACATTGATATTTTCTTTCATACAAATATATAATCCAATTAAAAGTACTTTTGATAAACTCGTGAAAAACTCCGCAGGTTTCGTTGGACAACATTCTGCTGCCCTGATACTAAAAAAGATGGCAAAAAAAGTTGGACCTGGAGACCAGTGGACTTAAACCAGTGGACTTGCATGATACCAAATTGTTGGTTTTTTTTTCAAGCTAAATCCAATGGTGACAACAACAATTTGATTACTTTAATTTTTCAATTTGAAAAATCCAAAAAAAACATTCTTGGGGGGTAAAAGTAGCCTTTACCCCACTTTGGATGTGTCGATCTAGCCGGTTTACGAACTCATCCAAGAGAACCTAGTTTTACATTTGTGTACAAAATTTTGCCACCGCATCGGACGATTTTTACGAGAGTAATCGTGCTAACAGACACTCAAAAATGAAAATTCTATTCCCCTTATAAGCCCATGTTAAATTTTGAAACAAATTGTGATTTTTGGAGGTAAAAATGCATTTCCACGATAAACTCACTTGATATCCAGAAAGTAGACATAAAAAGCTACCAATTGATATAAAAATAAATATGATTGGTGAGGTTACCCAGAGCGGATATTTTTGTCCATTCTGTAAAAACGACGGTAATAGCTTATTTCTAAGGAAATTCGCTAAAATGGGTCCGAAACGGCTAAAAAAGGGCCCAAAAGCATACAAAACAGGTATAAAAAGGTCGCCAGGTCTCAGGGCCCGGGGTTGCAGATTGCACAGGGGCCCGAAAATCCTGTCGCCGGGCCTGCTCACAACATCCTCGCCGGGGGTGACCGGTACACCGTGAATCTCTACCGCATTCAATCTTGAATACTGTTCCATCTCCTCAACACGTTTTTCTTGTTCCGAGACTTTAGTACGAAGCTGTTTATTTTCGGATGTTAGATCATCAATTGCCTTTAGACACTTTTCTATTGATTTATTCTGTTCTTTAACTTGCTTTATATTTTCTTACATTTTTTCGCCTAAATGCTCTAGGGACTTATTGAAGTTTTGTTCCTGAGTTTTTTGGTTCTCTACTATCTCCAAAATTTTCGTCATTATGTCATCTAAAGCGATCTTACCTTCCTGCGCGTCTGAATCAAACCTTAAACTTTTTCTCACGTCGCCGCACACGGAGTACACCTCCAAGGTATTCCCTCAGCCGTGAGACATTCAATGTCAGCTCTGGACAAACTGTAGCATTGTCCATGAAACTCTTTTCCGCAGTCAGTACATCCAATTTTCACACTGTTTGTTTTGAAAGATCTCGAACAAACACCACAGGTTGCCATTTTTAACGAAATCCGATATTTATCACACAAAAAAAACAAAAAAGCGAAATTTAACACTCCGCTAAACAGCCGAATACACTTGTTGATCGCGCGACTTGCACGTGGTTCGCGAAATTTAATATCTGGAAAGTTATGAGACCGGAGCACTAACTCGTCGATCCGTCTTATCTGAACGCTCGCTCATGACTGATTTCCAAAGACTGTTCTGCAAAGATTGTAAGCTTAGTGAAAACTGACTGAGGAGTTAACTCGTTGTACTTCATGCCAGTCAGTACCGAGCTTCGGTTACAATTCAGATTGGTTCTCCCTAAAAGAATGAAACGCATCGTTCAACATGTAGATTTATAAAGAAAGCTCGTAACGGGGAGAAGAAAATACCTCTGTAGCAGCAGACCTGCGTACTCAGCGAATTTCAAATGCGTAAAAACATATTTCAATCCAACATAGCGAGATATGACATGTTTTTGTAGTCTCCTTAAGGCAAGAATTATTTATTACTCCCAAACACTTACTTTGTTATTGTAAACTCACAAATGTAGACGCCATCTTAGAAAGCGATTTGAAACCCTCGATTTGATAACCCTCATAACATGGGAAATGAGTATGCAGGTTTGCTGCAAAATAGGTATGTTTAAATTGGGTGGTTTTAATTATATTTAGTAGATCTGAACTAGAAGAAGTCAAACACCGAGTTTTGTAAAGATATGAAATGAGGAAGATATCGATTATTTTATATCCTATCAAGATAACATGGATAATGAGAATGTAGGTTTGCTGCCACGAAAATTTAAATATCCGGAATTTTAGAGTAAAATACATTAGACCTCATCTAGATTAAGCCATAAACCATGTTTTATTAAGATATGATGAGAAATAAGCGAGATATATAATTTTACTTATTACCCATAAAGATAACGTAGAGACAATGTACTGTGTTTACCGTACACTCAATATCTTGGTAACCAATGAACATAGAGCAATGATTCAAAATACTAAATTGTTTGTTTTTTCGAGCTGAATTCAATGGTGCTAACAAAAGTTTTTCTATGTAAAAAACAAAAAAATTATTTTTGGGGTTTATACTCCTTTAACCCCCCTTACGGTGGCCCGATCGGGCTGGTTTACGAACTCGTCCGAGATATTACAACTTTACATGTCTGTGCAAAATTTCAAATAAATATGAATATACTTACGGTCGGTTTTATAGTGTTAACAGACATATATATACATACACGTTTAGATATATACATATTACATACACACACACACACACACACACACACACACACACACACACACACACACACACACACACACACACACACACACACACACACACACACAGGGTGTTTCAGGATAAGTGTAAACAAATTCACCAGGCGATTCCTCACACCAAGACAAGAAAAAAATGCTAAGTGAACATGGGTCCGAAAACTAGTTGTTTTGGAGTTACAGCCAAAAATTGATTTTTTCAGTTTTAAGTGTATTTATTGCACTTTTTGGCCTGTAGATTAAAAAATTATGAAGATATTTAGATGAAATTTTCACAGTTAGATAGTTGATGAGATACCAAAGAACTATCATTATTATTCAGTACTGAAATCTTAAATATAGCTGAGAAAAAGTAGTTGGAAACTAAAATTTCTCCAAAAAATTGAATGCATCAAAAAGGTTTTTATTTTTGATTGTTTATGAAATTGTTACTATTAAAGTATTTTGACTGCAGTTTTCCGAAAAACTGCGGAATTTCATGGAGAACAAAATAATAACAACTTTTTTACATCTTCGCCTGTGACTTTTTATTTTATTAACCTTGTACCTACCTTGCACCTTGTACCTTAAGAAGCCTCCAGTTGGCCTAATCGGCGTTGGAGTTGTCCAAATGCCCATTCAATCGGGACATCAGTTTTGTGGTTAGGTTGGGTAGGACCATGTTAGTAGAGGGTTTGAATTGCCCCTGATGGGCCGCTGTAATTTAAAAAATCTTCCAATGAATAAAAATCATTTTTAGTAGAAATTTTTTAAGGTTGCTCTTAAACTTTAACAAGGTATTACTATTTCTTATTGAAGCTGGTAATTTTTGAAAAATTTTTAGACCAATATAGAGAGGCTTTTTTCAAAAAATGTTAATCTGTGTTGCACTGCAAAACTATTTCTGTATCTAGTATTGTAATTATGTGAATTGTTGATGTATTCTAAATTCTGAGATTTTATAAAAAAGCTAATTTCTAAAATAAAAATACACGGAACTGTAAGGATCTTAAGATTTACAAAATATGGCTTGCAGTGAGTCCTGTAAGGCAACCCCAGCATGCACCTGATTGCCTTTTTCTGTGCAACAAAGATACTATTCAATTTAGTCTCAGATGCACCCCAAAGGGCGACAGAGTAAGAGATGTGGCACTCAACCAGGCAGAAGTATACAGTTTTGAAGTGTTCTATGTCTGTCAAAGACCACAAATTACGGATGAAAAACATACCGTTGGCAATTTTGCTTTCAATATTTTCAATTTCCTCTGCCCAGCTGAGCGCATCATCCAGCCTCACCCCCGGAAAATCAACTGTTTTAGTCAATTCAATTTGGTCCTCGCCAATAAAAAGGCTTGGTTCTTTGAAAAATTTTGAATTTTTCTTCTGGGAAGTTTGAAGAACAAGCAAATTTCGTTTTCCCAAGATTCAATTTCAAATTTATTTCTGCAAAGTATTGGGCCAGACAATTTGCTATTGAGTGAGAATCTATTTCCAGTTGGTCAACCCTTCTGTGCTTGGCAACGATAGTTGTATCGTCGGCAAACACAAAAAGGTTGTTCTCCGGGACTGCCAGATTAATGTCATTTAGTACCTGGTGGACTGAGCCTTGCTCGGTGTTATTTCATGTTTAACAGTTCATCCGGTTACTATAAAATAAATATCTCAATGGCATAAAATTGATAAATAGAAACCTTTTTTATTGCTCCATGGACTCTTCATCCCCCTTGCTGTATGCTGGCTCTTCATCCAATAACATATACTGATATGTTGTTTTTTTATCTTTTTTTATTAAAAAAACATGTTTTTACAATACAATATTTACAAAGTAATTTTTGTGCGATGTGCAGAGTAAGTTCCGTAGAGTTGTTTCCGCTCATTCCGTGTGACACCAAATATAATGATCCTGGCTGAATTTCCCGCAGATCTTCATTTTGCAGCAACTGGACGAGTCGTTTTGGAAGATATACTTGAAACTTTGGTTTATCACCTGGTGTAAATGGTGCATCGGATAAAGATGCGACGACTGCGTCTCCATGCGTTGTATCAACTTTCTTAATTTCATGAACAATATAATGTTTCTGTTCTTTTAATTCTGAATATTTCTTGATAAATAGAGTATTTGATTTTGAATGTAAGTTAAATTGTTCAACTAAACATTGGAGAAACTGTTGTGATGCCATCTTCTTCACTGGAGATGTTGTCTGTTCGGAGTATGGAGTTAGAGTGATACTCGGGGTGTGTTGCTTCCTCGTATTTATAACCTTCGTAACCCCCACCACATTCTTCTTTTTCTTGTAAGTAAGCAGCCAAGTGATATGCGTTTTGTAATGCGCATTGAGATTGATTGTGTTTCGGATCTATTGTAGAAACGCAAATATTTCTAACATCAAAGTGAAAGGTTTTGTCCACTTTTATGTTTAAAACTTCTATGTGTGTAAATTGTTTGCAAAAATGAAACATAATTTTGTGTACATTGTTGTACGGTAGAAAACCTTCAAACCAATGGATATGATGAAAATTATTTGTTAGCCATCTGTTTGTTATTTTAGCTTTTGACTTTAGTTCATGGACAGAACACGGTGCTTCAAATAAAAACGGGTACGCTACTTGTGTAAGCAAATCTAAAATTACCAATTCTTTTATGATAAATCTATCATCGTTTCCGCGAAATGCTTGAAATTCAATTACACAAGGTTTTGCTGCCATTTCTTCATCCTGTCTGCTCATCACGGTGTCTAGTGATCAACTGTTTTCCACACCACGGTAGGTTAGATATACAAACCAGGCCGTACAGTTGTAGGCGCGTTGGTGTATGTTTAACGTGGGCACCGTCCCCAGTAGGCCTACCCCACGGTTTTTTCTTTTGTTAAATTACATTGTAGTTTTGAGCGCAGAAAAAACTAAGTTTATTGATTTTTCACTGAAAGGGAAAATAAACATGAAAATAAAATAACTCTAAAATGTATAAAGTGTTTGACTAATGGTGGGGATTGTAGTACGTTTTGTGTTGAAGTAGGGAGGGTGTCAAGCATAAAATATTTAGGGGTAACACTAGATGAAATGTTAAATTGGAAAGCTCACATATCTAATCTTAAACAAAAAATAAATAACACTCTCAGATTATTTTATTTCGTTCGAGGTATGTGTAAAGAGAATTTGATGAGATCACTTTACCTCTCGTTGGTACATAGCAGATTGGAATATGGAATAGTAAGTTGGGGAGGTACATATGTAACAAATTTGAAGGCAATATATATACCATTCAAAAGCACTTCATTAGACTGGTAACAAAAAGTAATAAATTTGAAAGATCATTTCCAATTTTTTGTTCCTCGAAAGTACTTCCGTTAAGATACTTATATGTATACAAGGTTCTCAAGATTTCTTATGTAAAAAGTAAAAATTGTAGGGAAAATAAGGAATTCAAAGTTAAATTAAGAAATTTCAGAAATGTGTTTGTACCAAAGCCAGCTAATACGTATTTTACCAAGTCCTACAGTTTTCTTGCACCAAGACTATACAATAAATTACCTGTTTACATTAAAGAATGTAATAATATAAATATTTTTCTAAAAATGCTGAGGATGTGGTTATTTACTGTACAGGACATTGAAGAACTGCTATTTCACATTGATGTCTGATACATGACTGTTGCTGGAACTTAATAGTATTTACAAGGATTTTGTTTGTTTTATTTTACTGTTTTTTATTGTGTGTTATTTTAGTAGTTTTTTTTGTTTGTTTCTATACTTTAAATAATATGGTTGTTTCTGTAGGGAAGAAATGTATTATTGTAAAAAGGCTCTCAGATTGTATATGATGAATATTTACTTTTTTTATCTTACTGTTGTTACAATTTAGATAGTTTGGAAGAGTTGTAATTTAATTTTATGATTTATTTAGTTAATTGTGATTATGACTTAGTATACTTTTATGTTAATGATAAGCAATTTTTGTTGTTGTTAAACAGCTGCCATTTAGATTTTATTAGTTGTTAAGTGCCAATAAAGCCTCCGAACAGGCTAAACGCCTTGGAGGAATAATTATTTCTCTGTTATATCTAGAAAGGTCAGACTTGGCATCTTAAAATGAATTTAACTGTAATTGTGATATTTGTACCTTTTGAATTTGTATCTATGAGCAAAAATGTAATGAACTGTAATTGGAGAAATAAATTCTTTCTTTCTTTCTTTTTAAACTAGCAAAGTTTCTTCTTCTGTATTATTGTTGTTGTTGTTGTTGTTGTTGTTGTTGTTGGTTTCTTCTTCTGTACTGTTGTTGGTTTCTTCTTCTGTAGCTTCCGTTGCAACTTCAATAAAAGGTTCAAAGTTTCTTAACTGCCTCCACATTTCCACTTCGTGAGGTATTCTATTAAAGATTGATGTATCTATTGGTCCGTATTGTAAAGTGCTGTCAGGTTGTTTTTCGCATGCATCGACAGATATTCCTTAATAACAGAGCTTGAAAATACTAATTGTTTCATATACCTGGTAATAGGTGATGTTGCATAGTTTAAAATGTAGAATTCTTCACGTGTTAGTAGAATTTTATTTTCAAATTGTGTCGAGTCTCTAATTCTTACTTGTTGTTGACCACGATGTTTGATAATGTCAATTTAATTGTCACAATCCAAAAGTCGAATGTTAGTTTTTCTTCCAAAGAAACTGTTGGCTAAATAACATTCAATAAGATGTAGATGTTTTAAAAAGGAATCCCAAGCATTTTTTGAAAATAAAACCATCTTTGTACCATGGCTTAGTATTACTGCGGGAGAGTAGTCTAATGATTTTACCAATCCTATTGACACACTTTTACTCATGCAAGATGAAATAGGATAAAAGATGCGAGGGAAAACTTCAGTTAAAATGTTTAGTGGAATATTTTCATCAAGTTTTCTTTTCTTTCTTACGTTTGTTTTATTATTTTCCAACTTTTTATTTTGTTTTCCAAACTTTAAAAAGTCATCAATTTCCTTAACAACATTTTCTTCAAAATGTTTATCATCATCATTTTCCAATATAGGTGCTGTTTCGGAAACGCCTTGTACAACTGGTAAAGTACTCATTTTGTTTATAATGCTGTAGACGATGTTACCCATACAACTGTAGACAGTCAACTAAACAATTTGCCTTCCCGCTCCTGCTTTTATGACCGAGTGGTGGGGGGTATTTTTTTCTTTTCATTTTTCAAAACTGCTTTTACAATACCGGTTAAAGGTGTATATGTAACAATTTTATCATGTAAAATTAAACAATAAGCAGATGTATCTTTGGGTACATTTTGTTCAAATTCCATTTATATTTTATATCTACACTGGACGATTTTACAGATTCATTTTGTTTAGAACAATCAACTACAACAATCGGATAGGTAGATTTAAATTGGTTTGGCGTTAATAAAGGTGTGTTTGTTTTTCCATAATATGAATTTTGGAATCTTGCGTACATATCCACCTTGTGTACCTCTCTTTTGTAAAGTTTATGTTGAAGTTGTCGTATGGAAAGAATTGCGAGTTTAGAAACACCTTAAAATTTGTAAGTTTGCAATGATCAAATTCACCAGCATGTTTAGTTATTTCATTTTTTCTTTTTGTTTGTAATCCAAATATTACATATATTGCCTTTTCCAAATGAGTAGACGTTTTTACAGTCCATGTATGACGTTGTGTTTCACTTTTGTGGTGATCACGGTCATCAAACCGGGTCACTTAAAACCTCTATACGTGCTGGATGGGTAGTTCGCCTACCTCCGGAGTTTCGCTAGACCTCAGTTGTACTGCGTCGCTAATGGCGAGACACTGGCTCCTTTAGTGTTAGGAAAGAAAAACATATTTGTATAACATTTTTCCTAAATTTAATTAAGTAACTTGCTATTTCAGAATAACATTTTTTTGTTTTATCTTAGCGTTGTGCGCTTATGGTGAGGTGTGTGAGATTGCTTACGTGATGATCACAACGTAATCATGATGTGCAGCGCTGGGCTGTGTAGCTATTTTGTAAAACCTAATTTTATTTTTACTTTTTTTATTTTTATTAATTTTTAAATTCTAGGCAAATTGTATTGTAAATTAGCTTTTCTTCTGTTAGGTTTCTTTTAATTATTTTCCCATTTTTTCATTTTTTTTCTTTTTCCCATTTTCTTTTTAATTATTGAATGACCTTGACCTACTTATTTTCAAGGTTAACAAAAGAGTTAGCGAAAATTTCTAAGTGTCAAGGTCATTTTTATGTAAGTTGTATTTAGCTTTTCTTCTGTTAGGTTTCTGGGGTGTACGGTTCTGTAAAACCGTACACCCCCATTTTCTTTTTAATTATTGAATGACCTTGACCTACTCATTTTCAAGGTCAATAGAAGTTAGCGAAAATTTCTAAGTGTAAAAAGTAGGTCAAGGTCACCAAAAAAATACCCTATGAGCGGGGGAATAGACCGCTAAGTAATTCTTTTGGAATTACAAAGTGGTCTATTCCCCCGCTCCTATTTTTTTGTATTTTATTTTTTTATTTCATTTTTACACTAACCTCTCAGTTTTAAGAAAAGGAGGTATTTGTTGTACACACTGCATAATGTTTGATTTACACAACACATCCTTACACATCTTTTACCCTTTTTCGGTCCTTTTTTTTAAAAATATACAAACATTGTTCTTTTTTAAAACTGGATGATGAAGAAGAACCTGACATGTTGCTGGATTCTAAAAAGTAAAACGTCATTCTGTTATCCCGCTTTTGTAATATATTACCCCCTCCACTGCATATTTTTAAAAGTAGGTCAAGGTCATTCAAAAATACCTAATGAGCGGGAGAATAGACCGCTAAGTAATTCTTTTGGAATTACAAAGTGGTCTATTCCCCCGCTCCATTTTTTTTGTCTTTTTTCACTTGTGTTTACTTTGACCATTTAACTTTATCAGATGGAGATTTTCTTACTAAATAATAATGAATATTACTGATATTTGGAATTTGAAGATTTACTGGTAATTTGAGCATGTAGAGGTCATCACAACATCTAACAACAACATCCCTATTACTGACCTTTTTTACAAAAACATATTTGTGGTTTAATTTCAATCTGTTGATTCTAATTCTTTTATAGTTTTCAATTTTTTCTCACAGTTCACTATTGGAAGGTTGAATTTTGACTTTTTCGGAAGGTTGAATTTTGGAAGGTTCACGTTTGCTGTGCAGACTACACAATTTTTCATTTACACTACACAATTTTACACACCTTTCACCTTTGTTTGCTCCTTTTCTTTTAAATATGAGTACACTGTTCTCTTTTGAAACACGATTTTTTTAATCTTTGACGTTTTTGCAATTTTTGTGAAATTTTGTTTGGAGAGGATTTTTTCGGAGAAGATTTTTTCGGAGAAGAAGACTTTTTTGGAGAAGGAGATTTTTGAACAATTGAATCAACAGATGATGATGATGATGATGATGATGATGATGACGAGGAGGAAGATCTGGATGACGAAGAAGTATCTGCCATGTCGCTGGATCCAATGAAAGTAAAAGTTACTCTGTTTACCATGCTCTTATAACAGCCCCCCCATTTACCCCCTCTACTTTTCGAGCTCAAAAAAATATTCATCCAAGTTTTCTAACAATGGCAAGGAAACAGTTTGAAAATGTAAAGGTTGATTCAAAATTTCATAAATGTCTTGGTTTAAATTTTGTGAAATTTGAAGATATTCTTCCTGTACAAATTTCTGTTCGAATTGTTCAAATTCTTGTTGTTCTAAGTTGAATGTCGGTGATTTCAAATCTTCTTCCAATTTTTTTATGTAATCTATTGCATTTTGAATTATAAGTTGTCTGTTAATTTGTTTTTTTTTTACTTTCCAGTACAACTAATTTTAAGTTTTCAAAAGCTTTTTTTAATCTGTGTGTTCTTCTTTGTTCCCTTCGGTTTCCTTTGTTTCTCTTGTCAATGAGGTCTTTCAGCAAAGAGTCCAAAGTATATTGCTAAGTCAAAATGTAGCAAACTATTGAGTTTTATTCGCTCAATATATACTGGAAGCCCAAGGTAATGTAAAGAAGAAAGGGAAAGGGGGGTCCCATTTTTGTCGGGGGGTCCCATTTTTGTCGGGGGAAGGGGGGGTGTCCTTTGCCATCAAGGTGATTGGTACGTATTTAAGCTGTGAGATTTGCATAGTCAGACCATAACTATGAGCTCCTTGTACGAGTTGTGTTTGCAGCGGATCTGCTCAGATAACCCTATCCTCCGGCATATCAGGGAGGTGTCTGAGCCGCTGCCGCAAATCTTGCAAGGCTGGCTCATTTATGAGCACAACAAACGTTGTGTTTATAAAACTAAAATTTGGTTTTAAATGCCAAATGTTGGCAAAAAATATGTGCCCTATGTCACATGGTACGTTTTCATTAACTACATTATTTTTTCTATTTACAATATATTATTTTATTAAATTTCTTTAAATTAATAATGTTTTTAGGCGCTTCCTTTGGCGAATCCGGAACAAGAATTGTACAGATACATAAAACATGAATCCGAAATTGTAGGTTACAAATTGAAGTCGCCGATAACGCAAGAATATTGCCATCGCTGTGGTTTCTTCCCTCTGGAGAAATATGAAATTAATTGTATGTGTTTATAAACACACATATCAATACAAGAAATTAAATAGGAGCGGAGAACAGAGCAGTTTGTGGTTTAACCACTTACTGCTCTGTTCCCCGTTCATAGGGTATCTTCAGATGACCTTGACCTACTTATTTTGAAGGTCAATTTTAACTTAGCGAAAATTTTCGAAGTCCATAAGTAGGTCAAGGTCATTTAAATCTTAGCGGAAGAATGAAAAGAATAGCTACCAACATGGATTGTTGGTATCTATTCTTTTCTTTCCTCCTAGAAAACCCCTTTAGTCCGTGTCAACTTTGATGTGAATTTTTGTACAAAATTGTACATAATAAAGGACCCATGTTTCGAGTCCTTCGTAATCCATAGAATCCGAAATGCAACAGATTTTCGTACCGTCTGCTTTAACAGCTTCAAGTACTCCACTAATACAAATCAGATTGCTATGAAACGTTCTTATGTACCATAGTACTCTTTTGGCTTCAACAAAGTTTGCCAACAAAGTTTGGCACAACACCAAAGATCATGAGGGATTCCATGGCAAATATAACCACAAGACTGCAGCACACCTTATATATATACTGTCGGCCCAAGGCGATGGCCCCCTATGGTGACCTAGTTAACCCGAGGGGGGGGTCATCAACCGCGGTTAATGTAAAGGTCAAGGTCAAGGTCAAGGTAAAAAACCGACCCCCTCCCGGCAGAAATGGATCCCCCCGGCAAAAATGGGGACCCCCCCAGCAAAAATGGGGACCCCCCGGCAAAAATGGGGACTCCCCGGCAAAAATGGGGACCCCCCCCCGGCAAAAATGGGGACCCCCCCCCCTTCAACCCCAACCCCTTTGGGACATAGACTCTTGTCAGTCACCAAGGGTTGAGGCTTTAACAAAGACCCAAATATTAATAACCAACGCGAAAACTAAACTCACCCTTTGGGACTTAGAGGTACGTGGACCTCTTGTTAGTCAGCAGGGATTAAAACATTTACAAAAACCCAAATGTTAAAAAAAATAATAATTCAATAAAAGATACAACGCAAAAACTAAAATTTTAGGTTATTTAAAACTTTTACAAAATATCTAAGTCTAAAAAGTAGGTCTTTTAAAATAATTCTAAGTCCAAAAGTAGGACAACCAAAAGTAGGTCAAGGTCATTTAAAAATTATAAAAAAGGAGGTGGGGAAGCGTGGGGTCCCTACCTTATTCTATAATACTTTATTTCTATACTACTTTATTATATCTTATGCTACCCCTTAAATGCTACCATGCTACGGTTACGGTGTGATCATCACGTAAGCAATCTCACACACCTCACCGCCCTATCATATCTTAACCCCTACCAAACGTTCCCCCTATTCTATCTTATACTATGTAATATTACAGTTACGGTGTGATCATCACGAAAGCAATCTCACACACCTCGCTATAATATTACACCTAACTTAATATTACAGTTACGGTGTGATCATCACGTAAGCAATGTCACACACCTCACCGTAATATTACCCCTGACAATTAAACCACGCAGGAAATGGAAAGGGAGTTGGATTGCCATTGTGGTCAACTATTATAGAAGGGCGCCTCTCCCACAATAGTCGAACGCGGTATATGTTGAACATAAGCTCACCCACACACCATGGCGAACATTACGTTAGGCATAACCTTGCACGTAAGCGCACGAGTTACACCTCTACCGTAATGCTAAAGTGACGCATTCCGCGTTGGGTATATATTAGCGAGCTCAAGGCGGCAGCCTTGACTAGTAGGTCAACGTGTCTCCCAGCCGAGGGGCCGGTAGCCTACTTTGGCCGGGTCTGTGACCTCGGCTCTCACAACCACGTCTGGCCTACTTTGGCCGAGTAGGTCGCCTCCCGCTTTCACAACCTTGCGTTATTGCACAGAATTGGTGGAGGACGGACCCGGTCTTCAGTCGACTACCAACAGTGCTTCTCACAGCCAGCCCCGCCATCACACCTCGATTCATGTAAGTTTATTTTTTCACTAAAATGAATAACCATGTTTTAGGTCAATAGTAATACATAATAAAATAAACATTATACAATACTTGAAATCAAAACTGAAATTTTCATAGTTGCTAGACATTATTTAAAATAATACTATCGACACTCAAAAAAATGATAAAAACAATTTTAATATTACTTTGAAACAAGTTTAATTTGGTATTAAGACTATATAAAAACAATATCAGTACAATATAAAAACATTTTAACTCGTTTTGAAATTTTAATAATCCTAGTAAACTTAACATCTGTTCTGAATTAATGTACATTGAAACTTGTTTTAAAACAATTTTAATATTAGTTTGAAACTAAATTAATACATTATTAATGAATAACCGTGTTTTACTTAAGAACTATTATGTTTTAAGTCGGTTGTAATACATAATAAAATAAACATTATACAATACTTAAAATCGAAACTTTGAAATTTTCATAGTTGCTAAACATTATTTAAAATCATAGTATCAACATTAAAAAAAATGATAAAAACAATTTCAATATTACTTTGAAACAAGTTTAATTTGGTATAAAAACAATATCAGTATAATATAAAAACATTTTTAACTTATTTTAAAATTTTAATAATCTTAGTAAACTTAACATCTGTTCTGTATTAATGTAGGTTGAAACTTGTTTTAAAACAATTTTAATATTAGTTTGAAACTAAATTAATACATTATTAATGAGTAACCGTGTTTTACTTAAGGACTATTATGTTTTAAGTCCGTTGTAATACATAATAAAATAAACATTATACATATTTCCATTGTTACATAAATCAAGTTTATTGATATTACAAAAACTAAAAATAATTATGTCATTTTAATTAACAGTCAATACGGAAAATCCATTAGTAGCTTTTTTTTTTCAAAGACCCCTTGGTGACTAACAAGGGTCTTTGGGTTTGGGGTTGGTGTTGGGTTAGGGTTGGGGTTAGGGTTGGGGTTGGGGTTGGGGTTGGGGTTCGGGTCAGGGGGGAAGGTGGGGTCTCCGTTTTGTTGGGGTCGGAGGGGAGAGGGGGGGAGGGGGGGTTCTCCGTTTTGTTGGGGTCGGGGGGGGGTTACAAAGTTGCTTAAACCCCTATCGTGTGGGTACTCAAATTACGCGGAATCAAAAGCCGAACAAAAAAGGTCTAGTAACATTTTTTGATAAAAGCAACGGTATAGAAGTTATAACGCAAAAACTAAAAAAATATCTTTCTTTACATCATATTTCATTTTATATGTTTCCAAACCCTATCATGTAGGTACTCAAAATACGCAGGATTTAAAGACGAACAAAAAAGGTCTGTAACATTTTTTAATAAAACCAACAGTATAGAAGTTATAACACAAAAACTAAAGAATTATCTTTCTTTACATTATATTTTACTTTATATCTTTTCAAACCCTATCATGTAGGTACTCAAAATACGCAAAATTAAAAGGCAAACAAAAAGGTCCAGTAACATCTTTTTATCAAACCAACGGTATAGAAGTTATAACGCAAAAAAAACTAAAAATTATCTTTCTTTACATCATACATCATTTTATATGTTTCCAAACCCTATCATGTAGGTACTCAAAATACGCAGAATTAAAAGACGAACAAAAAAGGGTCAGTAACATTTTTTTTTATTAAACCAACGGTATAGAAGATATAACGCAAAAACTAAAAATTTTATTTCTTTACATCATATTATACTTTATATCTTTTCAAACCCTATCATATAGGTACTCAAAATACGTAGAATAAAAAGACAAACAAAAAAGGTTCAGTAAAACTTTTTATAAAATTAACGGTATACAAGTTATAACGCAAAAACGTAAAAAAATTTTTGTCTACATCTTATATTTTACTTTACATGTTTCCAAACCCTATCGTGTGGTACTTCAATAATGCAGAATAATGAGACAAACAAAAAACTTCGGTAACATTTGTTATTTAACTAATAATGTAAAAGTTATAACACAGAAACCAATTTTATATTTTAACCAAGTTTATATTTAATCGCAACTGTAGTTTATTTTGCATTTCTACAACTAAATATTTTTAGAAGTATCAAGGTGATATAATAAAGTAGCATCTTTAAAATATCGTAACTTGTACAAAGTTAAATAAGTGTTAAAAACTATATTTTATTGCAAATATTTTAAAACCATAAGTTAGGAACGATTGTTTAATACTGACATGTTCACTCAACAAGAGCAACAGTACGACTAACACTACATATCCAAATATTGCGAGGACTCTCTCATGGTGGTGGGGGAAGGCAGGTGCGCGGCAGATGTTCTGTGCTGCACATGTTATTTCAAGGGAGGTCACAACACCGCCACCGACACATCAGTTTGCTGGTAGGACTCACAGAGTAAACATCTAAATAAACATGAGTTCTGTTTTATATGTTTCTTTTATCAAAGATGGACTTTGCATTGAAACGCAAAGTTTCACTATTGATGCAGATCCTGTACAACAAATTTTAGTACATCCTCCAGAAAATTATGATTCCATCTACATTTCGGTGCATGAACCAAACGACCCCCCACCACCAACAACTGCCGACACGGAGTAGGAAAGCGGCTACCACACGTCATTAAAGCTCCAGCTCTTCACCCGAGTACACATGGACTCTGAGCTTCAAGATAATACTGTTTCTTCTACATCTACACAAACTTCCGAACAATTACCTACTACAAATGAAACTACTACAAGTGTACAAGTAAATGAAATTTCATCAACTGTTAGTTCTGATGCTCAAGCAATAATGTTATCATTAATTGGTTTCGACTAAAAATCCAACAATGGAAGAAGAAAGAAATTCACTACTTTGCAACTTGGTTTTTGTGAACCCGTCGAAATTTGTTATTTGCCTACTTTCATTTTTATGTGGTTACAATTTTGGTTACCTTGTTCAGGAAATGCTAACAGATAAAGAGGACGAACAATCGCTATATTTTAAAGTCTATGTTTATGTAATTGCATCTTTATTTGGATACTTTGTAGCAGGATATTTTCTTGTTAACCTATCCATTCCATTTTTTACATGGTATTTTAACAGAAATGAAAATCAACAAACCAACAATTAACAAACAGTTTGTAAAAAAAGAAAACAAATGAAATATCTTGCATTTTCGGAAGATCCGAAAATCTTTTTAAAAACATCCACAGCTGACCTTGACCCCTTTTCCGCTCATTTAAACTTTAAATACCCACCACAGCCGGGCATTTAAATACCCACCCCTACACGTCACAGCTACGTCACAGCCTATGACGTCATCAGACAGGATGTAGCTGTCAACATTTGATTTATGCGAAGTGAGTCAGCAGCCCCACTTCCCCACTACTTTTATAGAATAAAAAATGAAAATGGAATGTCCTGTTTCCGTAACAGCTTCACGGTAATACACTATGAATTTTTATCATATTCCTGCTGACACCAGTAGTTTAAGTTTATATTATTAAATCAAATATTTGGAAATTCATATGAAGGATTTGTCTAAAGGGATTACCTACGAATGTTAAACGTTATCAAAAGTAAGTGGCTAGAAAATGTTCATTAGCTCATGATTACTGATTTTTTTTATAGCGCACTACTTATCATTTTATACTATTGTTTAATTTTACATCTAGTTGAAAACCGCAATTTTTCTTAAACTTTAAACTAATCATAAGTATTTATGTTTTATTCTAGATTAAGTGATGGTTACTGTTTTATTGTGAAAAATAACTACGTTATTGTTAACTGTTTATTTTAGTCAGAACTTGACTTATAAAACAAAAAATTCTTAATGCGAATGTAAATTAGAGTAATTATACTTTCAAAAGGAGTATTACATCATTAACCAATATTAAAATTGTTATATTTGAAAAATATTATAAGGTTTAACTTAATAGCAAACAGAAAACATTACCTACTTTAACACAAACATTTGGATTTAATGTAAACATTGAGATTTACTTCAAAAAATATTTTAAATAGACTGTCCGATATGCCTCGAAATTTACAGCATGTGTCCAATGAGCGTTGGGCACTTCATGAAGCGTCCAGTTTCGTTGGGCACATGCTGTAATTTTGATTGAAATAATCGAGTTACACTATATGCCCACACTGAGAAAAATTTAGTCCTGAAATACGTGGAAAATACACGTAAATAAGGGTGTGCGGGTTACCCACTGCAATCTGGACCCGGCTCAATGCTCCGGCAGTGAGGCCGCCACACGGAAAATCAGGACTTAGTTTGTCTACATAGTTATGACGTCACTGGCTATGACGTCATTACTGCCGGTTGTAAGTCCTGCCGATCAGAGTTGGCTCTTGTAATTGCAGAGACTTTTCTCAGAATATCCTGCTATTCATTTTGCCTTCACCACAGTTTATCACAGAATATACATTCCTATTCTCGTAAAATACAACCGATTTCTATGCACTGACTTGCCTAGTCTCTGCATTTACCGGTATTTTTGACTTAAAATCAGTAAAAATTGTCTTGGTCCTTCAAGCGGTCACCCATCCAAGCTCTAACCACGCCCGATGTTACTTGACTTGTATGTTCAGGTGTAGACTACTATATCCATTGCGTTACAGCTCTCTGTTGACGAATGTGGTTGTTGAATAGCATCTGAAGAAGTTATAAGTGCAGTTTTACGCCTAATGGTACTTCTCTATAGTGACAATTTATTGTGTAATTGAGTCTAGACTAGCACTCCATACGTGTCGTGCGTGTTTCCCGGTACCGGAATTTTTATAAAAAGTAATGTTTGTTCGTTGTGTGCGTCTATCCGTTTGTGTTACGTGGGTATGTGTCATGATGGTTTTTAATGTTTCTTGACGACTTCCACTGGAATGAAATTTGATTTCTATCGCCTGAGGAAGATCTCTCTGAGATTGGAACTGTCGTAGCCCATAATATGAGACTACAAAGGATCGCTTTGACAGTACAAGGTATTTACACCGTTAATAGTTACAATTTATTGCCCTAACATATTTATTTGATACATTTAAAAGTGGCAGCAAATCAATGCAAGGTTATAACCTTCCGCTCGTATTGCGAGTCGAGTATACTCGACCTGCATTCTATTTATTACAATTCATCTTGTTTAAGACTGCTAAAAATCCCTGAGTTGTTAAAATCGAAGCAGGATTTAAACAGTGCAATTACTTTTTTTGGTAATTTGTTCGTGTAAACTTTGGGCAGATAAAATTAATCTTAGGTCTAAAACTGATCAATGCGTCCTTGCAACTATTTAAAAATAAAACAATATTTAACATAAGTAACTGCTGACAAATAAAACGATTTGATTTTCTTCAAAAATCTAAGCTTTTTCTCTGAAAAATTGGAAATTTGATATTCTTTTAGACGTTTCACTACCATTTACTTTATATGTAAATACAATGGTACTACAGTATCAATGGTACAATGGTATTACAATATCAATAGTACTACAGTAATTAAATCTGTAAAAAACATTAATAAATTTGTATTATAGAAACCAAATGTTGTTATTCATACCTACATCACATTTGGAAATTTTCAATCCCAAATATAAAACTAACACAACGGACTTAAATCAATCCAGATTTGGTTAAAAAATATTTATTCGATTGAAATAAACTATTTGATGATAGTGCGAACTAAAACAAGGTAAAGACTAACTGCTTTTACCAAATCACATGGAAATAGTTCTCATCAATACGTCTATCGTAAATGCAGTGGGCTGCAGGCAGAAAGTAATCATGGATAAACTTATGACGTGTTTTGTGACGTATACAAACCATCTATGACGTCACTTTAATGTTTTTTCCTTAAAATCATGGTAAATTCCCTGATTATTTGCAAATACGGCAGTTCGAGCTAATTGCAGAGAAAAAGTTCTTAAAGAAGGACTGCGAGTCCTGCGTCTGTACTAATGCCCAAAACTCTGCCGACTCATTGAGCTGGGTCCAGACACAACACTCCTGTACGTGAGCCAATTCCTTATTTACGTATTGCGAGTACAGAATCTAGACTTGGGGCAAAAACTCTGCTTTTCCGCTAAGATATTTTTCTCAGTGCAGGCGCGCTGGGCACTTCATGAAGTGCCCAATTACAGCAAGTGGCTACGACATAAACACCAATATGCATTGTAAATATAACAAACACCTTGGTATTTTTATAGCAATTGTGAACGTAACAAAATTAGTTTGTTACATTAACCAATGCTCTGGAGACCTGATTAGCAGAATTTTCAGTAACTCTGCACTGAACAAATCTTTGTATGTATTTTTTTTAATGCTGCCGAGGAAGTTTACTTATTATCCAAAGAAATCTTAGGTGATGTATATATTCATTAACTTGTAAGAATGAAAGACTTTAACGATTACTATTTTCATTTATAAAAAAATCAAATACTTGAATAAGTAATAGCTACTTATATACATAATTTAATTGTTACGGTTAATTTAAATACTATAACAATACACTAGTGGGCCACGTGCTGCTTAACAGCTTTCATGTTTTTTGTTCATGGTTTACTGATAAATAAATGTTTATCAAAAACAGCAGTTCCTTAAAATTTTTGCTTCAATTTTTAATATTAAGAACATTTACGAAAAGTTTAGGCTCTTGTGTTTATTTTGGTATTATAACAAAAATAAAACTATATATTTAAGTTGTTTTTAAGTTTAAATTTATGGAAACAAATACTGAAAGTTCTCTATCAAAAAGCGTTACGTTGTTTAACTGCATTTTAGGCTTCTATGTGTTTAGGCTATGCATTTTCAAAATAACTTCGGTAAAACTAATTAAGTCCACATGGGCCTGATTCTTCTTTCTAATAAATATTCCTATGTTTAATTTGGGATAAAAATGCCATCATTTTTCACTGTTTACTAACCTTTTCTTTAACCTTTTTGCACCCTACTTTATATAGTAGATATATAAGACAAAGCTAATTTATTGTCATAGGCAAATCAAATCATAAAATCAAAAATTGTTTAATTCGCTTCAAAGTTGACATTTATTTACAGAATTACCTATTACACACGATTTTAGTTGCATGGAAGTGGGCATAGGCAAATATACTTAACAATGT
The DNA here is from genome assembly GCA_035578135.1 of Flexamia atlantica. NCBI lineage: Eukaryota > Metazoa > Arthropoda > Insecta > Hemiptera > Cicadellidae > Flexamia > Flexamia atlantica. The sequence goes on from JAQJVK010000010.1 coordinate 1,363,120, forward strand.
TTATCACTGACCTAATATCATCACCCTATAAAAATCATCCGTAGTGATTATACTCCCTTATCATCAGGCAGGGAGAACAGCAAGAACTTGCATCACTTCGTATCCTTCAGCCTTATTAGTTGTGTCAATAGATGTAGAATCACCACAGCTACCAGCAGGCGAAACGGTCGAGTGGATTAAGGCGTGATGGTGCTTCGGAACTGGGGTTCGTAGGTTGGCGTCCCGGCCTTGCCGAAATATCTTTTGAACGTATAATTACAAATGGCATTGGTTATTGCAACAAATCCACATTTGGTAATCGTAACGAATGTTCATTGGTAAGGAAAACCAATGTAGATTGGTACTACCAACAAAATGTTCCATATATTTGCTGTTTCAACACTAATTTTGTTTGCCATATCCACCAATGTTTTGGTTGTTCCAACAAATTAAATTTGCTGTCCCAGCCAATGTTTTTCAACCACATGACATTGGTAAATCCAACAAAAACATTTGCAGGTTGTATATCTGCAATTGTTTTTCCCTCGGTTTACCAATGTTTTTGTTGTTCCAAAAAATCTATTTTTTTCTGTGAAGAAGCTTTTTTCGTCCTTGGGAGAGAAAGAAACAGTTGATGTCGAGGACGTCAGCTCTTCGTTTGTGATGTATTAAAACTGCAAACGTGTGTACGTCAGTGACGATAGTGAGATATCGATTGCATCGAGAGTGGTTATCGGTTATTATTATAAATTGCAATTCATTTTTGCATTGTTGTCGGTTTAATCAATTCGTGAAATTCGCTCATTTCACCAATCGATTATTATATGCGTTCCATACATCGATAGTTGTTCATTGTTGTCAGTCTAACCTAACACAAATCAAACAGACAATCAGCTGGTTGTTTCAAATAGCAATAGCAAGAACAAGATGGAAGCATATTTGGGAGGTATCTATAAAGGTAAACGAGCTGTAACATCCTTGTTTTTTTTGTTTTCTTTTTGCGTATTGTATTGAGCGACATAACGAAAAATATAGTTCATTACACGGGCTTACAGCCTCGGTCGTAAAACTTGACCTTGTACGAAAAGCGTACATCCAGCTATTATGCACGGCGACTTAGGAGAACCAATTTTCCCAATACCTAGGGTCTTTAAGTGTGTGTGGGTAACCAATTAATTGCGTGTTTGGATTGAATTATTTAGGTTGGGAAATTTGGGTTCAAGAGTTGGGAAATTCAAGGTCAAGAGTTGGCAAAATCGGGTGACCTCCCCCCCACTTAAAATCTGTTGGTGTGACGCCGCTGTAAGCAACAGTAATCTTGTAGTACCTAATTCTAGGAAAATGACAGGTCTGTAATGGCCTCAACTAGACCACCCTGAAGTCTGACCGCTGACGGTGGGAGGTGAGAACTGATGACATCAGCTCGAACCTGATGACCTAACGATGACATCATCCGTCGTCAGGTTATACCGCAATCGGTAGCCGCACTATTAATGAAAAATGTCATCGTGACCCGTTTCCACATTAGTGGAGTTGTGCTCTTGGAACTCCACGGTTCTCTACCTTCGACAAATGTACACCGCAATCGGCAACCGTACTATTATTGAAAAATGTCATCGTGGCTCTTTTCCACTGTAGTGCGAGTTGTGCCCTTGGAACTTCATGGTTTTCTACCTTCGACAAATTTACTGCGACAATAGCAAGGAATTTGGGAACCTACAGTAGTGGAGCTGTACCCTTGTAAATTCATGGTTCTCTACCTACGACAAATTTACTGCAACACTATCACCGAATTTGGAAACCTACAGTAGTGGAGTTGTGCCCTTGGAACTTCATGGTTAACTACCTATAACAAATTTAGTACAAAACTAGTGACGGATTTGGAAACCGCCTTAAAACGAATTGAAAGCATGCATGCATTAAACTACATTGAAACGTATGTCTCCACAATAATATAAATCTTGGATCGTAAGGTAGGCCTTCATCATAATGTTAAATAACGATCCAGAGGCCCCACAAGTGATGGAGTAATTCGGCATAAAGAATCCCCAAGCTAGCTTAAAAAAACCCAGATTGAAGAAAGAAAGAAAGCACTGGCTCTCCTGTATGAAATTCGATGAGTATGCAGGTCTGCTGCAATTTAATTTTTTTTTCATTAGAATGAGTACATTATTTGCATGAATATTCGTTGGCAAAGTCTTGTATAATGAGTCTAAGTTATTGAGTTTGTATATCGTAATGGAGTTGTGTCCTTGGAACTTAGGGTTCTTTACTTAAGACAAATTCACTGCGATACTATAGTGGCGAATTTGGAAACTATAACTCTAAAGGCTCCATGTTAAACTCTTCGATAAGACAGCAATTCCCTCCGTGAAATGGTCACATAATATACATTTCGATATACCATTTTAAATTAAAAATTGAAGTATATATTGATTTTTTTAATCGATCATGTTTTCTACCAAATGTGTAATCATAACATATATATAAAATGCGATCACAGTAGCTCTTTGCAATGCTTTATATTTATAGGTGCACATAGAATTAAACTTTAATTTGAGATAATTAGACATCAAGCCTGATTACACCGAGCGATTTTGAGAACTTTTTTACGGTAACGGTGGAGGCAGGGTGTCGCCTAATACAGTGTTGGTTTGGTTATTTACATGCGCAAAGTTTTAATAAACGCCATAGTTGCTGTTGTTGCTTTGAATCCAGAATATATATATATATATATATATACATATTCGATAACTGGCCTCTAAGCGTAGTTTGGCCCACGCTTTATTAAATGCCGCTTCAGTAGTGTTATAGAAAAAATATACAGTTTTGTTGTTGTTGCTAAAACACTATTGAAGTCGCATTCAATCAAGCTGGGGCCAAGCTGCGCTTAGAACCTAGTTATCGAATAATGAATGTGTCATCTTTCCCGCTATGAACGAGTAATTCTGTAATTCCATTTTTTCCTGATATTTCAAAATTTACATTAACTATTTTCTAAGTTACGGCTTAATGCTGTATGCAATCAATTGGTTTTGCAAATTGTAAAAACTACAGGTTAATAATGAAAAGAGCTTTAATCTTCACAATCTGACAGCTTTTTATTTTTTATGAACATACTATTGAGATATAATGCTTACTAAATATTTATAAATAAATGAAATCATAGGTTACTGGTTGTAGAAAAATTATCGGAAAAAACTAACAACTCGTATCTTGTCATAATAAACGAATATAAGGATTTATTAAAACACAATAAGGAGTTCAAAAACGAAACCGATTTTGTCGGTATCTTATTAAATATTTATATTTAAATTCGTTTAAAACCTCTGAATGGCGAATGACAAGGTTAAATAAATAAAGATCGTATTACTTCTCCGCAATGATATTCAATTGCAAATTTGGATCTCAAATGTTAGAATTAATATCCGATTTATCTCGAGTCGAGTGCGGCGGGCAGTCAACAACTGGTGCAATTAGTACCGTCAACCGGGGGCGAAACTTATTTCATAACAGCGGAGAGTGTGACTGGGGCAGAGGCTGGGCGATATGGTGGGGGGGGGGGGGGTAAGGAGGTGATTTAGTGGGCAGATTACCACAATAGCGTATAATCAAACTCACTACCTTGCATTAACCGAATATGATGCATGAACAATGTCTCGAAGATGCTTCAGAATGCTAAGGACCACTGGCGGAGTGATCGCTTGGATTGGCAATGACAGGTGCCACGATAACATAAATCATATCCACTACCTTGCGCCGACTACTAGACCTGGTGAGGAGCGTGTTGCTTGAGTGAGGAGTATCGAAAGGGGGGGGGAACACAACCACGTAATGGCTATGGATGTGATGAACGTTTACCTTACGATCCAAGATTTATACTATTGTGGAGACCCAGGTTTCATTGCCGAAGCATTATAATCAGTCATTTGTTCCAAGGATAAGGTAATCTATAGAAATAATTATTTTGTTATCTCTTGATTAAGACTTCGTTGCTTAGTCTCAATCTTAGAAATGCATTAGTCTCAATCTAGAGATAGCAAAATAATTTCTTCAGATTAGCTTAGCCTAGGAACAAAGGAATGATGAGAATGTTTTGGCATTGAAACGTAGGTCTCCACAATAATGTAAATATTGGATCGTAAGGTAGGCCTTCATCACACTCATAATGTCAAATAACGATCCAGAGGCCCCACAAGTTGTGGAGGTATCTGGCATAAAGCACTGGCTCTCCTGTATCCACGGTAACTCCATAAAACTTTTATGTTCTACGTTTATATTCATATTTTCAATTACGTAACATACAAAGTATGAATATCTACACAAACAAACAAAAACTAATCGTATTTAACTACATCGATTCTATTAACTTTTCTTTAGAAACAAACAAAAAGTGTCTATCGACATCAAGACATTGTTCGGCCCTTAAGGGAATGATTTAGTCGACTCAATGTCATAATGACATACATTCATTATCTACTGCCTTGCAACGACAATCTACAATCCGTGCCAGTGTTTTAGAGATGATTGAGGAAGGTAGTGTCCACTATGAGATTGATTTAGTCGACAAAATGTTATGATGACGTGAATTATCTACTACCTTGCAACTTGCAACGACAATCTACAACTCATGTCAGTGTCTTAGAGGTGCTTGAGGGAGGTAAGGACCACTTTGAGAATGATTTAGTCGATACAATGTCATGATGATGTTTATTCATTACCTTGTAAATTTACAATCCATGATAGTGTTTTAGGGGTAAAATTTGAATAGTATATGAAAATTAAACTTTTTACTAAGCTATACCTTGGACGAAAAATATAGATATAATCGGTAACATAGAGACAAAAAATATTGAATACTTTCCCATGAGTCAGAACCATATTACTTCCCATTAGCGAATTTCCCCTGTAAGGAAGAAACTGTTACCGAAGGTCTCATGGTAAAACCTAAGCCCGAGGAACAGGAAGGGGGATAATGGGTAACTACCACCCCCCCCCCCCCCGCCAAAATGGGTCTTTTGTAAAATTACACAGAAAAATTCTAAAAATCTAATTTTGGTTTGCACCAACGAATTCAGCTAGGAAAACGAAAAAAAGCTATTTTCCCCTAGGTCCATTGATTACCGAGATACTGGGAAGGCCAAACACATTACGTTGTCCCAATGTTAACCTTATAGAAAATAAATAAAATTGCATATTTAATTTATTTCTGAACATATTTTCATAAAACTTGGTACGAGTCTTCATGTAGTTAGTATCCATCGTTTATTAGCCAAAATTCTTTTTTATATTTTTACATTTTCGTGGCTCCAAACCTACGTAATCATTTCCCATGTTATCCTTATGGGAAATGAAAAGAATTATATACCTTCCTTTTTCAAAACGTATCTTTATAAAACTTAGTATGCGGCTTTTTCTAGTTTAGCTCCGCACTGGGAATTGTATTAAAACCGCCCAATTTTCGCACACCTTTTGCAGCAAACCTGCATCCTCATTACCCACGTTATCTTATGTAAATTACAAAAACAAGTCATTTCTCGCTTTTTAATTTAAATATGTTTTTACGCATTTTAAATTCGCTGAGGACGCAGGTGTGCTGTCATTCCTATATGTACTTTGGAGGCGCTATTTTACACGTAGCCTATTTCGAATGTTAGTTTTCATATTTACCGCTTACTCGTTGCAGTTAAAATCATAGATTGATTGTTATTGTTGCAGATATGTATATAAGATAGATTGTTAGATTTTTACTTGTAATTTTTACAGCCCTCTGTTATGTTGTCTCTCAACCGTTTTATCTTGGTTTTAGCAAATTTCTCCTGTAGGGAAGAAGCTATTACCGTAGGTCTCATCGTAAGACCTAAGTCCAAGACCATGATATCTTTTAGTTTTGTGGCCCCCAGAAGCAAAACATCCAATGTTAGAATTTATATATATATATATTTGTGTGTGCGTGTGTGTGTGTTTCTGTCAGCACGGTAGCGACCGTAAAAGTGGTTCAATCTTTATGAAATATATACAGAAATATAAAGTGGTAATCAATTGGACGAGTTGATGAGTTCGTAAACCAGCCCTATCGAACCACCAGAAAGGGGGAAAGGGGGATAAATCCCCCTAAAAGTGGTTTTTTTGGGTTTTTTGCATAGAAAAATAAAACTAATCCTATTTTGCTTCGCACCATTGAATTCAGTTCGAAAAATAAACAATTTAGTATTGAGTCAATGCTCAATGTTCATTGGTTACCGAGATATTGAAAGTGGTTAACACAGTATATTGTCTCAATATTGACCTTATGGGAAATAAGTGGAATTCTGTATCTCGCTTATTTCTTGACATATCTAAATAAAACTTGGTTTGTGGCTTCATCTAGATGAGATATAGTGTATTTTAGTCTGAAATCCCCGAAATTTCCATTTTGTGGCCGCAAATCATGTTTTCCTAACGTGAATTCAAAAAATCTATATCTACCATATTTCATAACATATCTTGATAAAACTTGGTATATGGCTTCTTCTAGTTAAGATCTACTAATATTGAATTAAAACCGCCCAGTTTTAACATACCTGTTGTAGCAAACCTGCAAACTCATTCCCCGTGTTATTTTTAGGGAGGTTACAAAAATATGTCATATCTCGCTGTTGGATGGAAATTTTTTTTTGCATTTGCAATTCGCTGAGTGTGCAGGTCTGCTGCAATGGGGGTGTTAATTTAATTTTTTGTATTAAAATGAGTACAGTATTTGCATAAATAATCATTGTCAAAGTTTTGTATAATTAGTCTTAGTTATTGAGCTTGTGTTTCTGTTTTTGTAAATAATGTAATTTTCTTACATAGCCATTCTTTCTATTGCTTGATTGTTGCACACATGCACACACAGTTATACATCATTGTAGTATTTCCAATGTAAATGGTTTATCTGTGAAGAACTAAATAAATAAGACAGGGATAATGTTCAGGCCAGTCGGGGGAGGCCCAAGATATCATAAGACAAGCGTCCAATCAGGGCTCCAACACGCCAGGCCCCGGGAGGCCGGGGTGACAATACCGACCGATTGTCGTCTTAAGTGGTTATTACCGTTAATTAGTTTAAACTGATAACCTAGATAAGTATACTCGATAATTTCATTACGTCGCGTCGGAAGGATAATTTACACTATGCCCCCTGGCTATGGGTATGCTCGAATCAATTCGTGTAGGAACAGGAAAAGAAGTAAGGATGTTTTGAAGCACTGGTATTTTGTTGCAAAAAGGAAATAATATCATCGCGATTTCATATAAAGTCCTGATGGCCATGACTTCTTGTTAAGAGTTCGACCGATTTACAGATAAATAACGAGTTTAAAGTTAAAACCCTGTGTCTCAAGTGTGAGAGATTATTATTCCATTATAGAAACAGGCAATAACATTTGAAGTTTATTGGAATCAGGTATTCCGTTAACTAAATAATCTTTGAAGTTTGGCAACAGTGAACAAAAGGTAACTTTGCTGAGAAAGAATAATATTATTTCTCTTGTATGTTTCCTTTATTTTAGTGGAGTTGTTTAGAATGAAAGGTTTGTAGTTAAATTATATGGCATGCGGTTAAAAACAGGTTTTCTTCATTTTTAAAATAGCTTTTCCAAAACAAGTAAGCTAGGATTATGAAAAAGGATTGTTTGGACGTTTATAAATCACGTAGGTTAGAGTATTATGCAATAACAGCATTATTTTATGTCATCAGATTTTAGTTGCGTTATATTTTATTTACAGTCAGCTTTTTATTATTGTCAGCTGATCGATTGTTTTTAGAACACAGCTTGACCGAGTTATTCTATTGTTATCGTTAAAAACCACTATTACTACCTGTTACTACATATGTTTGTTGATTGCTGTTTACACCATCAACTGGTCTAAGTTAATCAATCTAGATTTCGATGATTATCACTCAACACATCATCTAAACGAATAAATATTATATTAATTATAATATATTAGATATCAACTAGATGAAACCATATACGAAGTTTTATTTAAATATGTTGTGAAATAACTGAATTATCATGTTAAAATATTTCCCCTTAAGGATAACATTAGAAAATAGATATGCAGGTTTGCTGCCATAAAAGTAAAAAAGGGGATTTTAGGCTATTAACCATTACCTCTATGCTATTCGAAGCATCATACCTAGTTTGATTCAAATATGATAAAAAATAATCAAGGTATATTTATTTGTTTATCCAAATTTAAGTATTTTTTTATACCTTACAAAATTTTGGATTTTGACAAAAATAATCCCCATACAAAGTATACTTAAATTGATATATCTTTGTTCTCCATTAAATTATTAAACTTTTGGTAAAATTGCAAGCCAAACACTTGAACGGTTTCAGTATGAAGGACTGTCAAAAACAAAAAATAATTTTTGGTTCTTGATTTTTAAGGAAAATTTGGATTTTTAGACAACCTTTTCTCAGCCCCACTCCTCATTTTTGTATGAAATAGTTATGAAATCTCTTTCAAATTTAATATTCTATCTAGCTATGAAGGTTTTATCAAAATATTTTGACAAATTTTCAATCTAGACGTCAAAATGTACAATAGGTACACTGAAAACCGAAAAAACCATATTTTCTCTAATAGATAGAAAACGATTGAGTTTAGGACCTATGTTTACTGGAAATTTTTTTCTTATTTTGACCCAAGGAACCATATCCTGAAGTTTGTCAGGGTTATCGTGAAACACCCTATAGATTTAAATAAGCTGTAAGTTTGTTACGCGCTCACACAATAGTTAAACACTGGAATACTAACGTCCGTTATTTTGTTCTTTGGGTGTGGGTTTAAATTAAATATGTATGTTTTATTTGCATACTATTTACGATGTTGTTATGGTCTCTTTTGTTGTTTGAGTACATATCAGGGAGATGGGGGGCAGGAAAATGGGGTGCTCGCCCCTTTGAAGGTTATTTTTTTAGGGTCATGGAAGTTTGATTTTGACTGGGGAATGGGGTACTCACCCCATGGAAGATTTTTTTGTCGGGGGATGGGGGGCTCATCCCATGCAAGATGGTTTTGTCGGGGGGATGGGAGGCTCATCCCATGGGAGATGGTTTTGTCAGGGGATGGGGGCTCATCCCATGCAAGATGGTTTTGTCGGGGGGATGGGAGGCTCATCCCATGGGAGATGGTTTTGTCAGGGGATGGGGGCTCATCCCATGCAAGATGGTTTTGTCGGGGGGATGGGAGGCTCATCCCATGGGAGATGGTTTTGTCAGGGGATGGGGGCTCATCCCATGCAAGATGGTTTTGTCGGGGGGATGGGAGGCTCATCCCATGGGAGATGGTTTTGTCAGGGGATGGGGGCTCATCCCATGCAAGATGGTTTTGTCGGGGGGATGGGAGGCTCATCCCATGGGAGATGGTTTTGTCAGGGGATGGGGGCTCATCCCATGCAAGATGGTTTTGTCGGGGGGATGGGAGGCTCATCCCATGGGAGATGGTTTTGTCAGGGGATGGGGGCTCATCCCATGCAAGATGGTTTTGTCGGGGGGATGGGAGGCTCATCCCATGGGAGATGGTTTTGTCAGGGGATGGGGGCTCATCCCATGCAAGATGGTTTTGTCGGGGGGATGGGAGGTTCACTCCATGGAAGAAGGTTTTTACGGGGGAATGGGGGCTCACCCCATGTTCATTTCCAAAACGAACTGAGAGGACAATATTGCAAAATTTCTTTACACAGAGTTTCCTAAGCTTCTGCAAGAGAACTAAATAGAAAAACTTATGTAAAACTATGATTGAACGATAACTGTATTATATTTTTCAATATTATGGGAGAAATAAAGTTGATCCTATTCTTCTGCATCGATTCTAGTTCTCGTGTCCGAATCCAGGATCCATGGTGCGCCGGACCGGGGACATGGAAGGGTCGCCGATTTTCGGGTGACACAATTTAATCATGTATTTTTGAGGTTGCAATCACATGGAGCTGATTGCGGGCCCGCCTTTTCCCTGTCCCGCCGTTCGGACCTCGTTATGTCCGCATAATTCGGGCCTGTTTTGCGTGTTTTCGTGTTTCATTTGCATTATTTATTATGATTACGCGGTTTTCTAATCGCTCTGTTGTGATGTCCGGTGATCATGTCGGAATGAGATGGTTTTGTGATTGGATAGTTCGCTTCGTAGTTTATTTCGATTTAATGGCCTGTTTCGTCTAGTGTATAAATTGCACTCGTGTTAACTATTTGTCACATGAAGTTGTAAAACGCAAACATTTGTCTAATAACTTTGTTGTTTTTAATTTATACTTTTTTATTGTCCAGGTTACCAAAATTTATTTTTATCATTAGTTTAGTTGGAAAATGTAGTTCAGGGAATTTCTCTAACAAGGAAGAACCTGTTACCGTAAGGTCTCATGGTATGAAGTCAGCATTTATATTGTATATATTATTATTAAATTTTATTATTAGTACCGAGAGTGGCATTTTCCGGTGCGCACTCAAGTTGCATATGTGAGGCGGAGCCGAACTAGCCGAACACAGGAACCCCGCGTATCACGTGCGAGGCGCAGACAAGCATGTACAAGGCGAGCCGAGTACGGGAATAATTGGAGCAAGTGCCGGAAACTCACTTTCGGTGCAAGTTACGAACGATAACTTTTAATCACGGCGCAAGAATAAAAGCTTAAAAGAAAGACATACCTACATAAAACAAGACATCAGTAAAATGAAAACGGTTAAATCTTTCATTTGATATTTGTTTCGTAAGGAAAGTTAGACATATCTGGAGAAATGATTAACACCCAATACGCTAAAAACACAGCAAAACTAGCTTATGCCTATCGCTGTTTACATTTAGATTGTTAAACAGTAAAAACAGTTGATTAAAATTGTAAAATAAAAATGGTAAATAAACACTAGTGCGCAAAGCGGACAAATGGAAAAGTAACTGAGAGCAGGGAAAGTAAGTTTAGAGCAAGGGAAAATCAGCTGATCGTTTTCTCCTGCTCTAAATTAGAGCTTGAGAAACGATCATTTTCTTTGACATCAGCTGTCATCGAAAATAGCTAATTTTGGTACGGAGTGATGAAAACCATTTTCTAAACAAAACACCCCTATTAAGATACATTTTTTATTACAATTCACTAAAATGTTTTGGTAATTTAGGCCATTTTAAAAGTCAACAAAACTTGATAGTTAATTCCAAATATGTATGAAAAAAGCATATATATATAAAGTAAAATTACAAAGTAAAAATTTCGCATGGTTTACAAAGTTTTTTCTTGATACACATGTGTAAAAAATAATATAAAATGTATTTTTTTATCTTTTATTCCTTAGAATTTATAAAATATTTTTAGGCTGCTTCTGTTTTATTTGAATACTATTTACATTGTTTATAGGGTCTCTTTTGTTATTTAAGTATAAAAAATCTTCTTTGCATTTATGGTTCCTTATGAATCTACAAACTTGTCAGACTTGTAAAGTTATAATTTTATTCGGACAGGTTCTAAACCCAATCTGGCTGGACCATTAGAATGGAGGTAAGGGGTGATTAAACCCTCCCCCAAAAATGTTTTTTCGAATATGACATAGAAAAATCAAAGTAATCAAATTTTCATTTGCACCAATGAATTCAGCTTGGAAAAACAAAAACGATTGTATCTAGAATCTTTCCTCGGTGACTTCCCGTGAGCGGCGGGTGGGCTGAGCGGCGGGTGGGTTGAGCGGCGACTCTCAGGTAGACGAGGGTCAGAAGTGATTAGCCGGAATTCAACCCTTCCCTTGAGCGGCGGATTCTTTTGTCACCCTCTTTCTTAACTTTCGCTTGCACACGATACTACTGGCACTAATGTGTATCGGTGGTTTTGTTTCTTCCCATTTTCTAAACATCGCATCGTATTATGAATTCGGACTCTGACACGTGACGAACCCTCAACACAAAGTGTTATTCCATCCTTTTTAGCCAATTTCCTCCTACAGGGAAGTAGCTATTACCGTAGCTACACACGGCATGGTGAGACTTAAGCCCAGGACCATGTTATTTTTTCGTTTTGAGGTCCCTAGAGCCCAAAAACACCGTTCGTTCATTTTCATATATATGTATATACTGTTAAATAAAGATCACTTATAAGGGCTACTATTAAATAAATATTTAAAATTAACATGAGTACCCTTTTGTTTTAAAAATAATTTTATTTCACTGACGCAGAATCCAATTGCACCACAAAAGAATAACGGACAGCTGACTACTGATTAAGTATAAAATATTGTATTTATTTACAGTTGATAAGAGGTTATGTAAAACATGTCGCACTTTGAAAATGACTATTATAGTCGAAACGCGTCAGTGAAATAAAATTATTTTTAAAACAAAAGGGTACTCATGTTAATTTTAAATATTTATATGTATATACATATATATGTGTGTCCGTAGGCACGATAACTCTCGTAAAAAAGTCCGATCTTGATGAAATTTGGAACAAACATTTATAGCGATATTCATGACTTCAAGTTCGAAAACCAGCAAGATCGGTACACTCTAAGGCAGTTTTTTTGACTAAATAAGATTTATTTTCAAAATTTAACATATTTCTATTAATTTTATGTAAATTTAATGGTCAGAATTGAATTCAGCTTAAAAAATTAAACAATATAGCATTTTGAATTATTGCTCTACATCAATCGGTTACTGAGATATCGGATCTGCAAAATGCAGTACATTGTCTTTTGTTTTTCCCTGAAGGGACATAAACTGTCTAAATTCTGGTATGAAAAACCCAAATTTTTCCCTAAATTTCCCTAAAATGGGATTTAAAAAATAATAATACAAACCACATGATCGAATTTAATTTGTTCATGTGATGGTTTGATTTGTTTTTATTTATTGGATCTGAGTAGATTGATGATATGTTTGCTGACATTTATGTACTATAACAAGTATACATTTATTAAAATCAGAATATCAGAATATGAATAATTATTGAGAAATAAGATCATGAAGGATAAAATGTACTTTATTCAGATTAATATTTACACAAAATATTCACAACAACAACTTCCTTAACTTATGTTGAATATGCCCACATATAAAAAATAAATCCTTTAGAAATTAACTGAGTATGCAAGTTTGCTAACAAGTGTATTTAAATTTTGAGATAAATCATATGTTTGGATTTATTTTTTTCATGTGACTATTTTATTTGTTTTTATTTTGACTGATTTTAAATCATTGATTGTATGTTTGCTTACATTTTTATACTATAACAAGGATACACTTAACAAAAATTAGACTAATAATTATAAGAACAACAAAAAGAGTATTGTTGGAATGGATACCGATGTGATTCCCATGATCATTTCCCTTATATCTGAAGCTCTTGGATTGATGTGTAATATACTTTTTGCATTAATTACATAAAATGTTTGAAACGTTTTTCCTGTATATAAATTAAATAAGCTCCCATATAAAAATTAATTCTTTAGAAATTCGCTGAGTACGCAGGTTTGCTGCGACGGGGGTATTTATTAGCTTCCTCTGATTTCAAGAGAGTTATTTACTGAAAATCTGCTTAGGCCGCGTGAAATAAGACGAAGAACTAAATAGGTTTACTGAAATATTGTCATTATGTATGTAACTGCGGTTACAAGAATAACGCGATAGATCGCCCTCAACTTAAATTGTTTAACTATGTTATATAATAAATTGTATTTTATCAGGTTTAAGATAGTTGTATTTATAAAAGTCTTACGTAGGCGTAATTGATGCGCGAACTATTTAACGAGCGTAATGTATTAACAGATACAAATAAAATTCATTGTCCGGCAGTAGGTTTATTGTCCGGCACCAATACACATTAGTGCCAGTAGTAACGTGTGCAAGCGAAGGTAGAGAAAGAGGGTGACCAAAGAATCCGCCGCTCAAAGGAAGGGTTGTAAACTGGCTAATCACTTCTGACCCTCGTCTACCTGAAAGTCGCCGCTCAACCCACCCGCCGCTCAGCCCACCCGCCGCTCACGGGAGGTAACCCTTTCCTCCAGGTCCACCGGTTATCGAGATACTGAGAGTGGTAAGCGCAGTGCGTTGTCCCAAAGTTAACCTTACGGGAAATATCCTCACTTATTTCTTAACATATTACAGTAAAATTGTGTATATGATACCATCTAATTGATATCTGCTGAACTTTGCAAAGGATCTTTCCATTTTATATTTCCGTGGCAGTAAACCTGCACACTCACTCCCATGTTATTCTAATGGAAAAAGGTTTGGTATGCACATTTTATGATTTAAGTTGATTTTACTTGACTTGAGGCTCCGTCCAATTGATATTTAAGCGGTTGAAATTCGCTGAGTGTGCAGTTCTGCATCCGGGGTATTTCGTGCCTATACTGTATTGTATTACATAACAAGTATCAATTCTCGCATCACAAATGATTTTTTTTTTATCCTCTGGTGAAAATTAGTCTGCAATTTTCTGGTTCTGGTGATATTATCTTGATTCCCGTGTAGAGCAAATTCGTTTAAGATATCTGGTTATTGGAAAAGGAACTTCTAAAAAACCTGAAACATAGAAATATAGCTAATCGTATATTTCATATAAAAAATTAATATTACTTTATCAATAAAAATAAAAATTTCTTTCAGCACTATCCATCTCTCAAAAATCGCCGAACTGATTAAAAAACAAATCTTTAACTCGAATATGAAGGGTACTTTTATATACTCATAAGACCTTTATACTTTATGTGAAATAATCATAAAATATATTCTATTAGAGCATGAGTATATTACCTGTCTGCCTGAGAATTTCTGGTCATTAATCGATTCGCTCCTAGTTAGTTAAATGAAACGATCTCAGTTATTGATTTGTTTCTGAAGTAGAAGTCCAGTAAAATTAGACATTGTGGTGTACAAACAGTCGAGTAGTGGCGATTTTATGATATGTTGTAAGTGTTAAGCTGGTAAGATAAAATCCAAGTTTCTGACCTCGAGCTTCTCCGAGTTGCCAAAGGACGCGCCCCTTTCTAGTACTTTTTTCAAATTCCAACATTTATATAAAGAACTACACAGCCTACAGGAATTTTTTAAATTACAAATACAAAGAAGACTATAAATTCTTTATAATTTGAGTACTCTTGTAGCTCTATAGCTTTGATAGATCCGGAGATATTATGGTCCTTTAAATATAAAAAAAATTCTTCTATTTGATTAACATAGTTCCATTTGATTAACATGGAAATTTTTCAAAATTTTGGAGGACACTGGGGCATAGCCCTACATAGTAAGGACGAAATAGAGCAACAATGCAACCATTTTTTCATACAATTTTACATATGTATAGGCTCTACTAAATTGAATGTCAAACGGCCAAACTGTCTTTTAACCAATATATAAAATATACTAGGCCTATAGCGTTCAGTATCTACTCGAAAGCTGTTTGACCGTTTGCCATTATACTTGGTATACTTATGTATATTTGCACGAAAGATAATTTTAAAATATCTAATTTGTCCTAACTGTCTTCGGTTCCGCCCTAGTGGCCTCCAAAATCTTTCAAAATATCCTATGTGAATCAAATGGAAGAAGTCTTTTTTATCTTTGAAGGACCTTATCTTCGAATCCATAAAAGCTAAAAGCTTCCGAAGCACTCAAATAGTAGGCAATTCAATCTTCTTTAAATAAATGAATAAATGAATTTATTTCCCATAGTAAAAAAGCATATACATACAGTAATTGTATTTTTTTTAGAAATTTAACTGGTCGCTTTAACAAGTTGTGTGACCAGTAGCAAAACAGAAAAAATTACAACTAGAAACAACACAGTCCAGCATTATTCTGATAACATTAAATCTGCCTGCTGTAATACCTGAGGTTTCATTTTTGTTGTCATGAAAAAATGAATCCGTAACTATAAGAAATTTTAAACAATATTAATAAAAACAGCGTAGTTAAAAAAATTAATACAAATATTTGCATATCAAAAAGTTATTTTAATATCCTACATCCTGTTGAGAAAAAAGTTAAGTGATTGTTCTTTTACAAAAATATTAAGATTATAAGCTGGTTGAAGTATTTAGGACCGAGATGTTGAAAAGAATGTTGGAAAATCGTTTTATTTACTTTGGGTAATTTGAGAGATATATTTGCAAAGCTAAAATTTTTAATAACATAAAAAAATTCCTGTTGGATACATAGTTCTATATTTATTTGTTGAAATTTGAAAAAAGTACCAGAAAATGGCGCGACGTGTGGCATATCCTGGGGAAGTTCGAGGTCGAAAACTTGGATTTTGTAATATCAGCTCAACACTAACAACATATCCAAAAATCGCCACTACCCTACCTTTGCACAGAAACCTTGATACTTTCGTACGTATTTACTGGGCAATCGATGAAGCCTTCGTCAATGATGTCCTTTCAGCACCTTCAGGTTACTTTTTCGCCTTCAGCACAAAAAGCGGTAGATCACGACCTGTGTGTCTCCAGCAGCTCTCCGTGTCTGGGCCTTGAATGGTCTCGGGTCTTCGCCGGATCGGATTCCCCGGCAAAGCGATCCAGCGGGGTTCGCGGAAGACCACGGCCATCACCTTGGCCCACACGACACCTGGGGTGACGTCACAGCTCGCAGGTGTGGGAACGACACCGCGGCGAGAGAGGACGAATAAGTAGTCTGAATCTGTTTCTGTGTAAGGCTGTGTCGCTGTGTCACACCAGGCTACTTAACTAGATGCTACTGGAACAGCGGCTTCTAAGTAGCCAATGTGACGTAGGCAGTAGCGGCTATACTTCATTTCTACAGCCGTGGCTCCAGACGGATTAGTTGATCCTGGGTCTCGCAAGCGCGCTCTTCTAATCCCTTTGATGCCATGGCCGTTTGAATAGAGATTCGAAGGAGTAACTCGTTAGTCAAATTTCACTGTCTCGAGAACTGAACATGCCCAATTTTCCCAGCTACCAACTAGCCGCTAGTGAGTCACGTGGTCGACTAGCGGCTTCCAAGTAGCGCCTGCCGGCTAGTATGACGTGCACTATCGTGGTGGCGGCTAGTGGCTGGCTTAGCATGTTTGAAGTTTTTTGCCGAGGTCAATTAACTTAATGAAAAATTAGTGATTTCAAGCAGCTTTTTATAATTGAATTTTTAAATAAAGTCCTCAGCGGCTGGTTCGCTAGTTCTCAAATCGGTACACCCAGCCAGTTTTTTATCCCCTCTCTCACCCTGGACTGTTTCTTTTTGTTTCGGATATTTTAAATTAAATTGACACAAGCATCTCAAAATTTATGAACGCTCTAGTTCAGTACGGCTCATACCGACAGACGATATTTCACATAAAAACTATTTCACACCCTTTATGAATTGAAAAAATATACGGTATAAATTAAATAAATATTATTGAATAGCATTTGGGACGACAAAAAACACTGATGTGATCGAAATAAAACTGTACCCCGAAATCGAGAATATCAGCGCTTCTTCAGAACAAAAGTTATCTAATAAGAGGTCGAGGCATCAAAGTAGAAGTGGGAGGTTGTGGGAGGTGAGGGTGGGAGTGGGAGGGGGAGGGAGAGGGAAGACGGGAGGCGATTGGTGCACCTTGTTGCTAACACGCTCTCCTCTGTACAGGAGCGAACTAATAACGAAGGCGGTCAAAGTGTGTATTGTCGTAATATTCACACCAGCATGTCGAAAAATGGTTTCGATTAGTATCTAAAGGATGATTGCAAAAACTACTTAAAGATTTAGATGTGTAATTACTTACATGAATAGCAGAAAAGAATCCTAAAATGGTTAGTGGTTAAATAAACTCTTTATCCGTTCATTCACTTTCACTTGAAACTTTTTGAACATAAGCCGGGATGTATATGACTCAAACTTTTTGTCACTCTGCTAGCAGATTTAAGGAAGCTTCATTGTGTGCAAGCCAGTTGGGCCTCCGTTAGCATTTCATTCAAAAATTGTACTATAATTTACCTCTGCCCTCCAAACCCTGCCTAACATAACCTATCCATTTTACCTGTGACCTGAATCGACAAGAACAGGAACTATTAAATACGAAATGAGTCTCATGCCACAACGTTATCTACGGGGCCATTAGAAGAAGTAAGAGTTAGTCCTAAAATGTTTAATTTTTCATCCTCTTGTTTTTTATATTAAAGAAAATATATATATATATATATGTATATATATATATATTAGAAAAATTCTCTTCATATTTCAGTGTTAAACAGTTTTATTAATTTTCGTCCATCTAGTGAACTTCTTCAGATAAATAAAATGTATAAAAGTGTATAAAATATAAGAAATATAAAAAATAATAATAACCAAACAAAAAATTAACAGGTAAATAAACAATAGACATATGGGAAATTAAGTTGGTGGTCAAAGATGAATGATAGAAAATTGTCATAGACCTTTAAATTATTTTGTCATACTATTTTATCGTAAATTTAAGGCTAAACACCCCGGAAGTAGTTCCAAATACTGCCACCACGTAGCGCTTTAAAATTATGCAAATTACTCTTACTGATTACTCGCTTACCTTTGGAGTAATAATTGTTTTGAAAACTGATTTGTACTTCTAATATGTATCTTTAAGTCGCTATGCTAAAGATTTTTTTTATTTTGTATTTAATAAAAAAAATTACTTTGTAACTCTTAAAAGGAAATTTTTTTAAAGAAAAACAGGTAGTCATTTTGAAGATTTGACGGAGAAATAAATTAATAAATTTTCAGACTGAAAATCGAACCAGTGGTTCCGTCGGAATCGAGTTTTCAAGGTTTATCTCTAGGATTTTTTTCGCGCTCTTTCCCCCTCCCCCCCAAAACCCGCGCGGCCATCAAACACAATCATCACAACACGTGCTCGCTCAAGCCCGCCATCCACTAGCGGGCTTTGTCCGGAGAAAGCACTGATTTTGTCCGTGGCGTACAATGTCCGGCGGATAAATTGTCAGTGGTCTCGGCTAAAAACCGCGGGCGGATTTTGTCCGTGGCACTCAATGTTCGCTAGTGGATGGCCAATCCCAATTTCGTTCATCTCGTCGTCAAGCTTTCTCCCTTTAAAATATAGTACCTGGTGGACCGAGCCTTGCTCGGTGTTATTTCATGTTTACCAGTTCATCCAGTTACTATAAAATATCTCAATGTCATAAAATGTATCAATATAAACCTTTTTTATTGCTCCATGGACTCTTCATCCCACCTGCTGTATTTTCCCTTGATAGCTGTAGATTCCAAACAGCTGTTATTATTACTTCATTTGTTTACACTTTCCTTGTTTATTTTCGTTGCTATCACGGCAACCCATAAGGCCAATGTTAAAATTTTACAACTTTAAAATTCGATTTATTACGTTATTAGATTTTCTCTGGCCAAGTAATCTGCGTAAAAGACGTTTTTGAGTCATAAATTACTTATTTCCAGACTTTGAAAGAAATCCTCGGAGCCGTTTTTGAGATAAATGTGCAAGCAAGCATACAAGCAAGCATACAAGCAAGCACGCACGGCCGGACGATAACATTGCTCATATAACAGTATAGGATTATACAACACCATCAAGCGGGTTCTTACATACATAAATAAATAATAAATAACAGTCAAGTACTAATGTAAAATACGTGCAAATAGTTTTATTCCTTGCAATGATTTTATTATTTTATTTAACGTTGATTACAGTTTAATTACTGTACTGTGTTACGTAATTTACAATTAATTACTTTATATTATTATTTCAAATTGGGACAGTGTATTTGTTTCGTGGAAAATTGAAACTTCTTGCGATACGTCGCTTCGTGCCGCACGCCATTTCCGGTCCCACGGTATCCTGATAAAGTTCAGTGGCTGAAGTCATTTTGTAGCAAAGTTTATTGGTGGAATTTTCGTCTGATGTTAATTTGAAAAACTGATTTGTAAACAGAATAAGATTATAATTCACACTACTGATGCATAATTTTTATTAAGTTGCTGGTTAAAAAATAATAATAAGATATCCATGTTACAAAAATAAATATGGCGAAACATCAATGGGCAAATAGCCTAAGCCACGTAACATATAACCTTGTTAACAATCGCAAGTAGTCATTTTGTAGACAATAAGTTTTAATTAATTTTACATATTTAATATTTAAAATCGGTCTGTTGGTCCAATCGGATTTCTTTGTATACAATACGAGTTAATAATTTATTTTAATTAGTTTTATGGAGGCTACAGTGATTTAATATTTACTGTATTAACATATGACGAGGTGATATTTGTACTTAGTATCCTAAACTACAGAAACAAAGTAATTGTTATTAATTATGAATTACATTAGTTGGGTAATTCAGTGCTCAGTAAAATATTATCACGAAAATACTATTACATAGAAAAGTTATAAGATTTTATGTTCAGGTGTTAGATAAAATGGATACTGCCGACAAATGTAAAATATTATGACATTACTATTTCATATTTTTACCTTTTCTGTTTTTTATGTGCAAGGCCAACTGCACATTGCTAACAAAAGAAATTGCTACTTTGTTGTCTGGACAAAAAAGGACATACACATAGAAGCTATTGAGCGAGATGACAAGTTTTGGAAAGATAAAATGGAGAAGGCGTTATGCTACTTTTACAACTGCGCTCTTTTACCAGAACTTGTAGATCCTAGAACCTGTCGCAGTATGCCGATTAGAGAACCACAAATTCCACTTGCGGAATTCACCTTCAATAGCGGAACATCAAGGGGCAAATAGCCTGTAAACATGTTTCCTGTATGTTTTCATACTGTGCATTTTGTGCATTAAGTAAATGAAGGTCTTTTGCACTAATTATTGTTTATTTATTTATCATTTTCATGATCTCAAAGGTAACTTTTATTTTAAACAAATGACTTAGCTAATTAATTATTTCATTTAACATGGTGTTATACATATACAGCAACTAAAGTAATGGTAATTTTGTTTGTGGTAATGTTAATATTGAACAATGAACCCGTAGATAATTTCATAAATTCTTTCCCTGTAATCAGAGGATTAATTACAAGGTGTTATTAGTAATTAGTAGTCTGGTCTAGTGTGCCCGGCCAGAGTGCGAGTGCGACTACTGAGTTGACGAACGATACTAAGTAGCAGCGCCGCGCGTCAAGAGCGGACGGACAGTATGGCGGTGCGCGGGGGGGGGACGGGCGTGAGAGAAATAATATCTTTAAAAACCGATTCCGATGCGACCATTTGACCGATTTCATATTTGAAAACGCCAAAATTATTTTAAAATTTTTGTTTACAAAATGACTATCTACGATTTAAAAAAATTATGATAATAATCGTATTCTTCTCTACAATTTTTGTATTAAAAAACCATAACATTGTTTACCCCAATAGCGTATATTTCTTGTTAATGTTATATACAACAAAACTTACAAAACAAAAATCGGTCAATAACTATGCGAATTATCATTACGGAAAAACTATTATTTTGTATGGCAAACTTTGTCGTTCTCTCCCACAACAATACCCAGGGTGTACTCACTGACTACACCTCTTGGGCTGTGTGTTGTTTTGGAGCTGGGAGCTGCGAGCCGCGAGGAGTTGTATGTGCCTGTGAGGGTTGAGAGAGAGAGAGAGAGACAGAGAAAGCGTGAGAGAGAGAGAGAGAGAAGGCGCTACGTCGGTGCGTGCGTGTGTCAGTCAGCCGTTCAACTAGTGAACAATAACGGTACACAACGTTGGAACTAAAAACGCGTTTCTTACAAAACCGCTCAACCGATTTTTTTGAAATAAACGTTAAAATTATTCAAAAAATGTTCCCCTCCAAATGACTACCTGTTTTAGTCAAATTTTAATTTATTGTAAAAGTTATCAATTGTAAAAATTTATTTAGTAATTTTTTCGAAAATTGGGAAGCATAGCGCCTTTAACAACTTTATACTGATTACAAAACAGTTTTATTTTTTCAAATCGGTTGAAAAATAAATGAGTAATCAGTTGGAGTGATTTGGCCCCGACAGTGCTGCTATCTATTGGGCTGAAAACACAACTTTTTTTGTACTGTTTAGCCTTAAGCCACTTGGGTTTCTTGTTTGTAAAACTAGTTGGTGGGCTAATTCCGACTGTCTTAAATCAATGTTTGTTACATTTTTATTGTCATCTTCTTTTATTTTTCTTATGGCCTTCAATTTGTAACAATCTTCAAGTTTTTGTGCCTTGTGAAACATGGCATGTTTCGCTACTGGTTTGTCTTTATCTTCATGTGTAATATCTGCCCTGTGTCCAGTCATTCGCACTCGTAAGTGGTTAGAGGTTTGCCCTATGTATTGTTTGTTGCAATATTTGCAGTCCAGTTGGTAGATTACATTTTTGGAGTTGCAGTCCATTTCTCCTTTTATTTTATACTTTTTCTTTGTGCAACTGCTACTGAATTCATTTGTTTTGGAGATAATTTTACAAGTCCCACAACGTGGTTTTTTGCATGGTCTGCAGATATTTTGTGTTTTGTTGGTGGGTTTTTTAGCTATGTTTGTTTTCACCAACATGTTTTTTAAGTTTGGAGGCCTTTTAAAGGTAACTCTTGGGGGTCTTGAAAACAGATATCTTGTTTCTGGTGCTGACTGTAGTATATTAAATGATGTTTTCATTATATTGTTTATTTTGTGCAGACCAGGATAGAACTGTGTTATGAACTTTGGTTCATTTATTCCAATTTTTGTTGACTGTTGGTTCTTTGGTTGCCTTATTTGCTTATCAATCACTTTTGAAGGATAACCTGATTTTACAAGTGAAGAGGTTAATTTTTTTATGTATTTTTCAAACTCTGACTTCTCACTGTATAGTTTTTTTGCTCTAAAAGATAAACTTTTTGGAATTGATTTCTTGATGTATGTAGGGTGACAACTCTTGTAGTTCAGATATTGCATTGTATTCGTTTCCTTTAAGTGCAGTTCGGTTTTTATATAGCCATTGTCTAAAAATACATCTACATCAAGGAATGTTACAGTTTTCGTGGAGTAATTCCAAGTATACCGTAATGATGAATAGTTGTTTAAAGATTCGAGAAATTTATTTAGTTCGGTCTCTCCATGTTGCCATATGAAAAAGATATCGTCAATAAATCTGCACCATAAAAGAGGTGAATTCTTTTGTGTGTTGGGGAAGTTTTTTCGATTAGTCCCATGAATAAGTTTGCGTAACTAGGAGCCATTCGAGTACCCATGGCTGTTCCATTCTTTTGCAAATATATTTTGTCTTGAAATATAAAAGCATTCATTGTCAAGATGAATTCTACTAATGTTAGCAAAAAAGGCGTTGAAAGTTTAGAATCAGTTGGTCTTGTGTTTAAAAATTCTTTAACAGCTTCTATTCCACCACTGTGGGGAATATTAGTGTATAGTGAAGATACATCTACAGTTACAATTATACTATTTGGATCCAAAGGTTGAGTTATTTGACTAAGCTTATTTAAAAAATCATCTGTGTTCTTAATGTGTGATGGCAATTCTTTTACAAATGGTTGCAATTGGTCGTCAATATATCCTGATATTCTTTCTGTAGGACTTCCGTAGCTAGCAACAATAGGGCGTCCTGGAGGTGGTCTGACATTCTTGTGGATCTTAGGTAATATATAGAATGTCGGAGTTCGTGGTTTGCGTTGAACTAATAGACTCACTGTTTTTTTATTTAGCCCTTCTTCAAAACCGTTTTCTAAGATAAAATTAGCAATTTTGTCATTGAACTCAAGACTTGGATCATCGTTTAACAGCTGGTAAAAATTGTTGTCTGATAGTTGATTATTTGCCTCAGTTATATAATCCGTTAATTCTTGGATAACTATTTTGTTGCCTTTGTCAGCAGGTAAAATAATAATATCACTATTATTTTTTAAATCTCTAATTGCTTTTCTTTCTTCAGGGGTTATGTTTACAGGTTTGTTTTTTAAGGACTGGTCAAATGTCGAACTAGATAAATTTGACAAAATCATGTTTATAAATTGTTCAATAGGATGGTTTGAAGGTAAAGGTTTAGGGTCAAAGTCAGATCGACCTTTGAACTTATTTAGGCATTGTGGTACATCTGAAGTAATCGGTTTTGGTTCATATATATATATATATATATATATATTTCAAATATATACATATATTTTTTAATACAGCATTTTTTTTATATAGTCCGATTCTCCTGAAGTACCGGCATTCAGGAGTGCATCATAATACTGAGACAAAAAAAAATTTGCTATGAATTATTTTTTCGTTCTATTAAACTGGATATTTTTTCTTTCAGATTGCAATGTTTAATAACAAATTAAAAGTAATAAAATGACAGTAAAACTTCATTTCCCTGAAGTTAATCTAATTTACTTTGAGTTCATTATCGCTTCGTCACTTACCGGCATATCTTCTAGCTTTCAGCTTTTTATAGGAAACTGACTCTTGTTCTTCTTTTTGGGTCGCTTTGTTTTTTATACATGGGTCTATAAATCCAACGAAATTCAACGATCGATGCTTAAGAAACTATAAACAGCGAACTAATTACTCTTTTGCTCTAGGGAATTTGGGGAATTTTGTTTAAGCTTAGGACAGTTAATCATTTTTGCTCCATGATGGGAAGGGCTAAGAGAACGACTTAATTGTACAAGTATATTAAGATTGAATTAAACAGCTTGGATATATTTAAACACTGCAAAATCACGTTTATTAATGCGTAATTGATGTTGATGCTATCGTTGTCGGTGGAAGAATCCAATATTTAATATAACCAGCACATCATGCGGCGAGGGGGAATCCGGAATCGGCCGGACGAGGATACGCCTATACCAAGGAGGACTATGCCCCCACCCCAGTTCCCCGAGGACCTGACCTCAGCTTGCCGGCACCAGAATCCAGACCTGCAAGGGTCCACCTTGGCAGTACAGAATACGACAAGCAGGATTACTACTAGGTTCCGACAGACAGTGCGACAGGCAGGGATATTATCAGGTTCCGACAGACAGTGCGACAGGCAGGGATATTACCAAGTTCGGACAGACAGTGCGACAGGCAGGGATATTACCAGGTTCCGACAGACAGTGCGACAGGCAGGGATATTATCAGGTTCCGCCAGACAGTGCGACAGGCAGGGATATTCCCAGGTTCCAACAGACGGTGCGTTAGGTAGGGATACCACCAGGTTCTAACAGACAATGCAACAGGCAGGGATATTCCCAGGCTCCGACGGACAGTGCGACAGTCAGGGATATTACCAGGTTCCGACACACTGTACGATAGGCAGGGATATTCCCAGGTCCCGGCAGACGGTGCGACAGGCAGGGATATTACCAGGTTCGACAGACAGTGCGACAGGCAGGGATATTACCAGGTTCCGACAGACAGTGCGACAGGCAGGGATATTACCAGGTCCCGACAGACAGTGCGACAGGCAGGAATATTACCAGGTTCCGACAGGCAGTGCGATAGGCATTGATATTACTAGGTTTCGACAGACAGTGCGACAGGCAGGGATATTACCAGGTTCCGACAGACAGGGCGATAGGCAGGGATATTATCAGGTTCCGACACACAGTGCGACAGGCAGGGATATTCCCAGGCTCCGACACACAGTACGACATGCAGGACTATTACCAGGTTCCGACAGAGAGTGCGACAGGCAGAGATATTACCAGGTTTCGACAGATAGTGCGCCAGGCAGGGATATTCCCAGGTTCCGACAGACAGTGCGACAGGCAGGGATATTCCCGGGTTCCGACACATAGTACGATAGGCAGGGATATTCCCAGGTCCCGGCAGAGAGTGCGACAGGCAGGGATATTCCCAGGCTCCGACAGACAGTGCGACAGGTAGGGATATTACCAGGTTCGACAGACAGTGCGACAGGCAGGGATATTACCAGGTTCGGACAGACAGTGCGACAGGCAGGAATATTACCAGGTTCCGACAGACAGTGCGAAAGGCAGGGATATTACCAGGTTCCGACAGACAGTGCGATAGGCAGGGATATTCCCAGGCCGACAGACAGGAATATTACCAGGTTGCGACAGACATTGCGACAGACAGGGATATTACCAGGTTCAGACAGACAGTGCGACAGGCAGGAATATTACCTGGTTCCGACAGACAGTGCGACAGGCAGGACTATTACCAAGTTCCGACAGACAGTGCGACAGGCAGGAATATTACCAGGTTCGGACAGACAGTGCGACAGGCAGGGATATTACCAGGTTCGGACAGACAGTGCGACAGGCAGGAATATTACCTGGTTCCGACAGACAGTGCGACAGGCAGGACTATTACCAAGTTCCGACAGACAGTGCGACAGGCAGGAATATTACCAGGTTCGACAGACAGTGCGACAGGCAGGGATCTTACCAGGTTCCGACAGATAGTGCGACAGGCAGGGATATTACCAGATTCCGACAGACAGTGCGACAGGCAGGGATATTACCACGTTCTGACAGACAGTGCGACAGGCAGGGATATTTCCAGGTCCCGACAGACAGTGCGACAGGCAGGGATATTACCAGGTTCCGACAGACAGTGCGTCAGGCAGGGATATTATCAGGTTCCGACAGACAGTACGACAGACAGTGCGACAGGCACGGATATTACCAGGTTCGACAGATAGTGCGACAGGCAGGGATAATACCAGGTTCCGACAGACAGTGCATCAGGCAGGGATATTATCAGGTTCCGACAGACAGTAATACTACCAGGTTCCGACAGACAGTGAGACAGGCAGGGATATTACCAGGTCCCGACAGACAGTGCGTCAGGCAGGGATATTATCAGGTTCCGACAGACAGTACGACAGACAGTAATACTACCAGGTCCCGACAGACAGTGCGACAGGCAGGTATATTACCTGGTTCCGACAGACAGTGCGACAGGCAGGACTATTACCAAGTTCCGACAGACAGTGCGACAGGCAGGAATATTACCAGGTTCGACAGACAGTGCGACAGGCAGGGATCTTACCAGGTTCCGACAGATAGTGCGACAGGCAGGGATATTACCAGATTCCGACAGACAGTGCGACAGGCAGGGATATTACCACGTTCTGACAGACAGTGCGACAGGCAGGGATATTTCCAGGTCCCGACAGACAGTGCGACAGGCAGGGATATTACCAGGTTCCGACAGACAGTGCATCAGGCAGGGATATTATCAGGTTCCGACAGACAGTACGACAGACAGTAATACTACCAGGTTCCGACAGACAGTGAGACAGGCAGGGATATTACCAGGTCCCGACAGACAGTGCGACAGGCAGGGATATTACCAGGTTCCGACAGACAGTGCGTCAGGCAGGGATATTATCAGGTTCCGACAGACAGTACGACAGACAGTGCGACAGGCACGGATATTACCAGGTTCGACAGATAGTGCGACAGGCAGGGATAATACCAGGTTCCGACAGACAGTGCATCAGGCAGGGATATTATCAGGTTCCGACAGACAGTACGACAGACAGTAATACTACCAGGTTCCGACAGACAGTGAGACAGGCAGGGATATTACCAGGTCCCGACAGACAGTGCATCAGGCAGGGATATTATCAGGTTCCGACAGACAGTACGACAGACAGTAATACTACCAGGTTCCGACAGACAGTGAGACAGGCAGGGATATTACCAGGTCCCGACAGACAGTGCGTCAGGCAGGGATATTATCAGGTTCCGACAGACAGTACGACAGACAGTAATACTACCAGGTCCCGACAGACAGTGCGACAGGCAGGTATATTACCAGGTTCCGGCAGGCAGTGCGTCAGGCAGGGATATTACCAGGTCCCGACAGACAGTGCGACAGGCAGGGACATTCCCAGATTCCGACACACAGTGCGACAGGCAGGGATACTATCAGGTTCCGACAGACAGTGCATCAGGCAGGGATATTATCAGGTTCCGACAGACAGTACGACAGACAGTAATACTACCAGGTTCCGACAGACAGTGAGACAGGCAGGGATATTACCAGCTCCCGACAGACAGTGCGTCAGGCAGGGATATTATCAGGTTCCGACAGACAGTACGACAGACAGTAATACTACCAGGTCCCGACAGACAGTGCGACAGGCAGGTATATTACCAGGTTCCGGCAGGCAGTGCGTCAGGCAGGTATATTACCAGGTTCCGGCAGGCAGTGCGTCAGGCAGGGATATTACCAGGTCCCGACAGACAGTGCGACAGGCAGGGACATTCCCAGATTCCGACACACAGTGCGACAGGCAGGGATACTATCAGGCTCTGACAGACTGTGCGACAGGCAGGGATATTATCAGGCTCTGACAGACTGTGCGACAGGCAGGGATATTACCAGGTTCCGACAGACAGTGCGACAGGCAGGGATATTATCAGGTTCCGACAGACAGTACGACAGACAGTAATACTACCAGGTTCCGACAGACAGTGAGACAGGTAGGGATATTACAAGGTTCCGACAGACAGTGCTTCAGACAGGGATATTACCAGGTTCCGACAGACAGTGCGACTGGCAGAGATATTATCATGTTCCGACAGACAGTGCGACAGGTAGGGATATTCCCAGGTTCCGACAGACAGTGCGACAGGCAGGGATATTCCCAGGTTCTGACAGACTGTGTGACAGGCAGGGATATTACCAGGTTCCGACAGACAGTGCGACAGGCAGGGATATTACCAGGTTCCGACAGACAGTGCGATAGGCAGGGATATTACCAGGTTCCGACAGACAGTGCTTCAGACAGGGATATTACCAGGTTCCGACAGACAGTGCGACAGGTAGGGATATTCCCAGGTTCCGACAGACAGTGCGACAGGCAGGAATATTACCAGGTCTCGACAGACAGTGCGACAGGCAGGGATCTTACCAGGTTCCGACAGACAGTGCGATAGGCAGGGATATTACCAGGTTCTGACAGACAGTGCGACAGGCAGGAATATTACCAGGTCCCGACAGACAGTGCGACAGGCAGGGATATTACCAGGTTCCGACAGACAGTGCGATAGGCAGGGATATTACCAGGTTCCGACAGACAGTGCGACTGGCAGGGATATTATCAGGTTCCGACAGACAGTGCGACAGGTAGGGATATTCCCAGGTTCCGACAGACAATGCGACATGCAGGGATATTCCCAGGTTCCGACAGACAGTGCGACAGGCAGGAATATTCCCAGGTTCCGACAGACAATGCGACATGCAGGGATATTCCCAGGTTCCGACAGACAATGCGACATGCAGGGATATTCCCAGGTTCCGACAGACAGTGCGACATGCAGGGATATTCCCAGGTTCCGACAGACAGTGCGATAGGCAGGGATATTACCAGGTTCCGACAGACAGTGCGACTGGCAGGGATATTATCAGGTTCCGACAGACAGTGCGACAGGTAGGGATATTCCCAGGTTCCGACAGACAATGCGACATGCAGGGATATTCCCAGGTTCCGACAGACAGTGCGACAGGCAGGAATATTCCCAGGTTCCGACAGACAATGCGACATGCAGGGATATTCCCAGGTTCCGACAGACAATGCGACATGCAGGGATATTCCCAGGTTCCGACAGACAGTGCGACATGCAGGGATATTCCCAGGTTCCGACAGACAGTGCGACAGGCAGGGATATTATCAGGTTCCGACAGACATTGCTTCAGACAGGGATATTGCCAGGTTCCGACAGACAGTGCGACAGGCACGGATATTACCAGGTTCCGACA
This sequence comes from Flexamia atlantica, assembly GCA_035578135.1. Classification (NCBI taxonomy): domain Eukaryota; kingdom Metazoa; phylum Arthropoda; class Insecta; order Hemiptera; family Cicadellidae; genus Flexamia; species Flexamia atlantica. The sequence continues at coordinate 1,392,732 of JAQJVK010000010.1, forward strand.
GTTAGTGCGACAGGCAGGGATATTACCAGGTCCCGACAGACAGTGCGACAGGCAGGGATATTACCAGGTCCCGACAGACAGTGCGACAGGCAGGGATATTACCAGGTCCCGACAGACAATGCGACAGGCAGGGATATTCCCAGGGACCACAAAGGAGAATCAAACAGAGGTATCTTCTAATGTTGCGTTCCGCTGGTGACGAGGACTTTTAAAAACATAGTTCACCATTAATGCCACGAGAGAGCAGCACCGTCGCTGCCCTCTCCTAATTTAACTTAACTGTAGCTAGTATCTGGACGTAACTAGTAGCTAGTAACTTAACTGTAGCTGGATTTAACTGTAACTAGCAAGCAATTGGGCGCAACAGAAGACCCATGTAAAAGCGACCTTTGTTAGATTCTTCCTGTGCAGGGACCGACAGACAGTGCGACAGATACTCCTAGGGACCCGCAGTGGGCGGAAGTCGAAAGATAGTGAAAATAACTCATAATGCGGGTTCGAAAAAAGGTGAAGAAGGATTCTCTGGGAGAAAAGATTGCGAGCCATTGCCCGAAAGATGACGAGGAAGGCTTTGGTCAGGAAGAACTGTGAGAATGAGAGTGTCACAGCTTGGCTCGGGAACCCGGGTTCGCCGCCACACACCTGAGCACTCGAAGCAGGGTGCCCCAGGGGGTCATATGATAAGTAGTATTAATTACATTAATAGTTATTTATTATAAGTTTAAGTTGTAAAAGGGAGATCCGTGCAAGAAACGCTGACTACTACACAAGAAAAGTGCGGTTGTAAGTTTTTATTATTTAGTGTCTTCAGGTATATGTCATCCAGTCACTTCCTATATAATTATATGAAGCAGCTGAAAGTGACAATCCCGTGAAGAATTCAGCGACCAAAATATTACATTACATTATAGATTATAATGTTAGACCAAAGAATGTTATTTAAAATTTGAGTAAGGATTCTCTATGTACTTTGGAAACTTTTTCCCGGCACTTTTTACTCGGCCCGCATTTTAGTTTATTCGCAGGTTGAACTTTGATTGCCTGAGCGTCTCAATCTGGGATCACAGACTTAGAGAATAAATGTCGTCCTTTTTTATTTTAACGTATTATCTTTGTTTACTTTAATTTTAACTTTTAAATTTGGTCTACTTTTACAATGTCAATTTTAAGAAATGATTTGTACCATTTGTAAGGAATTCCTTGTCTGTGAGTTTACGACAACCACATTCATCAGTGGAGGTTTCACGGATTTTTTAAAATCAAGGCATAATATTTTTAATTTTGAACAATCCTGAAAGAAGTTTATCGCTTTATTAAATATCAAATAACTATACTGCTGAGCAAGAATAAAAAACTATAACAATGATTGTTATTAGTTGTTTATTAAGTTAAATTTATGAAAGTTACAATTATTGAAACTTCCATACAAAATTAACGGGCTATTCGTTCTCTTAAACTGAGAATATGGTTATTTATTTATTTCAAAGTTCGAAGAAGTGTGTTACGTTATGCTTCTGGGTTAAAAACTTAATTTCGAAATAATCATACAACTGTCCAATTTATAGATCGCTCAAAACTACCTTTTTGTGGTGAACTCAAAATTAAGAAGATGTTTCTACTGAAGGTTTTATTATCAAAATTTGCATGATCTGCGGACCATTGAGATTGTCTCAGACCCAAATAATTCAGAACCACTTTGTTAAATATCTTATTTACTTACGGAATCATTCTCTTTAAGAAGATTAAAAAAGCTGGGCTATGATTCCTTAGCGTCTGCTTCAATTTATATCAGAAGACCACAGAGAAAATAATTTATTATACATAATATATTATTATATTCTTCCTCTGTGGTAAGATTTGCTCTGTTTTTACAACGTATAAAACAAATCGAGGAATTGAGAAGTTAAGCTGCGAATAAAAGGACGATAGAATTCTTTAAAAGTCCTCTTTAAAACCAGAGGTGAAAATCGACTGCTTTAAACGATTGGACCAATCAGACTTCAAAAAAACCGAAGAGTGTTCCCTTCCCAATCATTTACCTGAGGCTCCAGTCTTCAACGCTTCTTCCTAGTAATTTATTAGAAAGCTTTCGGATATAGGGCACAAGATTCTGAAAGCCTTATTTCTTTTAAATCGGTCTCAAGGATTGGTGAAAGTATAGAACTGTATTCCTGTTACCCGCATTGCTTATTTGTTATTCGTCTCAGCTATATAAGTAGCAAGAGGACTAACTCCGTAATAACTACGGTAAAAAAAATTTGTTAGCAATAGTATTTTGAGCGACAAGTCATAAAGAATACTTATTGCTCATTAAATGGGAATGGTACTTTTTCAAATTCCGTTTTTCAATCAAACTTTATACAGGACAAACAAGCTTTAGAGCATCTGATTTCTAGCAATTGATTTCATGCTATGAAAGCAATTATCTAAACACATAAAAAAAAAACTTTGTTTAGTACATACATTATAAATTTTTCATGAATCAGAGACAAATATTTTTTATCTCTAAGGCTAATTAAAAAAACTACTACACAAAAGATGTTAGATTTTATCGACAAAAAGTACTTGGATAAAATAAAAAATAGAGAATTTTTAAACCCTATATTAAACTAACTACAATACGGCAACGCCGTTTAGAAGTTTAAAACCTTGTATTATTCTGGAAACTAGAAACAAATAAAACCATAATTAGCTATTAATGTAGGTTTGAAAAGTGAATATATAGGTTAATTATTCTTCATTAAGGACAAATTATGTTTGAAACTCAACACCAAAGGCGAGGCTATCGCTCATCCGTGCTCTGGAGGGCCTTTTAAGCCTCTTGATTAGCCAATTGTAATAGGACAGAGAATTAATCAGGTTTGTTTGGTATTGATAAAGACAAATATATCGAACAACAACATTCATTGCCTCTTAAATCGTTGGTCTATCAACACTTTCGCGAAACTCTGTATTTTTTATTTTCGACCAAACAGACTTTTTTAATCGATCATGATTTTTTCCCCTGGTCCTATATATCAATATTTAGCTTTCAATTACAAATATTTTTAAATTCAGAAAGTTCTTTTTCTTGCGTTATCATCCTAGAGATTATGTTATAATACCCCCGTTGCAGCAGACCTGCATACTCAGCGAATTTCAAATGCAAAACAATATTTTATAATCTAACATAGCGAGATTTGACATGTTTTTGTAAGCTCCATAAGATTAACATGGGGAATGAGTATGCAGGTTTGCTGCTACAGGTATGTTTAAACTTGTTGGTTTTGATTCAATATTTAGTAGATCTGAACTAGAAGGAGCCATTTACCAAGTTTTATCAAGATATGTTAAGAAATAAACGAGATATAGAATTTTACTTATTTCCCATAAGGTTAACATTGGGACAACGTACTGTGTTTACCACTTTCAATATCTCGGTAACCAATGGACATAGAGCAGTGATTCAAAGTACTAAATTGTTTGTTTTTTTGAGCTGAATTCAATGGTGCCAACAAAAATTTGATAAATTTTATTTTTCTATGTAAAAAGATCAAAAAACCCATTTTTGGGGGGGTTTATCCCCCTTTACCCCCCCTTCCGGTGGTCCGATCGGGCTGGTTCACGAACTCGTCCAATCGATTACCACTTTACATGTCTGTACCAAATTTCATTAAGATCGGACCATATTTACGGCCGCTATCGTGCTGACAGACACATATATATATATATATATATATATATATATATATATATATATATATAGATATATATCTAAAAATTCGAACGAATGGTGTTTTTTGCTTCTGGGGGTTGCAAAAACCATGAGACCTATGGTAATAGCTTCTTCCCTATAGGGGAAATTCGCTAAAAAATATAAAAATGCAGAAATTATATAATAAGTCCTCTTTATCCATGAATTAGTACAGTATCCATATCTGTTGAAATATTAATTTTGAATCGACTTTAAGGTTCTATACATAATTTTGAATCGTCATAAGAAAGAGGTGGCATCTACCTAACCTATACCCGTTACCTCAAAATCTAATCATCAGAAAAGCTTATCATATGGTTAGAAGTAACTAAATGTTATGGACAGACCTGTAAGCAGTCAGAAACCCGCTTACAACACACGTAGCCATCGTTAGTTTTCATGTAGTAGTTAATTTAAAGGATTTTCAATATTTTCATAGCATTTGAAATTTTCAATAATATTTTGAAAATGTTTCCCCCACTGTCTGTCTTAGGGAGGTCGCCAGACTCACTCACAAATATCTTGGCATACTTATGTGTATCGATTTAGTTTTGACAAAACCAAAATTTCAATGATAATACAAAACTCTCCCTTTACTTTTTCACGTATTAATTAAAACATGAGATTGATACACACACGAAATTAGTAGAGCAAGTAGGGTATTTGTTTTTGCGATTACGTATCTGAATCGCAATGCTTCAGAACAATTTCGAAGAAAACAATTCAAATTCAACACCAAATAAATGCACTGAACTTAACTTACGTCGTTAAGCGATACGTAGATTTAATTTTATTTCCTATTATATGTATTCTTGTCGTTTTCTTTCGTTTTCCCCAGTTAACTACAACTGCCTAACTGTAGACACCTGCTACGCACCTTGTTTACATGTTAAGAGGCCAATCCGGATTCAAACTCGAGTCCTGATACAATAGTCCTTGCTTAATTAAGGTGATACGACCAAGGCTGGCGAGTGGCAGGGGCGAGGTCTGCACGGCGTATGTTAACAAGAAACCTTTGTATTCGAAGCGAATTATTTATTTATTTATTTCCATAAATACATGCAGTACAAAGAATACAAAGATAAAGAAGGATATATATAACAGTTGCAGAATTAAATCTTAAAACAATAAGGTTTTATCCAATTTAATAATTATTTATTTATAAATTGGATAAAACTGTGATATTTCAAATTATCTAACACATTACTAATTTATGACTCATAATCGCGATTTGTAAATTAAAGAAAGTATTCTCAGTTAGTACAAGGAAAATTAATCATTTCAAAAATTAAAGCGGTACTTGAATAAAATACGGCCTTTTCAAAGAGTAAAAATAATTAATTTTGTGTATGTAATTTTTAAACTGGATGAATACAATTTTCCTTACAAACTTATTGGTTAGGATAACCTTTAATTTATTTGTATTCTGTTTTAAAAACCTTCGTAATTATAATTGCATTTTTATGCTTAACCGCCAGACGACCACTCAATATTTTACTCTACAAGATCCAAATCCAGAATCAAAACTAATACGAAGGTTTTTTTTAAAATACGCTGCTCTCCTGTTAATTTCTAGTTTTACCCAATTAACTGTTTAGTTATTCTGACTTTTCCATTCGCCTCTTTATTTAAAACTACACTGTAACAATTAATAGCAGAGTAAGTTGTTCAACTACACTGTAACAAGTAGCAAGTAGGGTAAATTGTTCAACTACACTGTAACAAGAAGTAGTAAAAAGGTAAATTGTCCAACTACACTGTAACAAGTAGTATGTAGGGTTAATTGTTCGACTACACTGTAACAAGTAGTTCTTCGTTTGAGTTTTTCGCCATAACAAATTTATAAACCACATTAATATCCTACAATTTTTTGTTTATTCTTTAGCTTTAGGGGTTTTGAAATCGATTGGTTAAAATCTGCCAGTAATTTTCATTCTGCTCAAAATTTCAAATCGGCAAACTAGACAATTACGACTGGTGGAAATTTTATTGAATGTTCATGTGGAGTCTTCTTAAAAATACCAATTCCCAACCGACCGAGTCTTTGTATAACGTACACGACTCGTTTTGATTGTGCCTTAACAGTTTTAATAACTCTCGCAATTATAAAGACGGTGACACACTATCACACATTTCCCCGAACAAGACATCGGATCACACATCGGATCACACATTCCGCCGAGCGCGGTAACGCGACGGCGTACTGAAAGACGTTCTGGGCAGAGTAGACCCTGACACACTATCACACATCATACCGAACATCGTCGCGAGCGCTCTAGAGGCGGTTTTTTGGCGAAAGATCAAAGAAATGTCTGGTACGGGGACTTGTATGATGTGTGATTGTGTGTCAGGGTCCCCGCACGCGTTGACATTAAATTTTGCAATACCCCTAATTAATCGAATTAGCAATTAATGTTAGTGAAATATCGGATTTTATGCTGAGAGGTTGTGTGGTGTAATCTTTGGATTAGTTGGGTTAAAGTTAAAAGTTTATTTTACGAGTTTTGAGTACTTAATTATTTATATAGATATTAGTCAACCGTTACCACCAATGTAATACATTTATTTATCTGCTTCTGAAGAAGTGTTCGAGTTTTTATAAACCTTTTCCCGCTCGATATATTTACAAATGACAGCCAGTGATCCCTGAAATAATTAAAGTCCATAACATTAAACCTATAACCTTAATAGAACTGTAGATATTAAACCTTGATTCAGGAAAAAATCTTGGATAAACCGACCTTGCCGATTTTCCCTCCAATTAGTGTCAGCAAAAACTCAAAATCTTCAAGCGCCATCCTTGTAAAAATTTTTATATTGGCCACTTACAGCCTGAAATTTCAAGTCGGACACCAAGGAACTGTGGTCCGGTCTTCCTGAAAACAACCTCGTCTCCCACCATCGACGATTTTTCGAAGTTGTCTCAGACGTTTTGTAGCCAGGTGTACATAAATGTACCCAGCTGCCGCCACTTGCACATCCATGACCATCGACTGTCTCACGACCACTAAAGCACGGACTCAGTAAGCAACGGACCAATCACCAAACATTCCCTCCCTCTCTCTCGGTCTTGTTCATCTCTCTCTAAACTCCCTTTTACCGCGCTCGGAGGAATGTGTGATCAGATGTCTTGTTCGGGGGAATGTGTGGAGCGAAAAATTTATCTCCCTGCGCGGTCTAATGTGTGGTGTGATGTCTTGTTCGGGCAAATGTGTGATAGTGTGTCACCGCCTTAAGTGACATTTACCGAAGACGGGAACAAAGAACAAGATTTAATATTTTTACAACGTTAGTAAAGCGAGTTGGAGAGCGAGCTGTGGCCACGACAGCCAACGGAATTGTCAACTCTGGTCTTATCTGTTGGGACGCAGAACCAGAATGTTTCATTGTTTAAAACTAAAATCCGAGAAGATTTTTTCGTCTGTCGACGAGACGAATAAAAAATTTGACGAATGTTGAGAGTAAGCGATGACGTAGTAGATAGGAAGCGGTCCATGGACGGCGGGGATGTTCCTGTTACGAAGAGTTCTTGGACGTAAGGGACGTCAGGGGGGGATTGACATACAAATTTCACCCAAACAAGGGCATTTAAAAAAAGTCATCAAAAAGGAAATTTTATCGTTAGATAACAATCATACTGTAAGGTCAGGTAAGAATTTTATCGCAAGATGGAAGTTTCAACGTAGAGTTGAAACGTAATCGTAAGTAAAAGTTTTACCATGTGATAAAAATGTCACCGCAGAAGGAAAAAATATCCTCCTAACATTAAAAAAAAAAACACACACAAATAAAGAAAATTCTCCTCAGATTGGGCTCCAGTGAATTTAAAATCAATTTCGTACAGCCTAACTTTTGATCCAAAATCGTTTAGCCTTCTTGTAAATCGTATGAAAGAGACATACAGTAATTATGTAACGACTTTAAAGAGTAAAATTTTTATTTAATTTTACAAAACTGTTAAATTCCAAATAAAAAAGTATATATTTGTGTGTTTGTGACCAATAACTTTAAGTAAAATTAAAATAATTTAGCGGGCCTTTTTCAAGAATGTTTTCATCAGTTACCAGTGTTCCTTATGTTTGGCAGTGAAATTCTTACTGGATGATTCGATAGGACTGTAGAAACTGTAGCGCATAGGGGCAGCATTAGGCACACTTGCTACGATGGATAAGTTCTAACCCCAATGTATCTCAAAATGTTGCTGTTTTGAGAAAGTATTCCCGCCAATTTTAAGGACCTTCTGGTACAAAGCTATAACAAGCTGTGTCTTAAAAATCATTTAGGAAGTTGGTAAAATGGGAACTTTGCACCACGTATATTGACCACCACGTAAAACTGTGTTCTTACCATCTAACACCGCGTAACTCAAAATATTTCTATGAATTAAGAATGCAAAAGGAAAATATTATACCATGTATCTCACATTTAAGTTATAAAACTAACCATTTCACATCTACATTTTTAACTATAAATTTAACGTATTTCAAAACCTTTTCTCCACGGTTCTCTGCTAAACGTTATTAAGAAAAGCATATTTAGTAATCAAAATCATGCCATTTAAGGTAATCGAGTAATTTTTGTTCAAAGCCATGCATGTTTCATAGATATAAGCATTGTTCTTATGGGTCAATAACCCAAGATTGCGGTAGGTATTGCAGAGTCTTAAGACGACGCAATACGTTGACGTGAGGTAGCGAATTTCAATTTCAAGGGGCTTAAATTATCTATTTCAACCCCCAAATTCCCAACTTGTGTTACTGATCGCATTGTTTTTCAAATATTTTCTCCGTAGCCGAGCTTTGTATCAATCCGTAATTCTTACGTTCTTGACCTACAGACAAACGAAATTACATAACTCATCCAAGTAACCACCGCTATTAAGGGGGATAAGAGGGAGCAGCATGGTGTAGTGTAGAGCGCGGGACTTCGGTCGGTCCCCAGGGTCCCGAGTTCAAATCCCGCCAATCATCAATGGCAATTTGCTATGTGATAAATGCCCCATCCTTGAGGGTGCTCAAATAGCTGAATAGTATCGCTGCAATATATGTCTATGGTAACTATTATGTCTGGCCCTTATTTAAAATATGAAAAAACTCTATCAAAACAATTACACCAATTCTCCAAGCAATCAAAACATCTTTGACCTTGAACTTTTTCTATAACTAGAGTATACCCTTGACTTCGTACGCTGAAAGAATAGCTAAATGTTGATTAAATCATATTATTCAATGTGCAAAATGCTATTTTTATAGACTGATTACTTTTAATGGTATACCGGGTGGTCCAAAAAAAAACCTTCCAGTTGTTATAGCTCAGCTTTTTGGTTAGTTAGAGAAATGATTTTTGCGGGTACGATTCCTTTTAAGCCATTTTTTGTAACAGCGGCGGTTTAAACATTCAGCTTTCCACTTGGAAACGGCATAAAAATTAAATTATGGTTTGGATTCTACGCAGCGTTTGTTTAGGACTAAAACTTAACAACTGGTGATGTTCTTTTGCCTGCCTGGTTGTCGGCTCTAACACCTCGTGGATTTTGGTTGTGGGATTACCTGAAGAGCAAGTTTTTTTTCTACGAAACCCCAAGCTGTTACAAATTTGATGAACAGAATAAGTACTGAAATTCGGCAATATCAATTTCCATGATGCGTCAAATTATCGCGGGTTAAAAAAAATTGAAGCTTGCACGGATGATAACAAATCTGAGTAATAAAAATGGAAAACATAAACAATTAAAATTCTATGCATGCGTTTTAGAGTTATTAAATTACCAAGGGAAATAGAGATTTATTTATATTTATACAGGGTGTCCGATAATTAAAGTGCCAAACTCCGGGAATAGGTTATATGGGTCAAAATAAAGAGGAAAGAAATTGAATGAATTTTTTTAACGCTTTGTTTACTAGATATCCGCCATTTTGTATTTTTTTACAAAATATTTTTTACCTCTCAGGTTTTTTAGTTGATTATCTTGAAACTTTGGTATGTACCTGTATCTAGCCAAAGTTAGTTTATGAAAAAAATAATTAGCATGATCGAATCGTAAATTTCAAAATGGCGGCTGTTTAAATCTTTAAATTGAAATACCGAAAACACTGTAAATTTTACAAAAAATAAATTATAACTATTTTTAGTACATTTTATTTTCAATCAAAAGACACCAAATTTATTAAAGTCGGTTTACAGACAAATGAGTTAGAGTCGAATTTAGCTAACGAGGCAGCATATTTTGGAGCAAAGTTGTCCATTGTTGCGCTGACCCTTGCGCTGAAATAGACAACTTAGGGCCTGTTTTCACGACACCCAGTACAGTGGACAGTAACACCTTTAAACTAAAGAGAACAAAAGAATTTTTTTCTACTGTTCTACTGTCTGGTCGTCGTGCAAACAAGGCCTTACGCTGCCTTGTTAGATAAATTCGACCATAACTCAGTTGTCTAATAACCGATTAGCACAATTTTGGTATCATTGGACTGGAAATAAAATGTACTAAAAATTATTATTCCTTATATTTTTTTTGTAAAATGTACCGTTTTTTCGGTATTTTAATTTAACAATTTTAAACGGCCGCCATTTTGAAATTTACGATCCGATCATGCTGATTATTTTTTTCATAAGCTAACCTTGACTAGATACAGGTACATACCGAGTTTGACAAAAAAAATCTATAAAAACTTCGGAGATAAAAAATATTGTGTAAAAAATACAAAATGGCGGATCCCTGGTAAACGAAACGTTTTTGGAAAAAAATTTATTCTATGTTTACTCTTTATTTTGACCCATAAAACCTATTCCTGGAGTTTGGCACTTTACTTTCCAAAACTACTAATGTTTATATATTTAAATTTATCATTAATGGTTGATTGAACTATAACACTTTTTCACTCCACACAATGTCCTCAGCACCATTTTCTGCCAAGCCACTATATTACAGCACTGTACTATATTAGTGATGTCATGTTATGTGATGCTATGTAAACAACAGGGGGAACACCCTGTATAGATTACATAGAAAGTTTTTTTGCAATTCTAGTATGCTACTTTCGTTAGTACATAATGAAAATGAAGTGAAACGATACAAATGTAAATAAAAAGATCTTTGGTTATCACTAATTGATTTAACATCACTAATGTAGTACAGTGCTGTAATAGTAGATAAATTTACCGGCAGAAAAATTTACCGGCTAGATCAATTTACCGGCTTCGCAGAAAATGGTGCTGAGGACATTATGTGGAGTGAAAAGGTGTTATAGTTCAATCAACCATTAATGATAAATTTAAATATATAAACATTTACCAAAATAGACTTACATTTCATTTTAACATATTTTCATCTAATTTCACTTAAAATTACAATGTATTTACAGTAAGAAATAGTGTTTACATGTTTTTTTATGTTTACATAATGTTTCAATGTTTTTTTAACTAAAATTAATGTGCCAATTTTTTAAAACCAATAGAAACCAATGTTATACGAACCAAAACAAATCCAAATCGAATCCAAATCAAATCCAAATCCAAATCTATACATTCAAATCCAAAAATGAAGATTTAAACGTTTCATTACAAAACTTCCAATTCAAATCTATTCATTTTGTAAATAAATCTATTGCAACAAAAAGCATCCTTCAAATGGCGCTAAACAATTAATCATGAATGGTATCTTATGAATTCAATTATAGTTCTGTTGTTTTGATTTTTAAATAAGATCCACTCAAAATTATGTATTCAATGACGTTTTGTATACTTATTATGAGAGTAAGTGTGCCATGAGTACAATAAAACTGTGATAGTGTAACGAAGTGCTGTACCAAAGGAATCCTTGTGGTCGAAGAAAAAGACTGATAAACTAAAGTTGTAACTGATCAGATATTTATTTTAGACCCACGGGTGCTCGAAGCACACGAGTCAATGTGATATGCATTTTTTAAGGTTTTCTACCAAATCATTATTTTGCTTCAATATTGATCCAATGATTAAAATTGATTTGTCACGATTAAAAAACCGCGAAGAGCATGTAAACACCGAATACACCGGTGGAGTCGAATATCATTGTTCCACCGGTTTATCTGTGAAGAAGTAAAGAGTTGGCGATGTGGCCCCAGGGAGGGGGACTCCGCCCCTCGAATAGCCAATAAACTCGTAACAAAACGATCGACCACTTTGCCCCTGTTAGACCACAAATACTGTGCAGTTTTTGGTCGTTTTATGAGATTTACTAAGTATTTTTATGTTAACTTCTATTTAAGACCAATAAAGTAACGGGTTGAATGTTAAACGAGCACTCGCAAAGCACGCTGACAAGGGAGAGCTAATTTCGTGAATTCACATGTGATAAGTCGGTAATTTTTGGGGTGTGACTTTGGAATAGGGCTAAAAATGTTTATATTTTTATTGTGTTTAGTGGAAAATAAATTAAATTTACATTTGGAGCTTATATTACAATTTCTGGGGCTAAAACCCCCAAACTTTGTTAATTTATATATCCCTTCAAAGTGTGCCCTGTTAGGGGTGCTCCGAATTCGCTTGCCCAACGAACTTGACCTTGATATAATAAAAAGGAATGTTCCTACCGAATTTGAAGAAAATCAAACACATATGCCCATATATGTATACTTTTTGAAATATGGTGTTTTTTGTACCTGGAAGCTCTAAAACGAAGTTATGATGGTCCCTTACTCCAGAGTCACCGTGTGGGCGATTCCAATAGCTTACTATTCATAAGGAATTCGCTAATGACGCATGCACTATTCGAATGCCGTTTTAAAAATAATTAGCATTTAATCAATTATACAGCTTGTGACAAATCCCTAAGGTGAAATATTGTCCAATCAATTGTACACCTATTTTGGAGCCCCTCTGTTTTAATTACTCAATTAATTCACAAAATTAAAGTTTAGAAGTGTTTTACTCAAGACTCAACAAACTCTCCTTATCTCTTCTCGTTTTAAAAACTCTTTTTCTCTTTGTTCTTGTGGTTTTCTCAGGGTGTTCGCAAATCTCAAAATATAAGCAACAGTAAATATAATCTTGAAAAAGCTTGAAAAGTTCATCAATTTCTTAAGCAGTGTTGACTTTTCTTGTGAAAACAAAGCTTGAGTCTTTGGTTTTCGAGCTTCAGGAATGTTTTTGTCATTGACATTCATATTACTCCGTGGCCAATTTGATTTGTCTAGCTTTAGCCACTCCGGACCATGCCACCAAAGATTAGATTGTGTTAGTTGTAGACCAGTAGTGCCTCTGGAGGCTACGTCAGCTGGATTTTCAAAGGTATTCACATGATTCCAATTTGAAGGAGGAATAGTAACTTGTATTTCGGACACTCTGTTAGCTACAAAAGTTTTCCATTTGATCAGTAATTGAGATAACCAACCCAAAACTTGTAGAATCAGTCCAAACACAACATTTATTTACATCAATTCTTAGAGCAGACGCTGCTTTACTCAATAGATTTGACAGAAGCAATGCTCCACAAAGTTCTAGCCTTGGAAGGCAAATTTGTTTGGTAGGGGGCAACTCTCGTTTTAGAACAAAGCAGATTTATATTAACATCAGAATTGGTTGATCTAGATCTTACACACACACACACACACACAGGCACATGCTTTCTCTGATGCATCACAGAACCCTGTAAGTTCAATACTCTCACACAAGTAGTTGTGACTTGTGACTTGCCTTGGGATACAAAATCTGTTAACAGTAAATAACTCACCTTTAATTTGATTCCATTGCTTTGCTACTGCTTCACTCATCGGCTCATCCCAAGTTAGTCCAGTCAACCAAAGTTTTTGTAGCATTATTTTACAAATAATTACTAAAGGACTTACAAGACCTAATGGATCAAACACTCTGAAAACATCCCTCAAAATTTCACGTTTGTTTAGGGATGATGGATTATGATTTGTAACATTAATATTTACTTGAAACATGTCAGACTTGGGTTCCCATGCAACACCTAAAGTTTTATAGTTTTACTCTCGTCTAAATCTAAGTTAAAACAACCCACCTCTTTGTCCACCTTTGGTGTATTCTGTCCAGTACAGCAGAGCTATTTGAACACCACTTACGTAGTTTAAATCCACCTGAATGTAAAAGTTGATCAAGTTCTTCCTGCAAGTGTAGTGCAGACTCAACATCGCAACATCCTGTTAATAAATCGTCAACATAGAAGTCAGTACTTGCCGCAGCGCAAGCTGTGGGGTACCGGGCCTTTTTCATCCTCTGCCAACTGTTTCAAACACCTAGAAGCTAAGAAAGGAGCACTGGAGGTGCCATAAGTAACGGTTTTCAGTTGAAATATTTTATTCGGCTCATTACTGTTTTCCCTCCATAGAATTTGTTGAAACTTACAGTCATCTCTATTAACTAATACCTGTCGATACTTTTTCTCACAGTCAGCTACCATAACTATTTCATGTAATCGAAAACGTGTTAAAATAGACAATAAGTCCTGTTGGACAACTGGACCTACCATAAGTGTATCATTCAATGATACTTTGGTGCTTGTAGGACAAGATGCATTAAAACAACTCTCAGTTTGGTTGAAGAGCTAGACTCCTTTATCACTTCATGATGGGGTAAAAAAAAGTTTGTACGTTACCTGTGCTTGTTTCTGGTTCACTGTAGTTAAAAATTGCCCAGCAATTCCATGTGCCCTAGGTTCAAATATTCTTGTACAAAATCAGTGTACTGTTGTTTTCTCTCTGAATTCAAGGATAACCTATGTTCAACTCTTTTAAAGCTACTTAAGGCTATATGTTGAGATTTGCCTAACTCATTAAGACGTTCATTGAAAGGAAGTTTTACAATAATTCGTCCAGATTCGTCTCGTTTGACATTATCCTTGAAATGTTGCTCACACAGTTGTTCCTCTTTGCTTAAAACCAAATTAGGAACAACTTCCTCGATGTCCCAAAATCGTTTAAGTTGACTTTCAATTGACAGATTGCAATTAGACTCAATCTCGTTTGGACGAGGTCCACATCTACCAGCAATAATCCAACCAAAAACGCTATTTTGAAGAGTTGGAGATTGTTTTGTACCAGCTATCTTACTTTCGATTAAAAGGTCGAAATAAACTTCAGCTCCTATGAGTATATCAACGTCACCTGGTTTGAAGAACTCCGGGTCTGCCAAGACAAGTGTAGAGATGTGTTGAGACCAACTGGCAGGGTTGATACTCTCGACAGGCAGTTTAGAGGTGATAGTCGGCAAAACAATAGCTGAAATCTTAGTTGCATACTTGCTAACTCTTGAAGACAGATTAAGTATCACTCGTTTAGACGCTTTTGTTTTAGATTTACCTATAACATTGATAGTAATTGAAGAGACGGAAGTTTTCAACTTAAGGTGATCAGCGCATGACTTCGTGATAAAGTTAGATTGTGCACCTGAATCAAGGACTGCACGCACCTTTACTTGTTCACCCTTACTATTTTCGACCTGTACAATGTCAGTCGAAAGCAAAACTTGTGTTACTGATGGATATGTGTCCTCTAAATTACTCAAGTCTACAGATATAGACTCTGACTCTAGTTCAGAGGCATTATGATTGGATGAATTTGGTTTTACTCTACCTTTCTCATTGCTCCCTTTCAAATCAATGTGTAATAAAGAGTGATGATTCTTGTTACATATTTTGCAATTAGAACTGTTGCAATCAGCAGCAGAATGATTCTGCTTCAAACAATTAAAACACAGTCTGTGTCTTTTGACATGTTCAGTTCTATCAGAAACAACCATTTTACAAAATTTATCACACTGATAAATTGAATGATTTTTTTTTATTCATGTTGAAGCCTTCCGGAATTGGTAATCAATTTAACAGGTTGCGTACCTTGACGTCCGCTATTCCTTAGTCTACTATTGTTGACTATAGTTTCGACTACTAAGTAGTCATTTTCAAAACAGAACGTTAAATTTCATTCATTGAAATTTTGTCAACTTAAAAACACTAAACACATTTAAAACTTTTACAATACAAAACACTGAAGACATGACAAATAACCTAGCTTGCCGGCCGGCGCACGTCACTGAACTGGTCAGTTCCTAGCCTACTCCACTTCGCCTATCAGCTGTACCTCCAGGACCAGTGTTGCCAACATGGTTGTTACTTAAAACATCTAATAAAGTGTTGAATAATTTATTCGAGCCGCAGTTGAGTTTTTCATTAAGCATATTGTGAGGGTCGGATTTTGTTGCTTTGTAGATTTCAAATTCTTCAAGCGTATCTAACATGAAGCCTTTCTTACAAACATGTAGAATACTTGTGTTCTCATCAAAGCTATTTATTTTGTGGTTTAAATTTAATAAATGCTCGGCAAAATTGGATTTTTGTTCGGCATGTCTTGGTTTAGGTAAATGTTCAGAAAAACGTTTCTTGAATGACCTGCCGGTCTGGCCTATGTAATAGCTTGGACAGTCTGAACAATTAATTCTATATGTACCAGTAGCCAGGTCTTTAGGTTTTTTGTTGCTAGGCAGCTTATTATTTAGTTTTGCTCCAAGTTTGTTTGACGTTTTGTAAGCTAGAGTTAGGCCGTATGGTTTTTATTCTCTCTTTAATGTATACTGTAGGTTACTGCTATATTCTATTGAGACAAATCTTTTGTTAACTGGTGTGCTATTGTTAGGAGGGGGTTTTCGTTTAAGCTTGTTTATTATCTTGTCTACAATGGAACTGTTGTAACCATTTATTACGGCAATGTACTTTATTGTATTTAGTTCTTTCCTGTAATCTTCATCAGACAGTGGTATAGTTATTAAACCATGAACCATACTGTTGTAGGCAGCCATTTTTTGGGTTTCAGGGTGGTATGAAGTATTATGAATAGTATGGTCCGTTGCTGTAGGCTTCCTGTAGATTTTGTAGTGGAGTTTGCCGGAGTTCTTTGTAACAGTTGCGTCTAAAAAAATTAAGCTGTTATTGTCCTCAATTTCTAGAGTAAATTTGGGGTTTTCAGATATGTTATTTAAATAGTTTTTAAGAAGTTCTAACTGCCTTTTGCTGCCACTAAAAACTACGAAAGTATCGTCAACATATCTGAAGTAGGCCTTTATCTTAGGGGCATATTTGTTCTTATCAGAGAAAATGTGGTTGTTCTCGATGTGGTTCAGATAAACCTCTGATAATATGCTCGATAAAGGTGAACCCATAGCTAGACCATTGACTTGTTTGTAATATTTGCCGTTAAATTGGAAGTAGTTCTGTTCTAAGACCAGTTCAAGTAGAGTGATTAATTCATTAATATAATTAGATGTTAGGCTAGGGTTCAGTGACAAATTTTCTTTAATTACATTCAATGTTGTAATTACAGGCACATTAGTAAATAAATTTACAATATCGAAGGATGCCATTAGCATATGGTTATCAACTTGTAGTTCTTTTGTATTTTCAACAAACTCAATCCTGCTCTTAAGACTATGACTATTATTTACATTTATATGCTGCCTCAATAACTTATCTAGTTTTTTGGCTAATTTGTAGGAGGGAGCTGACATAAAATTAAATAATGGTCTGATGGGCATTCCTTCTTTATGGACTTTTGGAAGTCCTTTGAGTGAGGGGGCTTGAGGATTCATCATTTTTAAGGAATTTACCTCGTTTCTGGTTAAAATGTGTTTACAATTATTCAGTTTATTTTTCAA
Source organism: Flexamia atlantica (assembly GCA_035578135.1). Taxonomy (NCBI): domain Eukaryota; kingdom Metazoa; phylum Arthropoda; class Insecta; order Hemiptera; family Cicadellidae; genus Flexamia; species Flexamia atlantica. Next base: position 1,410,109 of record JAQJVK010000010.1, read on the forward strand.
TAAATTATGGTATTTAATTGTTGGGTCAGTACCAATTTCCTCAATATTGTTTTCAGAAATGAAAATATTTACTTTTGCTTTGTAATCTATTGATTTTAAAATTACTAAAGATTGGCCCTTATCAGCTTTTGTGATTAGGCAGTCGTTATTTGATAACTTATCATTTATGTCCTTTAAGGTGCTATTTTCTTTCCTGTGTAAAAAACTAAGCTTATCGTTAGGCCTATGTACAAGATTGTTCTTTATTTTCTTATCTATATTGTGTCTAATAACGGATCTTTCTTCGCTATTAACCACACATTTTATAGCAGTTTCGGCATTCATAATTTCAGAGAAAATATTCTTTTTACCCAGTTTTTAAAGGTTGTACTTAAATCCTTTGTTAAGCAAGTTAATTTCATCTTCACTGAAATTAATATCAGTATGGTTAACAATTCTGGGGAAGAATTCATGATCAATGTCAAACTTTTCTGTAGGATCCTGATGCTTGAGAAGTAAATTGAGTTTTTTATCTTGTGTTTTCTTTTTGGCTGAAATCTTTCTGTTGATTTGACTTTCTAAAATTCTAAATATTTTTTCAGTTTCAGATGGGTGTAAACAGTTGGCTAGTTTTAAATGTTTTTGGAGAACTAGTTTGTTTATCATGTTTTTCTTGGCATACAGGCTTTTTATTTCCTGTTTGACCCATGTTATTTCAGCAATGGATTTGGCTCTTTTAGCTGCAAAACTTTTGTTTTTTTTTACTTGTACATAGCTAGGGACAATCTGAAGTTGTAAACATGTCTTATTAAATTTTATGTAGCAAATCGTGTTCAATAGTTTCAATTTAACGTTCTTATATTCAAAGGCAGATTTTGCTTGACTAGCATTCAATTTATTCATGTTGAAGCCTTCCGGAATTGGTAATCAATATAACAGGTTACGTACCTTGACGTCCGCAATTCCTTAGTCTACTATTGTTGACTATAATTTCGACTACTAAGTAGTCATTTTCAAAACAGAACGTAAAGATAAGGGCCAATCTTTACTAATTTTAAAATCAATAGATTACAAAGCAAAAGTGAATACTTTCATTTCTGAAAACAATATTGAGGAAATTGGTACTGACCCAACAATTAAATACCATAATTTATTGAAAAATAAACTGAATAATTGTAAACACATGTTAACCAGAAACGAGGTAAATTCCTTTAAAATGATGAATCCTCAAGCCCCCTCATTCATAGGACTTCCAAAAGTCAATAAAGAAGGAATGCCCATCAGACCATTATTTAATTTTATGTCGGCTCCCTCCTACAAATTTGCCAAAAACTAGATAAGTTATTGAGGCAGCATATAAATGTAAATAATAGCCATAGTCTTAAGAACAGTATTGAGTTTGTTGAAAATACAAAAGAACTACAAGTTGATAACCATATGCTAATGGCATCCTTCGATATTGTAAATGTATTTACTAATGTGCCTGTAAATACAACATTGAATGTAATTAAAGAAAATGTGTCACTGAACCCTAGCCTAACATCTAATTATATTAATGAATTAATCACTCTACTTGAACTGGTCTTAGAACAGAACTACTTCCAAGTTCTCTGTTTTAGCTGTGTTTTTGTCCAGGTTTTCCTGGCTATGTGTTACTAATCTTGTTATGTTCTAGGTTTTCTTCCACCTGAAGACGGGATCAGATTCCAGATCCCGAAACGTCGTGAAACTTGTTTTTTACTAATCAGTGATGGCAAATGTCCGCAAAAATCCTAATCAAAAAATAGCAAAAGGCAGTTAGAACTTCTTAAAAACTATTTAAATAACATATCTGAAAACCCCAAATTTACTCTAGAAATTGAGGAGAATAACAGCTTAAATTTTTTAGACGCAACTGTTACAAAGAACTCCGGCAAACTCCACTACAAAATCCACAGGAAGCCTACAGCAACGGACCATACTATTCATAATACTTCATACCACCCTGAAACCCAAAAAATGGCTGCTATTTCGAGAAAGATTTTTATTCTAGTAAGTGATCCTCTCACAGTACTTCTTTGTTTTAGTAAACCTGATATTCTGTCTTGGTTCATACTCATTCGGCTCGATTCAGGACCATGTTGGAATTACTCAATTAATTCACAAAATTAAAGTTTAGAAATGTTTCACTCAAAACTCAAAAAACTCTCATTATAACAAAAAATAAACAAGAATAATATTTTTAAGAAACAAATGATTGTAAATAAAATAAACTAATAAAATATACACTTGTGGTACAGTCTTAACATGCTCCGCCCCTTGAGATATTAGATATCTCAAAATCAAGCATCTGGAACAATGATCAGTTTTTAGATGTGTCTTTTATGAGTCCATTATTTGTTCTAAGTGTGACTACTCGAACAATTTCATCACTTCCGGGATGTACTTGCTCTACTCTTGCTCTCTCTTAGGCCTCGGGTACGATGCGAGCGACGAGCGGCAAGCGGCAGGCGGCGAGCGATATAGCTCACTTCTGGTCAAGATTCGAATAATTTTAAACTGCCGTAAAAAACTGTATTTCATTATTAAATTACTAATCAATCCCCTTCATTTTTTTAGTCTGGCAAAATGAAATCCGCTTTTTCATCAACAAAAGCATTGTCGCGGTATCTCCAGTTAGATTCTAACCTCAAACACTGCAACAATGCAGATGGTAAGCGACAAGCGACGCGAAAAACATTTTCGAACCTGACCGGCGACAAAAACGACACTGAACGACACCACTGAATATCGCTCGCCGCTTGGGACAATCTTAGCAACTGCCTTCAAAATTAACAGCTGACAAATAAATGCTACCCGAAAACCGAGCGTTGTCGCTTGCCGCTCGTCGCTCGTATCGTACCCGAGGCCTTATGCGTTTCTTAAAATTATTATTCTTGTTTACTTTTTGTTAAAATGAGAGTTTTTTGAGTCTTGAGTAAAACATTTCTAAACTTTAATTTTGTGAATTAATTGAGTAACTCCAACACCCTCTGTATTTTATAATTAGCGACACCTAAGTAAAAAGTTTGTCAGATCGACAAGTGGATGTGTGCGCTGATAAAGCCACAGGCTGGATCAGTCCTGATTGTAAGGGCCGCCAACTTAAATTGAATCTGAAACTACCCTTGAGCTATCTGCCTCGATTGACCCTCGCTTTGATTCGAGCTGTTTTTCTGAGTTACGAATGATTTACCTTTGAGATACGAGTCTAAACATACGTACAGTTGACTCTCGATAGCTCGAACCTCGATAGCTCAAAATCCTCGATAATCCGAATTATTTTCGATCCCCTGAGAAAAACATATAAGTCAAAATAGCAGCTCGAAATAATTTAAAGGTTAAATTTATCTCTGCAGTCGAAGCAACACGAAAATTACCTCTATAACTCTAACCCTCTATAACCCCTATTACCTCTATAACCCTTAAGGGGCGGTTTATCTCAATATCTCGAAGTTTACTCTACGGATATCTGTAGTCAAAACCCCGGCGAACAGATCGCAACTTGTCAATGGGTCACATCCGGGCCAGCGTCACTATTCTTTATCCCTGCAATTCTAATTTTAATTTTGTTTTCCTACATGTCTCGAATTTTAGCTCAAATCACCTCTGTGAGACGATATTAAGTACCAATTATGTCTATAACTTGAAATACTTCTCCGTAATACTTCTCAGCAGAACTATACAAAACTCAAAGACACCGTGGCATTTCGAGTTTGCGAGAGTCAACTGTAATTCTATAACGCTGCATGCGAGAGTGCGAGAGAAAAAAAAAGCTCCAGGATGTGCATTCGGCTTTTAAAAGAGCTAGGAAATCTAAGCAAGCTCAGTGTGTAGTTTTTTTAACAATCTTAATTGTCAAACTAAATAGGTTCAGGCATCGGTCTTTCAAATAAAGGAAGAACAAGGAGGGTCTTGAAAAAATATTATTAAAAGAAAACCAGGTCTAAACCAGGTTAAAACTAGGCTTTTCACTTTTAGGGATAATAATCCATGAGGATTTATCTATTTATTTTTAATAACTAACAGCAGCTTCTTTGCACGGGCATCTCTGAAGGAGGGTTAAAAAGCATCAGTTATGGTCAAAGGGTTATTTATCAGGGGGGGGGGGGGGGGTTATTTATCAGGGTTATCAGTTATGGCTAAAAACTAGCGTCAAAATTAGCGTCAACTAGCGTCAAAAATTACGCTAAAAACTAGCGACGGTAGGTTCTTGCTTCTTTTGAAAGCCCGAGGTATGAAGGTCAAAGGGAGTTCAAGAACCGAAATAAGGTAGAAGCCTTCCCAGGCATATATAACGACTTCTCAAAGTTTCAAGGCCATCGGAGAACGGTTTGGTAATCCTAAAACTGTTTTTGCGATGAAGATTAGTCTGTGATTTGTAAATTTGATATGAAAATTATGGATTTTGTTATTTTTTTCTCTGATCAAGGTAGTCTGTCATCAGATATCATCAGGGAACCATCTAGTAAAATAAACGGGAGCATCGATATGAACATGATTCAGATGTATGATTAACTTAATCAAGAAAAACAAAAATATAACTTTGTGTAATGTTACACATTGAGATCGTAATGGCACGTGACACTTGCAACCAATAATTTATTTTATGAAAAACAAAATAATAAAACTAAAGTCTACTCCAATCAAACCGAACCAGCTAACAAATACATTCTTTTAAAATTAAAAACAGTCACAAAAATCGTAACCGAGTTACGTAAAAGTGTCCCAACTTGGGTTTTATTATCGCTAAGTTTTAGGTCAACATGTTAAATGAGGCGGGGATACCAAAAGGCTTTTAAGAGTATCACCAACAATTACCGCCCGGGGGGACAGCGCCGCCGCGCCGAGAGTGCCGCTGACGGAACTGTGAATGGCGAGAACTGTCGTCGAGGGAGAATGAATCCGATAATCGAGCCCTCTTTGTCCCCGCCATAATTTCTGGATGGAGCATGTTAATCTAAAAAGTGGAGATTTTTTGGGAAAAAGGGGACCAATTTTCCAGCAAAACGTTTCACTACAAAATATTGTACGGTAGTTTCAGAGGTACCTCATAAACTTACTGAAAATAAAATATGTTCGTAGGCTTTGCTAAAGCTTGTGATCAAAATTTAGTTAATAGGATTCTAATTCATGGTGGGATGGTTGATTGAGTTTTCAATCATTTAAATTTTTATCTACGACCATTGCAATAATCACCAATAACGATGTTACAAGAACAATGTTGCATGTCATGTCATAATGAGGTTCATTATTAAACCAATTGCAAACCCGTTGCATAAAGTTAACTTTATGCAACAGGTTTCACTTTATGATACAGATTCGACCAATGGGAGCGCAGTATTTGACGAAAGTAGTGTCATAATGACAATTACGCAATTCGCACATCAGCTGATTGATCCATTATGATATAGGTTTTAGTATGTTTTTGTACTTAAGCTCAAATAAACTAAGTGTTGTGCTACGAGTCTGTTTTAGTTTGTCCATAACCTCAAATGTGAGTCATTGAGATACCAACATTATTATTAAATGTTAAATCTTAACATATTTTTTGGACACCCTGTATATTGTTGGTCGTAGATAAAGTAGCTAGTGTATGCAACGATTGTATTATACCTAAAAGTCACTCGTGAGATATTTAGAAAACTCGCTTCGCTCGTGTTCTAACTTACATCTCACTCATGGCTTTAGGCATGCATAATACAATTGTTGCATAAACTACTATTATATAATTCGAGTACTATTTACGATTCGAACTCTCCATCGAGCGAAGTTGTTTTAATTTGTACTTTGAAACAAACGATGATAGTTGTGGTGAACTCCAAACGTCGTTTCTAACATTTTTATCACCCCCCCCCCCCACCGTATTTCCGACGAAACAATTGCCCGCGTTCGACCGGACTGTGCGTTCAACGGCATACAACGGTGATTAAGATGAAAAAAATACAGAGGTATTTTTACATCTTAGATTCTTACATCCAAGATTCAATAGGCTAGAGAGCCTATTGAATCTGCAGCTCTAGTTATCTGTCCTTGTTGATTGCTCAGTCATTTATAAGAGATGACATTTCCAACCACATAAACCAATATTTCCAAACGTAAAAAATATGAAAAGATTGTCCAAAAAAGCCGGCCATTTGTCTAAAGCCTGAGTAAGAAGGTAATTTCTAAATTAAAATAACGTGTCATGCTAAAGGACGACAGTTGGAAACGCTAGAGTGTGTCATCCAAAACAAGGACAACTGGAAACGCTAGAAGGTGTCATCCAAAAGAAGGACGGCTGGAAACGCTAGGACGTGTCACCTAAAAGGAGGAAGCTGGGAACGCTAGAGAAGAACAGCTGGAAACGCTAGAATAAGTCATCCAAAACGAGGAGAGCTGGAAACGCTTTATGTGTCATCCAAACGAGGACATCTGGGAACGCTAGAGGAGAACGGCTGGAAACGCTAGAACGTGTCACCGAAGACGAGGCCAGCTGGAAACCCCAGAGAAGAACAGCTGGAAACGCTGGCATCAGTCATCCAGAAAAAGGACAGATTGAAACGCTAGAACGAGTCATCAAAAATGAGGATACCTGTAAATGCTAAAACGTGTCATCAAAAATGAGGACAGCTGTAAACGCTAGAACGTGTCATCAAAAATGAGCATAGCTGGAAACGCTAGAACGTGTCATCCAAAACGAGGACAGCTGTAAACGTTAGAACGTGTCATCAAAAATGAGGACAGCTGTAAACATTAGAACGTGTCGTCAAAAATGAGGGCAGCTGTAAACGCTAGATTGTGTCTTCCAAAACTAGGACATCTGGAGACCCCTAGAACGTGTCATTCAAAACGAGGACAGCTGGAAACGCTGCTACTGTTTCAATTCAACAACCTGTTATGGTTATTGATTCAACAACATGATACCTTGCAAATGGTATCAAGTTTGATTTATGCCGACCCTACGCCGGATACTACTTCTCATAAGGGCCATCCCATGAAGGAACCCACAATTAAGGATTACGGTTAGTATAGAACGAATCGTTTTGCCTAATTCAATACTAGATAGTACTGAACAAAACACTACCGCAAACCGCATCTCAAAAGGACAACTCAAACTTTTGAATTTTTGAGCTTAAAATAGGAAACTCAAAACAACAACGAATGAAATGTGGAACGTGTGTTCGCTTCAAACCAGTTTTATTTATTTGATCAAACACATAAAATCAATAACTATTCCTTTTAGAAGTAAAATTTAGGAATTTTCTTCCCTTGTAAAGTGAAACCGAGGGGGGGATAAGCAATGTTTGGTATTTTCAAAAATATCATCCATTCAATTTGACATTTCAATGTCAAAATTGTTCTATAATTTAAAGCGTAGACGAGCTCAAAAAATTCTTTGGGTCTTTAATTTCTTCCTTATTGGGGAAAGAGTTGTTTAAGAAGAGAGGCTCGATAAACTGCCCTTAAGATTGACGGATTGGACTTAAAACAACACGGGTTTGATTTATGACATATACATATACAAATCCAAGGGTAAAAACTTTCAATGGAATGGTACTGATATTAAAACTAGAATAACGTTTCTGACATTTGAGCGTTATACTAAAATTACCTTTGCGCGGTCCAGGCTCACACGAGTTGTCATATTGACAAAAACTCTTATTGTATTTGTACTCCCTACATTGTATTTGGATGTATCGTACAAAACAGACTACAACGATCATAAATTTTATTTTTCTCTATACACATTAGAAATCATCGTCAGTTCTTTGCATTGCTGTACTGACTGAAGACTTCACATAATTAATACGTGGGGTTACTTTGGGTTACTTGTTAGTTTAGGATCGAAACTGATACGAAAGAGCTAATATGGAAATTCTAAAAGTTATAGTGGCAAATGAAATGCGTAATACGCCGCCAAACCTGGTAGAAAACTGTCCACACCTTCTTAGGGCAAAAACTGTATTCAATAAGAGATTGTAAGCGGAGGCTAATTGTATTTGTAATATAATATAAAACAACTATAGTACAATGTTAACTGAACCTAGTACAAATAAAAGGCTAATAACAATACATTTTTAGTGATTAATATATCTTTCAAGTCGCTAATAGTAGTTTTTTGCGATAAATGCATTTTTAAAAACATTTCTGGAAACAATTACTATCGAAAAGTGAAGCGCTGTTGTCTGTTTTATTACCAATAACCTAAATCTTCACAGCAAATCACAGGTGTCCATCGATGTCCATAGATGTAACACACCAATTACGGCGATAAGGTTTCTTCGAAAAAGTGAGTTAAAAAAGTAATAATTCGTCAACCTTTATTAGATAACTGACCAAATTACCGTAAAGGACAAATAACAATGTAACAAATCACCCCCTCTCCTTTCCTCCCTCCACCCCCCCCCTTCCCTTGGCGCCCCGACAATCAGCGCCTGTAATTCATCAACACCGATTATTATCTTAAGCTGCCGATTTTATGTACCAGTGATTCAAATCTATTTACAAACAGTTACCATTTAAGGTTCAAAAACAAATAGAATGATTCGAGTCTTTTTATAAAATTCGTGTTGAGTTTGGTCGTAAGAAGTCAAGTTCGAATGGTAAAAAAGGGCAGGATAGCTACAATACTCCACTGCAACAAATATAATTGCATAGTTATTAGAAACGTTAATAATTTCAATTAAGCCTATAACAAACTAAAAGTTGTGCTTCGATCAGGCTTAACTACATGCTGTTCTTTAGTTAAGTGTAACTCATCTAAAATACATATTAGATATGAGTGGAATTAAACATTCATAATGATTGACTAAAAGTCTTATATAAATTGAAATCTTAAATTTTATTCTTGATCTTGATGTTATCTTTAAATATTAAAATTTAATTAAAAATAGAAGTTGTTGTAAACCCGAGCAAGCAATATTATTAATGCAAGACAGGAACAATTCAAATTAAATTAGGATCCTTTTGTGTTCCTAATAAAACTTTAATGTGGAAACTTTTTAATATGCATAAATACATTAATACAAACAATTATGATAATTTTAAAAAAGAGTATATCATACCCAATTTCAGCGAGACGAACTTTGGTATTCTTACTTATTATAACCAGTAGGCTTACCTGGAACAGAAAAATAATAACAATAAACAGAACAATAATTTGATAAGAAAAATGCCAATTTCGATACATTAATACTTCTTGAAGACAACTAACAAGTTTTAAAAAACTAACTCTTTTAACAAAAAGAGGTGTACTGCAAAAAAGGTTTACTGCAATACTTTTCAATTATAGATCAGTTTCAGATATTAACTAACACACGAGTCATGTATCGGTTCACTTAAATCATGTTTGTTATTTATTTAATGAAAAAAGTTACCTTTTATAAACATAGCATATAAACTTTACACAACAAAACGGAATAAGTTATACCATTGTTTCAGTTATCTTGCAAGAAGGGAAGGATCGCATTAAATTATCTTTCTGACAGGGGTTAAGATCGTGTGAAATCCAAATGCAGCAGAACTCTGACTATCCGAACTCCAATCATCAGAATCGCCAGTTACCCTAATTGATTTTCTTGGCGCTATCGGGAAGAGCGTGCAGGCGGGAAAGCACCAAGGACGTTTATGAGTTTTAGATGATTTTTAGTTCGTATTTCCAGTACAGTCGACTCTCGCTAACTCGAAATACCACGGGACGACTTTTCTTCGAGTCATGTATAGTTCGACTTACATATAGTTCGATTAATAGAAGTAATTCATGGTTAATTTCGGCGTACAGAGGTAAGTTAAGCTGCATCTGAGACGTAGAGGTGGACCAAATGAAAATTTAAGTTATACAGGTAAATAATAGTGACGATGGTCCGGATGTGACCCACTGACACGATGCGACCTGTTCGCCGGGTAAACTTCGAATTATAGAGGGAAAGTCCAAGTTTAATTCGTGTTATCAACTGACCTTCGAGTTGTAGAGGTAATTTTTTGGTTGAATTATAAAAGTAAAGCGCTACAGTAAAACTATTTCGAGTTAAGCATGGTTTTTATTTCGGCTTTGACAGGTTTTTTCTAGGGATCGAAAAATAATTCGATTTATCGAGGATTTCAAGTTATTGAGGTTCAAGTTATCGAGAGTCGACATCGATTATCTGTGTTATAAACATCGGATTGCCCCAAAAAAATATTTTTATTTAGAACTAATCAAATTTTTTCATCTGAAACGACCTCAGATCGATTAATTTGGGAAATGTGAATTCTGCGAATGAAATGCACTGGCACTCTGCGAGGTGGAAGGTGGGTATTCTCAGGTGTGGACCAATTATTGTGGGACCCAGGCGGAAATGCAAATTGGTCGGACAGTGCCAGGGCGCGTCCAGCCCTGCTAAACTGGGCTGCGGCTTCAGTCCCAAACAACAAAAACCACCACAATCTAGGTTCTTAAAGAAACTTCCGAATCGTCCCGTTTCAGCGAATTTCCCATATTGTAGGCCTAAGACTTTTTTTCATTTTATGTATATAACTTTTGATGTACAAAGTTTGTAAAAAAGAGAATAAATCAAATTTGTTACCTATTATATTTGATTTTTCGTTTTATTGTTGGTGATGGTGATTTTAAGTTTTTAATTAGATTTTTGCGAACATTTGCCATCACTCATTAGTAAGAACGAGTTAAACAACGTGTCGGGTTCTGGAATCTGGACCCGTCTTCAGATGGAAAAGAACCTGGAACTTAACAAGATTAGTAACACACAGTCAGGATAAGGTGGACAATAAAAATAGCCAAAACAGAGAAATGTAATAGCAGTCAAAAAACGCTAATGAGCAGTCAAACAATCCATGAACACCTTTTTTTCCTCTCCTCCCATCAGTCTTTACCCTGCTCTGATTGGGTGAGGACGTGCGCTCTCCTGATTGGTGATATTTGTAATTTCTTTGCTATATTGAGTTCTTTTTTGTTTTCAGCATTAGTGTTTTTGCTACTGTTTTTACAGTTCTGTTTTAGCTATATTTTTTGTCCAGGTTATCCTAGCTGTGTGTTACTAATCTTGTTATAATATTCTAGATTTTTAATCCTGAAACGTCATGAACTTGTTTTTACTAATCAATGACAGAAAATTACCGCAAATTCAAACTAAAAAAATTTTTGATTTGATTTGATTTGGCCGGCATGGTTCTGTTTACCCCGGCGCGGAGATGGCTCGGCCCCGGCAGTTGTCTGCTCCCCCGGCGAGGGGTGACTTATTGTCCCCTCGCGCCCTTTGTCTGATCGCCTGTGCTAACTGTTTGTGCAGCGTCGTCACCTGGCCACGTACTAACGGTCGCCGCGTCGGTAAACCCCCTCTTAACCGGCCGATTTACACGGGCCATTGACCCGCACGACCGGCCGTTTGTATGAAAAATTTATAAATCGGTCGAATTAATACCAAGCGTACGCCTGGCGTACGTCAAATGCTTGGACTTGTAGGTCGCGTCGAATCGGTCAGCCTAAAATACTAATCTAGTCAACTCTCGGCAATTCGAACCTCAATAACTCGAAACCCTCAATAGCTAAATTATTTTTGATCCCCTAGGAAAAACCTGTCTAAGTAAAAATGAAAACCATGCGTAAATCGATATAATTTTACGGTTATACTTACCTCTGTAAATCGAGGTAACGCAAAAATTACCTCTAAAATTCGAAGTTCAGTAGATAAGTTTAATTAAATTTGCATTTTACCTTTGTATCTCGAAGTTCACTCAAAGGACCTATGTAAGTCGATACCCCCAGCATACAGGTCGCTACATGTCAACGAGTGATATAAATTCTTTACCTCTGTAACTCGAATTTTGCTCAAATTACCGCTGTAATCCAACATTAACCAAAAATTGCCTATATAAATCTAACTATGTCGAGTCGAACTATACGTAACTCAAAGAAACATCGTATTCCCGTGTGAGTCGAGTTAGTGAGAGCCGACTGCAATTAATTGTAGGCCCTAGCATCGGGCTTACGGACGGCCAGTGCCATATCAGTTGACTCGGACTATAATTCTGCAGGATATTTCTCTTCTTACGAGACTGAAACCGTAATGTTTTAAGTTCTTCGTAGTTTTTGACTAAAAATTTACAATCTAACACCTTCTTTACTACAACAAATTTAAAGTTATGACTTGTAAAAACACAACCTACCGATTTTACGGCAACATTATCTTCACGATTTCAGAGGTATTCTTCCATGGGAGATTCCGGGGTGTCTTTATGATTGCGAACAGTCCTGATTGCGAACAGTCCCGATTGCGAACATGTTTGGGTTTACGAGGGGGAGGGGGTCGTCTGTTGGTGGGAAGGATTCCTGATTGCGAACACATTTTGAGAGGTCGGGGTTTTTAACCCATTCGTAGAATCCCAGGCCGTTATTATATAATATAAACAGAATGATTTGACAAGAATCATCAATCAAGACTGGTAATATTCATAAAGACACATGTCCTCAAGAGACGTAGTACTCAAGCCGCTTTTATATATCCAGACACATTCTTTCAGACTCACAAATCCGCTCTGATAATATTAAAAGTAGCCGTTTATTGGAAATTAATTTCTATACGTTTAGTTTATCTACCTTCTATATTATTAAAAGAATTTCTGGGATTTTGTACAGAGCAAATGAACCTAAGAAATCAATTTTTAGGGTATCAAATTAAAGCTATTTCTCTCTAGATGTGCCTTTTGCGGGTTTGGAAAATATACCCCATGAAAAGCCTTCACACAGGAGGCTTTTGAAATTTCCTAACAAACTATTGACAGTGAACACACACTGATACATGTTTTAACACACTGATGCATGATTCAACGTTTACTTTTTTGAAATATCAATATTACTTTAATATTACCCTAAAAAATTCAAGTTTTAAAACGCATTATGAATTTAAAACCCTTATTTTGTAATGTATTTGGGATGCGAAGGATATTGAAGTGTTAACGGCTAACCTGCCTAATTTACTCGATTTTTAAATGTATCAATGACAATATGCCTATATTTATTGAAGACATTTTATAGAAACTTATGTTATTTTCTTAGGTAAAAATTTTGTAAACATGTCTTTAAGATACGAAACAAAAAACGGGTTAGTTTGAAAATTTAATTGCTTGGCCGTTATGAGCGTTGAATAATTAGTTTTTTCGGCAAATGGCTATTTTATTTATGCTATTTAGAGATAGTTCATCAGTATATGAGTGGTTTGTCCATTTTTTACCGTTTGTAGTCAAGACCTAACAAAGATGAATGCAAGAAACTGACGCGTAGATGATGAATATAATTAAAATAAAGATTTAAAACTTTTGAAAATAAAACTCTAAAACAGAGACATGAAGATGTACTAAGCAGTCATGTAAACTATTCCCCATTTTATGCTAAATGAATGTCGTTGCACTGTCGAAATTTCAGAGTGTAGAACATATGCATAGACACTTATGAAGCAGATGATATAAATTACCTTCTCAAATTCTGTGAGGAATTTCTTATCCATATTGAAGTTTCAAGTCTAAAGTAGGCCTAATAAGTTATTTTTAAAAGTTTGCCCCGATGAGAAGTTCAATGACTGGCAATTTATTCCAGAGATATGACACAAAAATTAATCTATAAATAAAAAATGCCCCCGTTGCAGCAGATCTGCATACTCAGCGAATTTCAAACAAAACAACATATTTTAATCCAACCTAGCGAGATTTGACATGTTTTTGTAAGCTCCTTAAGAATAAAATGGGGAATGAGTATGCAGGTTTGCTGCTACAGGTATGTTTAAACTGGTTGGTTTTAATTTAATATTTAGAAGAGCTGAACTAGAAGAAGCCATTTACCAAGTTTTATAAAGATATGTTGAGAAATAAGCGAGATATAGAATTTTACTTATTTCCCATAAGGTTAACATTGAGACAACATACTGTGTTTACCACTTTCAATATCTCGGTAACCAATGGACATAGAGCAGTGATTCAAAATACTAAATTGTTTGTTTTTTTGAGCTGAATTCCATGGTGCCAACAAAAATTTGATAAATTTTATTTTTCTATGTGATAAGCTCAAAAAGCCCATTTTGGGGGGGTTTAACCCCCTTTACCCCCCCTTCCGGTGGTCCGATCGGGCTGGTTCACGAACTCGTCCGAGTGATTACCACTTTACATGTCTGTACCAAATTTCATTAAGATCGGACCATATTTACGGCCGCTATCGTGTTATATATAAATTCGAACGAATTGTGTTTTTTGCTTCTGGGGACCCCAAAATGAAAAGTTAACATGGTCTTGGACTTAGGTCTTACCATGAGTACTACCATAATAGCTTATTCCTTTAAGGAAATTCGCTAAAATCACAAAAATTCACTCACTTCCTCATAGAAAGGGGTTTTACGCTGCAAAACTTCATACACAATAACATGAAACTAACGCCTATTTTTCCAGGGGCGGGGAGGGGGTTTCCAGATCACTAACACCTATACAGGTGTCATCCCTGGAGCATGCGTCACGCGCCCGCCGCTCCTGTTTAGCGGCAGTGACTCATTCATTTTTACAGATTTCAAAAATGTGTTCGCAATCAGGACGATTCATGTTCAGGTAGCCCTCAGCATTTTTGAGTTGTTCTCAATCAGGACGATTTTACCCTTGTTCGCAATCAGGACTGTTCGCAATTAAGACTCGACCGATTCCGGAGGTTCCGGAACTATCCGGGAGATAATATATCCCGGAGGTATCCGGGAGGTTCCGTAGGACATTAGTTTTCGAATGCCACCATATTATAAGGAGAACGGCTCAAAAGATTTTATCAGCTGGCTGTACAGCTAGCTCATTGGTTTTATTGTTGCTTGACAATTAAAAACAAATAGTTTGGCGTTCTAATTAGAAACGGAACGTTAGATAGTGTTTAAGTTTTAAATATCCTCCGATAAGCCCCCTCTGTCACCAAACATCCTCTGATAAGCACACGTCACCAGATATTTCCTATTGTGGTTTTTATTTGGGATTTTGTTATCTCGATGTATGCCGATATGATTAACACGATGGAAGAGGTGGGAGAAAGAATACGGAAAAAGTTTGGTGACAATGATAGCCATTTTCTTTGTTCAGAATTCATTGTTGTTTATGGTGATTTTATATTTTGAATGAATAAAAACAGCTGAAAGCAGTCACAAAAACATGCTGAAAAGAAAACAAGGACAGGGTGGCAGGTTTTTTCCACCTGAAGACGGGATCAGACTCCAGATCCCGAAACGTCGAGAAACTTGTTTTTTACTAATCAGTGATGGCAAATGTCACAAAAATCCAAATCAAAAAAGATAGCCATATGTTACATTAAGATCGGTTCGGTCATGAATGTGATTTTGATTATTTCCGCGTAAATACTTTGAAACTTGTTAAATTCCTTAGTTTGTTATAGAACTTTAGAAAAAAATCCTATTTTTTTAATAATTCCGTTTGACAAAAAATAAATATCTGACATTGGAAAATATTTTTTTTCAAACATGGTTTCTGCAGAGTCGTAACACTCTATGGTAACCCTGCTAACAGGAACTTTTCCCTTGAATCCATTGGAAAAATTTATTCCGAAGTCGGTTTATGTGTTTCTGACACACCCTGCGATTAGCCTTAACACTACCACAAGCTATGGTCAAATCAAATCTGTGAGGAGCTTTATTCTTTAGCGTGGTTATACTAAAATGTACATTTTGAAGCTGATAACTTTTTTCCTACTGTCGTTTCAGTTTTGTTTAAATATTCAGAAACATTCGGTATTGCTTATTTTTTAATGTCTCAAGGTTGCTTGTAGTGAAGACTCGCCTCTCTCGCAGTCGGTCGTGAGAACGATGGCAGGCCGCCGTCGTCGGCCCGCGGGAAACAAGGTCCCCTTTCGATTTTGTTTTCTGTTAACTTTTCCATTATTTACTTTCAGGGGAGGAGAGCATATTTCAAAGAATTATAAATATATTTGTATTAAATTTTTGTTTTATGTTATAATTTTGCAAAATTTATTAGGAAGTGAATGAAATTAATTAGGCTCGACGTTAAGTATGCCATATTTTATAATTATTTCGTTTAGAAAGCAAAATATTCGGACGTAATTTCCTGAACAACATACTCGAGTCTGACTTTGGGAGAGCGGGGAACCACAAACCCTGAAAGAATACGGACACTAACGTTCATTCATTACTCGAGCTTGTACACATTTTAATCTGAGGCCTAAGGAGTATGTCAAATAATGTAAACGAAGCGAGATCCATAAAAAAACCATTGCTCCATCAGTTATTGTAAAAACTCTTATAAGAGTTTGAGTTTATCAGCAATCAAAATATGCGGTCTCTGGACGGCTCTAACGACAGGGAGCGTGTAGTACTTTAAGAGTACTGTAGAGCCGATTGTAGTTGTAGTGTCATTGTGCACACCCATCAGTTACAGTTATACGCCTGATGTGGAGGAAGCATCTGGTCTCATAATCCATTTCCTTTTGGTACATTTTGTTCCACCGGACAGTCTGCCTGGCTTTCAAAAAAAGAGGAAGGCATTCCTGACCCATCCTACAGACTCCTAAAGGGACAACTGGCCATTTAACCAGATAATCTTCTGGGCACTCCCAGAGAAGAAGCGACAAATAGAATCCTCCATGTTTTAGTATCGCCAGCACTCCCAGACAAGGAGTGACAACTAACTAGAGTCCTCCGTGTTGTAGTATCGCCGGCACTCCCAGACAAGGAGCGAAAACTAACTACAGTCCTCCGTGTTGTAGTATCGCCAGCACTCCCAGACAAGGGGCGACAACTAGAGTCCTCCGTGTTGTAGTATCGCCAGCACTCCCGGGCGACAACTAGAGTCCCCCGTGTTGTAGTATCGCCAGCACTCCCAGACAAGGAGCGACTACTAGAGTGCCCCGTGTTGCAGTATCGCCAGCACTCCCAGACAAGGGGCGACAACTAGAGTCCCCCGTGTTGTAGTATCGCCAGCACTCCCAGACAAGGAGCGACAACTAGAGTCCCCCGTGTTGTAGTATCGCCAGCACTCCCAGACAAGGAGCGACAACTAGAGTCCCCCGTGTTGTAGAATCGCCAGTACTCCCTGACAAGGAGCAACAACTAGAGTCCCCCGTGTTGTAGTATCGCCAGCACTCCCAGACAAGGAGCAACAACTAGAGTCCCCCGTGTTGTAGTATCGCCAGCACTCCCAGACAAGGAGCGACAACTAGAGTCCCCCGTGTTGTAGTATCGCCAGCACTCCCAGACAAGGAGCGACAACTAGAGTCCCCCGTGTTGTAGTATCGCCAGCACTCCCAGATTAGGAGCGACAACTAGAGTCCTCCGTTTTGTAGTATCGCCAGCACTCCCAGATTAGGAGCGACAACTAGAGTCCCCCGTGTTGTAGTATCGCCAGCACTCCCAGATTAGGAGCGACAACTAGAGTCCCCCGTGTTGTAGTATCGCCAGCACTCCCAGATTAGGAGCGACAACTAGAGTCCCCCGTGTTGTAGTATCGCCAGCACTCCCAGATTAGGAGCGACAACTAGAGTCCCCCGTGTTGTAGTATCGCCAGCACTCCCAGATTAGGAGCGACAACTAGAGTCCCCCGTGTTGTAGTATCGCCAGCACTCCCAGATTAGGAGCGACAACTAGAGTCCCCCGTGTTGTAGTATCGCCAGCACACCCAGACAAGGAGCGACAATTAGAGTCCCCCGTGTTGTAGTATCGCCAGCACTCCCAGACAAGGAGCGACAACTAGAGTCCCCCGTGTTGTAGTATCGCCAGCACTCCCAGACAAGGAGCGACAACTAGAGTCCCCCGTGTTGTAGTATCGCCAGCACTCCCAGACAAGGAGCGACAACTAGAGTCCCCCGTGTTGTAGTATCGCCAGCACTCCCAGATTAGAAGCGACAACTAGAGTCCCCCGTGTTGTAGTATCGCCAGCACTCCCAGACAAGGAGCGACATCTAGAGTCCCCCGTGTTGTAGTATCGCCAGCACTCCCAGATTAGGAGCGACAACTAGAGTCCCCCGTGTTGTAGTATCGCCAGCACTCCCAGACAAGGAGCGACAACTAGAGTCCCCCGTGTTGTAGTATCGCCAGCACTCCCAGACAAGGAGCGACAACTAGAGTCCCCCGTGTTGTAGTATCGCCAGCACTCCCAGATTAGGAGCGACAACTAGAGTCCTCCGTTTTGTAGTATCGCCAGCACTCCCAGATTAGGAGCGACAACTAGAGTCCCCCGTGTTGTAGTATCGCCAGCACTCCCAGATTAGGAGCGACAACTAGAGTCCCCCGTGTTGTAGTATCGCCAGCACTCCCAGATTAGGAGCGACAACTAGAGTCCCCCGTGTTGTAGTATCGCCAGCACTCCCAGATTAGGAGCGACAACTAGAGTCCCCCGTGTTGTAGTATCGCCAGCACTCCCAGATTAGGAGCGACAACTAGAGTCCCCCGTGTTGTAGTATCGCCAGCACTCCCAGATTAGGAGCGACAACTAGAGTCCCCCGTGTTGTAGTATCGCCAGCACACCCAGACAAGGAGCGACAATTAGAGTCCCCCGTGTTGTAGTATCGCCAGCACTCCCAGACAAGGAGCGACAACTAGAGTCCCCCGTGTTGTAGTATCGCCAGCACTCCCAGACAAGGAGCGACAACTAGAGTCCCCCGTGTTGTAGTATCGCCAGCACTCCCAGACAAGGAGCGACAACTAGAGTCCCCCGTGTTGTAGTATCGCCAGCACTCCCAGATTAGAAGCGACAACTAGAGTCCCCCGTGTTGTAGTATCGCCAGCACTCCCAGACAAGGAGCGACATCTAGAGTCCCCCGTGTTGTAGTATCGCCAGCACTCCCAGATTAGGAGCGACAACTAGAGTCCCCCGTGTTGTAGTATCGCCAGCACTCCCAGACAAGGAGCGACAACTAGAGTCCCCCGTATTGTAGTATCGCCAGCACTCCCAGACAAGGAGCGACAACTAGAGTCCCCCGTGTTGTAGTATCGCCAGCACTCCCAGATTAAGAGCGACAACTAGAGTCCCCCTTGTTGTAGTATCGCCAGCACTCCCAGATTAGGAGCGACAACTAGAGTCCCCCGTGTTGTAGTATCGCCAGCACTCCCAGATTAGGAGCGACAACTAGAGTCCCCCGTGTTGTAGTATCGCCAGCACTCCCAGACAAGGAGCGACAACTAGAGTCCCCCGTGTTGTAGTATCGCCAGCACTCCCAGATTAGGAGCGACAACTAGAGTCCCCCGTGTTGTAGTATCGCCAGATGGAGTTTCACGATTCACGACTAGGACGGAAGCCCCAAGCCAACTTACTCCTCGTCCCATCACATGGACAATATAAGGTGATCCACAACTCCCCGGGGATCGGGCCAGACTGGGTATCCGGGCTCAATTCGAAATCAAATTTCCTTGAGACAATAAGGAACATTGTGAATACTACAATGGTCATTCCACACACCCCTACGGACTGCTTTTGCTATACGTATTGTTGACCTTTGTACCGGTATAAATCATTCATAAATCCGTATAGGTATATATTGTAGATACTTTCTTACGAAAAGGCAACCTTGTAAGTATATTGAGCCAAGTATGAATGAGAAGATTAATATGGGATGACTGTAGCGCGATCTTGTAGGATTACTGACTAAGACCGAAATGTTCCTTTGACGGTACTGTTAATTGATATCCCAATAGCCAATAGAAACTAAGGGACCTACAGTTATCGTGGGGTCCGAACCACAATTTCACCGATAATTTACGAAGTGGTTATGGAGATGGTCTTTTGGATGAACGTCTTATTCTCTGGTGCGGGCGTCAGTCCTCACTAGGGAATATCGCATCCACAAGTTATCATTTTTAACTATCCACAATAACGAGTAGCTAGTATCACCTGGCTTGGATCGGATTAGTCGACTGTCGGGTCGTGGGTGTATTGTTTAGTCCACGCGCGGGCCGCTGACGACGCGACTGGCGGCACGGCCGTTCCCGGAACTACCGTCGATGCCGTCAGCCGGGCGCGATTCGTCACTGACGGCCACCGTAGTCCAGATCCAGTCAAGCTGCCAGGAGAGAGGACAGAGTCGGGCTGTATCCCTTTTGCTCCACGGTTAAGGGGCATATTCGAAAAGTATCTTTTTCTCCACGGGTGAGCAGGTAGATTTCAGAACCGCCCGAAACATCAAAATCAAAGCCAAAGTCAATATAAATTTACTCTCAAAATAGTATAATACATTAAAATAATTTAATAAAAAAAGGGAAAGGTCCCCGTGCACAGGGGCCAAGTCATACAGCAGTCTCTCTTGGTGATTGACTAAAATTTAATCCCTTTTGATCCACGGGAAAGAGGCCTGCACTACCTCTCCCCCAAATTCTCTCTTTTGCAATTGATTTGAACTTTACTTTTCCATAGGAACCGATATTTCTTACTCAAACCAAAACATCTTTAAATGTATAAAGTTACGCAGATCGAGAAGGAAGACAGTTTGAGTTTGAACAATTACTAAGTTTGAATTTTGCGCAATTACGTTATTTAAATATTGTTTGATGTCCGAAGAAAATATATACTCTCTAGGCTCAATCGTGTTTTTCTGCTTCATGCCTAAAAGCTTCTTTTTGTGTGAAAAAGCTTCTCTGTTCCTAACGGTGTGGTTACTATTTTAAAATGTAAGATGGTTAAAAAAATTTGTAATAGAAATACTTGGTAATACTATTTTATTACGTAAACTATTCCTTTTACATATTATCGTTAACTTGTCCCTACCGTTACACAGTTGAGGTAGTTTAAAGTTCTTTCAATAATCAATATTTAAGTTAGGCAAAAAGCAATGTTGCATATTAATTACATGCATGAGTTTGGCAAGAACTTATTTAAGATTATTAGATTATTAGAACTTGTAACAAAAATATTATTTGACATCTAAAAGCTTTACTACAAAATTTGGTAAGTTTTTAATTTTGTAAGAACTTACAGGTGAGCGTAAGAGAGGATTTGGGGAAGAGGAAGCGCAGGCCTCTATCTCGTGGATCAAAATATGTGTTTCGGGTGGTTCTGAAATTTACCTTCTAGTGCTAACCCTGGAGTAAAAGGAATGTTTCGAAAATGCCTCAAAGGGGACTCGCTTGTCCGAGCCGACTCTATGTAACCATGGCACTTGTTGCTATTTAGTAGGTTTTCCGATGTATCCGATATCCGACTTTGAATTACACCGTTTCACCGTGGGTCGAAATTACGTGGAATCTGCGATGTCTGCGAGTTAATTAAATCGTTATCGGCTATTTAAATCTCGTAATAAAAGTTTAGTTTTAAACACGGGTCACTTGATGTTCACCTGTAGTGAGCTCACGAGTGTGGGATTGAGATTTGAAGGCGCAAGCCAGCAACCCATGCTATTCCAAGCGACCCGTGTTTAAACTAAACTTTGCTATCGTGACAGGGGTGTTCTGCGGGTTGCATCGTTTTAGCCCCAAACTGGTGAGCTCAATACAGTATGTGCAACTACAAGCTTTTTTCTAATCGTTCTAATCATAGGCGTTCGCACAGTGTGTGACTTGGGTGCCAGGCACCCAACGCAGGCGTAAGGAGGTGCCAAAATAGCCATTAAGGGGAGTCTCTACTAAAAATGGCCAAAATCTTGAAAATTTCAAAAAAAAAAATGTTTACACCTAATTTTTACTTGTTTATTCATGAATACAAACAACCACATTTCATAGTTTTTATCAATTTTATTATGGCATAAAATTCATATTATACGTTGCTATGTAGAAAAACAAAATTCGCGGTTTTCGTATTCACCATGAGTTATAAAATGCAATTATTATTTTGACACTCTTATATTGTTACTGTGTCATATTTAATATGTAACAATTATATAAATTGTAAATGTATCAATAAATATAATGTTTTGTTTTATTTTGGTATATTTCCATGAAATAAACACTACTGTAGAAAACTCGTGATTACCGAAAGTAGCATTTTGACTGTATCTATCATATTACTTTTGATATTCCAAAAAAACTACTGCAGCTACAGTGTTCAAATTTCTTTGGGTTATCTAAGATAAATTAATTTTCTAAATGATCACGTATTTTTAATATGTTTGGATCAGTGGATAAAAAATTTAAAATCTTAAATTTTCTAAAAAAATGAAAAAGTACAAAGTTTGAAGAAAAATTAAAAATAGTATTTTTTTGCTGACACAAAATACGAGATTTTTAACTAAATTTAATGCTGAACAAAATTATACTTTTGAAGATTGTGTAGGTCCAACACTTTTCTTGGAATAACGATTTAAAAAAAAAAACTTGAAAAAATCGGTAAAATCGAATTTTAGGCCCTATAATTTTTTTTAATAAATGACAATGGGACAGTGACGGATCTAGGGGGGGCAGCGGGGGCACGTGCCCCGGGCGCCGGCCAGTAGGGGGCGCCAGCGGCGCCCCAACTGGCTGGCTCCGGTTGGTAAAAATTGAAAAAATTAATTTAAAGTGATATTTTTTGTTTTGCGGCTGGCAAATCTCTCAGTAGCATATCACTGCCGGAAAATCTCTGTCGCATCGCGGCCGTGAAACCTGTCTCTGTTTTCGTGACCGTCACATTTCTCGTCGTTTGAAGGCAAGAAAACCGCTCGCTTGTTTCGCTCATTTAGTGGTCGGAAAATCGCCTGCTTGTTTTGCGGCCGGCAGATCTCTTGATCGCATTATGGACGACGAGTCTCTCGCTCTTATCGTGGCCGTCACATCTATTGGCCGTATCTTGAACAGATAATCAGTAGTTGGTGCAGGCACCTTCCTTTGTTGTTTCACTGCCGACAATTATTTCGCTATTTTCGAGGTCGTCATATTTATTGACCACATTGCGGCCGAAAAATCTGTCGTTTAGACCACGGCTGGCAAATATGTGTAGCATTGCAACTACTGCTTGCTCTTTGTCACGGCCGGTTTCACCTTCCGCGGTCGCATCGGTGCTGTCAAATCGCGTTCGTATACACCACGGCCGGCAAATCTCTCGGTCGTATTTCGGCCGTAAAAAATCGCTATTTTATTTTGACCAGCAAATCTCTTGGTCTCATTGCGGCTGTTAATTATGTTGGGACATATCGCGACCGAAAATCTCTCGGTCGCATTGCGGCCGTAAAATAATATTGTATTTTACTTTACATAGATTGGGCTCAAGTATTCGTTTTAGAAGGCAACATGGCCGATTTCGCTGTTCGGGGATTGATTTGAAATACAGTATTTGGGAAAGGTCAGAAAAGAAGTCGGAAGTTTCATATGTGAAATATGGTAGACACATTGCTTTGGTTTTACAGCGGCTGGCAAATTTCTCGGTCATATTATGGCCATAACAGATCTTAGTTTGGCTGTATCGTAGCCTATGAACATCGGTTATAAAAAATCATAAGAACCATTAGATAAAATCATATTATGATGTACGAAATAATTGCTCTTCCAAAACATTAAAGACTAAAAATATAATATATTTCTTGTGTTTGGTGATGGGGGGGGGGGCGCCAAACTCCGATTTTGCCCTGGGCGACAGAAAGTGTAGATACGTCACTGCAATGGGAATAGTGGTTTTAGGTCCATCTGAAGTATAATACATGGTTATATACTTAATTTACCTTTAATAATGATTTTAGGATTTTTAGTAGAGACTCCCCTTAAAAATTAATTATTTCCCTCAAACCATAAATGAGTAGAAAGAACCTTTGGATGGAATTTACTCTTACTTCGTACAATCATAGATATAGCGGGTAAACGGGGAGTGAAGCGGTGGAAAATTTCCAACGGTCGTTAAAAACGATTACTTGTATTTACAAACTGCGAGTATAATAAACAGAAAATGTGACCACTTTGTGAAACTTTCGAATGGCCGTGAAAACGATCACACAATTCACCGATCGTCGGTAAACTGCAGAATTAGGCCCTACGCGATAGTAACCTTGCCGAAAAAGACGATCACGTACAATCGGCGGAGTAAGTTTGCCGTGCTTGGTTAATCCGAACATTTCACTAATCCGAACTAGGTTCGGTCTCAGATAGTTCGAATTTACGAGGTTCTACTGAATAACATTTTACAATTGTATTTTCAATAAATTTATTGTTAAGTGATTAGGAAAAAGAAAGTGTGTGAGCAATTCAATAAAAAAAATATATTTTATATTTTTACGTTAAACTGATAGCCCTTATTTTTTGTAAGTACATGTATTTTATCAGTGTATATATATATATATATATATATATATATATATAGTTTTTCATTCGTTGTAAGTACATCGTATTTATTACAAGGGGTTTATTTCTTGTTAGTTCCAGTAACGAACACTAACGTCAATAAGTAATTAAAAATGTATTTATCAAAACACATGTTTACATTGGTATAGCTTTATACTGGCTTATTCGAAATGTTTCTTGTTGTAGCTTATCGCAAACTAAATCACATAGATTATTGAATCGGTCAAAACCCCTAATATTTGCAATGGGGGTTTTATTTACTGAATATCCAACACGGTAATAATTATATAAAAAATTACAGGAATTAGGCTAAGGTTTCTGTAATAAAAATTAGGGTTAGAAATGGGTTGAGTGAATGGTGGAGGGGCACACTTTTCGTATCCGGCACCCACGGTGAACGGATCCTGCGCACGCCTGTGGTTCTAACTCATGAAACCTCCAAAGCTTTAAGTACTTAGCCCAAACGATAAGTTAAAGGGGCCCATAAAGTTAATATTATTGGGAAATATTCCACATTATATTATACTGTACATAGGTGACATGAAAGATGGAAACTATTTTGCGCTATATATCGATTCGATTATATTGTAAATGCAAAACCGATTGCACTAAAAAAAACCACACACGCGGTTCGATGTTTCGCACAACCTAATAATAGATATT
Source organism: Flexamia atlantica (assembly GCA_035578135.1). Classification (NCBI taxonomy): domain Eukaryota; kingdom Metazoa; phylum Arthropoda; class Insecta; order Hemiptera; family Cicadellidae; genus Flexamia; species Flexamia atlantica. The sequence continues at coordinate 1,434,963 of JAQJVK010000010.1, forward strand.
TTGCTAGAGCAGTACACAAGTGTCGGCGGGTAGAAAATTGTAAATCAATTAAAACTGCCCATATACGGTTCAATATTTTCAGTACTGCACGATATAGGTAGTATTTAAAAACTTGTTGAATTCACTCGATGTAACGCGCAAACTGTATTCTGTATTCAATGTCACGCATCCACGGTGAATCGTATTTTACAATACACATTGTCGCATAATAATATCGACCGTTCATGACTTTCTTTAATATATTATTTAAGAGGTTTGGATTCCAACGCATTCCAACGCTTGGAACCTTAAAGATTTTAAGGTTCCAAGAGTGGTCTGCACTCCAAAACCGTTTCATTTCAATCGTCTGTAGGATTTCTAGTCTAATTTTCTTTCCGAGAACATCACTTTTCACATGTGGTCAGGGAAAAAATTAATCCGGGTAACATTTTATTTACACCAGTCTCGCCGTTCCGAATATTTACTACTGCAAAGGTAGTTCACGGTATTATTTATCAGATAGGTTTTTCCACAAGAGATATATTAGTTTTATTTAAGAGGTGTGATGTCCTTGTTCCACCGATAAATCAACCGCAGTTCCCGGATCAGAAATAAAACTCTGTTTAATTTACGCGTAATCCGGAGCGATGTATCAAGTTTTTCTGCGGCTTACTGCTGGCTGTCGCGAAAGCGGTAAATAAACCCGTCCATTATTTCGCTCCATCGGCGGATTTCTGGGGGTGCCCAGCACCCCTTGAATTCAGTGTATTTTTGGCAAGGGAGAAAAAAGCGTTTTTTGACATAAAGATTTAGTTTTCACCCCCTGAATTTGGTGTATTTTTGGTAAGGAGGAAAACACGTTTTCTGGCGTAAAGATTTAGTTTTCAAACCCTATTAAATCGATGTATTTTTGGCAAATCAGTCAAAGAGCGTTTTCTGGTATAAACATTTAGTTTTCACCCTCTGAATTCGATGTAATTTTGGCAAAGAAGTAAACGAGCGTTTTCTAGCATAAAAATTTAGTTTTCTTTAAGTTGGTTTTTAACTGAGATCCAACATGGTTGCTTTGGCATTCATCCCAGTCTTTTCTTTCAACGGTTTTACTTATTAAAGACAAAGTTTGTAATAAAATAAAGTCTCCTAGTTAAAAAAACTACTTTGAATAAAAAGAATGCATTGTATAGATTCCCAAAATGTTTAGTAGAAACATAGCCGTTTTTATAATAATAATACAAATGGATTGGTGCTTTTGATTATTCAATGAGCCATTAAATTAATTATAAAAGGATTTTGTTTTATAAAATATATAAGAGCTTCTTGAAATGAAATAAAGGCCTACCTTAAAACGGGCCTTGTAGATAGGAGTTTTTTATTGAGCATATACCTCATACGTAAAGTGAGCTGGCCCCAAAGGTTATGGTCTAAATCCGCCCATTAGTTCCTGCTCCTCGTGAACCGGTGAACTGCAATAGTGAGAATCTGGGGAACGAAATAGATAATCAAAAGTGACGTGGTGGAAGTGAGGTATTACTTTATCAAATTATTGCGACAATAAATTAAAGAAATGGTTCAGGTGGCGAGGCGCCAGCACTTCTGCCAACGGACAGACTGAAATTATCTGCGGCGAAATTGTAGTATGTCCTGTTGATGTGCAATTAACACTTTGCATCCCAAACTGCAGTCTCTGATTATAAGTCACGAATGCAGTGAGATCAAAGTAGCGATCTAAATTTCCACGATCGTTATGCGAGTTGACCGTTCTCCCAGATGTTAGGTGCTGCAATTTGTCTAGTAAGCTATTTAGGTCTCCTTTCAAATTGCTAAATAGAAAGCAGGAGGGCAAACGGGTGATTCGGGGTTCCAAGAAAATGTGTATTGTAAGTTTGTATTAATTTTTATTCCCGAGAGTAAATAGTCATTATAAACTAGTACAAGTATATTACACGAGGTTGATTTAGAACGAATTTCTTTTTTGCCACCTCCTTCCTTTTTCCGCGGAAAAGATAGATATAACGTCTAACGAACAACTTCAACTTTCAGCCAAACGGCATTTTTCCCCTCGATCCCCATTTTTCTCCAATTTGTCTGAGCTAACATGTGTATGACGACCGACGTTTACGCCACCTGCATTTTACCTGAAGATTTATTTCAAACTAATTACCTTGGACAGTTTATATACTGAATAAACAAACTGGTGAAACAAAAAGTTAGTGTTTACCGTTTACCGCCCGCATCGCTCAGTTTGGCAACCGACAGTCAGCGATCGCGAGTGTTTAAAAGCCGCATTTAATTCCACAGTAATGATCATGTGATCTACACCTCTCTAACCACCCTCCCTCCCCTTCAACAACCCCCTCCCTCCAAACACCCCCTCTCACCCGACTCCAGGTTTAATTACTGGCTGGAATCAGACACCTGTTTTACCCAGATAAAGTGACCGAAGATTGTGTAAACGGTGAAATGTATCGACTGTGGCCATAAAAAATCGATTACCCGGGTTTCTGTAAAATATATTTTGTCGGCATTTTAAAGAGAGGTAAGAGAGTGTATTGAAAAAAATACGCACGTACCCGAGCTTGCCCGAAGTTTGATGGCATACAGCGTGAAAAGAGTCTGGAAACAGCCTAATTTAAACGGAAACGGTTATAAGGGTAATGTACATCGACTTAGATGTATGAAAACTTCTTCTCCACAGGAACGCCTTTTTTACTTTAATTGGGGAACTGTCTTAAAGTACAAAATCTTTAATGTAAGGGTCGTGTAACATTCGTGCAATATTCATACTCTTTTACTATTTCAAATCAAATCAAATCACATTTATTTCCATTGGGTACAAAATGTACAGTAGGACGCATGTCGATGTACAGTGAAATATACATAGTGTTTGTGTAAGTTCACATTTAAAATTTTAAACTACAGTTAAGTTGTTGAGTATAGAGTCGTAAATAGAACCAATGCAAAGCGAAATCCCTGGGGTTTGTAATGGTATAAGGGAATACATTATAGATCAATGTGTACTTGAGTTCTTGGAGTAAGTTTCATAAGCTATCAATACTCCCCGTTGCAGCAGACCTGCATACTCAGCGAATTTCAAGTGCAAAAGAACATATTTCAACTCAACACGGCGAGATTTGACATGTTATTCTAAGCTCTATAAGAATGTCATGGGGAATGAGTATGCAGGTTTGCTGCAACGGGTATGTTAAAACTGGTTGATTTTAATTAAATATTTAGTAGATCTGAACTAGAAGAAGCCATTTACCAAGTTTTATCACGATATGTTGAGAAATAAGAGATATATAGAATTTTACTTATTCCCCATAAGGTTAACATTGGGACAACGTACTGTGTTTACCACTTTAAATATCTCGGTAACCAATGGACATAGAGCAATGATTCAGAATACTAAATTGTTTGTTTTTTTGAGCTGAATTCAATAATGTCAACGAAAATTAGATTATTTTTATTTTTGCATGTAAAAAACTCAAAAAACCATTTTTGGAGGGGTTTATCCCCCTTTACCCCCCTTCCGGTGGTCCGATCGGGCTGGTTTACGAACTAGTCCAATTGATTAGCACTTTGCATGTCTGTGCCAAATTTCATAAAGATCGGACCATTTTTACGGCCGCTATCGTGCTAACAGACACAAATATATATATATATATATATATATATATATATATTCAAACGAATAGTGTTTTTTGCTTCTGGGGGCCCCAAAACGAAAAGTTATCATGGTCTTGGGCTTAGGTCTTACCATGAGACCTACGGTAATAGCTTCTTCCCTATGGGGGAAATTCGCTAAAATTCTAATAAACCCTTGGAATTCATGTTTTCAATTGATTTCAATGATAGTCATGGTCATTAAAATCTGTTTGAGGTATCAAGAGAGTAATTTTCTCAATAATATTTTAATGACATAGCGAGGAATCCAAAATTCTCTGGGAAATAACAAGGATTTGTTGGGCCGCTGCTAAATGTATCGTGCAATCTTCCAATGTTTTTATTTCAGGGGCAAACGAACATGTGTCTCAATATTTTTGGATAGTAACTGATAATTTTTTTTCGTAGTTTTTTGATTTAGGATAGAGTGAACTGAAAAATTGCAAAACTATTTTAATTTTAGAAACGCTAGTATGAAATTAATGAATTTTGCAGCTGTTTTAGCCTTCATTCCAAAAGAAAGAACATCTCCATAATTTCGGCTAAAAACTGAGTTTTTTAATAGCTGCCACAACATTGATAGACTGTCTCAATAACTTCCCATTAAATTTCCGTTCTTTTGGGCATAGTTACACAAAATGCTCAAATTAAAATTGAGCACTTACATATCAAACACCCTGTACTTTAGTCATTTTACAATATGTAAATTAATATCAGTCCATTTGTTGAAATAAATGTATACAGCTATTACTAACTCAAGAAATTAGAAAAGTGTATTCAACATGTGGTTGGTATTTAAGATAATACCTAAAATATATGAGTACCTGATATACCTTTAACTTTCTCTCCAAAACCAAACCGGTTTGATTAAAAAAAAAACACAGACGTTTCAATAAAGTGATTCCTCATCGCTATGAAAAATTTCTGTTTGGCGAGCAAGAAAATTGTTATTTTCCATTTTTCGTTTCTAAGTATCTCATGAATAAATACCCTCGTTGCAGCAGACCTGCATACTCAGCGAATTTCAAACGCAAAACAACATATTTTAATCCAACATAGCGAGATTTGACATGTTTTTTGTAAGCTCCATAAGAATAACATGGGGAATGAGTATGCAGGTTTGCTGCTACAGGTATTTTTAAACTGGTTAGTTTTAATTCAATATTTAGTAGATTTGAACTAGAAGAAGCCATTTACCGAGTTTTATCAAGATATGTTGAGAAATAAGCGAGATATAGAATTTTACTTATTTCCCATAAGGTTAACATTGAGACAACGTACTGTGTTTACCACTTTCAATATCTCGGTAACCAATGGACATAGAGCAATGATTTAGAATACTAAATTGTTTGTTTTTTTTAGCTGAATTCAATAGTGCAAACGAAAGTTCGGTAAATTTTATTTTTCTATGTAAAAAACTCAAAAAACCCATTTTTGGGTGGGTTTATCCCCCTTTACCCCCCCTCCCAGTGGTCCGATCGGGCTGGTTCACGAACTCGTCCGAGTGATTACCACTTTACACGTATGTACCAATTTTCATTAAGATTGGACCATTTTTACGGCCGCTATCGTGCTAACAGACAAATATATATATATATATATATATATATATATATATATATATGTATATATATATATATATATATATAAATTCGAACGAATAGTGTCTTTTGCTTCTGGTGGCCCCAAAACAAAAAGTTATCATAGTCTCAGGCTTAGGTCTTACCATGAGACCTACGGTAATAGCTTCTTCCCTATAGGGGAAATTCGCTAAAAACAAGGTATTCTTGTCATTAGAGTGGTATTTATTGCATATGCACACACTCCCATTTACCTTTCATTAGTCTTTGAGGCATATTAGAAAAATTATCTTGAAATTAGAAAATTTATGTACACAGACGTTAAGGGTTCTTATACTGGTAACAGAATTTTAAGAAATCGGGATGAGGGAATCATCCATTTCCAGTCCGGAGTTTTGTTGTAGTGAGGAGTGAAAACAATTCCCATTCTTGTGAATTTCGACCACAAGACAATCTGTAGACATAACAAAGATTGAAACCTCATAGTATCGTCAGTTTTCGGGTCACCAAGCTCCGGAGTCGTTCTTTGATCTAGTTCGCCGTGGAGCGGCGCCGGCGCCGCGCCGCGGCGATCTACCTGACCCCAATAGCACACACCGTTGGCCCAACGTTGGGGAATGGTCGGCATGGTTGGGGAATGGTGGGTGACAATTTCAACGATTTGCCAACGTTGGGCCAACGGTTTTTAAGTTCGTTGGCCCAACAAAGTAAAACATTGTTGGGCCTTTGTTGTATTTAAGTATTAAATATAACAACTATATAGTAATATTAAAATATCCAACATGTTTTCCGGTTGGTAAAGGTGTCAACGATATGCCAACATTGTGCCAACGGTGTTTTATGGCCGTTAACTTTGTTTTTTTTCAAAGTTAAATGTAACGATGTTAATTTAAAATATCCAAATTATTTTCCAGTCTGTTGGTGAAAATTTTAACGATTTGCCAACGTTGGGCCAACGGTGTTTTATGGTCGTCAGCCCAACAAAGTAAGATATCGTTGGGTATTTGAATGTTAAATATATTAACTATACAGCATTTTAAAATATCCGTCGTGTTTTCCGGTTAGTGAAAATGTTAACGATTTTCCAACGTTGGGCCAACAGTGTTTTATGGTTGTCCATCAGAAAAGAACATAATTGTGCCTTTTTAGTATTTAAGTGTTAAATAAAAGATCAAAGTTATTTGAGATAAAACAGCAATTATTTAATTACTAAATGCTGCCCATTATAAAATAACCAGAGTGCTGCAACTTAAAAGTTTTGAAACTCTAAGGACAAAGGTAAAAAGCGCTCCTGATCAATTACACCCTAAGCTACACATTCTCTTCCAAGAAGCAACTTGGCCGTGTGGGTTAATGCGTGTGGTTAGTAAGGCTAGGGTCCCGGGTTCAATCCTTGATGGATGATGATATTTTTGTTCATAAAAACCTGATAAAAACAACTTTTATTTGTTTATTTATCAGTTTTATTAAAATTGTTTAATAATTTTGACGGTTTTTTTTTGCAAAAAAAGTCAGTTGGCAAATGGTTGGCAAATTGTGGGTTAGCCAACCGTAAGATATACCGTTGGCCCAACGATAAACTGGAATGTTGGTCAACCGTAAGACAGAGTGCCAATCCATACCGTTGGCCAACCGTGGATGGTAATGTTGGGCCAACGATTTGCCAACGGATTTTGCTATTGGGATAACGCGCCGGCGGCTAATTGCATGTCAGTAGTCGGGTCGCCAAGCTCCGGCGTCGTTCTTTGATGTAGTTCACCTTGGAGCGGCGCCGCCGATGCATCTGAACGCGCCGGTAGCTAATTGCACGTCAGTTGTTGGATCGCCAAGCTCCGGAGTCGTTCTTTGATCTAGTTCGCCGTGGAGCGACGCCGCCGATGCATCTGAACGCGCCGGTAGCTAATTGCAAGTCAGTAGTCGGATCGCCCAGCTCCGGAGTCGTTCTTTGATCTAGTTCGCCGTGGAGCGGCGCCGCCGATGCATCTGAACGCGCCGGTAGCTAATTGCACGTCAGTAGTTGGGTCGCCAAGCTCCGGCGTCGTTCTTTGATCTAGTTCGCCGTGGAGCGACGCCGCCGATGCATCTGAACGCGCCGGTAGCTAATTGCACGTCAGTAGTCGGTTCGCCAAGCTCCGGCGTCGTTCTTTGATCTAGTTCGCCGTGGAGCGACGCCGCCGATGCATCTGAACGCGCCGGTAGCTAATTGCACGTTAGTAGTCGGGTCGCCAAGCTCCGGCGTCGTTCTTTGATCTAGTTCGCCGTGGAGCGGCGCCGCCGATGCATCTGAACGCGCCGGCGGCTAATTGCATGTCAGCGCTCGTGCGCTCAGCGCTGTTATACGATCATTTTGCTGTACGATAATTTCAGCTTGTTTGTTGCCAGAATTGATGGCCGCTCTCCCCCTGATCCATCCAATGGGTTTTTCGGCAACGGTGGTAAAACGGTGCATTTACTCTGGAAATAAACATACTTTAAACAGGTATATAATTGAACCTGTTTCGACTCTATTCGAGTAACTAAGAGAGGTAGCTATAGTGCCACATTGGCGGTATATAGAAGGTTCCTCCAATCCTTTTGGCCCAACTGTATCGATTTTCGTGTCAGCCAGGATTTGAAGTGGATATAGTTTGACTATGTCACCGACAGATAGTGCTGCTATAATTGATTTATTTCAGCTATTTATTTAAGTTTTCAAAACTTTACGCACTAGAAAACGAGAGTTGCTCCCTGAATACCAAATTGTCTAAATAGCTCCAATTGAAAACATAATTACTAGTTAACAGGTGTATACCCTATTAGAGAATACTAACTACGTCCTCTTTCAAATCCAGACTGACTCAAAAGCTGGTACACTTTTTACTATGGCGATGAAACGTCTCCTCCCGGATTGATAGTCAATGCTGCTATACTGATCATACTAAAAAAGACAACAGTATGGCCCCGGTGGGTCGCTTCTTTGTATTGGTCGAGACGCCATGAGCTACAGAACATGCTGTCGAAACTACTTATTATTTATTTTACACAGAAAGAGTATCATCCCAGGGTAGCGTTTGGAATTGTATAACAATTTTTAATTCATAAAGCCCAATCTTAAATTCATGAAGTCTTCAACTCGAGTTTCGGCATTATTCATATTATTTTCAGAATTGTCAATATTCGTAGTTTCGGATTTGAATCGATTTATGTAAAATCAATAAATAATTTACATAAAGATACATTTTTTAAAGATAATCATAAACGTTTGTATATATTTTTGATTTTACGAATTAATCAGTTAATTTAGTTACTTGTCCTTTATTCATTGATAATGTTACTTCGAGAGACGAAAAATGAAAAATTATACATTTTGACTTCAACACTGAACATTACGATTGCGCTCTTATATTGATCGCTCAACTCCATATTTAATTTTTGCTAATGGTAATGCTGACTTTACAGCACTACTACTCTCTGAGATTGTTTTCAATTATTATTCGTTTTGTTGCAAAGGGTTTAAATTCAGACATTACATTTTGTAGTACTTGTTTTATTTGTTCTTAATTGAATTGATTATATACAATTTTAGATTAAGGAAACTCCCAACGATAACAATTATTTAGTTCTACGACTGAACAATTTTCTCTATTCACAAGAAGATGAGAGACACTGAGAAGTAACAATGTCGCAAGGTTATCATGTTCTGTATGACAACTATGGCGTCGGGAAACCTCCAGGTCCAGCGATTAAGACTCTCAAAACCTCTCTTCCAAAATAAGCGATCACACTAAGGTAAACCCGCACCGGCGCCGGCGCCTGACATTTAAAGAAACTTCGAGCACTTGGTAACCTGTGGTTTAGTAAAAATAGGAATTAATAACCTATGTTATTAATTGTAAGTGGTTCTAAATTCAGTTTGCTTTCCATAATTATCGTAATAAAAGAGGGTTGTTAGATGTTTTTTAGTTTTTTCCAAATTGACTCAACCCTTGTCTATGTTACAGTGTCTGACACTAATATAATGTTAAGCCTACCATAGTTAAAATCACAATATTTAAAGTATAAAGGTGTATTTTTATGAAATATTGAACTTAATAATTTATACTATTTATGAATATCGCAAATATTACAAAAAAACCTACGATTCTGATAAGGGGAACTCCAAAAGCCTTGCTGTAGGGTAGATAAAACTTGAAACAACTATCATTCTTTAATATGAGCTAAACTATACTGATTTTTTACATAAATACTGAGAATAAACATATTTTCTATAAAAAATTCAATTGTGTGTAAAATATTAAAAGAGGCATTAAAAAAGCATTAAAAGAGGCATTTTGTGTAAAAAACCGCATTTAAGGCAAATAAATCAAGACTGCCAGGCATTGGAACAGTGTCGACTACTGGTGTGTTTATTTACAGAGAAGAAATAAGCAGAGGTCTCATTCATATGGCAGTAGTGTTGCGGGTAACTGCCTAACACCAGGAAGTAAAACAATAGGGAGACAATAGACTTCCGGGCGCCCCCCTACCCCCCGCGCCCACTCACGGCACTGCTCGACACCATATTTAGCGCAACATTAGATGCGACCTCTGTCTTATTTCTTCTCTGTGTGTTTATTATAATGTCATTAGACAGCGAGGGTAAATACAGCGACACGTTTTAAACTAATCATTAAAGTGTAACAATGTTGCCAACCAATAAAGAATAAATCCCCACAGCGAACATTACATCCACACAAATGTACGCTGATGGTTTAATCTGTTGAAGGAAGACTAGCCAAATGAGCTGTGGCAGGGAAACTTCATGCTAGTTAATACTCTGCACTTACATTTTCACACACTTTCATTACATTTACACCACTCAACTGTTCTTTAATCGTAAAGAGAGCACTCCGGTAAAAGTTACGAGAACACTCTAGAAAAACTAACCTATCTTTACCGTGTACAGTGTACATCAAACGCCAGCAAAGGCAATGCCGATGAGAACGAAACCTGGAAGTGGCTCAGGACTGTTTTGGTCTCCTGTTCTTGGATCCTGAGGAAGTCAGCACGTCGTTTGTGGAAGTGTGTATGCCCGAATTGCCCAATTATAGCAGAATGAGGCAGTTTGCTGACTACCCTCTGGATATTGAAAATTGGGTTCTTTCTCCACCTAGCCTACATCAGGTATCATGTGAAAAACAGGCAGTTACAACTACAAGCACTGTATTAAATTATTTTTTGGATCAAGTCTTAACTCGTGTTGGGTCTATGGACAACGAATATATTCAGCAGGCAAAACCTTATTATAAGACCAGGTAAAACAGCTTTGAAAGAGTTTTATCGAAGATAACTCAGGCTTATTTATTTTACCACGGTCAGCGGAAGCAATCTGTATACCACTGGGGAGGAGCAGTCCGTATTCAGCCAAAACAACGCGTCTGTCCCTGCTCACAGAGAAGCTAGGGAGCTACTCTGTCCCTTCATTGTGCCTCAGCCAATCTTGGGCCTAACACTTCGACGAAACATCTTAACACCTTAAGTGGGTTCCTATACTCACCTTAAATTTGCTTGGATCCGCTAAGCACGGTGCTATTAAAATATAAATAGCTCCTCTAGTTACAAAAATATACATACATTATTTCAATACATTATTTTAATTTTAAAGATTAAGATATGCATAATGTTTATTGTTTTTTCCGAAAACGATCTTCAATGAAATACCAAATGAACATTAATGATCTTGAAAAGTAACAAATACTCTGTTTTGCATGCTTTTTATAACTGAGTATATCATAGGGTTTTATTTTAAGAACTAGGGAAATGAACCTTGCGAAGAGTGCTGTGATTCTGAAGAATTCAGCGAAGGATCTTTTGACACCGCTCAAAAATTCGCCGCTAGAACAGCAGGAAAACGGAAACTGCCGGAGGAAGGAGGGGGCCCCCTAAAATTCATTAGCTTTGTGGAATAAAGGAGACAAAAATTGTTGAAAATACATAAATACCCCCCGTCGCAGCAAACCTGCGTACTCAGCGAATTTCCAATAAAAACAAAAATTAATCAATTATTACAAAAAAACATATAAAAAGTAATACATTTATGTATTAAAATAAAATGCCGTCTTCTGTTTTGCATAGGCTCTATCAAAAATACTGATCAATAAGTTTAGTTAAAAAATATACATTTCATTTAAATAAATAGGATAGATTGCTATTTTTTTTTTGAAAAAACAAAATACTATTAAAACTAATTTTGATAAACTCGTGAAACACTCCGTAGGTTTTGTTGGACGACATTCTGCTGCCCTGATACTAAAAAGGATGGCTAAAACGTGAAGAAGAAATACCTTGGAGACTAATGGACTTAGAGCAACGATTCAGGATACCAAATTGTTTGTTTGTTCAAGCTGAAGCCAATGGTAAAAACAATAATTTGATTTCTTTAATTTTTCATTTTGAAAAAGCCAAAAAACACCATTTTTGGGGGGTAAAAGCAGCCTTTACCCCACTTTGGACATGTCGATCTGGCCGGTTTACGAACTCATCCAAGAGAACCTAGTTTTACATATGTGTACTAAATTTTGTCACGATCGGACGATTTTTACGAGAGTTATCGTGCTAACAGACACTCAAAAAATGAAAATTCTATTCCCCATTAAAGCCCATGTTAAATTTTGAAACAAATCGTGATTTTTGCAGGTAAAAATGCATTTCCGCGATAAACTCACTTGATATCCAGAAATTATACATAAAAAGCTATCAATTGATATAAATATTAATATGACTGCTGAGGTTACCTAGAACGGATATTTGTTGTCCTTTCTCTTAAAAAAAAGCCGGTAATAGGTTATTTCTAAGGAAATTCGCTAAAAGTTTATAAATACATTAAAAGGCCACGAAATATATCTACTACATGACACCACACATGGTCAAACATTTTGAAGTCTATAAAATCTTAAGGTTTTCGAGTTTATTGATCTATCATTATCCTTAAACCGATATTAGGCCGATGCTCGTTAAACGCGCTCAGTATTCTGTTTAAATAGGGCCAGAAATTAGAGATTCCGTATCCAATTGTCGGCCCCCCTTAGACATCAAAGGATCACATAAGCTCACATAATCATTACTTCCAAAACAAAATATCAATATTTACTTTTTCATCACACTACGACGAAATCGCATGTTTTACAAACGTCAAACGCGAACCGAAACACAGTTTGCTACAACAGGGCCGAAATCGTCTTCGGCCCTAGGGTCCAGCGCCACATAAAATATCTCGACTCGTCTCGAATTTGAAAAAACATATCGAGCCCGAAAAACGTCATTTTCGGCCCTTGGTGCGAAATATAATATCAATACTAGGCCCACTTTCCTCTGCATTTACAATGCTGCATGAAACTTGTGAGTAGTGGGCACTTGGGGCTGCTGGGTCAATCAAACTATGACAGCCAGTCAATTTTTTGACAGCTACTTCCGGTCACGTGACCGGAAGTGACGTCATCAGCTGTGACGTAGCTGTGACGTGTAGGAGTGGGTATTTAAAGTTTAAATGCCCTGCTGTGCTGGGTATTTAAAGTTTAAATGGCCGGAAGTGTGTCAAGGTCGGTTGGGGATGTTTTTAAAAAATATCTTGCATTTTCGGAAAATCCGAAAATGCAAGATAATTTTTGTTTCTTTTTACAAACTGTTTCTTAATTGTTGTTTTGTTGATTTTCACGTCTGTTAAAATACCATGTAAAAATGGAATTGACAAATTAACAAGAAAATATCCTGCTACAAAGTATCCAAATAAAGATGCAATTACATAAACATAAACTTTAAAATATAGCGAATGTTCTTCCTTTTTATCTGTTAGCATTTCCTGAACAAGGTAACCAAAATTGTAACCACATAAAAATAAAAGTAGGCAAATAACAAATTTCGACGGGTTCACCAAAACCAAGTTGTAAAGTCGTGAATTTCTTTCTTCTTCCATTGTTGAATTTTTAGTCGAAACCAATTAATGATAACATTATTGCTTGCGCATCAGAACTAACAGTTGATGAAATTTCATTTACTTGTAGACTTGTAGTAGTTTCATTTGTAGTAGGTAATTGTTCGGAAGTTGGTGTAGATGTAGAAGAAACAGTATTATCTTGAAGCTCAGAGTCCATGTGTGCTCGGGTAAAGAGCTGAAGCTTTAATAACGTGCGGTAGCCGTGTCCTACTGTGCATCAGGAGTTGTTGGTGGTGGGGGGTCGTTTGGTTCATGCACTGAAATGTCATAACTTTCTGGAGGATGTACTAAAATTTGTTGTATAGGCTCTGCATCAATAGTAAAACTTTGCGTTTCAATGCAAAGTCCATCTTTAATAAAAGAAACATATAAAACAGAACTCATGTTTATTTAGATGTTTACTCTGCGAGTTCTACCAGAAAACTGATGTGTCAGTAGTGGCGCTGCAACCTTACCACCTCACTGTCTAGCGGGCAACTGATGCCGATACACAAGCACAGACCCCGGACCCCAACTCGGCTCGAGGTCATCCCCCCCCCCCAAACCACAGGAGCCTTGCTGCAGGTTTAGTTTCTATCATTATTTTGCCACTGTTCCAACAGACAACATCACTTCTTTCTTTATTTTACTTTACATTGGACTTGTAAAAATTTCAAGTGTTAAATCTTTCAAATAACTAATATTATAGGACTTGAAAAATTTTTCAAACCCATAATTCTTTTGTTACTGTTCCAACAGGCAACGCCACTTCTTTCTTTACTTTACATCAGACTTGTAAAAATTTTAAGTGTTGAAACTTCCCAATAATTAATACTTTAGGACTTAGAACATTTTTCAAACATTTGCTTCAACATTTATTTTACAATATCACGTTTCTTTTTGCTGCGAGTTTGGATTCTAGAAAGTTTTTCAAACATTTACTTCAACATTTATTTTACAATATCAAGTTTCTTTTTTCTGCGAGTTTGGATTCTATCATTTTTTCGCTACTGTTCCAATAGGCAGCAACACTTCTTTCTTCATTTTATTTCTTTCTTTATTTTATTTTACATTGGACTTGTAAAAATTTTGAGTGTTAAAACTTCCTAATAATTAATAGTTTAGGACTTAGAAAATTGTTTAAACCCATCATTTTTGTTACTGTTTTAACAGGCAACAACACTTCTTTTTATTTTACTTTACATTGGACTTGTAAAAATTTTAAGTGTAAAAACTTCCCAATTTCGCAAAATTACTCTAAACCTATTGTGCGGGCACTCAAATTACGCAGAATGAAAAGACAAACACAAAAGGTCCAGTAACATTTCTCGATAAATCCAACGGTATAAAAGTTATAACGAAAAAACTAAAGTTTCAAGGTCATTTCAAACTTTTACAAAACCTATCGTGCGGGTTCTCAAATTACATGGAATTCAAAAGACAAACAAAAAGGTCCTGTAACATTTTCCAATAAAACCAACGTTATGGAAATTATAACGCAAAAACTCAAAAAAAAATATTTTACTTTATCAGTTTCCAAACTTTATTTTGTGAGTACTTAAATTATACAAAATTATGGGCAGAGTAGAATAGGTTAACATACCTCAACGTCCAACAGTTCAAATAGTAGATGAATCCAGTACATGTTTCGAAGTAATAACTCCATTACAAAAGGGTTTTAAAAAAACGTTCATCCGAGTCGGAGTTGTCAGGACACAACAGCTAACATGCACAATACACATACACATTTAACACAGTAGAAATATACAAACATTGCAGTAGACCAACTGTACCCGAGCCCTGGCAGGAAGCAGACTGGTGAAAATTATTTATCCAAAGCAGGGAATGAGCTGTTGAGTGTGTCAGCTGACGCAACAAGGTCAACCACTTGCATTGCCAACTGGTTACTAACGTAAGCGTACGAGGTCACCAGGAATAGAAAGATGGCTTAGTGATAATGTAATTTTTTTTCAGTTTTTGCGTAATAACTTTTATACCGTTGGATATATCAAAAAATGTTATTGGACTTTTTTGTTTATCTTTCAATTCCACATAATTTGAGTAACCGCACGAGAGGTTTTTCAAGGTCAAGTTGAAAATGACCTTGAAACTTAAGTTTTGGTGTTATAACTCCTATGCCGTTGGTTTTAGCGAAAAATGTTATTGGACCTTTTTTGTTCGGCTTTTCATTTCGCGTAATTTGAGTACCCGCAAAATAGGTTTTGAGTAGTTTTGAACCCCCCCCCCCCCGGTCATCGATCGCGGTCAAGGTCAAGGTCAAGGTCAAAAAATTAACCCCCCCCCCGCCATCAATGTTGGTGGGGTAGGGGGTCGTGCCGAACCATCAACTTTGACGGGGGGGGGGTTCGCCGACTTGATCTCGTCGCCGTTCGACTTTGGAGCTTCATCGATGTACACGGTGGCAGTGGATATAACAAAATGCTCCAAACCTATCATGCAGATACTCAAATTATTCGGAATAAAAAGACGAACAAAACAGGTCCAGTAACATTTTTTTATAAAACCAACGGTATAGAAGTTATAACGCAAAAACTAAAAAAAGTATTTTTTTAACATTTTATATTTTTACTTTATAAGTTTCCAAACCCTATTTTGTGAGTATTTAAATTATACAAAATTATGAGGTAAACAACAAGCTTCGGTAACATTTGTAATAAAATTAACAATATTTTGTAAAAGTTTTAAATTACCTGGAGCAATTTTGTAACCTGGACGGTTTTAAAACTTAAGTAAATTGCTCCAAACCTATCATGCAGATACTCAAATTATTCGGAATAAAAAGACGAACAAAAAAGGTTCAGTAACATTTTTTGATAAAACCAACGGTTTAGATGTTTTTGTAACCTGGACGTTTTGTAACCTAGACAGTTTTAAAATTTAGGTTTTCGCGTTATAACTTCTATACCGTTGGTTTTATAGAAAAATGTTAACGGACATTTTTGTTTGTTTTTTTATTCCACGTAACTTGAATCATGATAGGTTTTGTAAAAGTTTTAAATGACCTTGAAACTTTAGTTTTTTCGTTATAACTTTTATATCGTTGGATTTATCAAAAATGTTACTGGACCTTTTGTATTTGTATTGAGCTGCGTTGACATACACGGTGGCAGTGGATATAACAAAAATGCTCTAAATCTATCGTGCGGATACTCAAATTACGCAGAATTAAAAGGCAAACAAAAAACGTTCAGTAACATTTTTCGATAAAACCAAAGGTATAAAAGTTTTAGCTCAAAAACTGAAAAAAATCTTTTTAAATCATCTTTTTCTTTATATGTTTCCAAATCCTATCATGTAGGTATTCAAAATACGCAGAATGAAAAGACAAACAAAAAGGTTTGGTTACATCTTTTAATAAAACCAATAATTTAAAACTTATAATGCAAAATCAAAAAAAAGTTTTGTACATCCTATTTTACTTAATATGTTTCCAAACTTTATTATGTGGGTGCTTAAATTATGCAGAATGAAAAGACGAACAAAACAGGTTCAGTAACATTTTTTTATACGACCAACAGTATAGAAGTTATAACGCAAAAACTAAAAAAAAGAAAATATTTTCCAACATTTTTATATTTTACTTTATAAGTTTTCAAACCCTATTTTGAGAGTACTTAAATTATACAAAATTATGAGACAAACAACAAGCTTCGGTAACATTTGTTATTAAACCAACAATATTTTGTAAAAGTTTGAAATGAGTTTGAGGGTTTAGTTTTTTGTTATAACTTCTATACCGTTGGTTTTATCGAAAGATGTTAATGAACCTTTTTGTTTGTCTTTTCATTCCACGTAATTTGAGTACCCGCATGATGGGTTTAGAGGAATTTTGCCCCGTTATAGAAGTTATAACGCGAAAACTAAAAAGCATTTTCCAACGTTTTATATTTTACTTTATAAGTTTCCAAGCCTTATTTTGTGGGTACTCAAATCATTCAAAATGGTGAGAACCAAAAAGTTTGGTCCAAGGTCACCAGTGTCCAAGGCAACCAGTTGGCAATACAGGTGCTCACACCAGGTGGTCAACCAGCTGCCGCACCAGCCCGGCCCGGTATGCCAGCTGCCGTGACCTCGAGCCGAGTTGGGGTCCGGGGTCTGCGCTTGTGCTTCGGCATCAGTTGCTCACTAGACAGTGAGGTGGTAACATGTTCAGAAGGCGCCCTGAACATTTTATCATTTTTGCTGTTTGGTGAAAATATCTTGGTGTTATTTGTATAATAACATCTTGACGTAGGACTGATTAATTTTAAGGCATGGTAGTTTAAGCATGGTAGTTGTTTGTGCTTGTAAATACCCTAGGGTTTGTAGTTTGTTTTTAATTTGCTGGTTTGGTAGTTAGTATTAATTTAAAATCTTTCTTTTACTTACAATATATTTATGCCTGGAATGTTTAAATTTAAAGTAATATTTTTGTTTTTAAGAATGTTATACGATATGTTTTTAATACCTTTCTATTCCAACTTCCTTTTTCCAACAAGCTTGTTGAGGGCATTCCCTCTCTTGTCTTGTATTCCTTTTTTAGTTAGGGACACCTTTCAATTCCAATTTCCTTTCCTTTTTTCCTTCCATCTTTTGAACGGTAAAACCAATTAATTTATGGTAAAACCGGCTACCGCTTTTGTAGTGATTACGCCCACCAAAGCGGGTCACTTACAACCTCTATACGTGCTGGATGGGTAGTTCGCCTACCTCCGGAGTTTCGCTGGACCCCAGTTGATTTGCGCCTTATGGTGAGTCGCTGGCTCCTTTAGTGTTAGGAAATAAAAAAACATATTTGTATAAAATTTTTTTTTAGCTTAGCGTTGTGCGGTTATGGTGAGGTGTAAGGGATGGCTTATGTCTAGCTTACACCGTAATCATTCTGTGCAGCGTTGGGCTGACTAGATATTTTTTACTTTTTAGCTCAGCGTTGTGCGCTTATGGTGAAGTGTGAGGGATGGCTTATGTCTAGCTCACATGAGGTGTAAGGGATGGCTTATGTCTAGCTTACACCGTAATCATTCTGTGCAGCGTTGGGCTGACTAGATATTTGTTTACTTTTTTAGCTCAGCGTTGTGCGCTTATGGTGAAGTGTAAGGGATGGCTTATGTCTAGCTTACACTGTAATCATTATGTGCAACGCTGCGTTGACTAGCTTGTTTTTACTTTTTAAACTCTAGGCAGGTTGTATTGTAAATTAGTTTTTCTTCTGTTAGGTTTCCGGGGGTGTACGGTTCTGTAAAACCGTACACCCCCATTTTCTTTTTAATTATTGAATGACCTTGACCTACTTATTTTCAAGGTCAACAAAAGAGTTAGCAAAAATTTCAAAGTCTCAAGGTAAAAGTTTAAATGACTTTGAAACTTTAGTTTTTGCGTTATAACTTTTATGCCATTGGATTTATCGAAAAATGTTACTGGACCTTTTTTGTTTGTCTTTTCATTCCCCGTAATTTGAGTACCCGCACAATAGGTTTTGAGTAATTTTGAACACCCCCCCCCCGGTTGATGGGGGGGGGTCGTGTCGTCCCATCAATATTGACCGGGGGGGGGGTTCAACAACTTGATCTCGTCGCCGTTCGACTTTGGAGCTTCGTTGACATACACGGTGGCAGTGGTTAAAAATTGCTCCAAACCGTTTTCGCGTTATAACTTCTATACCGTTGATTTTATCGAATAATGTTACTGAACCTTTTTTGTTTTGTCTTTTTACTCTGCGTAATTTGAGTATTCACATGATAGGTTTTGTAAAGGTTTTAAATGACCTTGAAACTTTTGTTGTTAAAAAATTGTTCTGAACTCATCGTGTGGGTATTCAAATTATGCGGAATGAAAAGACAAACAAAAAGGTCCAGTAACATCTTTGATAAAACCAACGTTGTAAAAATTATAACGCAAAAAAAACGCAAAAAAAATTTCTACATTTTACATTTTACTCTATAAGTTTTCAAACCTTATCTTGTGGGTACTTAAATTATACAAAATGATGAGTCAAACAAAAGGTTTTGGTAGCATTTTCTGTAAAACAGTACACCCCCATTTTCTTTTTAATTATTGAATGGCCTTGACCTACTTATTTTCAAGGTCAACAAAAGAGTTAGCAAAAATGTCTAAGTCTCAAGGTCATTTTTGTAAAAGTTTAAATGACTTTGAAACTTTAGTTTTTGCGTTATAATTTTTATGCCATTGGATTTATCGGAAAAATGTTAGTAGACCTTCTTTGTTTGTCTTTTCATTCCTCGTAATTTGACTACCCGCACAATAGGTTTTGAGTAATTTTGACCCCCCCCCGCCATCAATGTTGATGGGGGGGAGTTCGCCAACTTGATCTCGTCGCCGTTCGGCTTTGGATCATCGTCGATGTACACGGTGGCAGTGGCTAAAAATTGCTCCAAACCGTTTTCGCGTTATAACTTCTATACCGTTGATTTTATCGAATAATGTTACTGAACCTTTTTTGTTTGTCTTTTTACTCTACGTAATTTGAGTATTCACATGATAGGTTTTGTCAAAGTTTTAAATGACCTTGAAACTTTGGTTGTTCAAAATAGTTCTGAACTCATCATGTGGGTATTCAAATTATGCGAAATGAAAAGACAAACAAAAAGGTCCAGTAACATCTTTGATAAAACCAACGTTATAAAAGTTATAACGCCAAATAACGCAAAGAAAATTTCTACATTTTATATTTTACTCTATAAGTTTTCAAACCTTATCTTGTGGGTACTTAAATTATACAAAATGATGAGTCAAACAAACGTTTTCGGTAGCATTTGTTATTTAACCAACAAACCACATGATAGGGTACGGAACAATTTACATAAAAATAACCTTGGGACTTAGAAATTTTCGCTAAGTCTTTTGGTTGAACTTGAAAATAAGTAGGTCAAGGTCATTTAATAATTAAAAGAAAATGGGGGTGTACGGTTTTACAGAACCGTACACCCCTGGAAACCTAACAGAAGAAAAGCTAATTTACAATACAACCTGCCTAGAGTTTAAAAAGTAATAAAAAAAATAGTTAGTCAGCCCAACGCTGCACAGAATGATTACGGTGTAAGCTAGACATAAGCCATCCCTTACACCTCATCATAACCGCACAACGCTAAGCTAAAAAAAGTTATACAAATATATTTTTTATTTTCTAACACTAAAGGAGCCAGCGACTCACCATAAGGCGCAAATCAACTGGGGTCCAGCGAAACTCCGGAGGTAGGCGAACTACCCATCCAGCACGTATAGAGGTTGTAAGTGACCTGCTTTGGTGGGCGTAATCACTACAAAAGTGGTAGCCGGTTTAACCATAAATTAATTGGTTTTACCGTGCAAAAGATGGAAGGAAAAAAGGAAAGGAAATTGGAATTGAAAGGTGTCCCTAACTAAAAAGGAATACAAGACAAGAGAGGGAATGCCCTCAACAAGCTTGTTGGAAAAAGGAAGTTGGAATAGAAAGGTATATTAAAAACATATCATATAACATTCTTAAAAACAAAATATAACTTTAAACTTAAACACTCCAGGCAAAATATATTGTAAGTAAAAGAAAGATTTTAAATTAATACTAACTACCAAACCAGCAAACTAAAAACAAACTAAAAACCCTAGGGTATCTACAAGCACAAACAACTACCATGCTTAAACTACCATGCCTTAACATAAATCAGTCCTACGTCAAGATGTTATTATACAAATAACACCAAGATATTTTCACCAAACAGCAAAAATGATAAAATGTTCAGGGCGCCTTCTGAACATGTTACCACCTCACTGTCTAGCGAACAACTGATGTCGAAGCACAAGCGCAGACCCCGGACCCCAACTCGGCTCGAGGTCATCCCCCCACCCCCCCCCCCCCGTCTCACCAAACCACAGGAGCTTTGCTGCGGGTTTGGTTTCCATCATTCTTTTGCCACTGTCCGAACAAACAACAACACTTCTTTCTTTACTTTACATTGGACTTGTACAAATTTTAAGTGTTAAAACTTTCCAATAATTATTATTTTAGGACTTAGAAAATTTTTCAAACCTATCATTCTTTTGCCACTGACCCAACAGGCAACAACACTTCTTTCTTTATTTTACTTTACATTGGACTTGTAAAAGTTTTAAGAGTTAAAACTTCCCAATAATTAATACTTTAGGACTTAGAAAATTTTTCAGACATTTGCTTCAACATTTATTTTACAATATCAAGTTTCTTTTTGCTGCGAGTTTAGTTTCCATCATTCTTTCACCACTGTTCCAACAGGCAACAATACGTCTTTCTTTATTTTACTTTACATTTGACTTGTAAAAAGGTTTAAGTGTTAAAACTTCCCAATAATTCATTTTTAGGACTTTTTAATTTTTTTCATTTAAAATTTTTTAAACCCATTATTATTCTTTTGTTACTGTTCCAACAAGCAACAACATTTCTTTATTTTACTTTACATTGGACTTGTAAAAATTTGTTAAGTGTTAAAACTTCCCTTAATTAATATTTTAGGACTTAGAAAGTTTTTCAAACATTTGCTTCAAAATTTACTTTACTACAAGATTTTTTTTAACTTGCATTATTTGACCTCGACACTTAGATTTCTTTTCAAATTTACATTGGATGATCTTAATACTTAGGGGTTTTAAAATATAAAACATTTAGCAGTTATTTACACTTTTTGTGTTTAATACAGAAAAAAAAGATTTTTTTTAAAAACTTGTATTATTTGACCTTGACACTTGGATTTCTTTTTAAACTTACATCGGATAATCTTAACACTAAGGGGTTTTGAAATATAAGAAATTTAACTGTTATTTACACTTTTTTGTGTTTAATACAGAAAAAAGTGGTGGGGGTAATGCTATAAATAGGAGTAGTTTTAGAGTGGTTTTCATTATTACAGCAACTTTTGTAAAGAGCACACCTACGTCATGTATTACTTGCGAAGAATCTTATGAAGATGAACTTTTACTACAAATACACAAAGATGACTTCCGCAAGCAACCCGTTCTTGGCAGTTTCGTTGTTTCATAACAACGAAACAAACCAAGAAACAAACCAAGAAACAAATAACAATGCAGAAGAAGAATATTTGGAAGATTTAGATCAAATACTTGCTACCGTACAACAACAACTAAATTCAAGACCAAGTGTTATTCAATACGCACCCGGACCATCTTTGGATGTGGAATTATACGCCCGAGCCTTACCAGGTAGTGTGGTAACTCATTTTAAGATTGATAATGCTCAATT
The DNA here is from genome assembly GCA_035578135.1 of Flexamia atlantica. Lineage (NCBI taxonomy): Eukaryota > Metazoa > Arthropoda > Insecta > Hemiptera > Cicadellidae > Flexamia > Flexamia atlantica. The sequence goes on from JAQJVK010000010.1 coordinate 1,457,344, forward strand.
GCAACTTGCACAGTTTATTTCAAAAGCAAACACATTAGTAACAGAAACATTGAACAATGAACTAAGAAGATTAAATTTTATAAAGTTTGGAATATTATTAGATACTGCATTTACAAATGTTCATAATGAAACATCACCAAGAGGATTTTTAACTAAAAACAAAACCATCATGTTTGCATCAGATATAAGCTCAATTGTGGATGATTGTTTTGAAGAACTTTTAACAAAATTACAAGAACATGAAGGAAGAGGTTCTGGATGGAGTTTGTTAAGTATAACAAGCTTAGATGTAAGAGTTCATAAACATGGATATGGAATGAGAGGTAGTAGTTATATTGTTTTGCCAAAGAAGATTAGAGTAACCAAATCTTGTGTTAACGTACAAAATGAAGATGCTGAATGTTTCAAGTATGCAATGCCTGCAAAATTTGTAACAGATAATGTGAAACGACCGAGTAGAGCATACGATGAAGTTTGCTATAACTATAACTTTCAAGGCATGACTTATCCTGTTGCAATTCAAGACATATCAAAATTTGAAAAGAAAAATCCTTTTGCATCTGTAAACATCTTTGGCTTAGATTCATCAAACAATGTCTACCCCTTACGTATAACACCCACCGAACGCAGAGATCATACTGATTTATTATTAATAACAAAAGGTGATATTTCACATTATGTATATATTAAAGATTTTGAAGCTCTAGTTTGCAAACAGTTATCAAAACATAAAGAAGAAAAAACCACTTGTAAAAGATGTTTTTGTTTTGTAAACAAACCTTTAAGAAGAGGTGGTTCAGAATGGTTGATGGAACATCAAAAATTATGCAGTGGAAACTATGAAGTAAGAATTAAATTACCACACCCTAGCAGATCACAAGTAAAATTTGACAAAGTTATCCAACAATACAGAATTCCAGTTGTAGTGTATGCCGATTTTGAATCTTCATTGCTTCCACTTGAACAAGAAGAAGGAGAGCAAATTACAAACAGAACAAAGTATCAACTTCACAAACCAAACAGCTACTGTTTAATAGTAAAATCCACTCTGTCTGAAGAACATCTTCAAGAATATGGTTTGACATCTACACCGAAGATCTATCGTGGAGAAGAAGCAGCTCGATACTTTGTTGATAATTTATACAACATCGCTGGGAAAGTGGAAACATTGTATAGCAATGTGGTTTCTATGTCACCTATGACGCCGGAAGAACTTCATCTTTATGATTCAGCAACAACATGCTATTTGTGTAACAATCAATTTACAGAAACTAAAGTTATAGTTCGCGACCATGACCATCTGACAGGAGCCACAGAAGTGCAGCTTGCAACGGATGTAACATCAACTACAAACTACCATCTTTTATTCCCTGTGGTTTTTCACAATCTTAGTGGATACGATGGACATTTTATTACTCCCGAATTAGCAAGAGACAACGGTGAAATAGATGTTTTGGCACAAACTATGGAAAACTTTATAAGCTTTTCAAAAAAGGTGGGCAAAATTAAACTTAGATTTGTTGATTCTTTTAGATTTATGCCTTCCAGTCTTATGAAACTTTCTGAAAAATTAAGAAGACAAAATTTAATAGAAACAAGCAAAATTGTACCTGCAGAAAAAATGGATTTGGTTCTTCGGAAAGGAGTTTTCCCGTATGATTACATCGATGGACTACATAAATTTCAAGAAACATCACTTCCTCCACCAGAAGCATTCAAAAGTAAACTTAGCGATTCGGACATTTCACCTGAAGACTATCAACACGCATGCAGAGTTTGGGACGAATTGGAAATGAACACTCTGGGAGATTATTGTGACTTTTATGTAAAACTTGATGTGACCCTTCTTTGCGATGTGATGGAAGAATTTAGAAACACTTGTTTTGAAGCCTACGGATTGGACCCTCTTTATTCTTATACTTCTCCAGGACTAGCTTGGCAAGCTATGCTAAAAGAAACAAAGTGCAACCTTCAATTATTAACAGATATTGACATGGTGTTGATGATCGAATCGGGCGTTAGAGGTGGATTGACCCAAAGTGTTACTAGACATGTTAAAGCTAACAACAAATATCTTCCAAACTACGATATAGAAAAACCATCAGTGTTCTTGGTATATTTCGATGCCAACAATTTATACGGATGGGCCATGTCTAATCCACTTCCTTTTGGAAACTTTGAATGGGTTAATCCAGACTCTATTGGTGATATTTCGCAAATTTCAAAAGACGGAGACACCGGATACATATTGGACTGTGACTTTGAATATCCAGAACACTTGCATGATCTTCATTACGATCTTCCGCTCCTTGCAAAAACAGAAGTTTCACCAATTGGCAAACATCCAAAATTAATGATGACTCTTGAAAATAAACAAAGATACGTAGCTCACTTTTGGGTTGTTCAACAAGCACTCCAATTGGGTTTACGTATAACCAAAATTCATAGAGTTTTAAAAATTTCCCAATCATGCTGGTTAAAACCGTACATTGATTCAAACACCAGAGGAAGAGCAGCTGCAACATCAACATTTCAAAAGGACTTTTTTAAATTAATGAATAATGCGATATTTGGCAAAACATTGGAAAACAAAAGAAAACACAAAAATGTTAAATTAGTTACAGATCCTATAAAACTAGAAAAACTTGTACAAAAACCAAATTTTGGAACATCCGTTATCATCAATGAAAACCTTGTGGCAGTATCTATGAAGAAGACAAGCGTGAAAATGGATCGTCCGTTGTATGTTGGAATGTCAATCTTGGATATTTCCAAAACTCACATGTATGATTTCCACTACAACAAAATGGTCGAATTCTATGGTAGAGATAACATCGGAATCGCCTACATGGACACGGATGCTTTCATCTACTGGATTCTTACTGAAGATATGTATTTGGATCTTCGAACATTTGTTCACAAAAATGAATTTGATTTTAGTGACTATCCAAAAGATCATGTAAATTATGATAATGATCGGAACAAAAAGAAACTTGGAAAATTTAAAGATGAAGCAAATGGAATTTTACTGGAAGAACTTATTGCAATAATGTCAAAATTGTATTCACTACAATTGCATAAGGAAGAAAACAATGTTATTAAAAAAGCTAAGGGCGTAAAAAGTAAAAGCTAAGGGTGTAAAAACAAGCAATGCTTATTTGAAGAAACGACTATAACAGCAAAATTTAACACCATCAGAAGTTTCAACCATCAACTGTACAGCGTAACAGAAGTGAAAAAAGCACTCTGCTCCAATGATGACAAACGACACATTCTTCCAGACAAAATTCACACTTTACCATTCGGCCACTACTCTCTCAATCCTATCAATGAGTAAAAAGAAAAAGAATAAAAAAGAAAAAAGAAAAAAAAGAAAAAAAGAGGAAATCACAGCATGATCGCTGTGATTTCCCCTTTTTTTTAAATATGTTGAAATGACCTTGAACTATAAAAGCGGATGCAGAAAAAGAAACACTCAATACTAACTTGACTTTGTTAGTAAAATCATCATGACAGAGTTAAAGGAAAAGATTGTTAATGAACTTCATAAACCTGCAAGAATAAAGTTTCCACGAAGAAATACTGTTGTAAAAAGAATAAATGATTTATATCAAGCAGATTTAATTGAAATGCAACCGCATAGTAAAATAAATAAAAAATTTGAATACATACTTACGATTATTAATTGTTTTACTAAAGTTGCAGATGCTTTGCCATTAAAAGACAAAACTGGTAACAGCATAACAAAAGCTATGGAAGTAGCTATAAAAAGAGATAAAAATAAAATTAAACATTTACAAACTGATGATGGGAAAGAATTTTTTAATAAACCTTTTGCCCTGTTAATGAAAAAATATAACATAAATCATTATTCCACAAATTCTGAGAAAAAGGCAGCTATAATTGAAAGATTTAATAGAACCTTAAAAGGTGCAATGTATAAAATGTTTTCGAAAAGAGGTTCTTACGTATGGGTTGATATCTTACCAAAATTAATAAGCGATTACAACAACAAGTTTCATAGAACTATCGGTATGGCACCTAACAAAGTGAATAGGAAAAACGCTAAACTAGTTTTACAACGAATTAAAAAGAATACACAGCCAAAAGCGGAACAAAGAAAACCAAGAAAATTTAATGTAAATGATAAAGTTCGAATTAGTAAATACAAAGGAGTGTTTACTAAAAAATACCTACCCAATTGGACAAACGAAGTTTTTACAGTGTATAAAGTACAACCTACTGTACCGGAAAGTTATATTTTAAAAGATAACAAAGGAAATTTGTTACAAGGCGGTTTTTACGGAAATGAATTGTTAAAGTCAACAGTATGCGATGTTTATCTTGTTGAAAAGGTGTTAAAAAGGAAAAAAGACCAAGTTAAAGTACGTTGGTTGGGGTTTGATAAAACTGAAGATTCGTGGATACCTATAAAAGATTTGATTTAGTTTTAAATCAACTTAATTACTCTTCTGCCTTTGAATAAGATGGAGATTGTTCACCATAAAGATAAATTTAATATTAATAACATTGATGATTTAACCGTAGATAACGTTAAAATCAACAATGGTAAACACGGCAGTTTATTTCCAAACACTGTACGATGTATAGTAAGCGGTCCTTCAAACTGTGGCAAAACTAACGTTGTGTTTAACTTAATTACAAACACAAAAGGATTGCGATTTAATAACCTATATATTTTTTCAAAGTCCTTACATCAACCAAAGTATCAATTGTTGGAAAAGATCCTGACTGATGTGCCTGATGTTAACTATTACAAATTTAATGCTAGTGACAGTGTTATGCAACCAGACCAGGCTAAGCCGTATTCTGTATTTGTATTTGATGATGTATCTAGTGAAAATCATGATACTATTAGAAACTATTTTGCCATGGGAAGACATAATAATATTGATAGCATATATATCGGACAAACATATAGCAAAATTCCAAAACAACTAATTAGAGACAATGCAAATATTTTGGTTTTATTCAAACAAGACGATACAAACCTAAAACATATATACAACGATCATGTAAATGCTGATATATCATTTGAAAAATTTAAAGAGCTTTGTGGAAAAGCTTGGGCGGAAAAATATGGATTTTTGGTAATTATGAAAGATAAAGCTATAACAGATGGTCGTTACCGCATAGGTTTTGATAAATTTGTTTTAATACATTAATTAACAACATTATCGTCCAAGTCTCCATGGTGTAAGCATGGTTAATCAGGAAAAGGTATTAAAAGAAATAAAATCACTTAGTGATTCTATTAGACATAAAAACAGAGCATTAAGGTTAGGAATAAGTGAAAGAGAGAAATTTCTGGAATCAACATTTAAACCTATTACTGAGCCATTAAAACAATTAGGGCAAAATGTTAAACATTCAACATTTAATTTTTCCGGAGATGCTATTTTACCCATTTCAAAATTTGAACAAAAAGAAGAATATGAAGGTGATACAAGTTTTACGCAACAAGGAGAAACAACTGAAGAAGAAAGCGAACTAGGTGAAGAAACGGATGTTTTAACAGAAAAAGAAGGTCTTTCTACAAGCGAAGAACAACAAGAAGAAGAAGAGCCTATTAATCCATCCAACTTGAGCAAATTGGGCTCGGATATTGCGTATAAAGGGCCGCTTGCAAGACAATTTGTATTAAAAATGTTACATTCTGTACAGCCAACTCAAAAATATCATACTTTTGGTGCTAGAATAGAAGAAAATGGGCTAATGATTGGAGATAGCAAACTTGATGTAGACGAACATGACAATATTATTATAAATAATAAACAATACAAGGGTACAAAAGGATTGTTTGAACTTATTTTTAAACCGAAACCTAATAAATATACTAAAAATGATTTAAACATTTTTAAACAAATATTGGATGATACAAATGAGCATAAGAAAAATTATTCTAAAAATTTCAATGTTCATAGAAATGCGTCAGAAAAATATAAAACTATTATTGCTAAACTTTTCCCACCAAAAAGAAGGGAACCCATAAAAAGAAAATCATTATCTTCTGCTGAAATAAATATTTTACATAAAAGGAGAAAAACAAATCAATCAAGTTTATCAGGAAAAGGATTATTGAAAAACTTGTATGATACTAATATAATATACTACAACGATATAAACAAATTGGTTGATAGAATGAAGTTGATATATAAAGCTAATCAAGCCGGACATGGCGGTTTAGAAAACGAATGGGTAGCTTTGGTCGGCGAATTGCGAAATCGAGGAGTAATTGCATAAAAATATGAGTATATAGAATACAAGTATAACCGATTAAACATTCAGTATAACCATGAGTGTCGATAAGTTTGGACGGTATTCCGAAACTGGAAGCAAATCAGGATCTTATGGAAAAAGAGGTGGTTTACCACTAACATCCGATGGAGATTATGATATAAGTAACAAACGTTTAAAGTTTGTAAATGATCCAAAAGATGATAAAGATGCAGTAAATTTCAAAACTTTAAAAAGTGAAACATTACCTAGCTTAAAGCTTCAAAATGAAGTGTATAACGCTAATTTTTATAGAATTATAAATCTTCCAAAACCAATAGATAAAAATGATTCGGTAAATAAAGAATATTTAATGTGGTACATAAACCAAACCTTAAGATATGATCCTAAAAGTAATAATAAAGTATATGATGCAAAAGATCTTAGAATAGCCAATATAGCAGATCCTGTTAATGATCAAGATTCAGTTACAAAAAAGTATTTACATTCAGTCATCCCTGAAAAAACAGATAAATTTTCCTTTTACAGTTTGTAATACATGATATTGGAGACCCTAAATATATGAAAAATGCTGTAAACCTTCAATATATTACCGATCATTGTATTACACATGATATTAACACAATTGATTGCAAAAATAAAGTGTTGACTAACGTTAAGGAAGGAACTGCAAAATCAGATGCAGCTACAATAAGTCAAATAATAAAATCAAAAAATAACAAATGGGATGCCGATGCAAAAATAATTACTAATGTTAAAAAAGGGTGGGATGAAACTGATGTAGCAACAATTGGACAAGTTCCTGTATTACAAGAATATGAAACAGGTCGTCGACAAGTCTTTGATTGCAAAGGGAGACCACTAGTTAATGTTGGAACAGGAATAGCAGATGGTGATGCAGTTACAGTAGAAGAATGGCGTAAAAGAAGCCTAAGAAAAGATCGGCATAAGGAGTATTTTAATTGTGAATATTTGCGATTAAGCGCCTTAGATGACCCTCGCAACTTTAATGATGCTGTTAATTTAAATTACATTGTAAGACTATTAAGCGTAGTATTATATGATGTGTATAACACAATAAACCCTATAAAATCTGATCAAAAACTACATCGGGTCAAACAAAATGTTATGGAAAAATATTTTTTAAATAAGGAAACTAATACTTTAAGATCTTCTAAAAATAATGATGAAGAAGATACAATCATACCGCAAGGTTGGAGAACACTTTAATACCCATAAACAAACATACTTTTACATTTTTATTATAAATAAACAATGTCAAAGGATAAGTGAATCATTCATTATAAAGCATTTATAAAATAAACAAGTATTGACATTTCGTTTTACTATAAAAGACCATGTTGAAAGTTCAACGCATCAGTCATAATCGACACGTTATAAAGAGAGGAAGAGGAATAGCATCAACAGCACTTTCTCTTATTACTAAGCCGGTTGGAGCTATAGGTAATAAAGCTATCGATTTATTACCTGTAGAACTACATTTACCAGGAGGTTATCAATATTGTGGTCCTGGAACAAAATTGAAAAAAAAGACTTGCTAGAGGAGATTTTGGAATAAATAAACTTGATCAAGCCTGCAAACAACACGATATAGCATATTCAAAGTTTGCAGATACTAAAAATAGATCAATAGCGGATAGAGCACTTGCTGAAAAAGCTTGGCAAAGAGTAACATCCAGTGACGCTAGTATCGGTGAAAAAGCAGCAGCTTTAGCGGTATCAGCAGCAATGAAGGGTAAAACGATGTTTGGAGGTGGAAAGAAGAAAGGAGGTGGAAAAAGGAGGAGAAAACCTGCAAAGAAACGTAGAGGAAATATAAGAAGAAAACGACGATCCACCGCAGGTAAAAATTAAAAGAATCAAACAATATGGTCAATGATAAAAAAGGAGGAGGATTATACCTAAGACCGTATCGTGTGTATTAAACAGAAAAAAAACAATTACTAATTCCAAATAAAGAATTAACAGATAAAGAATTAATTACTTATGTTTCTTGTTTAAAAATTCCATTTTTTAGAGGAGTGTTTATAAAAGATGCATTACCTGCTAAAATTTGGAAAAATGAAACAGGAATAGTAAATTTAGATAATAGTAAAGGATCAGGCACTCATTGGGTATGTTATAAGAAACTAGGATCAACTATTTACTACTTTGATAGTTTTGGTAATCTCCCACCACCAAAAAAACTACAATATTACTTTAAAACAGCTAAAAATGTACTATACAATTATAAAAGAGAGGAACCGGATAATACGGTAATCTGTGGACATTTATGTTTAGATTTTTTAACAAAAAGCGTTAGTCAACTTTAAGATGTCTTCCTATACAGTATCATTAACTGGAACTTCATCTACTTTGCGAAGTGTTCTTTTCCCTGCGTTACGTTTGGAAAAAGATAAATTATGGGAAGCCGCATTATTAGATATAACAACTTATAATTCTATTCCCAACGTTACTGAAAATGTTAATGACAAAATACATTATTACAAAACAAAAGATAAAAATACAAACAAATATTCAGATATACAAGTATTTAGTTTACCCACTGGAGCATATGAAATTGATGATATAAATGAAGCGATACAAAATCATATGGGAAAAGATAATATAACAATAAAAGGAAATAACAATACTATGAAAGCTGAAATTAAATCTAAATATTATATAGATTTTAGCAAAGAACATTCAATTGGTAGTTTATTAGGATTTCCTAAAACAACAAAAATTTTAGAACCTAATATTAACCATTCAGGTGCTAGAACTGTGACAATAATGAACGTTAACAGTATAGATGTTACATGTAATATTATACATGGTTCTTATAGAGATGGTGAAAATACTCATATATTGCACACATTCTATCCAACGGTTGCTCCGGGTTTTAAAATTGTGGAAAAGCCACAAAACTTGGTGTACCTACCGTTAAACACTAGTTTTATTTCAGACATTGTGGTGAACATACTAGATCAATACGGGAATCATATTGATTTTAGAGACGAACCTATAACTATACGAATACATATAAATCAACCGTATAACAATGGGGTTATCATTTAAAAAGAAAGAGCTGACTGGTAAACAAGTCAGTAGCACATCAGCTATAGAAGGATTAACAAGTGATAACATTCGTTTTCTAGAAGAAATTGGATTAAAACTTATTAATAATGGAAATATTGGATATAGCGCAGGGTCCGACATTCGACGAAACCTTATGGGAAAAGGAATATCATACGCACAACCCTTACGCTTCATCAAAATTAAATAATAATGATGAAATTAGAATTCCCATACAACAACAAGATATTTATACACTTCCATGTGAAAGTTATTTGTATATCGAAGGAAGAGTAACAAAAAGAGATGGAAGCACTGCAAGTACTGTTCCATTCATAAATAACCTCATGGCATATTTGTTTGATGAAATAAGATATGAAATTTCCGGAGTTACAGTAGATTCAACAAAAAAGGTGGGAATCACAAGTACATTAAAAGGATTAGCATCTTTAACACCGAGTGAAAAAAAATATGCTGGCCGCCGCAGGATGGGTAGCACCCGATTCCAGTACAATCACTCCAAACAGTTCAGGCAATTTTGACTTTTACATTCTTTTAAGATTACTTTTGGGCTTTGCCGAAGATTACCGAAAAATAATAATAAACGTAAAACAAGAATTAGTTTTGTTAAGATCATCAAACGACAAAGATATTATTATGGCGCCTGATGCAACAACGGAAGCTACTTTAGAATGGAAAATGCAATTAGACAAGATTGTTTGGAGATTACCGCATGTACGGTTAAACGATCAAAATAGAATTTCATTATCAAGAACTTTAAAATCAGATCGTGATATCGTAATACCATTTAGAAGTTGGGAGTTTCATGAATATCCGGTTTTACCGGGAACACAACGTCATACATGGACTGTAAAAACTTCTACTCATTTGGAAAAGGCAAGATATGTAATATTTGGATTACAAACAAAAAGAAGAAATGAAATAACTAAAAATGCTGGTGAATTTGATCATTGCAAACTTACAAATTTTAAGGTGTTTCTAAACTCTCAATTCTTTCCATACGACAACGTCAACATAAACTTTACAAAAGACAGGTTTAGCGTTTTGTATGATATGTACGCAAGATTCCAAAATTCATACTATGGAAAAACAAACACACCTTTATTAACGCCAAACCAATTTAAATCTACCTATCCGATTGTTGTAGTTGATTGTTCCAAACAAAATGAATCTGTAAAATCTTCCAGTGTGGATATAAAAATAGAAATGGAATTTGAACAAAATGTACCCAAAGATACATCTGCTTATTGTTTAATTTTACATGATAAAATTGTTACATATACACCTTTAACCGGTATTGTAAAAGCAGTGTTGTAAAATGAAAAGAAAAAAACACCCCCCACCACTCGGCTATAAAAGCAGGAGCGGGAACGCAAATTGTTTAGTTGACTGTCTACAGTTGTATGGGTAACATCATCTACAGCATTATAAACAAAATGAGTTCTTTATCAGTTGTACAAGGCGTTTCCGAAACAACACCTTTATTGGAAAATGATGATGATAAACATTTTGAAGAAAATGTTGTAAAGGAAATTGATGAGTTTTTAAAGTTTGGAAAACAAAATAAAAAGTTGGAAAATAATAAAACAAACGTAAGAAAGAAAAGAAAACTTGAAGAAAATATTCCACCAAACATTTTAACTGAAGTTTTCCTTCGCATCTTTTATCCTATTTCATCTTGCATGAATAAAAGTGTGTCAATAGGATTGGTAAAATCATTAGACTACTCTCCCGCAGTAATACTAAGCCATGGATCAAAGATGGTTTTATTTTCAGAAAATACTTGGGATTCCTTTTTAAAACATCTACATCTTATTGAATGTTACTTAGCCAACAGTTTCTTTGGAAGAAAAACTAACATTCGACTTTTGGATTGTGACAATGAAATTGACATTATTAAACATCGTGGTCAACAACAAGTAAGAATTAGAGACTCAACACAATTTGAAAATAAAATTCTACTAACACGTGAAGAATTCTACATTTTAAACTATGCAACATCACCTATTACCAGGTATATGAAACAATTAGTATTTTCAAGCTCTGTTATTAAGGAATATCTGTTAGATGCATGCGAAAAACAACCAGACAGCACTTTACAATACGGACCAATAGATACATCCATCTTTAATAGAATACCTCACGAAGTGGAAATGTGGAGGCAGTTAAGAAACTTTGAACCTTTTACTGAAGTTGCAACGGAAGCTACAGAAGAAGAAACCATCAACAACAGTACAGAAGAAGAAACCAACAACAACAATAATACAGAAGAAGAAACTTTGCTAGGTTAAAACTACAATGTAATTTAACAAAAGAATAAACCGTGGGGTAGGCCTACTGGGGACGGTGCCCACGTTAAACATACACCAACGCGCCTACAACTGTACGGCCTGGTTCATATATCTAACCTACCGTGGTGTGGAAAACAGTTGATCAGTAGACACCGTGATGAGCAGACAGGATAAAGAAATGGCAGCAAAACCTTGTGTAATTGAATTTCAAGCATTTCGTGGAAACGATGATAGATTTATCATAAAAGAATTGGTAATTTTAGATTTGCTCACACAAGTGGCGTACCCATTCTTATTTGAAGCCCCATGTTCTATCCATGCACTAAAGTCAAAAGCTAAAATAACAAACAGATGGTTAACAAATAATTTTCATCATATCCATTGGTTTGAAGGTTTTCTACCGTACAATAATGTACACAAGATTATGTTTCATTTTTGCAAACAATTTACGCATATATACACCAGAGGATTGGAAAAAAATAATTGGATACGACAGTACACGAACAAAGTAGTTTTAAACATAAAAGTGGACAAAACCTTTCACTTTGATGTTAGAAATATTTGCGTTTTTACAATAGATCCGAAACACAACCAATCTCAATGCGCATTACAAAACGCATATCATTTGGCTGCTTACTTACAGGAAAAAGAAGAATGTGGTGGGGGTTACGAAGGTTATAAATACGAGGAAGCAACACACCCCGAGTATCACTCTAACTCCATACTCCGAACAGACAACATCTCCAGTGAAGAAGATGACATCACAACAGTTTCTCCAATGTTTAGTTGAACAATTCAACTTACATTCAAAATCAAATACTCTAATTATCAAGAAATGTTCAGAATTAAAAAAACAGAAACATTATATTGTTCATGAAATTGAGAAAGTTGATACAACGCATGGAGACGCAGTCGTCGCATCTTTATCCGATGCACCATTTACACCAGGTGATGAACCAAAGTTTCAAGTATATCTTCCAAAACGATTTGTCCAGTTGCTGCAAAATGAAGATCTGCGGGAAATTCAGCCAGGATCATTATATTTGGTGTCACACTGAATGAGCGGGAACAACTCTACGGAACTTACTCTGCACATCGCACAAAAATAACTTTGTAAATATTGTAAAAACATGTTTTTAATAAAAAGATAACAAAACAAAATATCAGTATATGTTATTTATATACTGATATGTTGTATTTTTTAAAAGCTCAAACGGATGACCTTGAACTTTTAATCGATAGTATTATTCGATTATTTTAATCGATAGTTTTATTCGATAGTTTTATTCGAATACTTTATATAAATACGAAACCTTAACGTTGAGAGGCTCAGTTCTGTTTAAGACAAGCTACAACCAACATGTCATCCAAAAGAAATAATGTACCACTTTCATCTTATTGTTGCAAAGAGAAATGTTTTAAAATACCTGAAGATCAAGTTGACGGAAAAGCTTGTACAAAATGTAATTCTTTCTGCTACTGTAAATGTGGTTGCAAAACATATCAAAAGAACCGGTTGGATAAACTAGAAGAATTGCAACATCGACTCGGTCTATTGTGGCAACGATTAAATGCAAAGTGATTAAACAAGCGTCTACAATTTTTATCCCCACCACTACCCCCACTACTATCGAAGGTACCCGCAGCACCGGCTTTGCAATAGTCATTCCTGCTACACCTCTCGTCGAGTAAACAACTCTAGTCATGTCTCTCAACATTCGCGGGATTCACTACAACACTATCAATCTTACAACCTACAAGGATTTGGAAATTTTTAGTGAAGAACTAAAACAACTTATAACCACTGGGTTTGGTTTATCTTTAGAACTTTATGCAACAAACAATCAAAACGAAAAAAATGTGTTTTTGCCAACTTACAACAACAACAAGAAAAATGAAAATAAGCTAGAAATTTCAGCACCGACAACAACTTACTTTTCAAATTTGGGAGCAAACTTTACTAACTTGTAAAATAATATCTTTGTAAAAAAAAACAAATAAATAAAAAAAGAAAATATCCCCAACCGACCTTGACACACTTCCGGCCATTTAAAATTTAAATACCCAGCACAGCAGGGCATTTAAACTTTAAATACCCACTCCTATACGTCACAGCTGATGACGTCACTTCCGGTCACGTGACCGGAAGTAGCTGTCAAAAAATTGACTGGCTGTCAAAGTTTGATTGACCCAGCAGCCCCAAGTGCCCACTACTCTTGTGAATAATCACACTACCTAAGCCCACCTAAGAATTAATCGTATAGTATCTTTGTGCAATCTGATTTCTGAACGTATTCAGCCACTATAATCTAGCTTTAATAAATTGTTTTTGAATTGTTCATGTTATACGCTAATTTTAAGGTTATTTTCTATACAATACCAATCGTGTATGGCCTGTTTTTGAGTCAGTTTATATCTAGCTGAATATATCTGTTAGTTTACATCTACTGGTTTATGATTCCGTTTATATATAGTTGTATATGTCAGCTAGTTATTATCTATTGGTTTGTGATTCAGTTTGTATAACTACCTGAATAGGGGCCATCAATAAATTAAGTCATCGCTTTTAAATTAGGTCGTCGTTTTTAGGCTATTTTTGGCCCATCTCCCTAAAATAATCCTACTGTCAAAGTCCGCCTGACCCCCCCACCCATTAAAAATTACGTCATACTTCAATTCATGAAAATTATGCTGGTTTTAGAGAAAACCCTATTTAAGGTTTTTTTAAATGGATTGTTAAAACGATCGGATTGAGTTTCAAACCCATTCTCATGCTAATTTATTGGTTTTCAACAATTTAAATCAGAACTTGTAAAAACAATTACATGCTTTCTGATGAATTTTCTAAACTAATTATCTTTATTTTAATTAATTTACATTTAAATTCTAAATTACTCATAAAACATAATTTGAAAATGACGTCATCTCAACGTTTATCCTCCCATCCTACAGGAATTTTTAATCTTTACCCCACCCCCATGTTTTAAGACGACGTAATTTATAGATGGTCCCCTATACATCTGCTAGTTTACATCTACTGGTTGGTGATTCAGTTTATATCTAGCTATGACGTAACCTTGGTGCGGGACTGACAATTATCTAATGTGTTCATCAAGCGGCCGCAGCACGCTGCGATGTTGCCGAGCTCACTAGCGGAGGAGGTGCCAGCTCACAAAGTTATATATACAACTAAATTACAATATAACTTTGATAATAGCGTCGATTAAAAAACAAAAACTCGATAAAGGACTAGATTGAAATGTAGTTAAATCGAGGAGTATTAGAGTGAATATGAGTGAGGAAGTGATTTGCGTTATGACGGATTCTGGGAATCTCTAAACTGCGTTATATCGATGGGATTGTTATATCGAGGTTATACTGAAACCTACAATGAGCGGTGGACGAAATAAGCTCACAAGGTAATGGACGAAACAAGCTCACGAAATGAAGGACAAAGCGAGGTCACAGTGTGTTGGACGAAACAAGCTCACTACATGATGGACGAATCGAGCTCACGGGGTGATGGACAAACACAGTGTTTTGACGAAACAAGCTCACTAGATGATGGACGAATCGAGCTCACGGGGTGATGGACAAACACAGTGTTTTGACGAAATAAGCTCACAAACGATACATGTAACAAGACAATAGCGGTGAAGGAAGCAAAATTATAACGCTGTGGGCGAAACCAGTTTACAAATTGTGGACAAACAAATTTATTGGTGGACATAACAAATAGTGAGTCGGTGGCGCAGTTGGTAGCGCACTCGGCCCCGGTTCTGTGGCGGCAGCGTCGCAGGATCGAGTCCCGATGATGCCGCATACTTTTAGCAGTACTGTTCATCCTCGTACTGTACCGGCTCACTCCTTGGGTTTGCTTGATAACTTCCACGCACAGGCCTGAGGCCTATGTGGGGGGGGGCAAATGCAAGGTAAAAAGAGGCCGCCACCCTCTTAAAAAAAAAAATTATCGGTGGACGAAACAAATTTTTTAGTGGACGGAAAAAATTAATAGTGGACAAAACAAACTCACAAAATGGTAAACTAAACGATTTTGTAAAGTGTTGGACAAACTGTCGGGCGTCGACCTGCTCCTAGCAATCGCCTGTATGTATTGTTATGCCTACACCGCGTTGGATGACCCCTGCATTCTTGACTTTTTTAGATCCGGAAAACAATTAGCATTGTTTATAAGTCCATTTCGTAGTATACAATCGTCATTACTCCCATTCCCGTTGTAAGGTACGGTCCACTTTATCGGATTAATATTATGTGATACAGTACCTATCTCTTAAAGATTTTTTACCCACTATTCTAGAAACTCCCAAATTTGTAACCGTCACGTTATCTCTTTTAACATTGACCACCCTCTGTCTAGGGACCACCCTGTGATAGTAGCGAGATTAGAACGTACTGAAATTTTGGATCAATTTTGGATCAAACTTTGGTTATTGGAATTTTGGGGCTCTATTTTTGAAACGGGCGAGAAGTGTGTAGTAGTGAGTCACTTGCCGATTCAACTGTCAGCTGATGCTTGCATTGTTTAATCAACCACGTGGGATGTCAGTGTTTCAGGCAATTCATCTGACAATCTAAAAGGCCAAATGTAAACATTGATAAATATAAGAAGTTATCTCCTTTTCAAGATCAAGAAATCATTTTCCTTTTTGGTAAATTTAGCTTTAGGACATAAACAGTTCAAAGCTTGTCCAAATGTGTGTGTGTATGAATTACCGGGTTCTGTGGATATCTTTTGATTTTAATTTTTAATGGCAGTCTTGGTTCTTTTAAAAAATAAGTGTCATTTTCTATCTTTGTAGTCTGTTCTATGATTGTAAGTGTGATCTTACTTACAACCATTACGGAGATGACCAGCAGCTTGTGATATATGTCCTGCGCGAGCCTGTTGATAAAGCGAGGTAGCGTCTCTAACAAATTTTTGTAAACTCATTTCTGCTGTGTCATGATTGTTGCATTCTAAGTTCAGCTTAATATATTAAATTCACATATACAATCTGTATAAACTGTATAACCTGGAACCTTGTATAACCTTGTATAAACTAGAAATATGTTTATGATGTTACTGAATGTAAGGTGAACCAGTTATTCGTCTTCATTGTTAGTTCTTCTAGTGCAGTAATGAACAATAACTTAATGTACGTTGTGAGTGTGACATGCTTCTGTGGTATAAGTAGGGGAGGGTGGGGCTAGTTGAGACAATTTACGAATTTTATTTTTTAATGAAGCTATTGGTAGTACTAAATTATATTGAATATAATATTTTGAAAGCATGGACCTTTTCCTGCATGTATATTATTTTTATTTCAATAAAAATTCATTTTACAAAGTTTTGTAAATTTTTTTGCTAAGCAACTCAAAGTGTCTCAACATACCCCACATCGGGGCAAGTTGATACCAAGAGGGGGCAAGTTGATACTGTGGTAAAAGCGATTGATATTATTGAGGGCTGGAAAAAGATTCTGAAATAAATCAAGAAAAAAGACTTTAATCATAATTAAAGAAATGCGTGTGGAGCTAAAGAAAACCGTGGTTTGTACCCTGGCAAAATTGCGAGGGCACATATTTATACTTTGTTTGTAACTCATAGTTGGTGGTAGTGAGTTTATGCTTTGGTTTTGATTTTTGCGGTCTTTGGTCATCACTCGTTTGTAAAAACACGTTTTACAACTGATCAGCTTTGTTTTTACTGATCAGTGATGGCAATTGTCCACAAAAACTATATCTCGCATAAAAATAAGTTGTATCAACCTGCCCCCAAACAAACATATCAACTTGCCCCCAGTGACCACGTGCATTAAAAACTAATATAACCTATTAAATATGTTACCTGAGTAATTGAAAACTATATTAATTTACTCAACAAAAACTGCTGAATACGATGAGTCCGCATTTCACTGTTCCCGACAAAGACTTAGCCCACTTATTTCCACTCAATCTTGACATGAAAAATTTACTATCTTGGCAAAAAAACACAAATATTTCGTCACTCAGTAAAGAATGGTAGCTGGACCATAAAACTGCTTACATCACTTCGTCACTGTTCAGAAACATTATACCAACCACCCTCTTGAATGTACGCATGCGCGTTGAATTTTAATAATTTTTGTATCAACCTGCCCCCGTATCAACTAGCCCCACTCTCCCCTATACATTTGACGAATCCTTGTCTTCGGGCGATGACCACGATGGCGAAGAGCTGGAAGTAGTTACCGATGATTTGGATGCGATGCTGCAGTCCATTATCGACGCGCATTCCTACACTCATTCGCTAGGAATGAGTGTGAATGAGTGTAGGAATGTGCCTCAATAATAGACTGCTGCATCGCGTCTGAAACGTCGCGTCGGTAGCCACTTCCAACTCTTCGCCATCATGGTCAATATGGTCATCACACGAAGACAAGGATTCGTAAATTTAATGTGGGCATTTTCACCTAAATTGTTGAAAATTGTATATGCTGCATCATTGTAATTGGGCTTAAAAATTACGCAATACAACAACGAGTCTATGACGTCATTGTATGGTGTAATACCCAATGACTCATCAACATCCACCCAGTCAATAAAATCCTCCAATTCGCTGCGCGGCGAACAGGCGGATTTCTGGGAGTGCCAGAGGGTGCCCGGCACCCCCTGAATTTTTGCTGGTAATTTTTTTGTCAGGGAAGAGGGAATTTTTTAGCATAACTTATTTTCTGACTCTTTTTATATAATTTAGATCCAATCTTATTTGTTTTTTGTTTGATTTTCATGCCAGTATTTTGTTTAAAATGTTATTAATAAAGTTTTATATAAAATAATTTCACTTGGTTTAATTTGTCATGTCCATTACAAATTCCTTAGTTCTTTTTTAACCAAGATAAAATATGCTTTCAAACAATACGCTTTAAAAACGTAACATGCATTTTATAAATTCCTGAAATATTTTCTAGCTATGACCAATAATAGTATTCTAGCCGTTTTCATAAAAATATTACAAATGTAGGCCTATAGGTAACTAATTCAAATGAGCTTACGGGAAAAATAAAAGGGTTGTTGTTTAAGAAAAAAAATAGCTTAATGTAAAGGCATAGACCATGGAAATAGAGTTTGAATTTTGTGTTCAAGCATTCAGATGCAGGTTCTTTTTCCACCTGAGAGCGGGATCAGGGATCTGAAACGTCGCGAAACTTGTTTTTACTAATCATTACTGGCAAAAGTCCGCAAAAATCAAAATCAAAACACAAAGAATACAGTTACCAAGCCTCATTACGTTATGTAACCTGGCACCCCCAAAAGATTATGACCTAAATTTACCCATGCGTGGCCCCGGCGTAGAGGCTTGATATCAATAAACCATGTTTGTTTATGTCGGTAAACCGTTTCAAACCTATTACGGAGTGCCCCACGACTCTCTAGTCATGTTTAGTGACAATGTTCCATTAGTCATGGCAACATTCCTCACAACAGCCTACCAAGGCATACAGCCTATAATATGAATCGTTTGTACTACATTTTCGAATATTGACCGTCCTTTTAATTATAATTTACACAACCACCAATGCAAATAATGATTAGAAAGCCTTCGTAAGCAAGTAATGTCTTGCTACGAAGCAAGCCTTCGTAATGCCTACGGCATTTTTCATATTTCTGGAAGGTAATCTAGAAGTGGGTTTTGGAAATGCGGTTCCATGAGATTCCATGAAAACGCGGTTTCGTTTTTTCTGGTTCTCAAAATAAAATGTAATTCGATATACCTTTGTCAAGAGAAAGAGTCGCTTAGTGATAACCGCTTTAAAAATTCGTACTCCTATACATAATCTCACGAGTTTATTCCCAATTTCGTTAATTTTAACGCAAAGGGGCGTCAGTCCTCAATAACGTGAACTTCTCTGAAAAACAAATAATTACTACGCCTATTCCTTAGCATGGGGCGAATTTCCGGGGGTGCAAGGGGTGCCCGGTACCACCTATATTTGGTGAATTTTTTTTCAAAACAAATCTAGGATAGATTTCCTCTTTTTTATAAAAAAATTTCACTAATTTATGTACAATTATTTTGATTAATGAAAAGTTCCATTTCTTTCGACTTTTTCACTTGTTAAAGTTTGTATTTCAATAGCGCCTCTTATACATTTCAAATTCCTTAGTCATTTTCTTATCAACAATTGAAAACGGCTTATAAGTTCAAAAAAAGCATATTATCGATCTTAAAAATAGTTTTCTAGCTTCGATCAATTCTGCCAGTATTCTAGCCGTTTTCATAATTACAAACTCATCACAAACTCACAAACTGATTTGTTTTCTGGACGAGGGCCATGTTTAGAAGTTTCCATGGACATGCACTGCAGCTTTTTTAGCTTATTGTGCACACCACAAACTGGTGGGTACTTTTCATCATTCGTATGAGCTATATAACATAAAGTTTGAAGGAGTTGTTGTTAAATGAAAGAAACAGCTTCTTGAAATAGGCCGGTTAAGTGGGAAACTCAGTTGAGCATACAGCACCTCTTACGTTAAGTGGGCTGGCACCCCCAAATATTTTGACCTATATCCGCCCTTAGCTTCGTATATCAAATCGTTAAATACCTAATAAATATCAAATGAATATCGTTATATCAAATCGTTAAATATCGTTGTATCATCAAATCGTTTAATTCGTATATTAAATCGTTGGTCTCACGCTTTGGCCATGGGACCCTTTTTAAATTAAACAACTACAACTTCGCCGCACAGATTTACTCCGATGAAATAGTCAATTAGTCTGGAAATAATAACGGAATGTAAGCCGGACGGTTTGCTAAACACGATGTTATCCGAACTGTTAGTAGTCCGGCCGTCGGCCGCCGCTGATGGGACCCAGATGTGCGCACAAACACTCACACACACACACACACACACACACACACACACACACACACACACACACACACACACACACACACACACACACACACACACACACACACACCACACACAAACACACACACACACACACATACAAACACACACTAACTAACTCACTCACACAAAC
Source organism: Flexamia atlantica (assembly GCA_035578135.1). NCBI lineage: Eukaryota > Metazoa > Arthropoda > Insecta > Hemiptera > Cicadellidae > Flexamia > Flexamia atlantica. Next base: position 1,478,020 of record JAQJVK010000010.1, read on the forward strand.
GTACACTCACTCACACAAGCGCACACTCAGGTACGGACCACGATCAAAATGATCGCGACAAAAAGTCATAGGGGAGGTCACCAGATTTTCCCAATTCTTCACCTCGAATTTCCCGACTGAAATCATTCAATTTAAACACGTCAATTAATGGGATTTTTTATCGCACGATCTTCAAGACTTGAAGAGTTGGGAAATTTGGTATTCCAATATTGCCCTGCGCATGCGTAATCATTTTATGCAGAAAGTGTCATGAGCTATGAGGCTGTGCGTGATCTTCATACTTTTGACAGAGCCTGTTAAAAACTAGCCTCAGGCATTTACGTTTTCAGACAACTCTCCGAATATTGCCCAACTCAGGTACCGATGACGGCGTATTACGGATTGATCTACTATTGTGGCCTTATTTAGATTAATGATTGAAAATACATTTTAAGAAACATTGTATCCTTTATTTATAATATTGATTGACAGATAAAGCAAATGACAAGTCATATGTTGTAAATAAATATTAAATCATCTATAAATATTAAATGGACAGTATAGTTCTCCCTCAGTTATTCTAAATCCTCAGGACCGACTATATAGTCCTTTAAGTAGTTCGGCTTCTTAGGAATCCTTGTCGAACTTCTATTTGTCATTCTATTGAATTCATTTTCTTTACTTTCGATTTGTGTTTCGCTTAATCGAGATAGACCAGATCTTCTTAATTGACGTATATGTCTCTTAAATATGTATCCATTATCCAGTTTGATCTTATAATGAAGTTTCCCACGTTTCTCTAGGATAATGCCAGGTTTCCACATGTCTTTGTTATTCGAATAATATATAGCCTGGACTCTCTCCCCCGCTAATAACTGCCGAGTTGAGTGTTTTGGAGCTTCAATTCCTGACATTCGTTTGTGTTCGGCACTGAACGGTTTGAGAGCATCAAGAGTTATTCTTATTTGCCGGTTAAGGAAGGTTCTTCTATTAATCCTCATTAGTCGATTATGAAATTTTGGATCGTTAGGAGTTTGAGCTACTACTTGATTTATTCCATACGAACAAAACTGATCAGCTGTTGATGGTAACTGGTCGACTACATTTTGAAAATCAGATTGAATTTGATTTGTTGCTTTTGGACTGGATTTATTCTTGATCATTGAAGATATACATACACTTGAGACATGACCTCTTTTACAACATAAGTAACGTTATAACTTGTTTTCATCTATGCCACAGGCATTAGATAAGTGGACATCTTCGCCACATCTAAGAAAGTTCCCGTCTATTCCCAACGATTGGAAGTCCAAATGGGGATTGTTGTACTCAGTTTTAGGTCTGAAATTGATGGAGCTTATTCGATTAATATGTGTTACATTAGGGCTGCTGAGATTGTGGTTTACTTGATCAAAATTTACTCTAGGATTTTCATTTGGAACAGGTTGTGACAGGATTTGACAATTTAATTTAGAAGTTTCGAGAGCGATTGCCTCTGAAACAGTGTCATTGATGTTGGTCGATTTTGATTGAAGAATTTTCTCCCTAATTCTGTTGTCTTTTAAACCTCTTATGAGTTGTGTACGGAGAAATACATCTGCAATTGACTTCTTGCAGTGGCAAGGACAACAGAAATTACAATTTGAAGCCTTTTGTTTCAATGTTAAGACATAAGAGGTCAAAGACTGGCCAGCTTGTTGATAAGTCTGAAAAAACTGGTGTTGGGCAATTAAATAGTTTTTCTTCGGACATAAGTGGTCCTCTATTAATTTCACAAGTGCGTCATATTCTATTTCAGTCGGTTTGATAGGTGATGTCAATGTGCAAATTAGATCAAAGGTTTTTGCACCAATAGAATTAAGTAAAAGTTTGGAACAAAATAGCTTATTATTAGAAAGGTTGTTGATGTCTAGACAATTTTCAAAACGTAATTTGTAATTAGAAAATGATTCTTTGCTTGGGTCAAAAGGTACAAAGTTTGATAGAAACGGGAAGTTACTGGTACCTTCAGTTTGTGTTGTTGAAGTGGCAGATTCTTTTAGTTGTTTTATTAAAGTTTCCATCATTTCATTTTGCAGTTTCATAAATTGTTTAAATTGTTTGGTATCCATGTTCTATGTTCTTCAACTCGTCACCAAAACTATTGTGGCCTTATTTAGATTAATGATTGAAAATACATTTTAAGAAACATTGTATCCTTTATTTATAATATTGATTAACAGATAAACAAAATGACAGGTCATATGTTGTAAATAAATATTGAATCATCTGTAAATATTAAACGGACAGTGTATCTACCCACCTCTGTCCGATGGTTTAGGAATGTGATGAGGCTTCACAAACAAAAACTCAAAATGCGACCCCATAAGAGAAATAGATGTTCACTGTTATGACACCAGAGGCAGGGAGAACGACCGAACTGTGAGTCACAGAACAGTAGCTCATGACCGTTTGCCTTGACAGGCAGGAGTGGTTCACAAGAGTGCCTTCACAGGCTCGTCAACAGGTTGCCAAATCCCATTAAAAGTGCCTCTACTGTACAGCCACTTCAAACTCGCCTGAAAATGTTTTTGGACGCAGAGCATTCTACAGCACAGACGGGTTCCTGGCACAACTGGGAGATCTTAACCGACTGACTTAATTTAGGCTAGAAAGGATAATTCGAATGATTGAGATTGGTGTGAATGAAAAATTATTTTGAGTGGGACAGTGATGTCGAATTTAATGGAACATTTTAGCTTTAAAAATGACGTTTACAATACATGACATACATGCCCCTCGCCCGACTTCTCTCTCGATGTGGATGATGATAATGATGATATTTTTACGTGCACTGGCACCAGAATGCTGAATACAAATAATACTTGACTCAACGTCTTAAAGCAATCGAATTCATTTTCAAATGTAATTAATTGTTTGGTCCCTTCATCCTTTAGTCCTCGAGGTTAAGACATATTTATTTTATCAACACTAGGTTGTAATGAATTAAAAAGTCATGACTAGCATAAAAAATACACAATCGTCTAACACGCATTCTTACAACTCACTAACCTAACATCTCTTTTTAACTGTTTTAGCAGTGTTTTAACTTATTACGACAACCTAGTGTTGATAATGGCTTAGCTACAAGGACTTAAAGTGCTGATGACGTTGTTGCGAGTTGGAGTTAGGATAATAATTTTGAAATAGGCAACTCGCAACAGTTAGGACATGTCAATCATACGAGAGTCGAGTGCGGACAGATAGTCGGTGACGCAACCACCTGATTGGTCAGCTTTGTTTAACCAAGTTGATAAATACAAGCCGATCCCGCCGACTTGCCCCATTTCCTCGTTTACAGTAAGTGCGTGCGTTTCTCTAAAATTAAATAATTTTATACAGGCCTACACCAGTATTAACAGGATTAACGAATTGAGACTTTGCTTGGAAGTTTTACTTCAACAAATATTATTTCTCATTCTTTAAACAAATCCCTTGTCTAACCTGGTGTAGTGCCTTAAATAAAGTTCAATACTTTTCCAAATTTAGTGGGCAAATAATTATTAACTTTTTCCGTGAGAACGTGCATCGCACACGCGATTTAGGAAGGTTGCAACCTGTTTTAAATTAAATTATTTTTAGTACTTAGAGAAATGATTATTAGTTCAAAATGTCTGTTATACTGTGATTGTTATTTTAATTATATAGTTTATTGTAAATTTTATTATAGTTAATTTGAGTAGAATCATGTGCCACAGCGACATGACTGGAAAACCAATGTAAGTAATTTTAATTATCAAATACTATTGTTAACTAGTTTTAAGATTCACCTCTCTTTTTAAAGTCATATAATTGCGTTTACCTGAACTTTTAAATTTTTCTCAAACGTTTTATCTCTTTTATACAATTAAATTATTGGGAAAGAGTTTTTGTCACTAAATTCTAGGGGTTATTAAACCATTAAGAACTAAATATGAATGCTCTCTGATTTTTCTTAAAAAAACTATTGTGTGTTGTGCTGAGCTTAGGCAGAAGCGGTGAAGACTAGAGGTGTCAATTTTAAAACTGGATGAGCACTCCTAGGGACGATTAATTTTATAATGTTGTAATAATAATGATAGCTAGGTTTCTCGTCACGAGGTTTGTGAGGGTTGGCGGTTGTTAGGAGGTGTTTGCTACTATAATATCTGGGTGTTTATACCGTATTTTTCCTATATTGGCCACCCTCCGAAAGAAGAGCTTCATTCCCCATTTTTTGCGTCCTGCTCGTAAATCTGCGTCACAACTAAGTTTAGCCTAATTCGTGAATTAATTTATTGCACTATACACAACAAAGGTACCAAAATGAGAAAAATCAGAAGGCAAGGTGACTTACTGGCCAAAGTTCTAATAATATAAAATTTCCCAATGATTGAATACTTTTTTAAGAAAGAAGAGATCTTGTCGAATCTAATTTAAAGTATATTAAATTTTAACAGATAATTTCACTGTGTTGCTTAATTTCAAACCTCATAAAGTGTTTTTTTTTAAATCATATTAAAATTCATGGGTGCCTCATAGGGCCCAGCCACTCAACCACTGCAACTCTCATTCTTCTGCTACACTCTAATTTGTACTATTAATAAATGTTTTTCTATAAACTGGGTTTTCAGTAGCCATTAAGTGAGGATAACCATAATAACGTCTCAAGGACACAGAGACGAAACAATTGTTCACATTTGAAAACAAATTGGACTGCTTTAAGACGGTGAGTCAAGTATAACTTGTATTCAGCATCCTGGTGCCAGTGCACATAAAAATATCATCATTATTTATTATCATCCACTCATCCACATCGAGAGAGAAGTCGAGCGAGGGGCGAGGGCCAAAAGCCATTTTCGGCGGCGCGGCGGCAGAGTACCTGGTCCCAGCCATTCGGTGGTCGCTTACCTGGGCCGCCATCTTGTGACGTCACCGGCTACATTATTGTTTCCTGTTCGTGCCGCCCACGCCCTCCCGCGGCGAGGCTATGGGCACCGCTACAGTGACTGTAGTACAGTCGAGTGCCTGGCGATTAGGAAGTCCAATCCCGGGCAATACTTTCAATCCCGGGATTACGGGACTGAAAAACCTAATCCCGGGACCAATTCCTAACTGGTATTTGCCGATACAAAGTAAATTTTAGTATAATTTCGTATATAAATATGGTACCATAAGTGTAGTGCAGTAATTAAAGCAGTTTTATGTTTTGTTTTGAGGTGCAAATGTTTGAATTTTCTCAAACGAAGAAAACGAGAAAGTTAAAAATATATGTCAAGCCACATCATAAAACAATGAATATTAGACATCAGGTAAGAGAAAACTGAACTCATTATCGGGTATAAAACAGTAAAATGTGTGAAAAGACCATAAACATTCTTATTCATTCAAACATTCCATTAAGAATAGAGATAGTATTTTAAAAATATTAATATGAATATATTTAGTTACCTGATCAAATAAACTCAGAACTTGAAATAAAACCACACTTGGAATTACTTTAAGTAAAAAAAAAAAAAAAACCTGAACTACTGTACAAGGAAAAAAGTTAAAAATAATCATAAGAGGAAGAGCATCGTTGTAAAACTTAACGACAGTTCAATATTCTCTATCAAAAAGAAATTAAATTATATAAATAAATGTTTAAAAAAAAATGGAAATATTGGACATAAATAATACTAGAATGGCAAATTACTCATAAGCTCGTATCTACTTGGCGTCGACGGCGACAGTTAACGAAATTTTCTTAATTATAACGCTGTTATAATTTGTGGGAATCTAATCGACATAAATTTCAGACGTAAATCTGGTAGTCCCGAAAATCCAGGGATCGAGCCTTAGAATCCCGGGATTGAATATGACCTAAAATCACGCGGGATTGGATTCCTAATTGGGGATCCATGTGTCGCAATCTATTCGGTCGCATGCCAGGCAATAAGAGCTCAAAGTTTCTAGACGCCCTCATTTTGGATGTCATGTTCTTCTCTTTTTACCTAAGTCCACCTGTCCTCCGAACTGGTAAAAAAGGTCAAAATGAAAACCCACTTCAACAGTTTAAAATGTTTGTTGATCACTTTTTTCGACCGATACGGACGAACTAACAAGAGGGATTTAGTTGACCGACTTACTTCATTACTTTAGCGAATAAATTATTAGCCTCCTGCCATCGTAACTGAAAGGAATCGGAACTAATAGCCGGTGTTGACCAGAAATCTCGAAAGAAAATCCGTTACGTCTGTCGGTGTGGGTGCTTGTGTTTACGAGGTGTTACCCGGTATCTAAGGGCAACCGCCCTCACCTGTCCTGCTGGGGGGCGGAGGAAAGGGGGAATCCTTTGTGTGTCTGACCCCCCTGCCGCCCGACACGTCTAGTCTCCAAATACCTGCCAATTTGATTCCGGGGTTATCCGATTGGGGACGATAAACGTATTACGCAACGCACTTACGGTAGCATTCCTTTAGCCTTGTAACTGTCAAGCTACTAACTTCCACGCGGTTGGGGCGTCGGTTGCTGAGTTAAAATGGTCGATCATTAAGGAAAGACGGGGAATGTTTAACACTGTGCTATTTATAGAGATTCAGATGATTTTTTTCACCATTAAAATATACACAGAAGAACATAAACTAAAACATATAAATTTCCCCACAAAGACTATAGGCTTTGACTATAAATGATAAATAGACCTCCCTTTCTTATAGGCCCAGCTGTAGCTAGTTTTGTGTGGCCCAGAATTTAAAGTTGACATTGTTTGAATTATTACTAACAGAGGGTGCTTCTGTCAACCCCTTATTTTAGCTATTTACTTTAAAAAATTTTATTCCACATTTCATAAATCAATACAGTAATTAATTGACTATTATTGTATGTTTTCTGTGTCACTAAATGATGTATTGCCTCCTCCTGATATATAAATTAATAAGTTGCATCAGGACACTTTGTTGGTGATTCACAATATCTAGGAGCTCTTTTAATTCTGGATCACTCAAAACATGGTACACATTTGATATACAATGGAAGGTCTGCTTCAGATTCAAATGCTTTAGGTCGTGTGTAGGGAGAACATCAGTCATTGTAACAACTAAAGGAAAAATAGTGTAAACAAAACTAAAATTATTTTAAAAAGACAAACGTTCATTAAACCTTGTAATAAGTAAAACTAAGATGGAGAACCAGAATAATCGACGCTAACCAATGTCAAAAAATGAGGGGAAAAATCACTATGTGGTCACTGAGAAAAATACAACGATATGCACTATAAAGAAAATGGAACAGTGCCTCAGCAGCCCCGTCCTCCAAGTCATGCAGCCACCGCAGCACCCCTTTGACGACAGCGACCATCTCCACCTTCGAAGCATTCTTTTGTGTAATAGTGGTTGCTTAAACCGAATTATGCAGACGCAAAGTTCAATTCCTTAGTACAAATCCATATCGAAAAGTTTTAAAAATTAAGTTATAATTTTCTAGGTCATTGTATGGTTTTGACAGGCCTTAAAAATAACATAGTTTTTTTTAATACAACCTTTCCAGTGGAGCAAAAAACAATAAAAGTAAATTTTCATTACTTTTTTGGTTTTATACAGTAATGGATCATGAAATTTTCCAAATCATAGGCCCTATATATTAAGCAGTATTGCTTGTGGAGTTGTTCAAATAATGGCATTTTTGACCTGTTTTTGGCACTGAGGACCTCTGTAGCTCTCATAGTTACATTTAAAAACAATTATTGAAAATTCCCTTTGTTGTCTCAACATAACAAACAAATACAAGGGGAAAAATTGTAAATAATTTTTTAGCAAACACCCTTAGTAAAAACGGTATTTAATTATTTCAAATGGATTTTCCATCCGATGATAAATAGAGCTCCTCACAGCAGTACCGCAGAAAGTCAATGACGAATCATTTCCGACAGTTGTAAAAGGTGATATGAGACGAGGTGCGTGGCGAACGCCAATAATAAACGCTTCTTGACCCGGCTCCAACCCATTTGTGATATCCTGTCAAAATATATCAGCCAAAACACAATTAACCCCGATTTTTGGACCGTCATGTCAAAGCGGCGTTGGCTGTTGGCCGCAGCTCGATTCATTGTGCCCGTAATTGTTATAATGATATGGATTCCTTCTATTTCAATTGACCACCTTATTGCGAAATTCCACGTTATAAAGAGCTATCGGCTTGACCCCCACGATGGCGTCGAGACATAACACCATATATATTTTGTTTCGGGGCCCCATATGGCAAAAATATCATCAGTTCGAAAATTCAAATAAATATGTGTCTTCTGGTATTCTAGAGGTCGAAATTTTGGCTGCACTGTCTTCAAACATTACTTTTCTATATCTCAAAAAAGTTCCCTGGGCGAATAAAAACGGAGCAGCCCTAGAGTACTTTTAGATATTAAATCTCTTTAAGTTTGGAATTTTTGGGTCCGGGTCATAAAATATGCTGGGGCATGGCGCCATGATAAATTTTGGTTCCGGAGCTCCTATATGCCAAAAATACCACATGCTCGAAACTGTACATAAAAATGTGTTTTCTGGAATTCACAATTTTTGCCGGATTTTCTTGAAACGTTTTGGAACACTCTTTTCTATGGTATCTCGAACAAGTTCGTTGGGCAAACAAAATTGGAGCACCCCTAGAGCACTTTTAGAGTGTAAATGTCTTAAAGTTTGGAATTTTTGATCCCAAAAAGGGTCATATGTGATTTAAATATTTTGTTTTAACTGATTTGTCTAAGAAAATGTGATGTTACTAAACGCAATCTTATTCAGGATTAAAGATGTTTATTTGTCATTCAATAACATGAGTTACAATATGCATCGTCATGCTTCATACAAAATTTAAAATAATAACAGTTTTACAAAATATCACAGTCCTGATGAATATCACAGATTAAAAACTCATCAACAGTGTAAAAAGCCTTACGATACTCTTTAACCAACTGGAAATCACAATATTGAATTTACTATATTAGATAACAGTCTTAGGTAATTTGTTGTAAAAAATAAGCTGTTGATACTTATGGCTCTTAAAATACTTATCTAATGTTAGATTTGACAAGATTCCTTTAAGTCATTACTATGATTATGTACACAACTCAGATTATAGAAATTATCCACATTGTTCTTCTCATAAATAAGGCTGCTGTGGATGTAGAAACATGTGTCATTTATGTCAAACTTCTGAGAAATCGTTCCACATGAACTAATTCGTACCAACACTCTTATAGGGTCTTTTCTGTCACAGATAAGCATTATTAGCAGCAGAGGTGATGGAGTTGCCCCAGAGCCTTACGCACCCCCACGATTATCATCCGATTTCATTCATATTTTGTTAGAGACATTATTTTCTATGATCTGATTGAAACATCCTGTGGATAAATCGAAATTAAAATATTTGTAATAAATTCTTGACATGCAAATTAGAAACGAAGAATTTTATTTGGTGTTTCTAGGTTTAACCGTTTTCCCTTTGCACCTGACCCCCGTGATCCAGCTCAACCTGTATAATATATATAAATTCGAGCTGATGGTGTTTTTTTTGCTTCTGTGTGTCCTAAAACATTGTCTCGGGCTTGGGTCTAACCATGAGATAGCTTATTCCCTTCGGAAAATTCTATTTGATTAACTGTGTGAATGGTTCACAAACAAGTCCACGCTTTCAAGATGTCTTTGATTGAGTGTTGGGTCTTGCAAGCAAGGTGAGAGCCCAGGATATGACGTCATAGGGTCACTGAGTGGACACTTAAGCCGTATTTAGGTGTAGCGCCCCCCCCCCGTCGAATGATGCAGTAAACTCCTTCCGACGTGCATTGTGGCCACTTTTAGGGTAGTCATACGTTTTAACATGGCCGTCTAGCTCTACGACCACAGCCTTCGAACTGTCAACACCGGTTTATGGGGTTTTCTCACTGGAAAAAACAGCTCCTCGGAGCCAGCTGATTTCAACTTAACAACAGATAGTGTCGTAAGAGAGTAACGGATAAAAACCAGCTAAAACCATGTGCGACGTTGCCATTCACTTGCGCCGCGGCCTTATTACAAGATATGGCTGTTATAGGGTAATTTTAGGCTTAGAACTCATGTTGCCCACGGCCGTCTGAATTCTACGAAGAATAGGGAACTACTGACCGGTGGCTGCGTTTATGACCGTCATAAAAGCCGCAGCGCATCTATTAAGCGTCTAAGAAACAGCAGGAAAAATTCAAGAGTCATTCAAGCGCCAACAATTTTTATCTGAATCATGTAACCATGATTCATAAGCCATTTATTTCTAAAGAAACGTTGCACTACATAGATAATATTAAAAACAAGCACGATCCTCAATCAGAGGCACTTGTAAATACATTTGAGATACAATAAAACTAAGTAAAACTAAAGTAAGAATAGAAATCAAAACAATTCTACAGTGACAATTAAAATGTATTGATAGTTTAAAATGTATTGTTAATAAGAGAATTTCTTATGCTCTTAAAAAAATCCTATATGTTACTGATCAAATAAATAAAATAACGGGTTATTAAACTAAAGTAATACGTTCTTCTCGTGGTCTACTTTTAAATTTCATATCATACTGAGTGTACCTTGAAAAAATACAAAATTATAAAATACTAATTCAATACGCTTTAGAGTTAGTTTTGGTCCAGATTCTAAATCCTGGCGTGACATACATAACATTTCTCCTTTTCTTTCTTCTGAAGATTTCAGATTTTAGATCCACAACCTCGATGAGATTTAATTTTGTTATTATTTTATTATTTTTTACATTTTTTATAATTTCTTACTCATTCACTACGATTATGTTTAGTTTCTGCAGTACAACCTCGTACATGACCTTTGTTTTAGCTCTTTATTTTTTTAGTTTGTCCTTTCCTATCCTAACAGAGACTCGAGTGTGATCTATTCTTCCTTTGAAGTTAATTAATGGGAATGTTCAGAGACCACCCCTATAAGAACCAAAAAGGATTAGGCCTACTCTTCCCTATTAGACAATTATGCTGCATTGAGAGGGGGTTGGGACAGGGGTGGCCAACGGGCGGGCAGAGAATAAAAGAAAGAGAAAGAGAATAAAATTAAACATATAACACTAAATAACACAAATAAAAACTAAACAACTCAACGGAAAACAGCAAAATATACCAAGAAAATGACAATTTCACTGTTAATCAAACCCCGCAACTCGTGATCGCAAGACGACTCGCAGTGCAGTCGACTAGTATTTTGCTCTTTGCTCAACCGTCACAGCAATTGGCCATATCGTTGCCGAAAAATTTGTCGTTTATAAATCGACTGGTGGCTGGCAGGCATAATTTATCGATCGTTTCGCAGCCGACAAATCTCACGCTCATTTCGAGGTCGTCTTATCTATTGGCCACATTGCAGCCGGAAAATATGTCGGTTATGTCGCAGCTGGAAAATCTCTGGGACGCATTACGACTGAAAATCACTTGCTTTTTCATGGCGTTACATCTTTCGGTCGCCGCGTCACTCCGCGGTTGTCAAATCGCGGTCGCTTATACTGAGACCGGAAAATCGCTCGGTGTTTCCGCGGCCAGCAAATCTCTCGGTCGCATTGCTGTCGTCGAATAATTGTATTTTACAAAGATTGTGTTCTAGTATTCGTTTTAGAAGGCAACTTGGCTGTTTTCAATGGTCGATCATTTTTTAATAGTCGGGAAAATGACAGCAATTTCATATATGTGAAATGTGGAAGGCACCCTGCTCTATTCCACTGTGTAGTCTTGCCCTGCTTTGTATTTACGCAGTTGGCAAATTTCTCTCTATTTTCTTCTAATAGAGAAAACAGCTCTTGATTAGGCTGTATCGTAGCCTGCAAACATCGGTTGCATCATGGAAAACTAAACTCTAGATCATAATACGGTGTCCGTTAAATCTGTCGGTTCTATAGCGGCCGTCAAACATTTAGGTTGTATTTATTACATTTAGAAAATCTCGATCGAATTTCAAGACACTCGATTATTTGCATCCGATAAATCTTGGTTGTATCAGGAAACAAATCTTAAGGATTTGCAGTGATCGGCAAACTTCTCGCGGTTTTTTCGCGGTAATAAAATTTCACGGTATTGTTGCAGTAATATCGTTAAATTTGCGGTAATATCGTGGCCGGTGTTCTCAGTTGTATCAAGGCGGACGTATTACGCGGTCGTCAAATCTCTCGGTAAGAGCAAAACAACTTGGCGAAAGGCCGAAAAACAGCTGATTGGGTTATTTAACGTGTATTAAATGGGAGCTTTTTAATTTTAAGATAAGACTGAAAGCTATGTAAACTTGAGAAATGTCTGGCCAAATATTTATAGTTTTTACATCTAACACGAAATAGCTGTTTTTTTTTGTATTTGAAAGACTTTACCCGGGACCTCACCTACAGAAGAGCAATGATTGTTAGTGGAAAAACCCTAAAATAACTCATAAACTCATGTTCGCAATTAACTAAACAAGGCATACAAGTAAAAATTCAATTCTTAGCGATGTCCCTTTGGGCAAACACAACCTTTTCAGCTCAACACATCTTTGATTTGAAATAGAACATCTTGGCGCCACCGGATGTCCAAGTATCACTCCGCCGCGTGCGCTGCCCGCTCGGCCGCCAGGGGTCTCGCCGATCACAACAGAACATATCAACATTCATACCAGATTTCCGGTGTTATTTACAGAGTTATAGTTTTGATTTTTTTTAATTAGCTTCATAACATAGAGTGCTAGCTCCCCTTGTTTTATATTTCAAAAATTTGTTTTAGTTTTACCTAAATTAAACATTCAATTAAAGGTTTATTTATTCATCTTCAACTTATTACCTAGTGGGTATGTGGAAAAAACTTTCACAAGGTCCTCTAGAGGACCACTATACCTTTTCTTTGACACCTAAACAATTTCTTTAGCACAATCGGTTTTTGAGAAATCTTGTAATGGAATTAACATTACTCTTATGGGACTAAAATCCAATATGGCTACCACTGATGAAGACTCTTAACTGCGCGAACTGACCTGAATCAGGTAGTCGGGTGTTCCTGAACTGCGCCAACTACTCCAGGTAGCCACCAGATACGTTCCTTAACTGCGCGAAGTGGCGGCCCTCTTAGACTGTGGAGGGCCACCGTGGACAACCCTCCCTGCGTGGGGTGCTGTATATAGAGAGCACACATCATGGTAACATCCTGGTGGTGTGGTCACCATGTTTGAACGCTGCATTCCACGCACCATACCTCATCAGCACTACTATCCGTTCTCTGATCTTGTGACAGTGGCTCCGTAACATCCTGGCTTAGAAGTGAGCATTTAAGAATTTGTCAAAGCCCAAGTCATCTGCAGAGAGTGCATTCATTACGGATTCTATGTTCTACTAAAAAATAGAGAAAGCGCTAAACAGCTAATTTTTGAACTGAGGTAGCGTATTTAAGTTTTTAATGAAAATAAACCAAAATGTACAGAACATATTTATGTAAATAAAATGCACCTTTTTGGGGATTAGGAAAATATCATGGCTTCAAGACGGCGACCAATGCGCATGTTATTCAATCGCATACATGAAAAATAACATAGCAATATGGGGTTTTATAAAGTACTGTAGTAGATTTTCACAATAAATTACTCTGAACGAAAAAATAAGTAAACCGTATTTTCAAATTAAATCTCGTTACTGTAAAATAAATAACATTTATCAATTTAGTACCTTTTGTTTCTGTGGTCTCGTATGATTTCGCTAAAGTAGTGAATTATATATCATACTAGCACTTGCCCGTGCATGGCTTCGCTCACGATAAAAATTACAGCTGATCTTACTTCTGCTCTTTGAACTGTCAAATTGTAGTATTCATAGCTGATTGCATTTCGGTATTTGAATGTTTACACCCTTATACAATGTAAACATTGAAGCTAAGGTCGTTCACGGGGCGTAGCCCGAGGGGATTTTAAGGAAGTGAATAAGCCTATATGTTTCCCAGGTTCAAGATCTACCACTGTGTGAAATTTCAACCCAGCCGGTTCAGTATTTTTTGAGTTCACTTGTCCCATACATACATACAGAAACCACCTCTTCTTTGTAATAGTACTAGCAGTTGCCCGTGGCTTCGCTCACGATAAAAATTTCAGCTGATCTTACTCCTGCTCTTTGAAATGTCAAATTATAGAATTCACAGCTGTATACATTTCGGTATTTGAATGTTTACATCATTATAAAATGTAAACATTGAAGCTAAGGACGTTCACGGGGTGTAGCCCGAGGGGATTTTAAGGAAGTAAATAGGCCTATATGTTTCCCAGGTTCAAGATCTACCTCTGTGTGAAATAATTTCAACCCAGTCGGTTCAGTATTTTTCGAGTTTACTTGTCCCAAACATACATACATGGACACATACAGGAACCACCTCTTCTTTATAATAGTATAGATAGATTATGTGTATATTCCCTGAAAGAAAATGTTAATCTTCCAAATGGTTTTCTGAGAACTCATAGTAATACGACTACAATAATAAAATGTAAATAGGACTAAGGAATGTACTGCAATAGAAATTCAGAAATTTAAAAACACATATATCTTTATTTAAAAAATAACGTCATAATCGCAATCATAATCAAGGCATCTACGCAAGATAGATTTTGCTCGAAACGCACTTCACAAATTGCAATCTGTCGACACTATGGTTTGCGGTATAATGACACGTAAACAAGGACATTCCTTCTGCCGGCAACTCACCCCTACCTGGCGTGGACTTCGCGCAGCTAAGGAACATTTTTTCACCCTTAGAGGGATTAGCGCAGTTAAGGAACTCTTTCGCGCAGTTAATGCGCGACCTGGCCAACCAATCGCCCCGACGTAACCATTAGCTGTTGTTGGCTCTGGGAAATCTAATACCTTCAACAGAATCATCAGAAGGGTTTTATTTATTTATTTATTTATTGCTTTATTTTCGATATTTGACCTCTCAAGTCGATGTAAAGGTCGGATCCCTACTCTATTTTCTTCTTCTTATTGACTAAATAGTTTTTTTCAAATCGTTTTCTCCTTTTTCCTCTGAACCCCCTCTTCCTCGCCTCTTATAATTTTCATTTATCGGTAGCATTATATTTGACTCGGAGTATTTTGTGTCTGTTTCGCCCTTTAAAAATCCTCTGATGTAGTATGCAAATTGCCGTATGTCCTTCCTGATCTCTTTCAATTTATGTTACAGCTCTTTCGCTATTATATTGCCATTATGTTTTTGCCTATCCGATTTTTCCTGGAGTCCCTTACTTTTTTCAAACCTACCTGTTAACAGACAGTTCAAAAATCAGAAAGGTATTAATCGATGAAAAAATAATTTTTAGCGAGTAGTAAATCAATTTTGATACTATATTAATTAAACTCTATGTATGTCTGAGTTTTCAAGTAGTCTACTGAACTGTTTCGTACTAAAACCTTTTTTCGTCCTATTTGTTCATGGAAAATCTTCCTTTGTCGAGGAGAGCCGAAGTCCGAAGAAGCCCCACCTAATGATTTTGGTCCGGAAGGGAGGCGAATGCAAGTAGGCTAAGGGTAAAATCGATGCCACTATAACATTCTCATTAGCTGGCACTTTTCGAGTAATCTCCCCTCCCCATTAGTAGGGTAAACAACAAACGTTCCTTGTCTTGGGATACTGCCCCTCTATCCGGTCCCGTACAGCTGCACTAGCTACTAGGTTCCGATTCTCACCTTAAGTAAAGAATCTATCTATGATTATTTTACCCCTGCTCATTACATGTTAGACTTTACGAGATTTTAATACAACATTTAACAAGTAAAAAAGTTGAAACAATCAAGACGTGGGTGGAAATATAATAAGTTAACCCAAACAAAATAAAAGAGGATATAAAATATTTAAAAAATATGCTTCGAAACATTTTCTCTTTCTAGCCAAAATTCCGCAAAAAATCAGAGGGTTCCGGGCACCCCCTGGTACCCCCTAGGTATCTGCTCGTGTGTAAAAGCAGTAAAAAAACAAATGTTGAAAACAAAAGAAGAAACACAGAAATCACAAATATCACCAGTCAGAACACATCACGCCCACACACAATCAAAACAGAGCAAAGATTTGTTTTTTTAGTTCTCTTTTTAGCTAATTTTTACGTTTTTACTTTCTCCCCCCTACACATAGTATATGGAGAAAGTATTCTTTTAAAAATTTTCGAATTTGAGTTGTCAGTGGATATATTCGTTTTAGTGCTCCCTGAATCCAAAAAAGTGGTTTTTGGCGTGGTGTCTGTTTGTCTGTCTGTCTGTCGGTCTGTCTGTCTGTGTGTGTGTGTGTGTGTGTGTGTGTGTGTGTGTGTGTGTGTGTGTGTGTGTGTGTGTGTGAGTGTGAGTGTGAGTGTGTGTGTGTGTGTGTGTGTGTGTGTGTGTGTGTGTGTGTGTGTGTGTGTGTGTGTGTGTGTGTGTGTGTGTGTGTGTGTGTGTGTGTTCAAGTTCAAGTTCAAAAACGCTTTATTAAAAAAAATACATAATTACAATAAGTAATATATCAAAAATCCCATGCGCTACAGCGCGTGCGGGATGTACACAAACTATTCAGAAACAGATTAATTATAAAAGTTATTTCTTGGTCGACAGTCTTTTTTAGGTCCATATCTAACATATTTCCTGGCAGTAGCGGTAGTTTGGTATACATAACAGATCACTTCACATACATTCATATACAAACATGATAATAACTGATAATACTCAAATAACTGATAACAAAGATTGCATATATGATTAATTACAATAGATAACATTATAAAGCAATAAATTATAAAACGCAACAACAACACCATTAATAAACTTAACAAAAATATATAACAAGTCATTATTTACTAAGCATTATTTAAGGCATATTGGTGAGCTTTCATTTTTACTTTAGGCTTTGAATCAAAATATGTCTCATTTCCCATGCTTTTCATAAAGTCATTAAATATCTTTGGCCCTAAATAATAGAATTAATGTCTACTTTTCTCTTTTCTCATGTTTGGTACTTCTAGCATTATTTTTTCTGCAGAACGAGTACTCCTGTTAACCTCCCTTATCTTAAATTGTTTCAAGTTTCTCTTTACATACATTATCACACTATAGACATACATTTGATTAAAAGTCAAAATACCCTGCTCAAAGAACAAATGACCTACTCTATCCATTCGTCTCAACCCATTCAAAGTTCTAACAGCATTTCTTTGAGATACAATTACTGAGTTTAACAAAGAGTGAAATGTTCCACCATAGTGTATTATTCCGTATCTTAAGGTACTCTCCAGCCATGCGCAGTACAGGTTTTTTAGTTGTTCAAATTTCAAGTAATTTCGCATATGGTATAGTGAGTAGTTTACTTTATTTAACTTTTTTGCTAAGAACTGTATATGAAAATCCCACTTTAGATATTGATCCAAATGAAGGCCAAGATATTTAACTCTTTCCACAAATTCTATAGCTGAACAATCACAACTGTAACTACATAAATGTTTGTGACAGTGTAAACAAAAACAATCCCGCAATTCAATTTTCTCCTTATTTTGATCAAAAAATGCAATGGCTTTCGTCTTAGAAACATTAATAAGCATCCTGTTTTGAATCAGCCATTCTGAAATCTTTTGTAAATCTTTTTTTAGTCTTATTTTAAGTATATTCTTGTTGAATGCAGCACAAACCAATGCTGTGTCATCTGCATACGCATGTACAAATGAGAATGAGTTTAACTCTAAAAGGTCATTAACAAACAATAAAAATATTAAAGGACCAACAACCCCTCCTTGAGCTGTTCCATAATTTAACTGTAATACATTACTAATTACACCATTAATTTTAACAACTTGTTTTCTTTCTTTGGAAAAAGATGTTAGCCATAGTAGAGCAGCACCACCAATGCCATACCTCTTAAACTTATGTACTAATATGTTTATGTCCAACACATCAAAAGCTTTACTAAAATCAAGGTACAGAGCAAGAGTATACATATTTTTATCAACAGAGTTAACTACTGTATGCAGCTTACATGTCTCTCTATGGCCATATCAGTCCCTTTAGATGGTAAAAAACCATATTGATTCTTTGAGGGTAAACCTCTTTCCGTTAAATAAAAAAGTAGCTTTTGCTTAAGTAAACTTTTAAATATTTTTGCTATAGTATTTATCAAAGATATAGGACGATAGGATGATACGTCTTCCCTATTACCAGATTTATAAACCGGAACAACTGAGGCAACTTTAAACTTGTCTGGGAATACACCTTGCTGCAATGACTTTAAAAAATATCATTTAAGAGTGGTAAAAATATTGCCACATTTTTCTTAACTGTGATTATATTAATCCCATCTAAACCACAGCTATATTTATTTTTCATTCCTTTCACAGTGTTCAATATTTCCTCAGAACTTATGCTAAAACGGTTCAAAAAAGTGTCATATTCCGTACAATCCTCATAGAAAACATTACTGCCAAACTCATTACTTTTTAATTCTTGTACAATATTTATAAAATACTCATTAAAGTGTTGGCAACAATTAATTCATTGCCTTCAGATACTTGAAGGAGAGTATCGTTCACTTTTATCTGGCTAAGGCTAGTTTTCTTGGACTTTATAACTTGTTTAACTATACTCCAATATTTCCTTGTATCACCCTGACAATTTTCAATTAAATGTGAATAATTAAATGTGTGTGTGTGTGTGTGTGTGTGTGTGTGTGTGTGTGAGTGTGTGTGTGTGTGTGCGCGCGCGTGTGTGTGTGTGTGTGTGTGTGTGCGTGCGCGCGCGCGTGTGCGCGTGTGCGTGTGCGTGTGCGTGCGTGCGTGCGTGCGTGTGTGTGGATGTAAACAAAGCTAGAGACGACACCAGTGGTCTGATTTTCATTAAATTTGGCATGTAGGTATAAAGCCGTGGTATCTCCAGGCGTATTTTTCATTTTTTTGAATTTTTGATTTTTAAGGGTATTTACCCCATAAAACCCATAAAAAATGACAAAAATCCAAATTTCTTAAAAACGGCTCTGACGATTTTGATAAACATTTCATGGTTTTCAGTGCTTAAGACGTCAAACAAAATGACACCCGCATGTCTGTAAAAACTCAGGCTCAGAGGTTATGGGAGTTTAAGTGTTAAAAAATTCATATTTTTCAAATTTCACAAAAACTGTAACTTTTAAAGAAAATATACTTGCAACCATTAAATTTGAGTTGAAAAACTAAATAATCTAGTATTTTAAATCATTAGTTTACGTCAACTGGTTGCGGAAATAATTGATATTTTAGTTCGGCGGTAAACGCAGTACGTTGTCCAATGTTATTCTTATAGCAAATATTCAAAAACCGATATATCCGTTATATTTTACTAACCGATTTTTATAACATTTGGTATAAATTTGAGTGATAATTAATTGTTAATTTGTTTTATTTCACTATATTAATTTTCTGGTTGTAAATGACTTGAAGGGAGAAAGTATGTGTCAGTTTCCTGATACCATTTATTTGTCCATGTTCTCCTAACTGTATGTTACTAATATTGTCATATTCTAGATTCTTTTCCACCTGGAGATGGGATCCCAGAACGTCCTGAAACTCATTTTTATTTTTAATTGTCAACCCAAAATAGCAATAGTTACTTCTCTGCATAACTTTCCTTAATTAAATAAAATTTAATAAGTTATCGAATTATCGAAACTTCTTTGTTTTAAATTCAACAATCGATTTTCAGAGTGCTGTACCAAGTTGCCTTAAAACCGTTTCGTCAATACGCTGCGACTAGTGTTACTCAACAGTTAACAAGTAACAGGCAGTAATCGCCAACGTCTTGTCCCAATGTTACAGTTACATTGTCGTGGCTGAATAACAAGTGTTGCTGCTATAAAGCGGTTTATGTTATCAATCCCTTACTCACCGCACGACGTGTTACAGCAAGCGATTGTCGACACTGAGATATTCCGAGATTACAACAGCGTGCCCGAGCAACAAAGCTATTGTTTCCGTAGGCACATAGACACACTCATACACAGTGAAACTTGTGCGGAAGTCTTACTCTGTATGATATTTATTTGGTGCTAGACAAGTTATATTTGTTTAGATAGAACTTCCTAATTTTAACTAACTTTAAATTGTAGTATAATGATCATATTACTGAGAATAATGTAGCGAAAGAATAATTAACTCACCAAGTTGTTAGAAGTCACAATTTTTTTATATGGCGACAAAAGTCCACTTTTTCTTGAGCATAGATGGTGATAAAACCACGATTCAATGAGGATTTTTTTGAATTCTTAATAGATATCTTGAGAATTATTGATCCAACAGAAAACACTCAAATTACAATAATAAAGAACATCATCGTTTAGTAATAGTTTTTCGCAGATCTGTAATAGCTTTTATGGATCCAGAGATATTAGTTTTAGAAGGCAAAAAACTCAATTTGTTGTGTTTTGAGTAGCATATTGCCCAAGTTATAAATATAAAACTGTGCTCTTTCTAAAAGCTTGGCAAGTTTTCCTTTAATTTTATATAATATTTATAGTAATATGTTCATTATACTACAATTTATAGTTTATTCAAACTAGGGAGTTCTTTTATAGACACCCGGTATATCTCATGACTTGATGACATGACCGTGAGATGTGACTGAGATTTTCAGCGCCTGCATGATTTTCCGCGTCTCTACTTGTTTTACCATTTTGTTTCAATAACTTGTGATTTATTTTATTGAGACAGTTTTATTTTCTATTTTATAACGGGAGGAAATTTGCTAAATCCCTTTAACTCTACCTTAAACAGCAATTTCAATACTTGAATGCCAAATTTCCATAACAAACAATTTGTTTAAAATATGTAAAAATAATAAAATATTCGAATTTTTAGACGAATTTAAATATAACAGAATTGGATGATAAATAACGTGTATGCCCTAATACCCAAAGAAGTTTAGTAAAATGTTGACTGATTTATTTATTTACATTGCGGTAGGCTCAATTAGTTATTAGAAAATATTACACAGAGAAAATCAATTTTTAATTCAAACAATGTAAATGCAGATATTTATTTATATATTTTTTCTATATTTAGAAAAAATATATAAATAAATTTCTGCATATATAAAGTAATCCACAACAATTAAAGATTCAATGAAAACTGAATATATATCCCTGGCTTTGCCTTTTCTCTTTTTGAAATTTCTCTCTTTTGTATGTTTAGTGACATCGTGATTTCCCTGTATTCCGTTGCGTATTTATCAATTTCCAGAAAATTTTTCATTCCAACATCGACCTTTTTTATTCCAAAACATTGGTGCACATTCTCCAAATGTTTTTCCATTAACCTCCCTGACGTAAATAGATTCTAAGATATTTTTCATGACTTTCGTTCTTTTTACATCACGTCCCTGACCCTAACCGATTTCCCTGACTTTTCCTGACCTTCCCTGATGTTCCAGGTCCATAGACCTGTAATTTATGATGTGTACGAAATCTCCACTCTCCAATCAATAGAGACATAAATCCGTTTGGATCTGGACCGTACGTCCCTGTAAGGGCTTGCCCCCCCCCCCCCCGGTTTGCCCCCATCGCGCATCATTTGGTAATTTTATATCCTAATTTTAAAACCTTTAGCCAAACTTTTACTCTCAAGACATCAAAATATAGCTTAAGACAATTAGTTTCGCATATCCATTTTAGTTCATAAATAAAGATTCCCCACCTGATTATAATTTTCAACAAGTGTCAAAATTAAGGCAAATTTACCAAAACAGGGTTTTTATTGAAATTATAAAAGCCTTGCGCATAGTGGAACTTAATCTTTCCAACAAGATCGCGCGATATATCACCACCGACACCGATCGGAGCTCTGAAGCTAGAAACCGACTAGAAACCGGCTCGGCTGTACGGTTTAACCCACATGTACGTAATAGCCCAGCTCTCCTAACTGAATGTCGATCCACGTTGTATTTTTAAATTATATTTTAAGAAAAAAACTTTGTTCAGTACCGTACAAATACTTTATACTGCAGTGGCCTCCTGGTACAAATCTGACCATACAAATATTTGTAAAAAAAGGGTAAACAGTATGACTCTCTACATATGTAACTTAAGTAAAAAGGATAGGTTTTCGAACGATTGAAGTTCGTGACTAAACAGAACCTTTAAAATAGACACATTAATTGTTTCTGTTTTGTTTCTGTTTTAGTTCTAAATGATGACCGATCTTACATAATAAATTCATGATAAATTCGATTCAATGAAATCGTTAACTCCCTCAACGCTCAGATATACCGTTTATGCTGAGGGAAATCATGTTTAATATGTTCACTTGAGGCCAATTCTTTACTGTACTCAAGTAATTTCAATATAAGTAACATATTTAGGTATACTCACAATGAAACGGGCTGTCTATTATATACAATGCAGTGAAAATGAGGACTTTCTGAGGAGATTCGGACGACATGACATTTCTTAGGGTGATGTTTTTTTAGGAAAAATATAATCGCAAATAAAAAAAACAATAATAACAACAACAGCTGAAACAATAATAACAATAACAGCTGAAATCTTATTTACCAAATAATACCTCTCGAGATTTCTTGAAAACAAGAAAAGTTAACAACATAGGTGGTTAGTTATATTTGGCCTCCGTACATTTATTTGTAACATCCCATAAAAGTCTCATAATAATACTTTTATAAATCACAATTTTTTGCTAGGCCCTAACTGGAACAATTGAAGGACTTCCAGCTCAAAAAGACGACTTTTGGAGTATCTTTTTCAAAAGGAGGACTCTTGGAGCACTCGGAGGATCCGAAGGGCCGGTAGACACCCTGTAGAAATGAATTAAAACGAAACATTCAATCCAAATTCACGCGCACCCACCGTTTCCCACGCGTATTTCCCACTATCACTCGAAAAACTAATTCCGATCGCTAGCTATCTGGATAGTGGGAATTGGGATAGTCGTATCTATGGTCGATAATACAGGGTGATTCTAAATGAATGACTCAGTATTTTAACTTTATAATTCGAAAACTATACGACCTAACACCATGTTGAAAGGATCGATTAAAAGAGGAGATTCTTGAAAAAGGTAACGAAAATCCTTAACGTTTGAACGTTGTATTTTATTACGCATGTAATCATACAAATTTATAATACCGAAATTATCTGCAGTCTATATACTTATTGAATAAACCAGGTTTATTTATTAATACGCTTTCCCCCGCGACTTGAATGTCGCATTCTGATGTGTGGATGCGAATGAGGATTCTTAAGTTTTTTTACAACACCCGCGTAAAGATAGCAGCATACAAGATAGAAACCTCTCCAGATATTTATTTGGATTACAATTTTGTATGAATGGTACGCCTTTGTAACCCTATAAATTGAAGCCTCTACGACCTAACGTCATGACCTATAAGTTTTAGCTGAAAGAGGAGATTCTAACGTTTTATTTGACAAAAAGCACGCTGTACTGATGTCGTCGACTGGATTTTCCCTAATCAGAGAATACTAGGAAATACAACAAAATTAAAATTCGATTGTACCCATGTCACTTCTACCAGCCTGAAGTGACCAAGAGTAATGTCTGTGGTGGCTAATTATGCAACTACTCTCCCTGGGTGGTGTACAAAACTTAGCAGTCTCCCCTTTTACTTTATCCTTACATAATGATGATAGTAGTATATTTTCGACGTACAGCCGACTCTCGCCACACTCACCAACTCGAATGCCACTGGCTCGATCACTCTTTGAGTTACGCATGATTCAAATTAGGCATAGTTCGAGTTATACAGGTAATTCTTACTTAATTTCGACTTACAGAGGTGTAAAGTCCAGGTTTAATTCGACCTTTCTACTGATCTTAGTGTTATAGAGGTATTTTTACGTTGCTTCGACTTACGAAGGTATAATATAACAGTAAAATGATTTCGAGTAACGCATGGTTTTAATTTAGACTTGGATGAGAAATTTAGGGAATCGAAAAAATTCGAACTATAGAAAATTTTGAGTTATTAAGGTTCACTCTTTGAGTTACCCATAATTTAGATTAGGCATAGTTCGAGTTATACAGGTAGCCTAATTCTTACTTAATTTCGACTTGCAGAGGTGTAAAGTCCAAGTTTAATTCGACCTTTCTACTGAACTTAGTGTTATAGAGGTATTTTTGCGTTGCTTCGACTTACAGAGGTATAATATAACAGTAAAATTATTTCGAGTAACGCATGGTTTTAATTTAGACTTGGATGGAAAATTTAGGGAATCGAAAAAAATTCGAACTATACAAGATTTCGAATTATTAATGTTCGAGTTATCTAGAGTCGACTGCATAGAGTTAGATAACTGTATCATTCATTTAGAATCACCCACACAGGTTAGCCCGGTGCCTCGGTGTCGGTGACTCAGGGCTAGGGTGCCATGTGCCGCGCCGCCATCTTGGACATGTGTTCGAGTTTCGGTCGCTCCGCTCGATTATCGATCATCTTTCTTCTCCCTGTTTACACTTACGTTTCATTGTAGTTGTTTTTAACTGCTCGCTTCTCCCCCTCTCCTCCCTCCCCAGCCCGGCCCTACCTTTTGTCCTTAGGGACCGTGTGGGCGGTAGGGACCTACACGGACCCTCACACTGTCTGGGACTGGGAGTTATTTCACTTAAGAGTTATAGTCGCTGCTTCCGCACCGAGTTAAGAGGGTTCCCTACCAACGGCAGTTTTTATTTTTCTGCGACACTAGCGGCGACTTTCGGAACTACAGAGAGAAAAATGATTGGTTCGCCTAACTTTTTTTATAAGTTGGTTCAACCAATGTCAAGGGTTACTATAGGGACAACCACCTGTATGTGTTAAAGTAACCTGAGCCTAATGAGTTAAACGAAATATATGGGTTAAATATATATATATATATATATATATATGGGTTAAAATAACCCATTTCATTTTGAAGTGGTTGGCCTAATAAAAATTGTTGTTTATGACAACCTATACCAAGAAAGTTAAAACAAACACTTCATTAGTTAATTTAACCACTACCAAAGTGGTTGAATTAACTCTTTAGTAGTTATTTTAACCACTACTACAGTGATTAAACTAACCATAAAAAAAGGTTGTTGGAAGCTTTAACAAACTGGTTAAATTAACCACTACAACTAGTTATTTTTCCAAAAACGTTGGGGTGGAGGACGGGAATCGAACCCGGGCCGCCCGCGTGGGAGACGTGCATTCTACCTCTGAACCACCGAAGCTTACTGTCAAGGCCAGTTTTATGAATATTAAAGTTCTATCTTTCATTGCAATGCATGTGACAAAAACCGATAGAGTATTTACCTGCTGTTTCAGTGAAGAAAGAAATGGGAATTCAATTTCAAATTTCTGGAGGATTCACAGGGTAACATGCGTACGGGGCTAGGGCAGGGATGCTGAGACAGAAAAGTAGCCTACTTCGAAAATCGTAAATAAAAAGCGTTGAAATCATCGAAGATGGTTGAAATGCGATGATATTATAATAACTAAGTATGCATAATGTGCTCAAGAATCATTTTAGTAGTTTTTAATTATAATTTTTATCATTTTAACTACTATACAACTACTTATACTTCCCCTCCTTCTATTATGATATTTTATATAATTCTTTTAGAGAAAAGTAATAAATATACTGTTAGACTGAGGTAATATAAACCTGTTTTTATTAATAAATAGTTGGTAAGACCTATTTATTGCTATGCTAATGATATTTTTGGGCATCAAGACAAATAGATAATAAAGAGGGCATACTTTCATAAACAGTAACCCACGATATTTAGTAATGCCGGATTCAGGTTTAATCACTGATCTTCCGTAATTTAGGTGTCAGTTTTAGTAACTTAACTTCTCTATATGATTTTAACACATACGAAGTTCACTTCACGTAAATGTACTCCACAACGAACGATCCGAAGATAAAAGATTATGTAGTATAACATTTAACGTAAACTACAGAGTATCAGCTAAGAAAGTGGTACCCTTTTGGTAGATCTGAAATAACGCCAAGTATATTTTAATTATATCTTCATCTTCAACATAAACTGAAAACTCAAACACCTTACCTTTAAATCTTGGTAATAATTCCTCAAGACATATGGAGATGACAAAATTGTCCAGGTGTCGACTTGTCTGGATCGGAGAAGGAATCGCTGGGTCATATGGTTTGAACAACCACTTCAGTTGATTACCGTTACATGTTGGCAAACATTACTTTTCTAATGAGTTACGACAAACACTTCTAACTAGTAACAACAACTCACTGAAAATAATAAAGTGGTTTAAACAACCACTTCAGTTGGTTACCGTTACATATTGGCAAACATTGCAACTATAATGAGTTACGACAAACACTTTAAACTAGTAACAACAATTCATTGAAAATAACAATTTATGGATTCTTGAAACAACTAACACAGTATGTTACCTTAACCCTTGTATTGCTTACAACAACCTCTACTACCCTACCAATATCGCTAACCAATCATGCATTGGTTATGGCAACCAATGCATTTTTTTGTGTACGGCTCCATAAGAGCCCATGTTAAATTTTTGCACTTTTCGCCGTGCAAGCCGGTGCAGGGGTAAACGTGGTGTCATTTAGCGTCTCCAATTCTTAAAATAAAAGTTATTCGGAAATAGCATTGTAAAGATAACGAGTTGCAGATTGTTTATTGCTTCTCCAAAATAATTTATCCTCACTCATTAAAAAGATACATGGCGTTAAAGTTGGTCAACTTCAACTGAATATATCTTCAGAATACGTTAATATGAACGATCTTGGATTAGCAATTAACATTCTACAACTCTTTGTCTTTGAAATTCTATGTTAAATAAAATTTTATTTTGAAAATTGTAGGCGCTAAATGACACCGTGCGGGGCGAGTTTTAGGCATATTTTGGGGAGGTAGGGAACCCTCTTGAGTTAACCCTCACGAAAAATATCGCGTTTCTACCTGCCCCTCTCATAAGGCCGACGTTAACTTTCAAATTCGCTAGAGCCTCAACCACTCGACAAAAATCGTTGATTTATAGCTCATTTGAAAGAGCAAAAAACTATCAAGCTATTCCATAGTGAGCAGTTGATATATTTTTGTTTTTCTGATCAATATATCAAAATTCTACTCACTGGAATCGCGATATAATTTTTTCTCTTTAAAATGAGCTATAAATCAATGATTTTGGTTGAGCGGTTGAGACTGTAACGAATTTGAAAGTTAACATTGGCCTTGATATAGAAGCAGGTAGTCGTGCGGGACTGGAGCCCCCTCTTAAGAGTAATCCCTATACCTAAAGGTAAAGAGTTGTAGAATGTTAATTGCGAATCCAATAAACAAGTATTCTGAAGATACATTCCGTTGAAGTTGACCAACTTCAACGCCACGCGTGTTTATTGAGTGAGCATAAACTACTTTGGAGAAGCTATAAGCAATCCGACTTTATATCTTTACAATATTATATCCAAATAAATTTTATTTCAAGAATTGGATGTGCTAAATTACCCGCGTTTACCTCTAAGTGAACAAATTTAACATAGGCCGTTATTGAGCCGCAGTTCCAAAAGACACCGCTTAATGTCGCAGAAAAACTAAAATTACAGTAGTTAGGGAACCCCCTTGAGGGAAATCAAAATCCCTAAGCCTTGCGGAAGTAAACCGTGCTTTCGAGAAAAGCACGGTTTGGGAGTATTTTTCTACAATTTCTTATTCATTAACTCTGTTAAGGCTATTGCGGTGCTTTACGTCAGCTCGGTGCCTCCAGTGGCGATTATTGTGATCCATTGTCAATGCTATAGTCTAACGAGAATAAAGAATTTGACTTTGACTTCGTTGTTTAAACCAAATCGCTCAGTAATCAATCAGGTTGGAAATGAAGTTCGTGCGTGAAGTTGCGTAAGTTATAATTTGTTTATTGAAACATTTAAAGAGGACTTGTGTAATGGTCATATGTCATGAATTGAGTACGGGTAATAAAGTTCAAGGTTGGAAAATTTAAAGGATGGATGAATGAATCCTCGGTCAAAACTACGACAGGATAAATAAAAGAATTGAAAATTAATTATTATTGTCAATACGTATGCAATGAACGATTCATGGGCCCTCCGACGATGGTATAATCGAGGCTCACTAATCTGTTTTTCATAAAGTTAATGATAGATTACAAATTCCATATGTATTCTTTACGGATTAAATAAATTATTGCTATAGGCTAGTTTTTTGCTAACATCTTAATATATAATTACGTAATGTGGGGGGTTTTCTTTTCAGTCATAACTCGAGAACGGCTGGACGAATTCCAACGTTTGAGATGACAATTTAAAGGAATCTTTACGTTTATTTGCGAATAAGTCTCAGAATAGTAAAAAAGGACTTTACTTTAGTACAATAAAGGGCTGAATTTTCGGATCAGTGGCGCTATCCTTCGACATTATATCTAACTTAATTCACTTTGTATAGAAACAAAATACATAGACGGTTTTGAAGTAGTTTTAAACCACAGATTGCAGCACTTATTTTCCCCTTGCAACGCTGGGACGCCCGCCGTTATAAATTATTTGTAATCTGCTCGACATTGATTGAACTATCAAAACTGTGCTTAATTAATTCAAATTATTTTAATTTATTCAAATATGCTTTTGCTGACTGTGTTATATGCTACTGTATAATCAAATTGTATTGAATAGGGAACTTAAAGCTTCTTTTTTATTCTTTACTATGTTGGAATTGTACGGAAAACTTCAATTCTTTTTCAATTTTTTTACTTCTTCTTGAGTTCAAATAAACCCAAATATTCGTATCATGCATTGAAGATGATCGGAAATAAAATTTACATCGATTTCTTTTCTTTGATAGGCAGGCAGATTAATAGTGTAGGGGAGTTGTTCAAAACAACTCCGATATAACTTTTTCAAAAATTATGTAAGTTACTTTACAAACCCATCTATAGACCTACAGAGTTCTATCTGTTGTCAACCTCGAAAAAGTAACTAAAATAAGTTATAATTACTCCAATATTTAAAGGAATGTTTAACAGAACAAAACCTTTTACCCGTTGAGCTCATGTAGTGAAAAAAGTGTCAAAATCTGACAATCACATGTTGTAGTAATGAGGAAAAAAGGAATCCACTTTATTTTTAGTTGTAGTTTATAATCTCCATGTTCAATTTCATACAGTTTGAATTATTAAAATTAGTTGCCGGTTTGTGCTCATACATGACGCGGGTTTGAAGTTCGTAACCATGCATTACTATTAGTTTATTAGTACATTATTCTTGATAAGACAAGAGTCAGTGACGATATTGACATATTTGGTGAAAACAGCTATTATGATCAGAGGAAACGGTTGCACACCGGCTATTGTTTGAAAACTCAAACGATGAATCCATTTAACTTTTCATTCCAATCTATTCATCAATTATATTTAGTAACTGACCGAAGTTAATCGTAAAACTATTTATTCGATCGTATAATAGTAATGCTAGTCAGTACCTTATCACGACAGTAGGCCTAAGGCACGGCAATAACATTATTTTGAACTGCCTATCCTCTTTTTGATACATTCGGCAAATGTCTATATTTAATTGTCAAACTTGAAATGCAATTTTCC
Source organism: Flexamia atlantica (assembly GCA_035578135.1). NCBI lineage: Eukaryota > Metazoa > Arthropoda > Insecta > Hemiptera > Cicadellidae > Flexamia > Flexamia atlantica. The sequence continues at coordinate 1,507,582 of JAQJVK010000010.1, forward strand.
ATTTATTTCAGTGTTTGCCTTTTTTAATATCTATAAGACCGAAACATCTTATAGTCTCAGCTGTGTTAAAACATGAAGTTTTAAAGTGTATTTTGGTATTGTAAGGTTGTAAATTGTTTATCTTACTGGGAAGTTCTAATTGAGTTTTTTTTAATGAAATTGGATTTGGTCCGTTTGTTTTCGTTGCTAAAAAGATTTTATTCGAATTGGCCTAAGCGTAAAATGATCAATAAATACTAATTATTTAATGCAAATATGTCTTCGATCCTCACAGTTTTGGACAAAGTAGAAATCCCTAACAAAGTCTAAATATTTCATTTCGAAAATCTGAGTGTCATCAGTGCAGGATTTACCACCAGGCCCACCGCGCGCTGATAAGGGGACCGCTCAAGGTAGAAAATAAGGGATTGTGAGTGAATTAGAAGGTACAATTCGGCTCATTAGCGGGATTTAGCTAAAAAAGGTTCTCCAGTTTTGCCGAACGGTAGACGCCAGGTCTTGGGGGGGGCGAATACAAAACTGGAACTGGATTTACAAAGGGTGTGAATCCGCCACTGAGTGTCATGATTGTCAGTCAACTCAAATTTAGCTGACAACCTTCCGAAAGCGAATTGTTTGCTTAATGTCGGTTGTCACAAGTTCTAAAATGTCCTTTGCATGTATGGCATATCCAGTCGTATGGCATCAGAGTCGCAGAAACCAGAGAACCGTCAAACAAAGTCATTTCCCATTCTTCAGATTTCTGGGATTGTCACGTCAAATGACTATCTCTAAACCCCCTTATCCAATGTCATATGAAGCAAGCAGAGTACACGACCGACCCACTGACAGATTCGTTGATCTGCTAACGGACGAGTCTGTGAGTCGAGTTTCGGGAACGGTCGTCTCTGGTTTGCGCGCCACTAATCGGGATTCATACTGAGTCAACCGACGGGCTTTTGCACCCCACCTTCTTTCAAAATCTCTTTTGCACGACTACATAAGAATAACGTGCTACGATTAATTACTGACATAGAAATTTAATTTCATATCATCGAAAGCAGGCCTAACGCGTGATTTATACGGTACAAACAGTTTTTACTACCAGAGCAAACTGTTATGTTAAAATTTTGTTTTTCTAAACTTACCGTTTTTCCGCTGAGGCTTCGCTTGCTTCCTTCGTCCTCTGTTGATCCCTGGTGAAAACTCCACGAGTGAAGACATTTCTATCAACTAAAAACATCCAAAAACACTCCTCCGAGAACACAACACCTCCCATCAAGCTTTCCTGGGTCTAGCGCACATACAGCCTATACTATCCTACACGGAGGGAAAGTCAGCAGCGTATAAAACTCAAAAAGTATCACTCAACAACATGGATTAAACTTCAAAACTCCGCGGGTAACTCGGAACGACTTTGTCAAACTAAATATATGGCTCATCGATCCTTAAATCTCGAAATTAAGGAGTTAGGCCGAAGTTTTGGTTTCTAGACTAGAGGGGGGGTGGAAATTGACTAAGAGCTAATAAAATTTGCATCGCTCAACTCAAAAGTGTCAACAATCTTTCAAGCGCAAAAACTAAATAGAACACACTATTTTTCTTTCACCGTCCGAATATGTAACGCGAGAAACAATAAATAACGTGCGTGGAATACGGAGGAAAAGTGGGGGAAAAGGTGGAAGACAGAGGGGAACAGACGTAGAGTGTCGACGCGCGACGATTTGGACACGGACTGAGGTTTGAGCCGCGCGCCGCTAGGGTGCAGCAGCTACCGCACATGCGCGCGCTCATTGTTGACGACCATTGTTGGATTTTATTAATGGCGCTTTTACCGCGGCTAGTCGAGCGGTCGTAGTTTTATTGTTTGTAGTTTGTCGTAAAATACGGACAGGCTGAAAATATGTTTGACAGTCACAAAAGTGGGTTTTCGGGCCAGGAAGACGCGAAGCTGTTCTCTCAGTCCGGTGAATAGCTTTAGCTTCGGTTAGTGTAAACTTCGTTCAACAATGACATGTGTCATACTTTGTTGTATTACGCCATATTAGTTTAGACAAATTAGTTGAACTTATTTTGGTTTGACAAAGATAAGGTAAATGATCATTGAACTTTACAACAGCACATCCCCCTTCAGTGTAAATAAATAGCGTTGTAGACTCAGTTTACTTCCACAGACGGAGTGAATCATATGTTTTAATAATTTTATACTTAACCTTTGCTAATTGTTATATGCCGCTTTGATAAGAGTCACTTTTGATACTTCCTTAATTCTTAAGAAACCCACTCTAGGAACATATTTTATCCAGCCAAATACAAAACAATTATTTAGTACATAAATATAACAATATTAACTATAAACATTCATCATGTGATAATTAAACATGTGCAACACGACATAATCTTCCGAGTTATCCCTTCTCAACTACAAAAAGAGTCCTGTTTCCGGTATTGAAGTTACCTGCAACTGCAACATTGCACGTAAGGCTAAGAGGTTCTGGCTTATTCAACCTCATCTGTATAATACAACTTAACTGGCCACTATTGGCATCTCAAAAACTATTAGAGTTGGTAGTGGTAATATGAGAAAGAGACGTCACCAAACCCACAACTGGAAAAAAATGGCCCAAAATTTTAAAAGTTTTCGGTCAAATGGTTTTGACGTCCGAAGTATCAGTTTTTGCACTGGCCGGTGCAAAACTGATCCCGACTTCCTACTACTTGTCCGTATGTTTTAAACTTACTCTTACTGTCTATGGCATATGTTATTCCTAAAATACTATCTTTCCCACTTGGATATGTAATCACTAACTTTGTGATCGGGTATGTATATATCATTTCAACTTTGCCCTTTATTGTTCGATGCACGTATATCCATGGGCGCCCGCAGGGGGGGGGGCAGGGGGGGCAACCACCCCCCTGAGAAAAGGAAAATATATTTAAAAATACATGAAGCTTTTAAGCTTGTTCAAGCTGACCAAACAAAGTTAATCTCCGTAATTTTTAATCTGGGATGGTCGGGTCCCAAAATTTCAGGAAAATTGAATTCCCGATTTTTGGGCGGGATTTTTACTCACTTCGGGAAATTTTCGGGACGTGATCGTTTTAGCGATCGCAATTAAACAGCGAGTTTAGCTTCGCAAAACTCGCTACCGGCCGCGGAAAACGAACTCGCGTATTTGCCGTTTGCCGATCGCAAATAAACAGCAGATCCAGGTTAGCGCGACCATCCGCTAAAACTGTCGTGCGTATTAGCCGATCGCTAATAAACGGCAAGTGCAGCTTTGCGAACCTTGTGATCGGCCGCTAAACCCATCGCGTGTATTTGCCAGTCGCGGATAAACGGCAAAAATAGCTTTACGCTATTCGCGAACGTCCACGAAAAACGCTAGCGCGTATTTCCCGATCGCGGATAAACGGCCGATGTAGCTTTACGAAACTCGCGATCGGCCGTTGAAAACGGTCGCGCGTATTTGCCGATCGCGAACAAACGGAGAATCTAGCTTTGCGAAATTCGCGAACAGCCGCTTAATTGCCGCTTAAGGATAAACGGCCGATGTTGCTTTTCGAAACTCCCGATTGGCGGTATTTGCCGGTCGCTGATAAACGACAAAAATGTACCATTGCGAACTCGTCCCGAAAGGGACAGCAGCGCGGAGTCCTGAAAGGGACCAGAGGCCACGCATTGCGATGTCGCAATGAGCAGACGCTCGGGTCGATCGCAATGATGTGGTGACAGCACGCGAGGGGTTTTTTTTAGCAGGTGTGCCCAAGGAGACGTACAGACAACTGTACGCTCCTAGCCGCCTTGAGCCTCGAGGCGGGGCCTCTGACACTGATGCTGTCTGTCAGAGGTTGGAGACCCCTGCTCGTCGCTTTGCTCTCTTGGGCGAGCGGCGTAGAAGGCCCGCATTTCGGTGCGGGTAAGGGCTATTTTTAACCTCTCTTCCAGCGTGGATAAAAAAAAGCTAGTACATGTGTAAATTTTACTAATCATACCTGCCTTAAATATTTTAGACTGTAAAGTTATAAATATAGCCTAATTTTCCAACATTTATCTTTATTAACTGATGTCTAACATTTGAATATGGGGTAGTCCTTAGTTAGTACATATGTAAATTCCATTATATAATCTTATTCAACCTGTATATTTTAAAATATAAAATTATAAAAGTAGGCAACAAAACTAACTTTTGTTTTTATTAACTGATTTGTCTGAAATTTTGTCGTATTACAATTATAATTCTATGCTCTGACAGATACTGTGATAAAATTACATAATTAGGTAGAAACATTGTAGTCCCCAAGAAACTGGAAATGTGAACAGCATAATCCTATAATCTATACTCCTTATCCACCTAATATAATTTTAAAGAATAATATTATAAATTTAGGTAGAACTCAACTTTTATAATTTTTTTAATTGATTTGCCTCTAATGAAGGTATGTTGTTAACCTAAGTAAGCGCATGTGTAAAAAATAAAGATCCAAAGTACTCTTTTATATAACATTTGTGTAAAAATGTACGTTAGACTTGCACACTTAATTTGACAGATAATTAACAAGAATTTACAGTCTCTAAATTCCGTTTTAAATGTCTGTAAACTGGTGTTTGATAGATTGCAGAACTTGTGGCATTTGTGTAAATCTGTTTGTTGGACTTATATTCTTAGTTAAATGTTGTAATTTGTCGACAAGAGTTGTTACCTTAGCAAAGAGGCAACATGTAATTACTATTAGTATTTTGTCTATACTGTCTGAATATGGTCTTTATTTTTGTTAATCTAAGCATGTGCTTGTTTAAACATCGGTGATAGTCACAAGCATATGTTCTATTGCCTTGTAAAATTAATGTTTGTCTATTCTGTAATTTTGCTATGTTGAGCTATAAATGGTGGTAATGAGAATGTCAATATTTGTCTTGTAGTCAGTATGGTTTGTGTTAATTGTTAGTAAATATTCCATATCTTTGCTAGTCAAACATTAAACCAACTTTTATTAGCTGTTATTATCCAAAGGTAGTACATGTATAAATAACAGGATAAAGAGATGTATTTAGTCCAGTAAAAATACTGTTTAACCTAGAACAAATTGCAACACGAGCGTTTTTGACGGCATTCTGCTCAAAAAAATGTGCATATTAACATATCCAAATCGGACAAAATCGGACCATGGGAAACCCCTTAAAATCACGTTTCAAAATGGCGGATTTTTTTAACATTGGAAAGTTTTTGAAAAAAGCCACTCGGCTGCATTTTTTATCTACATTTAACAAGATATTGAGCTGGGACCACCGCCAATCATTTTTGAGTGGCTACTCGTGCATTTTGACAGGGTAAAAATTTTTGGCCGCCATCTTGGATTCGCCATATTGGATTTATTTTATTTTTTTCAAATGTAAAAGTGGTCGTGTGACACATAATTTAGAACTAGATTTTTATGCTGATTTCAATGCTGAAGTCCGTTTTCATAAATATCGATTCGTTTTTAAGATATGCTCAAAATAAAATTCTTCCTTGTACATTTCTTATGAGGGCTAAATAAATAATAACATTTTTACGATTATTTTTCTTATATCTCAGGAACCAAGCAAGGCTTTCAGTTCGTTTTGATCTTAAAATAATGAGTGATTTTTTGGCTTTTATTTGGGCTATTGATCACTAAAATCGGACATATTTGAAACGAGCTATAAAGATTTATATCTCAGGTTTGAAATGAGTTAAAAAGTTCCTTCTGGTGTCAAATTACTTGGTAAAGTATAAGCTTTCATATGAACTATGACTAATCGAAATCTGACTAATATAAATGGAGTTATGATCCATAATACAACTTAAATTCTTCTAACTTTCGAAATTTGTCACCACTTAAAGACTTATATCTCCAAATTTAGCAGAGACTCAGGCCAAATTAAGGTCTCAATTAACTCGGTACATAACTGGCTTTAATTTAAGCTCTTAACTATTTAAATAGGTTGAGTCAGATGCGAGTTATGGACCTTTAATCAACATAAAAATATTTTTTTTCAGAATTTTTAATTTTGTTAAGGACGGGTATCTCTAGTTTTGTTTAAGGAATATAGGTTTGAATAGTTTCAAAACACTCAGTGAGCTATCAGCTTTCATTTGAGCCATTGATCATTAAAATCGGATAAGTTTGGAGTGAGTTATATTGTTTTTATTAATTGTTTTGGTAACTATTTTTTGTGTCACATTTAAAGCTTATAGGGTATCAATAAAACCAACCATATACCTATTTTAAAGGGGAAACTGTGTGATCCAGGAATGCTAAACAGAATTGTCATCCACTAACTCAGATATGTAGAATTCAATGAAAATGTGTTCATCACGATTTATCTTATTTATCTAGGGTGTTCCACAAATTAAGGCCAAGGGTAAAAATACCACAATATTGTTAAGTAAACATATACCACGTTTTATATCATTTTACAGGTCCTGCTGAACGGAACATTTTGAGGAAAACTGAACTAAATTATTTCTAGCCGTTTCAAAAGGCGGCCATTTTAGAGATATTTTCCAATATTTACGGAAAACATTGGATTTTTTTAACCACTACAAGTATTTTAGTTCTGTTTAGAAATTCTTAATCCTTGTCAACCCAGTTTTGCTATGGTAACTGCTATGACCATATTATTTAAAATCAAATATAGTTCCTATGGAAACCAAATAAAAACTACAAACATTATTCAAAACACTAGTGAGAAATAATGCATACGGGGTGAAACTTAAAGGGATATTAAGGACCTAGGTAGACCCATGTTTTGCCTGGGTAGATGATATACCTTGGTGCGAAATTTCAGCCTATTCCCCTCGGAAGGTTTTGCATTTACCTGAAACAACTTACACAAAAACAACACCGAAACGACCTTTATTTCATATTATATAAATAAATAAATAAATAAATTGTGTGTGTATATATATATATATATACCGGGTGTCCCATAATAGCCCTCCCCTAACTTTTTCCTTTATTTTTTCAAAGATCAATTTTACACCACCCCCAAACGTTATTGGGTAGTTAATACTTAATTTTGAGAGGGTACTCAATTTTGGCCGCCATCTTGGATCCACCATATTGGATCCAAAATAATTTTTCAAAATGTAAGAGTGGTGTTGTGACCCATCATTTCAAATTGTATTTTTTCACTGATTACAATACCGCAATCTGTTTTTTAATATATCAATGAATTCTCGAGATATGGGTACTTTTAATTAATTTATTTTCAACCAATTTAAACATTACAAATTGATAAAATAGGCCCATAACCACAAAATAATGCTAGATCGTGACGAATAACCACCACCAGTCATTGTTGAGCGCTTTACACTTAACTTTCACCGATGTAATTTTTTTGGCCGCCATATTGGATCCGCCATTTTCGAATGAGGCAAGTTATTTAAAATATGAAGTTGGTATTGTGGCCCATCATTTTCTTTTTACGGCAAATTCAGTGCCGCAACCCGTTTTTAGCTGCACAACTTATTTTTTGAAAAATTCAGGTTTTTTGAAATATTTATTAGAAACATGTCAATACCTTGAAAACTAAACACTATAGTAAAAAACAAGTTACGGCATTGAATTCAGCGTAAAAATTTAGTTTGAAATAATGGGTCACAATACTAACTTCATATTTTAAATAACTTGTCTCATTTCATAATGGCGGACCAAGATGGCGGTTTAAAGTTATTACCTCGTCAAAATGCAGTTACAGCCACTCAACAAATATTGCCTGTGGTTCCTGATCAATATCTCTGGAAAAGTAGACGAAGAAAAGATGAGCTTAAGATTTTGATAAACGATATCCGGAGAAGCCGCCATTTTGAAACGTAATTTTTTTGGTTCTCCCGTAGACCGTTTTTGTCCGATATTGGATGTGTCGGAATAAGTATTTCTTTAACAGATTTCCATTAAAAAACGATTGTGCTGAAATTTGGTTTAAGGTTATGAGCTTTTTAACAATTTTAAAAAATAAAAATAATAAATTCGTTATATTTAAATAACGAAATAAGATTTTTGAAAACGGACTTCAGGATTGTAATTAGCGTAAAAATCTAGTCCTAAATGATGTGTCATATGACCACCTTTACTTTTGAAAAATATTTGAAATCCAAAATGGCGGATCCAAGATGGCGGCCAAAAATTTTTTACCTAGGCAAAATGCACGACTAGCCACTCAAAAATTATTCGCGGTGGTCTCAACTCAATATCTTGTTAAATGTAGATAAAAAATGCAGCCGAGTGGCTTTTTCAAAAACTTCCCAATGTTAAAAAAACCGCCATTTTGAAACGTGATTTTTGGGGGTTTCCCGTAGACCGATTTTGTTAGATTTTGGATATGTTTGAATAAGTATTTTTTTGTTATATTTTCATGAAAAAAGGTTGTGTTGCAGTTTGGTCTAAGCTGGTGAGCATTTTAACAAATTAAAAAAAATTAAAAAATTAAATTCGTTATATCTTAAAAACAAAAACAGATTTTTGAAAACAGATTTCAGCATTGGAATCAGCGTAAAAATCTAGTTCTAAATGATGTGTCACATGACCACCTTTGTATTTGAAAAAAAATAATTGAATCCAATATGGCGGATCCAAGATGGCGGCCAAAATTTAAAATCCTATGACAATGAAGTATTACCCCCCTAACGGTTTTCTGTAGCATTTCTAATTTTATATCTGTAGTTGAAAACTAAGAGTAAAACTTAATTTTAAATTTTTCCATTGTAATCCGCCATTTTGAAACGTAATTTTATGGAGTTTCCCATGGACCGATTTTGTCCGATTTTGGATATGTTAAAAAGCACATTTTTTTGGACAGATTTCCACCAAAAAAGCTCGTGTTGCAATTTGTTCTAGGTTAAGGGTGTTTTTTGCGTAGATTTACTGGACTAATTGTCTAGTATTCACTGTTAAATAGTTAAGTTGTCAACCTAAGTATGTGAGTAGTGTAAAAGTGGGGCTGCTGGCCCATTTTGCATAAATTAGCATAATGACAGCTGGCGGAAGTGACGTCACGAGCTGTGACGTAGCTGTGGTGTGGACATTTAAAGTTTAAATGCCCGGCTGTGGTGGGTATTTAAATTTTAAATGGCCGGAAGTGGGTCAAGGTCGGCTGTGGATGCTTTTAAAAAAGATCTTGCATTTTCGGAAAATGCGAAAATGCAAGATTTTTTTATTTTTTTATTTATTTTCTTTTTTACAAAAGTATTATTTTACATTAAGTTTGAAAAGTTTGCTCCCAAAAGTAGGTTGTTGTCGGTGCTGAAATTTCTAGTTTATTTTCATTCTTCTTGTTGTTGTAAGTTGGCAAAAACACATTTTTTTTCGTTTTGATTGTTTGTTGCATAAAGTTCCAACGATAAGCTGAACCCAGTGGTTATAAGTTGTTTTAGTTCTTCACTAAAAATTTCCAAATCCTTGTAGGTTGTATGATTGATAGTGTTGTAGTGAATCCCGCGAATGTGTAGAGACATGACTAGAGTTGTTTACTCGACGAGAGGTGTAGCAGGAATGATTATTGCAAAGCCGGTGCTGCGGGTACCTCCGATGGTAGTAGGGGTAGTGGTGGGGGTAATGGTGGCCATAAAAATGGCAGGTGTTTGTTTAATCACTTTGAATTTAATCGTTGCCACAATAGACCGAATCGATGTTGCAATTCTTCTAGTTTATCCAACCGGTTCTTTTGATATGTTTTGCAACTACATTTACAGTAGCAGAAAGAATTACATTTTGTACAAGCTTTTCCGTCAACTTGATCTTCAGGTATTCTAAAACATTTTTCTTTGCAACAATAAGTTTAAAATACTAGATTATTTTTGTTGGATGACATGTTGGTTGTAGTTTGTCTTAAATAGAACTGAGCCTCTCAACGTTAAAGTTCCGTATTTATGTAAAGTATCCGAATAAAACCATCAAATTAAAAAATTCAAATTCAAATTCAAAGTTCTTTATTTCGCAAAAAATACATAATTTTACAAAAATGTTTCTTATATTAGATAACTTAATTACTAGAAATGAGTCATGTTTATATATGCGAAATTAATTCTCACATGGGACGTGCCCGTGCGTGAGAATGAGCCACACCCAACGTCAATGCGTATTAGAAAAAATAAATTAAAGGAAAAAAGAGATTATAAGTTTAAAAAATACAAAAGAGGAATATAACGAGACAGCAAAAGTGACCTGGGGAACGGTACGTGCTATGTAAAAGATTTGGAAAAAGACGACGGACGGACGGACGAAGGACCCCCTCCCATTCATTCCTACATACACGCCCGCACGCACACACACGCACACGCACACGCATACGCACACACACAAGCTCGCGCAATCAGTTGATGTCCTTTTCTGTACAGTGACAGTAGTACAGCAGCGATACCTTCCCTGCCGATCTCGTGTAACCAACGTAAAAGTTTCCTTTTATATGTATTCAATGTCATGTTCTCAGTAGCTCGTAGGTTGACGGGTAAATTGTTGTATAGTACATGAGCGATGTAAAAACTGTTTGTCGTTGAAAAAGTTTTTATTAGTGTCGGTACTCTAATTCTTAAGTCTTGTGCATGTCTGGTTCTGTAATCGTGAGATGGCCGAACAAACAGTTCGTTAGAGTGTTTATAGACGTATACAGCTAAAGTTCTGATAAATAGTTGTCTGATGTCAAGTACGTTCATTTCCGTGAACAGAGCATCCGTAGGGTATCTTCGACCTCTACCAAGGGCAGCTTTAATAATTGCCTTTTGTGTTATAAGTAGTGGATTTAAAATTGAGCTATAAGATCCCCCCATGCAATTATCCCCCTTCCATAAGTGACTGAGCATAAGCAAAATACGCTTGTCGGATCTCACTAAATTCCAAAACTTGACGTAACTGATCGAAAGCAAAAATAAGTTTTCGCAGTTTTTTATTAAGGTATGCGACATGTTCCGCCCACGACAACTTAGAGTCAAATATTACACCCAAATATTTATATTCATCCACTCTAGCAATAGTGGGACAGTCACATGCAGCATTTAACTCTGCTCCACAATCATGGATTTTGAGTTCGTTGTTGAGGCGTCACATTGCGTCCTTAATGCAATTTGCATAAATTTGGTTTTATCCATATTCAATGTTAAAATGTTTTGATCAAACCATTTCTTTATTGTTGATACACCCATTTCGGCCTTCATAAAAACGGTATTCCAATCTTTCCCTTCAAAGAGAACTAATGTATCATCAGCAAACAAGTAAAATTTCCCTTCTATACCTATTTTCACAAGATTATTTATGTATATTAAAAATAGCAAAGGCCCCAATGTACTACCCTGAATAACCCCAAAATTTACTGATTGCAAACTACTCTTCACCCCATTTATCGTGACAAATTGCATTCTGTTTTCGAAATAAGATTTAAACCATTGCAGTGCTAGTCCTTTAATGCCAATTAGTTCAAGTTTTTTACACAGTAATGATCTATCCACCGAATCAAAAGCTTTAGCAAGGTCAAAAAACACCAATACTATTCGATTTCCCTTGGCAACTGCAGCATTAATATCTTTATTTACGTCAAATAGCGCGTCAGAAATATTTCTCGACCTTCGAAAACCATATTGACGATCCGTTAACACATTATGATTGTTTAAATAAATGGTTATTTGTTCCTTGATAATTTTCTCAAAAACCTTCGTGAACACACTCAACAACGAAATAGGCCTGAAATTTGACGCATTTGTTACGTCACCAGACTTGAAGAGGGGAATAACTTTTGCAATTTTGAATGCATTAGGGAATTTGCCACTACGGTTGCTCGCATTAATAATGTGTAAAAGTGGCTTTCGAAAAGTCTCCCAGTTTTCCTTTAGTAGATCAGCTGATACACAGTCATACCCTGGAGCTGAGCCACCGCGCAGTTTTGTCACAAAATTGTAAAGTTCTTGTTCAGTCACTGTGCGCAGCGTGAGGACGGAATCCACAGTGAAGTCAGTATCGTTTACCACAAGTGGCCCCTCCGAGTCAATTTGCATTGCTAGGTTTGGTCCAACTTGAGAAAAACATTCATTAAATTCGTTAGCCACTCGTGGTCTTAAGTCTAAGTCATGGGATGAATCAGTCGTAAAGTTTGTGTCAGGTCTGTTTGCTGTATTTTGTACTATAGGAAATACGTCTTTTTTAGCCCCTTTTCCCACCAATTCATTTAAAACCCTCCAAAACATTTTTGGATCAGATTAAGATTCTGCAATTTTGTGTCTATAATAATTAATTTTATCTTATCTTATCTCAAACTTTAAGTTGTTTTTTACCCTCTGGAAATCATTTTTTAGTTCCAGGTTAAATGGCTGTTTTCTTAATTTCTTACTTAATTTATCTCTTTCCCTAATTTTTCGAACCAAGCCAATAGTGATCCATGGTTTGAGTTTTTTTAAACGCGAGCTCTGAGTGACAACCTTTCTCCTTGAATTACTTACACATTCTTCAACTTTATGAAAAAATAAATTAGCACTCAAATTCACGTCGTTTGTTGATAACATGTCTGTCCAGTCACAGTCTGACATGAGCGCTCAGTAGTCTTTTGTCAATGTAAGTATCTGTGTGGCAAGCAGAGCGCTCATTCAAGTTGGCGTAGTTAATCTGTAAACAAGTACTGTAGTGGTCTGTAATTGCCGTCCTCACAACCGCAGTGCGTAATGTATTATTGTCAGGATGTCTGATAAAAATGTGGTCCACGGCTGATTTACTGTTACCCACCTCTCTGGTGGGAACATTTACACCACACATAAAACCGCACTCATACAGAACATCCAACTAACGTTCAGTCTTATTATTTGTCACCAAAAGGTTCGCATTAATATTTCCTAATAAAATGTACGTTTTAGAGTCAATAATATCAACGTAATATTGTTCAAGTGCATTTGTAAAGTCGTCTTACTCGCTATCGTGTGTCCGGTATGTCGATAAGAGGTTGAACCGCTTATCTTGATATGTAAAGTCCATAGTCAAACAATGTACACCGCCCAGCTCCAGTTCCTCACATTCATACACATTCACTCACATACATCAACACCCAATCATTTTGATTCCTCGCCCTGGACGTTAAAAAAAGGTTTGTAGCCATCGAGCCGCACCCCTCCCCCATCCCTCCCAAGCCATGTCTCGCCAATCACAATGAAATCGAATTTTATTTTAGGAGAATCCAGACTAATTAAAAATTCATCGAAGTTTCTTCTATAGCTTCGGATATTCATATGTAAAAAATTCAAACATTTTTCGTTGCATGAAAAAACACTGTTCAATTCATAAACAATCAACAGTAGAGCAATTAATTTGTCTGTAGCTATCAATAAGCAAGTCTATATCCTCCATAATCTCAAAACAAAAGCTAAAAAATCTTAACCAAATGAAAGAAGAAAAATAAGAAATAGAAAACAAAAATGCGATTTTATTACTAAGTGGAACTTCCAAAAAACAACCCACGGCCCGTCCCACAGCCACGCCATGTCACTTATTTTTCTAGCACTTTCGCCTTTCAGTTGGATAGTATTTCACTCACACAAGCCATATCTTTTAGAAACAATTTTACGACAGTGCTTACATAAAAACCAAACTATCATTTGTAGAAAAAAAGGAAACAAATGTGCAAGATTTATTGCTCTAAAAAATACGGTAACTATTATGAATTCTTTTTTTTTACTCGAAAACAAAAACGTGGTAAAATGGCAATTATAAGCATATAAATATATTTTTTTACTTTGACCACGTAATGAGTGACATAAGCATTTCCTTTAAAATTAAGAATATTAAATAACATAGTGCAGCTTTAGTACTTTTATATAACACAAGTGGTTGACCTAAAACCTATATGTTTGAAACCAGAAATTCTTTACTTACTGTTATCTACACATAATAATAAATAAAAAAATAAAAAATTAAAGGATAGTGTAAAACATTTATCTTATTAAAGCAAATCTAAATAAAATTATCTACTTTGTTTTCAGGCATATGCAAACAAATCAACAATTATTGGTATTAATTTGATCTTAAACCTGAACTGATATCTCTTAAAGAAAAAAATTAATACCTTTTGTAGCTCCACAATTTTTATTTATTTTTTAAATCAAGCTCTCATGCCTAAGGACATTCTTATGTGTAGTAATAATATACATAAATAGCTAAGTCATTAAGTAAAATTTGCAAGACAAGTCTAATAGAGATTTTTTAAAGAGAAGCAAAAAAATAAATTTCATACCTATACTTACTAATCTTACAATATCAAATCCACGAATATTTTGCAAAACGTTATCATCGAAATTGAAACTAAAGAATGAAAATTACTATAAACACGAAAAGAACTCTTTTAAAATCAAATATTACATAAAGTTACTTCTTATATTTTCGTCCAGTTTTCAATTAAAAATAATAATTTGTTAACTTATATATTCCCTGCTGGAATGAAAAAACTGAACTGAAACTAGTATAAGCTATTTTTTATTTCACGTTGAAAAAAACATGCTCAGAAAATAACTTAACTTTACCTTAATCTAGTGTTGTTTGCATATAGTTCATGTTAGTCCTTTATTCTCCACCAGTGACACCGTTTTTGCCGCTGCGTCCGCCTCCGCCGCCACCGCCGGCGCCGCCGGTTGACCGCTGCCGCTGAGGCTCCGCCACGTGCTCCACCCGGGCTCCTCCGCTACGCTCCTCACCCGGGTGGCCCGATCATCCGTTGTTCTTTTGACAAGTACTTTGCCTTCCTTCACCCACGCGTATGCTAACCGTTTTTCTCAGACGTAATTCTTAGCGCGACTCAGGGTTGCCTTGACGTGGGCTGCGAGGTGTTCGTTCACATAAACTGGCGTGTTGGGGAAGCTTGTCGGCTGTGAGAGCCCCGAACTTCTTAGCTGCTACCAGCCATGCAGACTTCGCAGTTCTGTTGGTGAACCTTACTATTATGTTAGGATGTCGGTTCGGCCCGGCCGGCAGGCGATGCGCAACCGAGATGTCTTCCCTCTTCCACGGTGTTTTGATATTGTCCGCCACAACTTTTAGAACGGTGTATATATCTTCGTTCGAAGTCAATGGGATTCCGATAATCGAATAAAACTATCGAATAATACTATCGATTAAATTTTCAAGGTCATCCGTTTGAGCTTTTTAAAAAATACAACATATCAGTATATAAAAAACATATACTGATATGATGTTTTTATCTTTTTATTTAAAACATCTTTTACAATATTTACAATGTTATTTTTGTGCGATGTGCAGAGTAAGTTCTGTAGAGTTGTTGCCGTTCATTCCGTGTGACACCAAATATAATGATCCTGCCTGAATTTCCCGCAGATCTTCATTTTGCAGCAACTGGACGAATCGATTTGGAAGATATACTTGAAACTTTGGTTCATCACCTGGTGTATATGGTGCATCGGATAAAGATGCGACGACTGCGTCTCCATGCGTTGTATCAACTTTCTTCATTTCATGAACAATATAATGTTTCTGTTCTTTTAGTTCTGAACATTTCTTGATAATTAGAGTATTTGATTTTGAATACAAGTTGAATTGTTCAACTAAACATTGGAGAGACTGTTGTGATGCCATCCTTCACTGGAGATGTCGTCTGTTCGGAGTATGGAGTTGGAGTGATACTCGGGGTGTGTTGCCTCCTCGTTTATATAACCTTCGGAACCCCCACTACATTCTTCCGTTTGTTGTAAGTAAGCAGCCAAGTGATAGGCGTTTTGTAATGCGCATTGGGATTGGTTGTGTTTAGAATCTATTGTAGAAACACAAATATTTCTAGCATCAAAGTGAAAGGTTTTGTCCACTTTTATGTTTAAAACTTGTTTGTTCGTGTACTGTCGTATCCAATTCTTTTTTTCCAATCCTCTGGTATATATGTGTGTGTAAATTGTTTGCAAAAATGAAACATAATTTTGTGCACATTGTTGTACGGTAGAAAACCTTCAAACCAATGGATATGATGAAAATTATTTGTTAGCCATCTGTTTGTTATTTTAGCTTTTGACTTTAGTTCATGGACAGAACACGGTTCTTCAAATAAGAACGGGTACGCTACTTGCGTGAGCAAATCTAAAATTACCAATTCTTTTATAATAAATCTATCATCATTTCCGCGAAATGCTTGAAATTCAATTACACAAGGTTTTGCTGCCATTTCTTCATCCAGTCTGCTCATCACGGTGTCTGCTGATCAACTGTTTTCCACACCACGGTAGGTTAGATATATAAACCAGGCCGTACAGTTGTAGGCGCGTTGGTGTATGTTTTACATGGGCACCGTCCCCAGTAGGCCTACCCCATGGTTTATTCTTTTGTTATGTTACATTGTAGTTTTTAAACTTGCAGAGTTTCTTCTTCTGTATTGTTGTTGGTTTCTTCTTCTGTAGCTTCCGTTGCAATTTCAGTAAAAGGTTCAAAGTTTCTTAACTGCCTCCACATTTCCACTTCGTGAGGTATTCTATTAAAGATGGATGTATCTATTGGTCCATATTGTAAAGTGCTGTCAGGTTGTTTTTCGCATGCATTTACCAGATATTCCTTAATAACAGAGCTTGAAAATAGTAATTGTTTCATATACCTTGTGATAGGTGATGTTGCATAGTTTAAAATGTAGAATTCTTCACGTGTTAATAGAATTTTATTTTCAAATAGTGTCGAGTCTCTAATTCTTACTTGTTGTTGACCACGATGTTTAATAATGTCAATTTCATTGTCACAATCCAAAAGTCGAATGTTAGTTTTTCTTCCAAAGAAACTGTTGGCTAAATAACATTCAATAAGATGTAAATGTTTTAAAAAAGAATCCCAAGCATTTTCTGAAAATTGTTCCATGGCTCAATATTACTGCGGGAGAGTAGTCTAATAATTTTACCAATCCTATCGAAACACTTTTACTCATGCAAGATGAAATAGGATAAAAGATGCGAAGGAAAACTTCAGTTAAAATGTTTGGTGGAATATTTTCTTCAAGTTTTCTTTTCTTTCTTGCGTTTGTTTTATTACTTTCCAACTTTTTATTTTGTTTTCCAAACTTTAAAAACTCATTAACTTCCTTTACAACATTTTCTTCAAAATGTTTATCATCATCATTTTCCAATAAAGGTGCTGTTTCGGAAACGCATTGTACAACTGATAAAGAACTCATTTTGTTTATAATTCTGTAGACGATGTTACCCATACAACTGTAGACAGTCAACTAAACAATTTGCGTTCCCGCTCCTGCTTTTATAGCCGAGTGGTGGGGGTAATTTTTTTCTTTTCATTTTTACAAAACTGCTTTTACAATAC
This sequence comes from Flexamia atlantica, assembly GCA_035578135.1. Taxonomy (NCBI): domain Eukaryota; kingdom Metazoa; phylum Arthropoda; class Insecta; order Hemiptera; family Cicadellidae; genus Flexamia; species Flexamia atlantica. The sequence goes on from JAQJVK010000010.1 coordinate 1,524,853, forward strand.
CGGTTAAAGGTGTATATGTAACAATTTTATCATGCAAAATTAAACAATAAGCAGATGTATCTTTGGGAACATTTTGTTCAAATTCCATTTCTATTTTTATATCTACACTAGAAGATTTTACAGATTCATTTTGTTTGGAACAATCAACTACAACAATCGGATAGGTAGATTTAAATTGGTTTGGCGTTAATAAAGGTGTGTTTGTTTTTCCATAATATGAATTTTGGAATCTTGCGTACATATCGTACAAAACGCTAAACCTTCCTTTTGTAAAGTTTATGTTGAAGTTGTCGTATGGAAAGAATTGCGAGTTTAGAAACACCTTAAAATTTGTAAGTTTGCAATGATCAAATTCACCAGCATGTTTAGTTATTTCATTTCTTCTTTTTGTTTGTAATCCAAATATTACATATCTTGCCTTTTCCAAATGAGTAGAAGTTTTTACAGTCCATGTATGACGTTGTGTTCCCGGTAAAACCGGATATTCATGAAACTCCTAACTTCTAAAAGGTATTACGATATCACGATCTGATTTTAAAGTTCTCAATAATGAAATTCTATTCCGATCATTTAACCGTACATGCGGTACTCTCCAAACAATCTTGTCTAATTGCATTTTCCATTCTAAAGTAGCTTCCGTTGTTCCATCAGGCACCATAATAATATCTTTGTCGTTTGATGATCTTAACAAAACTAATTCTTGTTTTACGCTTATTATTATTTTTCGGTAATCTTCAGCAAAGCCTAAAAGTAATCTTAAAGGAATGTAAAAGTCAAAATTGCCTGAACTGTTTGGAGTGATTGTACTGGAATCGGGTGCTACCTATCCTGCGGCGGCCAGCATATTTTTTCACTCGGTGTTAAAGATGCTAATCCTTTTAATGTACTTGTAATTCCCACCTTTTTTGTTGAATCTACTGTAACTCCGGAAATTTCATATCTTATTTCATCAAACAAATATGCCATGGGGTTATTTATGAACGGAACAGTACTTGCAGTGCTTCCATCTCTTTTTGTTACTCTTCCTTCGATATACAAATAGCTTTCACATGGAAGTGTATAAATATCTTGTTGTTGTATGGGAATTCTAATTTCATCATTATTATTTAATTTTGACGAAGCGTAAGGGTTGTGCGTATGATATTCCTTTTCCCATAAGGTTCCGTTGAATGTCGGACCCTGCGCTGTATCCAATATTTCCATTATTAATAAGTTTTAATCCAATTTCTTCTAGAAAACGAATGTTATCACTTGTTAATCCTTCTATAGCTGACGTGCTACTGAATTGTTTACCAGTCAGCTCTTTCTTTTTAAATGATAACCCCATTGTTATGCGGTTGATTTTATATGTATTCGTATAGTTATAGGTTCTTCTCTAAAATCAATATGATTTCCGTCTTGATCTAGTATGTTTACCACAATGTCTGAAATGAAAGTGGTGTTTAACGGTAGGTACACTAAGTTTTGTGGCTTTTCCACAATTTTAAAACCCGGAGCGACCGTTGGATAGAATGTGTGCAATATATGAGTATTTTCTCCATCTCTATAAGAGCGTTGTATAATATTACAAGTAACATCTATACTGTTAACTTTCATTATTGTATGGTTAATATTTGGTTGTAAAATTTTCGTTGTTTTAGGAAACCCTAATAAAATACCAATTCAATGTTCTTTGCTAAAATCTATATAAAATTTAGATTTTATTTCAGCTTTCATAGTATTGTTATTTCCTTTTATTGTTATATTATCTTTTCTCATATGATTTTGTATCGCTTCATTTATATCATCAATTTCATATGCTCCAGCGGGTAAACTAAATACTTGTATATCTGAGTATTTGTTTGTATCTTTATCTTTTGTTTTGTAATAATATATTTTGTTATTAACATCTTAAGTAACGTTGGGAATAGAATTATAAGTTGTTATATCTAATAATGCGGCTTCCCATAATTTATCTTTTTCCAAATATAACGCAGAAAAAAGAACACTTCGCAAAGTAGATGAAGTTCCAGTTAATGGTTCTGTATAGGAAGACATCTTAAAGTTGACTAACGCTTTTTGTTAACAATTCTAAACATAAATGTCCACATATTACCGTATCATCAGGTTGCGTAATAATTGTAAAGGACATTTTTAGCTGTTTAAAGTAATATTGTAGTTCTTTTGGTGGCGGAACATTACCAAAACTATCAAAGTAGTATATAGTCGATCCTAATTCCTTATAACATATCCAATGAGTGCCAGATCCTTTAGTATTATCCAAATTTACTATTCCTGTTTCATTTTTCCAAATTTTAGCAGGTAATGCATCTTTCATAAACACTCCTCTAAAAAAATTGAATTTTTAAACAAGAAACATAGGTAATTCATTCTTTATTTGTTAATTCTTTATTTGGAATAAGTAATTGTTTTTTCTTGTTTAATACACACGAAACGGTCTTAGATATAATCCTCCTCCTTTTTTTATCATTGACCATATTGTCGGTTTCTTTTTATTTTTACTTGCGGTGGATCGTCGTTTTCTTCTTATATTTCCTCCACGTTTCTTTGCAGGTTTTCTCCTCCTTCTTCCATCTCCTTTCTTTTTTCCACCTCCAAACACCGTTTTACCCTTTATTGCTGCTGATACCGCTAAAGCCGCTGCTTTTTCACCTATACTAGCGTCACTGGACGTTACTCTTTGCCAAGCCTTTTCAGCAAGTGCTCTATCCGCTATTGATCTATTTTTAGTATCTGCAAACTTTGAATATGCTATATCGTGTTGTTTGCAGGCTTGATCAAGTTTATTTATTCCAAGATCTCCTCTATCAAGTCTTTTTTTCAATTTTGTTCCAGGACCACAATATTGATAACCTCCGGGTAAATGTAGTTCTACAGGTAATAAATCGATAGCCTTATTAACTATAGCTCCAACCGGCTTAGTAATAAGAGAAAGTGCTGTTGATGCTATTCCTCTTCCTCTTTTATAACGTGTCGATTATGACTGATGCGTTGAACTTTCAACATGGTCTTTGTATAGTGGAAAGAAATGTCAATACTTGTTTATCTTATAAATGCTTTATAATGAATGATGCACTTATCCTTTGACATTGTTTATTAATAATAAACATGTAGAAGTATTTTGTTTATGGGTAATAAACTTTTACCCAGTCTTTTGGTAAACTTGTATCTTTTTTATCAGCATCAATTTGAGCAAATTTAAATTTCCAGTTTTCATATTTAAAACATATTTTTCCGTAACATTCTTTTTAACCCAATGTAGTTTTTGACCAGATTTTATGGGGTTTATTGTGTTATAAACATCATATAACACTACACTTAAGAGTCTTATAATGTAATTTACATAAACAGCATCAGTAATATCAATAGGGTCATCTAAGTTACTATATCGCATGTTTTTTCCATAAAAAAACTTTTTATCAGGATCTGTTCTTAAGCATCTCTGACGCCATTCTTTTACTTTGACTGCATCATTGTCTAATATTCCCATTCCAACAATAACTAGTGATTTCCCTTTACAATCAAAGCCTTGTCGAGCGCCTGATAAAAATGTTTCTAATACAGGAACTTGTCCAATTGTTGCTACATCAGTTTCATCCCACCCTTTTTTAACATTAGTAATTATTTTTGCATCCGCATCCCATTTCTTACTGTTTAATTTCATTATTTGACTTATTGTAGCTGCATCTGATTTTGCAGTTCCTTCCTTAACGTTAGTTAACACTTTATTTTTACAATCAATTGTATTAATATCATGTGTAATACAATGATCGGTAATATATTGAAGGTTTACAGCATCTTTCATATCTTTAGGGTCTCCAATATCGTGTATTACAAAGTTGTAAAAGGAAAATTTATCTGTTTTTTCAGGGATGACTGAATGTAAATACTTTTTGGTAACTGAATCTTGATCATTAACAGGATCTGCTATATTGGCTATTCTAAGATCTTTTGCATCATATTCTTTATCATTGCTCTTAAGATCATATCTTAAGGTTTGGTTTATGTACCACATTAAATATTCTTTATTTACCGAATCATTTTATCTATTGGTTTTGAAAGATTTACAATTCTATAAAAATTAGCGTTATACACTTCATTTTGAAGCTTTAAGCTAGGTAATGTTTCACTTTTTAAAGTTTTGAAATTTACTGAATCATTATTATCTTTTGGATCATTTACAAACTTTAAACGTTTGTTACTTATATCATAATCTCCATCGGATGTTAATGGTAAACCACCTCTTTTTCCATAAGATCCTGATTTGCTTCCAGTTTCGGAATACCGTCCAAACTTATCGACACTCATGGTTATACTGAATGTTTAATCGGTTATACTTGTATTCTATATACTCATATTTTTATGCAATTACTCCTCGATTTCGCAGTTCGCCGACCAAAGCTACCCATTCGTTTTCTAAACCGCTATGTCCGGCTTGTTTAGCTTCATATATCAACTTCATTCTGTTAACGAATTTGTTTATATCGTTGTAGTGTATTATATTAGTATCGTACAAGTTTTTCAATAATCCTTTTCCTGTTAAACTAGGTTGATTTATTTTTCTTCTTTTATGTAAAACATTTATTTCAGCAGAAGATAATGATTTCCTTTTTATAGGATTTCTTCTTTTTGATGGGAAAAGTTTAGCAACAATATTTTTAAGTTTTTCTGATGAATTTCTATGAACATTAGAATTTGTAGAATAATTTTTCTTATGCACATTTGTATCTTCTAATATTTATTTAAAAATGTTTAAATCATTTTTAGTATATTTATTAGCTTTCGGTTTAAAAATAAGTTCAAACAAACCTTTTGTACCCTTGTATTGTTTATTATTTATAATAATATTGTTATGTTCGTCTACATCAAGCTTGCTATCTCCAATCATTAGGCCATTTTCTGCTATCCTAGCACCAAAAGTATGAAACTTTCGATTTGGTTGTGCAGAATGTAACATTTTTAATACAAATTGTCTTGCGAGCGGCCCTTTATACGCAATATCCGAGCCCAATTTGCTCAAATTGGACGGGTTAATAGACTCTTCTTCTTCTTGTTGTTCTTCGCTTGTAGAAAGACCTTTTTCTGGTACAACATCTGTGTCTTCACCTTCTTCGCTTTCTTCTTCAGTCGTTTCTTCTTGTTGCGTAAAACTTATATCACCTTCATATTCTTCTTTTTGTTCAAATTTTGAAATCGGTAAAATAGTGTCTCCGAAAAATTAAATGTTGAAGGTTTAACATTTTGTCCCAATTGTTTTAATGGTTCGGTAATAGGTTTAAATGTTGATTCCAGAAATTTTTCTCTTTCGCTTATTCCTAACCTTAATGCTCTGTTTTTATGTCTAATAGAATCACTAAGTGATTTTATTTCTTTTAATACCTTTTCCTGATTAACCATGTTTACACCATGAAGACTTGTACAATAATGTTAATAATTAATGTATTAAAACAAATTTATCAAAACCTATGAGGTAACGACCATCTGTTATAGCATTATCTTTCATTATTACTAAAAATCCGTACTTTTTCGCCCAAGCTTTTCCACAAAGCTCTTTGAATTTTTCAAATGTCATATCAGCATTCACATGATCGTTGTATATGTGTTTTAGGTTTGTATCGTCTTGTTTAAATAAAACTAAAATATTTGAATTGTCTCTAATAAGTTGTTTTGGAATTTTGCTATATGTTTGTCCGATATATATGCTACCTATATTATTATGTCTTCCCATGGCGAAATAGTTTCTAATAGTATCATGATTTTCACTAGATACATCATCAAATACAAATACAGAATACGGCTTAGCTTGATCTGGTTGCATAACACTGTCACTAGCGTTAAATTTGTAATAGTTGACATCGGGCACATCGGACTGGATCTTTTCCAACAATTGATACTTTGGTTGATGTAAGGACTTTGAAAAAATATATAGGTTACTAAACCGCAATCCTTTTGTGTTTGTAATTAAATTAAACACAACGTTGGTCTTGCCACAGTTTGAGAGACCGCTTACTGTACATCGTACAGTATTTGGAAATAACCTGCCGTGTTTACCATTGTTGATTTTAACGTTATCTATAGTTAAATCATCAATGTTATTAATATTAAATGTATCTTTGTGGTGAACAATTTCCATCTTATTCAAAGGCGGAAGAAGAAATAAGTTGATTTAAAACTAAATCAAGTCCACGAATCTTCAGTTTTGTCAAACCCCAACCAACGTACTTTAACTTGGTCTTTTTTCCTCTGCAACACCTTTTCAACAAGACAAACATCACCCACTGTTGACTTAAACAATTCATGTCCGTAAAAACCGCCTTCTAACATATTTCCTTTGTTATCTTTTAAAATATAAGTTTCCGGTACAGTAGGTTGCACTTTATACACTATAAAGACTTCGTTTGTCCAATTGGGCAGGTATTTTTTAGTGAACACTCCTTTGTATTTACTAATTCGAACTTTATCATTTACATTAAATTTTCTTGGTTTTCTTTGTTCCGCTTTTGGCTGTGTATTCCTTTTAATTCTTTGTAAAACTAGTTTAGCGTTTTTCTTATTTACTTTGTTAGGTGGCATACCGATAGTTCTTTGAAACTTGTTGTTGTAATTGTTTATTAATTTTGGTAAAATATCAACCCATACGTAAGAACCTCTTTTCGAAAACATTTTATACATTGCACCTTTTAAGGTTCGATTAAATCTTTCAATTATAGCTGCCTTTTTCTCAGAATTTTTGTGGAATAATGATTTATTTTATATTTTTTCACCAACAGAGCAAAAGGTTTATTAAAAAATTCTTTTCCATCATCAGTTTGTAAATGTTTAATTTTATTTTTATCTCTTTTAATAGCTACTTCCATAGCTTCTGTTATGCTGTTACCAGTTTTGTCTTTTAACGGCAAAGCATCTGCAACTTTAGTAAAACAATTAATAATTGTAAGTATGTATTTATATCCTTTATTTATTTTACTATTCGGTTGCATTTCAATTAAATCTGCTTGATATAAATCATTTATTCCTTTTACAACAGTGTTTCTTCGTGGAAACTTTATTCTTGCAGGTTTATGAAGTTCATTAACAACCTTCTCCTTTAACTCTGTCATGATGTTTTTACTAACACAATCAAGTTAGTATTGAATGTTTCTTTTTATGCATCCGCTTTTTAAACATGTTTAAAAAAAGGGGGAAATCACAGCGAGCATGCTGTGATTTCCCCTTTTTTTACTCATCGATAGGATTAAGAGAGTAGTGGCCGAATGGTAGAGTGTGAATTTTGTCTGGAAGAATGTGCCGTTTGTCATCATTGCAGCAGAGTGCTTTTTCTCTTCTGTTACGCTGTACAGTTGATGGTTGAAACTTCTGATGGTGTTGAATTTTGCAGTTATAGTCGTTTCTTCAAATAAGGATTGCTTGTAGTGTTCGAAATTTACATTCTTCTTAAGATACAAACTTTTTACACCCTTAGCTTTTTTAATAACATTGTTCTCTTCTTTATGCAATTGTAGTGAGTAAAATCTTGACATTAGAGCAATAAGTTCTTCCAGTAAAATTCCATTTGCTTCGTCTGTAAATTTTCCAAGTTTCTTTTCGTTTCGATCATTGTCATAATTTAAATGATCTTTTGGATAGTCACTGAAATCAAATTCATCTTTGTGAACAAATGTTCGAAGATCCAAATACATATCTTCAGTAAGAATCCAATAGATGAAAGCGTCCGTGTCCATTTAGGCAATTCCGATGTTATCCCTACCGTAGAAGGCGACCATTTTGTTGTAGTGGAAATCTTACATGTGAGTTTTGGAAATATCTAAGATTGACATTCCAACGTACAACGGACGATCCATTTTCACGCTTGTCTTCTTCATAGATACTGCTACAAGGTTTTCATTGATAATAACAGATGTTCCAAAGTTTGGTTTTTGCACAAGTTTTTGTAGTTTTATCGGATCTGTAACTAATTTAACATTTTTGTGTTTCTTTTGTTTTCCAATGCTTTGCCAAATATCGCATTATTCATTAATTAAAAAAAGTCCTTTTGAAATGTTGATGTTGCAGCTGCTCTTCTTGTGGTGTTTGAATCAATGTACGGTTTTAACCGGCACGATTGGGAAAATTTTAAAACTCTATGAATTTTGGTTATGTGTAAACCCAATTGGAGTGCTTGTTGAACAACCCAAAAGTGAGCTACGTATCTTTGTTTATTTTCAAGAGTCATCATTAATTTTGGATATTTGCCAATTGGTGAAACTTCTGTTTTTGTTAGGAGCGGAAGATCGTAATGAAGATCATGCAAGTGTTATGGATATTCAAAGTAACAGTCCAATATGAATCCGGTGTCTCCGTCTTTTGAAATTTGTAAAATATCACCAATAGAGTCTGGATTAACCCATTCAAAGTTACCAAAAGGAAGTGGATTAGTCATGGCCCATCCGTATAAATTGTTGGCATCAAAATATCCCAAAAACACTGATGGTTTTTCTTCATCGTAGTCTGGAAGATATTTTTTGTTAGCTTTAACATGTCTAGTAACACTTTGGGTTAATCCACCTCTAACGCCCGATTCGATCATCAACACCATGTCAATATCTGTTAATAATTGAAGGTTGCACTTTGTTTCTTTTTTTTTAATAATTTACATAAAATCCAAGTGCAAATCGCACGCGTGGATTTGAAACATTTTGCATTGTTTTGTTAATTATATGAAGTGTTCACAGTCCATTGGTTTCCACTTTACTATCTTCGATCTGGGCTATCTTGACACAAACATTTAAATTACAACCATTACATTTATACCCTGAACAATATAATTTAAATAAATAAATACCCATAGACAAAATATAGACTTGCAAAACTAAATAACAATTTTACCCTCAATAATATTAGCCTTTAATACTTTTTTAAATTTGATAAAATCCAAATTAAAGTCAATAAATGTGTTATTTTTGTTATATATGGAAATAGAGTTATAATAAAACTGCTTTCTACTGGTTACTTTCATAAATTTTGGTACTTCTAATAAAATCTTAGATGATCTTCTGGTGGTCCTCAAATTTTGTTGAATGGTAAAAGAGTTAATGTTCAGTTTTAAGTAGTTCATGCAGCAAAACGCATAAAGCTGGTAAAAATCTAAAACCTGCAAAATGTTAAACAACGGTTTTGAACTATCAAATTTATTTACCCCAAAAATCGTTCTGAGTGCCATTTTTTGAGATACAACAACTGGATCCAACAGTGTTGTAAAAGTGCCGCCCCAGTGAATTAAACCATATCGCAGTGTGGATTCAAACCAGGATAAATACAAAGTTTTTAGATCATCCCTTCTTAAATATTGGCGCATGTAATAAAGGTTTCTATTTATTGCTCTGAGTTTATTGACAAGATAAGTAATATGTTCATCCCATTTCAAATTATAATCAATAATGATGCCTAGATATTTTATTTTATTTACAATCTCTAATTCCTTACACGAACAAAGATAATTACAACTGTGTTTGTGACAAAATAGTTTGATTTCATTTTTTTATTTTGGATTGTAGAATATTTATAAGAAAAAATAATTGATTTCGTTTTGTTTGAATTTATAATCAGTTTATTTGATTTTACCCACTCAGATATGATCTGTAAATCTGAATTTACTGAATTTTCAAGGGCTGTAAAAGTGTCTGCAGATGAAACTAGGGAAATATCATCTGCATATGCTATAATATCCGATCTGAGGTTTTTTTGAAGCAAATCATTTATGTAGATGACAAACATTAAAGGACCTAACACCCCACCCTGTGGAACGCCAAGGTTGTTAACCTTTACAGTACTCATCACATGATCAATTTTTACAACTTGTTCCCTGTCTGTCAAAAAAGAATTTAGCCAACTATACGCGCTGCCTGTGATCCCATAATGTTTCAATTTATGTAACAAAATCTGCCTATCAACTACATCAATCGCTTTACTAAAATCAATATAAACTGCCATAGTGGGCTTTACCTGATCTAAATTTCTAACAATACTTCTAACATGGTTATCTAAAGCATTATCAGTACATTTGCCCTTCAAAAACCCGAACTGTTTTGGCGAAAAAAGGAAATTGTCATTAAAATACTTAACTAACTGAATCTGTACACATGACTCAAATATTTTACTGATAACATTTAACAAACAGATTGGCCTATAGTTGTTCATAATTTTTTTATCATTACTTTTATATACAGGAACAATGCAAGCCATTTTTAGTTTCTGGGGAAATGTACCAGTTTTTACAGACAAATTAAATATATAAGTAATAGGATTGGCTAGATAATTTAAATTTGTCTTTATAGTTTCCATATTTATACCATCAACTCCAGTGCTTTTTTTGTTGGCCATACTAGAAATAATTTTTACCATTTCATGCACTGTTACTTCACTTAAATTAAACTTATAATTACAAGTATTCATTCTATTCTTTGTTTGAAATTCATTGTTGGTGATGGTGATTTTATATTTTGATTAGGATTTTTGCGGACATTTGCCATCACTGATTAGTAAAAAACAAGTTTCACGACGTTTCGGGATCTGGAATCTGATCCCGTCTTCAGGTGGAAGAAAACCTAGAACATAACAAGATTAGTAACACATAGCCAGGAAAACCTGGACAAAAACACAGCTAAAACAGAGAACTATAAAAGCAGTCACGAAAACACTAGCTGAAAAGAAAAACAATAACACAAAATAACACAGGAATCACAAGAATCAAGAATCACCAGACAGGAGAGATCACGTCCACACCCAATCAGAGCTGAGCTGAGACTGAGCTCAGCTCTGATTGGGTGTGGACGTGATCTCTCCTGTCTGGTGATTCTTGATTCTTGTGATTCCTGTGTTATTTTGTGTTATTGTTTTTCTTTTCAGCTAGTGTTTTCGTGACTGCTTTTATAGTTCTCTGTTTTAGCTGTGTTTTTGTCCAGGTTTTCCTGGCTATGTGTTACTAATCTTGTTATGTTCTAGGTTTTCTTCCACCTGAAGACGGGATCAGATTCCAGATCCCGAAACGTCGTGAAACTTGTTTTTTACTAATCAGTGATGGCAAATGTCCGCAAAAATCCTAATCAAAATATATTCATTCTAGGCAGAGGAATAAGATCTAGACCAAACTCACTTACAACTAATTCATTTAAGCTATCCACAAAAAAATCATTAAATGAATTGGCAATGAATTGTTCATTTCCCGCCACTTCGTATGTGGCGCCATTGATAACAAAAGAGTCGGGCCGCTGACGCTCAGTGCGTACAACAGACCTCACGACCTGCCAGTACCGCCGGCTGTCACCGCGCGCCGCCTCTATTTTGTTAGCATAATAGTTAAACTTAGCTTGCCTTAGCATATACGTAACTTCCCTGGATAAACACCTATAACGAGTTATGAGATATAAACTATTTGGATATTTCTTCGTCAGTTTGAATAGTTTGTTTTTTTCATTGACTTTTTTTACAACATTATCTGTAATCCATGGGGACCTACGTTTGTTTTTACTTCTAAGAACCTTAATGTAAGTTGCTTGACTCATAGACAAATTGTACAATTTATAGAAAGTGTCTAATGCAGCTTCAACTGAATTCTGTAAATGAATAGAATCCCATTTTTGTTGAGATATTCTACGACTTAAAATATTGTAATCCACTGCACTAACAAATTTTGAAGAAACATTTGATGCAATCACATATTCAAAAGACACGATATTGGCATAGTGATCCGAAATACAAAGTTTTTCTACGACTGAATGTATTTTTACTTGTGTTTTATTTTTTACTAGCACATGGTCAATACAACTTATTGAATTTCCTACTTCTCTGGTAGGTTCATTTACGTAATTTTTAAACCCATAACTAGCAATCAATGACTTGTAATCTGATTCTTCGCAACTTTTTTCTAATGTGTTAATATTAAAATCCCCTATTAAAACACAGAAATTACCACTATTTTTTAATATTTTTTCAAGGTCATCTTTAAAATTCCTAAAGCTATATTTACTGGACTCATTGTAAATACAATACAGGTTTAGCGGGACAGGCAATTTATTACAAAACAGATTTTTGAAAACTATGTTAATTACTTCTGCATGGGAAAACTGAAAACATTCGTAACTGAACAAAATGTCATTTTGAACGTAGGCGATTACTCCGCCAGATGAGTTGGTAGGACGAGATTGGAGAATGAGCTGATAGCCGGGGATAGGGAAGTGAGCCGCCTCGTCATCGGCGATCCATACCTCTGACAGTACGACCAGCTGATACGGAACGCCGCTGCTGGCGCTAGTAGTTGTGGATTGGAGATAGCAGAGCAGTTCATTGTAGTGTTTGCGTATGCTTCTTATATTGACGTGGAACACTCGCAACTGCTTGGAGTCGCCGTCCATGTCGAGGCTACATGTCTCATCCCGATATATCGCCCACAGTCTTACAACTTGTCCAAGTCAGCTAGACATGAAATGCGCACAGCTTGCGCGTCCTGATTCTTTCGCATGAATATTTTGGAGTTTGATACCCACAAATAATTATACGATTTTTTTTGCTTTACGATTTTTGCTTCATAAAATAGTTTTTTGTAGAACGGGGTGAGATGTTCATTAACGTAAACATTCGCGGCCGGGACACCGTCAACCAGCTTATCACATGTCAACTTACGCGCACGCGCTTTTTTTATGACAGCATCACGTTTCTGACGATTTGAAAACTGCACTACAATAGGTCTAGGCTTTTTATTGTCCTTCGCTGGTATTCTATGAGCAGCTTGAATGTCCGTGTTTATCACTATGGTTTCATCAATAGCAACAGCAAGCTTATTAATGAGTGCAAGAACATTTTCACCTTGAATTTCCGGTACACCTTCTATTTGTATATTGTGGTTTCGACCGTACTGACTTAATTCTTCCAATTGCATCTTAACAGTTGTAAGTTCCCTATGAAGTTCAGTATTTTTTAATTTTAACTCATTGTGATTTTTCTCAATTTCACTCATACGATTAGAATACTCAGTTAATTTTATTACAAAGTCATCAACCTTGTTAGAGCAGAATTGCACTGAATTTTCGAGATCCGCAACTTTATTTATAAGTTTATCTAGCTTTTTATCAATGGCCTGACTTACTGATCGCTCAATGATTTTTTCCAAGTTCTCCATGAAGTTTTCAGGAAGTGTAGATATATCTATTGCGTGATTTTGCGTATCTGTATTTTCTGAGTTGGAGTCTAAACTTTTCACAGAACTTGTGTCGGATCTCGAAGATCTGCACAACACGCACCGGTAACTATCGCGCTTAACCTTAGTAAAATTACGCCAAGTTTTTTCCGACAATCCCGCACAATTATAATGCAACTTGCAATTATTAGCACACAAAACGTAGTCATTATCGGGCGGAAGAGCCGCACTGCACGACATCGCGGAGCAACAAGGAAAACAACCGCTCAGACTGACCGCTGGACTGATACAAACAAGGTTGCACTTTGTTTCTTTTAGCATAGCTTGCCAAGCTAGTCCTGGAGAAGTATAAGAATGAAGAGGGTCTAATCCGTAGGCTTCAAAACAAGTGTTTCTAGATTCTTCCATCACATCGCAAAGAAGGGTCACATCTAGTTTTACATAAAAGTCAGAATAATCTCCCAGAGTGTTCATTTCCAATTCGTCCCAAACTCTGCATGCGTCTTCAGGTGAAATGTCCGAATCGGTAAGTTTACTTTTGAATGCTTCTGGTGGAGGAAGTGATGTTTCTTGAAATTTATGTAGTCAATCAATGTAATCATACGGGAAGACTCCTTTCCGAAGAACCAAATCCATTTTTTCTGCAGGTACAATTTTGCTTGTTTCTATTAAATTTTGTCCTCTTAAATTTTCAGATAGTTTCATAAGACTAGAAGACATAAATCTAAAATAATCAACAAATCTAAGTTTAATTTTTCCCACCTTTTTTGAAAAGCTTATAAATTTTTCCATAGTTTGCGCCATAACGTCTATTTCACCATTGTCTCCTGCTAATTCGGGAATGATAAAATGTACATCGTATCCGCTAAGATTGTGAAAAACCACAGGAATAAAAGATGGTAGTTTGTAGTTGATGTTACATCCGTTGCAAGCTGCACCTCTGTAGGCTTCTGTCAGATGGTCATGGTCGCGAACTTTAACTTTAGTTTCAGTAAATTGATTGTTACACAAATAGCATGTTGTTGCCAAATCATAAAGATAAAGTTCTTCCGGTGTCATAGGTGACATAGGAACTACATTGCTATACGTTGCTTCCTTTTTCCCAGCGATGTCGTATAAATCATCAACAAAGTATTGAGCTGCTTCTTCACCACGATAAATCTTTGGTGTAGATGACAAACCATATTCTTCGAGATGTTTTTCAGGCAGAGTGGATTTTACTATTAAACAGTAGCTGTTTGGTTTGTGAAGTAGATACTTCGTTCTGCTTGTAATCTCCTCTCCTTCCTCTTGTTCAAGTGGAAGCAATGAAGATTCAAAATCTGCATACACTACAACGGGAATACTGTATTGTTGGATAACTTTGTATATTTTTACTTGTGATCTTCTAGGGTGTGGTAATTTAATTCTTACTTCATTGTTTCCACTGCATAATCTTTGGTGTTCCGTCAACCATTCTGAATCTCCTCTTCTTAAAAGTTTGTTTACAAAACAGAAATATCTTTTACAAGTGGTTCTTCTTTCTTTACGTTTTGATAACTGTTTGCAAACTAGAGCTTCAAAATCTTTAATATACACATAGTGTGAAATATCACCTTTGGTTATTAATAATAAATCAGTATGATCTCTGCGTTAGGTGGGTGTCATACGTAAGGGGTAGACATTGTTGGATGAATCTAAACCAAATATGTTTACAGATGCAAAAAGATTTTTCTTTTCAAATTTTGATATGTCTTGAATTGGAACAGGATAGGTCATGCCTTGAAAATTATACTTATGGCAAACCTCATCGTATGCTGTACTCGGTCGTTCCACATGATCTTTTACATATTTTGCAAGCATTGCATACTTGAAACATTCAGCATCTTTATTTTGAACATTAACACAAGATTTGGTGTCTTGAATCTTCTTTGGCAATTCAATGTGACTACTATCTCTTATTCCATATCCATGTTTATGAACTCTAATATCTAGCCCTTTTTACTTAACAAACTCCATCCTGAACCTCTTCCTTTATATTCTTGCAATTTTGTCAAACGTTCTTCAAAACATTCATCCACGATTGAGTTTATATCCGATGCAAACATGATAGTTTTGTTTTAAGTTAAAAATCCTCTTGGTGATGTTTCATTCTGAATATTCGTAAATACAGTACCTAATAATATTCCAAACTTTATAAAATTTAATCTTCTTAGTTCTTTGTTTAATGTTTCTGTTATTAATGATTTTGCTTTTGATATAAATTGTTCAAGTTCCAATTGAGCATTGTCAATCTTAAAATGAGTTACTACACTACCTGGTAAGGCTCGGGCGTGTAATTCCACATCCAAAGATGGTCCGGGTGCGTACTGAATAACACTTGGTCTTGAATTTAGTTGTTGTTGATGGGTAGCCAGCATTTGATCTAAATCTTCCAAATCTTCTTCTTCTTTGTTTTCTGCATTGTTCTTCGTTTCTTGGTTTGTTTTGTTGTTATGGTAAACTTCTTGGTGTATGTTTAGTAAAATTTCATCTTCAAAAGATTCATCGCAACTGATGCAGTAGTACATGATGTAGGTATGCTCTCCACAAGAGTTGCCGTAATAATGAAAACCACTCTAAAACTATCCCTATTTATAACATTACCCTACCACTTTTTTCTGTATTAAACACAAAAAGTGTAAATAACAGTTAAATTTCTTATATTTCAAAAACCCCAAAGTATTAAGATCATCCAATGTAAGTTTAAAAAAATCTTAAGTGTCAAGGTCAAATAATGCAAGTTTTAAAATAAAATCTAAGTGCCAAGGTTAAATAATGTAGGTTTAAAAAATACATATTATTCGTTGTAACAATGATCATCATCGGTGTTGTCCAAATATTCTATTTCCAAATCGCTTTCATCTTCCTCCGTGTCTGATGGAAACAAACGACGACGAGCAAGAGCATATATAAATTGTTCTGGGTCATAGTCGATTGTTACATGTGTTACTGGTGTTTCGTTAACATTATTTTCTGTCCCTAGCGTTTCTTTTCCTATTATTATTGATTCTTCCAAAATATTTTCATCAGTTGTAGCATTAGATGTATTTTCTACTGAAATCAAATTATTTTCAAAAATACTTTCCTCATCCGTTAAATCTTATGGCTCAACTAATTTATATATTTTTTCTAAGATTGCAAGTCCAGCAGGAAAATTGTTGTCTCTTGGAGGCATTCTAAAAGAAACTTGAAATTGTAAAATAATTGTTGAAGCAAATGTTTGAAAAATTTTCTAAGTTTTAAATATTAATTATTTGGAAGTTTCAACACTTAAAATTTTTACAAGTCCAATTTAAAGTAAAATAAAAAATGTTGAAACAAATGTTAGAAAAATGTCCTAAGTCCTAAATATTAATTATTTGGAAGTTTCAACACTTAAAATTTTTACAAGTCCAATGTAAAGTAAAATAAAAAAAATGTTGAAAAAAATGTTGGAAAAATGCCTTAAGTCCTAAATATGAATTATTTGGAAGTTTTAACACTTTAAATTTTTACAAGTCCAATGTAAAGTAAAATAAAGAAAATGTTGAAACAAATGTTAGAAAAATGTCCTAAGTTCTAAATGTTAATTATTTGGAAGTACCAACACTTAAAATTTTTACAAGTTCAATGTAAAGTAAAGAAAGAAGTGTTGTTGCTTGTTGGAACAGTGGCAAAAGAATTATAGGTTTGAAAAATTTTCTAAGTCCTAAAATATTAAATATTGGGAAGTTTTAACACTTAAAATTTTTACAAGTCTAACGTAAAGTAAAATAAAGAAAGAAGTGTTGTTGCCTGTTGGAACAGTGACGAAAGAATGATAGAAACTAAACCCGCAGCAAGGCTCCTGTGGTTTGGGAGGGGGGTAAGCAGGGAGGGGGGATGACCTCAAGCCGAGTTGACAAAAGGGGGTCCGCACTTGTGTTTCGGCATCAGTTGCTCGCTAGACAGTGAAGTGGTAACATGTTCAGAAGGCGCCCTGAACATTTTATCATTTTTACTGTTTAGTGAAAGTATCTTGGGGTTATTTGTATAATAACATCTTGACGTAGGACTGATTAATTTTTAAGGCATGGTATTTGAAGCATGGTAGTTGTTTGTGCTTGTAGATACCCTAGGGTTTGTAGTTTGTTTTAGTTTGCTGGTTTGGTAGTTAGTATTAATTTAATCCTTTCTTTTACTTACAATATATTTTTGCCTGGAGTGTTTAAGTTTAAAGTGGTGGAGTGTTTAAGTTTAAAGTAATATTTTTAAGAATGTTATATGATATGTTTTTAATACCTTTCTATTCCAACTTCCTTTTTCCAACAAGCTTGTTGAGGGCATTCCCTCTCTTGTCTTGTACTCCTTTTTAGTTAGGGACACCTTTCAATTCCAATTTCCTTTCCTTTTTTCCTACCCTCTTTGAAGTACTGGGTAACCAAATTTATGGTAAACCGGCTCCCGCTTTTGTGGTGATTACGGCCATCAAACCGGGTCACTTACAACCTCTATACCTGCTGGATGTGTAGTTCGCCTACCTCCGGAGTTTCGCTAGACCTCAGTTGTACTGCGCCTTATGGTGAATCGCTGGCTCCTTTAGTGTTAGGAAATAAAAACATATTTGTTAAACATTTTTCTAAATTTAATTGAGTAATTTGCTTTTTCAGAATAACATTTTTGTTTTAGCTTAGCGTTGTGCGCTTATGGTGAGGTGTAAGGGATGGCCTATGTCTAGCTTACACCGTAATCATGATGTGCAGCGCTGGGCTGTCTAGCTATTTTTACTTATTTTTTTAACTTAATTTTTTGCTGTCTAGGTATGTTTTTACTTATTTTACTTTTTACTGTTTTTTTTAACTTAATTTTTTTACTTTTAGCGAATTTCCCCTATAGGGAAGAAGCTATTACCGTAGGTCTCATGGAGAGACCTAAGCCCAAGACCATGATAACTTTTCGTTTTGGGGCCACCAGAAGCAAAAAACACCATTCGTTCGAATTTATATATATATATATCTATATATCTATCTATCTATCTATCTATATATATATGTGTCACATATATATATGTGTCTGTCAGCACGATAGCGGCCGTAAATATGGTCCGATCTTAATGAAATTTGGTATAGACATGTAAAGTGGTAATCCCGCGGACGAGTTCGTAAACCAGCCCGATCGGACCACTGGGAGGGGGGTAAAGGGGGATAAACCCCCCAAAAATGGGTTTTATGATTTTTTTCATAGAAAAATAAAATTTATCAAATTTTTGTTGGCACCATTGAATTCAGCTCAAAAAACAAACAATTTAGTATCTTGAATCACCCCTCTATGTCCATTGGTTACCGAGATATTGAAAGTGGTAAACACAGTACGTTGACCCAATGTTAACCTTATGGGAAATAAGTAAATTTCCATATCTCGGTTATTTCTCAACAAATCTTAATAAAACTTGGTAAATAGCTTCTTCTAGTTCAGATATACTAAATATTAAATTAAAACCACTCATTTTAAATATACCTGTAGCAGCAAACCTGCATACTCATTCCCCATGTTATTCTTATGGTGCTTACCAAAACATGTCAAATCTCGCTATGTTGGATTGAAATGTGTTGTTTTGCATTTGAAATTCGCTAAGTATGCAGGTCTGCTACAACGGGAATATTTTTATTTTTTATTAGTTGTTAAACTCGAGGCAAGTTGTATTGTAAATTAGCTTTTCTTCTGTTAGGTTTCCGGGGGTGTACGGTTCTGTAAAACCGGGATTTTCTTTATAATTATTGAATGACCTTGACCAACTTATTTTCAAGGTCAACAAAAGAGTTAACAAAAATTTCTAAGTCCCAAGGTCATTTTTATGTAAGTTGTATTGTAAATAGCTTTTCTTCTGGTAGGTTTCCGGGGGTGTACGGTTCTGTAAAACCGTACACCCCCATCCCTTTTTTAATTATTGAATGACCTTGACCTAGTTATTTTCAGGGTCAACAGGAGAGTAAGCGAAAATTTCTAAGTCAGAAAGTAGGTCAAGGTCACCAAAAAATACCTTATTAACGGGGGAATAGACCGCTAAGTAATTCTGTTAGAATTACAAAGTGGTCTATTCCCCCGCTCTTTTTTTGTTTTAGCGATAATTTCTGTTTAAAAATAGGTCAAGGTCACCAAAAATACCCTATGAGCGGGGGAATAGACCGCCAAGTAATTCTTTTGGAATTACGAAATGGTCTATTCCCCCGCTTCTATTTTTTTTGTCTTTTTTTTACTTTTGTTTACTTTAACCATTTAACTTTAACAGATGGAGATTTTCTTACTAAATAATAATGAATATTTCTGATATTTGGAATTTGAAGATTTACTGGCAATTTGAGCATGTAGTGTTCACCACAACAGCTAACAACAACATCCTTATTACTGATCTTTTTTACAAAAACATATTTGTGATTTAATTTCAATCTGTTGATTCTAATTCTTTTATAATTTATAGTTTTTTTCTGACGGTTCACTTTTGGAAGGTTCAATTTTGACTTTTTTGGAAGGTTCACGTTCGTTATGCAGACTACACAATTTTTCATGTACACTACACAATTTTGCACACATTTCACCTTTGTTTGCTCCCTTTTTTTAAAATATGCGTACATTGTTCTCTTTTAAAACAAGATTTCCTTAATTTTTGTAGTTTTTTGAGTTTTTCTGAAATTTTGTTTGGAGATTTTTTGGAGAAGGAGATTTTTTTAACAATAGAAACAACAGATGATGATGTTGATGAGGAAGATCTAGAACTGGATGACAAAGAAGTACTTGCCATGTCGCTGGATCCTAAGAAAGTAAAGATTATTCAGTTATCCCTGCTCTTATAACAACCCCCCACCCACTTACCCCCTCCTTTTTTCAATGTCAATAATTCAAAACTCTGAAAAATATTCATCTAAGTTTACCAACGGATTATCTGGAACTTCTCCTCCCTGCCCTTTTAAGAAATAAGAGAGGAACAGTGTTAATTGATAACACTGTTCCTCTTTTTTTCGCTTAATGTTAAATGACCTTGACCTACTTATTTAGAAGGTCAATTGTAACTTAGCAAAAATTTCTAAGTCCATAAGTAGGTCAAGGTCATTTAAATCTTAGCGGAAGAATAAATAGAATAGCTACCAACATTTTTTTGTTGAGGCTTTAGCGAATGCCCAAATTTGAAAGTCTTATGTTGGCCCTTAGAAGGGCCGTTTTTGCCACCAGGGTGGACTTTGGAAAAAGGGAAGGAAAAATGGGTTTTTAATCTGTCAAATTTATTTTTATTTTGCCACTTTGTTTTATAATTTCGAGGTATTTGGGATATAAGGGAGTTGGAAGTTTTTTAGGAAGAGAAATAATATACATTTTGGTTTTTTTCTTCATTGTATATGTGAAAAGTATTGGACTCTTGTTTAAAGATTAAATATTTAATGTTGGGTCTTATTCTTTTAAGTGATTGTTTCTGCTGGGGTAATTGTGGTGAAAGAGACGAAAGAGGTCTTATAATAGTAGAAGGTTCAGTAATAATTTTGCTGCCGGCAAGAATGTTTTTTTTCAACTTGTTGAAAAGGATTGTGAGCGATGGTAGATGTTAAATCATACCAATCTTGATTATTGTTGGATTGAAGAATTCGTAACCCCAGCAGTTGTAAGTAGGAGAAATAATTGTTCCAAATGGTAAAGTACTCGGAGCGGTTCATATTAAAGTAGGTGTTGTTAGGATGGTGGCAAGGCAGAGAATGAGTTGTTGAGTGTAGAGTGTGTGAAGCAATCAAGGACTTTGACCACCTGGTGTGTCAGCTGGCGCAACAAGGTCGACGACTTGTATTGCCAACTGGTTCCAAGCGGAAGTATGCGAGGTCACCAAGAGTAGAAAGCTGGCTCAATGATGGTGTAAAATAAAATTTGTCAGTTTTGCGTAATAACATTTATACCATTGGTTTTATTGAAAATTGTTACTGCAACTTTTTTGTTCGTCTCATCATTCCGCGTAATTTTCAGTACCTACATGATAGAGTTTGGAAACTTATAAAGTAAAATATGATGAAATGAGATAATTTTTTAGTTTTTGTGTTATAACTTTTATACCATTGGTTTTTTTTTAAATGTTACTGGACCTTTTTTGTTTCTCTTTTTATTCCGCGTAATGTGAGTACCCACATGATAGGGTTTGGAAACATATAAAGTAAATAATGATGAAAAAGATAATTTTTTAGTTTTTGTGTTATAATTTTTATACCGTTGGTTTTATTGAAATTTTAACTGGAACCTTTTTGTTCGTCTTATCATTCCGCGTCATTTGAGTACCCACATGATAAAGTTTGGAAATATATAAAGTAAAATATGATGTAAACTTTTTTTTAGTTTTTGTGTTATAACTTCTATAGGGTTGGTTTTATTGAAAATCGTTACTGAAACTTTTTGTTCGTCTCATCAATCCGCGTAATTTGAGTACACACATGATAGGGATTGGAGCAACTTTGTACCCCCCAACCCCCCCAACAAAACGAAGAACCCCCCCAACCCCAACCCCAACCCCAACCCCAATCCTATTGACTCACCCTATGGGACTTAGAGGTACGTGGGCCCAAGTTAGTCACTAAGGGTTGAGGCTTTAACAAAAACCCAAATTTTAAAAATAAACAAATATCAATAATAATTTGATCAAACCAACGCGAAAACTAAATTTAATAAAAGATACAACTCAAAAACTAAAGTTTTAGGTTATTTTAAATTTTTAAATATCTAAGTCTAAAAAGTAGGTCTTTTAAAAAGTCCGAAAGTAGGTCAACCAAAAGTAGGTCAAGGTCATTTAAAAATTATAAAAAAGGGGGTGGGGAAGCGTGGGGTCCCTACCTTATTCTATACTACTTTATTAGCTACCATGCTACGGTTACGGTGTGTGCTAGACATAGGCCATCCCACACACCTCACCGCCCTATCATATCTAAACCCCTACCTGACGTCCCCCCTATTCTATCTTATACTATGTAATACTACAGTTACAGTGTGTGCTAGACATAGGCCATCCCACACACCTCACCATAATATTACTTCTATCTTATACTATGTAATATTACAGTTACGATGTGTGCTAGACATAGGCCATCCCACACATCTCACCATAATATTACACCCTGACAGCTAAACCACGCAGGAAATGGAAAGGTAGTTGGATTGCCATTGCGGTCAACTATTATAGAAGGGCGCCTCTCCTATAATAGTCGAACGCGGTGTGTGCTAGACGTAGGCCATCCCACACACCATGGCGAACATTAGTTAAGCATAACCCTGCACGTAAGCGCACGAGTTACACCTCTATCGTAATGCTAAAGTGACACGTTTCGCGTTGGGTTATATTAGCCAGCTCAAGGCGGCGGCCCTGACTAGTAGGTCAACGTGTCTCCCTGCCGGGGCCGGTAGCCTACTTTGGAGCTCAAGGCGGCGGACCTGACTAGTAGGTCAACGTGTCTCCCTGCCGGGGGGCCGGTAGCCTACTTTGCCAAGGTCTGTGGCCTCCCGCTCTCGCAACTTCGTCTGGCCTACTTTGGCTGGGTAGGTCGCCTCCCGCTTTCACAACCTTGTGCCGCCTTCACAAGCTTGCGCTACCGCACCGAATTGAGGACGGGCCAGCCTTGCGCCGCTTTCACAAACTTGCGCTACCGCACCGAATTGAGGACGGGCCCAGTCATCAGTCGACTACCACCCGTGGTGCAAGCCGCTAGCCCGCCTTCACACCCGGATTCTTGTAAGTTTATTTTTTCACTAAAATGAGTAACCATGTTTTTACTTAAGGACTATTATGTTTTAAGTCGGTTGTAATACATAATAAAATAAACATTATACAATACTTGAAATCGAAACTTTGAAATTTTCATAGTTGCTAGACATTATTTAAAGTCATACTATCGACACTGAAAAAAAGATAAAAACGATTTTAATATTACTTTGAAACAAGTTCAATTTGGTATTAAAACTATACTATTATATTATAAAAACAATATCAGTACGATATAAAAACATTTGTAACTTGTTTTAAAATTTTAATGATCTTAGTAAACTTAACATCTGTTCCGTATCAATGTAGGTTGAAACTTGTTTTAAAACAATGTTAATATTAGTTTGGAACTAAATTCATATATTATTAATGAGTAACCGTGTTTTACTTAAGAATTGTTATGTTTTAAGTCGGTTGTAATACATAATAAAATAAACCTTATACATATTTTCATTGTATCATAAATATTAGCCCCTTGGTTACTAAATGAGGTTGGGGTTAGGATTGGGGTTGGTGTTGGGGTTGGGGTTGGGGTTGGGGTTAAGGGGGGGGTTCTCCGTTTTGTTGGGGGGGGGGTTACAAAGCTGGTTAAAACCCTATCGTGTGGGTACTCAAATTAAATAAGAAAAGAAAGGGTTTTCTTTCATGTTTCATAAATGTGAAATAAATGTTCGATTTTTGATGTGAGACATCGCATGCACGCATCCAAAGTTGGCCCCCCAATGCACACATCCACAATACCCTCTCAGCGTGGACTGAGTATAAGCTATTGTATTTGTATAGGCAAAGAGAAGAATCCGAAAATTTCACATGAGCTTTTTCCTTTAAGTGTACAATAAAATCAATTGTACAATAAAATCCGAAAGTTTTGAAACATTTCTTTTCGAACACCCTGTTCTTGCTTAGCGCCGTTTGAAGCCTTTCAGGCCGGCATCAACAGAAAGCATTAGTAAACAAATGTTATTGTCATACATGTTTACTGCAATTAAAAGATAACTATTGAAATAGAAAAAAAACCTTTATCACTAATCTATAAGTCGAGTCAAACGGTCATGAAGTACACCTGGGAAGGGTAGTTCCGACAACAGCCGCTTGCAGCGCGTCGGTGAGTATAGTGCACTGCAGCGCCAGCAGAATGCGTTACAAGCTGTGTAACAACATTGGTTAGTATTTTTATCAAAGTAGATTATAATATTTTGCATTCACAATGTTTTAGTTACTTATTAATAACTTTTTAATAAACTTTTCTTATTGATATATAAACACCAATATATCATATTTTGATTAGGATTTTTGCGGACATTTGCCATCACTGATTAGTAAAAAACAATTTTCACGACGTTTCGGGATCTGGAATCTGATCCCGTCTTCAGGTGGAAGAAAACCTAGAACATAACAAGAATAGTAACACATAGCCAGGAAAACCTGGACAAAAACACAGCTAAAACAGAGAACTGTAAAAGCAGTCACAAAACACTAGTTGAAAAGGAAAACAATAACACAAAATAACACAGGAATCACAAGTATCAAGAATCACCAGACAGGAGAGAGCACGTCCACACCCAATCAGAGCTGAGCAGAGACTGGTGGGAGGAAGCAAATAGCGGCGGCAACGGAAATGGCGGCGGCCACGGCCAACCAAATCACGGCGCGCTACCGGTGGCGAAAACCTGAAACTTTAGACAGTTCTCTACACGGTGAGTCGCGAGAACTAATTATAGGCCTAAGAGGTACATCAGTTTTAAGAATTTTAGGTAACCCATACCTGTGTGGGATTTTTGAGTGATGCGGTGTTAAACGAGTTCTTTGTTTATCAGAAAAAAACTGTTTATGCTTCCTAAGAGTGCTTGCAACTTTACGCTCGAAACTTTCTGTAGGATCTTTATTTAGTTCAGTATATTTACCAGCCTGGAGAGTTTCCAATATTTTCTCTTTATATGTTACTGTGTCCAAGACAACAGTAGCGTTTCCTTTATCCGCGGGCAATATTTTGATAGTATCATCTTTCCCAAGGATAGATACTGCCTTGATTTCCTCTTTCTTTAGGTTGGGCTTTAGGACAGGAATTTTATTCAGTAAGATGCTGGCCTCGCACCGAAACTGATCCCCCTGAGTCTCAGGGAGCTGAGACACAGCGGACTCAATCCCCGTAACAAAGTCAAGCGCCCTCACTGATTTAGGCACAACCGAAAAGTTCAGCCCTTTAGACAAAACGGAAATTTCATTTGAATTTAAATTGCGTGAAGAAAGATTCACAACCTGATTATTTGCATCATTAATCTGTTCATCATTTTGAGAGTTATTACTAATTTCGACAGGTCTTAATTTTTCTAGCTTTGATTGTTGTCTAGATTTAATATCAACCGATTCTTTGTCAAACCTATTTTGGATGCTTTGAAAAATGTTCTGAAACTCAGAACAAATTAAAGTTGCCAATTCAGATTTCTTATTTTCAATACTGATTTTGAGGGTTCTCTTTTCCGTACGATGAAAGTTTATTCTTTCAATTACGAGAGATTTTGAAGCTGCAGACATTATTTTGCTGGCTTTAAAACTACTAAAAGGATGTTTAATTCTGAAACTCTGCAGAATTAGATTTTCGAGTTTGCACTTAGTGAGAAAAGTTAAATGGTTGGTGTGCCTAGCCAACTTTAGGTGCATTTGTTCAAGTTCACTTAATTGATTACTTACTCCGGGTCCGTACCGAGAATCAATTCTTTGTTTGAAATTCATTGCTGGTGATGGTGATTTTATATTTTGATTAGGATTTTTGCGGACATTTGCCATCACTGATTAGTAAAAAACAAGTTTCACGACGTTTCGGGATCTGGAATCTGATCCCGTCTTCAGGTGGAAGAAAACCTAGAACATAACAAGATTAGTAACACATAGCCAGGAAAACCTGGACAAAAACACAGCTAAAACAGAGAACTGTAAAAGCAGTCACAAAACACTAGCTGAAAAGAAAAACAATAACACAAAATAACACAGGAATCACAAGTATCAAGAATCACCAGGTTTTAGCTGTGTTTTTGTCCACCGCGAACCTAATTTTTTTAAAAGAAAACTAATTGAAGCTTCATACATAAAACAAGCAGACCAACCAATCAGTCAATCTTCACTTGAAATAAGGCCAGTATGGCTACCAATATTAAATAAAGAATTGAAAGACAGGGAAAATAAAGTGTCAGCAAATAGGGTAATTACTAACAATTCTGTTCAAATTTCTCACAACATGTTAACCCGTAGCAAGGCCAAGGGGCAAAATCAGGTTAAAAATTAACTAAAATACACAAACAGACACACGGAATTTGCATATCACATGTCTCTGTTTCAGGTTTTCGCCACCGGTAGCGCGCCGTGATTTGGTTGGCCGTGGCCGCCGCCATTTCCGTTGCCGCCGCTATTTGCTTCCTCCCACCAGTCTCTGCTCAGCTCTGATTGGGTGTGGACGTGCTCTCTCCTGTCTGGTGATTCTTGATACTTGTGATTCCTGTGTAATTTTGTGTTATTGTTTTTCCTTTCAGCTAGTGTTTTGTGACTGCTTTTACAGTTCTCTGTTTTAGCTGTGTTTTTGTCCAGGTTTTCCTGGCTATGTGTTACTAATCTTGTTATGTTCTAGGTTTTCTTCCACCTGAAGACGGGATCAGATTCCAGATCCCGAAACGTCGTGAAAATTGTTTTTTACTAATCAGTGATGGCAAATGTCCGCAAAAATCCTAATCAAAATATAAAATCACCATCACCAACAATGAATTTCAAACAAAGAATTGATTCTCGGTACGGACCCGGAGTAAGTAATCAATTAAGTGAACTTGAACAAATGCACCTAAAGTTGGCTAGGCACACCAACCATTTAACTTTTCTCACTAAGTGCAAACTCGAAAATCTAATACCGCAGAGTTTCAGAATTAAACCTCCTTTTAGTAGTTTTAAAGCCAGCAAAATAATGTCTGCAGCTTCAAAATCTCTCCTAATTGAAAGAATAAACTTTCATCGTACGGAAAAGAGAACCCTCAAAATCAGTATTGAAAATAAGAAATCTGAATTGGCAACTTTAATTGGTTCTGAGTTTCAGAACATTTTTCAAAGCATCCAAAATAGGTTTGACGAAGAATCGGTTGATATTAAATCCAGACAACAATCAAAGCTAGAAAAATTAAGACCTGTCGAAATTAGTAATAACTCTCAAAATGATGAACAGATTAATGATGCAAATAATCAGGTTGTGAATCTTTCTTCACGCAATTTAAATTCAAATGAAATTTCCGTTTTGTCTAAAGGGCTGAACTTTTCGGTTGTGCCTAAATCAGTGATCTTTGTTACAGGGATTGAGTCCGCTGTGTCTCAGCTCCCTGAGACTCAGGGGGATCAGTTTCGGTGCGAGGCCAGCATCTTACTGAATAAAATTCCTGTCCCAAAGCCCAACCTAAAGAAAGAGGAAATCAAGGCAGTATCCATCCTTGGGAAAGATGATACTATCAAAATATTGCCCGCGGATAAAGGAAACGCTACTGTTGTCTTGGACACAGTAACATATTATAAAGAGAAAATATTGGAAACTCTCCAGGCTGGTAAATATACTGAACTAAATAAAGATCCTACAGAAAGTTTCGAGCGTAAAGTTGCAAGCACTCTTAGGAAGCATAAGCAGT
Organism: Flexamia atlantica; assembly: GCA_035578135.1. Lineage (NCBI taxonomy): Eukaryota > Metazoa > Arthropoda > Insecta > Hemiptera > Cicadellidae > Flexamia > Flexamia atlantica. The sequence continues at coordinate 1,552,439 of JAQJVK010000010.1, forward strand.
TTTTTTCTGATAAACAAAGACCTCGTTTAACACCGCATCACTCGAAAATCCCACATATGTATGGGTTACCTAAAATTCATAAAACTGATGTACCTCTTAGGCCTATCATTAGTTCTCGCGACTCACCGTGTAGGGAACTGTCTAAAGTCCTCCTGGACATCCTGAAACCATTGGTAGGAAAAACTGACTCGTACATAAAAAATTCTAAAGACTTCGTTGAAAAGTCAAAGGACATAGTGCTGGCTGAGACGGATAAGCTGGTTAGTTTTGATGTTGAAAGTCTGTTCACGAATGTCCCAGTTCCTGAAACCTTAAAAATAATCGAGTCTCGACTCGAAAAAGATAAAAGTCTAACTGAACGTACTAAACTTCCTGTTAATGCCATTATGGAACTGCTTGAATTATGCACTCAATGTAACTATTTTGAACTAGAGGGTAAATTATACCGTCAAGATGAGGGGATGGCCATGGGGTCACCATTGTCGCCTATCTTTGCTAATATCTTTATGGAGGAGTTTGAGCAAAAGGCGTTGTCTTTGGCTCAACTCAAACCGAAGATTTTGGTGGAGGTACGTCGATGACACCTTCGTGGTATTTCCGCATGGAGACGATGAACTAAAAGACCTCTTAGGGCATCTTAACAGTATTTCTCCTTCCATCCGCCTAACAATGGAAGAGGAAGTCCAAAACAAACTAGCATTTTTGGATGTGTGCGTAGAAAAGGATAGGGACACGCTTAGGACAACTGTTTTCAGAAAAAAGACTCACACAGGGCAGTACTTAAATTTTCAATCAAACCATCAAAAATCTGTCAAAGAAGGGGTAGCTTACTCATTATTTGACAGAGCAAAGAGCATTTGCTCAAATCAAGATGCATTAAATCAGGAAATCAAAAAAGTAGAGCAAGATTTGGTTAAGAATGGATACCCTCAATCCGTAAAAAGAAAGTGCAAAAACCGTAGGGCTAAACAGAATGAGTCAGAAAACACTGAAAAATTCGTTCCTATGTCAATCCCTTATGTGCCGGGATTATCGGAAAAAATTAGAAGAGTTGCTAGGAAGTTCAAAGTTAGAACCGCGTTTAGGACACAAAACACTCTTAGGCAATGTCTCGTAAAAACCAAACCAAAAAATGGCACTCAGGGATCAAAAAACTGTGTTTACAGAATAAACTTCAATAGTTGCTCTAGGCCGTATTATGGCGAGACAAAAAGACCTTTAAGTGTTAGAATCAAAGAACACAAAGATAACACGAGGAAGGGCTTAGTGGATAAATCAAAAATTGCTCAACACTGCTGGTCTGAAAATCACCAGATGAATTTTGACGAAGCAAAAATAGTACACCGCGAACCTCATTTTTTTTAAAAGAAAACTAATTGAAGCTTCATACATAAAACTAGCAGACCAACCAATCAGTCAATCTTCACTTGAAATAAGGCCAGTATGGCTACCAATATTAAATAAAGAATTGAAAGACAGGGAAAATAAAGTGTCAGCAAATAGGGTAATTACTAACAATTCTGTTAAAAATTCTCACAACATGTTAACCCGTAGCAAGGCCAAGGGGCAAAATCAGGTTAAAAATTAACTAAAATACACAAACAGACACACGGAATTTGCATATCACATGTCTCTGTTTCAGGTTTTCGCCACCGGTAGCGCGCCGTGATTTGGTTGGCCGTGGCCGCCGCCATTTCCGTTGCCGCCGCTATTTGCTTCCTCCCACCAGTCTCTGCTCAGCTCTGATTGGGTGTGGACGTGCTCTCTCCTGTCTGGTGATTCTTGATACTTGTGATTCCTGTGTTATTTTGTGTTATTGTTTTTCTTTTCAGCTAGTGTTTTGTGACTGCTTTTACAGTTCTCTGTTTTAGCTGTGTTTTTGTCCAGGTTTTCCTGGCTATGTGTTACTAATCTTGTTATGTTCTAGGTTTTCTTCCACCTGAAGACGGGATCAGATTCCAGATCCCGAAACGTCGTGAAAATTGTTTTTTACTAATCAGTGATGGCAAATGTCCGCAAAAATCCTAATCAAAATATAAAATCACCATCACCAACAATGAATTTCAAACAAAGAACCAATATATCGCTCCGATTAGATATCGGAGTTGTGTATTAATAATTAAAAGAAACTCAAAAACTAAAAGTAAATTGTAACGTTCCTGGTGTTGGTCAAATGTACTAGTTTATATGGGTTCTTGGGGAATTCTTGCTTAACCACTAGACTGGAGGGCACTGGACACTCAAAGTCCGCAAGACTCCCAAGAACACATAACAAGCTTTAGTGATTCTCTTAAAAGCTACAAGTCGCTTTCCTACTGAGGTCGACGAGTGGCTTTAAAAACCTACATTGTCCTCTCTATCTCTCAAGACAGTGAGGAGAAAGTCAATCATTAAGGAGTAAACTTAATTCGAATGAATTAATTCAACATATTTAACAATCTTAAAATAACAGTTTGAATTAATCTGTTGTCTTACTGGTTTCAATCCTCGATTCGGTCTATTCTTTGCAGTTTAAGCCAAGGGCGCACCGAAGGGGGGGGCGAAAGGGACCGGTCCCCCCCGGGAGCTTAGAGAATTCCGCCGAGTTTAGGGTTAAAAATTCTTTCTTTCTTTTTATTCGCTTTAAACAACAATAAAGTTTCACAGAGAAGGTCGCCACCACCCCACCTCTGTTGCACCAATTCGTCATGCTTAAGACGTTTTAACGCAATTAATACAATTAGTTTAGTGTAAACTCGCTCAGAGAATTGCACGTTGTTGCGTTTGCCTTATATAGACCAATTATGAGTGAATGCTCACATTTGAACATCCACTAACATATAGAAAACAAAATTGATCAGTACTATTACGTTTTCAAAATATCTCATTGGGCTCCAGTCACGAAAAATAACGCGTTTCAAAGGCGTGAAACGGCCGCTACTCCGAATTGGCTCCTCCCATAAGGCCAAAGTTAACTTCCAAATTCGGTACAGCCTCAACCACTCAACCGAAGTCGTTTATTACTCATAGCTCATTTGAAAGAGCAACAAATTATCTAGTGATTCCAGTGAGCAGAATCTTGACATTGCTTTTGGTTTATTTGTAAAAAATTGCAACAAATTACGTTTTTGCCATTTAAAAAAATAATTTTACTGATTGTGATACCAAAATTCTGCTTCTCACTGAAATCATTAGATAACCTTTTGCTCTTTCAAATGAGCTATAAAGCAACGATTTTGGTTGAGCGGTTGAGGCTTTACCATATTTGAAAGTTAGTTTTGACCTTTTGGGAGAAGTAGGTAGTCGCGCGGGACTGGTGTCCCCTATTAAATTCTTAAGGATGCAGTAATAATAATATTTATGGAGCGGGCAAAGTTAGTATCCAGATTTATTAAACAGTGTAAAACTTATAAATCGTTATAATTTTTTCCTCTCGAAACAAACCTGGTAATGATTTTAATTTTGCCCCCTTAATTATACTCTTCTATGTTGAAACCTTTTCAAAATTATTTTTGAATAACCATTAAAATCCTTTTAATAATTTACTTAGTGAATATCATGTCCACTTCCTGTACACTTTCTGAAACTAAAAATATTTCATTAGTTCATTAATTTGCTCTCGTGTTTTTCATCATTACCGTTGAAACTGTAATTGACGTTTTACAACATAATTAGGTATATTAGTTGTAATTCTACACCGATCATCTGTTTATATTATAGTGGTGAAATAAAATTACGCATATTTACTATCTACGGTTAGGGTACGTTCACACGGGAGCCGCGGTACAAGACTTTTGGTAGTCGGTTTGGTAACCAGGGTACAAGACTGTTGGTAGCCGGGTTGGTAACCGGGGTACAAGACTGTTGGTAGCCGGGTTGGTAACCGGGGTACAAGACTGTTGGTAGCCGGGTTGGTAACCGGGGTACAAGACTGTTGGTAGCCGGGTTGGTAACCGGGGTACAAGACTGTTGGTAGCCGGGTTGGTAACCGGGGTACAAGACTGTTGGTAGCCGGGTTGGTAACCGGGGTACAAGACTGTTGGTAGCCGGGTCGGTAACCGGGGTACAAGACTGTTGGTAACCGGGGTACAAGACTGTTGGTAGCGGGGTTGGTAACCGGAGTAGTTTGTGGCGTCTATTTGGTCCACAAAGAGATGCCGCCAACTGATAAGCGGGGTCAAAGGTCAGTTCAGTCATTGACCCCGTGACGTCACTTGACGTCCGGCGGGAGATTTGAAATTGTGTTTTTTAATCCAAGATGGCGACGCCCATGAAGATGTTTTGGCGGGAATTATTTTTAGTTTAATATACATTGAATGCTATATGATTTGGTGACGTAGCAAGATGGCTGCTCCCTATTTGGCGGGGGGTTGTGGTATTTCATGTAGTATGTGGTTTTATATACATTGAGGGATATATTACATTTAAATATTTTTTGAAAAACAAGATGGCTGCTCGCTGTTGGCGGGAGTTTTGGTATTTTATATAGTACTAGCAGATATACCGCAGCTTCGCCCGCTGAAAGGATAGCTCATTTTAATTCAATTATATTATGCCTTGTGCAATTTTTAGGAATAATTAACAAATGGACTGATTTATTTGGGTCTTGTGCGTGCAATTAAACCCTTAAGATGCGGCTGATTATTCCACTCTAGATGAAAATGAGAAAGTGTAACGCTTCCTCTAAACATGTTCCCATAATGATTAGCAAATGGTATAAACTAACTTCCTCCAATTTCCCAAAACAGAGAATGAGGATAACCCGGAATATAAAACAAAGAAGACACTAAGGATGGATTTTCGACTTGACATCAATCTTAATTTAGCACGTTTTTGAAAATAAACTAAAAAGTGTAAGAAAAAGGAGGAGGTAAATATCTTGGCCAAAAACCTATTTCCCCCAAAAAGTTTCTCGCTAAACTTTTAAATTTTATTCTTTCAGTAGATTAGTCAAATTCAAATTCAAATTCAAATGCTTTATTTCACATAAAATTTGTATACAAAATATGCAACAAATTTGGTGAATTGTCAATCTTAATACTAAAAACAACAAAATCCTTTTCTAATATAAGACACATTTGGGCAATCGTTTTAATGACAACATGAATGATATTATGTTGTTTAAAAACAACATAGGGAAGCTCAAAATTAATTTTGCTAGTTCTTAAGGAATTCAGATAAAGAATAAAATGCCTGTGTCACAAGCCAAGCTTTAAGAGCCCGTTTGAAAGCTGACAATGAGTTGATCGCTCTTATGTTTTCTGGCAAATTGTTGAAAAAGCGAATTCCTGCGTAAGCCGGGCTTTTCTCAAATGATGCTGTTCTATGGGGAGGAAAGCTCAGCATCGATCCCTGTCTTGTATTGAATCTATGAAAATCACCAACTCTATTTAATGATGACATATTTTTAAAAGTCAAAATTAAAACATCCTGAATATAAAGTGAAAAGACTGTTAGAATATTGTTCTGTTGGAAGATCTGCCTACAAGGATGCCGAGGACAAAGACCAAATATAACTCTCAAAATCTTTTTTTGGCACTTAAGCAATTTTTCTAACAAATGGGAATTTCCCCAAATAGCGATGCCATAACGCAGTAAACTCTCACAGTAACCACGGTACACATCAATAAGCACCTCCTTGCTGCAGGTTGGTTGAAGAACCCTAATGGCAAACAGAGCAGAATTTGTGCGACGTAAGACATTTGATATTTGAGTCTGCCATGAGAGGGTTTGGTCAAATGAAATTCCTAAAAACTTGATAGTGTCAGAAGACTGAAGATTAGGTATTTCCAGATCTGGGGAATCTCTTCTATTGAGTTTGAAATGTACAGAGCTGGTTTTGGTCATGTTGAGTAATAGTCCATTGTCCTCAAACCAGATCTTAAACTTAGATAAAATATCTGTCGACCTATTTTCCAATTCCTGAAGATCATTTCCAGTTACCAAAACAGACACGTCGTCAGCAAACATATTGAGATGACTATGATTGACCTCAGAAACATGAAGATCGTTTATGTACAAAATGAATAATAATGGAGAGATTACACAGCCTTGGGGTACTCCAAGCTCTATGGTCTTGTAAGAAGAAGAAAAAGAACCAGAGGAATTGTTAATCAAAACTCTTTGCTGCCTACCAGACAAAAATGATTGAAACCAGTCAAGTGCAACTCCTCTCACCCCATAATGGAACAGTTTGTTTAGGAGGACCGTGTGGTTTACACAATCAAACGCTCTAGACAAGTCACAGAAGACACCAATAGTCTTCTGTGACCTGTCCAGAGCCTGGAGTAAGCGATCTGAAAAATCACACAATGCGCTGATTGTAGATTTCCCCCTTTGGAAACCGTGTTGATTTTTGTTGATGACTTGATACCGATCTAGATGGTCAGTTAGACGATTTAGAACGATTTTCTCATAAATGTTAGTTATCGTCCTTTTCTGTTCCCTGAAAATATTCTACAGGACTCCCATCCATAGTTAGGAAAAACAAAAATGGCCGCCATTTTGAATTTTTTCAAATAATTAATTAAAGCCGTCTGAGAAAGAATATTTTTAAAACCTTTCTTTTTTCGCATCTAAATCCTATAAAGAATTATTGTGCCAAGTTTCATGGCCCAAAGTCTTGTGGTTTTTGAGAAATTAAACTCTGAAAGCTAAAAGTGGCCGCCATATTGTATTTTATAATATACCATATTTAGGCCTTTAGAGACAAAATATTGCAAAATCCTTTCTTAGTAAGCATCTAGAGCTTGTAAGAAATATTTGGGCCGAGTTTCATGGCTCTAAGCCTAATAGTTTTTGAGAAATAGTGATCAGTCAGTCAGTCAGTCAGTCAATGGGTTTTGGCTTTTATATATATAGACTAGCTGATATACCCGCAGCTTCGCCTGCTGAAAAATGACTAATTTTAATTAACTCATATTATGCCATGTGCAATTTTTAGGAATAGTTACGAAATGGACTGATTTGGGTTATGGGCCATTGGCGTACAATTACACACTTGAGGTGCAGCTGGTAATTCCACCCTAGATTGAAGTGAGGAGGTATAACGTTTCCTCTAAAAATTTCCCCTCATGGTTAGCAAATGGTATGAATTAGCTTTCTCCCATTTGCCAACACAGAGAATGAGACATAACCCGGGATATAAAACATAAAAAAACGGTAAAGGCGGGTTTTCGACTCAACATCAGTATGAATTTAGTACGTTTTTGAAAATAGACCCAAAACTGTACGAAAAAGTAGACGGTAGGCCTATATTTCCCAAACCTTTCTCAATCACATTGAAGATCAGGTCTTTAACCTATCGATAAGGCTAAATTTTTGTTGCAATGATATATTTTTTAATTCAAATCATCACCTGATTAATTTTAATTTTGAAACTCCGTTTCTAGTGGATATACATGTACTCGAAATGAAATGTCCATAATGAGTATTAAGATTTTGGTTTGAGAAAGGTCTTATTTATTTATTAGACGGATAAACCATTTTAAGAGAATACAATATTGTACTTCGGGCGGTTCGTCCAACGCAAATAGCTGAAGTGGCATTTGACAAAAACATAGTGGGTGGCTGAAATAAATGTGTACATTTTATTCCCTTAGTAGATTGGATATCGTACCTTTTCTATCCCCTGAAAATAGGCCTTCCATCCATAGTTTTAAAAGCTGAAATAGCCGCCATTTTAAATTTTATAAAAAACTCTATTTTAGCCATCTGAGAGGGAACATTTTAAAAACCTTTCTTTATTCGCATCTAGTGCCTATAAAGAATATTTGGGTCAAGTTTCATGGCCCAAAGTCTTGTAGTTTATGAGAAAATGAGCTATGAAAGCTAAAAATGGCCGAAATTTTGCATTTCATAATATACCATATTCAAGCCTTTTGAGAGAAAATATTGCAAAATCCTTTCTTAGTACGCATCTAGAGTCTGTAAAGAATATTTGTGCCAAGTTACTGTGCCATAGTTTATAGTTTTTGAGAAACTGTGATCAGTCAGTCAGTCAGTCAGTCAGTCAATGGGTTTTGGCTTTTATATATATAGATGAAGTCAGGGCGGGAAATTTAAATTTTGATTTTATATACATTGTGGGATATATTACGTAGCAAGGCGAAACATTTAAATAATTTTTGAAAAACAAGATGGCTGCTCCCTGTTGGCGAGAGTTTTGGTATTTTATATATTATCAAGTCAGGGCGGGAAATTTAAATTTTGATTTTATACACATTGTGGGGTATATTATTTTCTGTCGGTATGGCGGGAGTTTTAAATTTGGATCGGTACAGTGGAAGGGGTATGTTTGTGTTTGCGATGAGATAAATTAATCTCGTACAAGTCTCAGTCTGTGTCCATAGCTTTTGAAGTCATCATGCGAACTTTTAAGTTTATATTTCCGCGTGGAAAGTGTGTTTACCATGCAAAACGTTTCCTTATGGCTGTGGAAGAAATTGGATTTGTGATGGATCGAATGGAAGTGTTGAAACATGGTGTTAAAGGGGACATGTTTATTATGAGGATTTTAGTGAATGCTGCGGACAAAGTTCAATTTATTTTATCAAATATAGCACCTGAGCACAAGATTGAAGTTGTCATACAAGTGGGTGTTTGGAGGTTGTTCATCGACAAGGCCTGTGATGTCTCCAACTTCAGTGTGATCGTCTCACCCGTAGATGGCGAAGACCATGCTGATATTGTTGCCGGCTTAACAAGAAGAAGGTTCCTGAGTGTCAGGTACAAAGGATGATATATGGACCCTAATGTTGAAGATGATGGCTACACCAGCGATCCTGACTTGTATAAGGATCCACACTATGTTTTTTTTCCATTAAATAGTATGTATGTATGTATTTTAAAATTTGTCCTTATTAAGTTGTAAATAATGTAAATAATTAAACTTAAATATCGTTGAATATATTTGTTGTGTTTTTTTTACCTTTAATAATAAAAGTCTATTCTTAAAATTATTTTGATTCTGAAGAATTTAATTGGGTTTTTAAATATAAAATGCTGTTATTTTTTCAAATTGGGTTGTATTTATTTTTTAAATAAAGATTTTTATAAAAATCCATGATGTTGTTTTGAATGATGAGAATAAGCAGAGACAATTTGCCTCTACCCGATGAGTCATTGGGGTGGTTGACTTTGGTAGTGTCAAGGGTTGATGTGTGCTAGAGAAGGGGTAGATGTGACTCATCAGTAAGTGACCATATAAAAGGGAGATAAGAATTTAAATCTTTAGTTTATTCTCAACAACGTTCGTGATGGTGCCTTCGAGTTTTCAGTAGCGGAACTTTGTGTAGTGTTGTGAGTTTGGCTGAGTGTTGTTATGTGTTGTTAAAGTAGGGGTATAAATAGTTTATTTTATCTTTTATTTAATTTCTGTAAAATGGATGATAATTATTTTATGGACATAGATGATTTGTCGGGTTTGACACAAAATCTCACTGTAGACTCTCTTAGTGACATTTCTATCCCGGAGCTCTCGGATTTATCTCAAGTCTTTGATCCAGATCTGTTTGATGAAATACTTACGCAAGAAATTCCTCTGCCACAATCACCCTTCCCTCCAGCCCACAATGTGGAAAATCCCCCCCTGACACCTAAAAATGTTGTTCCATCCCCACTGATGACGCCAGAAGACGCCCTTGACATCCCAGAATACCTTTTATCACCACCTTCACCGTTTAAAGATCCAGGCCCTCCAACTGAAAACTTAGAACCTGTAAATATTGATCCCCGAAAAAGATATTTGAAAAACTGTCCGACCTTAGAGCCCCCCCAAAAAACGAATTAGGATTAGTGAACCAAGTGAACCGTCTACTAGCAGGGAACCCCCAAAAAACTGTGTTAGTATTGGTGAAGCATCTATAATAATAATAATGATAATAATAATAATAATAATAATAGTAATAATTCAAATTCAAATTCAAATTCAAATTCAAATTCAAATTCTTTATTTCTCGCATGCGCATGCATCTTACACAGCAGTGCTTTAATAACCCTCTAGCTAAAAGCTATTTGAGGGAGAAGCTTAAAACTTATTTACATGCATTTTACAATTTATAAATTAATTTATAACTTTTTTTAATAATTTTTTTTCTCTGAAACTCATATCTATTTTCTCGGTCTACAATTTTCCGATGGGAAACACAAATTACAGAATAAATTAATATATGAGTTAACGAACAATAAATTACCAATATAAAATAACAAATATAAATTATGAAGCAACAAACTATTCAAAAAATAACAATTATAAAACTAATAACAACAGTTTTTTTATCGCTTAAATACATATATATAGTTACATACCTCTTCCTAGCTCAGAATACTCCAGTATTAAAGTTATACTCTTTGTACTGTTACCTCCCTAATCTTCCTCTATGCCACTTTCACTTTCTACAGAGCCCCGACATGTCAAACTACTTTGCTCTAGATTGTGCAAGGAAGTTGCTCAGGTCTACTTAACAAAAGATATAAAAACTAATAAAAAACCAAGAATTTCATTTATGAACCCCTTTTCAATCAATCTTTATAATATTGTTATGAATGCTAACAAATGTTTTAAGTGTGATAACCCTGTGTATTTACTAACACTACTAATCAACAAGGTGGGTAATGGTGTTTGTCTTTCTTCTAAGCCTAATTTTTAATCTTTCTAACATTTGTCTTGTTTTTATTTAGGGATTGTTAATAAAATGGCATTTTAGTTTATTTCTGAGCTGATTATGACTCTCTAAATTTTTGAGTTCTTCTGGTAATGAGTTTAACAAGTTAGGAATTCTATATTCAGGGACATTTTTACCATACCTATTGAAATATCTAAAAGTTCTGAATTGCCTCTGCCTAATACTATATCCTATATCATTTATTAGCCTATAATCTTCTACAAAATAATTTCTTACTATATCTGTATACTTTGCTAAGGAATCTAATGACATTAAACCCAAAAGTTGTAGTGGAATATTACCAAATAAAACTTTTACTATTCTACTTAAAATATTACTGAGTCTTTGTTTAACATACTCTGGAGCCAGGTAGTACACAGTTATTCCATAATATATCAAACTTTGTACCAGAGAAAAATAAATAATTCTTTTTGTGGTAATGGGGAAACAATTCCTTAGCCTGTAACACTTGAACATTATTACTCTTAAAGTGTTTGATATAGATGTGATATGAGAGTTAAACTTCATATCAGAATCTAAAATAATTCCTAAATGCTTAATATCAGAACAGTAAGACAATGGCAAGCAGCTACATCTATTATTTGACACATTTCTGACTCTATAAAAACAAACATTAGAATGACAATATAAGCCTAACTCTGCATTTCCCCCTTCTTGAATCCTAGGATTCCTAAATACAATAGCCTTTGTTTTATTTGCATTTAACTTAATATTATTATTAAAAAAATATTTTATGACCAAATTGAGATCTTCCTGCATTTGCCTAACACCTGATTTCAAGTCAGTGTGTACAACATAAAATATATTGTCATCAGCATACTGTAATAAACTACTGTTTAACTTTAAATTAGCCAAGTCATTAACATACACATTAAATAAGGTCGGAGATATCACACTCCCTTGAACCAAGCCGCAGGTTTGAATGTATTTTTCACTGACTATATTTCCAATACTGACATGACATACTCTGTCACTAAAATAACTATTAAAAAATTGTAGTAGTTTGCCACCAACACCAATGTTTTTTAATTTACTAAGGAGTATTTCATACTTAACAAGGTCAAAAGCCTTGGTGAGGTCGGTAGCTACAGCAATCACAAATTTATTTTCATTTAATGCTCTATTGATATCATTTACTAAGGTTTCTAAGAGATGAACTGTTGAGGTTTTTGGCATAAAACCAAATTGAGATTTACTTATGATTCCATGTCGGTCTAGATAATTTTGAAGCTGTATACATACATAATGTTCAACTATCTTTGTGATTGCTGAGACCGACCCCACCGGCCTAAAACAAGTGAAATCCTGCCTATTACCTTTTTTGAAAATAGGCCTTAAATATGTAACTTTCATATTTTTAGGTACTATTCCTGTTTCAAAAATTGTTTTTATTAGGTGCATGATAACCATTTTCAACTTAAATTGATTATTTTTTATATCCTGAGGCCTTACACTATCTGGTCCTGCAGATGATTTACCATTCAATTTACTAACAGCCATGTAATAAACATTATCATTTCCGGTCATAAAATTCATGCTTATTTTATCTCCAGCTGAATACATTCCAGTCTTAAAACTATTTTCTAAATCAAAAAGCTGTCCCTGCATTTCATCCTCAATATTTTCTACAGTTTCTTTAAAGCTATTCCTATATTGATTTGTCACATTAGCCAAGCCTATTTCATCATCATCTTTGTTTTTAAAACTGTCCTTTACAAAATTAGTGATTGTTGGCCTTTCTTTTTTATTAATATACTGATTTATTATATCCCATGTTTTTTTACTGTTATCAAAATTTTCAGAAAGCTCTCTTGAATAATATTTTACTTTTTCTTTTCTTATCTTATCAGTAAGCATGTTCCTTGATCTTTTAAATTCATTTCTTAAATCTATGTTATACTTATCTCTCTTAAGTGACCTCCACAATCGGTTTTTTTGATTTATCAACTGTTGTATTTCATTATTAAACCAAGGATTTTTCACCTCTCTTAAATTAACCTTAACTCTAATTTTGCACTTACTATATATTCTCTGAAATCTTAACACTATTTCTTCATATATTCCATTACAATCTCTTAAGTCTAAGATAGGCCACCAATTCTCTTGTCTTAAAGCTTCATCGACTAGTCTATTGCAAATTATTTGTTTGTAGCCTACGTTTTCATTTGGTCTGCTTCCAGTTTTTAAATCCAATACTAAACCTACCCAATAATGATCAGCTATTTTCTCTTCTACAATAAATTATTTATAATTATATTTCTGTACCCTAACATTAATATGATCAAGGCATGTAGAAACTAAGTTGTTGTTGTAAAATTCAACCCTTGTTGGCTTAATTATTGTATTTAATATACCATGAGAGTAAAGTACATCAAGATATTTTTCTGCACCATACATATGTGTGATATAACATAGATTTATGTCCCCTATCATTATTATATTTTTTTATTTTTAATTTCATCCGACAAAAATAGACCATCAAGCTCCTCAATGAAATAGTTGACATTTAGATTTGGAGGTCTATAGAAAGCCATAATTATGACGTTTTCAGTTTCAAAACACAGTTTCAGCAGTAGCAATTCTGCTGCCCTAAAATTAACCTCTATTTTTTCTACCCTAAACTTATCTCTATAAAAACATATGATACCTCCACCTTCACCTGTTTGCCTACATTGTGAAATACTATCAAAGCCTGTCAGACCATAAAGTGGAGCCTCTTCATTTTTTATTCTTACTTCATTTAAAATAATTATGTCAATATAGTCTATTGTATCATAAGACACAGATAACAAGGTATCCCAGTTTTTCCTTAAGCTCCTTATGTTTGTACCTAATATTGTTAAATTGTTATTTAGCCTATTACATCTCAGAAAATCTGTTGTTTTGTTAAAATCTGTTAATAATAATAATAATAATAATAATAATAATAATAATAATAATAATAATAATAGTAGTACACTCCATTGAACTTATCGCAGGCTTGCATTCAAGATTTGGAGCCGGATAGCGCATGGCTCACCAATCTTAAGCAGGAGTGGGCTGCTAAGGAGCTTCATGGGCGTCATGCCAATGAGCTTAGCAAGCCAGAGATTGACGAATCAGCTTCGAATGCTTGGCTCAGTTTTGGCGGGATATTTGCGGAAACCGAAGGGTTTATGATGGCAATCCAGGACCAGGTTGTGACAACTAAGAATTACTTAAAATATGTTGTCAAAGCGGATGTGCCAGATGACAGGTGTAGGAGATGTGGGCAAGCTTCTGAAACAATTCAGCATGTGACAGGAGCTTGTCAACTCCTAGCTGCTTCCGACTACCTGAAGCGCCATAACCAAGTGGCAGGCATTTTACATCAAGCCCTCGCTTTAAAATACGGCCTTAGAGAAAACACCGTGCCCTATTATGAATACCAGCCAAATCCGGTCCTGGAAAATGATAAATATAAAGTGTACTGGGACAGGTCAGTTATTACTGATAGGCCCATTGAGCATAACAGACCTGATATCATTGTAATGGACAAGCTGGCAAAAACAACACTTGTCATTGATATAGGCATACCCAACAGCCATAATGCCGAGCGCTATTACAATGAAAAAGTCAATAAATACATACCGTTGGCTGCGGAGATTAAAGAGTTATGGAGGCAAGACTCTGTTGTTATTTTGCCAATTTTAATATCGTCAACAGGGTTGTTCCTCAAAAAGGTGGTTAAAAACCTCCAGCGGTTAGAAATTAGTGAATATGAGAGGAATTTGATGCAAAAGGCAGTTGTGTTAAACACAACATCAATAGTTAGAACTTTTATGCATATATAATTATAAGTGCTTCATCTTGCCTTTGGCCGGTGGAATAAAGCAAGTACCCTTGTTTGGTGTTGAAACAAAATAATAATAATAATAATAATTTTTTTTTTTTTTGGTAGGAGGTGGAATGCGTTAACGCACACTGAGGGGCTCGTTGTCCCCTCAGTAGTGTCGGACTCCCACGAGCTCGATGTCCCGTGAACTACCGACTAAACCACCTCCCTCGGCACCGAGGACACTAGCCTGGAACTGTTTCACACATTACTTCGGGCTAGGCCTTTGATATTACGCCACTAGGGCAACCTCCTAGGGGAAAAGCTACAACTACAATTTTATATATGTTCATTTAGTTTTAACTTAACCTCGTTTTTTTTACTCTATGAACTCTAACCCCTCTCCCTCTCGACTTTAACTTTCACTTTTCGCTTGGAGTTCAGTCCTCTAACCTGTCAAAACACTTGGCCGAGCCTATGAGTTGATAGTGCACCTTTAATAATTTTTTTTTTTTGGGTAGGAGGCGGAATGCGTTTACGCACACTGAGGGGCTCGTTGTCCCCTCAGTACTGTCGGACTCCCACGAGCTCGATGTCCCGTGAACTACCGACTAAACCACCTCCCTCGGCACCGAGGACACTAGCCTGGAACTGTTTCACACATTACTTCGGGCTAGGCCTTTGGTATTTCGCCGCTAGGGCAACCTCCGTAAGGAAATGCTGAGGATTAAGGCCGATCGAGGTCGACCTTTTTCGCCCGAAGAATGGCCTGGACGTAGTGCTGGACACAGTTCCAGTTGCCCTCTCCCTGGAGCATAGCTCCGACGATGTTGTTTGGGCTGACGACCACGCCGATCTCAGATGAAAGCGAGGCTCGGCGGACGTGCCAACGGTCGCACTGAAAAAAGGTGTGCTCGGACGTGTCTGGGATGCCGGGGCAATACAGACAGTCCGGGCTGGCGACTTTGCCCATCCGGTGCAGATAGGCTCGGAAGTACCCGTGTCCAGAAAGAAACTGGGTCACGTAGTAATCGACCTCGCCGTGCTGCCGCTCCACCCATGGTCGGACGGATGGTATGAGCTGGAAGGTCCAACGTCCCCTCGGCTCGGCTTCCCAGTCGCGCTGCCAGGAGTCGAAGCTGCGATCGCGCTCTTCCCTGGCAGCTGTTTCCCGGCCCACTTCAGGCCTCCTCCGGTAAATCGCCTGCCTCTCCCTCGCGAGGAAGAGGACGGGGATGACTCCGGCGATCACCATCACAGCAGGCTCGGAGACTGTGCGGTAGGCCGAAGCGACCCGCAGAGCTCCTCGACGCTGGACTCGGGCAAGCCGGTCTCGGAAGACTCGCTTCTCGAGTGCGTGAGCCCATGCCTCCGCCCCGTACAGCAAGACTGACTGGACGGCAGTCATGAGCAGACGGCGCTTGCAGGAACGAGGACCGCCGACATTGGGCGTAAGCCTACCAAGGGCAGCGACACCCTTAGCGGCTTTGTCGGCGGCGCGCTGGATCTGCTCGCTGAAAGACAGTCTGCTGTCGACCATGACTCCCAGGTACTTTGCAGCAGGCTTAGTCTCGAGTGTGACGTCACCTATCTGCACCAGGAACACGGTGTTTATCCTCTTTTTGGTGAGGACGACGATCTCCGTCTTACTGGTAGCCAGGGACAAGCCGTGATCTTGCATCCACCCGTTGACCTTGGCCATTACTACGCTGAGCCTCAGTTTTGCCTGCTCGACGTTCCTCGCAGCGATCAAGGCAGCGACGTCGTCAGCATAGCCAACGAGGCGGGTCTCATCGGGCATGTCTAGCCTCAGCAAGCTATCGTAGGACACGTTCCAGAGATCTGGTCCGAGAATGGACCCCTGCGCAGCCCCGGAAGTGATGGGAATGCGCCGCTGACCTTCGGTCGTGTCGTACAACAGAACGCGGTCTGACAGATACGCTTCTATCATACGCAGGAGGTAGGAGGGAACTTGGAACGTATGCTCAAGCGCCCACAGCATATCGCTCCACCTGGCGGAGTTAAAAGCGTTCTTCACGTCGAGCGTGACAAGAAGGACCACGCGGCGCGACCAGTGGTTGTGGTCCTCCGCCCTCCGCACTGCCTCAACTACCTCTTGAATAGCGTCGATGGTAGAGCGACCGGATCTGAAGCCGTACTGCTGCGGGGACAAGTCCCCCGCAGAGACGATGGCCTCGGTCAGCCTGACGCGCAGGAGCTTCTCAAGCACTTTCCCGGCCGTATCGAGCATACACAGGGGTCGGAAAGAAGAAGGGGTCCCCGGTGTGCTCTTCGCCTTCGGGATAAGGACAAGGCGGGCAACCTTCCACGACGAAAAGAAAACGCCTTCCGCCAGACACGCGTTGAACATGTCGAGCAGAAGCCTTGGATTCACCTCCGCAGCGAGCTTGAGCACCTCCGCCGGAATGCCATCGGGACCGGGCGCTCTTCTGGGTCGTAGGGATCGGACGGCGGCGGTGAGTTCCTCTTCCCGGAAAGCTGGGAAGGCGCCTACCTCTCCGAATTCCCTGACTGGCCGAACTGGGTGGCTGGGAAACAGTGTGTCGACGACGGCGGCCATGGCTTGTGGTTCCATGACCGCAGGTGGTGAGCGAGCCCCTAGCTTCTGGGTTACAAGTTTGTAGCCCGTCCCCCAGGGGTCGTTGTCGATATCCTGACACAGCTGTTTCCAGCACCTGACTTTACTCCGGTTGATGGCACCGCGGAGCTCTCGGCGGGCCGCTCTGTGCTCAGCCGATCTGGCATTTGCATCAGGGCGGTTCCTGGCTCGCTGCGCAGCTCGTCGGAGACCAAGGCATCTCCTCCGGAGTTCCGCGATTTCAGGCGTCCACCAGTAAACCGGCTTCTTCCTGTGGCGGCGGGAAACTCCGGGCATCGACTGCTCACATGCGGTCGCGATGAGTCGCATCGTCGATGCTGCCAGATCTTCGGCACTTGTGAAATTCACAATGCTCTGGTCCTTAATTACTTCTTTAAAAGTGTCTTTGCTCAGACGACTGGTGTTCCAGCGTCGAGCCAGAGGAGCAGGTTCAGCGCGCAAGCGCGCGCCCTCGGGAAGGACCTTGAAAAGGATCGCCTGATGGTCGCTGGAGGAGTAGTCCTCACTGACACGCCAGTCGGAGATCCGCTGGGCAATCCCTTCAGAGGCAAGAGATATGTCAGGGATCGTCTCTCTGCACCCCGGACAGCGAAAGGTGGAAATGCCGCCCGTGTTGAGGATACAGAGGCCCGACCTGGCAGCCGACTCGAGGACGTAACGTCCTCGAGTGTCGGTCCGCGGGGAACCCCATTCCACGGCTTTGGCGTTAAAATCGCCACCGACTATGACCCCGCCAGAGGTGTTCATGATCTTATCCTCGATGGAATCGACCATGTGGCGGTAGTCTGCGATCGGTTGGTTAGGCGTGAGGTAACAGGAGAAGACGGTGAAACCCCTGCTCCTCACCCAAACGAAGCCGTTGCCCGATCCGGAATCGAGAACAGGCACCTTCCCGAGGTCCAAGATCCAAATCGCCGCAGTGCCGGAGGGGTCCGAGAACCACTGCGCAGAGCGTCGGTTCTGGTACTGCTCACTGAGAAGCAGTAGGTCAGCACCCTGCTCCGTGGCGAATTGGAACAGCAAGTCATTTGCTGTCCTGCTCCTCTGCATATTAAGTTGCAGAACACTGATCATTTCTGTTGGTTCTGGCGAAGCTCCTGGATGGCCCGCCTGTACTGCCCGCAACGACCAGACCCAGCGGAATGCTTGACCTGGTCGCCCTTCAAGCCGGCTTCTGTACACAGGACACAGGACAACGCTGCGTTGCACGCGCTGGCCCTGTGGTCCTGGCCGCCGCACTTGAAGCAGAGCTTGCTTCTATCGGGTCCAGAGCAGCGATTAGCGACGTGACCGAACCCCAGACATTTAAAACATCTGGAGGCCACGAGCTTCTCGCGTACCCGACAGCTCACGTACCAGATCTTCAGGTGGCCCTTCTCCAGGAGCTTCGCAGCTGCTCTGGCTCCCAGCGTAAGGATCGCCACCTTCTGGCCTCGAGCATTCGCCTTCGAGACGAAAGTCTTCACCTCGACGTTTTCGCCGATAGCGGATTTGACAGCTGCAGTCACCTCCGCCTCGGTCGTCAGCTCGTCGAGGTCCCTCACCTCCAGCGTCGACTTGGGCTCGAGAACGCTGACAGTCGCGTTCGCCCCCAAGATGTTCTTCAGGTCTTCGCTGAAGGCGGACTTGCTTTCGGAGGCGTCCCCGAGTTCGACCAGAAGATCGCCGGCTCGGGTCTTCCTCATGGCCTTGATAACGGCGCCCTTCTCATCGGGCTTCGCTTTGCTGCGAATCTCGCCCAGCACGTCGGCGTAGGATTTCCCCTCCGACGGCTTGATGAGAAGGGCGTCTGGCCGCGTCCTACGTGACCTCTTCTTCGGCACCTTCTTGTTGTCCTGAGGGCCGGGCTGGCTTCCAGGCTGCTGGGGTGGGACTTTCTTCTTCTTCCCCTTCCTCTTAACGACGTCGGTCCATTTCTCGGGGTCCGATGTCTCCCCTGGACCGTCACCTCTGGGTTTCTTCTCAGCCTCCGGTTGGGCGGGGCTGGAAGCAGCCCGTTTCCCACCGGCCGGCTGAGCCTTAACGCGCAGTGATGGGGTCGTCTGCGTCGAAGCAGTCACCGACTCGCACGACTGCCAAGATTTCCTCAGCTGAAGGATGTGGTTAAGGCTAGTCTCCAACTGGACTATGCCTTCCTGCACATCCCTGCTGATGTTCTTCTGCCTGCCTGTCGCGGCCTTCATGACAGCGAGGGTGGCGAAGCACTTTTGAAGGTGCTCCTCCTCCTGCTGCCTGGCAAGTGCAATCACCGCCTGGAAGGGGGACGGGTCGGTGTGCATCGACTCAACGCCGCCGGAAGATGCTTGCTCGGTGAGCACCGGTGTTCTTGTCACCGAGGCAGTTGGTGTCGCTCGGCCTTGTGGCGACCTCGCGACACGAGGCTTCCGGCCAAAGGGGTCTTCTACCTCGACGTCCCCACTTTGAGAGGGTAGGCGAGGAAATTGATCCCTCTGGTTCGTTTTTGGGGTTAGGGTACCCCGGGAAGGTTCTTGCACCTTTTGAATAGTTTTTTCTTGTGAACCGCTCATAATGTCTGGATTAGCCCCCAAGACTGGGCGTTTGTTACCCCCCAAAACAGTGCCCCAATGTGAATGTCAAAACCGACCCGTCGCCAGAGCAACTATATCCGTGTTCGACCGCCTCCAAAACACCGGCGGTCCCAGACGAGCAGTGGCCTCGGCAGAGCCCCCCCGTGACCGCAGCAGGGCCCTATCCGGTCGCCAACCGGCACCACCACGGCCAAGGGGATTTTCGCCGGCTGATAGGGCAGCCAGGTCAGCTGGCTGGGCTGACCCGGGCCCCTGTACTATCCGGCAGCCTGGGAGGTGCAGAACCCAGTTTTTAAGCTGTACCCTCTGCTCGTTCTAGACCCCCAGCGCAGTGGAGGCTGAAGAACACAGAGTCACCCCGGCAAGTAGGACGGAATGATTTAGAAAAACAACCGGGCTATTGAAATGATTCGGAGAATGGAGTTGTGAAAAGGAGACGCGAAAAAGGACCAGTGCGCCCCCCTCCCCTTTTAGTCGGCTCTTACGACAAGCAGGGGATACTGTTGGACATTCTGTCCCGGCCCAACACGGGGGGATAGTGCACCTTTAATAATAATAATAATAATAATAATAATATTAATAATAATAATAATTCCCCCCGTCTTGGGCCGGGACAGAATGTCCAACAGTATCCCCTGCTGGTCGTAAGAGCCGACTAAAAGGGGAGGGAGGTGCACTGGTCCTTTTTCGCGTCTCCTTTTCACAACTCCATTCTCCGTTTCATTTCAATAGCCCGGTTGTTTTTCTAAATCATTCCGGCCTATTTGCTGGGGTGACTCTGTGTTCTTCAGCGTCCATTGCGCTGGAGGTCTAGGACGAGCAGAGGGTACAGCTTAAAAACTCGGTTCTGCACCTCCCAGGCTGCCGGATAGTACAGGGGCCCGGGTCAGCCCAGCCAGCTGACCTGGCTGCCTTATCAGCCGGCGAAAATCCCTTTGGCCGTGGCGGTGCCGGTTGGCGACCGGATAGGGCCCTGCTGCGGTCACGGGGGGGCTCTGCCGAGGCCACTGCTCGTCTGGGACCGCCGGTGTTTTGGAGGCGGTCGAACACGGATATAGTTTCTCTGGTGATGGGTCGGTCTGACTTTCTCATCGGGGTACTATTGGGGGGTCAATGCCCAGTCTCGGGGGCTAAGCCAGACACTATGGACAGCACTGAAGGAAAAGAGACTCAAAAGGTGCAAGAATCAAAACGGGGTACCCTAACCCCACAAAGTAACCAGTCGCATAACCGCTCTTCACTGAGCGGGCCCGGTGACAAGGTGGCAAGCCCCTTCGAAAGAAGGTCGCGCATTGGAAGATCGCCGCCGAGCCGTGTCGTGACACCTGCCTCATCGGGGGCCAAAACACCTGTGGCCATCGATGAGACACCCACTGTAAATGAGCGGATGGATGATGGGTCGTCTCCCTTCGAGGCGGTCATCGCGCTCGCCAGGCAGCAGGAGGAGGAGCACATCAAAAAGTGCTTCGACACCCTCGCTGTGATGAAGGCCGCGACCACCCGGCAGAAGAACATCAGTCAGGATGTGAAGGATGGCATCGTCCAATTGGAGGCCAGCCTTCACCACATAATCCAGCTGAGGAGGTCGTGGCAGTCATGTGAGTCGGTGACTGCGTCGACGCAGACGACCCCATCACTGCGGGTGAAGGCTCAGCCGGCCGGTGGGAAGCGGGCTGCTTCCAGCCCCGCCCAACCGGAGGCTGAGAAGAAACCGAGAGGTGACGGTCCAGGGGAGACATCGGACCCCGAAAAATGGACGGACGTCGTTAGGAAACGACGGAAGAAGAGAGACCCTCCCCAGGAGCCTGGAAGCCAGCTCGGCGGACAAGAGAAGAAGAAGGCGCGAAAGAAGAGGCCCCGCAAGCAGCGGCCGGACGCTCTTCTCATCAAGCCGTCGGAGGGGAAATCTTACGCCGACGTGCTGGGCGAAATTCGCAGCAAAGCGAAGCCCGATGAGAAGGGCGCCGTCATCAAGGGCATGAGAAAGACTCGAGCCGGCGATCTTCTGGTCGAACTCGGGGACGCCTCCAAATGCAAGTCCGCTTTCAGCGAGGACTTGAGGACTCTTCTGGGAGCAAACGCAACCGTCCGCGTTCTCGAACCAAAGACGACGCTGGAGGGCGAGACCTCGACGAGCTGACGACCGAGGCGGAAGTGACCGCTGCCGTCAAAGCCGTTCTCGGAGAATCCGTCGAGGTAAAAACCTTCCTCTCAAAGGCGAATGCTCGGGGACAGAAGGTGGCGATCCTGACGCTGGGAGCCAGAGCTGCCGCGAAGCTCCTGGAGAAGGGCCACCTCAAAGTCTGGTATGTGAGCTGTCGGGTGCGCGAGAAGCTCGTGGCCTCCAGATGTTTTAAATGTCTGGGGTTCGGTCACGTAGCTAATCGCTGCCCTGGACCCGATAGAAGCAAGCTCTGCTTCAAGTGCGGCGGCCAGGACCACAGGGCCAGCGCGTGCAATGCAGTGTTGTCCTGTGTCCTGTGTACAGAAGCCGGCTTGAAGGGCGACCAGGTCAAGCATTCCGCTGGGTCTGGTCGTTGCGGGCAGTACAGGCGGGCCATCCAGGAGCTTCGCCAGAAACAACAGAATGATCAGTGTTCTGCAACTTAATATGCAGAGGAGCAGGACAGCAAACGACTTGCTGTTCCAATTCGCCACGGAGCAGGGTGCTGACCTACTGCTTCTCAGTGAGCAGTACCAGAACCGACGCTCCGCGCAGTGGTTCCCGGATCCCTCCGGCACTGCGGCAATATGGATCTTGGACCTCGGGAAGGTGCCTGTTCTCGATTCCGGATCGGGCAACGGCTTCGTTTGGGTGAGGAGCAGGGGTTTCACCGTCTTCTCCTGTTACCTCACGCCAAACCAACCGATCGGAGACTACCACCACATGGTCGATTCCATTGAGGATGAGATCATGAAAATCTCTGGCGGGGTCATAGTTGGTGGCGATTTTAACGCAAAAGCCGTGGAATGGGGTTCCCCGCGGACCGACACTCGAGGTCGTTACATCCTCGAGTCGGCTGCCAGGTCGGGCCTCTGTATCCTTAATACAGGCGGCATTTCCACCTTCCGCCGTCCGGGGTGCAGAGAGACAATCCCTGACATATCCCTTGCCTCTGAAGAGATTGTCCAGCGGATCTCCGACTGGCGTGTCTGCGAGGAGTATTCCTCTAGCGACCACCAGGGGATCCTCTTCAAGGTCCTTCCCGAGGGTGCGCACTTGCGCGCTGAACCTGCTCCTCTGGCTCGACGCTGGAACACCAGTCGTCTGAGCAAAGAACTTTTAAAGAATTAATCAAAGACCAGAGCATTATGAATTTCACAGGTGCCGAAGATCTGGCAGCATCGACGATGCGTCTCATCGCGACCGCGTGTGAGCAGTCGATGCCCGGAGTTTCCCGCCGCCACAGGAAGAAGCCGGTTTACTGGTGGACGCCTGAAATCGCGGAACTCCGGAGGAGATGCCTTGGTCTCCGACGAGCTGCGCAGCGAGCCAGGAACCGCCCTGATGCAAATGCCAGATCGGCTGAGCACAGAGCGGCCCGCCGAGAGCTCCGCGGTGCCATCAACCGGAGTAAAGTCAGGTGCTGGAAGCAGCTGTGTCAGGATATCGACAACGACCCCTGGGGGATGGGCTACAAACTTGTAACCCAGAAGCTAGGGGCTCGCTCACCACCTGCGGTCATGGAACCACAAGCCATGGCCGTCGTCGTCGATACACTGTTTCCCAGCCACCCAGTTCGGCCAGTCAGGGAATTCGGAGAGGTAGGCGCCTTCCCAGTTTTCCGGGAAGAGGAACTCACCGCCGCCGTCCGATCCCTACGACCCAGAAGAGCGCCCGGTCCCGATGGCATTCCGGTGGAGGTGCTCAAGCTCGCTGCGGAGGTGAATCCAAGGCTTTTGCTCAATATGTTCAACGCGTGTCTGGCGGAAGGCGTTTTCTTTTCTTCGTGGAAGGTTGCCCGCCTTGTTCTTATCCCGAAGGCGAAGAGCACACCGGGGACCCCTTCTTCTTTCCGACCCCTGTGTATGCTCGACACGGCCGGAAAAGTGCTTGAAAAGCTCTTGCGCGTCAGGCTGACCGAGGCCATCGTCTCTGCGGGGGACTTGTCCCCGCAGCAGTACGGCTTCAGATCCGGTCGCTCTACCATCGACGCTATCCAGGAGGTAGTTGAGGCAGTGCGGAGGGCGGAGGACCACAACCACTGGTCGCGCCGCGTGGTCCTTCTCGTCACGCTCGACGTGAAGAACGCCTTCAACTCCGCCAGGTGGAGCGTATGCTGTGGGCGCTTGAGCATACGTTCCAAGTTCCCTCTTACCTCCTGCGTATGATCAAGGCGTATTTGTCAGACCGTGTTCTTTTGTACGACACGACCGAAGGCCAGCGGCGCATTCCCATCACTTCCGGGGCTGCGCAGGGGTCCATTCTCAAATAATAATAATAATAATAATAAGTTTTTTTTTGGGTAGGAGGTGGAATGCAATTACGCACACTGAGGGGCTCGTTGTCCCCTCAGTAGTGTCGGACTCCCACGAGCTCGATGTCCCGTGAACTACCGACTAAACCACCTCCCTCGGCACCGAGGACACTAGCCTGGAACTGTTTCACACATTACTTCGGGCTAGGCCTTTGATATTACGCCGTTAGGGCAACCTCCGTGGGGATATCCTGAGGATTAAGGCCGATCGAGGTCGACCTTTTTCGCCCGAAGAATGGCCTGGACGTAGTGCTGGACACAGTTCCAGTTGCCCTCTCCCTGGAGCATAGCTCCAACGATGTTGTTTGGGCTGACGATCACGCCGATCTCAGATGAAAGTGAGGCTCGGCGGACGTGCCAACGGTCGCACTGAAAGAAGGTGTGCTCGGACGTATCTGGGATGCCGGGGCAATACAGACAGTCCGGGCTGGCGACTTTGCCCATCCGGTGCAGATAGGCTCGGAAGTACCCGTGTCCAGAAAGAAACTGTGTCACGTAGTAATCGACCTCGCCGTGCTGCCGCTCCAGCCATGGTCGGACGGATGGTATGAGCTGGAAGGTCCAACGTCCCCTCGGCTCGGCTTCCCAGTCGCGCTGCCAGGAGTCGAAGCTGCGATCGCGCTCTTCCCTGGCAGCTGTTTCCCGGCCCACTTCAGGCCTCCTCCGGTAAATCGCCTGCCTCTCCCTCGCGAGGAAGAGGACGGGGATGACTCCGGCGATCACCATCACAGCAGGCTCGGAGACTGTGCGGTAGGCCGAAGCGACCCGCAGAGCTCCTCGACGCTGGACTCGGGCAAGCCGGTCTCGGAAGACTCGCTTCTCGAGTGCGTGAGCCCATACCTCCGCCCCGTACAGCAAGACTGACTGGACGGCAGTCATGAGCAGACGGCGCTTGCAGGAACGAGGACCGCCGACATTGGGCATAAGCCTACCAAGGGCAGCGACACCCTTAGCGGCTTTGTCGGCAGCGCGCTGGATCTGCTCGCCGAAAGACAGTCTGCTGTCGACCATGACTCCCAGGTACTTTGCAGCAGGCTTAGTCTCGAGTGTGACGTCACCTATCTGCACCGGGAACACGGTGTTTATCCTCTTTTTGGTGAGGACGACGATCTCCGTCTTACTGATAGCCAGGGACAAGCCGTGATCTCGCATCCACCCGTTGACCTTGGCCATTACAACGCTGAGCCTCAGTTTTGCCTGCTCGACGTTCCTCGCAGCGATCAAGGCAGCGACGTCGTCAGCATAGCCAACGAGGCGGGTCTCATCGGGCATGTCTAGCCTCAGCAAACTGTCGTAGGACACGTTCCAGAGATCTGGTCCGAGAATGGACCCCTGCGCAGCCCCGGAAGTGATGGGAATGCGCCGCTGACCTTCGGTCGTGTCGTACAACAGAACGCGGTCTGACAAATACGCTTCTATCATACGCAGGAGGTAGGAGGGAACTTGGAACGTATGCTCAAACGCCCACAGCATATAGCTCCACCTGGCGGAGTTAAAAGCGTTCTTCACGTCGAGCGTGACGAGAAGGACCACGCGGCGCGACCAATGGTTGTGATCCTCCGCCCTCCGCACTGCCTCAACTACCTCCTGAATAGCGTCGATGGTAGAGCGGCCGGATCTTAAGCCGTACTGCTGCGGGGACAAGTCCCCCGCAGAGACGATGGCCTCGGTCAGCCTGACGCGCAGGAGCTTCTCAAGCACTTTCCCGGCCGTGTCGAGCATACACAGGGGTCGGAAAGAAGAAGGGGTCCCCGGTGTGCTCTTCGCCTTCGGGATAAGAACGAGGCGGGCAACCTTCCATGAAGAAAAGAAAACGCCTTCCGCCAGACACGCGTTGAACATATCGAGCAGAAGCCTTGGATTCACCTCCGCAGCGAGCTTGAGCACCTCCGCCGGAATGCCATCGGGACCGGGCGCTCTTCTGGGTCGTAGGGATCGGACGGCGGCGGTGAGTTCCTCTTCCCGGAAAACTGGGAAGGCGCCTACCTCTCCGAATTCCCTGACTGGCCGAACTGGGTGGCTGGGAAACAGTGTGTCGACGACGGCGGCCATGGCTTGTGGTTCCATGACCGCAGGTGGTGAGCGAGCCCCTAGCTTCTGGGTTACAAGTTTGTAGCCCATCCCCCAGGGGTCGTTGTCGATATCCTGACACAGCTGTTTCCAGCACCTGACTTTACTCCGGTTGATGGCACCGCGGAGCTCTCGGCGGGCCGCTCTGTGCTCAGCCGATCTGGCATTTGCATCAGGGCGGTTCCTGGCTCGCTGTGCAGCTCGTCGGAGACCAAGGCATCTCCTCTGGAGTTCCGCGATTTCAGGCGTCCACCAGTAAACCGGCTTCTTCCTGTGGCGGCGGGAAACTCCGGGCATCGACTGCTCACACGCGGTCGCGATGAGACGCATCGTCGATGCTGCCAGATCTTCGGCACCTGTGAAATTCACAATGCTCTGGTCTTTAATAACTTCTTTAAAAGTGTCTTTGCTCAGACGACTGGTGTTCCAGCGTCGAGCCAGAGGAGCAGGTTCAGCGCGCAAGCGCGCACCCTCGGGAAGGACCTTGAAGAGGATCCCCTGGTGGTCGCTAGAGGAATACTCCTCGCAGACACGCCAGTCGGAGATCCGCTGGACAATCCCTTCAGAGGCAAGGGATATGTCAAGGATCGTCTCTCTGCACCCCGGACGGCGAAAGGTGGAAATGCCGCCCGTATTAAGGATACAGAGGCCTGACCTGGCAGCCGACTCGAGGACGTAACGACCTCGAGTGTCGGTCCGCGGGGAACCCCATTCCACGGCTTTGGCGTTAAAATCGCCACCGACTATGACCCCGCCAGAGGTGTTCATGATCTCATCCTCAATGGAATCGACCATGTGGCGGTAGTCTGCGATCGGTTGGTTAGGCGTGAGGTAACAGGAGAAGACAGTGAAACCCCTGCTCCTCACCCAAACGAAGCCGTTGCCCGATCCGGAATCGAGAACAGGCACCTTCCCGAGGTCCAAGATCCAAATCGCCGCAGTGCCGGAGGGATCCAAGAACCACTGCGCGGAGCGTCGGTTCTGGTACTGCTCACTGAGAAGCAGTAGGTCAGCACCCTGCTCCGTAGCGAATTGGAACAGCAAGTCGTTTGCTGTCCTGCTCCTCTGCATATTAAGTTGCAGAACACTGATCATTTCTGTTGTTTCTGGCGAAGCTCCTGGATGGCCCGCCTGTACTGCCCGCAACGACCAGACCCAGCGGAATGCTTGACCTGGTCGCCCTTCAAGCCGGCTTCTGTACACAGGACACATGACAACGCTGCATTGCATGCGCTGGCCCTGTGATCCTGGCCGCCGCACTTGAAGCAGAGCTTGCTTCTATCGGGTCCAGGGCAGCGATTAGCTACGTGACCGAACCCCAGACATTTAAAACATCTGGAGGCCACGAGCTTCTCGCGCACCCGACAGCTCACATACCAGACTTTCAGGTGGCCCTTCTCCAGGAGCTTCTCAGCTGCTCTGGCTCCCAGCGTGAGGATCGCCACCTTCTGACCCCGAGCGTTCGCCTTTGAGAGGAAGGTTTTCACCTCGACGTTGTCGCCGATGGCGGATTTGACGGCAGCAGTCACCTCCGCCTCGGTCGTCAGTTTGTCAAGGTCCCTCACCTCCAGCGTCGACTTGGGTTCGAGAACGCGGACGGTCGCGTTCGCCCCCAAGATAGTCTGCAGGTCCTCGCTGAAGGCGGCTTTACTTTTGGAGGCGTCACCGAGCTCGACCAAAAGATCGCCGGCTCGGGTCTTCCTCATGCCCTTGATGACGGCGCCCTTCTCATCGGGCTTCGCTTTGCTGCGAATTTCGCCCAGCACGTCGGCGAAGGATTTCCCCTCCGACGGCTTGATGAGAAGAGCGTCCAGCCGCTGCTTGCGGGACTTCTTCCTCGGTGCCTTCTTCTTGTCCTGGGTGCCAGGCTGGCTTCCAGGCTGCTGGGGAGGGTCTCTCTTCTTCCCCCTCTTCCTGACGACGTCGGTCCAGTTTTCGGGGTCCGATGTCTCCCCTGGACCGTTTCCCCGAGGTTTCTTCTCAGCCTCCGGTTGGGCGGGGCTAGAAGCGGCCCGCTTCCCACCGGCCGGCTGAGCCTTTACCCGCAGTGACGGGGTCGTCTGCGTCGAAGCAGTCACCGACTCACATGACTGCCACGACCTCCTCAACTGGATGATGTGGTGAAGGCTGACCTCCAATTGGACGATGCCATCCTTCACATCCTGGCTGATATTCTTCTGCCGGTTGGTCGCGGCCTTCATCACAGCGAGGATGTCAAAACACTTTTTGATGTGCTCGTCCTCCTGCTGCTTGGCGAGCGCGATGACTGCCTCGAAAGGAGACGTTCCATCGTCCATCCGCTCGTTTAGAGTGGGTGTCTCATCGGTGGCCGCTGATGTTCTGGCAACCGATGAGGCAGGTGTCACGACACGGCTCGGCGGCGATCTTTCAACCCGCGACCTTCTTTCGAAGGGGCTTGCCACCCCGTCGTCAAGCCCGCTCAGAGAAGAGCGTTGTTGGTTGCTTTGTGGGGTTAGGGTACCCCGGGAAGATTCCTGCACCTTTTGAATTGTTTTTCCTTTTGAACCCTTCATGATGTCTGGATTAGCCCCCAAGACTGGGCGTTTGTTACCCCCCAAAACAGTACCCCAATGTGATTGTCAAAACCGACCCGTCACCAGAGCAACTATATCCGCGCTCGACCGCCTCCAAAACACCGGCGGTCCTAGACGAGCAGTGGCCTCGGCAGAGCCCCCCCCGTGACCGCAGCAGGGCCCTACCCGGTCGCCAACCGGCACCGCCACGGCCAAGGGGATTTTCGCCGGCTGATAGGGCAGCCAGGTCAGTTGGCTGAGCTGACCCGGGCCCCTGTACTATCCGGCAGCCTGGGAGGGGCAGAACCCAGTTTTTAAGCTGTACCCTCTGCTCGTCCCAGACCTCCAGCGCAATGGAGGCTGAAGAACACAGAGTCACCCCGGCGAATAGAACGGAATGATTTAGAAAAAACAACCGGGCTATTGAAATTAAACGGAAAATGGAGTTGTGAAAAGGAGACGCGAAAAAGGACCAGTGCGCCCCCCTCCCATTTTAGTCGGCTCTTACGACAAGCAGGGGATACTGTTGGACATTCTGTCCCGGCCCAACACGGGAAAATAATAATAATAATAATAATAATTTTTTTTTTGGGTAGGAGGTGGAATGCGTTTACGCACACTGAGGGGCTCGTTGTCCCCTCAGTAGTGTCGGACTCCCACGAGCTCGATGTCCCGTGAACTACCGACTAAACCACCTCCCTCGGCACCGAGGACACTAGCCTGGAACTGTTTCACACATTACTTCGGGCTAGGCCTTTGATATTACGCCGCTAGGGCAACCTCCGTGGGGAAATGCTGAGGATTAAGGCCGATCGAGGTCGACCTTTTTCGCCCGAAGAATGGCCTGGACGTAGTGCTGGACACAGTTCCAGTTGCCCTCTCCCTGGAGCATAGCTCCGACGATGTTGTTTGGGCTGACGACCACGCCGATCTCAGATGAAAGTGAGGCTCGGCGGACGTGCCAACGGTCGCACTGAAAAAAGGTGTGCTCGGACGTGCCTGGGATGCCGGGGCAATACAGACAGTCCAGGCTGGCGACTTTGCCCATCCGGTGCAGATAGGCTCGGAAGTACCCGTGTCCAGAAAGAAACTGGGTCACGTAGTAATCGACCTCGCCGTGCTGCCGCTCCAACCATGGTCGGACGGATGGTATGAGCTGGAAGGTCCAACATCCCCTCGGCTCGGCTTCCCAGTCGCGCTGCCAGGAGTCGAAGCTGCGATCGCGCTCTTCCCTGGCAGCTGTTTCCCGGCCCACTTCAGGCCTCCTCCGGTAAATCGCCTGCCTCTCCCTCGCGAGGAAGAGGACGGGGATGACTCCGGCGATCACCATCACAGCAGGCTCGGAGACTGTGCGGTAGGCCGAAGCGACCCGCAGAGCTCCTCGACGCTGGACTCGGGCAAGCCGGTCTCGGAAGACTCGCTTCTCGAGTGCGTGAGCCCATACCTCCGCCCCGTACAGCAAGACTGACTGGACGGCAGTCATGAGCAGACGGCGCTTGCAGGAACGAGGACCGCCGACATTGGGCATAAGCCTACCAAGGGCAGCGACACCCTTAGCGGCTTTGTCGGCGGCGCGCTGGATCTGCTCGCCGAAAGACAGTCTGCTGTCGACCATGACTCCCAGGTACTTTGCAGCAGGCTTAGTCTCGAGTGTGACGTCACCTATCTGCACCGGGAACACGGTGTTTATCCTCTTTTTGGTGAGGACGACGATCTCCGTCTTACTGATAGCCAGGGACAAGCCGTGATCTCGCATCCACCCGTTGACCTTGGCCATTACTACGCTGAGCCTCAGTTTTGCCTGCTCGACGTTCCTCGCAGCGATCAAGGCAGCGACGTCGTCAGCATAGCCAACGAGGCGGGTCTCATCGGGCATGTCTAGCCTCAGCAAGCTATCGTAGGACACGTTCCAGAGATCTGGTCCGAGAATGGACCCCTGCGCAGCCCCGGAAGTGATGGGAATGCGCCGCTGACCTTCGGTCGTGTCGTACAACAGAACGCGGTCTGACAAATACGCTTCTATCATACGCAGGAGGTAGGAGGGAACTTGGAACGTATGCTCAAGCGCCCACAGCATATCGCTTCACCTGGCGGAGTTAAAAGCGCCAGTCGAAGATCCGCTGGGCAATCCCTTCAGAGGCAAGAGATATGTCAGGGATCGTCTCTCTGCACCCCGGACGGCGAAAATAATAATAATAATAATAATAATAATAATAATAATAACAATAATAATAATAATAATAATAATAATAATAATAATAATGTTCCTTTGTTCACGGAACAGGAGCTCGTGGCAGCATCGTCTGCCATGCACAACAACAGAGCTCCAGGCCCAGATGGCATCCCGGTTGAGGCTCTGAAGGTTGTGGTGGAAAGTCACCCACACTTGCTGCTACGCATGTTCAACGCGTGTTTGGCGGCGGGTGTGTTTCCGTCACGCTGGAAGATAGCTAGACTGGCGCTCATCAGTAAAGGCAAAGGTGATCCAGAGTCTCCGTCGGCGTACAGACCTCTCTGTATGCTGGACACGGCGGGTAAACTCTTTGAGAGGTTGCTGAAACCCAGGTTGAGGTCGGCCGTCGAAGCCGCCGGGGACTTGTCCCCTCGGCAACACGGCTTTCGGAAAGGCCACTCAACCCTGAATGCCGTAACTGAAGTCCTGGGCGCCGTCCAGCAGGCTGACACAACCTGCCATCTGGCCAGGCCGATCGTGCTGCTGGTCACCCTGGACGTGAGGAACGCGTTCAATTCTGCCCGTTGGGTGGATATGCTCGAGGCGCTGCAGCGTGACTTCAGGGTACCCGATTACCTCTTGGTCGTGGTACAGGACTACCTGAAGGATCGCAAGCTGGTGTACAGCACTGAAGCAGGAGTCCGTTCCAAAGTGGTCACAGCCGGCGCGGCACAAGGGTCGATCCTCGGCCCTGACCTTTGGAATGTGGCATACTACGGGTTGCTTCGCCTCGAGATGCTACCAGGAGTTTTTCTTGTGGGCTACGCAGACGATGTAGCCGCAGTCATCACGGCTCGGGATCCGGAGTTGGCCCAGCTTCGCCTCAACCAGGTGATGTTTCGGGTCAACAGATGGATGAGCGGTCATGGACTTGAGCTGGCGGTCGCCAAGACCGAGATCGTCATGCTCACTCGACGGAGGATCCGCACAGTAATCCCCATGACTGTCGGTGACGTCGAGGTCCAGACGAAGACTGCGGCGAAGTATCTGGGAGTTGTGCTCGACTGCCGTCTCACGTGGTGGGAGCACATCCAGACTGTCTGCGACAAGGCGGCGAGGGTTGTTCTGTCGCTCAGTAGATTGATGGGGAACATCGGAGGTCCGAGGGCTAGCAAGAGGCGACTCCTCATGTCCACCGTCAACGCCATTCTTCTCTACGGCGCAGAAGTGTGGGCGGGTGCCATGGGAGTCAAGAAACACAGCAAGAGAATTCTCTCTGTTCAACGCAGGGCTGCGCTCAGGATCGCCTGTGCGTATCGCACCGTGTCTGGACTGGCTGTCATGGTTGTGGCTGGAGTGATTCCCCTCGATTTGCTCGCCGTTGAGAGGCAGAACATCTTTCGCCGCGCTCCGGATCTCGGCAGAGACCAAGCTGCTGAGGAGGCGAGACTCGTCACTCTGCGGGCCTGGCAGGAGCGGTGGAACGACGGACCAGAAGGGCGATGGACATTTCGTCTCATTCGAGACATCAGCCCGTGGTTGAGCCGTACCTTTGGGGAAATTGATTTCTTCTTGTGTCAATTCCTGACGGGTCATGGCTACTTCAGGGATTACCTTTTTCGCATGGGAAAGGTGAGGTCACCTCAGTGTAGGTACTGCCCGGAGGAGGTGGATGATGCTCATCATACCTTTTTCCGGTGCAGACGTTTCGCTGAAGATAGGAGGAGGCTTGTTTCTGCAGTCGGCGATCTATCCCCGGACGTCGTTGTGGGAGCAATGCTTCGCAACGAAGAATCCTGGAGAGCGATTGCGCTTTTCGTGCAATCCGTACTTCGGCGGAAGCGAGATGATGGATGCTTAGGTGACCTCTAAGTATCCTGAAACAGTGACTTGACCCGTCAGGGCGCAAGACACGCGGACCAGTGCTGAAGTTGTCCGATAAGGGTTCCGGCCTGGTTTTCCCCGCGGCTCCGTAGGAGGTTTAGTGGGTACACCTCGACCAACATCTGAGAGGGAGTCCCACACTGTTCCTTGGGTTCGCGCATAAAGCGTTCCTCCTACGTAAAAAAAAAAATAATAATAATAATAATAATAATAATAATGATAATAATCATTTTATTGCAGTTGACAATAGTACAATTGTATTGCAAAAGTCAAAATATAATATATAGTCTTTGTTGGTCAGTAAGGAAAACCTTATAAAACATCACGGTTTAACACCAGTGCTAAAATTTCATTCGCGAAAATACCTAAAATTTAGATTTCCCAGCGATTCATCGTGAATTCTTCAACAGAGTACAGAACTTTTGACACCAAGAGGCGTTTCAATCGAGATTTGAATTGATTTTGATTTGGACATTGTTTTATGCCCTCAGGGAGCTTATTGAGAAATTTGACCCCAATCTGTGACGGCAAGTGTTCAAAAGCCACAGTTCTGTGTTGCCGGGGGCGATAGTTGTCCCTACCCCTCGTTCTATACTGATGGATTTGATTACCTTGGACGAGGGGGCATCTATATTTACAGTAGGTGGTTACCTCCATAATATAGAGACTGGGCACTGTGAGTAAGCCAAGCTCCCTGAAGGCATCCCTGCAAGACTCTCTGGCCTGCAATTTGTAGATGATTCGGGCTGCCTTTTTTTTGCAGTCTGAAAATTCTTTGTTGTCTAAATTTAGCACAACTACCCCAAAGTCTTATTCCGTAGGAAACGTGGGGGTATATTAGGCCAAAATAGGCCATTAAAAGCATGTCTTTGGAACAGAATTTGGCAAGGTTACGTAGTGCAAATATTCCGGACGTAACCTTGGTGCACATGCTGTCAATGTGATCCTCCCAAGTCAGCCCTTTATCGTGGTGCATCCCTAGGAATTTCACGGAATCTGCAACCTCTAAGAGGTCATCATCCACCATTACTGCAGTTGGCAGGTCCAGCTCCTGCCGCCGCAGAGAAAATGAAATTACGTTTGATTTTGAACTGTTGGTTTTCAAATTTATCTCAGAAAATTTCTGGATGCAAGAGTTGAGATTGATAAATGATTTTATTTCTAACTCTTGTTTTGTTTGAGCATTTACACAGATGGTTGTGTCATCTGCATATTGGATAATTTTTCCATTCGGAATTGACGAATTTATAAACTCGTCTAGTAGAAAAACTATATTATATTATCTACTAGTAGAAATCTTGTGAACCAGTTCCATCTAACCCCAGTGTGAGTGATTAGTTTGGGAGGGGAAACGGTGTGCCTTACACCATCACGAACGTTGTTGAGAATAAACTAAAGATTTAAATTCTTATCTCCCTTTTATATGGTCACTTACTGATGAGTCACATCTACAATGACAGAGTGGGGTTATCATTTATGAATGCGTCAAGACCTGAACATAGAGCCATTGGTGTGAGTCTTCGACGAGCAGATCAACTGAATGGAGCGGTTGTTCTCCAAACGATCGAATCTATTGTCCAGAACAATGCTCAATTTTTCATCGATGGACCCTTGCAAGTAAGTATTATGATATTCTTTTAAAAATCACTAAACTAGTTAAATATTATGCCAAGAAAATTTTTAAACCAAGCAAATATGTGTTATAAACAAATACTTTTTATACACTAATAAAACTTCAAATTTCCTAAAATTAAACAAGAATATAAAAATACTTTAATTTAATGTGTCATAATCAAACACTTTTTTTATGTACTAAATAAAACCAGCAAATTTCCTAAAATTAAACATGAATATAAAAGTACTTTAATTTAATGTGTCATAAACAGATACTTATTTTATATACTAATAAAACCGTCAAATTTCCTAAAATTAAACATAAAAATAAAAATACTTTCATTTAGCTCGTTTTGTTTGAGTTATCTAATAACGCGTTTTTCTTGATCACAGATTAATTTTGAATCCAGTAAAAGTGACTCTAAAATTTAAATTTTAAGCTCAGAAACTATTTCCAATAATTATTTGAGAGTTTTGCTATAATACTTGTAGAATCGGTCTTTACTTAAATTTATTATAATTCAAATAAAAATATTTTAACTAACCGTAAATTTTATTCTAATGCAACACGAATGTATGTTGCAGGTCAAATGGTTGCACGTTGTGATGGATAATGGGGAAGTAGACAATGCGTCATCTTTTCGGAATTTTTGCACAAGAAAGAAATCGATATACGTAGTTAAAAACCCTGAAGATAACCTATGTTTGCCGAGGGTGTGACATGCGCAACTTATTTAACAAGCCAGGCCAAATAATTCAGGACTGATCACTCTGTATTATTGATTCAATTAAATCTAAAATGTTTACTGCGTATCCCCGTAGGTGCCAATTTTATGGGATACCGTACTTTATTAATTTTGAAATTTTAGGGAATGTCAGCAAAGTGCCGTTTGCATTTAAAGTAATTGTACGTCAAGGTGGTAAGTTGACAAGCTAACACTTGGGTAATTGGATTCGTAAATCATACATCAGCATCTCACAATATATATATATATATATATATATATATATATATATATATATATATAATTTATTGATCCTGCTTTTTACTCTTGACAAAATTATATGCTATTTTCAGCAAATAAACCTTGTTATTCTAATCTTACTTGTGCGACTAATTATACTGATCACCCATCTCCAAGCTGAAGTTTTGAATCGAATCGAACCGAACCCGTCTGGAACAATATTCCAAATATGGTAAGATACAGTAATTCAAAATTAAATAATAAAATCATATTACAAAATTACATTTTTATGACAATTAAAAATATTATAACACATGTGCTTTTATCCTGCAAAATTATACATGAAAGATAATTGTAAAGTTTGCACATTTTCTCATTAAATACTCAAAATGAGCAAAATTGAATTTATATAAACATTACATTATACATTGCAACTCAAATTAATCAAGAATACAATAATACAAAGGTTTTGAGAATTAAATTAATTAAATATAATTATTTCACTTAATATATCAACGGGCATGAATAGTTTCTTTGGGTGTCAGTTTAAAAGTGATTCAGCAAGTTTTGAAAGAAAAAGCAAAGACTTAATACAGAGTGCCAACCCGACAAAGCATGATACATATTGTAAGTTTCTAATATTGTTAATTATATATATATATATATATATATATATATATATATATATATATATATAATAATGCTAATACTATATACATTGATTTTTGATTCTATGCAACATAATAATATTGTTTTTAAAATAACGAAAATTATACAATATAATATATTATCAGTACAAAATATCCCCTACTACCCTTAATTTTCAGTTATTTTGAAAACAATCAACAATTTTAATAAATAATCTTTCTTTAAAATAAGGTTCCATTATGCACCCTTGCGTAATGCCTACAACTTCCAGAAGCAACACGCAACACAAGGTTTGACAAGGCAAATAGTCTCATTATTGACAGACAGACTGCAGCACTGTACAGAGCTGTGCCAGTTCTACCAACATAAGTTTTTACAAACAACAAATTACACCTTTTTATTCATTTGAAAAGCAACTAAAAGGCTTCTTAAATCACTAGCTTTGTGATTATTTTAGTAAAAAATTATGGTTCAACTATTCTTCTTATCTAAGAATGTAAATTTAAGACGATAAAGGTAAAGGCACTTAAAATTACCTTATTCCCAATTGTACAAAGAAAATTTCTAATTTGGCCAAACTGCAAGTCTGGTGACTTTGACTTTCATTGTCCGGTGTCCCAGTCCCAGTGTCCATTTGTAAAATAGTTTTTGTGTGCAGCATGTCGTGTTTGTTTGTTTAGTGCGGTGTTTTGTAGTTTTAGTAGTTTTGATTAGTAGTGCGTTTGTGTAGTGTTGTGTTGTGCAGTGTGAAGTGTTATTAGTGTTTTTGTATCCTTTCACTCCCCCATTTATTCACGGTTTCATTCCAAACTCTCAAATACTTTCACTCACATTCGTACATCCATGCCCCTTGCATACTCGGTGTGCTCAAGTCAAAGTCACTAAAGTTTATTTAAATAGCTCTCCGGCTAACTAAAATCAATACAAATCAGTCTTAAATTTCTCAACCTAATCTTAAAATCTACATTCTTCGTTTTCATACTAAAATCAACCTAAATACATGACATTTCTCGAATAGGCTACATTCATTGTCTTTTCAAGTATTTTCATGTAGATTTTCCTTCTCAATCAGGCATAAAATTTTCATGTCTTCTCGTGCTCACTCCAATGCTTGTTGAAATAGGCCAAACCAAGGAATATACAATAGGCTCTTCAAATGATTTTTTTCAACAATTTTTCTTTCTTCTTATCTCTTCAGATCCTCTTCCATTCTTCTTTATTATTTTATTATTTAAATAAAGTTGTCAAAAACTTAGCTTTAAACTTGATCTCTTGATAACTTAGCCATAATATGCAGATTATTTACAGAGTAAATATTTTGGTTTTAAGTTCTCACTAGTTCTAGGGCTGGTATAATTTCAGATTAATTATATGCACTCTCTTCACATCACTTGAGTTTGTAGTATTTTGGAGTAGGCATGTAACATCAGTTAACCAATAAATTATTCTGTAGATACCGATATATCTGGGAGCTAACTTCTTGCAAAAACTTTTAGATTTATTGCTTAAATAATGAGTTTTCACATAAACCAATGAGTTAGTTTTGAAAGGATGCTTGCTTCTGTTGGCTGAAAATCGCTCACGATCCCTGTTCAATTGAATACTTCGTCTTGCGTTTTTGATTGCCTTAGTTAAGTTTTCCTTACGTTCTTCTAGGCTCAAGTTAGTAGATATCAAATGGTCTATATGCCATATTTTTGATAATGTGCATCTAGGCTCATGTTGAAACATTAGTTTAAAACTACTGGTTTTAGTTGATGTATTAATTGCCGTATTGAGGCTAATTTGTACCATATTTAATTCGCTGTCCCATTCGGTTTGTTTATTATGATAAAAACTTCTTAAAAGTGCTCCAAGGTCTCTTAAAATTCTCTCGGTTCTATTTCCACTGCTTTTATAGGCTGGTGTAGTCCTTTGGATTATGTAGTTTCGGAACAAGTAAGCTTTAAATTGGTTTGAAATGAAGTAGCTTGCATCATCGGTAACTATTGTCTTAGGTATTGCAAAATTGGCAAAAATATCCTTTAATTTATCAATTATAGCCTTTGAAGTGCAGTCTCTCAATAGGTAGAGCCAAGTGTATCTAGTGTAAGCATCTAAAACTGCCAAGATTCATTTATGGCCTTTCTTTGAGCGAACTAGAGGTCCTAGTACATCAATATATAACGTATCCATAGCCTTTTCAACTGGAATCGAGATAAGTTTTCCCTCATATTTTCTCTGAGTACTTTTTGACATCATGCAAGTCTTGCAAGCTTTAACCTTTTCCTTTACAAAGTTATTTAGCTCGGGATGATAAAAATATTCATCGGTGCGAGCTATTGTTCTAGCAATCCCGATGTGTCCCCCGAAGATCGTATCATGATAAAAAGTAAAGACCAGATTAAATAATTTTTCAGGTAGAAATATAGGAGGTTTGCCCTTTGAGAACGGTACATCAATACATTATTTTTCATAAAATAACAATCATTATTCTCCCCTTTTTTATGCTTTGGATGATTTTCTGACATAGTTCATCACTTTCCTGGTGTTTTTCAAGCTGTGTAAAGGCTAGTGGGATTTCATCTACTAGATTACAGAAGTATTTTTCGGTACATTTCACATTAGGGTTAAGCCTATGTGATTCATTAAATTAACTATGTACGTTGTCATTTACAGTTTCCTTTTCTTGGTCCTCCACTAATTCAATTTGTTCCTTGTGACATTTAATTAGTAAATTGATTTGATTTTTACAATCTTCCCTGTGATTATTGACATTATTATCATCTTCACTGTATAATCTCGAGAGGCAGTCAGCTAATAAATTTTCAGAAGCAACTTTATGTTCCACGGTGTAATCCAAGTTTAGAAGTCGTTCAACCCATCTTGCTAAGCGGCCTAATTTACGTTTAGTATTGAGGACATAACTGAGTGCTTGGTTATCCGTTATTAATTTAAATGGCCTAACCTCTAAATATTGATGAAAGTGTTCAATAGCATAAATAGCACTTAGAGCTTCTTTTTCACAGATGGAGTACTTCAGTTCCTGATCGGTAAATTTCTTAGAGAAGCAGGCTATTGGCATTAAATCATTGTTTTCATTCTGCTGCAGTAAAACTGCTCCAGCTCCAGTATTTGACGCATCTGTTTGTAGTACAAATGGTTTGTTAAAATCTGCGAGATGTAATATCGGAGGATTACTAATAGCCTGTTTTAGCTTTTCAAAAGCTTCTTGACATTCGGATGTCCATTTAAATTTTACATTCTTCCTCTTCAGATGATGTAAAGGCACACATATATCCGAATAATTTGGTATATATCGGCTCCAATAACCACACATTCCTACAAATCTCCTTACTTGTTTTACTGAGGTAGGCACTGGAAAATCCTTTATTGCAATAGTTCTCTCCGGGTCGATGGTTATAGTGTTTTTTTCTGATTTTGTGGCCTAGGAAACTTATTTCTTCACAGAAGAATTTTGCCTTCTCTGGATTCACAGTAAGATTGTGTTGTGCAAATCTTTTTATGACTTCCTCTACATGTTCTAAGTGACTGTTTTTGTCAGCACTATAAACAACTATATCATCCAGAAATTTTATTAAATAATCAAAGTTTATGTCGTGAAAAATTTTGTCCAAATAGCTTGATAACACTCTACTCCCAATTTGGTAACCAAATGCCACGCGTTTGTACTGATATTTACCAAAGGAAGTGCAAAAGGCGGTCAATGGACGACTCTCTTTTGTCAATGGACATTGTAGGAAGGCCTTATTTAGGTCAATGATGGTAAAATATTTTGCTCCTTGTAGGTGTTGATACAGATTATTTAAATCACCTATCGGTAATCCATTTTAACTAGTTTTTTTTAACTCTGTGTAATTGATTACTAGCCTATCCTTTTTGGTCAGGAAAGCTGGAGATGAATATGGGCTTGTGGACTCTTCTATTATGTCGTGGGCTAATAAATCTTCTACAATAGCTTTCATTTTCATTTAATGAGGATTCCTCTTGCTGAGAATACTTGCTTATGTTGATTTTATCTTGAGGCTTGAATTTAAAATAACAAACATTTTTCTTCAAATCCAATATTAATCCTGTATTACAAATAAATGGCATGCCTAAAATCATTTCAAATGCATTGTGATTCATAATCAAGAATTCTTCTTTCCAAGTATAGTTACCAATTTTTATTTTAAATTTACATTTACCCAACACATTAATCTGACTGTCGTTGGCCGCAAACATGGTACCTTTCCAAGCTTCTATCGTATTAACTACCTTTAATTGTTTTAATGTCTTATATAGGCTATGTGTAATTAAATTTTTACTGGCTCCGGTATCGAGTAAACTGTGTATGGCTATGTTTTTATGCACTTTGGTTTCAATACAAGGTAATGTATTATTTATATTAACCTTTACTCTGTTATATTTAACCTTATTTACTTTATTCCAATTTTTAACTATTTTTCTTAACTCAGTTTTAGGGTTAGGGCAGTCTTTGAGATTCAAATTTTCATTTTGTTCATTTGGAGCATCGGTATACGCCGTGTTAATGTCCGATACTCCATCGCTTACACGTTTTTTTGGATTTCTAAAACATTGTTTAGCGATGTGCCCTTGGCGATTGCAATTATAACAGGTTTTCATTGCCCGATTATTACTCGCTGATGAGGTGTGTTAGGCCTATGTTGATTAGTAGGGCGATGATTTCCCTGAGGTGCATATCTGTATGATCTTTGATTAGAATACATTTGATCTCTTAAATAATCATTGTACCTTATATTGTTTAGGTTAACACATAACTGGTCTAGGTCGTTAAATGTGCGAGGGTTATTTTCGAAGGTCAATTGGTTTCTGACATCCGGCCTAAATCCTGTTTTTATGAATGATACAAGCTCTGATTCGGATAAACCGGTTTTCAGAATTTGGTTATATAATTTTACCTCATTGATGTATATGGATAAAGATTCATTTGGGCATTGCGGTCTGGTGACAAATTCTTGTTTTAATCTTTTCTTTAGTGTTATAGGAATGAAAGTGAAGATAATTTCTTCGTGCAGTTTATCCACCAAACTAAATCCTTGATTTTTGCATTGTAATATTTTAGTGCTTAATGGATGTATAGAATAACTTGGCAAAATTTCATACAGCTGTTGGTCAGTTAAATTGGTTTCGGTTCTGATCGTTACCATACCTCAATTTCATAAATTGAGGTATGGTAACGATACCTCAAAAATGATAAAAGTGACTCAATTTCATGACCATTACAAATTGTTAACTTCCGTAAATAACTTTCAATAGGGTTAGGAAGTTTACTGAATATTTGTAGCCCTGAACTTTGGATTTGAGTTTGAGGTAAGGGTGCTACGGCTTCTTGTGCATTGGTTGCGCCCGTAAGTGTGACTTGTATGCCATTTGTTGATGTCTTAGCCCAAAAATTTAAATTTTAATTAGTCCTACAATTTATTTTATTTGGGTCTTCACTCTCTCCTAGATTACTGCCTGCGGCCTCATCTTGATCTCTCCTTTCTTGACTTGTTTTGACTGGCGTTGAATTCTCCTCTTCTATCATGGATTCATTTAAGTCCTGTTCAAAGGATTCTAGTTCTTCTTCAGATACTTTACCTTTTATTTCTTCGAATTTGCTCGTTAAGCCCGTCAGCGCTGAGGTTAGCTGCACTAGCTTCTCTGCGTAGTTTTCCCCCAACTTGCAACATTTAAGGTTAGTGATCCTAGATCCTAGGTGTGATATTTTTGCTTTTATTTTTGCTATTTGTAGCTTGTTAGTTGTATCGGCACTCCCATCCAACAATATTTCAAGTGTGTCCAATTTTTTTTGGACGGTTTTAAATTCTTCACCTAAAGTTATTTTACTGTTTATAAAAAAACGGTTAAAGATAATTGTAAAGTTTGCACATTTTCTCATTAAATACTCAAAATGAGCAAAATTGAATTTATATAAACAATACATTATACATTGCAATTCAAATTAATCAAGAATACAATAATACAAAGGTTTTTGACAATTAAATTAATTAAATTTAATTATTTCACTTACTATGTCAACGGGCATGAATAGTTTCTATGGGTGTCAGTTTAAAAGTGATTCAGCAAGTTTTGAAAGAAAAAGCAAAGACTTATACAGAGTGCCATCCCGACAAAGCATGATACATATTGTAAGTTTCTAATATTGTTAATTATATATATATATATATAATAATGCTAATACTATATACATTGATTTTTGATTCTATGCAACATAATAATGTTGTTTTTAAAATAACGAAAATTATACAATATAATATATTATCAGTACAAATGTCGTAGCGCGCCGACATTTGGGCCAAAGTTACTAAATTGAGTGAGCGTCATGAAACCGCCAAACCCGCAAACAATAGGCATAATCTGATGAGTCATCCACTCTGCCGATTGAACTTTGCGGCCGCGTCAAACTCGCTAGCGAGCCTACCTAAACGTGCGTTAGTGATAACGCTACCGCTGAGTTGCCACTGCCAGGAGAACGACTGACCTGATCACGTCGCCGCTCACGACCAGTAGCCCTTCAGCATCGCTGGATTATTTGAAGATCTCGACTTCGTTTAAAAAGGTGAACTATTACCACAATTTAATTAATTAGTTTTGCCAAATATCGTAGTAAATATTTTTCTCATAACTGAACTTGCTATTCCAGTGGGACTTTTAAAATAAGCCAGTCCTAGGTAATTTGAACCTGTTTGATTTTGAAATATTTATTGAAATAATTTCAATCATAGATATTTTGAATAAATAAAAATCTGTGTAGTTTTGGGCTAAACTAAATAATAAGATTATTGAAGACTTAAGAACAATTAATTAGTAAATTTCGTGCATGGCGAGAAAACCCCAACTAAAAATAAATCCACTGTAGGCTATCGTAATATCTTAAGTAATTGTAAGTTCGTATATTTTTGTAATATTTTAATTGTTAATTTACATAAATTATGGACGGTGTCTGAACTAATGAAGTGTTGTACAAATTGCTTTGTGTGCTGATTATGTCAAAGGTTAAATTGTTAATGTATGCTGTAAATATTCGATCAATGAATTGTTTCTGGCCTAATTTGAGAAACTAACGTTTAGTACAAGGATTTTAAATAAGTTGCAAGGTAATATCGGGATTTGTTTATTAAAGAAAACTTGAATTACGAGAGTAATATCAAATATTTAGCTTGCTAGGTAATTTTTGATTATTTCTGATTACCAACATACCATGACATATTCTTGTTCTTACTCAGGAATTTAATGACAGATTATTTACTCGAGTTAAAAATATTTTTATTTGTTAAGTAATTAAGTGATTTCCCTGTCAGTTATTTGTAATGTAAAGTTTATGTCCATTCATTGTTTAGGTCAGTTGTTATTTGTAAACATTAACTTGTGTAATTAATTACTGTTATGCTGTTTAATTATTAACCCTTAAGTACTGGCGCGGTTTTTTGTGACACTACTACTGGTGCGGGGGTCTGCTGAACCCCCATTTTAAAGTTTTTGTAAAAATATTGTTTAACACATTTTTTACAAAACCTGTGATTTTCTTATAGTTTGGAATGTTTTAAACCGTTATTTATCACTTACAAGTAGATTTACTCAAATTTAATTATATAAAAAAGAAAAATTTTAAATTACGAAAATTTTGGTTGAAAATGTAAGGGTTTTGTTCAGTTTGCATGAAAAATTTTAAGTGCAATTTAAAATGTTTTAAATCTTATATTCTTGTAAATTAGAGTTGGAAACATGGGACAAAATTAATATTTTCAGTATATTAATAATAGATTGCTTATTTTTTGGACCTAAACTTAGACATCTAAAATTTTACTAAAATATGGCAATTTTTGGTGAGAAAACAAAACAATCGCCATATAGATTCTCAAAAATTTTTTTAAGTTTCTATTCTGAATAAATTTAATAAAATCTTGAAAAATACAAGGAATCCTATAAATTTTTGGGTACAAGAAACAGGTTTTGGAATCTTAAGTCCATACTTCTCTGAAGCATCTTGGAGTTCCAATACTTTTGGCAAACAGTTTTCATGTGGCTCACACACATCGGCTTTTTAATTACTCATGTTTGAAAATTACTAAGAATGAAAAAAAATAAAAAATAAGCTAAACTTTACTTTCTATTGATAAATAATACATGTAAAAATCACCGCCGTGCTAGAATGCAACCACTGGCGCGGGGGTCTAGATGCACCCCAGGGCAAGTTTCACCCACAACAGAATGTGATGAACTAA
Source organism: Flexamia atlantica (assembly GCA_035578135.1). NCBI lineage: Eukaryota > Metazoa > Arthropoda > Insecta > Hemiptera > Cicadellidae > Flexamia > Flexamia atlantica. The sequence goes on from JAQJVK010000010.1 coordinate 1,596,683, forward strand.
CAAAATCTGTGCCAACAGGAGATGTAACTTGAAGGTACTAGGACGCACAGCATTGCTGATAACTTATTTCAGCTTCCAGAGCAAAATTTCCAGACCTGGGGGTCTTAAAACACCCCGCGCCAGTACTTAAGGGTTAATAATGTGTCGTAATAAGATTGTTCAATCCAAAAATAATTGGGACAGAAAGTCACTTACAGATAAATATTAAGGTGACTAATGTCACCGTAACGATCTCTTTGTTGGCATTTTGACATGAAATGAATCTAGTTATCGTAATTTGATAGTTGCCAGTGACTATTTATACTGTGTCTTTTGTTTTGAGTTATAACTGTTGTCAGTGAGCTTTAAATAAATCATGGAATATCCTGCCTATTTGTTTTCAGGAATGTTGCTCAGATAGTCTGGGTCAAAAGTGAATTTAGTCTTATACAATATTTTCTTACATAAAAAATTAAAAGGAAAAAATACAAAAAAACGAATTTTACCATGTATTATATCATATCAAAACTCTTATTATATTTTTGTTAGATATAAAATATTCTGGGCCTAGAACTATTTTGGAGGAACTTGTTTAAGGGCTTTTTGGACTGCGGCTGGGTCTCATGGAGATTTGTGGAGTGTGGACGAGCCGACCCGTGGATGCCTGGCGCTCCCGCACTGGAGGATTTTGTTGCGCCGTGGACTCGGTCTCGGCGGGGCCGCCTGCGACTCTGCTGCCGCGCCGGTCGCCTTCCTACCGATCGCCCGCGCCGCCGCGCCGTGCCAAACCGCCGCGGTCCGGACCTGTCGCGTCCCCCGTATTGTGTGACTACTCTTGGGTGAGTTTACACTTTTGTTTTTGGACTGGTCACAGACTACCTCGTGGTGAACCGCTGCGGGACTCCTCGGATGATGGACTTGATGGATGTAGCCGAGCCCCGATCAACCAGCTCTAGACCCTCGGAGCCCAGGACTGTAGTTTAAGTTGTTATCTATAGAATGTATTTTGGCCCATTTATTATCTGTATTTGTTTGGTATTATATGTGTGTATTACTGATTTATCTTTGTGTCTTTGTTCCCAATGTCTAGATTCATGTTTTTTTTGTACCTTCTGTACAACCTATAAATATATATGTAGTATGGGAAGTCTATGGAGCGCGCGACTCCGGGTCATTAATTAGGTTAATGGCTAATTGAAGACAGTTAATCTCAAATATTTGAATATTGAATTATTTCTAATGTTGATCATTTAATAAGATAAAATTTTGTCAATGGAATAATCATATCAATTAATTTTGTGTTATATGCAAGGTTATAGTAAATTTTGATTACTTACATCCATGTTTACTTTCTTGAGCCCCCTTCGTGTGTGAGTTAAGAAGTAATCAATGGGTTGATATCACAAATAATTAATTTCAATAGTTACAGTGTAGACATTATTTTATCAATATTTTGCATTTACAGTAGCAAAAGAAATTAGTTTTATTCCAAGGTCTGGCTTATGCCATCAATGGTAGTAGTGTGGTAATAGGGATCCTGGTTGAACATACCTGGAAGCGGGAGACTGTTCCTTGTTGGAGCCCTGCTTGATTCTGCCCTACAACAAGGTGGCGCCCTTACCTCTCCGAGCAATTGGACCATCTGCAGTATTCTCAACCCAGGATACCCCTACCCACTAAGTTATCAATTGAATTTCACTGCCGCGTATTCGAACCCCCCTTCTCCATTGAGGGCCGAGGCTGGTGTTGGTAAAACCTTAAAGGGGGCGGTGGCAAGGGCTTTAGTTGTTGGTATAGCTCATGCAAATAAAGAGGAAAATCGTCAAAGTTTTAGGAACTATAAAAATATTGTAAGAAACGACATTCTTCAAGTTAATGAGGCGGTGCGGCTGTGTCGGGATGCTGGTGTTACAGTTGATAACTGTGGCGGAATTGAAGCTTTGCGACTGTTCCAAAACCATTTAAATGACTATACAGTCACCGTGTTCTCGGATAGGAAAGGAGCGAGGACTTCATTTCAGGGACCCCCCTCAACTCCAGAACAAATGAGAAAACATATAGATTTAATATTTGGGGAGAATCATTATAATGTTGTGTCCAGTGTTACTGCTGCATTCTCTCGTGCATACTATTGTAGAAAATGCAATGTTCCTTATGACCACAAAGATCGGCATATTTGTAAGAAGACCTGCCCAGGGTGTAATCAGACTAGTGGGTTTTGTACAGAAAGCGGAGAAAAGATCGAGTGTAGTGACTGTAATCGCTTTTTTATAAGTAGAGACTGTTTCCTAAACCATCGTAAACCACAGTTTGAGAAAAATAAATCTGTCTGTAATGTTTTCAAATTTTGTCTCTTGTGTAAAAAGGTTTACAATAGGCCTACACTTAGGAGGAAAGGACAGCACGTGTGCAATGAAACTTTTTGTATTACATGTGATACTTAAAACCCTCCGGCCATCTATGTCACATTAGACCTGAGACGAGGAAAACAATTCCTAAAAACTTCTTTTACGTGTATTTTGATTTTGAGTGTAAGCAGCATATTCAATCCCCTGATGACCCGAATGCCTATCTCCATAGTCCGAACTTCTGTGTGACTCAACAATCTTGTCACACTTGTGTGGGAACTGAAGAGCTAGGTCAATGTGAGAATTGCGGTCCGCGGCAACACACATTTCATGGAGAGAATACTCTATCAGATTTTGTGGACTACGTCGTCAAAATTCGATCCGACAAGAACTTCAAAAAAGTTGTACTAATAGCACACAACCTAAAGTCATATGATGGACAATTCATTCTCAAGCATATGGTAGAAGTTTTAAAAAGGGCTCCAAATGTCATCATGAACGGTACCAAAATCCAAACTATTTCTTTTGACAATATTAAATTTATAGATTCTTTAAACTTTTTCAACACAAAACTTAGTTCATTGCCGAAAAGGTTCTTTGGTATTATATGGAGGCCACTCTTATACAGCGCGCTGCGGCGGTTATGTTGGGTTAGGTTATCATAAATATGATAGTAGGACTTTCCTCGTTTCGTTACGAATCGAACGATACCAGATGAGTCATACCTTCGCCCGCCAAATCCCCTCCAAGTAGGCCTAGGTCAGGTTGTTGACGGAGTGTGTGCATCACTTGTCTACAGGTTTTGGCGGGCTAAAGTATGACTTATCCAGTATAGTTTGATTTTTAACGAAACGAGGAAAGTCCTACTAACATATTTATGATAACCTAACCAAACATAACCGCCGCAGCGCGCTGTATAAGGGTGGCGATCGGGTGTTGCCGCCAGCGGCGGTGACGCTTTACCTCTCCGACATCGCTGCCTTCTGGGAGGCATAACACAAAGACCGCTCATCATAATTATGTCAAATTTTGAAAGTAAGTCAATTAAAATATGTTCTCTTCGATTATGTTGTTATTACTGATATCCAGTTAAAAAACTTTCTAAAAATAGTGGCCTCCGTATAATACCAAAGTACCGCCGAAAATGTTTGAGCTCCAGTGTAACAACAAAGGTACTTCCCTCATTTTTTTAATACATCAAATAATTGGGACTATGAAGGCGAACACCCACCACCCTCAGACTATGGTTGTGATACTATGACCCCGGATGACAGGTAAGCATTTATATTATGGTACGAAACCCAGAGGGTTGAAAATAACAGATTTGTTCTTCAAGAGGAGCTGTACAAGTACTGCGTTCAAGATGTGATAATTCTGTGGCTGGCTTGCGAAAAGTTGAGGAAACTTTTTATTGAGGAAAACAACATTGATCCTTTTGACCAGTTTGTAACCATCGCATCCTCTTGCATGCTGACTTTTCGAAAACATTTCCTACAGAAGGACACTATTGGTATCATACCACCTGGGGGATATAGGCTGAGTGATCGCCAGTCACATGTAGCGATTGAATGGCTCATTTGGGAAGAACAACGCAGTGGTCATCTTATCACACACTCGTGGAATGGGCGAGGGAAGCGCATTGGTAATTACAGAGTAAGTACCGTTCGTTAAATAATTTTTAGAAGTTATATCATCACATTCTTTTTAAAATCATAAATGATTTTAAAAACCCTTGTTTAAAAGTAATAAATAGTGGAACTATTAACAACTCTTACCACTAATTCCGTAATAATTAAAATTCATCTGCTTTGTAATATTAAAATGTTTTGCCTTTATAATAATTAAAGTAAAAACTTATACTTCACAAAAAACAAATATATGGTTTGTATGTGTGTAAAAAGTGGTATATTATTGTGAATTAACATTTTTATTTTGGTTTATCATTGTCAATTAACATTTATATGTTTGGTATATCATTGTGAATTAACATTTTTATTTCCGATATATCATTGTTAATGAACATTTTTATTTTGTCAGCGTGTAAATTGCTGGCTACTTGATTAATCCTAAATGCTTTATTCATTTTATTAATTTTTATCTTGTATAATGTTCGCAGGTTGATGGTTATTATAAAAATCCAGTGACTAGAGAAAAGATCGTCTACGAGTTTAATGGCTGCTGGTTTCATGGTTGCCCCGTGTGCTACAAGGATCGGACCAGGACAATACCGAATGCGCCAAAGGAAACCATGGGTACCCGTTATGAGTACACCACTAGGAGGAAGGAAACACTCCAGGCTATGGGATATAAGGTAACTGTATTTAATAATACAATTAATAATATAGTAGAAAAATTTTTACTGGCTGTCATTTGTAACAAAAGACTAAACTTATTTAATAAAACTAAACTGTAGAAAAATGTAACGTTATACATATCTAAATATTCAGTAAATGTCTGATGATACGAGTTTTACGAATTATGAAAGAAACTATAAAATTAAAACTAATTATGAAAAATTAAAATTAATTATGAATATTTATAAAATTAAAAACTGGTCCTGGTTAATTTTTACTTTGTTAAAAGTGTTTATGATATTTTTTTTGAAATTGGTTGTTAAGGCCTTGTAGTTACTGGATTAATGTCTCAGTTCATTGTAATGATTAAATAAAAAAAGTTAAAAAAGTTTTAAAAAGCAAACCACTTAACTTTTGCAAAAAACCCTTGTTATTTGCATTTATTAATTATTTGAGTTATGTTCAAGATCGTCGAGATGAGGGAGTGCGTGTTCAACCTGCAGAAGAAGGAGAACCAGGAGCTGCGCAGGTTCCTGGAGGAACATGACAAGCAGGCGGACGTCCCTCTCAACCCTCGTGACGCGTTCTTCGGAGGGAGGACGAATTGTACAAAACTGTACTGCGAGGCTGATGTCGCTGCAGGGGAAAAATTCGATACTTAGTCCAGTAAATGAAGGTAAAAAACGGTGAAACTGGAGAATTTTCTCGGTCAGCACCGATTTGCATGAAAATTTGGATTTAGGTTCTACTTACCTCCTACTTCAAAGTTAAAAATGTTTTAAGGGTTACTTTTTCCCAGGGGGTGGGTACCACCCCTTCTAGGGGGTGAAAATTGTTACATTGAAACTAAGCCCGGAAATGGATTTATTGACCAATTCTAAGCAAATTTTGTTCTATAAAGTTTTTTCTTAAAGTCAATACTTTTCGAGATATTCACGATTGAATTTGGCAATTTCCCCCCAAAAAACCACTTTTTCAAATGGTTTTCCACAAATAATTAAAAAACTAAGAGGTCTAGCGAAAGCTGAACCGGTAGCAGTGCTGCCAACGTAGTTAAAAAATATATGCCCAAAGATTTACATACTACAAAAAGTAGGTGGTAATTAACATTTATATGTTTGGTATATCATTGTGAATTAACATGAAGTTAAATAATTCACATAATTAACATAATGTGAACATTCATAGTTCATAATTCGAGGCTTAAGTTATTAGTATTTACAAGAACCTTAGAGTAATATAAATAGTTGACACACGATTAACTATTTTTAAATTTTTAGGTTTTCAGGGCTACCAACCTATAAAACATTTTTGTTATTGAAAAAAAGCAACATTATTTGCGATAATTGTTAAAATATGTACTTGGTTTATTAGCCATAACTCGGTCAATTTTTAAGTTACAAAGGTTTTCTACGTACCATTTTGTACGTTTTCTTAGGAGCTATAAGCTCACAGAGTAGTATTTGTTTTTCAACCCTTAAGAAAAAACGGGGTGAGCTGAAAGGGTTTGAAAATATCAGTAATTATCAACAATTGAAGACTTAGAACGCCTGTGTCATCGTTAAATATTGTCAAAAAAACAAAAAAAGGTGTCAAAATTTTTATCAAATCAATCGTTACAATCTTTTACTAAACAAAATTTTCCGTATCACTTATAGATTTGGAGTTATCTTGAAGAAAAGGTATTTTTTTGTTATTGCTAAAATTCCCTTTTTATTTTAAATTCACATTTGTTTCTAAAAATAAGCTCTTAAAAGAGTTCAAACTTCTTGAGCCAATTGAAAACACATAATTGAAGGGAACTTCAGAGCGGTAAGGATTAATTTCAATTTGAGTCCTAATTGGGGGTTGATATTTCAATATTTTTATCGCCGAAAAAATATAAACCAACTTTATTTTGATCATAACTCGCTTACTTTTTACGACAATAACTTTTCCAAAAAACAAAATTAAAGGTCTTTTAATGATCTTTAAAAAATGTTGTAAGTCTTCCTCGAAAAACTTTTAGTTTTTTAGTTATTTCACATTGAAATTGTGCGTTTTGGCGTTCGACGAATCAAAACCACTCTTAAACAAGCCATAACTTGGCTCCAACTGGGTTTACAGACTTCACAAGCCCACCATTTTCTTTGTTTTTTATACGCTACAATTTATTTCATTATAACTTTTTCGCTAAACCTCTTAGTTTTTGAGTTATTTGTGGAAAACCATTTGAAAATGTGGTTTTTTGAGGGGGAAAATCGCCAATTTCAATCGTGAATATCTCGAAAAGTATTGACTTTAAGAAAAAACTTTATAGAACAAAATTTGCTTAGAATTGGTCAATATATCCATTTCCGGGCTTAGTTTCAATCTAACAATTTTCACCCCCTAGAAGGGGTGGCACCCACCCCCTGGGAAAAAGCAACCCTTAAAACATTTTTAACTTTGAAGTAGAGGGTAAGTAGAACCTAAATCCAAATTTTCATGCAAATCGGTGCTGACCGAGAAAATTCTCCAGTGAAATGGTCAGTTACTGGACTAACTACGATGTCTGCAGCCTCTACCCTTGGGCCTGCAAATACGGCAAATTTCCGGTGGGACACCCGAAGATCCTCTTGGGAGACCAATGCCCAACGACCCTTGATAATACTGAAGGTATTGTAAAATGCACAGTTTTACCTCCTGAAACCCTCTATCACCCCGTGCTACCAGTGCGTATTCATAACAGACTAATGTTCCCGTTGTGCCAGACCTGTGCCGCGGACCTTAACCAAAATGAGTGCACCCACAATAATGAACAAAGACAGTTTACAGGAACGTGGGTAAGTGACGAATTGAAAAAAGCTGTGAGTGTAGGTTATAAGATAATAAAAATACACGAAGTGTGGCAATACCAAACTACACAGTTCAATGGTAGGGATGGGGGGTTGTTTGTCAAATATATAAACGAGTTCCTTAAACTAAAACAGGAGGCTTCTGGTTGGCCTGAATGGTGCTGTACAGAGGAAGATAAAGACGGATACATTAAAGATTTTGAAAAGAAGGAGGGGATTAAACTAAGCAAATCGTGTATAAAAAAGAATCCGGGGTTCCGTGCATTGGCAAAAATGCAGTTGAACAGTGTTTGGGGGAAGTTTGGCTAGCACGACAATCTGAGTCAGACCGACTTTTTAGCGAGTCGTGAAGAGTTAGTGTCATTAGCGTCAAATCCTGGTGTGGAAATTAATGATATCCTTACAGTGAACGAAGACATCCTTCTATCCAATTGGAAATACACTGATGATGCCATTATTCCATCAAAAATGACATCGGCTGTTATTGCGGCATATGTAACAACAATGGCTAGGCTGAAGCTTTATTCGTATTTAGAGCTGTTGGTAGAGAGAGTATTATATTTTTGATACCGATAGTATTATCTTCACGGAAAGGCCAGGTGATGTTTCTCCAGTCCTAGGAGACTTCCTGGGAGACCTGATAGACGAGTTAGCAGTCATCTTCCCCGGCTCCGGCTCGATCATCGACATCTTCGTCAGTGGTGGTCCAAAGAACTACGGCTACAGGGTGAGCGTGCGTGGTGGAGCCTCTTACAAAACCGTGTGTAAGGTTAAAGGTATTACCCTAACTTTAAGAATAGTGCACAAGTAAACTTCGATGTTCTGAAAGAGATGGTGACCGCTGGGACACCGGATACAGTGCTTCTCAGAGGAACCCGAATTTGCTGGAGCAAATAGATGGAAGTCATTACAAAACAGGACAAGAAGACCTACAGGGTTTGTTATGTAAAAAGGAGGAGAGTCGAAAACTATGGTACTCTTCCATACGGGTACAAAAGGCCCGCAATGTAAACAGTAGGATAACTAGCACAATGAAAGTAATTTTATTTTTTATATTTTCGATGTACATATTAGTTTTAACTTTGACATTTTACAATTTAATTAAAGGTGTAGCATTGCCTTTTGTTTCATTTGTTGCAAAGATCAGTAGTTGTACTTACAACCGAAGTTTTTAATTTGTACATTTTGCAATGTTTTTAGTCTTTGAAAAAGTAATTTTTGTTCAATTGTAAAGTTCATAATTTCATTTAGTCTTTTAATTGTGTTTTTAATTACTCATGTGTTTTTAAGTACATAAATTTGATTAAACTGTTGAATAGTATTTTAACTTTAGGAATATGTTACATTTTTATTGTCTAAGATGTATTTTCAACTGAGTTTTTAAATTTTTATATTTGAAAATGTTTTTAGACATTGAAAGTTGTATACGTTTTTCACCTGTAAGAACATTTCCATGTAAAAAGTGTTTAAATAAATCACAGCTCATAACATTTAAAAACTGGAAGTAAATATTTTTACCCTGCGTCCTAGATAATACTATGTCATAATAATGCTCCCTCGTAATAATGTTATTATTTCACATGGGATGATTACTTAATAGAGTAAAATCAATTTTTTAGTTCATTTATTGTTATGGAGCTCAAGTGGAAACATCCCTTTAGTGCTATTATCGCAGACCCGTCTGGTTGCGGAAAATCATATTTTGTAGTAAATTTCATTGATAACTTGGAAAAAATTACAACTACGAATTTTGAAAAAATATATTGGCACTACTCTGAATGGCTACCTAAACTGCAAAGCAAAACAAGTATTACTTTAAAAGAAGGTTTACCTAACATAGATGAAATAGATACAAGTGTTGCTAATTTAATAATTATTGATGATTTAATGCGAGAGTCTTATGGTAGAGTTGTTGACTTATTTACAAGAGGTTGTCATCATAGAAATTTAAGTGTATTTTTTATTACTCGAAATATTTTTCACCAAGGCAAAGGTCAAAGAGATAATCTTTAAATGCTCATACATCGTTCTGTTTAAAAATCCTAGGGATAGAGCACAAATCAGACACTTAGCTAATCAAGTATGTCCTGAAAATACAAAATTTTTACAAGAAGCTTACAGGGATGCCATTGCTCAACCGCATGGGTATCATTTATTAGACTTGAAGCAGTCTACACCGGAGGAGAATAGATTTAGAACTAATATATTCCCGACTGATAAGCTAAACGTGGTATATGTTCCAAAAGTTAAATATAAGTAAATCATTGACAGTAAAATTATCAGTTTAATAAAATGTCTCAAAGTGTAAAAACTAACGCGGATCTGCTCCGTGCTATCGTTAATATGGCCCCTGCTAGGAGGAAATCATTTTTAAAAACAGCAGATAAAGAGTTAGTTCAGTCTATTTTTGAATGTGCTTTGAACACTTTAAAAGGAAACGTACCACTCAATTCTTGTCATAAGAAAAGTCTTTCTCGGTATAAACGAGTCTTGCAGAAATTAGTTCTACCTAAAGGTTGTTGGAAAGCTAAACGAAAAATAATAATACAACACGGAGCCGGTTTTTTCCTGCATTAATTGCTCCAATTTTAGGTTCAATATTAACTCATTTAATAACATAGAATGGAACATGCTAAAAAGATGGTTCTTGTCCCCCAGGACTTTTTTAGTAAAATCAATAATAAAAAAGAGGATTTAATTAGACCGAGTAATGATATGGACACTGACATGGAGAGTTTGTTGCAAAATAATCAGTTGGATGATAGGGAAAAGTGGTTAAAATACCAACAAATTCTACAACGGTACTTACGTTTCAAGGAGCAGGAACGCCAGCCTTTACAAATTAATATAGAGGAAAATAAGTCAGGCATACCTAATGTTATTAATAAAGAGATAATTGATGCTATGCCTAAAATGTGTAAAAAGAAAGCAGAACTATTGCTAAATAGGTTAATTAGCTCGAACGAAATAACGTGGGATAATCAAGGGGAGGTTACAATCAAAGGGGATAAACTTGAAGGATCAAATATTACAGATCTTGTAAGTGATGTAATTAGGGCGAGGAAAACATCGAATCCTTTGGGCTGGCAACAATTTGCATCTTTCCTTAAATATATAAATATCCCAAAAGATTTCATTGGCAACTCTAGAAGGCTAGCTTACATGGATAGGGGTATAGCTGTAACACCTCAGGTGCGTAACGTCAGGCCTGTATTAAGGCGTTCTCCATTTACAAGAATCACCAGGGCGATGCGGTCGCAGGGAGCTACACCAATCAGCTGGCGACAACCAACACAGACATCGAACGACGAAGAACCACGAATATCAACATGGGAGAGGTTTAAAATGTAAGGACTTTGTCAAAAACTCTAGTGGTGTTTTAAGTTTTGACATGAATCGAGTGTTGAGTAAAATATATTATAACATCTCTCACCCTGAAGGGTTTGCGGGTGCAAGAGCCTATCAAACACACTAAAGGAAAATACAGCGCTAACAAAGTCAAGGAGTGGTTACAGTCTCAAGATACATATACGTTACATAAACCAGTAAAAATAAAATTTAAAAGAAACCGATATAAAACTAATAACATTGATCAATTATGGGAGGCTGATTTAAATGACATGAGATACTTACTCTGTAATTACCAATGCGCTTCTCTCGCCCATTCCACGAGTGTGTGATAAGATGACCATTGCGGTTGTTCTTCCCAAAGGAGCCATTCAATCGCTACATATGACTAGCGATCACTCAGCCTATATACCCCAGGTGGTATGATACCAATAGTGTCCTTCTGTAGGAAATGTTTTCGAAAAGTCAGCATGCAAGAGGATGCGATGGTTACACACTGGTCAAAAGGATCAATGTTGTTTTCCTCAATAAAAAGTTTCCTAAACTTTTCGCAAGCCAGCCGCAGAATTATCACATCTTGAACGCAGTACTTGTACAGCTCCTCTTGAAGAACAAGTCTGTTATTTTCAACCCTCTGGGTTTCGTACCATAATATAAATGCTTCCCTATCATCCGGGGTCATAGTATCACAACCATAGTCTGAGGGTGGTGGGAGTTCGCCTTCGTAGTCCCAATAATTTGACGTATTAAAAAATGAGGGAAGTAACCTTTGTTGTTACACTGGAGCTCAAACATTTTCGGCAATGAACTAAGTTTTGTGTTGAAAAAGTTTAAAGAATCTATAAATTTAATATTGTCAAAAGAAATAGTATGGATTTTGGTACGGTTCATGATGACATTTGGTTCATTTTAAAACTTCTACCATATGCTTGAGAATGAATTGTCCATCATATGACTTTAGGTTGTGTGCTATTAGTACAACTTTTTTGAAGTTCTTGTCGGATCGAATTTTGACGACGTAGTCCATAAAATCTGATAGAGTATTCTCTCCATGAAATGTGTGTTGCCGCGGACCGCAATGCTCACATTGACCTAGCTCTTCAGTTCCCACACAAGTGTGACAAGATTGTTGAGTCACACAGTAGTTCGGACTATGGAGATAGGCATTCGGGTCATCAGGGGATTGAATATGCTGCTTACACTCAAAATCAAAATACACGTAAAAGAAGTTTTTAGGAATTGTTTTCCTCGTCTCAGGTCTAATGTGACATAGATGGCCGGAGGGTTTTAAGTATCACATGTAATACAAAAAGTTTCATTGCACACGTGCTGTCCTTTCCTCCTAAGTGTAGGTCTATTGTAAACCTTTTTACACAAGAGACAAAATTTGAAAACATTACAGACAGATTTATTTTTCTCAAACTGTGGTTTACGATGGTTTAGGAAACAGTCTCTACTTATAAAAAAGCGATTACAGTCACTACACTCGATCTTTTCTCCGCTTTCTGTACAAAACCCACTAGTCTGATTACACCCTGGGCAGGTCTTCTTACAAATATGCCAATCTTTGTGGTCATAAGGAACATTGCATTTTCTACAATAGTATGCACAAGAGAATGCAGCAGTAACACTGGACACAACATTATAATGATTCTCCCCAAATATTAAATCTATATGTTTTCTCATTTGTTCTGGAGTTGAGGGGGATCCCTGAAATGAAGACCTCGCTCCTTTCCTATCCGAGAACACGGTGACTGTATAGTCATTTAAATGGTTTTGGAACAATCGCAAAGCTTCAATTCCGCCGCAGTTATCAACTGTAACACCAGCATCCCGACACAGCCGCACCGCCTCATTTACTTGAAGAATGTCGTTTCTTACAATATTTTTATAGTTCCTAAGACTTTGACGATTTTCCTCTTTATTTGCATGAGCTATACCAACAACTAAAGCCCTCAGCAAACATAGGTTATCTTCAGGGTTTTTAACTACGTATATCGATTTCTTTCTTGTGCAAAAATTCCGAAAAGATGACGCATTGTCTACTCCCCCATTATCCATCACAACGTGCAACCATTTAATCTGCAACATACATTCGTGTTGCATTAGAATAAAATTTACGGTTAGTTGAAATATTTTTATTTGAATTATAATAAATTTAAATAAAGACCGATTCTACAAGTATTATAGCAAAACTCTCAAATAATTATTGGAAATAGTTTCTGAGTTTAAAATTTAAATTTTAGAGTCACTTTTACTACATTCAAAATTAATCTGTGGTCAAGAAAAACGCGTTATTAGATAACTCAAACAAAACGAGCTAAATGAAGGTATTTTTATTTTTATGTTTAATTTTAGGAAATTTGACGGTTTTATTAGTATATAAAATAAGTATCTGTTTATGACACATTAAATTAAAGTACTTTTATATTCATGTTTAATTTTAGGAAATTTGCTGGTTTTATTAGTACATAAAAAAAGTGTTTGATTATGACACATTAAATTAAAGTATTTTTATATTCTTGTCCATATATCCTTTGTACCTGTCACTCAGGGACCTTCTTCTTGTTAAGCCGGCAACAATATCAGCATGGTCTTCGCCATCTACGGGTGAGACGATCACACTGAAGTTGGAGACATCACAGGCCTTGTCGATGAACAACCTCCAAACAGCCACTTGTATGACAACTTCAATCTTGTGCTCAGGTGCTATATTTGATAAAATAAATTGAACTTTGTCCGCAGCATTCACTAAAATCCTCATAATAAACATGTCCCCTTTAACACCATGTTTCAACACTTCCATTCGATCCATCACAAATCCAATTTCTTCCACAGCCATAAGGAAACGTTTTGCATGGTAAACACACTTTCCACGCGGAAGTATAAACTTAAAAGTTCGCATGATGACTTCAAAAGCTATGGACAGACTGAAACTTGTACGAGATTAAACTAAAATTTGAAAACTATAACAATAAATATAATCTCTGAAATAAATAAACAACAACAGTGAAACAACAACAACAAAGATGCCAGAAACCAGGGAGGATTGAGTCAAAGGGGGCCAGGGGACTACTGCATGTTGTCTGTGGATCTCATTTTCCATTTATTATCCAGAAACTCAAAAAAAGTCTTTATTTCTTCCGCAAATATATTTAATGTTTCTAAATTGTTTTCCATAAAAATACTATCTATAAACCATTTTCCTTTTCCATTAATCTTACAAGTTAATAAACGCATGTAACTCATTCTCAAATTCACCACAAATCTCACACATTCTATTTCCCACATCATCCTTCCTACACATCCATAACCACGCTCCTAATCTATATCTCGCTATCACTGACCTTTGACTGGGTTTTAGTAAACAAACATATTCCGCTCCTGACCTTGGCACGCCCATCGTCTTTAAAATTACTAAGCTTTTCTTGCCCATTGCCTCTACCCATAATTGTGATTGGCACGCTACTTTAATTGCTTCTTTAACTCTAATTATGTCTCCTTTAATCAAATTATTACTGTGCCATACTGCCATATATAACTCATTCCTATGTCATCCAGCGACTGTTTTAATTCTGCCGTCCATGAATAATTATTCTCAATATTCTCACATATTTTCACGCAATCTATCTGTAAATCCTTTCTATTTAATATTTTTAGCTTTATAAAATAAATTATTGCTCTCCCTACGGCCTTAAAGGATTTCAAAACTCTGCCTGTCTCCAAAATAACTCCACTATTTGCCACTGAGTTGCTAACACCGAGTAACCTTTTACAGTGTGCTATGCCTACCCTATCTATTATTTTCTTATCGCATCCTGCTCCCCAAATCTCTGCTCCATATAATAAAATAGGTTGTGCCAAAGTGTCAAACATTTCATTGATTAATTTTATGGAGATGAACTTATGTCTGTAGTGAGCCTTCCTGACAACAGCCGCCGCCCTTTCTGCTTTGTTTGCCATTAACTTTTGATGCACACACCATTTACCATTTTGACTCAACATTACTCCTAAATATTTATATTCTCTAGCGGTCTATCTAAAATTCTCCAAATGAACTGTTTGCTATTTTTCAGGTCTTTCTTAAAAATAATAACTTTTGTTTTATCAGCATTTACCTTTAATTTCCATTTTTCACAATAATTCTGGAAGCCAATAAGGGCTCTCTGGAGACCAATGGGCGATAGACTTACGATGACCATGTCATCCGCATACATCAGGGCATGGATGGGTTTATTGTTGATATAGGGAGGGTGTGACTCTGTTCTTTCTAAGTGATCTATTACATCATCTATAAATAAATTGAAAAGACTCGGAGACATTTGACAGCCTTACCTTGTTGCCTAACCCCAACGTTCGATTTTACACATTCCGTTACCTGATTCCTCCCAACTTTGACATTAAAACTAACTTCCTCATAAATGGCTTTGATTCGATTGATCATTCTGGAGCTCATACCTTTTATATATAATTTATGCCATAATGCTTCTCTAGATATTGAATCGAAAGATTTGTTAAGATCCACAAAACAACAATACAGCTTCCCCCTCTTCCTTGACAATTCTCTGTCCACTAATGTTCGCAATACAAAAACATTGTCTATGGTGGAATATCCTTCCTTGAAGCCACACTGAAAAGCAGATATTTTATCATACTTATTAGACCACTTCTTAATTCTATTATTCAGTAGTTTGGCATAGCGCTTACCTAAAACCGGAAGCAATGTGATTCCTCTGTATGAATTTGGATCTTTTCTATCACCGCTTCCTTTATATAGGCTTTGTATCATACCTCTACCCCAAATGTTCGGCACTTTCTGGCCATTGAATACTGAATTAAACATATTTTTTACATTTTCTAAAAATACCTCATTAAACAAAATACTTTTAAAGAACTCAGGGCATATTCCGTCAACACCACATGCTTTTCCATTTTTTAATTCGCGAAAAATCTTACTTAATTCTCCTCTTGTTATGTCATTGTCTAACTCTGGCACAGTTTCCACTAATGTTGGCACAATCCTATCTTGTATTACCCAGGTGTCAGCCTGAGCAAACAATTCAGTATAATGGTCAAGCAAGGCTTTAGCTGGCACTGATTCATTCATCATATTTCCACCTGTAATTTTTAAACCTTTAATCATTTTCCATGCATCTTTAACTTTATTTTCATTCATTAACAACTCAAGTCTTAATCCCCAATCCTTCCCCCATTCTGTCTTTTTTGTCCTGCATATAAATTTGAAATGTTTCTTAGCCGTTAAATATTTGTTTAGGTCCCATTCGCGCTTAGTTTTACGAAAAATCCGTAACCTAGCAATGTCTTCCTTACGTACGTAACGACATTCATTATCAAACCAATAATTTTTAACTATTTTTTTCTGTCTGTCGTCCATTTGTTTAACTCTGAATGTTTTTCCTGTGATGTAAAGAACTGTATTTATTAATTCATTTGCTTTTTCTGTATCATTTCTTCTAAGAGCCTCATTAACCCCTACTAACATCATATCTACAACTTGGCTAGAACGAATTTCATTCAAGAAATTCTCCCCCTCATCCTCTCTCCACCTGTAAATACTAACATCCCTGTCATACGTTGCATCCTTATCCTCGCCTCCAAAACTATTTTTCGTTAAACAATCCCTACATACTAATTCAAGCGTTAAAGGAAAGTGACTAGACCCAAGTAAATCTAAAATCCTAAAATTAGATACATTATAACAAAGTGAATGAGACATTATACAAAAATCAATGACCGAACATCCATTCTTGGCCACATAAGTAAATTGACCAGGCTTATCTTTACCCCTGCAATTCATTACTACGAGTGATTGTGCGTGACACATGCTTATCAGCTGCATACCTAGCTCATTGACTACAACATCCCTACTTATCCTTGGCTCTACACTAAATAAACCTCCTAAATTTTCATTAACACGATCATCTATAAGAAAGTGAGGCAATTTATCATTAGTTTCACAATCATTATCATATTCGTTCAAATTTCCAATTCTAGAATTAAAATCTCCGACAAATAAAAATCAAATACATTAAATCTGACTTATAATTCTTCCATTTCAGCTTTTAAATCATCATAAATCTTAACATTATTATATCTAGACGAGCCTGGGTGGTTATAAACTACACCAACAATAATTTTCTCATTTTCAAGCAATAGCCATATTACATCTTCCATTTCATTATCGATATATACAACTTTTAATGTGGACTTAACAAATACTGCAATACCACCCGGGTAATGACCTCGCGTACCTCTTCTAGCTTTAACTTTTTCAAAATTTACATAGCCTTCTAGATGCAACATTCCTTTACTAACTGACCAAGTTTCCACTAATGCTACTATTTCATGCTTTTTAAATAAAGTTAATAATTCAACATCATGCATAATACGACCAATACCCTCTACATTCCAGTAAAAAATAGAAAACACTTTACCTTTAACGCTTTGAAAACTATTCTCAACACTATCCCTCCCCGTGATGCTGACACTCCCCCCTTCCTATTTTCCTCTTCCTCCTCGGTAGTTGTTCCTGTGACCGCCGCCACCTCCGCCGCTGCCGCCGCCGACTCTCCCACGACCGCCGCCGTTGTCGCCACCGCTGCCGCCGCCGGCGCCGCCGCTCCCGTTGCCACCTCTTGGTTGAAGCCAGCTGTCGATTCGCCCTAACGTCGAGCTCATCACCCCTTGTGTCTTTTTTGTGTACTGCCTTGTCACCCTGAAGTCAGAAGACGGTGCCTCTATCTCTTTTCCGGTGTCAACGTAATTATCTTCATTTCCGGAACGCTTGATAGGCAAAATTTTCTGTTCCTCCCAGCTGTATCTGTATAATTCTCCATTGACCTTTAGTTTTTTGTAAGTGACTGTGGCACGATGATTTTGACTTCTTGCATCTCTCATTGCCGCTAAAAGGAAACTTCTTTCTTCTCTCACTTTTTGACTAAAGTCTTAATTCAAAAATATATCAGAACCCTTTAATTTCCCTCTAGCCATTAAAACTTTCTCCTTGACTCTGTAGTGCATAAACTTAACTATTATTGGTCTATGCCCTTTAAGATGTCCAAGCCTATGCGCTCTAGCGATGTGCTCACTCGTTATCACTCCTAGCTCCATAACGCCATTGATAACTTCCAACACCTTAGATTTACATTCATTCCACGATTCATTATCGCCTCTGCCTCCTTAACTCCATAAAAAATCAGATTGTCACGTCTGCTTCTATTTTCCAAATCTTGCTGTTTATCAGATAACTCGGTAATCTCTTGTCTAGGCTTTGTATTTTCCACTTCTAGTTTTTCAATTTTTTTAAAATTTTCATTTACTTTCTGTTTCAAATTTAACTCTACATTCTCAATTTTTTTTATTTAAATCTTTAAAGTTATTTTCCATTTGTTCCTTTGACTCTTGCACCAGCTTATAGACGTCGTCAATAGAAATGGGTCCCGGATTCAACTCAACACCACCAATTACCAATAAATATATAATAAAAATCATGCATTTGTCGCTTCCCGTAGTTTCTTCATTGTATTCCTTGCACTTACTAGTCCTCGAACCAACGAACACACCATTCCGAGCTCTCAATACCTCCGTTGATACACCCATTGTTGCGTCGATTACCGGTAAATATCGTTTTACGCCGCGGGATGGCAACCTTGCCGCGCGGGAACCGCACAGTCTGCGGGACAGACGACTGCGCCGCCTCTCATACACTATCAACCGGTTCGAACTGAAGCGAACAACTTGGAAAATCACGTATACTGTTCACTGTTCATGCTATTCACGAAAACAAATTCACTGAAACTGGAGTATAACTACTATATTTTGCCATGAACACGTACTAGGCGACTATAAATCATAATTTCTCACAACTTTTGAAAAAAAACTCGCGAGCGATTCGAACACGTTCTTAACGGGCCAACTCAGGCCTACCAACCTCAACAACACATAATAACACTCAGTAAAATTCACAACACTACACAAAGTTCCGCTACTGAAAACTCGAAGGCAACATCACGAACGTTGTTGAGAATAAACTAAAGATTTAAATTCTTATCTCCCTTTTATATGGTCACTTACTGATGAGTCACACCTACCCCTTCTCTAGCACACATCAACCCTTGACACTACGAAAGTCAACCACCCCGATGACTCATCGGGAAGAGGCAAATTGTCTCTGCTTAGTAGTGGGCACTTGGGGCTGCTGGCCCAATCAAACTTTGACAGGCAGTCAATTTTTTGACAGCTACTTCCGGTCACGTGACCGGAAGTGACGTCATCAGCTGTGACGTAGCTGTGACGTGTATGGGTGGGTATTTAAAGTTTAAATGCCCTGCTGTGCTGGGTATTTAAATTTTAAATGTCCGGAAGTGGGTCAAGGTCGGTTGGGGATATTTTCTTTTTTTATTTATTTGTTTTTTTTACAAAAGTATTATTTTACAAGTTAGTAAAGTTTGCTCCCAAATTTGAAAAGTAAGTTGTTGTCGGTGCTGAAATTTCTTGTTTATTTTCATTCTTCTTGTTGTTGTAAGTTGGCAAAAACACATTTTTTTCGTTTTGATTGTTTGTTGCATAAAGTTCTAAAGATAAACCAAACCCATTGGTTATAAGTTGTTTTAGTTCTTCACTAAAAATTTCCAAATCCTTGTAGGTTGTAAGATTGATAGTGTTGTAGTGAATCCCGCGAATGTTGAGAGACATGACTAGAGTTGTTTACTCGACGAGAGGTGTAGCAGGAATGACTATTGCAAAGCCGGTGCTGCAGGTACCTCCGATGGTAGTAGGGGTAGTGGTGGGGGTAATGGCAGGTGTTTGTTTAATCACTTTGAATTTAATCGTTGCCACAATAGACCGAGTCGATGTTGCAATTCTTCTAGTTTATCCAACCGGTTCTTTTGATATGTTTTGCAACTACACTTACAATAGCAGAAAGAATTACATTTTGTACAAGCTTTTCCGTCAACTTGATCTTCAGGTATTCTAAAACATTTTTCTTTGCAACAATAAGTTATAAGTGTTAGATTATTTCTTTTGGATGACATGTTGGTTGTAGCTTGTCTTAAACAGAACTGAGCCTCTCAACGTTAAAGTTTCGTATTTATGTAAAGTATTCGAATAAAACTATCGAATAAAATAATCCAGGGTGGCCACTGCATCGGGAATTCGGGAAAACCGGGAATTAGCCGGGAATTTTTCAAACCGTGAATAAACCGGGAAATAACCGTGAATCTCGAGCGAAATCCGGGAAAACGCCATTTTTTAAAAGAACAATAATAAACATCGTAAACAAATCAATATTAAAATAGTTGACGAAAAATGCAAGATTATTTCGTCATCTTTATGCTAAGCAACTTCCAAATACAACTACTAATGCGCAACTGCTTGAAGCAGAATCACATACGCGTCAGTAGAAAGCGAAAGACGGCAAAGAGTGTCTAGTGTCTAGCGCCACCCTCAGCGTAAACGCCAATCTGTGGTGAAGATTGTTGGTCGACAGGATAGTGAATGACGTTGGCTCTGCCCAGTCCACCTGCAGGGGAGCAGACAGACAACAGTGATGGTGCAATAGTGCAGTCGAGGGGAGGGAGGGGTAGGCAGATAATGGAACAACAAATTTCTACGCATAAGAATTGGGGTTAAAATAAAACGTTTTCTACGAAACTTTATTACGTACAGTCAACGTACTCAAGGATCATTAGTGATGAGTACCTATACTCTTAAAAGAAGTCGCTCTTATACCGCCAAGGGTTAATTTTTATTCGTATAACGTACTTCTCCATAAAAAGACGATTTCATTTGTTTTTATTAGGTATCGATTCTTGTTTAGTTGTGCTTTGAATAACCGCAAACTCGGTTGCAAAACTGACGAAAATAAAAATAAGCTTATAATTTATTATTCTGTTTTGCAAGCAAGAAAAACAGTCACTATTTCAACGAGAAGTAGGCCTTTAATATGCCTTGATTTAGTTGTGGCGATTTTCTAGTCAAAACGTACAAATGAACTTGAGTTTGGTATGGTCCAGTAGTTCGATTCTGTAAACTGCGGATCAATTTTACCGGCAAAGATTTCCGTCTTTCTGAAAGGAATAACCGCGAGATCATTGACGTACGAAATATACAAGTATTGTATTTTTCAGTTTGTAATTATTATAACTACAGCCTGTTTCAGGAAATTGGTTTTTTTTGTGTCGGCCAGATTCGGCTTAGGGAAAATCGAAGATAAGAAAGCGACAAAAAGTGGTCAGGTGTTCATGCGTATTGACTAGCGGCTCCACGAATGTCGATAAAAGCGTGGGTTATACTAAACTGAAAAACGTAATTTTGAAGTGATTTATTGATAACGCTGAACCATTATCTTTGTACCGAATATTTTAAATTGTGTTTGAAATTATTTATCAGTAGTACCTCCTTTTACGTTTTCTTTACTGTTTGTTTTTCTGCATGATTAGTTAATTAAACTTATACTCGGGTAGTTGGCTTACTACTCGACTCGAAATGAAAACCCACTATTCGCCCGCCCCTAAAAGATTTATTAAACGTATAATTTAAAGGCGTCCGATTCGTAAAATAATTTTTGAACCGGCATAGCATTGGTTAGGCTTTGATTGTGATTTTTGCCGTAATTTGCCATCACTTATTATTAGTAAAAACAGTAATGGCAAATAAATGTTCGCAAAAATCAAAATCAAAACAAACTCACAGTCACCAACAATAAATTTCAAAAAAATCTGTACGTGACCTTGTCACCTGCCGTGTGTACGGCATGACGTTTCGCAAAAAGTACATTTAGTGTATCAAAATTAATTAATTGATAGACCAGCAAATTTTATATTTAGAAGTTATTCATTGTCACTGTCACGAATTGGGTTTTATCTTTTCAATATCGACTTTAAATGGTGTTTAGTTCAACTTTGGTTAGAATTGGGAAATCAGTACAAAATCGGGTGCGAGAGTCAACATCTAATATCAATTTTGTTTTGTCGTCTTTCTGGTTACCGAAGTTTTTTGTCTTACTCCCTTTCATCCTTTCTTCCTTCCTTTCTCCTCCCCCCACCCCCACCACACGGATGGCGCATAATATAGTGCGCATAGCAGGTTGTCATGGTAACCACGTGTTGTCATTGCGTCGGGCCAATTAGCGACTGCCACTGCCACTGCGTTGTGAAACGTGAATTCGGGCGGACAGCAATGTGAAGCAAGACAGGCCGATAGTCGGCGCGTGCGTACCCTTACTTTGTCAAGTTTTCGAACGATATCCATATTTTTGCGTCTTCCTCCACTTATCTAATTTATATGGTTCATAGTTCTACTACCTTAAGTATCGAATACGACAAGGAAGTAATTTAATAATTATCCGTTTGGTGTCATACAACGTACGGTACGTTACAAAATGCGTTTGGATTACATTTTACAATGAAAAGTTGGTTTTGACAAAAACGTTTGAGGACTATTTATTTTCAAGTATTTTTTAACCGTTCTACGGCGAACAGTCTGCTGCCGCGTGAGTATAGGATCAATGCTGATTTGCCGTCTGTTGCACGTTTTGTTGCCTTGTATTTGCGTGTTCTGACTCATTTTGATGTAGGCCTATTTCTAGTTGAATTGAATACCGCCTGCTTTAAAATATTGCCGGCCGTTGTTGTTGCTACGGCCTTATTGGTTCCGTGATTGGGTTAACCGTGACTCCTCAGCGAGTCACTGAAATTTAAAAATGCAAATTACGAAAATGTGGTTTATTTCGTGTACACTCAAGCATTATCTATTACCCAGCGTAAAATACGTGATTTCGACGTGTCATGTACGGGAATTATAGCCTGATTTCGTTAACACCCTGATTGTACAAGCGGCCGGTGGAAGCTCATCTTGCCTCTTGCGTTTAAACCTTTTTAAACTCTATTAATTAACAGGCTATTCTGTTTTTTCCACATGGTTGATGGATTTTAGTAATAATATATAATAACTGTAAGACATTGTTTACTCTGTTGTCACCAATTAATTGGGATGACTATAATGGAGTTAATATGCCACCGGGCAGGGGCGAACCCAGGATTCAATTTCGGGGGGGGATATCCTGTAAGAAGGGGGAAGGGGGGATTTAGGTACTCACAAACACCTGTACTAATGTGATGATAGACAAATAAGGTCGTCGTGGTAGACGAATATCGTCGTCGCGGTAAACGAATATCGTCGTTGTGGTAAACGCCACGGTCGCCGAGTATCGCGTCGCGGTAGACACATATATCGTTGTCACGTCGCAGTAGACGAAATTCGTCTTCGAGTCGCGGTAGATAAAAATCGTCTTCACCCGCGGTAAACGAAATTCTTCGCGTCGCGGTACATAAAAATCGTAGCCGCGTCGTGTTAGCCGAAAATGGTTGTCTATTCGTCCAAAATTTCTGTTCTCCAAAATTTCGGTGGGATATATCCCCTTTATCCCCCCCTGGGTTTGTCCCTGCCACCGGGAATACGGCCGAAAATGCCCGTGAAAACCGGGAAAAAACCGGGAATGGAAAAATTCGTTTGGAGTGGCCACCCTGTAATCGAATAATACTATTGAATAAAATAATTGAATAATACTATCGATTAAAAAGTTCAAGGTCATCCGTTTGAGGTTTTAAAAAATACAACATATCAGTATATAAAAACATATATTGATATGTTGTTTTTTATCTTTTTATTTAAAACATTTTTTTTTACAATATTTACAATGTTAATTTAATCGTTGCCACAATAGACCGAGTCGATGTTGCAATTCTTCTAGTTTATCCAACCGGTTCTTTTGATATGTTTTGCAACTACACTTACAATAGCAGAAAGAATTACATTTTGTACAAGCTTTTCCGTCAACTTGATCTTCAGGTATTCTAAAACATTTTTCTTTGCAACAATAAGTTATAAGTGTTAGATTATTTCTTTTGGATGACATGTTGGTTGTAGCTTGTCTTAAACAGAACTGAGCCTCTCAACGTTAAAGTTTCGTATTTATGTAAAGTATTCGAATAAAACTATCGAATAAAATAATCGAATAATACTATCGAATAAAATAATTGAATAATACTATCGATTAAAAAGTTCAAGGTCATCCGTTTGAGGTTTTAAAAAATACAACATATCAGTATATAAAAACATATACTGATATGTTGTTTTTTATCTTTTTATTTAAAACATTTTTTTACAATATTTACAATGTTATTTTTGTGCGATGTGCAGAGTAAGTTCCGTAGAGTTGTTTCCGCTCATTCCGTGTGACACCAAATATAATGATCCTGGCTGAATTTCCCGCAGATCTTCATTTTGCAGCAACTGGACGAATCGTTTTGGAAAATATACTTGAAACTTTGGTTCATCACCTGGTGTATATGGTGCATCGGATAAAGATGCGACGACTGCGTCTCCATGCGTTGTATCAACTTTTTTCATTTCATGAACAATATAATGTTTCTGTTCTTTTAATTCTGAACATTTCTTGATAATTAGAGTATTTGATTTTGAATGTAAGTTGAATTGTTCAACTAAACATTGGAGAAACTGTTGTGATGCCATGTTCTTCACTGGAGATGTTGTCTGTTCGGAGTATGGAGTTGGAGTGATACTCGGGGTGTGTTGCTTCCTCGTATTTATAACCTTCGTAACCCCCACCACATTCTTCTTTTTCTTGTAAGTAAGCAGCCAAGTGATATGCGTTTTGTAATGCGCATTGAGATTGGTTGTGTTTCGGATCTATTGTAGAAACACAAATATTTCTAACATCACAATGGAAGGTTTTGTCCATTTTTATGCTTAAAACTTCTTTGTTTGTGTACTGTTGTATCCAACTTCTTTTTTCCAATCCTCTGGTGTATATGTGCGTAAATTGTTTACAGAAATGAAACATAATTTTGTGTACATTGTTGTACGGTAGAAAACCTTCAAACCAATGTATATGATGAAAATTGTTTGTTAACCATCTGTTTGTTATTTTAGCTTTTGACTTTAGTGCATGGATAGAACACGGTGCTTCAAATAAAAACGGGTATGCTACTTGTGTGAGCAAATCTAAAATCACCAATTCTTTTATAATAAATTTATCATCGTTTCCGCGAAATGCTTGAAATTCAATTACACAAGGTTTTGCTGCCATTTCTTCATCCAGTCCGCTCATCACGATGTCTGGTGATTAACTGCTTTCAACACCACGGTAGGTTAGATATATAAACCAGGCCGTACAGTTGTAGGCGCGTTGGTGTATGTTTAACGTGGGCACCGTCCCCAGTAGGCCTACCCCACGGTTTATTCTTTTGTTAAATTACATTGTAGTTTTTTTAAACTAGCAAAGTTTCTTCTTCTGTATTGTTGTTGTTGGTTTCTTCTTCTGTATTGTTGTTGTTGTTGGTTTCTTCTTCTGTAGCTTCCGTTGCGATTTCAGTAAAAGGTTCAAAGTTTCTCAACTGCCTCCACATTTCCACTTCGTGAGGTATTCTATTAAAAATGGATGTATCTATTGGTCCGTACTGTAAAGTGCTGTCAGGTTGTTTTTCGCATGCATCTACCAGATATTCCTTAATAACAGAGCTTGAAAATACCAATTGTTTCATATACCTAGTGATAGGTGATGTTGCATAGTTTAAAATGTAAAATTCTTCACGTGTTAGTAGAATTTTATTTTCAAATTGTGTCGAGTCTCTAATTCTTACTTGTTGTTGGCCACGATGTTTAATAATGTCAATTTCATTGTCACAATCCAAAAGTCGAATGTTAGTTTTTCTTCCAAAGAAACTGTTGGCTAAATAACATTCAATAAGATGTAGATGTTTTAAAAAGGAATCCCAAGCATTTTCTGAAAATAAAACCATCTTTGTGCCATGGCTTAGTATTACTGCGGGAGAGTAGTCTAATGATTTTACCAATCCTATCGACACACTTTTACTCATGCAAGATGAAATAGGATAAAAGATGCGAAGGAAAACTTCAGTTAAAATGTTTGGTGGAATATTTTCTTCAAGTTTTCTTTTCTTTCTTACGTTTGTTTTATTATTTTCCAACTTTTTATTTTGTTTTCCAAACTTTAAAAACTCATCAATTTCTTTTACAACATTTTCTTCAAAATGTTTATCATCATCATTTTCCAATAAAGGTGTTGTTTCGGAAACGCCTTGTACAACTGATAAAGAACTCATTTTGTTTATAATGCTGTAGACGATGTTACCCATACAACTGTAGACAGTCAACTAAACAATTTGCGTTCCCGCTCCTGCTTTTATAGCCGAGTGGTGGGGGGGTATTTTTTTCTTTTCATTTTACAACACTGCTTTTACAATACCGGTTAAAGGTGTATATGTAACAATTTTATCATGTAAAATTAAACAATAAGCAGATGTATCTTTGGGTACATTTTGTTCAAATTCCATTTCTATTTTTATATCTACACTGGAAGATTTTACAGATTCATTTTGTTTGGAACAATCAACTACAACAATCGGATAGTTAGATTTAAATTGGTTTGGCGTTAATAAAGGTGTGTTTGTTTTTCCATAATATGAATTTTGGAATCTTGCATACATATCGTACAAAACACTAAACCTGTCTTTTGTAAGGTTTATGTTGAAGTTGTCGTATGGAAAGAATTGCGAGTTTAGAAACACCTTAAAATTTGTAAGTTTGCAATGATCAAATTCACCAGCATGTTTAGTTATTTCATTTCTTCTTTTTGTTTGTAATCCAAATATTACATATCTTGCCTTTTCCAAATGAGTAGAAGTTTTTACAGTCCATGTATAACGTTGTGTTTCCGGTAAAACCGGATATTCATGAAACTCCCAACTTCTAAATGGTATTACGATATCACGATCTGATTTTAAAGTTCTCAATAATGAAATTCTATCCTGATCGTTTAACCGTACATGCGGTACTCTCCAAACAATCTTGTCTAATTGCATTTTCCATTCTAAAGTAGCTTCCGTTGTTCCATCAGTTGCTTGAATAATATCTTTGTCGTTTGATGATCTTAACAAAACTAATTCTTGTTTTACGTTTATTATTATTTTTCGGTAATCTTCGGCAAAGCCCAAAAGTAATCTTAAAGGAATGTAAAAGTCAAAATTGCCTGAAGTGTTTGGAGTGATTGTACTGGAATCGGGTGCTACCCATCCTGCGGCGGCCAGCATATTTTTTTCACTCGGTGTTAAAGATGCTAATCCTTTTAATGTACTTGTAATTCCCACCTTTTTTGTTGAATCTACTGTAACTCCGGAAATTTCATATCTTATTTCATCAAACAAATATGCCATGGGGTTATTTATGAACGGAACAGTACTTGCAGTGGTTCCATCCCTTTTTGTTACTCTTCCTTCGATATACAAATAACTTTCACATGGAAGTGTATAAATATCTTGTTGTTGTATGGGAATTCTAATTTCATCATTATTGTTTAATTTTGACGAAGCGTAAGGGTTGTGCGTATGATATTCCTTTTCCCATAAGGTTTCGTCGAATGTCGGACCCTGCGCTATATCCAATATTTCCATTATTAATAAGTTTTAATCCAATTTCTTCTAGAAAACGAATGTTATCACTTGTTAATCCTTCTATAGCTGACGTGCTACTGACTTGTTTACCAGTCAGCTCTTTCTTTTTAAATGATAACCCCATTGTTATACGGTTGATTTTATATGTATTCGTATAGTTATAGGTTCGTCTCTAAAATCAATATGATTTCCGTTTTGATCTAGTATGTTCACCACAATGTCTGAAATAAAACTGGTGTTTAATGGTAGGTACACCAAGTTTTGTGGCTTTTCCACAATTTTAAAACCCGGAGCGACTGTTGGGTAGAATGTGTGCAATATATGAGTATTTTCACTATCTCTATAAGAACCATGTATAATATTACATGTAACATCTATACTGTTAACTTTCATTATTGTCACAGTTCTAGTACCTGAATGGTTAATATTAGGTTCTTAAATTTTTGTTGTTTTAGGAAATCCTAATAAACTACCAATTGAATGTTCTTTGCTAAAATCTATATAATATTTACATTTAATTTCAGCTTTCATAGTATTGTTATTTCCTTTTATTGTTATATTATCTTTTCCCATATGATTTTGTATTGCTTCATTTATATCATCAATTTCATATGCTCCAGTGGGTAAACTAAATACTTGTATATCTGAATATTTGTTTGTATTTTTATCTTTTGTTTTGTAATAATGTATTTTGTCATTAACATTTTCAGTAACGTTGGGAATAGAATTATAAGTTGTTATATCTAATAATGCGGCTTCCCATAATTTATCTTTTTCCAAACGTAACGCAGGGAAAAGAACACTTCGCAAAGTAGATGAAGTTCCAGTTAATGATACTGTATAGGAAGACATCTTAAGGGGAGGTCAGCAGTTTTCCGGTCACAATGTTATTAACATGGGAGAACGTTGCTTTACTTAGGTACCATTTAAGAAAAAACTGTTAGGCCTACTAAGTTGAAACTTTTACCACACACTCCTAATGATATGAGGTAAAATATGATCTAGAATTATAAACATAGCTATTACAACAACAAAATTAAAAAAGTTTATATTCATACGTATTTTTGAAAATTTTATATTTAATATATAATATTTTCTCCAAACCATACCTTTATCTTGTTATTCATAATTCTAGGTCATTTTAATGGCAGCATAGTCATCTATAACCAAAAAAAATTTCAAGTCACTAGGACTAACAGTTTATGAGATAATTGTACCTATATGTTGGTAACCATGGTTACGGAAAAACACATTTTAAGTTGAATATGATTATTTAGCCTACCAACTTTATGTTGTTTACTTTTGCACATAAACAAAACAGCAGAACTATTTACCAACACAGCTGATTCTATACAGTCCAACAACCAAAATACAACAAGGACTACCAACATAAAACATTGAATAGGCAAATTGAAACTACAAGATACATTATAAAATGTGTTTGAATTCGTGATTGATTTTTGGACCAAGAAAATTAAGACATGTTTCCTAAAAAATTATTTTTGGTGTTTAATTTTATTTTTAGCTATAAAGTGTTATATATTTTTGAAAACAGCATAAAACAAAGAATATTTTTCAACAATAAAAAAATTTTGATTTTTTGATCGAAAAACTGCTGACCTCCCCTTAAAGTTGACTAACGCTTTTTGTTAAAAAATCTAAACATAAATGTCCACAGATTACCGTATCATCAGGTTGCTCTCTTTTATAATTGTATAGTACATTTTTAGCTGTTTTAAAGTAATATTGTAGTTCTTTTGGTGGTGGGAGATTACCAAAACTATCAAAGTAGTAAATAGTTGATCCTAGTTTCTTATAACATACCCAATGAGTGCCTGATCCTTTACTATTATCTAAATTTACTATTCCGGTTTCATTTTTCCAAATTTTAACAGGTAATGCATCTTTCATAAATACTCCTCTAAAAAATGGAATTTTTAAACAAGAAACATAAGTAATTAATTCTTTATCTGTTAATTCTTTATTTGGAATTAATAATTGTTTTTTCCTGTTTAATACACACGATACGGTCTTAGGTATAATCCTCCTCCTTTTTTATCATTGACCATATTGTTTGTTTCTTTTTATTTTTACCTGCGGTGGATCGTCGTTTTCTTCTTATATTTCCTCCACGTTTCTTTGCAGGTTTTCTCCTCCTTTTTCCACCTCCTTTCTTCTTTCCACCTCCAAACATCGTTTTACCCTTCATTGCTGCTGATACCGCTAAAGTTGCTGCTTTTTCACCGATACTAGCGTCACTGGATGTTACTCTTTGCCAAGCTTTTTCAGCAAGTGCTCTATCCGCTATTGATCTATTTTTAGTATCTGCAAACTTTGAATATGCTATATCGTGTTGTTTGCAGGCTTGATCAAGTTTATTTATTCCAAGATCTCCTCTAGCAAGTCTTTTTTTCAATTTTGTTCCAGGACCACAATATTGATAACCTCCTGGTAAATGTAGTTCTACAGGTAATAAATCGATAGCTTTGTTAACTATAGCTCCAACCGGCTTAGTAATAAGAGAAAGTGCAGTTGATGCTATTCCTCTTCCTCTCTTTATAACGTGTCGATTATGACTGATGCGTTGAACTTTCAACATGGTTTTTTATAGTGAAAGGAAATGCCAATACTTGTTTATTTTATAAATTCTTTATAATGAATGATGCACTTATCCTTTGACATTGTTTATTTATAATAAACATGTATTTTGTTTATGGGTAATAAACTTTTACCCAGTCTTTTGGTAGGATTGTATCCTTTTTATCAACATCAACTAGAGCAAATCTTAAATTTCCAGTTTTCATATTTAAAAAATATTTTTCCATGACATTTTTCTTAACCCAATGTAGTTTTTGATCAGCTTTTATGGGCTTTATCGTGTTATAAACATCTTATAACACTACACTTAAGAGTCTTATAATGTAATTTACATTAACAGCATCAACAATATCAATAGGGTCATCTAAGCTAGTCAATCGCAAGTTTTGACAATAAAAAAACTTTTTGTGTTTTTCTGCTCTTAAGCATCTTTCACGCCATTCTTTTACTCTAACTGCATCATTGTCATGTACTCCCATTCCAACATTAAATAGTGGTCTTTCTTTACAATCAAAGCCTTGTTGACCATTTCTTGATGAAATTTCTTTTAATGCAGGAACTTGTCCAATTGTTGCTACATCAATATCATTCAACCCTTCTTTAACCGGGTATTGGGCCGGGACAGAATGTCCAACAGTATCCTCTGCTTGTCGTAAGAGCCGACTAAAAGGGGAGGGGGGCGCACTGGTCCTTTTTCGCGTCTCCTTTTCACAACTCAATTCTCCGTTTCATTTCAATAGCCCGGTTGTTTTTCTAAATCATTCCGGCCTACTTGCCGGGGTGACTCTGTGTTCTTCAGTCTCCATTGCGCTGGAGGTCTAGGACGAGCAGAGGGTACAGCTTAAAAACTGGGGTCTGCACCTCCCAGGCTGCCGGATAGTACAGGGGCCCGGGTCAGCTCAGCCAACTGACCTGGCTGCCCTATCAGCCGGCGAAAATCCCCTTGGCCGTGGCGGTGCCGGTTGGCGACCGGATAGGGCCCTGCTACGGTCACGGGGGGGCTCTGCCGAGGCCACTGCTCGTCTGGGGCCGCCGATGTTTTGGAGGCGGCTGAACGCAGGTATAGTTGCTCCGGTGATGGGTCGGTCTGACATTCTCATAGGGAAAAAAATTTTTTGGGGGGGTCAATGCCCAGTCTCGGGGGCTAAGCCAGACACCATGGACACGGCAGAAGGAAAAACGATTCAAAAGGTGCACGAATCAAAGCGGGGTACCCTAACCCCACAAAACTCCCAGCAGCGTTCTTCTCTGAGCGGGCTCGACGAAGGGGTGGCAAGCCCCTTCGAAAGAAGATCCCGTCTCACGAGATCGCCCCCAGTCCGGGTCAAGACACCTGCATCATCGGTGGCCAGAACATCTGTGGCCGCCGAAAAGGCACCCGCTGAGAACAACGAGCCGATGGACGCCGACTCGTCTCCCTTTGACGCGGTCATCGCGCTCGCCAGGCAGCAGGAGGAGGAGCACCTTAAAAAGTGCTTCGACACCCTCGCTGTAATGAAGGCCGCGACCACCCGGCAAAAGAATATCAGCAAGGATGTGCAGGATGGCATCGTCCAATTGGAGGCCAGTCTGCACCACATCATCCAGCTGAGGAGGTCGTGGCAATCATGCGAGACGGTTGCCGCGTCAACACAGACGACGCCATCACTGCGGGTGAAGGCTCAGCCAGCCGGTGGGAAGCGGGCCGCTTCCAGCCCCGCCCATCCGGAGGCTGAGAAGAAGCCTAGGGGAGACGGTTCAGCGAAGCGGTCGGAAACCGAAACGTGGACCGAGGTTGTTAAAAGAAAGGGGAAAAAGAGAGACCCTCGTCAAAATCCTGGAAGCCAGCCCGGCGGACAGGAAAGCAAGAAGGCACCGAGGAAGAAGCCCCGCAAGCAGCGGCCGGACGCTCTTCTCATCAAGCCGTCGGAGGGGAAATCCTACGCCGACGTGCTGGGCGAGATTCGCAGCAAAGCGAAGCCCGATGAGAAGGGCGCCGTTATCAAGGGTATGAGGAAGACCCGAACCGGCGACCTACTAGTCGAACTCGGGGACACCTCTCAGAGTAAGTCCGCCTTCAGCGAAGACCTGAAGACCATCTTGGGGGCGAACGCGACAGTCCGCGTTCTCGAGCCCAAGTCTACGCTGGAGGTGAGAGACCTCGACGAGTTGACAACCGAGGAGGAGGTGACCGCTGCCGTCAAAGCTGTCCTCGGAGAAAACGTCGAGGTGAAAACCTTCGTCTCGAAGGCAAATGCTCGGGGTCAGAAGGTGGCAATCCTGACGCTGGGAGCCAGAGCTGCTGCGAAGCTCCTGGAGAAGGGCCACCTTAAGGTATGGTACGTGAGCTGTCGGGTGCGTGAGAAGCTCGTGGCTTCCAGATGTTTTAAATGTCTGGGGTTCGGTCACGTCGCTAATCGCTGCTCTGGACCCGATAGAAGCAAGCTCTGCTTCAAGTGCGGCGGCCAGGACCACAGGGCCAGCGCGTGCAATGCAGCGCTGTCCTGTGTCCTGTGTACAGAAGCCGGCTTGAAGGGCGAACAGGTCAAGCATTCCGCTGGGTCTGGTCGTTGCGGGCAGTACAGGCGGGCCATCCAGGAGCTTCGCCAGAAACAACAAAAATGATCAGTGTTCTGCAACTTAATATGCAGAGGAGCAGAACAGCAAACGACTTGCTGTTCCAATTCGCCACGGAGCAGGGTGCTGACCTACTGCTTCTCAGTGAGCAGTACCAGAACCGACGCTCCGCGCAGTGGTTCTCGGATCCCTCCGGCACTGCGGCGATATGGATCTTGGACCTCGGGAAGGTGCCTGTTCTCGATTCCGGATCGGGCAACGGCTTCGTTTGGGTGAGGAGCAGGGGTTTCACAGTCTTCTCCTGTTACCTCACGCCAAATCAACCGATCGGAGACTACCGCCACATGGTCGATTCCATTGAGGATGAGATCATGAAAATCTCTGGCGGGGTCATAGTCGGTGGCGATTTTAACGCAAAAGCCGTGGAATGGGGTTCCCCGCGGACCGAAACTCGTGGTCGTTACGTCCTCGAGTCGGCTGCCAGGTCGGGCCTCTGTATCCTTAACACGGGTGGCATTTCCACCTTTCGCCGTCCAGGGTGCAGAGAGACGATCCCTGACATATCCCTTGCCTCTGAAGGGATTGTCCAGCGGATCTCCGACTGGCGTGTCTGCGAGGAGTATTCCTCTAGCGACCATCAGGGGATCCTCTTCAAGGTCCTTCCCGAGGGTGCGCGCTTGCGCGCTGAACCTGCTCCTCTGGCTCAACGCTGGAACACCAGTCGTCTGAGCAAAGACACTTTTAAAGAAGTAATCAAAGACCAGAGCATTGTGAATTTCACAGGTGCTGAAGATCTGGCAGCATCGATGATGCGTCTCATCGCGACCGCGTGTGAGCAGTCGATGCCCGGAGTTTCCCGCCGCCACAGGAAGAAGCCGGTTTACTGGTGGACGCCTGAAATCGCGGAACTCCGGAGGAGATGCCTTGGTCTCCGACGAGTTGCGCAGCGAGCAAGGAACCGCCCTGATGCAAATGCCAGATCGGCTGAGCACAGAGTGGCCCGCCGAGAGCTTCGCGGTGCCATTAACCGGAGTAAAGTCAGGTGCTGGAAGCAGCTGTGTCAGGATATCGACAACGACCCCTGGGGGATGGGCTACAAACTTGTAACCCAGAAGCTAGGGGCTCGCTCACCACCTGCGGTCATGGAACCACAAGCCATGGCCGTCGTCGTCGATACACTGTTTCCCAGCCACCCAGTCCGGCCAGTCAGGGAATTCGGAGAGGTAGGCGCCTTCCCAGTTTTCCGGGAAGAGGAACTCACCGCCGCCGTCCGATCCCTACGACCCAGAAGAGCGCCCGGTCCCGATGGCATTCCGGCGGAGGTGCTCAAGCTCGCTGCGGAGGTGAATCCAAGGCTTCTGCTCGATATGTTCAACGCGTGTCTGGCGGAAGGCGTTTTCTTTTCTTCGTGGAAGGTTGCCCGCCTTGTTCTTATTCCGAAGGCGAAGAGCACACCGGGGACCCCTTCTTCTTTCCGACCCCTGTGTATGCTCGACACGGCCGGGAAAGTGCTTGAGAAGCTCCTGCGTGTCAGGCTGACCGAGGCCATCGTCTCTGCGGGGGACTTGTTCCCGCAGCAGTACGGCTTCAGATCCGGTCGCTCTACCATCGACGCTATCCAGGAGGTAGTTGAGGCAGTGCGGAGGGCGGAGGACCACAACCACTGGTCGCGCCGCGTGGTCCTTCTCGTCACGCTCGACGTGAAGAACGCTTTTAACTCCGCCAGGTGGAGCGATATGCTGTGGGCGCTTGAGCATACGTTCCAAGTTCCCTCC
The DNA here is from genome assembly GCA_035578135.1 of Flexamia atlantica. NCBI lineage: Eukaryota > Metazoa > Arthropoda > Insecta > Hemiptera > Cicadellidae > Flexamia > Flexamia atlantica. The sequence continues at coordinate 1,630,914 of JAQJVK010000010.1, forward strand.
TACCTCCTGCGTATGTTGGAAGCGTATTTGTCAGACCGCGTTCTGTTGTACGACACGACCGAAGGTCAGCGGCGCATTCCCATCACTTCCGGGGCTGCGCAGGGGTCCATTCTCGGACCAGATCTCTGGAACGTGTCTTACGACAGCTTGCTGAGGCTAGACATGCCCGATGAGACCCGCCTCGTTGGCTATGCTGACGATGTCGCTGCCTTGATCGCTGCGAGGAACGTCGAGCAGGCAAAACTGAGGCTCAGCGTAGTGATGGCCAAGGTCAACGGGTGGATGCGAGATCACGGCTTGTCCCTGGCTATCAGTAAGACGGAGATCGTCGTCCTCACCAAAAAGAGGATTAACACCGTGTTCCCGGTGCAGATAGGTGACGTCACACTCGAGACTAAGCCTGCTGCAAAGTACCTGGGAGTCATGGTCGATAGCAGACTGTCTTTCGGCGAGCAGATCCAGTGCGCCGCCGACATAGCCGCTAAGGGTGTCGCTGCCCTTGGTAGGCTTATGCTCAATGTCGGCGGTCCTCGTTCCTGCAAGCGCCGCTTGCTCATGACTGCCGTCCAGTCAGTCTTGCTGTACGGGGCGGAGGTATGGGCTCACGCACTCGAGAAGCGAGTCTACCGAGACCGGCTTGCCCGAGTCCAGCGCCGAGGAGCTCTGCGGGTCGCTTCGGCCTACCGCACAGTCTCCGAGCCTGCTGTGATGGTGATCGCCGGAGTCATTCCCGTCCTCTTCCTCGCGAGGGAGAGGCAGGCGATTTACCGGAGGAGGCCTGAAGTGGGCCGGGAAACAGCTGCCAGGGAAGAGCGCGATCGCAGCTTCGACTCTTGGCAGCGCGACTGGGAAGCCGAGCTGAGGGGACGTTGGACCTTCCAGCTCATACCTTCCGTCCGACCATGGGTGGAACGGCAGCATGGCGAGGTCGATTACAACGTGACCCAGTTTCTTTCTGGGCACGGGTACTTCCGAGCCTATCTGCACCGGATGGGCAAAGTCGCCAGCCCGGACTGTCTGTATTGCCCCGGCATCCCAGACACGTCCGAGCACACTTTCTTTCAGTGCGACCGTTGGCACGTCCGCCGAGCCTCGCTTTCATTTGAGATCGGCGTGGTCGTCAGCCCAAACAACATCGTCGGAGCTATGCTCCAGGGAGAGGGCAACTGGAACTGTGTCCAGCACTACGTCCAGGCCATTCTTCGGGCGAAAAAGGTCGACCTCGATCGGCCTTAATCCTCAGCTTTTCCCCAAGGAGGTTGCCCTAGTGGCGTAATATCAAAGGCCTAGCCCAAAGTAATGTGTGAAACAGTTCCAGGCTAGTGTCCTTGGTGCCGAGGGAGGTGGTTTAGTCGGTAGTTCACGGGACATCGAGCTCGTGGGAGTCCGACACTACTGAGGGGACAATGAGCCCCTCAGTGTGCGTAAATGCATTCCACCTCTTACCCAAAAAAAAACCCTTCTTTAACATTAGTAATTATTTTTGCATCCGCATCCCATTTGTTATTGTTTAATTTCATTATTTGACTTATTGTAGCTGCATCTGATTTTGCAGTTCCCTCCTTAACGTTAGTTAACACTTTATTTTTGCAATCAATTGACTTAATATCATGTGTAATACAATGATCTGTAACATATTGAAGGTTTACCGCATCTTTCATATCTTTAGGGTCTCCAATATCGTGTATTACAAAGTTGTAAAAGGAAAATTTATCTGTTTTTTCAGGTATGACTGAATGTAAATACTTTTTGGTAACTGAATCTTGATCATTAACAGGATCTGCTATATTGGCTATTCTAAGATCTTTTGCATCATATGCTTTATTATTACTTTTAGGATCATATCTTAAGGTTTGGTTTATGTACCACATTAAATATTCTTTATTTACCGAATCATTCTTATCTATTGGTTTTGGAAGATTTGCAATTCTATAAAAATTAGCGTTATACACTTCATTTTGAAGCTTTAAGCTAGGTAATGTTTCACTTTTTAAAGTTTTGAAATTTACTGCATCATTATCATCTTTTGGATCATTTACAAACTTTAAACGTTTGTTACTTATATCATAATCTCCATCGGATGTTAGTGGTAAACCACCTCTTTTTCCATAAGATCCTGATTTGCTTCCAGTTTCGGAATACCGTCCAAACTTATCCACACTCATGGTTATACTGAATGTTTAATCGGTTATGCTTGTATTCTATATACTCATATTTTTATGCAATTACTCCTCGATTTCGCAATTCGCCGACCAAAGCTACCCATTCGTTTTCTAAACCGCTATGGAATGTTTAATCGGTTATGCTTGTATTCTATATACTCATATTTTTATGCAATTACTCCTCGATTTCGCAATTCGCCGACCAAAGCTACCCATTCGTTTTCTAAACCGCTATGTCCGGCTTGTTTTGCTTCATATATCAACTTCATTCTATCAACCAATTTGTTTATATCGTTGTAGTATATTATATTAGTATCATACAAGTTTTTCAATAATCCTTTTCCTGATAAACTTGATTGATTTGTTTTTCTCCTTTTATGTAAAATATTTATTTCAGCAGAAGATAATGATTTTCTTTTTATGGGTGCCCTTCTTTTTGGTTGAAAAATTTAGCAATAATAGTTTTATATTTTTCTGATTTATTTCTATAAACATTGAAATTTTTAGAATAATTTTTCTTATGCGCATTTGTTTAAAAATGTTTAAATCCTTTTTAGTATATTTATTAGGTTTCGCTTTAAAAATAAGTTCAAACAATCCTTTTGTACCTTTGTATTGTTTATTATTTATAATAATATTGTCATGTTCGTCTACATCAAGCTTGCTATCTCCAATCATTAGGCCATTTTCTTCTATTCTAGCACCAAACGTATGATACTTTCGAGTTGGTTGTGCAGAATGTAACATTTTTAATACAAATTGTCTTGCAAGCGGCCCTTTATACGCAATATCCGAGCCCAATTTGCTCAAGTTGGATGGATTAATAGGCTCTTCTTCTTCTTGTTGTTCTTCGCTTGTAGAAAGACCTTCTTTTTCTGTTAAAACATCCGTTTCTTCACCTAGTTCGCTTTCTTCTTCAGTTGTTTCTCCTTGTTGCGTAAAACTTGTATCACCTTCATATTCTTCTTTTTGTTCAAATTTTGAAATGGGTAAAATAGCATCTCCGGAAAAATTAAATGTTGAAGGTGTAACATTTTGCCCCAATTGTTTTAATGGCTCAGTAATAGGTTTAAATGTTGATTCCAGAAATTTCTCTCTTTCACTTATTCCTAATCTTAACGCTCTGTTTTTATGTCTAATAGAATCACTAAGTGATTTTATTTCTTTTAATAGCTTTTCCTGATTATCCATTTTACACCATGGAGACTTGTACGATAATGTTGTTAATTAATGTATTAAAACAAATTTATCAAAACCTATGCGGTAACGACCATCTGTTATAGCTTTATCTTTCATAATTACCAAAAATCCGTATTTTTCCGCCCAAGCTTTTCCACAAAGCTCTTTGAATTTTTCAAATGACATATCAGCATTTACATGATCGTTGTATATATGTTTTAGGTTTGTATCGTCTTGTTTGAATAAAACTAAAATATTTGCATTGTCTCTAATTAGTTGTTTTGGAATTTTGCTATATGTTTGTCCGATATATATGCTATCAATATTATTATGTCTTCCCATGGCAAAATAGTTTCTAATAGTATCATGATTTTCACTAGATACATCATCAAATACAAATACAGAATACGGCTTAGCCTGGTCTGGTTGCATAACACTGTCACTAGCATTAAATTTGTAATAGTTAACATCAGGCACATCAGTCAGGATCTTTTCCAACAATTGATACTTTGGTTGATGTAAGGACTTTGAAAAAATATATAGGTTATTAAATCGCAATCCTTTTGTGTTTGTAATTAAGTTAAACACAACGTTAGTTTTGCCACAGTTTGAAGGACCGCTTACTATACATCGTACAGTGTTTGGAAATAAACTGCCGTGTTTACCATTGTTGATTTTAACGTTATCTACGGTTAAATCATCAATGTTATTAATATTAAATTTATCTTTATGGTGAACAATCTCCATCTTATTCAAAGGCAGAAGAGTAAATAAGTTGATTTATAACTAAATCAAATCTTTTATAGGTATCCACGAATCTTCAGTTTTGTCAAACCCCAACCAACGTACTTTAACTTGGTCTTTTTTCCTTTGCAACACCTTTTCAACATGATAGACATCGCCTACTGTTGACTTTAACAATTCATGTCCGTAAAAACCGCCTTGTAACAAATTTCCTTTGTTATCTTTTAAAATATAAGTTTCCGGTACAGTAGGTTGTACTTTATACACTGTAAAAACTTCGTTTGTCCAATTGGGCAGGTATTTTTTAGTAAACACTCCTTTGTATTTACTAATTCGAACTTTATCATTTACATTAAATTTTCTTGGTTTTTTTTGTTCCGCTTTTGGCTGTGTATTCTTTTTAATTCGTTGTAAAACTAGTTTAGCGTTTTTCTTATTCACTTTGTTAGGTGCCATACCGATAGTTCTATGAAACTTGTTGTTGTAATCGCTTATTAATTTTGGTAAGATATCAACCCATACGTAAGAACCTCTTTTCGAAAACATTTTATACATTGCACCTTTTAAGGTTCTATTAAATCTTTCAATTATAGCTGCCTTTTTCTCAGAATTTGTAGAAAATGATTTATCTTATATTTTTTCATTAACAATGCAAAAGGTTTATTAAAAAATTCTTTCCCATCATCAGTTTGTAAATGTTTAATTTTATTTTTATCTCTTTTTATAGCTACTTCCATAGCTTTTGTTATGCTGTTACCGGTTTTGTCTTTTAATGGCAAAGCATCTGCAACTTTAGTAAAACAATTAATAATCGTAAGTATGTATCTAAATCCTTTATTTATTTTACTATGCGGTTGCATTTCAATTAAATCTGCTTGATATAAATCATTTATTCCTTTTACAACAGTATTTCTTCGTGGAAACTTTATTCTTGCAGGTTTATGAAGTTCATTAACAATCTTTTCCTTTAACTCTGTCATGATGTTTTTACTAACAAAGTCAAGTTAGTATTGAGTGTTTCTTTTTCTGCATCCGCTTTTATAGGTCAAGGTCATTTCAACATATTTTTAAAAAAGGGAAAATCACAGCGAGCATGCTGTGATTTCCCCTTATTTTCTTTTTTTCTTTTTTTCTTTTTTTTCTTTTTTTTCTTTTTACTCATTGATAGGATTGAGAGAATAGTGGCCGAATGGTAGAGTGTGAATTTTGTCTGGAAGAATGTGTCGTTTGTCATCATTGGAGCAGAGTGCTTTTTTTACTTCTGTTACGCTGTACAGGTGATGGTTGAAACTTCTGATGGTGTTGAATTTTGCAGTTATAGTCGTTTCTTCAAATAAGGATTGCTTGTAGTGTTCGAAATTTACATTTACGAAATTTTCACGCTTGTCTTCTTCATAGATACTGCTACAAGGTTTTCATTGATGATAACGGATGTTCCAAAGTTTGGTTTTTGTACAAGTTTTTCTAGTTTTATAGGATCTGTAACTAATTTAACATTTTTGTGTTTTCTTTTGTTTTCCAATGTTTTTCCAAATATCGCATTATTCATTAATTTAAAAAAATCCTTTTGAAATGTTGATGTTGCAGCTGCTCTTCTTCTGGTGTTTGAATCAATGTACGGTTTTAACCAGCATGATTGGGAAAATTTTAAAACTCTATGAATTTTGGTTATACGTAAACCCAATTGGAGTGCTTGTTGAACAACCCAAAAGTGAGCTACGTATCTTTGTTTATTTTCAAGAGTCATCATTAATTTTGGATGTTTGCCAATTGGTGAAACTTGTGTTTTTGCAAGGAGCGGAAGATCGTAATGAAGATCGTGCAAGTGTTCTGGATATTCAAAGTCACAGTCCAATATGTATCCGGTGTCTCCGTCTTTTGAAATTTGTGAAATATCACCAATAGAGTCTGGATTAACCCATTCAAAGTTTCCAAAAGGAAGTGGATTAGACATGGCCCATCCGTATAAATTGTTGGCATCGAAATATCCTAAGAACACTGATGGTTTTTCTTTATCGTAGTTTGGAAGATATTTGTTGTTAGCTTTAACATGTCTAGTAACACTTTGGGTCAATCCACCTCTAACGCCCGATTCGATCATCAACACCATGTCAATATCGGTTAATAATTGAAGGTTGCACTTTGTTTCTTTTAGCATAGCTTGCCAAGCTAGTCCTGGAGAAGTATAAGAATGAAGAGGGTCTAATCCGTAGGCTTCAAAGCAGGTGTTTCTAAATTCTTCCATCACATCGCAGAGAAGTGTCACATCAAGTTTTACATAAAAGTCAGAATAATCTCCCAGAGTGTTCATTTCCAATTCGTCCCAAACTCTGCATGCGTGTTGATAGTCTTCAGGTGAAATGTCCGAATCGGTAAGTTTAATTTTAAATGCTTCTGGTGGAGGAAGTGATGTTTCTTGAAATTTATGTAGTCCATCGATGTAATCATACGGGAAAACTCCTTTCCGAAGAACCAAATCCATTTTTTCTGCAGATACAATTTTGCTTGTTTCTATTAAATTTTCTCTTCTTAAATTTTCAGAAAGTTTCATAAGACTGGAAGGCATAAATCTAAAAGAATCAACAAATCTAAGTTTAATTTTGCCCACCTTTTTTGAAAAGCTTATAGTTTTCCATAGTTTGTGCCAAAACATCTATTTCACCGTTGTCTCTTGCTAATTCGGGAATGATAAAATGTCCATCGTATCCACTAAGATTGTGAAAAACCACAGGAATAAAAGATGGTAGTTTGTAGTTGATGTTACATCCGTTGCAAGCTGCACCTCTGTAGGCTCCTGTCAGATGGTCATGGTCGCGAACTTTAACTTTAGTTTCTGTAAATTGATTGTTACATAAATAGCATGTTGTTGCTGAATCATAAAGATGAAGTTCTTCCGGCGTCATAGGTGACATAGGAACCACATTGCTATACAATGCTTCCACTTTCCCAGCGATGTTGTATAAATCATCAACAAAGTATCGAGCTGCTTCTTCTCCACGATAGATCTTCGGTGTAGATGTCAAACCATATTCTTGAAGATGTTCTTCAGACAGAGTGGATTTTACTATTAAACAATAGCTGTTTGGTTTGTGAAGTTGATACTTTGTTCTGCTTGTAATTTGCTCTCCTTCTTCTTGTTCAAGTGGAAGCAATGAAGATTCAAAATCCGCATACACTACAACTGGAATTCTGTATTGTTGGATAACTTTGTCAAATTTTACTTGCGATCTGCTAGGGTGTGGTAATTTAATTCTTACTTCATAGTTTCCACTGCATAATTTTTGATGTTCCATCAACCATTCTGAACCACCTCTTCTTAATGGTTTGTTTACAAAACAAAAACATCTTTTACAAGCGGTTTTTTCTTCTTTATGTTTTGATAACTGTTTGCAAACTAGAGCTTCGAAATCTTTAATATATACATAATGTGAAATATCACCTTTTGTTATTAATAATAAATCGGTATGATCTCTGCGTTCGGTGGGTGTTATACGTAAGGGGTAGACATTGTTGGATGAATCTAAGCCAAAAATGTTTACAGATGCAAAAGGATTTTTCTTTTCAAATTTTGATATGTCTTGAATTGCAACAGGATAAGTCATGCCTTGAAAGTTATACTTATAGCAAACCTCATCGTATGCTCTACTCGGTCGTTCCACATGATCTGTTACAAATTTTGCAAGCATTGCATACTTGAAACATTCAGCATCTTCATTTTGTACGTTCACACAAGATTTGGTTACTCGAATCTTCTTTGGCAAAACAATATAACTACTACCTCTCATTCCATATCCATGTTTATGAACTCTTACATCTAAGCTTGTTATACTTAACAAACTCCATCCAGAACCTCTTCCTTCATGTTCTTGTAATTTTGTTAAAAGTTCTTCAAAACAATCATCCACAATTGAGCTTATATCTGACGCAAACATGATGGTTTTGTTTTTAGTTAAAAATCCTCTTGGTGATGTTTCATTCTGAACATTTGTAAATACTGTATCTAATAATATTCCAAACTTTATAAAATTTAATCTTCTTAGTTCATTGTTCAATGTTTCTGTTACTAATGTTTTTGCTTTTGAAATAAACTGTGCAAGTTGCAATTGAGCATTGTCAATCTTAAAATGAGTTACTACACTACCCGGTAAGGCTCGGGCGTATAATTCCACATCCAAAGATGGTCCGGGTGCGTATTGAATAACACTTGGTCTTGAATTTAGTTGTTGTTGTACGGTAGCAAGTATTTGATCTAATTCTTCCAAATATTCTTCTTCTTCTGCATTGTTATTTGTTTCTTGGTTTGTTTCTTGGTTTGTTTCGTTGTTATGGTAAACTTCTTTGTGTATTTGTAGTAAAATTTCATCTTCAAAAGATTCTTCGCAACTAATGCAGTAATACATGACGTAGGTGTGCTCTCCACAAAAGTTGCCGTAATAATGAAAACTACTTTAAAACTACCCCTATTTATAGCATTACCCCCACCACTTTTTTCTGTATTAAACACAAAAAGTGTAAATAACAGTTAAATTTCTTATATTTCAAAACTCTAAGTATTAAGATTATCCGATGTAAGTTTAAAAAGAAATCCAAGTGTCAAGGTCAAATAATACAAGTTTAAAAAAAAAATCTTTTCTTTCTGTATTAAACACGAAAAGTGTAAAGAACTGCTAAATGTTTTATATTTCAAAACCCTTAAGTATTAAGATCATCCAATGTAAATTTGAAAAGAAATATAAGTGTCAAGGTCAAATAATGCAAGTTTAAAAAAATCTTTTTTTCTATATTAAACCCAAAAAAGTGTAAATAACTGCTAATTGTTTTATATTTTTAAACCCCTAAGTATTAAGATCATCCAATGTAAGTTTGAAAAGAAATCTAAGTGTCAAGGTCAAATAATTCAAGATTAAAAAAAATCTTTTTTTTCCGTATTAAACACAAAAAGTCTAAATAACTGCTAAATTTCTTATATTTTAAAAACCCCTAAGTATTAAGATCATCCAATGTAAGTTTGAAAAGAAATCTGCAAATGTTTGAAAAATTTTCTAAGTCCTAAAGTATTAATTATTGGGAAGTTTTAACACTTAAAACTTTTACAAGTCTAATGTAAAGTAAAATAAAAAGAAGTGTTGTTGTTTGTTGGAACAGTAACAAAAAATGATGGGTTTGAAAAATTTTCTAAGTCCTAAAATATTAATTATTAGGAAGTTTTAACACTTAAAATGTTTACAAGTCCAATGTAAAGTAAAATAAAGAAAGAAGTATTGTTGGCTGTTGGAACAGTAGCGAAAGAATGATGAAAACTAAACTCGCAGCAAAATAAATGTTAAAGCAAAAATGTTTGAACAATTTTCTAAGTCCTAAAATATGAATTATTGGGAAGTAAAATAAAGAAAGAAGTGTTGTTGCCTGTTGGAACAGTGGTGAAAGAATAATGGAAACCAAACCCGCAGCAAGGCTCCTGTGGTTTGGGAGGGGGTAAGCAAGGAGGGGGCATCCCCCCTCCTCGAGCCGAGTTGGGGTCCGGGGTCTGCGCTTGTGTTTCGGCATCAGTTGCTCGCTAGACAGTGAGGTGGTGACATGTTCAGAAGGCGCCCTGAACATTTTATCATTTTTGCTGTTTAGTGAAAATATCTTGGTGTTATTTGTATAATAACATCTTGACGTAGGACTGATTAATTTTAAGGCATGGTAGTTGTTTGTGCTTGTAGATACCCTAGGGTTTGTAGTTTATTTTTAGTTTGCTGGTTTGGTAGTTAGTACTAATTTAAAATCTTTCTTTTACTTACAATATATTTTTGCCTGGAGTGTTTAAGTTTAAAGTAGTAAAGTGTTTAAAGTAATATTCTTTTTTTCTTAAGAATGTTATATGATATGTTTTAATACCTTTCTATTCCAACTTCCTTTCTCCAACAAGCTTTTTGAGGGCATTCCCTCTCTTGTCTTGTATTCCTTTTTAGTTAGGGACACCTTTCAATTCCAATTTCCTTTCCTTTTTTCCTTCCATCTTTTGCACGGTAAAACCAATTAATTTATGGTAAAACCGGCTACCGCTTTTGTAGTGATTACGCCCACCAAAGCGGGTCACTTACAACCTCTATACGTGCTGGATGGGTAGTTCGCCTACCTCCGGAGTTTCGCTGGACCCCAGTTGATTTGCGCCTTATGGTGAGTCGCTGGCTCCTTTAGTGTTAGGAAATAAAAACATATTTGTATAACATTTTTTCTAAATTTAATTAAACAACTTGCTATTTCAAAATAACATTTTTTTTTTTAGTTCAGCGTTGTGCGCTTATGGTGAAGTGTAAGGGATGGCCTATGTCTAGCTTACACCGTAATCATGATGTGCAGCGCTGGGCTGTTTAGCTATTTCTCTTTAACTTAATTTTATTTTTACTTTTTTTATTAATTGTTAAACTCTAGGCAAATTGTATTGTAAATTAGCTTTTCTTCTGTTAGGTTTCCGGGGGTGTACGGTTCTGTCAAACCGTACACCCCCATTTTCTTTTAATTATCAAATGACCTTGACCTACTTATTTTCAAGGTCAACCAAAAGACTTAGCGAAAATGTCTAAGTCTCAAGGTTATTTTTTTGTAAATTGTTCCGAACTCTATCATGTGAGTACTCAAATTATTTTAAAAATATCTATTTGAAGAAATGCAAAATAAACTACACTTGCAATTAAATATAAACATGGTTGAAAATTTAAAAGATGTAAATCAGGTTTTGTGTTATAACTTTTACATTGTTGGTTAAATAACAAATGCTACCGAAACCTTTTGTTTGACTCATCATTCTGTATAATTTAAGTACCCACAAGATAGGGTTTGGAAACTTACAGAGTAAAATATAAAATATAGGCATTTTTTTGCGTTTTTTGCGTTATAACTTTTATAACGTTGATTTTATCAAAGACGTTACGGGACCTTTTTGTTTGTCTTTTCATTCCGCATAATTTGAATACCCACATGATGGGTTTGAAACTATTTAAAAAAAACTAAAGTTTCAAGGTCATTAAACACTTTTACAAAATCTATCATGTGATTACTCAAATTAAGCAGAATAAAAAGACAAACAAAAAAGGTCCTGTAACATTATTCGATAAAATTAACGGTAAAGAAGTTATAACGCGAAAACTTAAGTTTTAAAACCGTCCAGGTTACAAAACGTCCAGGTTACAAAAACGTCCAGGTTACAAAATTGCTCCAAGGTAATTTAAAACTTTGACAAAATATTGTTGATTTCATAACAAATGTTATCAAAGCTTGTTGTTTGTCTCATAATTTTGTATAATTTAAGTACTCACAAAACAGAGGTTGGAAACTTATAAAGTAAAAATATAAAATGTTGGAAAATACTTTTTTAGTTTTTGCGTTATAACTTCTATACCGTTGGTTTTATCAAAAAATGTTACTGGACCTGTTTTGTTCGTCTTTTTATTCCGAATAATTTGAGTATCTGCATGATAGGTTTGGAGTATTTTTTTTAATATCCACTGCCACCGTGTACGTCGACGCAGCTCCAAAGTTGAACGGCGACGAGATCAAGTCCCCCCCCCCCGAGAACATTGATGGGGGGGAGGGGGGTTCGTCCCGGCAACATTGACGGGGGGGGGGTTGGAAAATTGCTTAAAACTATATCGTGTGGGTATTCAAATTACGCGTAATCAGAAGGGATCCCTCCAGTAACGTTGTAAGCGACAAAAAGTAAATTTTTCACGAAATGGAAAAAACATTTAATTGGGAATGTAATGATTTAAATATGTTTTATTTGTTATATATAATTGTAATATCATAAATCTAGCCAAACTATGAAGTATTACAATATTATCGCACGTAATAAAAAAGTTATTACAAAAAAAGTGATTTTAAAATTGCAATAACGTTGTAAATGACAGTCGTTTGCAACGTTGTTGCCGGCTTGGCCTATGCAACAATGTTTCTTTTGGTTTCTTATTTTCATATATGTACAGTTCCCCAGCATATCTTCTCTGCTTACTTACATTTCTGGTCCAACTTCCGAACTTAACAGGGCGTTTTTTACTACGATTTAGCCGATTAACATCGGGACGGCGACAGAATGGTGTGCGGTGATAATGCAATTTTTGGCGGTTACAACGTTGTTGCAACTGTGGGACCAACAGCACTTGGTTTTCAACCTGTGGTAGTGCTGCCAACACAAGAGATATCAACGAAAAAATGCCCTGCACTGATGCAGGATATCGTTTACAACCTTGCTGCATAGAAATCTCAATTTTGAAAAAGTTGTCGTTTACAACGTTACTGGAGGGACCCCTTCAAAGACAAACAAAAAAGGTCCAGTAACCTTTTTTTGATAAAACCAACGGTATAGAAGTTATAACGCAAAAACTAAAAATTATCTTTCTTTACATCATATTTCATTTTATATGTTTCCAAACCCTATCATGTAGGTACTCAAAATACGCAGAATTAAAAGACGAACAAAAAAGGTCCAGTAACATTTTTCGATAAATCCAATGGCATAAAAGTTATAACGCAAAAACTAAAGTTTCAAAGTCATTTAAACTTTTACAAAAAATGATCTTGAGACTTAGAAATTTTTGCTAACTCTTTTGTTGACCTTGAAAATAACTAGGTCAAGGTCATTCAATAATTAAAAAGAAAATGGGGGTGTACGGTTTGACAGAACCGTACACCCCGGAAACCTAAAAGAAGATAAGCTAATTTACAATACAACCTGCCTAGAGTTTAAAAAAAAATAGTTAGTCAGCGCAGCGTTGCACATAATGATTACAGTGTGAGCTAGACATAAGCCATCCCTCACTCTTCACCATAAGCGCACAACGCTGAGCTAAAAAGTAAAAAATATCTAGTCAGCCCAACGCTGCACAGAATGATTACGGTGTAAGCTAGATATAAGCCATCCCTTACACCTCACCATAACCGCACAACGCTAAGCTAAAAAAATGTTATACAAATATGTTTTTTATTTCCTAACACTAAAGGAGCCAGCGACTCACCATAAGGCGCAAATCAACTGGGGTCCAGCGAAACTCCGGAGGTAGGCGAACTACCCATCCAGCACGTATAGAGGTTGTAAGTGACCCGCTTTGGTGGGCGTAATCACTACAAAAGCGGTAGCCGGTTTTACTATTAATTGGTTTTACCGTGCAAAAGATGGAAGGAAAAAAGGAAAGGAAATTGGAATTGAAAGGTGTCACTAACTAAAAAGGAGTACAAGACAAGAGAGGGAATGCCCTCAACAAGCTTGTTGGAAAAAGGAAATTGGAATAGAAAGGTATTAAAAACATATCATATAACATTCTTAAAAACAAAATATTACTTTAAATTTAAACATTCCAGGCAGAAATATATTGTAAGTAAAAGAAAGATTTTAAATTAATACTAACTACCAAACCAGCAAACTAAAAACAAACTACAAACCCTAGGGTATCTACAAGCACAAACAACTACCATGCTTAAACTACCATGCCTTAAAATTAATCAGTCCTACGTCAAGATGTTATTATACAAATAACACCAAGATATTTTCACCAAACAGCAAAAATGATAAAATGTTCAGGGCGCCTTCTGAACATGTTACCACCTCACTGTCTAGCGAGCAACTGATGCCGAAGCACAAGCGCAAACCCCGGACCCCAACTCGGCTCGAGGTCACGGCAGCTGGCAGCCGGGCCGGGCAGGTGTGGCAGCTGGTTGACCACCTGGCCTCAAGCGCAGACCCTGGACCCCAACTCGGCTCGAGGTCACCACAGAAGCCTTGCTGCGGGTTTGGTTTCCATCATTCTTTCGCCACTGTTCCAACAGGCAACAACACTTCTTTCTTTATTTTACTTTACATTGAACTTGTAAAAATTTTAAGTGTTAAAACTTCCTAATAATTAATATTTTAGGACTTAGAAAATCTTTCAAACCCATCATTCTTTTCCCAATGTTCCAACAGGCAACATTTCTTTCTTTATTTTACTTTACGTTGGACTTGTAAAAATTTTAAGTGTTAAAACTTCACAATAATTAATACTTAAGGACTTAGAAAATTTTTCAAACATTTGCTTTAACATTTATTTTACAATATCAAGTTTCTTTTTGCTGCGAGTTTAATTTCCATCATTCCTTCACCACTGTTCCAACAGGCAACAATACTTCTTTCTTTATTTTACTTTACATTTGACTTGTAAAAATTTTAAGTGTTAAAACTTCCCAATAATTCATTTTTTAGGACTTAGAAAATTTTTTAAAACTCATAATTTTTTGTTACTGTTCCAACAGACAACAACACTTCTTTTTATTTTACTTTACATTGGACTTGTAAAAAGACGAACAAAACAGGTCCAGTAACATTTGTCGATAAAACCAACGGTATAGAATTTATAACGCAAAAACTTAAGTTTCAAGTTCATTTTCAAACTTTTACAAAACCTATCATGTGGTTACTCAAATTACATGGAATAAAAAAACAAACAAAAATGTTCAGTAACATTTTTCAATAAAACCAACGGTATAAAAGTTATAACGTAAAAACTTAAGTTTTAAAACCGTCCAGGTTACAAAGTTTCAAGGTCATTCAAAACTTTTACAAAACCTATCATGTGGTTACTCAAATTATGTGGAATAAAAAAACTAACAAAAATGTTCAGTAACATTTTTCGATAAAACCAACGTTATAGAAGTTATAACGCGAAAACTTAAGTTTTAAAACCGTCCAGGTTACAAAGTTTCAAGGTCATTCAAAACTTTTACAAAACCTATCATGTGGTTACTCAAATTATGTGGAATAAAAAAACAAACAAAAATGTCTAGTAACATTTTTCGATAAAACCAACAGTATAGATGTTGTAATGCAAAAACTTAAGTTTTAAAACCGTCCAGGTTACAAAGTTTCAAGGTCATTTAAAACTTTTTACTGCGAGCTCAAGGCAGCAGCCTTGACTGCTAGGTCAATGTGTCTCCCAGCTGAAGGTCGGTAGCCTACTTTGGCAGGGTCTGTGACCTCGGCACACACATCATCGTCTGGCCTACTTTGACCGAGTAGGTTGCCTACTGCTTTCACAACCTTGACCGCTATTGCACAGAATTGGTGGAGGACACACCTCGATTCTTGTAAGTTTATTTTTGCACTAAAATGAATACTCATGTTTTACTTTAGAACTATTATGTTTGAAGTCGGTTGTAATACATAATAAAATAAACAATATACAATACTTGAAATTGAAACTTTGAAACTTTCAAAACTTTTAAAAACATACTATCAACACTAAAAAAAATGATAAAAACAATTTTAATATTACTTTGAAACAAGTTTAATTTGGTATTAAAACCATATAAAACAATATCAGTACGATATAAAAACATTTTTTTAACTTGTTTTAAAATTTAAATTATCTTAGTAAACTTAACATCTGTTCAGTATTAATGTAGGTTGAAACTTGTTTTAGAACAATTTTAATATTAGTTTGAGACTAAATTCATATATTATTAATGAGTAACCATGTTTTACTTAAGGAATATTATGTTTTAAGTCTATCGTAATACATAATAAAATAAACATTATACATGTTTTCATTGTATCATAAATATAAATCTAATTTATTAATGTTACTGAACTAAAAATAGGGGTTGGAAACTTATAAAGTAAAAAATATAAAATGTTGGAAAATACTTTTTTTAGTTTTTGCGTTATAACTTCTATACCGTTGGTTTTATAAAAAAATGTTACTGGACCTGTTTTGTTCGTCTTTTTATTCCGAATAATTTGAGCATTTTTGTTATATCCACTGCCACCATAGATTGTTTGCAGTTTTTGCGATATAACTTTTACACCGTTGGTTTTATCGAAAAATGTTACCTGACCTTTTTTGTTAGTCTTTAAATTCTGCGTAATTTGACTACCCGCATGATACATTTAGAGCATTATTATTATATCCACTGCCCCGAAGATTTTTTTAAGTTTTTGCGTTATAACTTTTACACCGTTGGTTTTATCAAAAAATGTTACTGGACCTTTCTTGTTTGTCTTTTAATTCCGCTTAATTTGACTACCCGCACGATCGATTTGGAGCATTTTTGTTATATCCACTGCCACCATGTACGGCGACGCAGTTCTAAAGTTTAACGGCAACGAGATCAAGTCGGCGACCCCCCCCCCCCACCCCGACAACATTGATGGGGGGGGGTTCGTCCCGGCAACATTGACGGGGGGGGGGTTGGAAAATTGCTTAAAACCCTATCGTGTGGGTACTCAAATTACGCGGAATCAAAAGACAAACAAAAAAGGTCAAGTAACTTTTTTTATAAAACCAACGGTATAGAAGTTATAACGCAAAAACTAAAAATTATCTTTCTTTACATCATATTTCATTTTATATGTTTCCAAACCCTATCATGTAGGTACTCAAAATACGCAGAATTAAAAGACGAACAAAAAAGGTCCAGTAACATTTTTTATTAAACCAACGGTATAGAAGTTATAACACAAAAACTAAAAATTATCTTTCTTTACATTATATTTTACTTTATATCTTTTCAAACCCTATCATGTAGGTACTCAAAATACGTAGAATTAAAAAGACAAACAAAAAGGTTCAGTAAACCTTTTTTATAAAACCAACGGTATAAAAGTTATAACGCAAAAACATAAAAAAAATATTTTCTACATTTTATATTTTACTTTATATGTTTCCAAACCCTATCATGTGGTACTTCAATAACGCAGAATAATGAGACAAACAAAAAACTTCGGTAACATTTGTTATTTAACCAACAATGTAAAAGTTATAACAAAGAAACAAAATTTAGATCTTTAACCAAGTTTATATTTAATCGAAACTGTAGTTTATTTTGCATTTCTGCGACTAAACTTTTTAGAAGTATCAAGGTGATATAATAAAGTGGCATCTTTAAAATATTGTAACTTGTACAAAGTTAAATAAGTGTTAAAACGATATTTTATTGCAAATATTTTAAAACCACAAGTTAAGAACGATTGTTTAATACTGACATGTTCACTCAACAAGAGCAACAGTACGACTAACACTACATATCCAAATATTGCGAGGAGTCTCTCATGGTGGTGGGGGAAGGCAGGTGCGCGGCAGATGTTCCGTCCTGCACATGTCTTTCGAGGGAGGTAACAGCGCTACCACTATCACATCAGTTTGCTGGTAGGACTCGCAGAGTAAACATCTAAATAATCATGAGTTCTGTTTTATATGTTTCTTTTATCAAAGATGGACTTTGTATTGAAACGCAAAGTTTCACTATTGATGCAGATCCTGTACAACAAATTTTAGTACATCCTCCAGAAAATTATGATTCTATCTACATTTCGGTGCATGAACCTAACGACCCCCCACCACCAACAACTGCTGACACGGAGTAGGACAGGGGTACCACACCTCATTAAAGCTTCAGCTCTTCACCCGAACACACATGGACTCTGAGCTTCAAGATAATACTGTTTCTTCTGCATCTACACAAACTTCCGAACAATTACCTACTACAAATAAAACTACTACAAGTCTAAATGTAAATGAAATTTCATCAACTGTTAGTTCGGATGCGCAAGCAATAATGTTATCATTAATTGGTTTCGACTAAAAATTTAACAATGGAGGAAGAAAGAAATTCGCTACTAATTTTTGTGAACCCGTCGAAATTTGTTATTTTCCTACTTTCATTTTTATGTGGTTACAATTTTGGTTACCTTGTTCAGGAAATACTAACAGATAAAAAGAAAGAACATTCACTATTTTTTAAAGTTTATGTTTATGTAATTGCATCTTTATTTGGATACTTTGTAGCAGGATATTTTCTTGTTAACTTGTCAATTCCATTTTTAATATAATATTTTAATAGAAACAAAAATCAACAAAACAACAATTAAGAAACAGTTTGTAAAAAGAAACAAAACTTATCTTGCATTTTCGGATTTTCCGAAAATGCAAGATATTTTTTCAAAACATCCCCAACCGACCTTGACCCACTTCCGGACATTTAAAATTTAAATACCCAGCACAGCAGGGCATTTAAACTTTAAATACCCGCCCATACACGTCACAGCTACGTCACAGCTGATGATGTCACTTCCGGTCACGTGACCGGAAGTAGCTGTCAAAAAATTGACTGCCTGTCAAAGTTTGATTGGGCCAGCAGCCCCAAGTGCCCACTACTCTGCTTATTCTCAACATTCAAAACAATATCATGGATTTTTATAAAAATCTTTATTTAAAAAATAAATACAACCTAATTTGAAAAAAAACAGCATTTTATATTTAAAACACTCAATTAAATTCTTCAGAATCAAAATAATTTTAAGAATAGACTATAATTATAAAAGGTAAATAAAAACACAACAAATATATTCAACGATATTTAATTGTAATTATTTACATTATTTACAACGTAATAAGGACAAATTTTAAAATACATACATACATACTATTTAATGGAAAAAAACATAGTGTGGATCCTTATACAAGTCAGGATCGCTGGTGTAGCCATCATCTTCAACATTAGGGTCCATATATCATCCTTTGTACCTGACACTCAGGAACCTTCTTCTTGTTAAGCCGGCAACAATATCAGCATGGTCTTCGCCATCTACGGGTGAGACGATCACACTGAAGTTGGAGACATCACAGGCCTTGTCGATGAACAACCTCCAAACACCCACTTGTATGACAACTTCAATCTTGTGCTCAGGTGCTATATTTGATAAAATAAATTGAACTTTGTCCGCAGCATTCACTAAAATCCTCATAATAAACATGTCCCCTTTAACACCATGTTTCAACACTTCCATTCGATCCATCACAAATCCAATTTCTTCCACAGCCATAAGGAAACGTTTTGCATGGTAAACACACTTTCCACGCGGAAATATAAACTTAAAAGTTCGCATGATGACTTCAAAAGCTATGGACAGACTGAGACTTGTACGAGATTAATTTATCTCATCGCAAACACAAACATACCCCTTCCACTGTACCGATCCAAATTTAAAACTCCCGCCATACCGACAGAAAATAATATACCCCACAATATGTATAAAGTCAAAATTTAAAATTTCCCGCCCTGATTTCATACTATATAAAATACCAAAACTCCCGCCAACAGGGAGCAGCCATCTTGTTTTTCAAAAAATATTTAAATTAAAATCTTTCGCCTTGCTACGTAATATATCCCACAATGTATATGAAATCAAAATTTAAATTTCCCGCCCTGACTTCATACTATATAAAATACGAAAACTCAAATATTTAAATTTAAATCTTTCGCCTTGCTACGTAATATATCCCACAATGTATATAAAATCAAAATTTAAATTTCCCGCCCTGACTTCATACTATATAAAATACCAAAACTCCCGCCAACAGGGAGCAGCCATCTTGTTTTTTCAAAAAATATTTAAATGTAATATATCCCTCAATGTATATAAAACCACATACTATATGAAATACCACAACCCCCCACCAACAGGGAGCAGCCATCATGCTACGTCACCAAATCATATAGCATTCAATGTATATTAAACTAAAAATAATTCCCGCCAAAACATCTTCATGGGCGCCGCCATCTTGGATTAAAAAAACACAATTTCAAATCTCCAGTAAGTGCAATGATAAATATGTTTTTGGATTTGCAGGCAGCGTCAGCGCAGTGGGGCCTTGGTCAGCGTCTATCTCTACAGCAAATGTAGTTCTACAAAGTTCAAAAAGTTCTATCGTTGATTAATATCAAATTAGCCGAAAATGAGTTTAAAACCTAATTTAGTGGCTTTAGAAAATCAGTAGAAGAACACATTAGTTGGGCTTTCTCAAGGACTAGTATTGTTTTAGGAGTTTGTACCCTACGACGTCATTTGTGAATGGCAGGGGGGTCAGGCGGATTATGACGGTAAGATGATTGTAGGGAGGGGGGTCAAAAAATGACCAAACATCGATGACGTAATTTATGGACGGCCCCATGGACACGATGTATTTTCTTGTCCGTGACATGCCACTCGAAAACCAACCAATGCTATCAAATGGAGCTTTACACACCGGTGTCGCGGACACGATGTCACGGCCAAGATTTGCCGTTACAGAAACAACACGATATTTCTTACCGCGAAGTCAAAGAACGGTTTCCTGCAGGGTTTCCTGCATCCCTTGAGATTGCAATCCGCATATACGATGAACACAAGTATCATACCATAACTTTTGTTCGTAAAGACAGTAGACGGTTGCCTGATGAATAGAATAAATGTCAGCGACATCGTGTTCGCAACATCGGTGTGTAAGGTGCCTTAAGTGTTCAATATTCCTGGCCAAATCGAAAGGAATGACGCGGGAATTGAGCAGAAATGCCATAAAATATCTATAAATGAGGCATTGAATAATAAATATTGTACGAAATATTTATAGGTTTTTATTTTTTTTATAACAAATTAGCTCTGGGGGGGTCCGGTCCCGCTCGTCCCCCCCCGTCGGCACGCCCCTGCCAGTGTAAGAACCGAACCGGAACCGAACCGAAAAAAGTGGAACTGACACATCCCTACTAAGCAGGCACATCAACTGTACTGCATACGACTGGCAATCACAGTTCAAAAATCCCCGATTTTACTCGATTTTTCTTAATCATGTTAATGAAGTCCCCGAACGGCCATCAAAATACCTGCAAACCAGGCCTGGTAACACTGGTAACAAAATACCTGCAATACCCAGTTTCTGGTAACACTGCAACAAAATAACCAATACAACCAAACCAAATACATAATACCAACTGTCGTTCGAAAAATAACATAACTAGAGTTCCAAAAAATCCTTGTACCTCGTCGAAAATCCCCGATTTCACAAATTTTTTATAATATCCAGGTTGATGAGTAAATTTCCTCAACCCAAGTCTTAAATCCCCGGTTATACCTGGTTTTTTCTTAACCACTGCCAAAACTCCGCACAGCCTCCAAAATACCCGGGTTTTGGTAACATTGCTAACGGCTGTGTCAGACTAAGGCCACAGACCCTGTCTGACACTATGTCTTCTGGGCCCGATGTCAGACAGGGTTGCCAGTCCAATCGACCCATTGCCAACCGCGCTTTAAAATAATTTAACACATGGATTGACTTGGAGATTCCGGGGATGGCCGGTTTACATAGCAAACTTGAATATACGACGATGGTAATCCTGATGAAATGGTTAGATAAATAAACAGTACTTTTAACTGTTGCATAAGGTTATGATAATTTATTTTTTGTAATTTTCCCTTATTCGCTGGTTCAAAATATCCCAAAAAAACCTTAATCCCACCTGAAAAATCATGCCCCCCCCCAAAAAAAATTTTTGATGGCGCAAATTACGCCATACCCCCCCTTCTGGGCACCCCTGGTGAACAGTGTCTTATGACAGGCAACTTACGCTGGCTCTGAGCAGCACTACAGAGTTTAGAGGTTGGCCATCCGGGAGCGTCAGTTCATTGGTGGACGTGTCGTTTGGCGTGGGAGTGGGTTCTCGTCGACCGGCGCGCCATAGTGGATAGCGTGTATGTCTGTATTCGTTCACTAAACGTATCCTTGCAAATTTGCAATCGGACTTCAAACAAATCTAAGCCATCAGCTTACTTTTACAGCATATCGATAAGACTCAAATTAATGAAAAATGTATGTAAAAAATAATTGACTTTTACAACTTGAAAAAGCATGTTCTGGTCAATTTTCGTTATTTATACCTAAAAATTAATTTCAATTTTGAAATTATTGCCCCCCCCCGAATTACGCCTATGGCTGTTAACATGGCAATATTGAAAGCCACAGCCAACGCTCATGACTCTAAGTGACATGTTTCAAAATTTTTTTTTCAGAATGTGTTTGTTTCAGAATGAGATAAAAACTCAAATCAACGAAAGGAATAAAGTCATAAAAATTTATGATTCTTAATAACTCAAACAAAATGTTTAATTGAAGTAAAACAAAACCTAAAATTTCAAGGGAAAGGAAGAAATACAATTAACAGTTATTTATTTCAAACAATACAAATTCACTGGATTGTTTGCTGATTTAACCTAATGGACTTATGAACTATGAAGAGGTGTATTAGAAAAATTTGGTAGGAGATATAAGTTAAATTTGTATATAACTTTTTATAAAAATTTAACTTGCGAGCTCCAAAAGGAGCCGCAGTCCAGGCCATCCTTACGGGGATAAAAGTCGATCTTGACCGGCCTTCTTATTAATCTATCCCCACAGGAAAAAGCCATAATGACATAAAACATAACTTTTAGCCCGAAGTAATGTAAAAACAGTTCCAGACTAGTTTCCTCGGTGTTAAAAGTAAGTCTAAGGGACAGTATACCCAGGGCAGCCCAACACTGCAGAGAGGACCACGAGCCTCTCAGTGTACCTCCTCTACCTTTTGAAGAATAAATGTAACTTTTTTCATACCTGATTCATAACTTGTTTACTGTTATGTATAAATAAATAAATAAATTTCTAATTCCGATTAAGCCCAGGAAATTTTGTCCAAAAAATAATTTCAGCATTTAGGCCACACATTCTGGGGAAGATGAAAATTTTTTGAATCCACTTAGGTATCTCGAATCATTTAACATTTTTGTGATCACTTCTGACTGGGACGAGTTGACGTAAGGGAGAAAGCTATATTCATGGACGACATTAGAGGTTGTGAACTGGGGGCAATTGTCTAAATATGTTTTAGTATTTTTTTATCAAATGTAATATACATATATAGTACTGTACAGTACTTTACATTTAATCAGTATACTGTGCGTCCCCTTATGACTTAAAGCTCAGTTTCCAAAAAAAGTAATAGCGATAAAAAATATTTTTCCAGAAGACATGGGGGGCTTCGCCCCCCCACACCCCCTCTTAACTTGTTTTATGAGAAAAAAAACAATAACGTTCATTTCTCTTTATCACAGTAAAAATTATGTTTTCATATCTTGATATACTGTACTTTATATTAAATTATTATACAGTACTGAGCAATGACTAAAAGGTCTATTGCCAAAAAAACTAAAAGCGAAAAAGTTGTCCAAAGGTCTTCACCCCCCAAGCAATCCCTTAACTCCACCCATATCTCTATGAATGTAAATTACAATTTTACCTGAACAATTACTCTTTTTTTAATTTTTTTGAGTTAATAAAAGTTATAAATTTCAAATGAGCTAAGAAATCTTTATTTTAATTTAACCTGAAGACAAATAAAGTTTATTTGACTTTAGGTATTAATTAACCCTGGCTCTACAAAACAATGACCGACTAATAAATTATTTCACCAAAAAGATATGGGGGGCTTTGCCCCCCCACACCCCCCCCCTTAACTCGTTTTATGAGAAAAAAACAATAAAGTTTATTTCTCTTTATCACAGTATAAAAATGTTTTTGTCTCTTAATATACTGTACTTTATATTTAATTATTATACAGTACTGAGCAATGACTAAAAGCTCAGTTTCCAAAAACATAAAAGCGAAAAAGTTGCCAAAAGGCTTAGGGGTCTAAGCCTAAGGTTTATTTGACTTTAGGTATTAATTAACCCTGGCTTTACAAAACAATGACTGACTAATAAATAATTTTACCAAAAAGACATGGTGGGGGCTTCGCCCCCCCAACACCCCCCCATCTTAAATCTGCCCGTGAATTTTCACTTGCAAGAAAAAAATACCATTGAACTCTCCTTATCGTTAAAATTATGTTTTAGGATTTTATCTCTTAATAGACTGTACTTACTGAGTCTACCCTTATGACTAAAAGCTCAATTTCCAACAAACTAATAGCGGTTAATAACATATATTTGCCAAAAGACTTGGGGAGACTTTGCCCCCACACCCGCCCGCCCTTAACACCAGCCATGTATTTATGCTAATGATGAGAAAATAAAAAACAATAACTTTAATCTCACTTAAAAACATGATTTTGTATTTTATATCTTAATATACTTTACTGTTCTTTACATTTAATTAGTATACTGAAAAAACAATATGTCTTTCAAAAAGACATGGGGGGGCTTCGCCCCCACTTTGCTATGCCAATGAATTTACAGTTAAAAACAGATAACATTAAAAATACTTTTTTGTATTTTATATCCCCCCTTAATTATAACCATCATTTACAAGAAAAAAAATACTGTTGATTTCTCCTTATCAAATTAAAATTATATTTCAGTATTTTATCTCTTATTATACTGTACCTCCTGAGTCTACCCTTATGACTAAAAGCTCAATTTCCAAAAAACGAATAGCGATTAATCATATATTGCCAAAAGACTTGGGGGGCTCCGCCCCCCTCCCCACACCCCTGCATGGTTAAAAACTAAATTCCCAACAGCCTTTTAGTGATTAAAAAAAATAGCAAGGGACTGGGGGGTGCTTCGTCCTATTTTTATACAAACCAAATTCATATATGATTTATAATTTTATAGGAATAATATATTTATCTCATTTTCAATGTCACATAATAGGATGAAGCAAAGATTGCTTTTGTTTTATTTCAGTAAATGATTTGGTTTGATATCGAGATATATCATTTGTAAAGAGATTAATATATATGAAAACCAAATTTTTTAATAATAATTAAATTATGTTTTTAGCGTTTTTTATGGTAATTTTTTTTATTACCATTGAATTCAGTTCAAAAAAGTATAACCAATTTAGTATTTTGAATCACTGATCTATGTCCATTGGTTACTTATGGAAAAAGTAAAATTCAAAATCATACATATTTATCAACATATTTTAATATATTTTGGTGTATTCATCTAGATTAGATCTAATGCATATTAGTTCAAATTCCTGATCTTTCCATTTTTGTGGAAGTAAAGTATGATAAATATAATATAATTGTTTGGGTTAATAACATTTATATACATGTGTACCTTTTTGCAGACATTCTTTTTGAATTTTCTTCTCTTAAAATAACTGTTAAAACTTATGTTTTTTAATTAAATAAAATTAGCTAATGATTCTCCATCATAAAAAAAATTATAAACAATCTATCCACAAGATGAAGTAACCTATTTTTAGAATTGCCAAATCATTATGACTTTGAGATTGCATAAAACATTATTGGCATAGCATGTTCTAGCTGGACTTTTCAAATTTTAGTAGACATTGTTGTAGTTTGTTCTCTAAAATCACAATATATATTTAAATTAAATTTTCAAAACAGCGATGTCGGCAAGGATTAGCGTCACCGTCGCTAGCGGCTACACCCGATCGCCATCCTTATACAGCGCGCTGCGGCGGTTATGTTAGGCTAGGTTATCATAAATATGTTAGTAGGACTTTCCTCGTTTCGTTAGAAATCAAACGATACTGGATGATTCATAATTTCGCCCGCTAAATCTTGGAGGCAAGTGATGTACACACTCCGGTCAACAACCAGACATAGGCCTACTTGGGGGGAATTGGCGGGCGAAGGTATGACTCATCTGGTATCGTTAGATTCGTATCGAATTGAGGAAAGTTCTATTAACGTATTTATGATAACCTAACCCAACATAACCGCCGCAGCGCGCTGAATAAGGGTGGCCTCCGTATAATACCAAAGTACCGATTACTTTTCCACATCCTGCAGACAGCACATGTGATGTGGTGGTGCGCAGTAGCCTACTGTCAGACTGAATCTGGCATTTTACCCTCAAATTCATTGAAAAATCCCTGCTTCTAGCCGGTAAGACGGCAATAATCCCCGCAAAACCTTCAAAGTACCAAAAACCAGAAATTAACGAAAAAATCACAGCAAGTGTTTCAAAACATCTAAAAAGCGGGCATAGTCTCCTGTCATAACCTATATCTGACAAAAAAAGGTAAATTTTACATAAATATCCAGCACCCTATTAGAAAAAAAGATTTATAATACTTACTACTCTATTGCCATGAAAACAATTTCTCCAAAACTTAAGTGATATCGTGTTTACTTGGGGCTAAAAAAATCCCGGCCTTACCCGTTTTTTTTTTAATATTGCGAGTGTTGAGTGAATCCCCGCTGCCCAAGTCTAAAATCCCTGGTTTAACCAAGGTTTTCTTAATACCCTTAAAGTACCCAATAACTGAACGGTTTCATCATCATGTCAGCATGCTGCCTGACTATTCTTTTCACTACATGGTATTATTAAAATACAAATACAGGTAAGCTAATATATCAGTGCAAATAAGTCAAATTTAATGAGCCTATAAATAATATAATTTATAACTATAAATTACATGGTATTAGCATTTGAAAAGTTGTTTAATCCTCAATTCATTTGATTTTATTTTCATTTTAATAATTGTCTTTGCAATAATCTTTAGCCTACCAATCCTTGATTCCTTTCCAAATGTAGGGCCTATACTGTTTTTTCCGGATTTTTTATTTTTACAACCACTGCTTCTGACATGAAAGAAATTTATGAAACGATGAATGATTAGCGTAATCTTTTAAATCTGAAATAGGCTCTATTTGTTTAATTTATATTAATATTACAAAGAAGAAATAAAACTTCATATTTTGAAATAATTATAACATTGAATATTTTTAAAGGACATAATTTATTTTTTCCTTAATTTTTAATTTTAATTTTAAAACAATATAATTATTTTGGTGAACAAAATCAGGACCTTTCTATCCAGGGGTGTCTGTGGCCCTTAACAAATTGTCAACCTGGCCCAAAAATGTCCCTGTATGTTAAATAATCCTAGAGATTCCATAAGTGTATGTAATTGACAATCAAGTCATTAACTACTTGTTAAGTGTTTGCCACTTTCCAAAGACAAAATCTAGGTTGGGAAGACCGATAAGAAATGAATATATGCCTTGAGTTAGCCATAAATAATATAGTATTTACACAGTGCACTCCCGATTCCGAGGACTAAGGAACCAAGGCTACCTTGGGTAACACAAATCTCGGATAATACTGAGTTTACGTGTGTTTTGAGATTGGGCTGTAATAAGACCTCTTCAAAATGCTTTTATTAAGTAGTATTTATCAATAAATACGACAATGAAAGTCCTTTCGAGTTGCAAATAATAGAATTTTAGCTAAATGAAGACACTTTTCTGTTCTTTTCTTTATCGTTTATTAATCATATTCTTGGAAAACAGATCAAAAGTCAAATGTTAATGTTACATAATGGTGTAGGAGTGTGTGTTTGTTGTTATGGGTTTCTAGTCCTCCACTGAAGAAACTCTTGGATGGAGTAGAACGGACGTTGTAGAAGCCAGGTTTTCAGCTGTGAGATGACTTTTCTTTCTGGGAGTCTTCTTATGTGGTCCGGCAGAGTGTTGTAGAAAAGGGTTCCTCTGTATGAAGGTTTTTTCTCTGTCTGGCTCAGGTGGTGTTGATCAAGTAGGAAATTCCTTCCATATCTGGTGTTATAAGGATGTCTGTCTCCTGTTCTTGTTTGGCCAGTTGTTACTGCATGAGTTATTGTTTCTTGGATGTAGAGTCCAATGATTGTCAGGATTCCAAGTTCCTTGAAGGTTTCACGAAATGTATCTAAGGGTCCAAGTCCTTTTAAAGTTCTGATTGTTCTTTTTTGAATAATAAGGACTCTTAGGAGGTTTGTGGATGTTGCCCCTCCCCAAGCTATCAGGCCATACCTCAGGAGAGATTCAAATAGCGAGAAGTAGGCTGTTCGTGCTACCTGAGGGCTTGTAATTTGTTTAGTTCTTCTTATTACATAGAGGCTACTGTTTAAGTTTTTGCAAAGTTCATTCACATGGGGTTCCCAGGATAGATTTTGGTCTATAGTTAATTCTAGATATTTTCCTGAAAAAATTGTATTTACTTCTGGAAGACCTTCATGATTGTTTTGAGTAGGGGTGTGGATTAGCTGTTGAGTTTTTGAAGTGTTAAGGACCAGGTTGTTGAGAAGGCAGTACTGCTTTGCCATATTAAAGGAAATGTATGAGTCAACATCTAGCTGAGCTTTGTTCTTGCTTGCTACAATCAAGGCTGTGTCATCAGCATACATGACTGTTTCACAGTAGTTCTCTAAATAGCCTGTGAAGTCATTTGGTTAACAGAATGTATAGGACAGGTCCGAGCACTGAACCTTGAGGAACTCCTCTGTGGACTGGTAGTTGCTCAGATTTTACTTTTTGTATTATGTTATCTTGTTGGGAGGTGATTTCTACCAATTGCCTCCTGTTGCTTAGGTAGCTCTTGAACCAGTCCAGTTCCCCACCACCAATTCCAAGTGATTGTAGCTTTAATATTATTAGTTTATGGTCTAGGCAATCGAAGGCTTTGCTGAAACCCAAAAAAATGCTAGTTGTAAATGTTTCCTTCTTCAAGATTGTTACTAATAGTTTCTATTAATTGTACTATTGCCGTTGTTGTGGACCTGTTTTTGATAAATCCATGTTGTCTAGTAGTTAGTAGTTGGTGCTGACTGAGATGGTTCAGGAGCCTCATCAATACTAACCGCTCTAGGATTTTTGAAAAGGTTGAAGTAAGAGATATGGGCCGATAGCTGGTGGCTTCCTTTTTGATCCACTTTTGTATTTGGGGTAAACTTTTGCAAGTTTTAATTTGCTGGGAAAAATTCCTTGAGTAAGTGATTTGTTAATTATAGCTGTCAGAGGAGCTGTGATTTCATTTCTGCATTTTTTAATTATTTTTGACGATATCTCATCTTCTCCAGCTGAAGTTTTTGATTTTAATGAGTCAATAATTTTCCCAATTTCTTGCTTGTTTGTTCTTGAGAAAGTTAATTTTGGAATTTGAGGTTGTTGTGTTGGTCTATTATTCACGGGTATTCGAGGTTTAGCATTTGAGTTTTGGGAAAGAGTTTTATCGGCTACTGTTACAAAAACATTGTTTAAGTGATTGGCAATATCTGATGGTGAGTTGATGATTTATTCTCCTACTTTCAGTTCCCCCAGTTGTGTTTTAGTGGATTTTTCCTTCCTCTCACTATTTACGACCCTCCACAAGGCTTTTGATTTGTTCTCAGATCTTTCGATAAAATCTGCATTGGACTGTTTTCTGAGGGTTTTTAGTTTTGAATCATAGGCCTTCTTCCTTCGAGCTGTTTCTCTTCTGTCATCCAGGAGGCCAGTGGTGAGCTCTCTATTTAGTGCCTCCAGGTAGAGTCTATTTAGAGGCTGGCTTTCTGCATCCCATATATTTTTACGGGGTTCCTTTTGTGTTTGACTGTCTTCAGAGGGCACGTAATGTCAATTGCAGATTGGATAATTGCATTAAGTGTTGTAGGCATTTTCAGCACTCTCCTTTTGTATGACTTGTGACCAGTCTTGTTCCTGTAGATTGAGCCTAAGTTCCTCCAACGCTTTTCCACTGAAATTTCTTCTTTTAGATTGAGATGATGTGTTGCTTCCCATATCAATTGAGATTGTGCATGTTTGAGCAGTGTGGTCTGAGAGACCTGTTCTTAGAACTTCGGTAGATTTTGTAGATTCTCTGGTATTGGTACAAATGAAGTCTATTGAGGTTTGGCTGTGGCTGGTTATTCTTGTCGGTGGCAGGGGAAGTCTGCTTATTCCATGGCTGTGAAGCATTTCTTCCAGGGTTAATTTCTTATGGTCTTCAACTAGGCTGTCAATATTTATGTCTCCCATCATCAGTATTGAATCATTTGTAGACATGATTAATGCGTTAACACTTGTTTAACGCATTAATAAAACTATTATTAAGACAATAAAAACATTTATTTAATCTCAGAGCTGCCTCAGATAACCTGGAGTCTCGTATAACCGGGGCTCGGATAATCGAGTGTGTACTGTAGTGTTAAAAGAATCATAGAAGTTCATCACAACATACAAAATGCAATGTAAACAATGACTGTTGACACATTGTATCTTAAAATTGTTATAAAAAATAATGGGAATAAACATACCTAGTCAGCTTGGCATTATGTTATGTGGGATATCCACATTCATCCCATTGGCATACATGCACCCCCAGCTGACAGAAATGAATGATCATTTACTTAACTATCCCTCTGCGCATGCGCCAATTCAAAATACCGCCAACGACCCAACTTCAAGTCCTCTTCTCCACCAGCTATCCGCCCGTCAACATCATTTGGTCAGGTATCTAAATTAACATTATGGCTTGCTAGGTACAGATTCCGAAAGGAGGGGTTTAGGGGGATGAGGGTTTAGGGAATTAATTGGCAACTAATTCGGTCCTCAGATCCTAAATTCTAAATTGATAGGGTTATCGTTAGCCATGGCACTAAAATATCAGTTTTCAGGCTTAGTTGTTGGAACATGCTAGATCATTATTAAATTCATAGTTGAACGGTTGTAGGTCAGGTTAGTTAATTAATAATTCTAATTAAATCATAACGCTCATAAAGCTGGCAAGTCGAGGGTAATTGTGACAACATATTTTCCACGGATTTTTGGGGTAAGATTGGCAACCTGTATTTCCATTCATGTCGAGTTAATTTGTCAATGTCAGGGTCGAGGCTTCCAGGACCCGACAGTTGTTGGAACATGCTAGATCATTATTAAATTAATAGTTGAACGGTCGTAGGTCAGGTTAGTTAATTAATAATTCTAATTAACTCGTAACGCTCATAAAGCTGGCAAGTCGAGGGTAATTGTGACAACATATTTTCCACGGATTTTTGGGGTAAGATTGGCAACCTGTATCTCCATTCATGTCGAGTTAATTTGTCAATGTCAGGGTCGAGGCTTCCAGGACCCGACAGTTAAAATATTAGATAAGGCCGAAATATCGTATTGTACTTAAGTTCTTTAGTCATTACTCATGAATTTTATATTAAGCGTGTTCAGTTGTACTCACAGGTGAGTAACTTAATTAATTGCCATAGGCCCTAGTTAAGAGATGGATTTACTATCAGCTGGGCTTACCATGCATTGTTGTGCATAAACCGAAACATTTTTATGGTTGGTCCAAACATTGATGAATGTCAAGATGCAGTGGATTCGCCTACTAAGAATTACAGAAACCAGTTAGTTAGTCACTGGTGAATGTAGCTGCGCCCATTATCTCTTTGTCAGTATAAACAGATCATCCATTGGTTTCAGACATCTGAAACAAACAAAATACCAAAATACTTACTAATGCCGAAATAAATTAAATATAATTTGAAAAATCACACACATCGTAAATTACCTATATTATTTTTATTGCAATTTACCATAAAATGGTAGGATAGTAAATGCAAATCAGTTCTAATAAGAATTTAATTATTGTAACGCTTATTTCTTTGCTGAAAGAAAAAAATGCAGGTCTTTATTTTAATTCAAAGCATTGTAAACTTTATAAAAGACATTTTAACAATAAAAAATTATAAAAAATTTCAATAAGTACTAATATCTAGTAAATCATAACGTGTCCTGTAATCTAGCTACAGTACTTAGAGTTCTAACGAATTATGGATAGTTGTGAGCGATGGCTTGTAGACGCGGTGTTCCCTAGTGGGGATTAACGTCCGCAATATTGAAAACTAAGTTCATAGGACCGTCCTCGTAATCAGACCAGTTCGTAATTTGTAAACCAGGCAAAATTATCGGTCGGATTCAAAGTTAAAATGTAGGTACATTAGTTGCAATTGGCTGTTGGGCTATTAAGTTGTGACGTATTTTTCGGAGGTGTGAAATATTAATACGTCAGCATATTAAATTTCTTTGGTTCGGATGAGCTCAGAGGGAGCCAAGGTTCGAGTCGGGTTAATTTCACTTGATTTTAGAGTTTGGCTCAGTTGCCGGGTTGCCTCTACAGCATTAGTGTTTCATCATCGCCAAACTGCGTTAGAAAGCCAATCGGTACTCCCAGGTTGCTTCAACAGCAACTGCCCGTTACTGGGAGCGATATGGAAATCCCTAAAGAAAAATATAAAAAAGGTCGGACAATTCTAATAGGGACTATCGGGTCGAAAACACGGCACTCGGGTTACCGGTTGCTTTATCAGTAACTCGGCGTTAAGCTAACCTGTCTCCGGTGAACCTAGGCTATTTCCCCAATACTTACGGGACAGGTTGCTTTATCAGCAACAGAGCGTTACTGGGACCAACCGGGTAGCACAAAAGCGGGATTGGCCCAGGTTGCTTCAACAGCAACACGGAAAACTGGGTCCACTTTTAAACGAGTGCCGATTTGATAGCTCGCAGCACTATACCGTCCCACGTTGCTTTATCAGCAACAGTACGTTACTGGGATAACACCGCAAACTAACCGACCCAGGTTGCCTGCTCGGCAACTGTAAAAGCTGGGTTATCGAGGAGAGAACCGTTCGTTATTTCAGGAAAAAAGGTCACTCGCCGCGGAGTATTCGATTATGCGTCCCGGCTAGTGCGAAATGTTATTTACCCCGGTTGCTTCAACAGTAACTGCGATACTGGGAAGATTAACCAAAAGACCCGGCCGCACGGATTATCTAACGACCCATGTTGCTTCACCATCAACTAGAAAATACTGGGTGAACGCAAGTACCGTTAGCTAACTTCGGAAAAAAGGTCGCTCGCCTATGAATATTCGATTATGCGTCCCGGCTAATAGAAACGTTAACTACCCAGGTTGCTTTAACAGCAACTGCATTACTGGGAAAATTAACCAAAAGACCCGGCCACATGGAATAGCTAACGACCCAGGTTGCTTCACCAGCAACTAGAAAGTACTGGGTGAACACGGGTACCGTTAGCTAACTTCGGGCGAGACTACTAGGCCCAGGTTGCTTTAACAGCAACACCAAAAGCACTGGGCATTTACACCGATTTATCGGTCGCACGGAATAATTATTATTGACCCAGGTTGCTTTATCAGCAACTGCAAAAATACTGGGTAAGTAAATAAGTTTATCGGTCGGACAGAGTAATCATTATTATTAACCCAGGTTGCTTTAACAGCAACAGCAAAATATTGGGTATGCAAATACGTTTAACGGTCGGACGGAATAATTATTATTAACCCAGGGTGCTTTAACAGCAACAGGAAATACTGGGTATGTAAATAAGTTTACCGGTCGGTCGGAATAATTATTATTAACCCAGGTTGCTTCATCAGCAACTGGAAATACTGGGTCTATAGACTTAGATCGGATTAAAGATCGTACAAATCGGTTAGGCCTTCACGAAAAACTGACTAAGTCTAAGTCTAACCAAAAATCACAAGTCCGAATATGGCCTACCGTGTAATTCGCCGGGCTCGGGAGCTCGAGTAGTGTTTGTATCGGAGGTCGGGAGGAGAGTGAGCGAGGGCCCAGCCGTCTGGGGACTCGTCGAGGCAGTCGCTACAGCGCATGCACCAGTTCCCCTCCCATCCCTACTGTCCCCACTCCGCCGCGCATGGGTGGTAGTGTCGGTTAGAGAGAGAGAGTGTGTGTGCGTAACTGGGAAATCCAACTAAACCGGTTTGCTTCAAGCGCTCTGCGCCGCTAACAATAAAATAAACTGAACATTGGTACACTATAAATAAAATACCGTTACACTCTCCTCTGAATTCGAAACGAAAAAAAGAAAAACGGGGAAAAAAGAAAAAAGGCTCTAGCCTAGGTTTAATTTTTTCTTTTCTAACTGACTAGATACAACGTAAAACTCTTCTTTTCTCAAAACCTAAAACTATATGGTGAAATAATACTCTCAAATCTTGAACACTTCCAGTGTTCGAACTAAAATAAAACTCTTCTTTGTCGGGCAAGAAAAAAAAGAAACAGAAAAGTCTAAGCCCTTCAGGACTCTTCCTTTACCCATAAAAGGACTTAGGATCTTTAGCGTGTGCTGTATTTTCAACGTTACGTTTTGAGCCAGATAATCGAAAAATGTTCTCCCCGACTTTCTCGGTGATTTTAAACGGGCCCTCAAATCTGGGTGCCAGCTTTCCTGCGAAAGCATCCGCCACAGACGAAAGTGGATGTGTCCTCTTCCACGCAGACTGACCAATCCTAAAGGTCGTCGGCCGTCTACTTTCATTATAGTACTTCGCTTGCCGTTGGAAAGCTTTGCTTACGTTCTTCTCTACCTTTTTGAACATCGCATGATAAGCTCCAAGACGTCTGGCATGGACGTCTGCCGGGTCGGGGTCCTCACTTTGATTTGTACTTTCGAAAAGAGGTCCGTGTAGAGCAGCAGGCATTTTCAGTTCTCTTACGAAATTTAACATGGCCGGGGAAAATCCCGTGGTCTCGTGAACGACAGAATTTATGGCCAGGCGAAGCTCTGACAGACTGACGTCCCAATCTCGATGATCACTTCCAACATTTTGAGATATCATGGTTTTTAAAACTCGGTTAGCTCTCTCAGTAGGATTTTCTTGGCGGGAGTAAGGTGCAGTAAGCCGATGTTCGATTTTCCACTCTTTCAATAGGGATTTAAATACCTTGGACACAAATTTGTGTACCATTGTCGGTTAGAAAGATTTCTGGAGCTCCATAATGACAAATGATCATTTCGTAGAAACTCTTCGAAACTTGTTGAGCCGTGGCGGTCCTTAACGCTGCAACCTCTACCCATTTGGTGTAGTTATCCTGGACTACAAACGCATATCTTGAGCCGCGTTTGGATCGTGGGAGTGGGCCAATTATGTCTGCCGTGGCTATCACCCACGGACCCTTAGGTCGACGGTAATACATTTGACCCATCGGTTTTGTTTGTTCCACCTTAAATTGTTGACACATTACGCAATTCCGGACGTAGGCTTTCGTAACTTGCCTCCAGCCAGGCCAATAGTACCGCATTGCTATTCGTCTACATGTTTTCCGGAATCCGAAGTGGCCCGATGGGGAAGCATCGTGACACTCGTGGAGGACTTGAGACACCTCGTCTTCTTTCACCCAAAGCTTCCATTCTGTGGTTGCATCCCTTTCGCCTTGTTTCAGTGAACGGTGTCGATAAGGTTTTCCTTCTCGCACAATATATTCAGCGGGAGATCTAGGATCGGTCGAGTTAGCCTTTTCCAAAGCGTTATTGTACCATCTCTGATGAGCGGTTTCACAGGTCGACTGCTCAGGCAGAATAGCATTTACTTCAGGCGTAGGAGCATCAACTGAGGTAGGTACGGGATAGCGCGAAAGAGAGTCAGCCACCTTATTTGATGACCCCTTTCTATATTCTATATCAAAATCAAACTGTTGTAGCTCGATTATCCATCGGCCTAGTCGTCCAGACGGTTCTGGAAACTTCATAAGCCACTTTAGTGCCTGGTGGTCGGTTATAGCAGTAAATCGGTAACCCTCTAAATAGGGACGAAATTTCTTGACGGCCCAAACTAGGGCTAGACATTCCAGTTCGGTCACTGTGAATTTTCGTTCGTTGTCGGTCAACATACAACTAGCATATGCAATAACGTTGACTTGGTCACCTTTGCGTTGTGTCAAAGAAGCACCTAGTCCGTCATAACTAGCATCCACTTCCAAAATGAACGGTGCCTCAAAGTCCGGACATGTTAAAAGAGGTGCATTGGAAAGACAGCTCTTCAACTGTTCAAAAGCCTTGTCTTGCTCTTCTCCCCATTTCCAGGGAACGTTCTTTTTCGTGAGTTTTGTCAAAGGCGCCGACATTTATTTTTATTTTATCAGAAATTGTTAATAGCTGTAAAGATGTTGTTTCAAACTCTAAGCAACTTGGAAAAGCTAAGTTTGCAAGCCCGTGGATCACACAGCACTTATTAACTAAATTATCAAGAAGAAAAAGCTTTTTTGTACTTATAAAAAAAGACCATACGACATTAGTTTTAAGAATTATTTTAACAGGTTCTGCAATAGTCTAAGGAATGAAATCAATTCTGTCAAAAATGATTATTACAGTGGTAGACTGAGGAATTGTGAAGGGGACTCGGCGCAGCAGTGGCGCATAATCAACCAGATAACTGGTTCTAGTGTAAACAACTCTGTAGATAAGGTTACGCTAGATACTGGCAGGATTATAACAGACCAGATTGAGATTGCCAATACAATCAATAACTACTTAGTTGCTGTGAGTCATCCTAATAATGTTAATATAACTTCAGGTATCCCAGCTGTTCAATTGGTTCACTGCCCTACCATTGTAAACTCTTTCTTTATTGAGCCTGTTAGTGACAAAGATATATTAAACGTAATTAATGGTCTTAAAAATAAATCATCATCTGGATACGATGGTTTTAACACTTTACTTATAAAAATTATAGCTCCTTTTATTGTTCCTGTTTTGAATTATATAATAAATTTAAGCTTTGAAAATGGTACGTTTCCTACCGAACTTAAATTAAGCCACGTTATACCATTGTTTAAGAAAAGCAATTCATCAAAATTAGATAATATAAGACCTATCAGCCTGTTATCAATATTTTCTAAAGTAATTGAGAAACTCATGAAAGATAGACTTGTTAAATACTTAAATCGGATGAATTTTTTTAGCAATAGGCAGTATGGTTTTACAAAAGGAAAGTCAACAGGAGATGCGCTTGTAGATTTTACTGACAAAATCTTTACTGGTTTGAATGATAATAGGAAAACAACTGGAGTTTTTATTGATTTCAAAAAGGCTTTTGACATGGTCGACCATAGCATTTTGCTTGCAAAGACGGAGGCGTTGGGAATCCGTGGGGTGGCGTTGCGTTGGTTCAGGTCGTTTTTGATTGGCCGGAGACAGCGAGTCCGTGTTGGCGAACATTTAAGCGCGAACTGACAACACCCTCGGGTGTGCCTCAGGGATCGGTGGTCTCTGCAACATTTTTCTTAATCTTCATCAATGATTTACTTGAACAAAATTTTTTTGGTAGTATAAACGCATTTGCTGATGACATTGTCTTATTTTACTCAGAAAAAGATCCAAGTATCATTGTTAGGAAAATTTCATCTGATTTAGTCTTATTGCGGACATGGTGTCAAAAAAATAAAATGGTAGTTAATGTCAGTAAAACGAAATACATAAATTTTGATTTACGAGGATTTGTCCTTGATCGTCCGATCGTTTATCATCTATATAGCTGCTGTTCAAATACGGTTTGCAATTGTGAAGTAATAGAACAAGTT
This sequence comes from Flexamia atlantica, assembly GCA_035578135.1. Classification (NCBI taxonomy): domain Eukaryota; kingdom Metazoa; phylum Arthropoda; class Insecta; order Hemiptera; family Cicadellidae; genus Flexamia; species Flexamia atlantica. The sequence goes on from JAQJVK010000010.1 coordinate 1,667,917, forward strand.
TCTCATTTGAAGTATTTAGGGGTTACTTTGGATGAAAAATTAAGTCGGGTGAATCATATCAATGAACTTCATGCAAAAATTAGGCTTTCAATACGAAAGTTTTATTTTTTAAGAAACATTTGTGATACAAACCTAATGCGCTCTTTATATTTTGCCTTAATTCACTCTAGACTACAGTATGGTATTGTTTGTTGGGGAAGCTCACACAAGTATTTAATCAAGCGAATAAGAACGACGCAGAATCATTTTTTACGGATAATTTAAAGAAACCCTGTAGAGATAGTTCTTTTCCATTGTTTGTTCTGTTAAAGATCCTCCCGGTGCAACACTTATACGCTTAAAAAGTTTTACGTATTTTTTATAGTAGAAGCGGTAATACAAGACCTGTAAACTTGCATTACTTTACCAGAGACATAAATAATCAGTTTGTCAGATTGCCAAAAGTTAACAAAGATATTTTTAGGTAAAGTTTTACGTATTCAGGCTGAAAATTGTATAATCAACTGCCGCATATTATTAAACAATCAAAAAATATAAAGGTATAGCAAAAAACTATCTTCCTGGCTACTTGATTTTAGTGATGTTAATTTCTTGCATCATGGAACCGATTTAAGTATTGTACCAATTAGAGTGTTTGTTAGCCTATGTTAGCTGATAAGCTCAAGATAACATCAGACGGTGCGAAGAGCTGAGTTTTGATAAATGTTGATATTGGACTGGACTCACATTAATTTCAGTGTTTTTACATTATTGTTTACTTTTACTAGCCACATTACTTGCAAAAGTGGCTAGTTATTTCCTAAGCTTTTCACTATGTTGATCTTGTATTTTTGATTGAAGGAATAAATCATTATTTCATTTTTGAAAAGTCTTTGATGAAGCGCCTGTACCAGGACGCGAGTCCTACGAAGCTCCGCAAATGCTTTACATTTTTGGGTTTTGGGAACTCCATTATGGATTTCACTTTGTCGGGATCCGTCTGTATACCTCTCGAGTTCACGATGTGACCCAAATATCTAAGTTCAGTCTTGCAGAATTGACATTTGTCCGGATTAATTTTCAAGTTAGATTCCCTCAGGCGTGTAAAAACTTCACGAAGTAGCTTCAGGTGTTCATCAAACGTCTTTGAAACCAAAACTAAGTCATCAAGATATGCAAAAGCGTTAGGTTCCAATTCTGACCCAATTATCTTGTCCAAAAGTCTTTGGAATGTGGCTGGGGCTGCGATGAGACCAAAAGGCATGACAGTGAAGTGATATAATCCTCTCCCTGGTATAGTGAAAGCAGTAATTGCCCGACTATCTTGGGCCAAAGGAACTTGCCAATACCCTTGCTGTAAGTCAAGGGTGCTAATGCACGTAGCATCTTTCAACTTCTCCAAGATATGGTTTATTCGGGGCAACGGATACGCATCTTTCTCAGTTACACTGTTTACTCGCCTGAAATCTATGCAAAAACGATATCGTCCTGAGGGCTTCTTTATTAGAACCACTGGAGAACTCCAGGCTGAGTCCGACGGTTCCATCTCTAAGCATCATCTCGACTTCCTCGTCGATTACCTTTTGCATAGCTGGATTACGAGGGTCGTACCTTTGCTTTATCGGAGTGTCCGTTTTTACTCGTATCTTGTGCTCCATTAAGTGGGTGCGGCCCGATATCTTGTCAAAGAGTTTCAATTCCTCTTCCAAGAACTGTTGTAACTGCCCCGACTCCTCGGGTGTCAGTGTGGCAATGGCTATAACTTCGATATGTTCCATTCGAGATTCGGAGTTCTCTTCAGTAGTGAAGTTGCAAGTAATTAACCCAAGTTTCTCAATCATGTCCATCCCTATGATGAGGTCAGCGGTGAGTTTCTCTAGGTTCGGATTCTAATGGTACTATCGTCCATCTCGCAGTCAAATTCATAACTTTTGTGTGATCAAGCCCCTAGAGCCGTCGGCCAGTTTAACTTCAACCTCGGCATTCAAAGGTTGAATTCCGGACGTTTTGAGGAGTTCGGCTATTCTATTGCCTATTAAGGATACTACCGAGCCAGTGTCTATGAGAGCCTTGGCATTCATTTGTAAAAGTTTGACATTCACAAAAGGTCGATTATCTTCCGTCTTCGTTACGTTACATCCGGTACTAGCAAACGCTTTTACAAAGTCGAGCCACTGGGCCCATTCGGTGGAGGTAGTGGTGTTTCTGGGAGACTCGGAGCACCCCCCACCTCCGGGTCTCGCTGTCCGTTTCCCGCTACACAGGGGCATTTTACCGTCAAGATACCTTCCTTCTTACAATTGAAGCAACGTAGAGGTCTTCTCGGCGACCTACAGTCTTTGGTTTTATGACCCCTTTTCTCGGAGTTCCAACATACTGGAGCCTCAGTTCGGCGACCATTGTTTTCGTTCCGATAAGATTGATCGCCACTGGCACGTTCATTTTTTGTAGGAGGGCGTGACGCTTTCTTCGGGTGAAACCGGTCGTTTCGATGCTCATTTCGGGCCGATACATTTCGAGCAACAGTTGGTGCGGACTGTTTGCCCCCAAAAGATTCTGATGGAGAGTCCACTGCATCGACACGATACTGTTTGAGCGACCCGCTTATCGGTGTATAAGCCATTTCTGGAACTGCAGATTGAGCCGGGTTGGGTGGAGGTCGGTAGTTCTTTTTCTCTCTGAGGTAGCTTTCGTAGCCCTCCACTACTCTTATAAAATCACCCACAGTGTTAAAATGTTCTCGTCGAACCGTGAGTTTATAATCGGGTCTCATATTGTCATACAGTCTGTTGAGAATTTCATTAGTGGAGTTGCCACCTCGTCTACGCATCAGCGTGGTCACGGCCACTACGAACTTTCTGATTGGCTCATACTCCCCTTGGGTACGCCGTATTATCTCTGGTTCAAGGCTTCTTCGGTAATCTGGGGGATAGAAATATTCTTCAAAGCTTCGTAAGAAATCGTCAAACGTTAACCATACATTTCGATTGTTGCGGTACCAGAACAATGCCTGACCTTTAAGCAACTCAGGTATGGCTTTAAGCAATAAATCCGGCTGGATTTCGTAAGCCTCCCTTAGTTCATTTAATCGTTCAATGAAAGTAATCGGATTGTGTTCCCAGTCAAATCTCAAGTTCCATTTCCTAATTTGATTACAGAGGTGTGCAATCTCCGGTAGTTGCTGGGCCCAATTGGTGGATGCGGGACGGCCAAAATCATTCACAGGTGGAACATAAGACCGTTCATGCGTAGAGATCGGAGCACTTAACCTCAAAAGATTTGGATCATAAAGTGTATCATAATATGCCTGACCTCTATTGCTTTCGTACATTGTCACTGGATTAGACCAAGAAAGACGGCTGTTTCGGGTTTGGTTCGGATCAGACAAGGGCTCGGCCGTTGACGTCTGGGACGTATTTTGACGTTTCATTTTGAATATTGCCTCTTGGACCTGACGAAGAGTCGCTCCAGGGTGTAAACCAAGTATTTCCCGGATGCTGATGCCCTCTAAGTCCGCACCATAGACTGAAGTAGAGGCCAGCGGTCGTGCGGTGCTTGCCACGTTAGTTTCAGTCGATCGATTTGGTAGTGGCAAACTATAGTCAGCCGAAACGGCTCCGATGCCATCAAAATCGGAAACAAATCGGTTGTCGAGAGACTCAAAACATACCGTTGTAATTGGCGGTTTAGTCTTTATTGGAGGAATGTCACCTGACCGCAAGAAAGCTACTAGCCTCCTACGGAGATCTGCCACCGAACCTTCGGTATCGAGGGAAAACTTTTTCATTTCGATTTGCAAGTCTTTTTTCTGAAGATTGTAAACCCATCCAACCTTAGGATCCGATTCAAAAGTCGGAGTTCCAATGTAGTTGGCACAGATTCAGTCACGGGTACGTTAGGAGCAGTTACTACAGCTGAAGGTTCAGATACATTGACGGTACTAGTGGTAGTAATGACTGTACTCGGGGTCGTATTGCTCGGCGCAAGTGTCCTACTAGTCGAAGTCGACTTCATGGAGGATGTCGTAGTTCGTGGTGTTTTTGACGGTTCCTTGTTACCAGCCCCATTGTTTTCGAGAATGTTAAATACTAACAATAGCCTGAAAGGCTTCAGGAAACGATCGAGATGGTACAACATGATGGGTCGTTTCGAGCTCAAACAATACACTCACTATGGTCGTCCAAATCGTACTACGTATTCGTAAATATCGTTTATTTCAAGTCCCTGTTTGTTAGGGCGCCAAATATGTTGACGTATTAATATTTCACACTTGCGAAAAATACGTCATAAAGTCATCAGATGGACGACTGGGATGGTAGCGTGTCCATAATCCAGTTACTTAGAGATCTAACAAATTGTGGATAGTTGTGAGCGATGACTTGTGGACGCGGTGTTCCTTAAAGTCAAAGTCAAATCAGTTTATTTCCACATGGAAATTACAATTACAGTTTTTAAAAATATTTAAATTAATTGCCTACACTAACGGGAGCAAGGAAACAACTTAAAATTAATATACATTAAAATGCCTACATTAAAAATAAATAAATAAAACACCTTGGTAAAAAAAAAACAAAATTTATGTTCCTTGCGACCTAAAAATAAAAAAAATAAATATAAACAAAGGAAATGAGTCTACATGGACCTTTTTGATGGTCTGTGCATAGACTCGAGTTGATTAAGAAGTATTTTTAAGAAAAGGAGCAATTTTTATTTACTGGTAAAAAAGAGCTGAAAATTAGGCTAATTATGATGGTGAATGTAAAAATGTCTTAAGTTGTGAACTGTTGGGGATGATGCTCTAGCATAGATGCAGAGCGGTGCAGGAAGAGGAAGATTTCCAGAATGGGGATTAACGTCCGAAATATTAAATACTATGTTCGTAGGACCAGTTTGTAATTTGTAAACCAGATAAAATTATCGGTCGGATGCCACGTTAAAATATAAGTCCCTTAGTTGCCATTGGCTGCTGGTCTATTAATTAACAGTCCTGCCCAAGGGACAAATCTGATTTAATAAATTTTCTTTGCAACTAAGATCATTTCTGTCTTGAACACAACTGTTAAATAATATTTCTAATATTTCAGGACTATGCGACCATAATTGATACCTTTAACATTTAATAATTTATAAATGAAATCTGTAGGCCAATTATAACAAGGTAAAATTCGACATAACTGTTCACCCTTGTATACTGTGCCCGCTCTCTCATTGCATTTCTTGATTACTTCCACGCACAGGGAAGTGCTTTAGTGCAGGGGGAAAATGCAAGGTAAAGAGGCAGCCACCCTTTTTTTAAAAAAAAATTAGTTCCATAAGCATCGTAGGTACATTCAATAACCCTATCATTTTTAATATAGGGCCTAAGGGTAAAATTTACCATTTCCATATTTGAATTTTCACCACTACTTATTAAGAGGATTAGGTTACATTGCATTTTTACTTTCTGCTCTTTGACCCAGTTTGAATTGAAGTTCATGGGACGAAAAGCAAACGATTTTTCGATGGTCAAACTTTGATAATTTTTGAGTGATGTTCATATGCCTCTTTCTATTATCAACCGTTATTATAGGTCTAATCATATTTTACTGTAACTGTAGGGCCTTGGAAGGTATGTGAGAACGTTAGCAAATACCCATAAGTTTACAAGACAAAATAATGATAGACATCAGATCACAAAGTGGGAATTGTGTTTAGGCTATTAAGATAATCTTCGCATATTGGATTGTGCTATTGTGCTTATACTGAGTATAGGCCTACATGGAATATAAAGTTATTGTATTTGATTGAGCTATTGCTGAGTGTAGGCCTGCACAAAATCAGTCTTGAATTTATTAATTTTATTAATAAGTTAGCATTTATTAAACAAAAGTTCACCTACCTTAACTTGAACTTACTTTAAATTATTGGTCTTGATCCAAATTGTTCGAAAACAGGTTGAGCGTCAATGTCATACTGGTAACTTGTTTTTGGTATGTCTTATAACAAAACTGATCCAACCGCCAAACATAACCTAAAAGCAGAGATACAAATTTAACCTTAAGAATAGATTAACATGTAAAAACCTTGATGGTTAAAAATGCCTTTAACCTAAAAGAGTAGGGTGAAATTCTTTCAATAAGCAATATCGTATATTAAGCAAAAAAGTATAAACTTAATAAGATTATTTTACCACATCCGTTCTTGTTGCAATAGTGAACTCTTGAGGACCTTTTACTTTTCATTGGTTCACAGTAGGCTTGACTATGGCATAGTATGCTGGGCGAGTACATATTTGACGAGTCTTAAACCATTAATTGTAATCCAAAAACAGTTTGTCCGATTGATTTTGGGGAAAAATCGAGATGAAGCTTCCTGGCCGCTATTTAAAGAATTAAAAATTTTACCCTTAAGGTACATGTATACTTATCAAGTCTTAAAATTATTTTTCTTAAGATCAACGAACTACAGACATGATAATGAATATAAAGACAAATTGAGAAACAGGGATTTATATATTGTACCAAGACCTACTTGTACCTTTTTTATGACGGATAAGTTAGTTTTTTAGCTCCAAAGCTCTTCAACAAATTACCTCCTTGCATTAGCCACGAAACAAGATTTCGACTGTTTTTAAAGAAGTTAAGAGAATGGCTATTTAGTATAAATGATGTTGAAAATACCTTTTATAATACAAATAGAAAGAGATTTTAACAAATATTAAGCTGGTGGTACAGTGTGATGATTTCTGTTTTAATTTTAGCATTGTTCGTTTTATTATGAAAATATGTTGATATTGTCTGTTAGAATTTAAGTTAGAAAGAATTAATAAATATAGGTTTCATTACCAGTTTTTATGTAGTTAGGTTCTTTTATGTATGTAATTAGGATAGTTGGTGTGATTGTTAAGGTTCTTGCTCATAACATGTGTGTATTTTATAATGTATGTATATTTATCAATATGTTATGTACTTTTTATAAAGCTTAGGAGTTTGCGACTTAATATTTGTTTAGAGATATTTGAAATTGTCTAACTGCAATTTATAAAATATTAGCAAGTGATCACCTCCAAACAGGCGTAGACTTGGAGGAATTTTCTCAAAACAAACTAAATCCTATAATTTAATTTAATTTAAAAAAGGACAGCCTGGGTATACATATTGCTAATTTTGTAATGAATATGAATATATGTGTTACACAACATTGTATTTATATATTTATGTATATATGTTTTGAGAAAATAAAGATTATTATTATAATATTTCATCAATTGTCATGTGATATATGATAAATGGTGTGAACTAACATATGGTCAATTTAAAATTGTTGCAAAACTTAGGCCTAATTTCAACATTCACAATTTGCCAAACAATATACTTTTTGGAGTCTGTTAATCATATTGGTAATACCATTTTTAACCTGCATGATTCAGAAAGCTATTCGCCAAGTTTTTCTTACCTGTTTAGCCTTCCAATAAAATGTATTGGTCTTGACATATAATTGCAGCTGGGAACACAGATTATTTATCTGCTACACACTGCACAAATAACACATATTCTTGAAGTTACCTATAAATGCCCATTAAAAATGCTTTAGCCTATTTTGAAAACCAATAAATAGTTCACTTGTGTACAGTGCAACAATTTTTTTTTACTTTTCACTGTCAAACAACTTTTCAACATTGTCTTCCAATTAACGTCCAGTAATAATGCTTGAAAACCTTAATCAGTTCACTCGGGTGTAATACAAAAGTTTTTTTTAGCTATCATTCCCAAAAATCTTTTTCTTAAATTTAACGAGAAATATTATTTTTACTTTACTAAACTGAATGTAAACAAATGCAGCCGCTTTTCAAAACAAATTACTTGAGTCACGCACGCACCCGCACGCACACCCCCGCGCACACACACACCCACACGCACGCACGCACCCATGTACACACACACACACAAACACACACACAATTATAGCTGGCGCCAATTCTTGGGGCCCAGTCCGCGCATGGGGCAGGGAGTGGGTAGGCTGGGAGGAGAGGGGAGTAGTAGTGACAGCGGTGGCCGACAGTGTACTAGCTTGGCTGCGTAGATTCGGCAGCTCGTACATAGTTACTGCTTCTCTGTCAATCGTTGTTCAGAGTATCAAGACGCTTTATAAATACTAATGAAACACTATTCTTTAATCTTATGCTGTATTTTACTTTAATCGTTAATGAGGGTCAATGTTCCGTCGGTCAATGTTTTTAGGACGACATGTAGTGCACGCTATTGTTGACGGCTGAGAGCGGAATGACAGTGCTGCGCTCTAGCGACGTGTTGTCGCGCATGCGCACTAGCCGTTTTTGCTACCGCGCATCCACCGCACTGGGCCCCAAGAATTGGCGTCAATTATAAATTCCCGATCAAACCCAGAGATGTTCGCTTCGCTCCATCAATAAGCTTAATTTTGGTAGGGAGGGGTTAGCTAAATTTGGGGGATGGGCACCACTGTGACGAATAGTTCCTAAAAGCTTTGAACTTCCTTTGTACTACAATCCATATTTAAGAGGGGTAATTTCGAACTAACATACAGTATAATCAATGTGAGGGGGCAAGTGCAAGGTAAAAGAGGCCACCCTCTAAAAAAATTACTTTGTCGACCTCTAAAAAAAATTACTTTGTCGACCTCATTGTCAATACCAAAATTTAACTAATATATTTTCTTTTTTATTTTATTATGTGGTTTCCTCTTGTGTCATGTGCCTATAAAGCCTCCACTTTCCAGACCTGCCTCCAATTTTCCAAGAATCAGAATTTCTTAACAAAAATAATTTAATTGAAACATGCAAATTAATTGGAAAAATAATTTTTGATCACACACCATCAAAGACCTTAGGAGTTGGGAAATTTGATATTCAAAAATTGCCATGCATAATCACTGGATGCATAAAGTGTCATAAGCCATGTGTCTATACATGATCTTTATACTTGGGAATTAAAGAAGCATGACAACCACAAATTGAATAGCACACAATATTACAGTACAGTAATATTGTCAAGCGCTATTTTTTTGAACATGTGTACCGTTTGATGTTTTACCAAAAGGATAGCTGTGAATTAAGAGCTAAGAGCAGGAAAATTTTTGGTTTTGAAATAGGATTTGTGTATTATGGTGATTTCAATTAATGATAAAATTAAAATCACTGCAAAATATATGAAAGTTTTAGTTTTAATTGATAAAGTTCTTCCAATTAACATTCATTTTCAGGTTAATATTTCTATTAGCAAGCTGTCATCAATTCCCAACGTTTTGATTTCATATTCCATGGGGGAGGTTTCACCCCTCTCCCCCCAGAGTGACACTCCTGGCCAGATGGTGAAGAAGTATGTGAATAGCTCTCTGCAAATAAAACAGCACTTCAAAAATAAGGCTGGAAAAATTTACCCCATGGTGGTTGAAAACAGAACACTGTCACACTAACAAGAGGTTGTAAGTTGAAATTCTTAAACAGAAAAATGGAATAAACAAAAGTAGTCATACGGTTTTTTTACATTTTAAAAATTTATATTTATTTCCATTTAACACCAAAAATGAAATTACAAATCTGTGTAAACCATTTTGTGTTCCGTTTCGCCTTCAGAGAGATCACAAAATAAAATAAAAATGCTACCTGTAATGTTACAAAATTGAAATTAACAAAATAACAAAATTAACTAACAAATTATCAAAGGAGTAAGAATTTACAACAATCATATGCTGGTACTTATTCCAAATGTCTTACAATAATGACTGATATAACGTTAATCCATTTACTTTACAACATTAATGCGTTATTTAAAAATATATTAACTAAAGATCTTTATCATTTTCAATGACTCATAGTATGACAGGTTTTTTTTCATTTTAATAATATCAATTTAAAAACTATCATCGAACCGAACATTAAAATCTCATCAGCTTTACTTTAAACAATAAAAATTCTCTATTCTAAATCAATACAGTAATATCTTTACAATAAGTTTATTAATATTTAAAATATAATGTAGTTTGTTATAAAAAAAGTTTTACAACTGTCAGTTCATTATTTACATTTTAAACCGTTTACTAAGCTAAGGTTCGGCACATTTCATTCTTATGATTGTGGATTGATATTACATGTGGATCAATATTCAAAGCTGGATCAGTTTGACTGTCTGCCTTACACTTTCTCTGACTATTGTTCATACGTAAATAAACTACACACTGTAGCCTATAAAGCTTTCAACATTTATTTTCTAACTTATTTCTTAACTATAATACAGGCGATTAAAATAATCTCGTTTACACAAATCGTTTGAAAATATATCACAAAACTCAACTGACACGAATTAGCTTTTGAAGCAAGTATTGAATCTCATAACGACCGTACCATAAAACCATACAAGCATTAATTTTAAGGTACATTAGGAACTGTATAAGCAAACCAAAATACGAAATGACAAGACAGCGGCCGAGAGGACCGACTGTCCTGTTTTCTAGCCGTGACTTGCAAGAATGCATGAGTAATGAATTTCACTTTACCTGAGTGTGTATGACTGACGACCAGTAAGCGTAAGGATGTTATCAACCCCCTACCCTCCGCTCCCCCTTTCCTACCCTCCTAGCCTTTTTCCCTTCAGTTTTATTGCCTATGCTATTTTTTTTATAAAAGTTTTAGGATGGTAAAATATAGATCTCATCAAAAAATACAGAACACCATATGACAAATCAAAGTAGAATTTCACTCTAGGTATTAGGTTTGTACAAATCCATGATATGAATTCTATCATTGTTAATAGTGGTAGTTAACACAGTCCAAGTTATATTCAATTTATTTTAGTTGGCTTGACTTCAATTGTTATATTATTTTGAAGCATTTCAGAGATTAGTTGACGAACACTAATGATTGATACTACTCAAAATTACAGATATTATATCCCTTTCAAATTATTAAATATAAAAGGGCAACAAAATATGCTATCCTGATCCATACAGTGTATTCTAAAAGCCAGGGGCCTGTTTAAATAAGATATATTTAAGGCAAAAAACAACCTTTTTCTGAGCATGTCACATCGCCCATGTCCTAAAATGTGATTTTGGAGATTTGACCCAAATTTTCAAATACAAGTACCCATTAAGTGACCTCTCATTTTGAAGGGCTTAATAAAAGAAACAAAATCCCCCCCAAAATGGGGGTTTGTATTTAAAAATTTGGGGCAACCCCTTGAATTACATTTTCAGGGCAGGGGCAGATATGACATGCATAACAAAAGTAGTTTTTATCAGCCGTTGCTCAATGTGCAAAATATCTTTGTTCTTTATCTATCTTATTTTTTTGGTTTTAAGTAGTTATGATACCAGTCCAGGACTTGTGCGACACATGGTATAGATAATAAGATTGGATGAGATTTTATTTTTAATTTATCTGCTGATTTACTTCTGTCTTCCATCTATTTATTTACTTTTTCAAATACTGACTCAAGAGACTTCTGTCCGACCGATATCTTTGTATCTTTATTTGAGTTTCTTATCTGGCAGACACACTCATCAAAATTTCAGAGATTCAAAAATCAAAAAATACAAAAACCTAAAACTAATAATCATTAAATACAAAATGAGTTTAACATTAAATCTCTTATCATCCTTTTTTGTCTAGAGGTAAAACTAATTTAGTTTAGAAGTGTTTTCCTTATAAAGTTAATTCATTTATTGGTCATAATTTACTCAAAAAAATAGAAAATTGGTTATCCATTATTTGAATTTATCCTTAATGATGAAAGATATGAATTCAAGGTTGAGTTACAGTTCGGGCAACTGATTAAAACTTTTAAGTTAACATATAGTTTGAAAAAGGTTCTGTGCTTTTTTCATCCTCCTAGGGACAAATATTGAAAGAAAAAAATACTGTGAACCTAGTTTATAGATCTTATTTCTGTGTTGAAGTCTAGTAATTTTTTACTATAAAATACCATGAAATACGTAATGATGCTACATTATAAACTAGTTTAAAGTAAACGAAGTAAACATAAAATCCTCCTAATTAACAAAAATACAGTTATCATACCATAAATAATCTCAAGAAATGTTACTGCGGTTTCTGTACACATTTAATCTCAATGCCAATTACATATTTTAATACTACACATATTTAAAAAATACATATTTGAATTGTATAAGCAAACTAAAATTCACACTAACAAACAGAGAAAAAAAATGAACAAAGGAGTTTTACACATGCATAGTCGCTTGGAAAAAATTTTATGATGTAAAAAGTATAATTTATGTTTCATAAGAAATTTCTACAATCTAATTAATCTCAATAGATTAGTGAGCTAAGTAAACATCATATGTCCACAGCAGTACTAGGCATCATGGCGATTTATTTACTGATATACTATCAGGCAAAGTTTTGGTTGGCATGGCATTAAATCACATCTAAGGAAGATAAGCAAAATAATTTTAAACACTCAAAATATTAAATGGATTTGGAACAACCTGGGTTTTCCTATGAACTTAGGGGTATTTAATCAATAAAAAATTTAAATTTACCTATATCTGTTAAGAAGTCAGTACTTAAAAGTTGTGCGGGTGCAGTTAGGGACAAACTATTCCACCAGGCAGTATGACAGTCTAATGATTTTTTTTTACTTTACCTATTTCAACTTTTTATCAGTGCATGTGATTAGGACATGAATGTTCCTGTAGCATTCTTTTGTTGAATGTGAGTTGCCTAATCAAATTATGCAGGTGCTAAGTTCAGTTGTTCATGCATCATTCCAGAAAAAAATAAAAGATTAAAATTTAGTTTTTTTATATTATATAGTACCAACAAAAAAAAACAACCTGGCCTACAAAATTATGTATTTTTTTAAGATTGACACTTATAGTGCGAAAGAAAAAAAATTTTCCGGCAACAACAAAATTTTTTTATTTATTTTTCAATTTCCTTGATGTTAGGTTTACAAAATTCACTTATCATAAAAAATTCCCAAATTTAGGGTCTGTAGTTTAATCTGTATCCCCATGAATGATTCAAAACAAATGGGAATTTCCATCCTTTTTTGCACTTTTGGCATCTGTAGCTCACAAATTTTACATCCAAAAAATTAAGTTTTATTTCCTCAGCACTATCTTATCATAATTAACATAAAAACAAATTTAAAAGTTTCATAAACATTTTTGATTGCACCACCTTAAGCAATGGATGAGTAAAGAAATCCAAAATCTAGAGATCCAAAAATTCAAAATAAGTAGCAATTAATTGCCAATTGAATATTAAAACTTTAGGAATGAGGACGTAGAATTGCTTTGGTTAGAAGTGATTTCTTTGAGGACTACAAAAAATGAATTTTATAATGGTAATTGTAAAAACAGTAAATTGCCAAAAGAAAGGAAGTTAAAAAAATTATTACTAACAGGAAATCAAAGTGAAAAATCTCTGTATTAAATAGATCTTATACACAACTTCAAAGGACTAGCGTTAGTGCTGGAAAATTTATAAAAATGTGAAGGCTTAAGTGCTTAAGTTAATATGTCAAGATATTGACGTGGACTCTACTAGCATTTTACACAGATGCAAAAGACTCTCTCTTATTCAGATAGCAGAGGACAAAAAAAAATTGAACAAGGCCAGAGGTGTTAAGTACCTACATAAAAAGTAACTTAGAGAATCTTTAAAAAATTAATACAAATTTTCGATGTGGACTAACTCCTACATCAAAAATCAGCATTAAATAATGTTCTTTTCTTTCCAAAAATGAAAGAATAAAATTCACCAGTCACCAAAAAAAATTGTCAACTCTGAAATGAGGTGATTCAATAAATAAATCATCTCAGGTAAAAATCTAAAGGTTATGTGATTATTGGTAAGTCCATTGGTCAAGTCATAAACAAATCATGTGTTTCCTATCCGTTTCTTCTGTTGGCAAATTATAGGCAACTATTGACTTCCAAAACGCTATCATCTGGTGTCCAATTTTGAACAAGAGGGAGTCTACCATGAATACAAGGTCGTTTTAATTTCGTTTGCACTGGACTCAATGATGAGGGATTATTTATTTATGATCACTAGAATTCAGTGTCATATGTAAGTTTGATATGAGCTTTTTTAGTGATGAGCTTTTAGTACAACTTTTTAGTGTTTTGAATATTTTATGACATACTTGTCTAATTATGTTCAGGCCATGCAAGGGATCTTCTGCCTGAAATGATGTCATGTGAAACATTCTCTTCTTGACTCACTGAACAGTTACAATGGTTTTGGTAAAGGTGTTAAAGGATTACATAAAAATTACATTGACAAATGGCGTGATTGTCAACAATCCATTATTATAGGTAGAAACCTAAGATAAAAGACTAAAGATGGCCAAAATCTCTCTCTTGTCATGTTTTTAAATTTAACTTTAAAATCAGTACAAAATATTTCAAATATAATATTATTAATGAGTAAATAATTATTTATGACCTTAATCTCATCAATCCCATAACTTACCATCAAAAACCTAATTTAAATCCATCATAGCTATAAAGTGTAACTATAAAGTGTAACATCAAAGTATAATGTTCATTTCAGACCTAAAAGTTTAGATAAAACTTAGGTGTTGCTTTAAAAAGAATGTTTTTAGTTAAATAGATCACAAAAGATCAAACATTTTGCTAGTTTGTGATTTGCAAAAATTATTCATAGGTATTAACTAATTTATTTCCCTTTTCTCAATATAATTGGACAGTTTAATAACATCAAAGCAAATTTTTGTGTATCAGTTCGTTTGTATGTACAATACAAACAATTACAGTTCAGTCCCACAAACTTGGCATTTGGTAACACAGTTACCCCGACGGAGAAAATAATTTATACAAAACAATCTTGGACAAAAAATTAGGACAAACATGTTGGCTCATTACTCTAATTCACTACGGATTTATTTTCGTTGTAATTTCACATTGGATTGTAACTTGGTGATATCATTAATTAAATATATTTAAGTCATTAGCAAGAAATTATTTCCACAATTCTACCTCTACATCAAATAACACTATTTTACATTTCACTATCTTAGACCCTGCTGGTCCGCACTGCACCGAGTTTGTGGGTCTTCACAGAAACTTAAAATCAAAACATAAAATTATGAGTTTTTCATTTACATCAAATTTAGTATGTCACAAAACCGCAAAACACTCAGAGGGAAATTTCTGAGCGTGAGATTTTTCAATTGGAAAAAAGAACAAAACCGTCATGTTCTGACTTCATTCGATTAAAAAATAATAACGAAATACTGAAACCGCAGAGAAATTAATGTTACAGACAAAATATATGTATACACATTTTAATTGTATGTACATCAGCAAAAAGCTATGCACAAGCACATGGTATCTAAACTAGCATTTCTTGATTTTTACAGCGAAAAAGCACAGATCAACAACTTTCAATTCTTCACTGAGTTTTTTGCATATCGAATAAACACAATGATGTCAGTAGCTAAAAATACCAGACACTAAAATATGGATATATTATTTACATCTAATATTAATTCCGTATCAGGCTCTTCACACATTCCATATGTCAGTTCAATTTTTTTAACGCAAAATCAAAATAACATTTTTCCTCGATACAACAACTGTATACTTTTAAATGTTTTACACACTCCACACTACTTTAGATAAGTGAAACTGAATTATTAATTTTACATGCTAGCTTTTAAAAAACTGAACTTAAATTCATATATAAGGTGAAGTCAATTGAAAACTCTACAAGTGCCATGACAGGGAAATTCTGCTTCTGAGAGACTGTGCCTTCGGTGAGCCAGGTATTGTTGTGATTATTCCTTTGGGTAACCTTCACCTTAATTTTGTTCTCTCACCCTCAGGGACTAAATAAGAGGGACTTTACATTAAATGAAGAAAATGGAGTATTAGGTCCTAAAGCTGAGAAGAAAAGTTAAAAAGACTATATTAAGAGTCTTCATCAATGGACGAATACCATCTTGAGGTTTGCTCCATAAGACCAATGTTAACTTATTGTCTTTGTAACTTCCCACCCTATTGGGAAAATAATGTTTGATTCAGTGTTAAATTACAGGCAAAGTGATTCCCTATGAAGTAACAATTTATTTTTACCTTAATAGAAACTTCGCAGTTTCGTCATTGCATTTCCATACCTAGATTTTTTTTATGTCAATCAGTCGATGAATAATATGGATCTGAAGTAAACATTACTCTTATGGGACAAAAACCACCGTGGATACCCTAATAGAAACTCACAGATTTCCTGAGGCAGGTTAGTCTTAAATACATTTTTTTGTGCTGTATACCTTCTGCACATACATTTACTTTGCGACACTATGATTTTCCTTTCTCAGTTTCTTACACAGAAAAGTAAATTTGTGTTTGGAACTGGATTTCAAAGCCTTAAAAGAACAGTATCGAAATGGCACAATATTTTCTACCTATCACGGAAAAAACAATTGTTTCCTACATACAGCTACTGAGAATCTATTTTATTTGTTCAGTCTCCAAATAGAAGTTATTTTTGTTTTGAAAGGAGGGATATACAGCTTATTCACTTGAAAATTTAGTGTGAAGTGGTATGTAACACAGAAAGGTAGGCAACACATTACATTACTATCTTCATCTCCAACTATTTCTTCGTCAGCAGGTATTACGTCCACATAGTAACCGAGTTCCAAGTTTTTTTTTTATTCATACATTAAACATTGTATGAATTGGAATTGTCAATACATTATCTTTGGAATGATCTACAGTCTCGTTCATTGCACTATTTTTGCGACATTGAATTTCCAACTCAAATTCAAATTCGCCCTGAGAGACTCAAAAGTGATGCTGCACTGAAATGAGCTGCTTTTTAGGACAGGAATGATGATATACACCCCGGTTGACACTTCATTTCCTGTAACGGTCCAAACGTAATTTTAAAGGACAGAGAATAAGTCAACAGACAGAAAACTTTCAATGAAATTTTTGGAGTATGAAAAAATTTGCCGACCGAATGAAGAGTGAATGATTGTGGTTGGAAAGGCCCTGTCAACGAATTGACTTATCACATTAACAATAAACATGACATGGAATTGATTTCAGAGGATGCAAGACTTTTTTCAAACTCCATCGACTTCAGTGAAAGTTTTCTGTCTGTAGACTTATTCTCTGTCCGTGAAAATTATCTTTGGACCGTTCCAAGAAATGATGTGTCACCCAGGGTGTATACCATCACTTACATTCCTGTCCTAAAAAACAGCTCCTGTCCTGATATTTCAGTGCAGAATCGCTTTGAGTCTCTTAGGGCGAATTTGAATTTGGGTTTGAAATTCTATGTCACAAAAAGAGTGTAATGGACGAGACTGTAGATCATACCAAAGATAACGTCTTAACAATTCTAGTTTCTACGATGTTTAATGTATGGATAAAGAAAAAGTTGGAACTAAGTTACAATGTAAACATAACACCTGCTGATGATGAAATATTTGCTGACGAAGACACTAAAATAATGTGTTTTATCTACCTTTCTGTGTTACGTACCACTTTACACTAGATCTTCAGGTGGGTAAGCTGTGTATCCCTCCTTTCCAAACAAACAAATCCTAACCAAGAGCTTTCCTTCCACCAATATAACCTCAAAGAAAAGTTTAGAAGCAGATTTATCATCAATGGCAATTTTCACTATCGTCGCCGATTTTATCATGGCAAATTCGACCGTTCATTCTACACAGAGGGTTAAAATCATAAACCTCTAACTGACTCCATCTTATATACAGTCCATCTGACAGTCCGAACCATTGCACGATCCACTCGTAAGGTGTTCCATCGCTGAAATAAAAAATACCTAATATACCGTTCAGGGGGGGGATAAAGCTTTATATACGTTTGGTGCGGGGCTTTAACACGTTGCGCTTCTTGGCAGGGGGCGTGGCCTTGTCAGCGGAGGAGTTCTTGCGCTTGTTCCGCTGCTCGGGTGAGTGCCCCGCCAAGCTTTCGGGGGGCCAAAGGGCCGACGAGGTGCTCGGCCCCGGGAACGCAGGCTCCAGCTCGGGCAGTAACACTCCCTGGGCAAACATTGATAATTAAATCTTTTATGATCCAACATTAGTTCAAAATAAATTCCAGGACTTGTCAAGGATTAAATCATGAAATTCCAGGAGCCTTTATATTCTGAACCTGTTCTATTTTGATGCAGTCACTACAAGATATATTTGTTGAATGGAGACAAGATTTACATTTGAAGAATAATTGATATTTTCATTGTGTTTATTCCTAAGAGAAAAATGAACAAACTTTGTCTTCGAACTCAAAACCATTTTATTTCTTACAAGCCAAATTTTGAGTTTATCCATGTCTTTTTACATACTTAAAGATAGATCATTTAGATTTTTTCCCTATAACAAATCGCTGTGTCGGCTGCAAAACATGACAGGTGCCCAGAAAACCTTCCATTACAAAGACTGTTAATGTAGATTAAAAACAAGATAGGTCCCAAAACAGATCCCTGCGGGACTCCATGAGTAACAGGAAGAGTGCTACTGACAGAATTTCGAAATTTGACACATTGAAAACGGTGGCTCAAATAACTCTGAAACCATTCTAAAGGAACGCCCATTATACCGGATTTATAAAGAATATCACCCAATATTCCATGATCGACAGAATCGAATGCTTTAGTGATGTCAACGAAGATCCCACTTACAAATTCATTATTACTTAAACCCTCAAAAGCCAAAGAAAAGAAATGTAATAGTGCGTCTTCAGTAGATTTTCCCTCCAAAAAGCCAAATTGGTTTTTACATAACATATCATTTGAATTTAAAAACTTGAGAAGTCTTAATTTCATGACTTTTTTAAAAATTTTGGACAATACAGATAAGAGAGATATTGGGCGGTAGTTGTTTAAGTCAGCAGTACACCCTTTTTTTATGCAATGGAATCACTAAGGCAACTTTAAGAGAATCGGGAAAAATTCCTGTTTTGAAACTTAGATTAATTAAGTGAGAGATTACAGGTGCAATTTCTTAATGACATTCGCAGACACGCCATCTATGCCAGGAGCTTTATTGCTAGAGAGCTTGTTAATAATACTCTGTACTTCATCACGACATGTTGGGAAGCAGAAAAAGGTTTTATTTACCATGGGATAAGAAAAGGAGTTTTCACAATTTCTTAAATCACTTCTATCAAACGACTCTGAATCCCGCATCAAATCATTTACAACATTAACAAAAAAATTATTGAACTCACAAGCAATTTCATAGTTGTCATTGATAAAAACATTATTATTTGACTTTGCGTAGACCCCAGATATTTTCATTAATTTTGTGTTGAGTGCGAAGAATATTATTAATAGTTTGCCATTGTTTCTTTATGTCTGATTTATTTTTTTCAAACAAATTATGATGGTAAGCAGCTTTTTGTTCCTGCGTATCTCTTTTCAGCTTAGTGGAGTGGTTAACTGAGGAAAAGTCTTTGTAATTTTTTGTCATTAGGCTTCTTTTTAGATCTTGAGTAAAGAGTATACCGGAATTTTTGACTTTTACACAGTTCAACAGTCATCCATGGCTTTAACATGTTGATTTTTCCTTTATGACATTCTACATATTTTGATGATTCAACAGATTTTGTTAACCACTCTATGAAAGAATTAAACCCAATATTAACATCTTGCTCATCATAAACAAAAGACCAGTAAGTATCTTTTAAGATAATACTGAGTTTATTAAAATCGATTTTTGGCAGAGTTTCTTTACTTTGACTAAAAGTAGTGATTGATGGTTCAGGTATAAACATTTCGAACACTACTGCATCGTGGTCACTTTTACAGTATTCACATACCTTAGCACTACACTCAAAACTGTCTCTGCTTCTAAAAAATATGTGGTCCAAACAACTATTGCCTCTTGTAGGAGAATTAATTAACTGTTCAAGACCATTACTGGCCATAATTGTCAGGTAATTGTCTACCTGGTGTGATTTTTTAAGCAAACAAAGATTTATATCACCGACAATTAGTAAGTTACATTCTGATGACTCGGATAGCAAGACAGTTAAATCATCTAAAAAGGTTGGAATCGTATGTGAGTGCAATCTGTATATCGCCACAATTGTTAACGACAAGGCTCGGGACGGCACTAGATTGACAGTGACCTTGAGCGCATCAGTTGACTGAATGTCAACAGCTGACTGACCAGCGGCAAATCGCTCACTAACGTAAAGAATCACATCGCCTGATCTGTAGCTGTCATTACAGTATGCATAATGGTTATAGCCTACAATTTTGTACAAGTCTAACTCACAGCTGTGTATCCATATCTCGGATAAAATAATTACTTCAGGTAGGTCAACTGTTGCATTAAGTTTGATTAGGAAAAAATCTAAGTTTTCTCTTAAACTAGAAATATTTTGATTTAATACAGTAAACTTAAGGGAAGCATTTAAACTACTTTCGTTTGATTCACTCATGATACTTAATAAAAATACTAACAATAATTATCTGAGCGACAAGACAAGTTATTATAATCAGACAGAGTATAATAAATATAATGATATATACAAAACATGAACATAAAAACAGACAATGCCAATAATGAAATGAACAAATGAAAACATACTAATACAGTAACACAATTTAGAGGAAGATCTACAGTATTCGAAGGGAAACTACGTTTGAGAATGAAATTTAAGTACATAGTTAAAAAGAAAAAAAACTATTTAAGAGGTGCCAAACAATCTTGTACAGTGATTTGCTCCAATGATGTTATTACAATAACCGCATCCCCCTGATTCTTTCTCATAAAAATTTTTCCATTTCGTACCCATAGCAGGGCTTGTAACAGATCTTGAGGTTGAAAAAAATAAAAAAATAACTAAAATAAGAAAAAAAAATAACCAAAAAATAACCTTTTGTAAACAAAAAATGTTGCTGAAAATTAGAAAACCGGCGTTATATTAGAGATAACACATTCTTAACCCTGGTAAAAAAGAAAATCTCGACAGACTAATCACAAATCAGCCTAGATTTGATGGCGAGACTTGGTTTTCACGCAACAAGACTTGGTTTTCACGCAATGTAGGATGACGAGATTCGTCTGCTGCGATGCTGCTACGAGATCGTCTGACAGATGAATAGTGTGAACAGGGCTTGTAGCAGTTCTTGAGGTTGAAAAAATAAAAAAATAACCAAAATTCCCAAAAAAATAACAAAAATAACCAAATTCCAAAAAAAATAACAAAAAATAACCAAGAGTGAAAAAAATAACAAAAAAAATAAAAAAAATAACCTGTTACAAGCCCTGCATAGGTAAGTGTAGTACTTCTTCTTTAGTTCTCTAGCAGCCGCAAGTAGTTTTCTTTTTGCTGGACTCAGACAAATCTTTTTGCTGGAATCGGACAAATTTAACAATAATTCCAGCTGGCCGGGTCGAGTCAGGCCTTTTTCCCAGCCGGTGACACACATCTATGGCATCTCTAGGGAACTTAACATCGAGTGCCACACCGACTTGCCTCACGACCACATACACTTCTTCATTATTTTTCTCAGGAACACCTTGGATTTCTAACATATTGCTGCGCGTATACTGTTCATTATCTTCGATCCGCAGCTCTAGTTCCGCAACCTTTTTCTTTAGGTTTGTGTTTTCAAGCCTTAGATTTTCAATCATAGCTAAATACTCAGTTGGCTTGGAGTTTTGTTCCTGGAGGGCATTCTTTTGTTCAGCCACTTGCTCGCTGACAAGTTCGAAGGACTTGTTTATCTCCCTCTCAATACGTTTGCGATCTTCAGCTGCTTCGTTGAGCTTATCGATAACTTGGGATAGTTTGCTCATGGGGTCTGACTCACTAGGCTCACCAGTCATACTTTTCCTCCTCGCTTTGGTACATGCAGGACACCTCCATATTTACTTTTCTGTCTCTTTAAATTCAACATCCTTCGCAGATAAGTTGACACAAGTCTGGTGACATGGGCTTTGACATTCAGAGCAAACGATTTTATGCCTGATCGCTCCAGTTGATTTACTACATACTGTGCAGTCCGCCATTTTGAATTGCTTTACTTGTTTTACGTAATACAGGAGAAAAAAAATAGCAGGAACAATAAATTAAAAGGAAGTCACAGCTATAACAAAGCTCAGTAACAATTAAACACAGGTTACGTAAACTATGAATCACAGTATCGATCGGTTTGGCGGGAGCGCCTGGTACACACGGCCGCACTGCTCGGTATCTGACACATGAATGAACGTGTTTGCTGGTGTTTGTCAAATGCAGTGGAACCTCGATATATCGAACCTCGATATATAGAATTCCTTGATATATCGAAGTTTTTCAATTCCCCTTGAACGTTCCTATCTTCCCAATGCTAATTTTACCTCTATATATCAAAGAACTGACCTTGAAAACCTTAATATAACAAATTTTCATGGTTTCTGGGTACACACTTTTCACCTCTATATATCAATGTTTTGGCTAGGAGACCTCTATATATCGAACTAACCACCACTATACATCAAAGTTTTGGCCGAAAACCTCGATATAACAAAGTTGCTTTGCAAATATGTAATTTATCTTTAAAGTCAACGACATGTCATTCGTGTTGCATCCTGCTGCCGCGGGACTGTCGCACTGCGAACGTGTCCTAAGTTGTTTATTTTGACATTATCGATCGTCAGTCCGAGGCAAGACGCAACGACAAGCGGGTGTGCTTTGTCACTAACTGCTGAACTAAACACCCCAATAAGTCCTTAGGACAAGGGAGGTTGTCATGGTAACCACACTTCCGTCCAATCATATGTCATAACGTCCCTTTGTGTCATTGCAGCGACCCAATGACTGCGCTGTGAAGTTATAAGAGAACAGAAGCGTAAAAACAGGCTGAAAGCCTTGCGATTGCGTAACCTTAAACAAACTTATCGATTTACTTTTTCCACTAGATGATTCTAAAACTTTTTTTAGTATTTTTACGATTCATATCTATGTGAAGTTGTACTAGACATAGATTGAGCAGTACAATAGATAGAAACTAAAAAAGTACGTAACCGCACTGTCGATAAGTATTTTAAAAACTTGAGATTTTAATTTACTGGAGAACTTTATAATCCATTAAAATTAGTGTGTTAAATTTGAATGCCTATTCTTTACATTTCCCTTATTTCAATCCACGCTGTTACGAACCTCTATATATCGAAGTCAGTCAAAAATCACCTTGATATATCGAACCTCGCTTTATCAAAATCCTTGATATATCGAAGTTTTCACTTTCCCCTTCAGGTTCGATATATCGAGGTTCCACTGTAACATTTTTACCATCACAAAATCCTAAGTTTTTTACATTGCTCTAAACATGTTTAAGGTATCAAAACTAAATAGTTAGCAAATTTCCAGACTTAGTCAGAAATTCAAGACTAATTCCAAACTTTCAAGATTTTTAAGAGTACTACAAACCCTGAAATTAATACGTATCTTCAAGGTCATTGCACTTAAGACTTCTCATCCCTGATTCCATTATCAACATTAATTGCTGTAACTTATGACTTTAATGGCAAACTGTAATGATGTCTGTCTACATTCGTCTGTCATGTACCAATCCGTTTTGGATGTTTTTGTCACGTAGTTTTTAGTCTTGTTTTGTCAGAAATTTAAGTATTTTCTTTTGAGAAACAAAGTCATTACCGAAGCTTCTGTAAAATTACTGAGATATTTTACCTATCTTTATATTTTAAATTACTTATAAAAATGACGGTAAATGACGGTGATTTTTTATACAATATTGAAATGAAATTATATCCTTTATTTGTCACATGAGTTTACATATTCGTGATTTTTCACAAATAAACAAATGACACGTCCTGTTTTGAAACTTGATCTAATTTAATGTTACATATTTTCCCTTACATATCTTATTCAAACCATCAACATGTGTCCTAATGAAAATCCTGAACTTAAAGTTTTAAATGAAGTGTTTTTACCGGTTTTCAAAAAACTTAGTTTATTAAAACGATTGTATTATTTTAACTTTTTCATCGGTCCTTTGAGGATCAAATAATCTAAGATCCACTTGGATTATTTGAGCTTTATTTACAATTTATTTGTGGAGAGAAATAACAAACTACAGCTGGGTCCTGCTAACTCAGGTCCACCCCTGAGAAGCAGACTCGGGTCGACCATGGACAACAACCCTTCTCTGGCCTACAAACTCTTCAACAAACTGCCTGGAAACATTCGTGCCCTCGGGACAACCAACTTCAAGACTACACTGACGCGTTAGCTCAAGACCAAGAGTTTTTATTAGAGGTGTGCGGATAGTGAATTTTTGGATCGGATCGGATTCGGATCGGATAGCTTATGCTCGGATCGGTTTCGGATCGGATAACAACAGGTTCGGATCGGATAATACCGGATTCGGATATTTACGGTGCGGCGTAATGAGCAGATTTAAGTTTTCTCAAAAGCCTAAGGTGATTGCAAGGAACTACCATATTATCCTAATATGTAAGGTAAGGTTTGCCTTGATAGGCTTGAGTTGTTGATTGTTGTGATATATTATTTAAAACATAGGCCAAGAGTCAATTATTAAAGTATACAAAGGTGCAACTAATTATCTGTTAAGAATTTAGAAATATATTGATTCCCATTAAGCATAGGTAGTATTTAATTGAATAAGTTTATTAGACCTAAATCAATTTCAGGATTAGGCTAAATTTCCTTTTCATAAATCAATAAATTATTTGATCAGTGATTAGACAAAAGAATTAAATATAAACCTTGATTCACCAATCACTTCATATATGAAGAAAGCTTTATAATTTTATTTATGTATTAATGCTTAACAACCAAAATTTTGATTCACTACAAAATAATACTATAAAATAATAAGTCACGTATTGAAAATACGGCCGGCAGCCTTTTACTCGGCTTAATTCGTCAAAGATCGTTTCGAACAAAATAAAAACTTATTTTTGATCGTTCACCTTTCTTTTTCTAGGTAGGTAAAAGCTTAGTTGAAAAATAAAGTAATATTGCGATTGAAAGAAATACGTTCTTGAGTTAATTCAGTTTTCAAGCAGACGATGGCATTTTAAAAAGAAGTGAGAAAAAGACAAACAATAAACAGGTTCGCCAACTCATTGGCAGCCCAAAATTATTGTAGTCTTTTTATTTCATCG
Source organism: Flexamia atlantica (assembly GCA_035578135.1). NCBI lineage: Eukaryota > Metazoa > Arthropoda > Insecta > Hemiptera > Cicadellidae > Flexamia > Flexamia atlantica. The sequence goes on from JAQJVK010000010.1 coordinate 1,693,026, forward strand.
TAACAACAGGCCGCTTCAGATATTTACGGCCTGAAATAGACGTACGAAACATCAACACGACTATTTATTTATGGGGTATTTACGGGATATTTCGTTTTGGCATTAATTGAAGACGACTGTGTGCACTGTCGGTCATTGGCGAACTCTGATTTGTCTTGACTGTGATTCTCTCTCCTCTCATACCAGTTGACAATCGATGTTTCGTCGGTAACGGATTCCGATCGGAACAGACCTAATAAAGGATGTACTATTATTTGTTTACTGATTTAATGCTACGATACAAGAATTGATCTTAAGAGAATTATCTTTATCGCGTCGGTATTGCACAGTAGTCTGATCGTATACAACGATCTCGATCTAATCACGAGTCGCAATATCAGCAACCAAAACACATCGCATGATGCATACCACTACATAATCGCATCGTTTTGAGTCGTTGTTCTGTTGTTCTAGCCGCAATCGCAAACGTCGCATTTCAAAGCGTCATTTTTGCTCCGCGATGTTTTCAGTGACTACTGTACTTTCGTCGGCAGTGACTTGTTCTGTTTGGAAGACCTTCCAAACTTCAAAATTTGACCCTTTTTATTAATTTACCCCAAAATATACAGTCTATCCGATAGAGTCGGATATGTAGTCAGTCTTACCAGATAATTATAAAAGCCTCGGATCGGATTCGGATATCCGATCCGACCCGAATCCGATCCGAATTTTCGGATATCCGCACACCTCTAGTTTTTATTCAATTGATGAATATCCCAGCGGAAGCACCACAGGTATTATTTAACGTACCGGCCGCCAAGAAAGTTGTTTCTAAATATAAGTTTGTATATAGTTAGTGAAATTGTTTTCTAATTTGACAAGATCTATCCAGCAATGGTCATCGATCGAGGATAGGTAATGGTAATGGTATCAGGCTTAGTTTGCCTTTTCTAAACCAATTTCATTTTAAAATTTTATTTGTTTGTGATGATTGTTTTGTACAACCATGTGTTTTTTGTGATCATACAGCATAATCACGCCCATTAGTAAAGATCGTTTCCTTCAGATCGCTATTGCTTATCTTGGCTGTATATTTAACATCAAACTTTGATACGGTATCCTAAATATCCATTGATTTGACAGATTATCCGCTTATTCCAAATTTCCTGCTATACCGAACGAGGGACTGTCCCAATTAGTTTGGAATAGCGGGACTCTACTGTGTAAAACCTTTAAACACGACATAATGAACTTACTTGACAAAAATGAGATAACTCGGAAACTGTTATTCAGATTATTTATTTTTCTGTAAAATACATTGCATTACGATTACAATTAATTTATAGTTCATCAGGGCTTGTAAGAGAAATAAAATTCTAATTTTAAAACAAATTAAAAAGATTACTAAATTTAAAAAATTTAAACAACCTAATTTTGAAAAAATAACAAAAAATAACTGAGGCTCGACAAAAAAACAATGATGAAACCTTTTACAAGCCTTGTACCATGGAAATTCCCTAAAAAAACTACTTGTTTGCAAGTGGGAAGGATCTTCACTGCCACCGAAACTGCCCTTCGGTCTTTATGCTGGTCGAAGGGGAAAAAACAGAAAAATTAATAATAACTTGGACATAAGACACTCTGAGAAGAGGCAATAAAGATAAACATGTGGAGTGTATGAACACTAAAGCAATACCAGTTCAAGAGCAAATTAAATTATTTGGGAATTTAATTATGACCCTGTATATTTTAATATAGTGTTATACAGGATGTCCGGGCTAGAGGTATTCTATTTTAAACTGTTGCATCCGAACTGTAATTGAGAGATTCCCGACACTTTAGATTCAAAATGACAGGTAATATTATCAAGATTTTGTGGTATAAATTTGAAGGCGACATTCCATGACTATGTTGAGAAACATCAACTGAAGGGAGAAAGATAACATTTTATAGTAGAAATGCCAAAAAATAAATAAAACAAACTAAACAGAATTTTATTTACAAGAACAGGCTTAAAAAATGACTTACAGATGCAAAAAAAAATTTAATTGTCAAAAGCTAACATTAGTTTACACACAGACTCATGTATACCTTTAATATCCTTCTATGCGACAGCCAGTGACAAATGTTCAAGCGATCATCTACCTCATGTTGTGTTCGTGATCATTTCTGGTGTTATCCTTTGTTATCCTTTGACAGCATCATTCTGTCAGCTTAGTTTATGAAGGATCTCCTTTTTACTTGGAAACCAAAGTCTTTAATAGATCCTCCAGCGAAAGAAATCACGGAGTAAGATAGGAGCATCTTGGTTGTCATGCAAAGGGCTATCTCTGATGATCCAACACTCCAACATTCAGCCAAAAAGATAATTTTCCCTGTACATGATGTTATTTGACGTGGATGAGGAATATCGGCTTAAAGGTTAAACCACAAAATCTTGATATTACCTTCAATTTGAGATATTCAGTGCTGACAACCCTCTTTGAATACTGCAGCTACAGTTTAAAGTTATATACCTTTATCGCGGACACACTGTGTTTACGGTTTGATTGAGATTTACGTCAGTACTGTTTATGTACTTAGATTTACGTCAGAAATGACATCAGTACTGTTATGTTTACCTGGTTGGACAAGGCCTCAATGTCAGACTGGTCGGGCAGGGGACCCACGACTTGCCCGCAACCTCCGCAGACCGACGTAAGCGGTGACTTGGACCTGTAATCATAGCAGACTTCTGCAATACTGCTAACACTACACTACACGTTACACTACTGCAACCACGTACACACACAAAGCCCCATCAGCATGTCTAGAAAATCATCAACAGTAAACTCTCGCTAACTCAAAATACATCAGGAATACGATTTTTCTGTGAGTTATGTATAGTTTGACTTAGGCATAGTTAGAGTTATCGAGGTAATTGTGACATAATTTTCCGGGTCAAAGGAAATATTCGAAGGTCGAGGCGTGATCTCCTACCCCGAGAAATCAGTCACCGATAACAAATGCCGCGGAATGCTCAGAAGGAGCTAATTCCAGGATTCGTAATAATTTTGGAAAAAAAAGAACGAAAGGATAATCGTGGGGCAACTCTCGAATTTAATTTACACAGGGCTCAGACCAACGAACAAATCAACAAGTGAGTTGCATCATCCTTGCCCCGGTAAAATAAAATAATTTTGTCTAATTTAATTTAACGTATTTTGTCGTAATAATGTTTCGGCCCGTTCATGGCCGACAGAGCTTTAATTGTCACGTCCGGGTGACCTACCGTCGCGTGGTAGCGTCTGGTTTCAGCAACTGACATCCACTCTTGATGCGGGTTACCGAGCGTCAGAATGACAACTCGCCGTCACACCTCAAAGAACGAAATAGACGAATGTTGGCAATAATTAGCAACAAAACCAAATTAATATTTTATTAATTGGGTTACCACGTCAAGTGTTTGGACGTGAAACGTGAGTCTGACATCTTGAAGAAAACACGAAGAATTAGTCAGTAAGTCAAACGTCTCGCACCTAGCGAGGCGAATAGAATATATTTTAGCCAATTGAAAATATTCCGCCTGAAATAAATCAGCACCTTGAATAACCTAAGGAGCCTAGACCAGGGTGGCCACTCCAAACGAATTTTTCCATTCCCAGTTTTTTCTCGGTTTTCACGGGCATTTTCGGCCGTATTCCCGGTGGCAGGGGCAAACCCAGGGGGGATAAAGGGGTTATATCCCCCCAAAATTTTGAAGAACAAAAATTTTGGACGAAAAGACAACCATTTTCGGCTATCACAACACGACTACGATTTTTATCTACCGCGACGCGAAGACGCTTTTCGTATGCCGTAACGCGAAGACGATTTTTGTCTACCGCGACGCGAAGACGATTTTCGTCTACTGCATTGTGACAACGATATATGTGTCTACCGCGACGCGATACTCGGCTACCGTGGCGTTTACCACAACGACGATATTCGTCTACCGCGACGACTATATTCGCTTACCGTGACAACGATTTTGTCTACCACGACGACCTTATTTGTATATCATCACATTAGTACAGGTGTTTGTGAGTACCTAAACCCCCCTTCCCCCTTCTTATAGGATATCCCCCCCCCCCGAAATTGAATCCTGGGTTCGCCCCTGCCCGGTGGCATATTAACTCCACGTTAATTACTCCCCCAATTAGTTATTATTGTCCCAATTGGTGACAACAGAGTAAACAATGTCTTACAGTTATTCTATATTATTATTAAAATCCATCAATCATATGGAAAAAACAGATTAGCCTGTTAATTAATAGAGTTTAAAAATGTTTAAACGCAAGAGGCAAGATGAGTTTCCACCGGCTGCTTATACAATCAGGGTGTTAACGAAATCAGGCTATAATTCCCGTATATTTTACGCCGAAATCACGTATTTATTTTTACGCTGGGTAATAGATAATGCTTGAGTATACACGAAATAAACCACATTTTCATAATTTGCATTTTTAAATTTCAGTGATTCGCTGAGGAGTCACGGTTAACCCAATCACGGAACCAATAAGGCCGTAGCAACAACAACGGCCGGCAATATTTTATAGCAGGCGGTATTCAACAATTCAACTAGAAGTAGGCCTAAATAAAAAATGAGTCAGAACACGCAAATACAAGGCAATAAAACGTGCATGGTAGACGGCAAATCAGCATTGATCCTCTATTCACGCGGCAGCAGACTGTTCGCCGTAGAACGGTTAAAAAATATATGAAAACAAATAGTCCTCAAAAGGTTTTGTCAAAACCAACTTTTCATTGTAAAATGTAATCCAAATGCATTTTGTAACGTACCGTACGTTGTATGACACCAAACAGATAATTATTAAATTACTTCCTTATCGTATTCGATACTTAAAGGTAGTAGAACTATGAGCCATATAAATTGGATAAGTGGAGGAAGACGCAAAAATATGGATATCGTTCGAAAACTTGACAAAGTAAAGGTACGAACTTGCCGACTATCGGCCTGTCTTGCTTCACATTGCGTCCGCCCGAATTCACGTTCCACAACGCAGTGGCATTGGCAGTCGCTAATTGGCCCGACGCAATGACAACACGTAGTTACCATGACAACCTGCTATGCACACTATGGCACTTTATTATGCGCCATCCGTGTGGTGGGGGTGGGGAAGGAGAAAGGAAGGAAGAAAGGATGAAAGGGAGCATTGAATATCGACCTTGAATACATCGAGAGATGTAAGACAAAAATGAAGGAAGGAAGTAAGACAAAAAACTTCGGTAACCAGAAAGACAACAAAACAAAATTGATATTAGATGTTGACTCTCGCACCCAATTTTGTACTGATTTCCCAATTCTAACCAAAGTTGAACTAAACACCATTTGAAGTTGATATTGAAAAGGTAAAACCCCATTCGTGACAATGAATAACTTCTGAAGATAAAATTTGCTGGTCTATCAAATATTTAATTTTATTACACTAAATGTACTCATTTTTGCGAGTCGTCATGCCGTACACACGGCAGGTGACAAGGTCACGTACAGATAAAAATCAAAAGGCAAGCCAATTTTTTGTTTGAAATTCTTTGTTGGTGACTGTGAGTTTGTTTTGATTTTGATTTTTGCGCACATTTATTTGCCATTATTGTTTTTACTAATAGTAAGTGATGGCAAATTACGGCAAAAATCACAATCAAAGTCAAACCAATGCTATGCCGGTTCAAAAATTATTTTACGAATCGGACGCCTTTAAATTATACGTTTAATAAATCTTTTAGGGGCGGGCGAATTATAGGTTTTCATTTTGAGTCGAGTAGTAAGCCAACTACCCGAGTATGAGTTTAATTAACTAATCATGCAGAAAAACAAACAGTAAAGAAAACGCAAGATGAGGTACTACTCCAAAATAATTTCAAACACAATTTAAAATCTTCGGTACAAAGATAATTGTTCAGCGTTATCAATAAATCACTCCAAAATTACGTTCTTCAGTATGACCCACGCTTTTATCGACATTCGTCGGGCCACTAGTCAATACGCATGAACACCTGACCACTTTTTGTTGCTTTCTTATCTTCCATTTTCCCTAAGCCGAATCTGGCCGACACAAAAAACCAATTTCCTGAAATAGGCTGCAGTTATAATCATTACAAACTGAAAAATACAATACTTGTATATTGCGTACGTCAGTGATCTCGCGGTTATTCCTTTTGATAGAAAACGTTTTATTTTAACCCCAATTCTTCTGCGTAGGAATTTGTTGTTCCATTATCTGCCTACCCCTCCCTCCCCTCGACTGCACTATTGCACCATCACTGTTGACTTTCTGCTCCCCTGCAGGTGGACTGGGCAGAGACAACGTCATTCACTATCCTGTTGACCAACAATCTTCACCACAGATTGGCTTTTACGCTGAGGGTGGCGCTAGACACTCTTTGCCGTCTTTCACTTTTTACTGACGCGTGTGTGTGGTTCTGCTTCAAGCAGTTGCGCATTAGTAGTTGTATTTGGAAGTTGCTTAGCATAAAGATGACGAAATAATCTTGCATTTTTCGTCAACTATTTTAATATTGATTTGTTTACGATTCTTTAAAAAATGGCGTTTTCCCGGATTTTGCTCGAGATTCACTGTTATTTCCCGGCTTTTTCACGGTTTGAAAAATTCCCGGTTGATTCCCGGTTTTCCCGAATTCTCGATGCAGTGGCCACCCTGCTAGACGTACGGGTGAGTTTCACAGCGTTTGTTTACCAGCGTAGTCGTTTACTTTGATCCCCCCCTTTAAAAGGAACCTTACATAATTCTTGGTTAATTCCAGCTTACAGAGGTAATTCAGCTAAATTCACGATATATAAGTAAACCAAATGATATTTGAGTTACGGAGGTAAAGAATAGTGACGTTGGACCAAATACGACTCATTAACACATTGCTTCCTGGATGCATTTCAACCGTATGCGACCTTCAACTGTGGTAAGTGGTCATCAGTTTACCACCACAGACATTCAACAGTAGTAAGCAGTCAATAGTCTACCACTGCAGACATTCAACTGTGGCTAGTGGTCATTATTGTACCACCACAGACATTTAACTAAGGTTGCTTGTTAGTAAGCCGTACACACCTCCAGTACTGCAGCTCTGTCTTGCACTTATTCAGTTCTTGCAGCATCGTGCTGAACTTGCGATTGGTCTCTTCAGTCTTCTTGTCATATTCGTCCAGTCTCGATGCGTACTCCAGAATCTGCTTCTGCTGATCGGCGATTTTACCTGATTAAAATCCACGATATTAGCACATTATCTTTGGAATATATCACAAAGTTATAGACCATTATTCACACCTCTTTCGACAGCACCATTGTATAACAAAAGGAGCTGCGTTTTTGAACTACGCAAAAACTTTTGGTTAGACAAAAGAAAACGCACATATTCTACACATTTTTGAAACAAAAGAAACAAATTTTAGAAACATTCTACCTCAAATAATAAAAAAAATGAACATCTATACAAGAAAAAGTGTCATGAATCAAACTTACAGTAATTAAAAAGTACTAATTCTAATTACAAAATTCCTCTATTGAATATATGGCTTTTTTCAAGCAAGAACTCTTTGAACAACTTTTTGAACTTAACTGTCTATTTCTTTTATTTGTTTTGGAATTGTTTTTGAAATTTGGCTCCTTATGTCATGGGGGATTCTACTGAAAACTTTCAGCGCCATAAATATTACTTAACCCCTTAAGCGCGGAGTAATTTGCTCCCCGCGTGATTAGTAGCGCGCAGTTTAATTACACGATCAACATATACACGCAAGGTTTTTGTCTCTACGCGACGAACGCGATACTGCAGAACTCGTGGCGTGGACGTAGTTCCAGAAAAATCCACTAGAGTGCAGCACCAAACAGTCTGCAACTCGTCAAGGTCAACTGTACAGTCTTAGAAAGAAAAACCTAGCAGAATAGTTGTACCAACAAAATAACGAAATAAATCAACTGAGAATGTCAAATCCGAGCAAACTCGGGCGTCGCGCGGAGGGCACTTAGATGTTCCACGAGATATCTCGTGCGTCGCGCTAAAGTGCACAGAATACTACCACGAGCTATCTCGTGCGTCGCGGATAAGGGGTTAAGAGACAATTTATGAATGGTAGGGGTGGGCGAGTACCCGAAGGTTGGGTAATTACCCAAAATTGTACAACTACTCGAGCACGAGTCAGGTAGCTCACTACCCGATAAAACGAGTCAAGTCGCCGTTTACATGCGATTTACGTGTGTGCGATCAAATTATACAGCCGATCGCGAGTTACACAAAGCTACATCTGCCGTTTATCCTCAATCAACAGATTCTTTATCGCGGCCGCTCGCTAGTTTCACAAATAAGCAGCATTTTCTGTTCATTTGAGGCCGGCAAATACGTGCGACTGTTTTTTACGCCGATCGTTAGTTTCGCTAAGTTGCATTTCGTTTATTTGCGATCGGCAAATACATGCGATCATTTTTTGCGGCTGACCGCGAGTTTAGCAAGGCTGTATTTGCCGATTATCGGCAATCGGCAAATATGTGCAATCGTATTTCACGGCAGATCGCGAGTTTTGAAAAGCAACATCTACCGTTTACCCGCGACCGACAGATATGCGCTATCGTTTTTCGCAGCCATCCATGAGTTTTTCATAACAATATTTCAACATTATTTCAACAATATTTCATTAGCTCATAGAAGGATGGATTTTAACAGTTATCTAGAAATACCATCTCTCATCATCCAAAAATTGAAAACTTACAGCTACACTTAGCTACTAACCTTGCACTTAACAACTTCAAATTTGTATTGATAGTTTATCTTTTGAACGATACACAGCCTTCATTTCTGCTTCATTTGATTTGTAAAAATGATAAGAAAATTGTGGAGTTAATTGGTTTATATAAAACAATTTTAGGTTTTGTAATTTTTACATTGGGGGGATATCTTATCCTTATCTGGTCACAGCTGTGTCACTCGAGTGACTGGATGTCAAAAAACAATAGATCAGCAGTAAGGCAAGAGGGTGGGATTGAGTTTGGAAGTAAATAAATAACTGGGCATTCGTAGCTTTCCTCCCTGATCTTGTTTTCAGTTCTTTCTTCCACAATTTCTTGGCTAAGGCTTTAACTACAATTATTGTTTGGAAAAAATAAACCTGTTGTTGATAGTTAAAATAACAGATTAATAATTAATCTTATTTTACAACAATGCATATTTTACATCAATTTATTTTGTGATTTTCTTACATTTAGTTATTTGTCATTCTAACTGATTGAGTATAGTTAATCATTTAAAAGTAGGGTTTATGCAATGTAGGACCTAAATACTTTTAAAAAATTAACATTTCATTACTTTTCATAAACAACTACTCGACTCGACTCAATAGTCGAGTAGTTGTCTTAACACTCTAACACTACTCGCCCACCCCTAATGAATGGTATAATGAAATGTATATTTCAATCTAGTTTTCTATCTATTCTTTATTTAATATATCTCACCTCTGCAACACCGAAGTTCCTTCCTCATCTGACTTAGCTGGTAATTGTACCTACAGGAAAAAACACAGATTAATGCCTATATTAAATAAAATGGTTCGCATCACCGTGCAACAATTTGGTCTGACTTTCTTCTTCTTTTCTCTACCTGCTCTATACTATATAACATGCTACAGATAGGCCAAGTTATCTGCATGCACAACTAACCCACAAATTAAATCATCTGAGAGTGATTATTTGAAGCCACTACATAAATAAAAATTTGAAGAGTTGGCAAGTTGTCAGTTTACTTGTTAGGCCGATTGAAAAAAAAACATGGCTTTGCCTTCGCTTTATTTCACTGTTTAGTGTAAATTCAGTAGCTCATGTTTTGAAAAAGAACCACCTTTACCAGCAGACTTTACCGTCGGCCGGTAAAGTCAGCCGACCGTTATGGCTGTGCACACAAAAACTTTGACCCATCTGTATGTGTTTTAAAACCAGTAAAATATTAATAGGATGAATTAAATACTTGCAAAGGAAGTTAAAATTATGCTTTCAGGTCTCTCGACCTGAAAGCAGAGATGCTAACAATTAACAAGACACCTTCAAGTGACAACCATAAATTTTATTTGTGAATGTACTTTAACATTATCATTTGGCCACCATGAAGTGGTTTGAAGAGTTTAAAAACAGTGTCTAACAGTTTTCACCGACCCACAAAGTAATAACACTTAATGAATGATCAACACAAGGAAATCTATTTCATAAATATTAGATTACCCAAGACCAAATCTTATTCTTAATTTTCACAGTTACACTTTATTCTAACATCATCGTATTCATTAATCTGAGCCCAGAGGCGGATTTGGAAATTTTGCCGCCCCTGGGCTACACAGGAGGAGTAGGCCCGGCGGCGGGATTTCCGGCTCGGCAAGTGGTGGCCTTTTTCTTTTTTTTTTTTTTACTCGCGCGTGTGCTTTTTGACCCCGTTGTGGTCCTTTTGGACCGTTTTGACCTGTTCCGGACCCTATTTCTACGGTTTCTGGGGGGGTTGTGACTTCTCACTCTAATTTGCCGCCCCCCCAAATTCTTCCGCCCTGGGCTATAGCCCTTTAAGCCCATATGTAAATCCATCCCTGTCTGAGCCATCATAATCAGGGCCGTTGGGGGTGAGGCGAGAGGGGCGCCCGGGCAGTGGCTAGGCTTGGTGCTGTGTGTCCCGGTCGGGGGGTTGCCAACTCAAAAGAAATGCAACAAAACTTGAAAAAAATAAAGTTATTTTTGCATAACATATTTTAGGAAGTTATATATAACTACAGGTACATCAGAATTTTGAATGAATACTAAGTTGTACATATTTATTGAACAAATACATATTTGACTTCAATCACTTATAAACGTGATATATATGAGGTTTTCCCAAATTGAATATTTCATCAAAATTGAATTGCTAATTTCCTCGTATATTACTTTTAGTTTAGTAATAATAGCCTAATAATGATCTCTAATGCATGTGGAGTTAAAGGCCCTATCCCAGCTTAATTATCACAATCCGTTTAGGTGTTTCTGATGGGCATTAAAGGTGGGCTAAACACACGTCACGTCACGTCTCGTCAGTTTTCAAGGTATATGCTCTCTGTGTAATCAAATGAAACCGGCTATACATACACGTCTTGATGCGTCACGTCACATCCTTACCAGAATTGAGTGCTCTGAGGAATACGGCCGAACATGACATATGTGTGTAGCCTATACCAACGTCCATTCGGCTGATGAATAATAGCACAATTCATCCACGACTTTTGATGTCACGTCCCTTTCGAATGCGAATATGTTGAGCGTTCCCTCCAAAATAGCCTAATATGTACGCGACATGATGTGGCTTGTATGTATGTGGCAGCACCTTAAAATGCAGCCAGCAACCCAACCTGCCACGCAACTTTGTATAATGAGCATAGAGCGTTGTTCATTGTGTGTTTGGGGGCAGGGAGGCACCTGACATCATCTCGCCCTGGGCGCCAATAAACCACGCGACGGCCCTGATAATAATTTTCCTTTTATCAGGAGAGATTGCGGGAAGTACACCAACCGAATTAGAGGACAGCAACTTTTAACTCATACTAAACAATTTGAATAATTTCAAAATGGTATTATTATAGCGTTCCATGTCTATTTCATACACGCACACTGCTTATTTTAATTTTGCTTTTTCTATAAGTTTCCTAAAACACTTAGACAAAAATATTTTCAAATTTCTGCTCAGAGGCAAACTACCCAGGATAACTGGGTTAATCCGATAACAACTGGGGAATTCCACCACTCATAATAGTTGCCACTGAATTTGCTGTAGATGCAAGCAATCATAGTTAATCTAATCAAAAGCCTATTTGTATACACTTTAATTAATATACCTCTCAAAATGCAATCTGCAGTCCACTTATTACGATCTGGTCTACTTATTGGGAGATTTTATTTTCCATGATTACATTATAGCTATTAGACAGTGATCCTTCCTAGTCAAGTAGAGGTTAATATTCCTTTCCTTGTAGGGACTTTTAATTTGCATCATATAAAAAACAATAAAGGAGCACAAAAATTATTACTTTTACTAATTCCTGCAGGCTTGAGTACTGCGGCATAACTCTGTGTTAAACTGGCATCATTGCCCCTGCCTGACTAAATTATGGGCAGCCAAAATGGGAACACGACAATGTGATGGCAACAAATTCTGACAATTTTCCTGTCTGGGTTTGTTGTCATCTGACTTTGTTATTTTAGTGCGGAAGTCAAACTGTCTGAATTGCCACCAAGCACAATGACAAAAATGGACAATTTTGGCTACAACCCGATTTGTTACTGGCTGAAATATTTGCTAAATTAACCTCTCCCTCAAATCCTGTGGTTATTAATGAAGCCACACACAAAGTTCACAGCCACCAAAAGGAGCATTTGAAAATTTGTAACTGGATGAAATCATGATGACGTAAAATTTCACGTTACAGCTAGATTTCCTTTAATTGATTTTTCCCCCAACTGCTATGTTTAGATGCTTTTAGCGAATTTCCCCCTATGGGGAAGTAGCTATTACCGTAGGCGGCACGGTGAGACTTAAGCGCGGGACCACCGTAACTTTTCATTTTGAGGTCCCTAGACCCCAAAAACACCGTTCGTTCATTTTCATATATATATATAGGGATACATATCAGTCCGTAGGCGTGATAACTTTTGTAAAAAAGGTCCGATCTTGATGAAATTTGGAACAAACGTGTAAAGCGTCATTCATGACTTCGAGTTCGAAAACCAGCAAGATTGGTTTACTCTAAGAAGGTTTTTTGGACAAAATAAAATTTATTTTCGAGATCTAGCACCTTTTTACTGATTATTTTTAAATTTAACTGTTAAAATTGAATTCAGCTTAAAAAACAAATTTAGCATTTTGAATTATTATTCTACGTTAATCCGTTGCTTAGATATTGGATAATATTGGATGTGCTAAACACAGTACGTTGTCCAATATTATTTTTAATTTTTCCCTCCAAAAAGTATAGTCACCCTGATTTAAGATATTAAAAAAATACAATTCTGAACATATGATTCAATTTTCAGGTGATGAATATTTTATTTGTGTTTATTTTGAATAGTTAGAGTTCAATGATCAAGATTTTGCAGAAAATATATACTACATCAAAAAACACAAATTATTTTTAAATTTAATAAAGAAAGTATGATTATTTGGAGGGGGGATGTCTTGGACTAAACTGCCTGAAAATGTAGCATATAATATATGGTATGTTTACAATGATGAGGATTGATATGTTTGATTTAAATTGGCTGGAGATGTAGGTCTGTTGCAACAGGGATGTTTTAATTACTGTAAAACTGACCATATGATTGAATTTAATTTTTTCATGAGTTTAAGTTATTTATTTGTTTGTTTCGAGTGTTTAGAATTCATTGATTATATGTTTGTTGACATTTATATAGTACTATAACAAGATAACAAATATTAAAAAAGAAAAAGACTAAGAATTATATAAAATATAAAAGTGTATGTATTACTAATGAAAACAAATGTGGTCTCTTTGTTAATTTTCTTCATGTTCAAAGCTCATGAATGATTAAACATACGTTTTTAGTATATTATTTACTTAACCTATCATTCAAATAATACTTTCCTTCAAATAGGTTGAGTGCTCAAATATACAAAGTAAATCCTATGGAAATTCGCTGAGTACGCAGGTCTGCTGCGACGGGAGTATTTACTCCTTGTAATGGGTGAGTAAAATAATAATTTGTCTCCCAGCGGGAGACAAAGTAAACCCATAAGAATAACATTGAAATCACTAATTCAAAAATTAGAGCGCCTTCAAATTTCCACGCACACATGCAAATATGTTGCAGCTCTACAAATGCGGGGCTAACAGCTGATTTAGTGGCAAGAATAATCCTATAAATAAAAACATTAACAACAATTAGCTTTGAGAACGTCTAAGAACTAAGCATGTAAAAACATTGCAACAATCAGCTGATTGCTGCTGCAACCGTGCATGCAGCTACCCGAATGTAGGCGCTAGTAGCAGAACGAAACAAAGTGGATATTTTTTATTACTTATCAAGTTAATGAAATAAATATTTATGGTCAGGATATTTTTTATTGCAGGTGAGGGAAAAATATTGAGTGTATTTCAAGAGTTAAGTACATTGTCTCCCTAGTGAAAATTGTCAATATTTACACTCGTGAGACAATGTTGTACTTTATTCACACTCAACACACATATAACTATTGTTTAGTTTATGATGAATAAATTGTTAAGCCTATTAGTAATCCAGTTTACCGATGCTAAAACTAATAACAACAAATTTCCTACATACTCCTTATATTTGTGGCATTTCTAGTTTTTTTTTTCTTGAGATGGGACTATTTTTCCCTAGGTACATACGAACAAGACTTCTAATTTGAGCCCTCTACCACCGACCTGAAAACTGCCAAACACCCACAACTTTGAACGTAAAATAAAGTTTTAATATTTCCCTGATAATTTGTGTTTTATATAAAGATAATTTATTAAAAATTAACATCTTTTTACACGTACTGTAAATTGCATATATACAAAGAATACTTCACATTAATTTTGAGTCCTATATAGGTGATTTTTTATAATTTTTACCAAATATTTTACTGGAGTCAGTGCAATACTATGTAAAACTTTATTATTCAATTTAAAGGTTTCTCAAAATTCTTGGACAAACGATGGGATGGTCCCTCTTGCTCCTATAAGCAGACCATATATTTCAATGTTTTAAACCTGATATTTTTATTTATAATAGTCCTTAGTGTTTTTGTAAATATTAATTTTTTTCTTTATTTACTTAATCAGGTTGATTTTTACTTGTCTCATATCTGATAGTTGGGTCTATGATAAAACCACGGCTTTGTTTTTTATTTATGGCAATTATCTCAACCCGTCTTATTAAGCCGTTTTGTTTCGGTTCCAGTAACCTCTTCGTATACCTGAAAGTCATCTTTTAATCTAAATTGGTCTGCTGTTATTGAACTTACAGTGTGATGACGGGTTTTTCGAAGAAGGTCACTGAATGGACACTGTCCAAGGACATGGGGGAGAGTTTCAAATATATAATTCTCAGTGCTGGAGCATCGCCGACTTTGGTTCCCATCCTTGGACCTTCTGTGCAAACTTCTAACAGATGGATCATCAGTAACCACTTTTATATAAAATTTACATTCAGTTTCAGTTCAGCTTTTGAATTATTAATTAAATTTTATCTCTTACAAGAAAATGAAATCTGTTCTTTCACTTTGAAATTCCTTGTATTCTCTTCTCATATTTACAAATTATTTATGGTGCAACGAAGCAAGGTCCTCTTCTGTCTTGTATAACAATCACCAGTTCAGTTCACAGTTCACACCGATATTGACAATCATAATGTTACTTAGAGTGAAATTCAATTATATAATTAACAGAGGCCCTTTTTTTCTAAAACGCCTCGGTCTCAAGAGATTTACAATAATGTATTACATTTTATTATTACATGCATTGACACACAATAATTTATGGTAAATATGTTTTATTTCATAATAAATTAGTATTGTCAAACCAAATGAAGACTCATATAGGGAATCCAATCCCGGGATCCCGCTTGATTTTATGGCTTATTCAATCCCAGGATTTTTCGGCTCAATCGCGGGATTTTCGGGATTACAAAATTACGAGTAAAATCAATATTTACTAGGATCTTATCAGTTAAATCAATGTTATAACTAAGAAAAACCAGTTACATGTTGTTTTTGATCAAAAAATCATGGTTTGATGAGTTATTTATCGTCTTATAGTATGTATAAAAGTAGTTTCCAGTTAATATTTTCAAGCCTCTGAAAAAATAAATAGAGATTTTAACTTGTTTCTGATACAATATAATGCAATTGCAATTAAGTATCATTACAGTGCTCTAATGATCATTTTTATAGTACTTCTAGTTTTTCTCAGTACATCTTTCCAAGTCCTGATATTGTTTGGTCAAGTAACTATATTCATGTTTTGTATAAGACTTTCTTTAAATTATGTCAGAATAAATATTTTATGGTTAGTTCACGGTTATACAGGACCATCCAGATAACATATTCCGTTTTCATTCTGATGTCTAATACTGTATTCAGTGTTTCATGATAAGGCTATGTCGTCAATTTTTTGATGCTCTAAGTTTTTATGGGCCTATATAAAATCACGTTAACAAGTTGAAACTAAACGGAAAACTGCTTTCTATATCGCAATATATTACGATACCATGTGTACATGCAAATCAATACTAAATATTTATTTTTGTATCGGCAAATACTATGTTGATATGTTGAGTCAATCCCACGATTAGTCCCGGGATCCCGGGATTAAAGTTTTTCAATCCCGAAATCCCGGGATTGAAAATATCGTCCGGGATTGGATTCCCTAGGCTCATACTAATTGTTTATCATGTAAATTAGAAAAACATTAAATGTAGACGAATAGATTTGCCAAAACAACCTTCAACTATAAATCGCAACAAATGAAATAATTATTTATTCCTCAAATAAGTTACAATTAAATACAGAAACTTAAAATTTACTAAGGAATTTACTGCATGGCCAATTACCAGTATGCGGCCAGCAGATAGAAATCATTAAGTAAACAAACTGATAACAAACTTGTTCGAGTCCGGCTACACAAATGACAGTCCTTTTAAGTAGAGCAGTTCTCCGCAACGTCTGTGTGCTCTTAAACTTAAAAATTACACATGAATGCCTTAACTAAATTTTTTAAATAAAACTAAAAATCAACACATTTTTCTTTAGGAGTTTTTTAATGATACACCATATTAAAGAAATCTATATCCGGTTGGTCATAAAGCCAACTTGTTAATTTACTGTTAAACAGCTTAAATCTATTGCAAGTTTTAATTTCATCTGGAAGTTTATTAAAATATTTGGCCCTACAATATACAAAAGAGTTTCTAAAGATCGATTTTTTTATCTTTGGAAGTCGAAAAATATGTCTATCTATATTTCGAGTAGGGTAAAACAATTCTGTTGTTCCTTGGTTTCCACTTCTTTTGTAAAATAACCTCAACACTTTAAAAATATAGAGATGATGAACAGGCAAAATTTTCAATTGTACAAACAAAGGAAATGAGCTTTCAGTTATATTCTTATTTAAAATTAATCTAATGAAATGATTTTGAGTTACTCTTAATTTATTTATTAAATATTTGAAAGTACTACCCCACGTAATTAGATCGTATTGAAGTTTTGAATGAATTAGAGCACAATATAGGCTTCTTAATAATGACACATCACAAATATTTCTCAAAAATAAAACTTTCTAATACTACATTTAATTCTATTATTCAATTCGCTAATATGTTTTTCCCGACTAAGCTTTTCATCGAAAATCACACCTAAGTATTTTAAACTAAATTCCCTTTCTATTATTTGACAATCACAGTTAAAGTTGGAACAATTAAATTTATGAAAGATTATAGGGTTTGGAAAATCAAAATTTCTTAGGTCAAAATTTACAAACTTGGTTTTACTTACATTTATTTCCATTCGGTTCTGCTCACACCATAACCTTAAAACTTTGAGGTCTGCATTAATGTTATTACTGATACTTTGAACATTATGATTTGCATAAAATATTGCGACATCATCTGCAAAAGCGTTGATAGATCCAAGTAAATTTTGAAACAAGAGATCATTAATAAAGATAAGGAAGAGATTTGCAGAGAGAACCGCGCCTTGAGGCACCCCAAGGATGACAGGTCTAGGCTCACTAAGGATCCCAGCCACTCTAACGCGCTGACTGCGGCCCGTCAGATAACTGCGGAACCAGTCTAACGCGACTACAGTAAACCCTCTCTTATCTGGATCTCCCATATCCGGACCCTCCGATATCCGGACGCGATTTTGAAAAATGCAAAAATTCAAAAACATTCTAGGAGGCCAATGTTTGTTGACCAAGTAGTCACGATCGGTGTTTGTAGGCCGGTTAGAAGGCGTCGGATTCGGAGAAAGTGGACGGGAGGGTTGTACGATGTGCACGTGCGTGAGCAAGGTCACTGATTCGCAAAACAGTACAGAAATAGAATCCCCCCATCTGTCCCTACCCACCCCAACACCCCCTCATCGTGCGTGGAGACAACGCATCACCTGCGTCAGTAGTCAGTAGTGATGTGTCAAGTCGAGTCATTTGATGACTCGAGTCAACTCGAGTTACGAATCGAGTCGAACTTTACTCGTTTTGGTGACTGTCAGGCACCAATGCTAATTCTTATGGGAGACAGCTCGGCTCGAGTCGGCAACCATCGGACGAGTTCGGGCCCTGACTCGAGTTGAGAAACGAGTCGGCAATCATCGGACAAGTTCGGTTTTGACTCGAGTTGAGAAGCGAGTCGGCAATCATCGGACGAGTTCGGGTTCTGAATCGAGTTGAGAAGCGAGTCGGCAATCCCCGGACGAGTTCGTTTCTGACTCGAATTGGACCAATAGGGTTGCAGTTTTCCGAGTTGTCGACTCGTTAGGATCCGAGTTCGTGTAAGTTCGGCAATCTCCGTACGAGTTCGTGTCCAACTCGAGTTACGAACAAATTGACTCGAGTCGACTCTTGAGCTGTAGGCTAAAATTATATTACTCCATGTACTGTACTGCACTGTACTGTATTACGTAATATTTTTTGAGTTTTGATGTTAATGTATTAAAGTATTATTAGACCAAAATACCGTTGTTTTATTTAATAAACAAACGTTTCCGTATTTTAGGCTTACTAAAATTGAGTACCGTAGTAGTTGTACAGTATTAATCTGTTTTCTCATTTAAAAACATTTTTCTCTCATATCAGCATTTTTTGTTATCCGGATCGGCCGGCGCCACATTAGTCCGAATATGAGAGGGTTTACTGTACTCTTATCCCAATTGAAAACATTTTACATTTTTTTTTTTGAAAAGAATTTCGTGGTTGACGGTATCGAAAGCCTTTTTAAAATCAATAAAAAGACCGGTTACTTTTTTGTTTTCATTGAAATTGTTGTAAATATAGTCAGAAACTTTAACTAACGCGTCCACAGTGCATTTCCCCTCTGTAAAGCCAAATTGGTTAGTACTCAAAAAGGATATTTTGTTCAAATACTGAATGAGTCAAGATTTCATAGTTTTTTCTATTATTTTGGAGAACACAGAAAGCAAGCTAATAGGTCTTAGATTATTTACATCATACGAATTAGGCTTCTTTAGTAAAGGTACAACAATACTTCGTTTAAGATTGTCAGGAAATATACCAGAAGAAAAACTTAAATTAATTATATAAGATAACACAGGAGCTATTTCATTTGCTATATACATTTCACTGATATTACATTAAAATTGTCATAGCCTGATGATTTTTTATTTTTTAATCCATTTATTATATTTACAACCTCCTCAGGAGATGAAAAATTAACAAAAAAAGAATCAACATTGTTATCTCGCCTTGAGTAAATTAAGGATGGCATAAATTGACCCACAGATATGCTGGAGAAGTATTTATTTACTTCCTCAGCAACATTGTGATGACCCATTATCTCAGTGCCGTCTGCCAACTGAATCTTATCTAATGATAGGGTTTCACAACCCTCAGTGAGATTGTTTATTATTTTCCATTGCCTGGCGGTATCTCCTTTGCAATCACTCAAAAGCTGAGAATAAAAACTATTTTTTGTTTGATCTAATTCCTTTTTTAAGTTATCACAAAACCTAGAAAAGTAACGCTTGTAATAATTATCATAAGGCCTTCTTTTCAATGTTTTATACATTTTGTTTCGTTTGTTTATTTTGTTTAGAATAAGTATAGTGATCCATGGACTTTTTAGCCTAGCTTTATCAAGTCCATTCCTCACTGTTACAGTTTTGGTGCAATTTCTTACTACATTACTAATAGTGTACTGAAATTTATCATAACACTCATTCACATTAGTTAATACAAAACAATCATCTCATATTTCTGTATCTAATTTTTCCTTTACTAAATTATAATCAATAATTTGTTTACACAACAAAGGATTAGATTCTTTATCAACTAAAAATGTGCCTTTTTTATAAGTTAATACCAGGCCTAAAAGACAATGGTCAGTCAAACCAATGTCAAAGACAGCAGTTTTAATGTGACTAGTATTTCTACATTTAACAAAACAATGGTCAATACAGGTTTTAGTATTTAACGTGGTTCTCGTTGGCACATTTACTAGGGACACGTAACCATTACAATTCATTAAATTTTGATAATTTAATACACGTTGGCATTTTTCATTCAATATGTTAATATTACCATCAGCAAAATAAACAGTATTATTGTTTCTATTGGGTAAAATATCCGACAATTCATTAATAAAAGTATCTTCACTAAAACTTTGCAACCTATATAAACAAAATAAGTTTAGAAATACTCCTTTTACTTTGATTTCAAGCAAAAGGTTGTCGGCTGATATCATTTTTGGAATATTGACATGAGATGCATTTATGTTATCTTTAACGTAACAGACAACACCACCAGCTCTGTAATCATCATTACAACGACCGAAAATGTTATACAGTGGAACCTGGATAATTCGAACTTGTATAATTCGAAATCTTTAATTCGAATATTTTCCTTGGTCCCTGGCATTTTGTATCTAAACAATGCTAAAAAATCGTGGATAATTCGAATTTTATTTTGGATGATTCGAATTTTTTAAGTGCCAAATTAAGGTACGACTGGAGATAGTTACAAATTCATTGGAAAACACTGTTTTACTACGACGTTCAATAAAAATTTAACGCCAGACCGATGGCGTGTCAGGTTATGGTCAAATGACTCATCCCTTCCACCTCCCAGGCTTCCCACCCTGCCCCAACATCGCTTGTAACTCGACACCAATAATGTAAACTAAAACAGTACAGAACGCTGACTGAGTTCGGAAAAGGATTGTGCTCGCCGTGGCAGCGCCACTAGTCTTTTCGCGCTTGATTCTGTGCAGAACGGCTCCCGGCAGACGAGCCATGCGCCAGACCTGATGCGCAGTTTTCTTTGTCGACACAAAGGCTACTCAACACTGCGACCCCCTTCCCTCCCCCCACCAGCCAAACGAACTTGCGAATTCCAGTGCAGCTATCCGTTGTTTTCGATCGTCCTTCAAACAAAGTGTTTTTTTTATTTGTGCAGTGTCTTGTTTTTAAGTGTTTAAAAGTTTTTACGTAACATTAAATAAGTGTAGTGATCATTTCGACAAAATCTCGGACCTATAAAACACTCACTTTAGCGGAAAGTCAATGAGCGTGCAATTGTCAATGTTACACGAAATTAAGTTGGTAGCCTGAATAAAGTTCAGACGTAGCAGAACGTACTGTATTTTTTCTAGCAGAAATGTTTCTTTGTATTATCGTACGTCGCGTCGTACGTAGTTTATACTTTAGGGTAGTTATTTCTGTTTTATGATTACTGTTTTTGAACCCTTATAATTAGCGTTTGTTGATGAATTTATTCTTTTAGTGTGTCAATTTGATAAAGAGGTTAAATTCACAATGTGAACTTTTAATGTCTTGGCCTCATTCTTTAGAACTTCTTTAATTCGAATTTATGGATAATTCGAAGTTTTTAGCTGGTCCCTTGAGGTTCGAATTATCCAGGTTCCACTGTATCCTGGAATTTTATACAGGCTCATCTCGGACGTTGATATCCAAACTTCACTAAAAATAATGAAATGTATATCATTTTGTAACAAACTAAATTCTGTTAAAAAGTTATTGAAATTTCTCCTGATACTTCTGATGTTTGCATAAAGGAAATTTAGGCTTTTTTCATCATGTTCGCAAGCAAAAAAATTACAATTTGATGAAGAATATATTTGATTAATTGTAGAGTCTACCATATATTCAAACCAGAAAACTGTTCAAAATTGAAACTTTACACAGAGTCTTACTTCAGCTTCTCTAGGTCATCGTAGGTGTTGATCATTTTGCAGTTTTCACCGTCAGATCTTCGGACATAGAATTTTCCATCCCTACACCAGACACATTTAATTCCAACGCCCTTTGTTTTTTGCTTCAGCTTGGCTAAGAAAACCTTAATTTCGGGCAAAAGATGTTCGTTAACAAAAACTCTGTGTGATGCGTATGCTGCATTGACGTCCTTGGAAGTGATGGTCCTCTTCTCTTTGTATTTGCTGATCCAGATGAAATGAAATGAAATATTCTTTATTGTCATAAGAATATAATACACCATTGACAACGTCATACGTACCAGCATGAGAGCTAGGTCACACCATTATAAAATAACTTAGGCTATATAAAAATACATAGGGAAAAAATGGCAGACCAAAATAGCTATATATAAGCAAGGTACCATATGGCATCAGTTCTGGAATAGACAAACAATAAAATAAAAACTAAAAATCTATATTTTTTGCATTAAAAAAATCATCTAAACTGTAAAAGGGATTGTCAAGCAGCCATGAATAAAATTTGTTTTTAAATATTTTAAAATGGTACAAACTAATTTTTCTTTGAAGGAAATTATAAATCTTTAATGAAATTATAATATGACTATTGTGAGTTTTAGTTAGCCGAGAAAAATTTATTACTGATTGATTTTTGAAACGTGTATCGTGTAAGGAATGCTTAAAATTTTAAAAATTTTGATTTTTCATAATGTAAATGGTAAGATCGAAAATATATAAATTAATTACAGTTTGAAAATGCAGATTAATAAAAAGTGGTTTACAGTGTTCCCTGTCATTACATTTTTTAAGGGTTCTAACTGCCTTTTTTTGAAGTTTAAGTATTTCCTCGATCCTAGTACAGTTACCAAATAGAATTAACCCTTACCTAAATATAGATTGAAAGTAAGCAAAATATGCAGTCCTTAAATAGTTATCAGGAACTGCATCGGTTAATCTATCCAAAAGATAAACTACTCGAGAAAGTCTCTTGTTCAGATAATCAATGTGAGCGTTCCATGTTAACTTTTGATCAATGTAAATACCCAAAATTTTACTTTATCCTCAAATTGATTTTGGAGGGAATTTGTTGAGTTATGCTTAAGAGTGGATAGGATATTCTGTGTTTTAGCATTGTTTAAAAGGAAGCCATTAGAGTTAAACCAGTTTGAAGCTGTTTTTAATGTTTCATTGGCCAATAGTTCAAGGTTTTTTATGTCATTACTCTTTGTGAAAAAAGTTGTGTCGTCAGCGTATAGCATAGTTTTGGAGTTTATTATTGAAGATGGCAGGTCATTGATATATACAAGGAAAAGGAGGGATCCCAAAACAGAGCCTTGTGGAACCCCCCATTCCACATTGGCTTCACCAGACCATTTGCCGTTCACATATACAATTTGTCTACGATTGTTTAAATAAGATTCAAAAAATTTCAATGAAGCTCCACAAAAACCATAATATTTCAATTTTATCATGAGAATTTTGCCATCAACACAATCAAAAGCTTTGCTTATGTCACACAAAGTAGCCTGAGCAAAAGACTTTTCCTCAAAGGATGAGTGTATCCGTCTAATTAATTCGTCCAGACCATCTATGGTTTTTTTTTCTAAAACCAAATTTTGAGGTATTTAAGAGGTTATTGTTTTCAAGAAAGGAATAAATTTGGTTGTAAACTAGAATTTCTATTAGTTTCCTAAAACGGGAATTACGGATATTGGGCGGTAGCTCTGAGGTTCATCTTTGGGACCACTTTTATAGATAGGACAAACACGCGATATTTTAAGTTGGTCTGGGAAAAAGCCCTCTCGCAGGTGATTTACACAAACTGCTAATGGCTCGTCTAAGCTTGTGATTATACTTTTCAAGAGATTATTAGACATGCCATAAATATCAAGGCAGTCTGAATTGTTCATTCCCTTCACAGCATTAAAAATATCTTTCGGAGTCACTGACAACCACTTAAAAACATTTAGGCTACGATCTGTATTGTTATCCATAAGATCTTTGAAAAAAACTACTTGGAGTATTATTGGCAACTTTATTTTTTATTTCTTTTACTGAACTTATATGTATTAAATATATCCGGTTCAATGATATGACTAACACTTTTAGTAGATATGTTATTGGATTTAATTACTTCCCAAGCAGCTTTACATTTATTTTTGCTTCCTTCAATATAATTTGCATTACTGTTAAGTTTGGCTTCTTTTACAGCATTTCTATATTGGGTTTTTAATATATTGTATTGCTGCTTGAGGTCTACATTATTGGTATTATAAGAACAATTAATTAATCCATGTAAATACAACAATCTTTCCTTCATGGCTGCTAGCTCATTTGTGTACCAGTTTTCATTGAAGGTTTTTTTGTTTACTAAGCTATTTTTATTTACTTTAACAAAGGTCTTGTAATAATTTAAGGCATTTATGATTACTTCAAACACAATATTAAATAATCCCTTACAATCAGCTTTATCATTCCCTATTATAGTTGGCCAATCCATTGAAGCCAATTTGAGAGCTAGAGGCATAATTTTTTTTGGTAATATCTGTTTAAGTGGATAACAAAATATTTCAGATGCAGGGATGAACCATTTTCATGTGGAGTCTTCGCTAAACGAAATTCAGCATTTACTAAAATACCTTTATGGTCTGAATAGGGAAAGGGGAAAGTAGTGACATCTAAAATTTGGATGTTACAATTAAAAATAAAAACATTGTCCAAACAGTTTTTTCCTCGAGTGGGTTTATTATTCAGATGAAAAAATTATATTGCCTGAACAAATTAAGTAATTCTTTTGAAGTTTTACTATTTTTAGTCACGTCAAAATTAATATTAAAATCTTCGCCAATGATTATATTATAAAATTTCCATTTAGTAATAAACTTTAAAAAAATTTCAAGAATAGTTAAAAATTCCCATGGGTTTCCATCAGGTGAGTGGTAAAGAGAGACTAAAATTAACTTAAAACTATCTAGAAAAGTAACGGAAGCTTCAAAATGCAATTCCCTGCAAAAAGTGGTCACATCATATTGTCTTGAATTAATAAAATTTCCAACAAAAATAGACACTCCTCCTCTTATGTGGTCGGTGCGTGAAAAATCGGAAGAGTAATTACTAAATTTGTAATAATTCAAAAAGCATCAGTTCAACCATAATCCATTTTATATTTATAAAACCAGTAAACAATAACAATAATAAATAATCACATGTACGAATTTGACAATCAGCTGAAATGAAATATATATCAATTCTCCCCCCTAATTTCTTTTTTTTTCTATGTTTAATTGAAAATCACACCAATTCCTCCCCTCTAAGATTAGCACTTCTAATGTTCTGATCTGATCAGTGTGTCGCTTCCAAAGTCTTTCATTTGCAACTCGCACAAGGTACATAACATTCCCCAATCTTTTTTCTATTGTTCCTTGGGCCCATTTTTTATTTGAATTGAGGCTGTAATTTTTAACCAACACTCTTTGTCCTGGAGCAAAAAACCTTTTTGGTGAGCTTAAATTTGCAAAGTTTGGTCTTGTAGAGGAATCTTCCAACAATAAATCTATGTTCTTACTTTCCTCTCAAACATCAAACTGTAAGGGGATTTTCCTGTGGTTGCATGTATTGTTTTTCTCAGTTGTCTTAGGATTGTGTTTATTTTGTCATCGATGTGACTATCACCGTTAGCTATCAAAAGTCTTTTAACAGTTTGAACATCTCTCTCTGCCTGACCATTAGATTTAGGGCAGAAAGGAGCAATCGTTTTGTGTATTATCTCATACTTCTTTAGGAGATCTTCAAAGGGTTTCGATGTCAGTTGTGTTCCATTGTCTGATACTAAAACATGAGGTAATCCAAATGTCGAGAAGAGTCTATCCAGTTGTTTTAAGCACCATGCTGTTGTTGTTGACTTTGTTGGAAGTATCTCTACCCACTTCCTATAAGCATTAACAACAATAAAATACCACCAACCTTTAAGCGGACCTGCAAAATCTACGTGAATACGTTCCCAAGGCCCGTTTGGAGGTTCCCATGGGTGAATCGTCTCCTTTGCTGGGTTATTTAGCTTCTGCTGGCAAGGTAAGCAATTTTTTACCATATTTTCAATATCTTTATCAATATGTTTCCAATAGCAGTAGCTTCTGGCAAGTAGTTTCATTTTAGTCATGCCCACATGTCCAGAGTGTAGTTCATTTAGTTCTTTTTTTTGCAATGTTAGTGGTATACAGATCCGGTTCCCTCTGAATACGCAACCATCCTGTGGGCAATATTCGTTATCTTCAAGACCAAGTTCTTGTAAGCTTTTCCCTGTAATCAGATTCTGTAGTATTTATTTAAGTTCTCCATCTTGTTTTGTTAGTTCCTTAATTTGTTTCCTCGTTACAGGCATTGTCTCCACTTGGTTTATCAAATACTGTTCATGGGCATCATTGCAATCAACTGGTGGCTCTGATACTGGAAATCTTGATAAATAATCTGCATTTGCATGTTTTTCCGTATTACGATATTCAATTGTGTAGTCAAATCCCGATAGAAAATGTGAATAGTTAAATATCCTTGAAGCTGTCATTGCTGGTAACGTCTTTGATGGATCAAAAATTGAAATTAGAGGTTTGTGATCAGTGATAAGTACAAAGTTCCTTCCATAACAATATGCATAGAATTTCTTCTAACCCCAATAAATTCCAACAGCTTCCTTGTCTATCTGGCTGTATTTGCTTTCTGTTCCAGTCAGTGATCTTGAGGCGAATGCAATTGGCTTCTCAGAACCATCCTGATACCTATGTGATAAACACGCCCCTAGGCCTACAGGGCTAGCATCCGTTGCTAAAACCAACGTTTCATTTGGGTCATAGTGTGCCAATATTCGATCACTTGTGATTTCAGTTTTAATTTTCAAAAATGTGTCTTCACATTCTTTAGTCCATGTAAATTTCCTCCCTTGCCGTAACAAATTGTTCAATGGTTCTAACAAAGTTGACATGTAGGGAACAAAGCGTGTGTAGTAATTTGCGAGTCCCAAAAAGTTTCTAAGCTGGTTCAGATCTTCTGGTCTTTTGGCTTTAGTTATTGCTTCAACGTTATCTGGAGATTTGTGTAGGCCATTTTCGTCAATAACATGTAACATAACACGTCAACAAATTTTGCAAAAAAATTTGTGTTGGTTTGCTAGCACACTTGGTTTAGGTTCTAAACAATTTTGTGACAATTCTCTTCACATTGCTTCACAATTCATTTGACCTATATTATTTTGACATGTTATAATGCTATTAATAATTAAATAAGATAAATACAGGAGAGGAGAGGGAGGAAGTAAGGACAAAAGTAAATAAAATCAAGAAAACACAATGAAATAACACTTCTGTTTTTATAACATTGTATTAATTATTGAATAGTTGCTAAAAAATGCTTGGTTATTTGCTGAGTATACAGATTTGCTGCGAAAGGGTATTTATACTTACATGCTGCGATTTAAAATTTTATCTCATTTGGACAAATAAATAACCATTAACACAAATATTCGTTCGAAAATATTCGATATTCGGAATAGTTATAAACTATTCGATTCGATTCGATTTGAACCAAAAAATCACTACTCGCACACCCCTAATGTGAAGCAATTTTAAAATTATTTCAGCAAAGTAGGGTACTCTCAAAACAATTCATTCCCACCACCACCAGAAAGTAACACAGAATTTTTGTTTAAAAAGGTTAGTTACTCGCTACAGTTTTAACTAAAAAGTGACAACCCACTTAATTATTATTTAGATTTTTGTGCACGTTTGCCCTGATTACCTGTTTTTAAAGACAGTAATGACAAATTTCAGCAAAAACATAAATAGTAAAATCCCCTTTGCCAACAATGAATTTAAAACAATGAATCTAAATTTTAAAATCTGTGCTAAATTTGGTGTTAAATAAGCACAGACCTTTTGGCAAAACACTGTGTGATTGATGGTACATTCCATTCCTGATATAATGAAACAAGCTTAACAAAACTTAACTAAGGATTCAAATACTAATTTGCACAACCCTCGTACATTAATGGTTTGTCAGCACAAAAATATTTTGGTTGATGAAAAATAAAATATTTGACTGAAATGGAAAAGAATGTTTACAGAGGAAACATATGCAAGCAGAAATATTTTTGTTTTAAATTAAATATGTACTTGAACCAAATTCAACTAGTCCAGTCAATTTAAAACAAAAATTATGGGTCTCACCCCTTGTTAATTTTTTTTTTACAAATAGAGTTATAAAAATCAACCAAGGCTGTCCTAGTGCCTTTCAAAATGTTTTAAATTTCCCATGTTAATTAAATGGAAGAATCAATATAATCTCGCATATCTAAGGACCCTATATCCGGATCTATAAAATACAGAGCTGCAAAAGTACTTTAACTGTAAGGAATTTAGACTTCTTATAAGTTGTAGTTTGAATGTTCTCTGAAGGATGCCCCACAGACGTATGTGTGAAGCCTACATTAATGTCCCTTTGGCTGATGAAAAATAGCGTGATTTTTTCTACACTTTGGACGTCAAGTCCTTTCTGAATAAGAATATGTAAAGCACTCCCTCCGAACGCACTGCCCTCAGAGAGGGGGGGGTTTTTATCAACATACATGTGGATATCTGAAAAAGTGACCAAATTTGCCAGATTTTCGACTTGGGAGTAGCACAGGGGTTTTAAGGTTGCAAACTTGAATGTACATTTTTACTCTACGGGATATTTACAATATATAAAAAACATAATACATAAATACATGCACATTTGCAAGGTTGATGTTTGAACTAACTGGGCTTAACAGCTAGTTTATGTTCAGAGAAATAAAAAATATTGATGCAATCAACTCTGATTAGGTATAATTAAGTGCTTACTGACAAAGTTACAGGACCTTAAAATTCTAGAATATCAGTGTGTTGTTATTTCACCTATTTGAATCGAACCTACAGCAAATTGTATTACTAAAAAAATAAATTAGAACTTAAGTTACCAAAAAATTTAATATTTAGTTGCATTAATTACTCAAGGCTCCCAAGATATTATCTTAGGCTGTGTCACGTGAACTGATTCCTGAGGTGGCAAAAAATTAGAGCAAGTGTACGCAACAAATATAATGACCTTGACAAGGTTGAATAGTGTAGTGTCATGTAAACATGGAACTGCACCAGCAAAAAATCATATGTCTCAGCACTAAATTTTGTAAGAAGCTTTCAGCTTAGCCTACAGTACTTGTAAAAAGGAAAACCACCTACTTGTAATAGGTACCACCAGTACTTGTGATAAGGAAAAGAGAACCTACAACTTTTGACTACAATGAAACTAGATATGAAGCTTTTCTTATAACTTTTAGAATTTTTAATACATATTTTAAATTCTTCCAGTCATTCTTCAAAACTTATCTTGGATAGAATTTGAATTCTACGTTTACAGCTAATATGAATGGTAATGATTACCAAGTCTGTTAAGACTAAATTTATTAAATGACTTTATTTTAGTGGAGGTTAGGTTATTCTCGTTCATCCGATTGGTCATTACCTTTAAAAAATTAAAGTTGGCCAAATTGCCTCAAATCTAAGTTTTTTTTAGCGAATTTCCCCTATAGGGGAAGAAGCTATTACCGTAGGTCCCATGGTAAGACCTGAGCGCGGGACCATCATAATTTTTTGTTTTGGTGCCCCCAGATACCAAAAACACCATTTGTTCAAATTTGTATATATATATATATATATATATATATATATTTATATGTCTGTAAGCACGATAGCGCTCGCAAACATGGTCTGATCGGAATGAAATTTGGCATAGGCATGTAAAGTAGTAATTATTCGGATGTGTTCAAAAACCAGCCCGTTCGGACCACTGGAAGGGGGGGTAAAGGGGGATGAACCCCCCCAATAATGGTTTTTTTTGGGGTTTTCACATATAAAAATAAAAAGGTGGAGTTCATAACTCCGAGGTTTCACAAATCCGAGGTCTAAAAAATGAGTAAATTTTAAGACACTCACTACTCCGAGGTGTCACAACTCCGAGGTCGGATTAGTTTATAAAAACTGCAATCCACAAAACAACACCGAGGTTTTATATTTCTGCGTTTTCGTAGTTCCTAGGTGTTTTAACGAACTAAATACGAAGAGCGAAACTATTCCGAGGTTTCACAACTCCGAGGTATCATCCGCGCCAAAAGTGGCTCCTACGGTGTTGAGGTGGTTGCCGCTTTCAGGTCGTAGGATCTTGTCAGACTTATGGTCTCGTTCATTATATTTTTAAAAGATATAGCGTAAATCCGGCAAATAATTGTTTAGTATTTGTATGAATGGTGTTTTCATCAGCTTTATTTAGGATGAATAATTTTCCTTGGTCAAACGATTAAAGATAAGCAGGTGACGTGCCCTTCAACATTAACTCACACAATCTTCGCAATTTTACACGTTATTTTGGTGCTTGAAGTGTAACTTCAAACAATAACAGTACTGCTGCTTTTAAAAAACTAAGTAACATGTTACCTGTGGCTTCGCCCACGTTAATTTGAATCATCTGATGTCTTTCCTGCATTATTTTTTTATATACGTCAGTTGGAATTGGGTTCATTTGTACATTCGTCTGCCTGGATGGATACATTGTTACAACTGACTTACTATACATACTATGACAAACAATCTCACATCCTTTCACACTTATAATATTATTATTGGATTCATTTCAAAATATTGGTTTTTACTTTTCGAGCCCGAAGCTCTCCTACCCGACCGATTTCTATAATTTATATCTGAAAATGATAGTATATACGCATAGATTTCACATCAAGCATCGACATTAATTTATATACAGCCATACATGATGTATTCGCAATCCAATCTTAACCTGATTATTTCTTATAGGATTTTTTATTTTAAAACAAAATCAAGACAACTGGTTAAATACATATGAAATTACTTGCTTTTGCATGAGCTGTTAATCATTCACATCGGAAAAATCAATTTGAATCTTTCCGAGCTTTTATTTTAATTAAATATCTCCTAATCAGGTTCTAACTGAGTTTGTAATAAAGTTTTTGATTCAAGAACTATCGATGAAAGGCTTTCATTAGGCAATTCGTTAATATGTCGATTTTTGAGCCAAATTCCAACACAATTCCAACGCAAATTTGATTTTCCTACATTCGTCTTGAGTTAAAGATAAATAGCTCGGGTACACATTATGTTATTTTATATGTCCTACTATCAAAGCAATCAGTAAGTTACTAGTCGTTTCCAGTTAATAAAATTAAATATTTGAATGTTGAGAAAAAATGTTGTCAACATTGAGCAGGCAAAAAAATTATTGCTTGTAAAAAATAGATAGGTTTAAATCTTATCATCATCATATATATTATATTATTTAATTTCGAAAGGCGATTCTTTGCGTCAAAATTGTGGGCGTCTAGCAAGTCATAGAAAGATGGGAGAGGGCTGAAATTAAAGGTCTCTAATCCGGGATGGCGGGAAAAATAATTAAATTGCTTGAAATTCACCAGAAAACGAGAAATAATGTAAAGTATCTGCCTTTAAAAAGCATTGGGATTTAAAAACGTCTGCTTTGTTTACATAAAACATGTGATGCTGATACTTGATTAAAAACCATGTGGTAGGCTAGATATCAATGTAAGGTGGATTTAGTTTGCTATGAAGGTATTTTTTACTATCTATATTATTAAAAGAATTTCTGGGATTTTGTCCAGAGCAAATCGACCCCTAGAAATTAATTTTTCTATGCATATTTGGTATCAAATTAAAGCTATTACTCTCTAGATGTGCCTTTTGCGGGTTTGGAAAACATCCCATGAAAAGCCTTCACTCAAGAGGCTTTTGAAATTTCAGTGAAAGTGCTACTATCTGGGTTAGAACCTGTGAACTTTTTCCAATTCACATTTGTTTGTAACAAAACAGATGATCAAGATTTGAAATAGTTCCAGAGATATGCCAAAGAATGCAGGGCAAGCAAATGTCATTATGATTTTGATTTCTTAAAATACTTAAGTTTTTTTAAGACAAAAGAAAATAAGGAGGAGTATTTGCCATATTAAAACTAAGATAAACAGTCTGTAATTGTTGTAAGAGTACTCTGTGTATGATCACATGTTCAATTTTAATTACCTATTACCAGATGTTAAATGTTTGTAAACAATGTTAATAAGTAAATAAACAGTTCTTGGTTTGGTGTTATGTATAAAAGTTGTCTTTTTATCATCTTTCATATTAAATATAGTTTAACAACACATGGTGGCAGCGTACTCGAACCAATATGCCTCTTACTAAAAAATCTGGAAGAAAACAAGTAGACTATGATGAGGATCAAGATGAGGACTTAAGAACAGAATCAAAAATACTCTCTTGAAAATGCTACTATAATCTGTAAAAACCAAAGGGAATATCAGCAGCGATTGAGAACATGGTTAGGTCTTGCCCTACGTGTATAAGACACTCAACGAATAAGCATGAACCGTTGATTCCTACACAATTTCCGGACAGACCGTGGAAAACCTTAGCAATGGATTTGTTCAAACTTGGGGGGGGGTCTGGTTTTTGACCGTAACAGACTACTACTCAAGATATTTTGAGATTGCGGAACTGCAATAACTGACATCTCAAGAGGTTATCATGAAGTGTAAGGCCTTCTTTTGTCGTCATGGTATACCTGAGGAAGTAAGATCAGATTCTGGATCACAGTTTCAAATTCTTGAGGACTCAGAGTTTAGGAAATTTTCTAAATTGTATGGTTTTAAACACACAACAACGAGTCCGAAGTTTTCCCAAAGTAATGGTGAGGCAGAGGCGGCGGTGAAAATTGCTAAAGTAATATTAAAGAAAAATGTGGAAGACCCTTATTTAGCACTCTTGGCCTACCGTACAACTCCCCTTCAAAATGGTTACAGTCCCTCTCAATTGCTGATGAACAGGAGGTTAAGAAGCACTCTGCCTCAAACAGCAGATCTACTCAAAGAATCTCCCAATCTGGAGGACCTTGCTGAGAGAGAGGAAGGGTACCGCAAGAAGTATAAACACAATTACGACCGAAGACTCAGAGTGAAACACCTTGAGCCTCCTAAGGTAGGAGATCCAGTCTGGATTATTGACTTAAGAAGACATGGGAAAGTTGTGAAGATTTTAAATAACCCTCGGTCATATGTTATAGAAACTGATCTAAGAACGATAAGAAGGGACCGATTCCATTTGAAACCTGCTCCATATTTGGAAAAAGAAATCAGTTCAGAGCAGACTTCAAGAACTTGTGGTAAGCCAGCAGTAGAATGGTTGCCAGGACCATCTCAAGCCCGACCTAAAAGAACCATTACAAAACCTTGCTGGCTAAAAAATTATCAATATTAAGGGGAGGATGTTGTAAGAGTACCCTGTGTATGATCACATGTTCAATTTTAATTACCTATTACCAGATGTTAAATGTTTGTAAACAATTTCAATAAGTAAATAAACAGTTCTTGGTTTCGTGTTATGAGTAAAAGTTGTCTTTTTTATCATCTCTCATATTAAATATAGTTTAACAACACAGTAATCATCATAATTTACAGTATTTATTTTCTTAAAAAGGAAACTTAAAAAAGGAACATAAATAAATAGGAGGTGCTCTGGAGATGGGATTTTATAACGATCTATTGACAGTGAAGACACACTGATACATGTTTTAACACATTGATGCATGTTTCAACGTTTTGAGCTTTAAAATATCTATCTATAAATTTAAAACCTGTATTTCGTAAATGTACTTGGGATGGGAGGATATTGAAGTGTTAACGGTTAGCCTACCTATTTTACTCGATTTTGAAATGTACCAAGAACAATATGCCTAAAATTAATGAAGGCTTTTCATGGAAAGTTATGTTATTTGCTTAGGTAAAAATTTGCCAAATATATATTTAAGATGTGAAACAAAAATCGGGTCTGATTAAAAATTTTATTCTTTGGCCGTTATGTGTGTTGAATAATTTTTTTTTACGGTGAATGGCTATTTTATAAATGTTATTTAAAGATTAGTTAAAAATTAATTCAGTGGTTTGCCCATCTTCTTACCGATTTTTGTTAAGACCTAACAAAGGAATGCAAGAAACTGACGCGTAGATGTTGTGTAGACTTAACTCTAAAACAGAGACATGAAGATGCGCCAAGCAATGAAGATCCATTTAAACTAACACCCATTTAATGTGAAATGAATGCTGACGCACTGTCGAAATTTCAAAGTGTTGAACGTACAAAAGTGTAAACATGGACACTTTAAAAGAGAAGATGAAATAAATGAACTTCTCAAATTCCGTGAGGAATTTCTTACCCATATTGAAGTTTCAAGTATATAAAGTAATGAGTTATTTTTAAAAGTTGCCCCGATAAGAAGTTAAATTACTGGCAATTTCATTCCAGTGCTATGACATAAAAAATTAGTAGGACACTAAAAAATCACAAAAATCCACACAGTTCATCATTGAAACGTACTTTACGCTACAAAACTCCAAATAATCGTCATTAAACTAAAGCCTATTTTACCAAGTCGTTTTTATAAGTCACGAAGTGATGCGGGCTGCTACTAATAAATAAGGATTGTTTGAATTTTCCCTCACAAGGGGCTTTTAGCCCCTTCAAGCCACTAGTAAGTTTATGTTATCTTGGCGTTATTACAGTTAATTGTAATTTGGGTTTTTACGTGATATCTAAAAATTTGTTAGGTTCTTTTGAAAATTTTGCCTGCTGTCTTACGAATTTTGTAATTTTTTTTAAATTCAATCCAGAACTATTTATCAAGATTTCTTTTGGGCTGGAAAATTAAGTCTAATAATTGATATTTTCTCTCCATTGAGGTACAGAATTGTGTTTAATATTTTCCCCGAGTGAATTTCTTCGGGTTGTGTAGAAGTGGTTTCAACCCTGAATGTGAGGTTTAAAGCCTTTACTATTGCTTCCTTTTGATTATGGCTTTATCATCGATTTTTCTTTGAACTCCCAGAATTCAAAATGCACAGTTCACCTCTTCATCTGGTTCCCAGTTTTCTTCCTTTAATTCGTTCTCATACTCATTCTAATGTCTGCAACATTTTTTATTAGGGCCTCTCCCAACCTTCAACTTCCGCGTTAAAGGCCATCTTAAAGTAATCTCTGGATATCTTCTTCAACACTTGGCATTTTGGACTTGGTTGTATATAAAAATGTTGTTTTCCCTATTTGTCGCTGGGAGGCCCATAGTTTAAACTCAGTCTCCCTCAAAACTTGAATAATTGGTTATGGATAACTAATTATTTCTTTCACAATGTAGTTTTATTTCATTTTGTGCGAACCAGTAATAATTTCTCCCATGTTATCATCCTTATTCCTAATCCTGCATATTTCTTGTTGGAGTGAAAACCCATTGTTGGAGTTGTAGTGAAACACTTTTTAAATAGAACTTCTTTAGTTTGTATTCGTTTATCAGGAAATATGTTTTATCAGGATTTTTTTTAGACAGGCAGTTTGAAGTGAATATATTCGTTTGATATTGGTGGAATGAAATGTATTGGATTATTTTATTAAGTTTACTATACCTACTTATTATAATTATTTTAGGTAGGGCCTAACTGATTTATTTTCTACAACAGATTTATATTTTTATCGTATTTGAATATTCAAAAATCTACCTGGATATTAATGCTGGTATAAGGTAGTTGTTTTAAACTGAAAAATAACCAAAAAAATTTAAATAATATCAAAGTGACAGAAGAAGGCATATATTATGGTTTTCCTCAAGACAGCTGATTACTCAAATAAAAATAATTTAGACTAGCTGATCAACACGGTTTCACCCGTGGGAAAACAGAACAACTTTCTTGGATTCATGATTTAGGCTAATGTTTAGGTTGCCATGACAACGCTTCCCTATAGGTTCAAAATCAAATAAAATTTGCTTTTTAGAAGCTTAATGTTTAATTTCAAAAATACTTAAGCTAGTCTTAATCCATCTAAAACCTTCTCATATGTTCATACAATCAATACAGACAATAAGTTCAGCCTTACAGTTCGCGCATTATATCTCCGGCTATGACTACTACACTACCAACCGCATCAAATGATATTCTGAACATATGATATTAGTAAACGGTACTTTGGTATTATGCGGAGGCCACCTCTGTACAGCGCGCTGCGGCGGTTATGTTAGGTTAGGTTATCATAAATATGTTAGTAGGACTTTCCTCGTTTCGTTACGAATCGAACGATACCAGATTTTGGGGGGCTTCGCCCGCCAAATCCCCTCCAAGTAGGCCTAGGTCAGGTTTTTGACTGGAGTGTGTGCATCGCTTGCCTATAGGATTTGGCGGGCGAAAATATGACTCATTTGGTATCGTTTGATTTGTAATGAAACGAGGAAAGTCCTACAAACATATTTATGATAACCTAACCTAACATAAACGCCGCAGTGCGCTGTATAAGGGTGGCGATCAGGTGTTGCCGCTAGCGCCGGTGACGCTTTACCTGCCGACATCGCTGCCTTCTGGGAGGCAGAACACAAAGACCGCTCACCGTAATTATATAAAATTTGGACAGTAAGTCAATCAAAGTATGCCCTCTCCAATTGTGTAGTTATTTTTGGTATACAGTTAAAAAACCCTCTCTAAAAATAGTGGCCTCCGTATAATACCAAAATACCTAGTAAACATAACGTTTGACAAGCAGCGGTGTTTTAGAGCAATGTTTAAAAAAAAGTACCCCCTCTCCCCCCGCACCTTAAAACCAGCTGACTCGGTCATAGCCGGAGATACAGGGCTTGTAACAGTTCTTGAGGTTGAAAAAAATAAAAAAATAACTCAAATAAGAAAAAAAATAACCAAAAAATAACCTTTTGTACACAAAAAAGCTGCTAAAAATTAGAAAACCGGCGTTATATTGGGGATAATACATTCTTAACCTTGGTAAAAAAGAAAATCTGAACAGAATAATCACAAATCTGCCTAGATTTGACGGCGAGACTTGGTTTTCATGCAACGAGACTTAGTTTTCACGCAACAAGACTTAGTTTTCACACATTTTAGGATAATGAGATTCGTCTGCTGCGATGCTGCTACGAGATCGTCTGACAGACGAATACTGTAAACAGGGCTTGTAGCAGTTCTTGAGGTTGGAAAAAATAAAAAAAATAACCAAAATTCCAAAAAAAATAACAAAAATAACCAAATTCCAAAAAAAAAAACAGAAAATAACCAAGAGCAAAAAAAATAACAAAAAAATAAAAAAATAACCTGTTACAAGCCCTGGAGATATAATGCGCGAACTGTACCAGTTCAGTTCGCGCATCATATCTCCGGCTATGACCACTATGCTACTATCCGTGTCATAATGATATTTTTAACATATTGGTAAACACAAGATTTGACAAGCCGCGGTGTTCTATAAAATGTTTTTCGTTATACTGCTTCAAAAACAGATGTTTTAATGCATGTTTTCCGGACCTAAATACACTCTTTTTATTCCTAGAAATTAAAAGCTGATGTACTCGATACCAGCTGACTCTTTATAGTCCTAGGACTATAAAAGTCAAAAAGTGCCGAGTACGTCGTAATGATCGAACAATATTCATTCGATTACAAATAATCGAAACATTCATCGTTATTATCGAGACATTCATTGTTGTCAGTTTAATCAATTTGTGAAACTCGCTCATTTCACCAATCGATTATTACATGCGTTCGATACGTCGATAGTTGTTCATTGTTGTCAGTCTACCCTAACACAAATGAAACAGACAATCAGCTGATTGCTTCAAATAGCAAGAACAAGACGGTGGCATCTTTTGAAGGCATCTTTAAAGGTAAACAAGCTGTAACATTTTGGTTTTCTTAAGTAGTTTACGTATTGTATTGAGCAATATAACGAAAAATATAGTTCATCACACGGACCTAAAGCTGCTTTTCGTTACTCAGTCATTTTTCAACCTCGGCTTACAGCCTCGGTTGTAAAACTTGACCTTGTACGAAAAGCGTCACTTTAGGTCCTTGTAATGAAATATACTATTCAGAAAAGTACCCCCTCTCCCCCCCGCACCTTACAATCAGCTGACACAGACATAGCCGGAGATATAATGCGCGAACTGTACTATAGTTTTTGCGTGAAAAGCGGTCTAATGTGTGATGTTGAGCGTTTACCAACAGAGTGTTAAAAATTGAGATTCGGATTCTCTGACCTTCAAAACGCAAAAATAACCAATAATTTCATAATTCTAAGCAATTTAAAGACAAAACTCTAATTTTATTTAGATATACCATATGTTTGGTAAAATGTACACTTCCATTTAAAATATTTATGGGAACTTTAAAGTCCAGTGGGGCGAGGCAAATTGAACTGAGAGTGATGAAAATTATTACATGACTTTTGCAGGAAATTCCCTTTAATTTGTCACCTCAATCATCAAAATCGGTTTTGCTGCATGCTTACGAACAAGACAAATGGAAAAAGTTTTGTCGTCGACCAAAAACGATTAATTATTTCGTACAAAAAAGTGTTCTGATGCTTCAGATTACAAAATTTAAATCAGCTTAATATTTTTAAAAGTTTGCAAATACAATTTATGAAATAGAGATAAGAGATAATCAAATTCTTGACTTAAAAAATAATTTTATGAGGACAAGGTACATCCCAAGAGATCATCGAAGAAAATCCTTCAAACTAAGATTATCTATAACGTCACCAAGTGAAAAAAGTTGCATTATTCAACTCAATCCACTACAGTTTGTACTGCAAAATTTAAATGCTTAGAAAATTGAATTTCTGTTATTTTTGAAGTAAGATCATATAATTTTAATAATCTGTGATATTGTAAACAATTAACGAATAGCAGTGTCGAGCAATATAAACACACCGTTAAGATCTACAACAACGTGCGTCTCAGCACTAGGCCACTAAAACTGAAACGAGCAATGAGAGCATCGATTTCTTCTAATCAAAGGCCAAATAAATTGCACAATTGAACTAGAGTAGATAGCCTATTGCTCGAAGTCGAGCAAATCAAAAATTACATAGTAAAAAAACAAAGAATGAGGAATCAACTTATACGTTTTGAAAGTTTAATCAAAGGACTAAATTTAGTAACATATTTATGCCCAAAGTGCTGCACATTTTAAAGTTCATTTGATAACCGAAGGAGTTCCCGGTATGCGATATTTTTTGTGAACACCTGTGGGGTTTTATTAATTTTCCTTTGTTCTCATATGTCTGAAATGTACATTTTAATACCTGGAAAAGATAGTGTTCTGCTTATAGCAACAGTCGTTGAAAGTTATCCAAATAGTTTCTGGATTTAAGTTCAACAACCCTGTTATAAATTGAGAGTTTTCTGTTGAATAAACGAATTTAACCCGTTTAAAATGTTGCCGAAACTTGGAATGCTTAAAAGCCAGTCTAATAAGACACCTGTTTATTTTTCCTTCAGTAAAGAAGCCAGTTTTTATTTGAATTATTTTAAAACTAAATAGCTGGTAATCCCTTAGCAAGGAGGTAATAATTTTAATCATGGTTTTCCTCTTGCACTGGTGATCGATTGATATAAAAATCTAGGTTACTGGTGATCGAATGATATAAAAATCTAGGTTACTAATCTTAAAGCCGCCAAAAAAATGTAACTTTGGAATAACTTGTTTCGGGGTTGCGTTGCCCAATTTAAAATCCAATTCAAATTAAAAACATATTTTTACGTTTTCTATACAGACTATATGATTACTGAGACACATTGGACGATACCAATTAACACTGTAATTTGACATGAATTTCATAGGGTAATAGCTTACTCAGTTATCAAAAACAACTCTTAAGCACTTATCTAGCTGTAAAAAGGTAGCATTTTGTTAAAAAGTCCGTGCGTCCTCCACTGAAACGGGAAGTTAATGTGAATTGAAAATATCAAAGTTGCTGATACAACTGAATTCATAATAATACCAGTATAATACGCTTTAATTTAGTAAATCTAAATTTTAGGAAGGACTGGCTTCCCGAATCGTCGGCTGGAGGGTGATGGGTGATTACTCTGGGAGTGATCACGAATACATCACCTTCGAGCTGGCCGAAAGAAGGCAAGGAAATCGCAGCAACAGCCGGCGCCCGCTCGGCTGGAACCTGGCGAGATTGGATGAACGGAGGCTGACGGAGGCTCTGCAGAACGGCATGGGTGACATCCCCCAGATGCCGGACGACCAGCCAAGCAGGGCGGACGCGGAGGCAGTGGTGGAAGCCACATCGCGCCTCATTCATCGCGCTTGCGACGCGTCGATGCCCCGCAAGTCGGCACGTACCGGAAAGCGCCCGGTGTGCTGGTGGACCGACCGCATCGCCGAGCTGCGGCGAAACTGCCTGAGACTCAGGCGGCGAGCCCAGCGTTCCCGGGACAGACCCGAAGCGGCGGAGAGGTCGAGCCAGTACAGAGCGGCAAAACGAGAACTGGTCAAAGCGATCAGAGAAAGCAAGGCGCGCTGCTGGAGCGCACTGCGCAAGGACGTGAACAGCGACCCCTGGGGACAGGGGTACAAGCTGGTCATGAGGAAACTCGCGCAGGGATCCGGGTACGTGCCGATGGAGGCTGAGAAGATGCGGACCATCGTGGACGGACTGTTCCCGGATCACCGGGTCAGAGACGACACCCCTTTGCGGGTGATCGCCGAAGAGGTCCCTTTGTTCACGCGCCAAGAGTTGGAGAGAGCGGTCAGCTCCATGAAGAACAAGAAGGCCCCGGGCCCGGACAACGTACCGTCAGAGGTGCTGAAACTGGTGGCAAAATGCCGCCCTCAGCTCCTTCTGGACATGTACAACGTCTGCTTGAAAGCGGGAGTGTTCGCATCCCGCTGGAAACTGGCCAAGCTCGTCCTTCTGAGCAAAAAACGGGGCCCACCGGACGCTCCATCGTCGTACCGCCCTCTGTGCATGCTGGACACGGCGGGAAAACTGATGGAGAGGTTGTTGAAACCGAGAATCGGAGAGGCTGTGCGAGCGGCAGGGGACCTCTCGGCCCGACAACACGGGTTCAGAGAGGGCCACTCGACACTCAGCGCCATCTCGGAGGTCGTAGCTTCGGTGAAACGAGCGGATCAGGCGTGCCACGCGGCTCGTCCAATCGTGCTGCTGGTCACGCTTGATGTCAAGAACGCGTTCAACTCGGCACAGTGGTGCGACATTTTGGTCGCACTGGAAAGAACATTCAGGTTACCCGGGTAACTCCTCGCCATGGTGAGAGATTACCTAAGGGACCGGCGGCTGATGTACGAGACGGACTGGGGTTTCGTAACCAGGGCCGTCACCTCTGGGGCAGCCCAGGGATCGGTGCTGGGGCCGGATCTCTGGAATGTCTCGTATGACAGCTTGCTCCGAACTGAGATGCCACACGGAACGTTCCTCGTGGGATACGCCGACGACGTGGCGGCGGTCATCACCGAACGAAACGCGGAGTTGGCCCAATTGAGGCTGAATCAGGTCATGCGCCTGGTGGAAGGCTGGATGCGCGATCACGGCCTTCAGCTGGCTCTCTCCAAAACGGAGATAGTCATGCTGACGAGGAGGCGGATACCCACGATCATTCCGATGCGGGTGGGTACCGAAGTGATCAAGACGCAGAGGACGGCCAGGTACCTGGGGGTGGTGCTGGACAACAAGCTCACCTACTGGGACCACATCAGAAGCGTGTGCGACAAGGCGGCCGAAGTGACGTCCTGCCTCGGAAGACTGATGGCCAACATCGGAGGACCGAGTCAGGGGAAACGGAGGCTGTTGCTGTCAACGGCACAGGCCATCATGCTCTACGGAGCGGAGATCTGGGCAGATGCGACGAAGGTGAAGAAATACCGGACTCGCATGCTGGCAGTGCAGAGACGCGGCGCGCTCAGGGTCGCGTCCTCGTACCGCACGGTCTCGTACCGCACGGCGGTGCTGGTCATTGCGGGAGTCATCCCAATCGACCTGCTGGCGCAAGAGAAGAAGACCATCTGGGGGCGTGCTCCCAAGATGGATCGGGAAGAGGC
The DNA here is from genome assembly GCA_035578135.1 of Flexamia atlantica. NCBI lineage: Eukaryota > Metazoa > Arthropoda > Insecta > Hemiptera > Cicadellidae > Flexamia > Flexamia atlantica. The sequence continues at coordinate 1,734,981 of JAQJVK010000010.1, forward strand.
TACCGAGCTGGCCCGTGGCCAAACAATGGCCGCCTGGCAGCGTCGATGGAACGAAGACACGACCGGAAGGTGGACATGACGACTTATCAGGAATCTGGAGCCGTAGGTTTGCCGCGACCACGGGGAGGTGAACTTTTACCTCACCCAGTTCCTGACAGGTCATGGCTACTTCCGTCTGTACCTCCACCGAATGGGCAAGGTCGACTCGCCCAGGTGCAAGTACTGCGGACACGACGGAGACGACGTGCATCACACTTTCTTCGTGTGTCGTCGCTTTGACGAAGAACGGACTGCCCTCGCCAACTCGGTCGGCGTTCATCTGACCCCGGACAACATCGTGGGGAGGATGCTGCAGGGCAGTGTCAGCTGGAATGCAGTGGCTGACTTTGTCATGTCCGTCCTGCGCCAGAAGAGGACAGACGGGTGTCTCGAGTGACCCCAGAACCAAGGACAGCACGACGATCGGATGAACACCAACTGAGGAGTCCCGAAAGGGACAGCAGCGCGGGGTCCTGAAAGGGACCAGTGGCCACGCATTGCGATGTCGCAATGAGCAGACGCTCGGGTCGATCGCAATGATGTGGTGACAGCACGCGAGGGAGTTTTCTTAGCAGGTATGCCCAAGGAGACGTGCAGACAACTGTACACTCCTAGCCGCCTCGAGGCGGGGCCTCTGACACTGATGCTGTCTGTCAGAGGTTGGAGACCCCTGCTCGTCGCTTTGCTCTCTTGGGCGAGTGGCGTGGAGGGCCCGCATTTCGGTGCGGGTAAGGGCTATTTTTAACCTCCCTTCCAGCGTGGATAAAAAAATATAAACAATTTAGTAAATCTACCTATACTTAGATCTACCGTGGAGCAAAAGTGAAGTTACCAAAATTACCCTTATAACCGGGGAGCAAAAGGGACACACACGGCGTTGCTTGTATCCAACTATTTGGAGGTCATACTCATAAGCGATGATTTGTGGTTGCGATATTCCTTAGTGAATACTTACGTCCATACATAAACACAATTCTCATAATTAGACCAGTTCGTAATTAATTAATTGGCGAAATTGATGTTCGGATCCAATTTCCAACTGTAGGTCACTTTTCCATTGGATGTTGGGCTATTCATGTCTAAGGAACATGTCGAAACATGTCTACAAGATCGCGCCACAATCATCCTATACTCATCTTAACATTTCATTCACCATTCATTCATACTTAGCTTAAAGTGCCTACCTGGGTAAGTGGCGATTTCAAGTAATGTATCTAATGTTTATGTCGCTTAAATTCATGAAAAATCCCTATATAAATATGCAGGGAAATAATTCATTTTATCAAAACTATGTTATCTTTTGTACTCGTCTAATTTTTAAACTGATATTCTTGAAGTTCTAGATATAAAAAAACTGAAGAATAAGGATAAGGTAGTAAGTAATAAGGGGTGTCTAGTAAGTAAGAATAAGGGGGTGTCTAGTTGAAAGAGATATCAAACATTTATACGTAAATTAGTAAATTTCATTACAAAAGATCTGTAAATTACTAATATTGATTACAATTGTAATGTAATGTAGGTATTTTTAAGTAATAAAGAATGCAGCTGGACTCTAATATGAAATAAACTAATAGTAAATATGGCAAAGTGTTCGATTAGGGGCGACTTGTCGCCCCATATGTTTGCGTTTCTCCCTGTAATCGGCAACATTGCGGGTTCTACAGGGGGCAAATCAGTGATGCAGACAGATGTCTAGCTCTAAAATTCCCTCAGACTAAGACATACAAAAAGTGATCATTATTGCATATTACTAATATTTGTTATTATAATAATTTATTATATAATAAATATTATATAATAATATTCCCTCTGAATATTCTGTGCTGAGTACTGAAATACAAAACTGTATTGCAATAAAAGTTTTTTTATAATTTTATAGTTTCTGGCTTACGTGAATTCTGTTTGATTTTAATAATGTATTATGTAAAGATATAATAAAGAAATAGGATTTAAATAGTGGTTTGATTGCTTGGTATTTTGTAACAATCTTGTATAACCTGATTAGTTCATTGCTGAAGAGAAGAATATGTTGTTTGCAGCCTATGGTCTAAAAAGGAAAAAAGTCTAATCGCTTGTTCACACACACAAAGAAATAATTCTCTTAATGTCGCGAGCACCAAATGGGGTGGGTGAGTGGTTGCAAGCAGTAAAAATGAAGAATTTACCACCGACGAATTATCAGCGGTGGTCCCACCATATCAAACTCAACTAGAAAACCTGGAAAAGACAGTGCTCTGCTAATATTGATTACAATTGTAATGTAATGTAGGTATTTACAATTGTAGGCAAAAAATGAGAAGAGGAAGCTATTTTCAAAATTTATCCCATTACAAACGAAAGGCCATTTTGAAACGTGATTTTATAGGTGTAAAACAACTTTAATTTTTTGGGGACTCAACATATCTTTATCTATAGTACTTAAAAGAAGCCCTTATAAAATTTTCGTGAATGTACATTGGTTTGACTCGAACTGTGTAATCATTGTAATCAGATCGGTTAAAAAGTGGGCGAGTGGTAAAAATAACCTACTCGGCTGGTTACTCTTTCAGTGTGATTCTCCCATCTAACTCACCCGCCAACACGACCTGTCTAAATCCACCCTTAGTGACAGTTGTTTATGATGCTCGCGGGGCGTTGGCCTTTGATGCCTAGGTCCCTAGCGAGAAATCCGTCGCTGGGCGGGTAGGTAAAAAATATTCAGGGCTGTCATAAATTATTGGACTCATTTGAAAAGTAAATAGATAAATAACAAAGCACCGTCAACACCTAAAAATACAATATGAGCAATTCTTGTATACATCAATGTATTTAAATCCTATCTCGAAAACTGCTTTAACGATTTTAGATGCATTTAGATGTAGTTTTTATTTCTAAGTTCATCTGCTTAGTTGTATTTGCAGTGGAAATGCAACATATTGGTAAAGGTGAAATTGAAAGTCGACAAACTTTGGGGTAATATGAGTTGCCATGTTGGTTACGTAAAAACAACGAAATATTAAACAAAAGAATCATCCATCTGTCATTTGCCGAAAAAACGAACCCCCTAGCACTCAATCGCCATAACTGACAACTTTTATTGGCTCTGTTTTAGTTCATTCCAAGTAAACGTGTGACACATATTTAAAAGCTGAAAATAGCTTAATTTTCCACATGATACCTATGATTAGTAGGTTCATTTGAAAATTGGAATGAAGTCAAAGTAAGTAGACTAATCTGTAAATATTTTAAATCCTCCTTCAAATCCCATCGACAAAATCAAGGTTTTAAATTTATAAGCCTTCGATTTTAAAAATTAATTCTTAAACTAATGTTGTATGCATTGAAACACTCAACTTTACGTTTTTTAGCCATCTCCTCCACCTTCAACGCATCTCTTTGGTTGACTAAGTCCCTAATTTTAAGTTTACTTTTTTAAGAAAAGAAAAAAGTCAATTAACTTGACTGGTGGTAATGGTTTCAAAGAGGAGAATATAGCCTTCATTTCCTTCTAATAAGAGAATGTTATTTCATTTTCTCTGATAAAAATATAAGGTCTTTCCCAGACTGATGAAATGATAAGGTCCTTCCCAGACGAAATTTTACAGGACAGAAAGTTAAGGTAGAAAACACAATTTCTAATTTTTATTGCTTCTTACACTACACATGTTTCCGAACAATATTTGATCCATCCTACACTTGAATTTAACTTTTAACATGGTTAAATTAATCTTTTTCTAAACCCCTGCAATCTGGAGGAAGAGGGCCTTGACTTCTCCAATTCTATTTTAGCGTTTTGAAGTTAAGAAAATCAAAGAGTTCTGTGAGGAATAAATGCAAAACTTGCTAAGCCCTGATGCAGGAATCAGAACATGAAAATGTTCAGGATCTTCCAGGAAAATAGTTGAAGTAGCTCCTGGTCGAAGTGAAGTTTCAAAACAAAAAAATGTACTAGAAAGTAAAAACATATAAAAGTAAAAGCTCAGACAGCCAATACAATGTCGTATTTTGTTAAGATAAATTGTGATGAATTCTTATTTGAGAATAAAATTTAAATTAAACTATTTTTAATGATATATGAAAACATTTTGTCTTTAACATTTTGTGGGTTTTTTATTACTCCCATCTATTTAAGCAACGTTCGACAAAAAATGCGAACAATTATCACAAATTCAATGGAGGATTCGATATTCAGCTTCAAATTTCTGGCAAAATGATATGTGAAACATAGCCAATAACACAAGTAGTAACAAAAAAATTAAAGTTAGAAATTTGCTAAACTTTGGACCGCAATTTCCTAAAATCACGGTTTTTAATATTTAAAATTAAAATATTTATAACTCATAAAAGGGGTTTTTTAAGATATCTTGGAAATTCTTTCACCAACTTGTTTGATTTTTAATGTAGATTAAGGACATACTAATAACAACGGACAAAATCCGCCAGTGGATGGCCCGCTTAGCCGGCCTAAAAGAAATTACAGATATTACTGTGACTGTGTCGCCTTGATTTGATAGCTTACTATAATACAGTTGCTTGCCAGCGCATTATTGAAAAATATCAGTCTATATCATGTTTGATGTCGATACCTTGAGTGGTTCAAAAGTTATATACTATCATCTGAAAAATTATACATGCAGATACCCGGAAAACCAAGCAATTTAAGACATGAGTTAGTACGAACGTATTTATTTGATTTGATGTAAGTAGTCATTTTAAGGAGTATATGCACATCCTTGTTGATCACCCTGTGTCGAGCTAAACCGTGTGCGAAGCCATTATTATAGCCCTTCTAAGAGGAATTCATTGCTTGCTTATAACCTCTTGCTTGCTTACTTGCTCAGTCACGTTATAAACAGATCCGAGGAATCTCTTATTCGGAGCGTTCATCGTAAATCTTTGGACATCAGTCATATCTGGGTTATAAACGTGTTTGATGGAAAACAAAAATCTAATTAGATAATAATTGAACCCAAGAGGCCCAAGAGTTAAAATTTAATATTTTTTTAAATATAATATATATTTATATACCAATTTAAGTTGTGACTAAACCAATAAACGTTCGCAAAATAATTCTTTGTTCCGTGGCAAAGAAACAATGCTCGTTATGTGGAAACCCTATACACAATTTTCGGTTTTCTTCTAATTAACCGGGAAAGTTTGATAATTGGGAATATGGCTTAGCAACTTTAAAAAACCCGCGATAAACGTAGGTATTTATTAAAGTATTTTATTAGGCCTGTTTGCGCCACTTAAAAAATAGAGGTGTTATGCAAAATAAAAATTTAGATTAGCTTTTACATTGATTTTAATCTTCTAGGTAGAAAACGATGATGAAGAAGTTGTTTGATGTAACAAAATAAAGAGAAATTATCTTATAAAAGTTTCCACATACACGCAATGTTGACCTGAACCACGGTTAGCATTTCAGCAATATTTCAGCTCAATCAGTTCGGTATTTTTATTTTTACTTGAAGCAAACATATACACATAAATACAAACATACTCTCTATTTTTAAGTATACTAAGAAGGTACCATAAGGAAATTATAGTTCAAACCTTGTCGGTATTTTTTAACTTTCACAAAATGGCCTAGAGTGAAAGTTATGAAATGGATGTCTCAAAGAGGAATTAAAATTAATTTAGTGTACAAACATAGACATTCTTGTAGTGAGTTAAATCAAAAACTTTGGTATTTATTTATCATAAGGTCTAAAACGAAAAAATTACCCATTGTTGAAATCGTACAACGAGGCTGCAGAGCATTAGGAAATTTGCCAACGACGCGCAGCAGTGAAGTGCCTACAACCTGAACGTGGGCAACAAGCGCAACACATTTTGACTCGGGCTGTACACCTCAGAGTTGTGAGACCTCGGAGTAGTTTAGTGTTCAAACTAAATTTAATTTTAAGACCTAGAAATTGTGAAAACTCGAAACTGTGAAACCTCGGAGTTGTGATACATAAATTCTTTGCTACTAAACTACTCCGACCTCGGAGTAGTGAAACCTCGGAATAGTTACTACGTTAATAATACTTCATTTTTCTAGACCTCGGAGTTGTGAAACCTCGGAGTCATGGGACGCTCCCAAACAAAAATAATCCGATTTTAGTTAGCACCATTGAATTCAGCTAAAAAAAAAAACAATTTAATATTTTGAATCATTGCTCTATGTCCATTGGTTACCGAGATATTCTCAGTGGTAAACACAGTACGTTGTCCCAATGTTAACCTTATGGTAAATAAGTAAAATTCTATATCTCGCTTATTTCTTAACATTAATATCTTAATAAAACTTGGTTTGTGGCTTCTTCTAGATAAGATCTAATGTATTTTAGTCTAAAACCCCCGACATTTCCATTTTTGTGATAGCAAACCTGCATACTCATTCCCCATGTTGTCTTTATGTGAAATAAAAAAAAATTCTATATCTTCCTTATTTTTTGACATATCTTGGTAAAAGTTGATACGTGGTTTCTCCCTAGTATTATATTACCCTCCGTGGTTTCGTAGTATATTATCTACGAAATATTGAATTAAAACCACCCAGTTTTAACGGACCTGTTTCAGCAAACCTGCATATTCATTCTCCATACTACTCTTATGGAGCCTACAAAAACATATTAAATCTCACTACCTTGGATTGAAATATGGTCTTTTGCATTTGAAATTCGCTGAGTATGCAGGTCTACTGCAACGTGGGTATTTTTCTTTCTAGTGTAGAAAAAATTTCAAAATTTTTCTAGCTCATCCAAATCATATCTTAGAGAGAATTAAAATTCAATGTCATAAATTTTAGTATTGATGTTACTAGGTCAATAAAATTCTGTTTGTTAAATTACTTGATGTATGAGGAATTTTGGCTAGTTCTGTTTGTTCAATCTGTCACTAGCTCTAAAGAAATGGGAGTCAACAGAATTTCGATAAATCTAAATGGTTAGTTTTTTATCTTTATGTTTTTTATATCAAATAATCTCTCCACATTATCTAATTTTATCCAAGAGAGAATTAAAATCCAATGCCATAAATTAATATGAATGTTAATTATTGCCAGGTCTATCAATTTAAATCTACTAAATAACTCTCTATCGGGTGGTTCGTGTTAGTTAAATTTGACATTATTGCGTTACTAGCTCGATGAATTGCTTCAGCTTGTTAATCTTCTTGCACGTATTTGCGCATTCCACCAGGTACAGCAATGTTCATCAAATGTAAAAAAGTGTTGACAGCCGTATAATTAAATAAAAAGAATTCAACATGGTCCTAAAGCACATTTCACCCAAGCAGAGTAGGAAACCCCGCTTATTCGGATCTAAGGGTCTTAAATTCATCAAACTTTGAAGTTGAATATTTATGCTTGTAAATTTTATAATTTAAATTTTTACTACTCTTACTCCCTGGCACCACATTACCTTTTCATGCCTTGTTTGATCTTGCGTATGCGCTTGCGCAAGACCATGTTGCTCTGTTGAGGTGCCCCACGATCATCAGATTGCGTTGTCGTGGGTGACTCGTCACCTTTTCCGATCCCGTGTGGTGGCGAGTCCAAACTCATGTACTTGTTGCTCGTGGCTGAAATGAGTATTGGCCACCTCGGTAAAATTATTTATCCACACAACCCAATTGATACCCCAAAAAAATCAAACAAAGCATGCTCTACTATCATATCTCAGAGTACTTTTGTATTACCTACAACACCTACCTCTCACTGGCCTAACAGAAATAAACCTATTTATGTTGATGATGATGATGACATAAAAACAAAGTTTCACTTTTAACTACCATTGGAAGTGTAAGGCATATTTTACCTGCAAAAGGAAACAAAGCTTAATTGTTATAACAATAATAATTCATAACAAGGCCCTCATTTTGGTACTTTTCTGTTATGTGGAGGCTCACGAGAAAAGGGCACTCACTATAAGTGTTGAATTACATTTTTTGGTTTTCAGTATCACAGGAAATACTGTTTTCAATAGTTTTATGCTCATCGCATTATTGGTTAGTAAGTAGGGAGGAAAGAAGGCCATGATCCACATGGTAACAGTTCGTTATCATCATTTTATGACTATTTCAGTTACATTCTCATCGTATATTCTAAGAAAAAATATCATGAGGTAGCATGATCAACAATTGGGAAAAGTTTTACAACATATGTCAATTTGATCCCAGCCATGGTCAACTCTATCACCTCTATCTTGCCTCTTTTTTGCTGAAAAAAGCCTACTAGGTAACCATTGCAGAGCACTTTGTCTGGGTGGCCTCTATATGACGGAAAAGAACCATTTGTTTGAGGGTAATGGAATTTTTTTAAATATAATCTTAGTAAAAATTACAAATAAGATCAGATTATTCTAGTGGCTAGCAATGTAGTAAACTAGCATTTTGCTGAACAAATAAACTCAAAGTAGTTCTCAAATGCTTTAGAAACTTAAGGTTGCACAACCAAAAAACTTTGACATCATCAAACTTTCTTTACCTTGTTAATATTGATTATGCAAATTTTAAACAAACATAATTTTAATAACATTTATTTTTGTCTTTAGAGTGCCAATTTTAAGACATTATCTTGTGCACGGTACTTCATGTAAACAGTCCGACTCATTTATTTCAAAATCTGATATGATCTTTCAGATGGGCTCCTTTAAGGTCTTCCTACATAGTTTTGCAGATTTAGCTTTTAAAAATCATTAATATTTTATCCAGAGAGCTTTAAAATTGTATATGAAACTGTTCACGTTGTAATTTGGACCAACGTAAAAAAAAATCCAATTCCATAAATTAATACGAATGTTAATTATTGCCAGGTCTATCAATTTAAATCTACTAAATAACTCTCTATCTTTAACTTTACTTGTATTTTTTGTTCCGTTGGCCATTGTAAAAGTAACGGTTTTTACGGAGTTGATAAAAAAACCAGGGTGAGGGCCTCATTGAGACTCGAATGCCCTAGAGCCTAGCGAGGAATAGTTAGACGGCTGCACAACTCAATTCATTGCACTTTAGCAAGGGGGCTTACACCTACTTAGTGATCTGTCGGTACCAATTGTCAATACTCGGTATCACCAGTTCTTTGGAAAAGTACAGGGACCGAGAGCCAATTGCAAAATGTCGGAACCGCTATTTCGGTGCCGTAACACAAGATTGCAGGTACTTGACAGGAGTGATCAAGTGTAAAAGACAATTGCTCATAATCAGTTGATTTTGCCGTAAACAAATGATTGTGTGTGATTGTCACTGAGAAAACAAATCTAACAAAATGTAATTTTAGAACACATATAGCTCTTTCAAAAGTTGTTTGTTGCAATTTTATTTTATAGGCTAAATCTACTTCAGTAGTAATATTACACTTTGTCTAGTCAAAAGTTTAGAAACCATGATTGTGTGAGAGATTTTAAACAAACTGTAACATTAAGGGATTTTTTCTTAAAGTACATATACGATAAGCACTTCCAACTGGAAGTGCGTTTAAATGCACTTAAGTTACAGTTACGTGCGCTTACGCATGAGTTATATAACTTGTGCGTCAACACTGGGTGTGTGTACGCTGTGAGTTATCTGACATGTGCTGTAACTCATGTATGGTTCAAGACAATGCAATAATATTTCACTGCTTCAGATGTCAACAACGGTCAAGCCATATGGCCAGAGATTGCCAAATTCCCACCGAGGTTTGTTGGGAATTTGGCAATCCCGGGGGGAAAAATAGTGAGATCTAAAATGTACCAACTTCAAGCGTTGGGACTACCACACATCTATCTTAACCATTAAGGCTTCTTAATGGAATTCAATGATACTGAAGCACAAAATACTAATGTGGCAAGATAAACATCAGTCACTAGAATTAAAATATGACATCTGAACATGCGGGACAGCAAAGTGGTAGGTGAAGAGTTATGAGGCAAATTATGGAAAAGAGGAAATCTAGACTCTCTTCTAGAGCAGGAATCCTAAATGCTGCAGGGTAAAATAAAAGGATTTGGTCAAGACAGCCATTTTACTAAAGTGCAATTAGACTCATGGAAAAAACTACCTTTTCTAGTGGAGACTTTCAACTCAGTCATAGAATACAGGATACCATGACAGGCTTGAGAATATTCTACGAGTCTTTCATGGTAAAGAGTAGTATATCATCAGTAAAGGTGGACAAGTACTAAAATTTCGGGCAGTTACTCAACTTTTTACAACAACTCAAACTCGACTTGAGTGGAAAGAACAACTCAAAAATACCAGACGAGTAGTTAATCCCACCGATTATTCAAAACCTGTGCATGCAAGTTTGCATAAAAATTCATAAAAATCTCAATAATATTCCTTCAATTAATAAGAGAAGAGATGTTGACAGGCAATAAGAATCATTATCTCTTAAAATTTTGAAATCGGTTCATCTCTTGAATGGAATGTTGCACAGCCTTCATTTCTGTCTCATCTGATTTATAAAAATGAGAAGAGAATTATGAATGATAATTAGTTAAGGTTTGGCAATTTGGTATTAGTGGGGATATCTCCCTCTAATCTGATCTCAACTATGTCACTCAGAGCTCGACCCGACCGGATGCCAACAAACAATAGATCAGTGGTCAGGCTACGGAGGTGAGGTGGGGTTTATAATAGGGATGGTCGGGTCCCGAAATTTTGGGAAATTTTCGGGAAAATTAAATTCCCGATTTTCGGGCGGGATTTTATTTGTGTCAGGAAATTTTTCGGGACGGGATTGTTTTAGCGATCGCGATCGCAAATAAATAGCGGGTGTAGCTTCGCAAAACTCGCGATTGGCCGCGGAGAACGATCTCGCGTATTTGCCAATCGCAAATGAACGGCAAATCCAGCTTTACAACACTCGCAATCGTCCGTTAAAAACTATTGTGTGTATTTGCCGATCGTAAATAAACGGCAAATGCGGCTTTGCAAATCTCTTGATCGGCCGCGAAAACCATCGCGCGTATTTGCCGGATGCGGATGAACGGCAAAAATAGATTAGCGCTATTCGCAAACGGCCGCGTAATACGCTAGCGCCTATCTGTCGATTGCGGATTAACGGCCGATGTAGCTTTACGGAACTCGTAATCGGCCGTGAAAAACGATCGCGTGTATTTACCGATCACGAATAGATGGCAAATGTAGCTTTGCGGAATTTAAGAACGGCCGCGTCTTTTCCGATCGCGGATTAACAGCCGATGTTGCTTTACAGGGTGTCCACCAAAATATTTTTAAAAATTCAAGGATAATTCCAGGTTTTCCAGGCATGTTTTCCATGATTCCCAGATCAAAACTTACCTTCATAAAATGAAAAAACTCATAAATTATTCTGACACGTATTTTTAGAAAATCACTAGAAAATATAAAATGAACTAAATTGCTAACTTATTACTCTTACATCCATATAATTGATGTATCAAAACTTTAATCCACTATCATATTTCATTAATTATCATGGATAAATTCACTAACCGATTACTAGACGTGTGCAGATGGCGAATTTTTGGATCGGATCGGATAACAACAGGTTCACATAGAATAATACCGGATTCGGATATTTACGACGCGGATATTTCATGAGCGGATTTAAGTTTTCTCATAAGCCTAAGGTAATTGCAAGGAACTACAATATTAATCCTGTAGGGTAAGGTTTGCCTTGTTAGGCTTGAGTTGTTGATTGTTGAGATATAATGATTCTAATATATGGTAGGTCAAATGTCAATTATCCAAGTATGCAAAGGTACAACTAATTGACTGTTGAGAATTTAGAAATTTATTGATTTCCCTGAAGCATAGGTAGTATTTAATTGAACAAGCTTATTAGGCCTACAGCAATTTCAGGATTAGGCTACTTAAAAATTCCTTTTTCAATGCAACCTAAATTTGTTCACTTTTAGGCCTCTGTATTTTTTGTTCTTTTCCTTTTCATAAATCAATAAAAATTATTTGACCAGTGACTAGGGTTAAGTGATTAGACAAATAATTAAATATAAAACTTGATTCATCAATCAAGAAAGCTTTACATATTTATTTATGCAACAATGCCTCAAAATCATATGATTTTGATTCACCACAATATAATACTATAAATAATAAGACAGAGCAGTAAACATAACTTAAATTTCAAGATAAGTTTTAAATGTAAGTTTCAGTGTTAAAGCTTGGTCATTTAATCACAACAAAGATCTACTTGTTTTAGGTAATAAACAGCAAGCAAACTAACTAATTGTATTATCTTAGGCATAAGTTGTTCGTAAGATGTCCATAAGATGTTAGGCATAAGAAAGTCCATTTTGATCACGGATTGAAAATACAGCCAGCTTTGATTTGACTTAATTCGTCAAAGACTATTATTTCAACAAAATAAAACTTATTTTTGCTCGTTCAACGTTTCTATTTCTAGGTAGGTAATTGCTTGATTGAAAAAAATGAAGAAATCTGGCAATTGAAAGAAACACATTCTTGAGAGAAACACGTTCTTGAGTTAGTTAAGTTTTAAAGCAGACGACAACATTCAAAAACAAAGTGAGATTGAAGTCAAACAATGAACAGGTTCGCCAAACTCTTTGCCAGCCCAAAATTATTGTGGGCTAATTATTTCATCGTATCTACATTAGAAGCGATTGTGATCCCGGAGTTTTTACGGCCTGAAATAGTTACGAAACATCAACACGACTATTTATTTACGGTGTATTTGCGGGATATTTCGTTTTGGCAATTGAAGATGACTCTGGACACTGTTGGTCATTGACGAGTTCTCTCTTACGATATTTAATATTAAATATTAATATCGACGATATTTAATTCGTCGATAACGGATACCGATCAAGACAGATTTAATAAAAGATGTACTTTTATTTGTTAACTGACTTAATGCTGCGACACAAGAATTTATCTAAAGAAAAGGTTCGTCATCGCGTCGGTTATTGCGCAGTACTCTGATCGTATACAACGATCTCGATCTAATAATGAGTCGCAGTTACAGCAACCGAATGCATCGGTATATGTATGCATACCACTACATAATCGCATTGTGTTTAGATGTTGTTCTAACCGCAATCGCAAACGTATCATTTCAAAGCGTCGTTTTTGCCCTGCGATGTCTTCTGTCACTACTGTAATTTCGTCGGCAGACGAGCGGACATACAGCGGACGCCATCGACGAAGTTTGGCGACCTGCGCGGCGGCTATTGCGCAATAACAAAATTTAGACTTCAGACAAAATACCTGTTCCATAGTCGACCACCTGAGTGTTCTTTAAAGTCCAGAACACTTTCAAACAAAATTATTGTACCATCACTTAAAACTACCGTATTAAGCTAAGCTCGATACGAAAATCGTAAAAAAATATTACAAATCCTCAATGTTTATAAACCAAAAATTTAAATCTTTAAAAACGCAGAAATCTGATGAGAAATTACTTATCAAATGGGCAACTCTGCATAACACTGGTGGTACAATTAAAACAAAATGATCGTATATACCAAATATATAACTGTTGGTTGGCAACATAAAATTCAGTTTCTTGTCACTAATCCAGGGTAAAGTATAACAGTTTAAGATACGTGTTAGTCTGTAGCTAGTATCTTTCACATGTTAAAATAAATTTGGTTTATAGTAATCTGGTTAAAATTGAAACCAAGAGGTGATGTTTTACACCAGTTAATTATTCCCATAAATGTAAAAACTATAATAACAATTATAATTTACTCAATATTCAATTTGTCTCTGACGTTAATATTAGAATGAATGGAACGGGACTGCAAATTAACTGTTACAATGCTTGAAAAATGACTGAACAGGCCGGTTCCAGTCATCTATACTGTAACTGTTATTCAAGACGTATTCTGTTTAGAACCGTCTTTAAATATCTGTGATACTTCTGTTCCACTGTTATCTGTTCCTTCCCGTTGCGTTGGTTGTGTTGTAGTCTTCAGACTTGACGCTCATAATGTGATGATGTGAGAAAAGAACCATCGGCGATGACAAAAACGAAATTGTTGCTGACTTGTGCGAATTGTGCATAGCGCAAATTTTTTTTCAAAATTTTAAAAATTCCAGGAACTCCGAAAAATTTACATATAATTCAAGGATTTTTTCCCGGTGAGCAAAATTCACGTATAATTCCAGGTTTTCCAGGTTTTCCAGTCAGGTGGACACCCTGCCATAGAGTAATAATGAACTTCGTAAAGAGATGGCACTCCCATGTTAACTCGGTGGTAAGGAAACAGCAGCGCTATCTGAATAAATTGCAACGAACTAAAAAGATCGATGCGATATATCGATGGTCGTCGATGCGACATATCGATCGTCGTCGATGCGACATATCGATCGTCGTCGTCTGCTTTGTTTATATTTTCGTTTTCTTGTTTTGTTTGCTAGACTTTCAATTTTAATGACTTTACCGGTTTGTTTAGATTAAGTGCGTTTGCCGCTAGTGCAAGTTGTTTCGCGAAATACTGAACGGAGTGATTCTTATTGTGCTTAAAACGATTGATAGAAAATAAATAGTAGATCTTTACATAAAAGCACTTAATAAAAATTAACTTAGTTAATTTTTATTAAGTGCTTTTATGTAAACATCTACATATTTATTTTCCATCAATAGCTTTAAGCACAACATGAATCACGCAGTACAGAATTTAGCGAAACAACTTACACTAGAACAACTTTCTGCAAACGTACTTTAGGTATTTTCCCACACTCAAATTAATTCCAACTCGTTATGGTTGTGTACACGTCGCGTCGTGACAGAAAATCAGGGGAAACGGAACGGGAAGCTAGCAGATCGTTATCGTCGTTCTGATTGGCTGAATCAGTGAAGAAGAAGAAAGTCATGTTTTTACAACGCCATCTGAATAAATTGCATCGAACTAAACCGCTCCAATAAGCTTACCACTTGGCTCCATTTAAGTGTCAGACCAATGACCCTGCTTTACGAAACTCGCGATCGGCCGTGGAAAACGATCACGCGTATTTGCCGATCGTTGATAAACAGCAAATGTAGGATTGCTAACTCGCAATTGGGTGTGAAAAGCAATCTTAGTTATTCACTGACAGCGGTTAATCAACGGAAACAACTTGCTATAAGGCGTGTCAGTGATGATTGTTCATATTGTCGGCCACATTGGTCTGCGACAAATTGTGGTTTTGCCCATTGATTCAATTTTCTAAACTAATTCAGATGTCTTTGAATTCCAGCCGAAAGTATGATTATTTTTCATAAATAAGTAAAAAAAATTGACAAAAGTAAAGACTTTGAGACTTTAGAGAAACTTCTAATACATAAGTAATTAATATTTCATGTAACTTAAGAAATATTAAGTGGGAGTTGTAAACTTCAAATTTATAATTTGAAGCTTGGAAAAACCACTGTTATGGTTGTCATCTTGAAACTAAATTTATTTTTTATTTTTTTACCGTAGTTTAAAGTGCTGGAAAAATTATGAGTCATAGAGTCATTTCCTAAAACAAGAACTCCAAAGCCCAAAGTTTATAAAAATACAATAACATGTTTACTGATTATACATGACAGTATATTGTCAACATGCAATAACCACTCTAGTATTTTACTTTTGGCTTTTTGGAAACTAAACAATAAAACAAAAAGCAGAAACTTAAAAACTATTGTGTTTCTATCAAACGTTAAAAAATGCATATTATATTTATTTATTTTTTTTATACCGGTATTATTTCTATTTTTCAATGCATTCAAATTAGAAAGAATAAAAAATCAAATTTAATGAAAAATAATAATAAATAAACAATACATTTTATTTACCATTATTATATAAATTTGTGTTGGATTTATAGTTAACAATTTCATTGTGTTACTATTTTTTATGTGTTTTTAATGTTTGCTATTTTGTCAATTGCATTTAAGTTAGTATTTTTTCACTTAAATTTATTTCTTGAAATTTTTTGAGTTGGGACGGTACTAACATTTATCTATGACAATGTTTTTTAACCTAATGCTAATATTGTAATAAAGAAAATAAATTCGTGAACGAGCATTTCCCGAAGATTTAGAGAAGACAAAAATCCCGTCCCGTCCCGTTCCGCATTTAAGAGGGAAGAAAAAAATCCCATCCTGTCCCGTCCCGAACTGAAAATCCAATCCCGTCCATCCCTAGTTTATAAGTAAACAAACAAGTAGGCATAGCTCTCTCACTGGTCTTCTTTTTGATTCTTTCTTCTACTATTTCTTGACAAAGGTTAAATAGCGATTAATTTTATGGGTGTATGTGAAAGGTCAAAGCTAAATAGAGCTGAAATGTTACAATTATTTGAAATCCCAGGGGTCATATTTCTTGAAACCTGTCTACATCCTTTCCTTTACCGGTTGAGTGTCAAGCTTTTCCTGTCCCTTATCTTGTTCAGAAAGTAATAGTAATTAATGAATTAACATTTAAATTATGTGGAAAAACGCTCGCCGACAACTTAACTTTTTTTTAAAGTAAACTATTCTACTCGAGTTCAAGTAATTGTTTAAAGTTGACTACTCGCCGACCCCTATTTACCTTTGATTAACTTGAATCGGAATAAAATCATACAAAAATCCACTGCACCTAGTATTAAGCAATGCACCTATTAAAAAAATCTATAAACATAAAACAGCGATAAACTCACCAGTGAAGTCCAGGAAGTCTGTGCCAAAATAAGCGATTTCAGGCAATGTAGGCTCGATGTGCTCCTTGAAATACTCCATGGCCATTGTTGACAAGTCAAACAGCTCATCAGTCACCTTGTAAGGTCTCGCCAACTTGGGCGTCACCTTGATGTAGTGAAGGATGCGGTAAACTTCATCCAAGATCTGCAAAAGCAGTGGCGCTGTGAGTTTAATAAACAGGTGGACTCACTAATAAATAACATATTTAATAACAGTTTAGATAGGTTTGGTGTGTGGTTTTCAACAGTAATTTGTCATTTCTTAGCCTGATGTTACCAGCATTCCCTAAATTTGTTTCAAAACGATAACAATCATTTATCGTCACTCCTGATTACTGATTTATAAAAATTTGGCACTGAAAACACACCTCAGATTATCCAGACCTCACATTATTTGGATCCCAGATAAACTGGACCGCCTAATCCATTATAAAATACCCACGCTTCAGCAGACCTGCACACTCAGCGAATTTCAAATGCAAAACAACATATTTCAATCCAACATAGCGAGATTTGACATGTTTTTGTAAGCTCCTTAATAACATGGGGAATGAGTATGCAGGTTTGCTGTTACAGATATATTAAAACAGGGTGATTATAATTCATTATTTAGTAGATCTGAACTAGAAGAAACCATTCACCAAGTTTTATCAAGATATGTTGAGAAATCAGCGAGATATAGAATTTAACTTATTTCCCATAAGGTTAACATTGGGACAACGTACTGTGTTTACTAGTTTCAATGTCTTGGTAACCAATGGATAGAGCAGTAAATCAAAATACTATTTTTTTTAGCTGAATTCAATGGTGGTAACAAAAATTGGATTATTTTTACTTTTCTATGTAAAAAACTCAAAAAACCCATTAATGGGGGGTTTAACCCCCATTACCAACCCCCCTTACAGTGGGCCGATCAGGCTGGTTTACGAACTCGTCCGATGGACTACCACTTTACATGTCTGTACCAAATTTCATCAAGATTTCATTAGTTATATATATATCTATATAAAAATTCGAACGAATGGAGTTTTTTGCTTCTGGGGGCCCCAAAAAGAAAAGTTAACATGGTCTCGGGCTTAGGTCTTACCATGAGACCTACAGTAATAGCTTCTCCTTACAAGGGAAATTCGCTAAAAACGTTAAAATCACGGTAAAAATGTGATTTAAAATAGTTTTACGTGGGTAGTGTCTTCTAAAAGTAAGATAAAACTGCAATGCATCACTGTACGCGTTTTGTTTCAAAAAATCAAAGTCTCCTCATTCCTAGTACAGTATATCGCAGCTTTTTCATACAACATGTGATTTGTTTTGCCGCTATGAGCAGTAATCAACTTATGCATAATCTATGGCAATTTCACGGGTTTCTTATTGTCACTCCTGTGTAGTCGTGAAGCTCTGAGTGAACTGAAATTGAGTTTCAAAATGAGTGGGTGTACAACTAATATGTCATACAGTCTCAATAAGCTGTTAGCAGCATCGATAAAGGAGGGGCTAGGTCGCTTAGGTTCATGATTGCTATTCAGGTGATTTTATAATGACTTCAGAAAATCTAGATTTTTGTTGTTAAGTTAGGTGTTCCACCACATTAATCCGGATAATCCAAGGTGTACTGAACTACTTCTGCTCCTCAATGACTCGGCACTTCTACGGTCTGATATCTGCCAGATATTTATGAGTCTACTGTATGATAAGGTGACAAATATATTTTTTACATACCTCCCCAGCAAAGAAACAGACATGTTTCCGTTCTATGTGTTTGCCGAAAGACATCTGTAGCAGCGTCAGTCGCATGTGCAGTGTCTCAATGATGTCGCTCTCGCACGCGAGAGGGTGGTTGCGTCGCGCGCTCTCGCGACGAGGCATCTTGGCTTTAATGCCCTGGAAGCGGTGCAACATTTGCGTCTGGAGCTTTTGAAAGGTTGAGTTTAATATTGCACTGCAAACACGATCCATCTGCTTACAAACCTGTGGAACAAAATGTCCTGTAATTCGCCATATAAGTAGTACCGTAATAAGTAAAATACTATATCGCTCTTATTTTTAGTGTTTTACTTTTCATGTTCAATTATTGATCTGTTTTATCGTTTCGGTAGAGTCCCACTCAAATTAACATACCTACAAAAAACTTAATATAAAACCAAGTATGAATGACAAATGAGTGAAGGATGATTGTGGCGCGATCTTGACTGACTTAGGCCGACATGTTCCTTAGACAAGACTGTTAATTAATAGCCCAACCGCCAATGGCAACTAAGGGACCTACATTTTAACGTAGGATCCGAACCACAATTCTGCCCGGTTTCCAAGTAAAAACTGGTCTAATTATGTGGTCCTATGAACGTAGTATTCAATAGTGCGGACGTTAATCCCCACTAGGGAACACCGCGTCTACAAGCCATTGCTCACAACTACTCACAATTAGTGACCTCCAAGTAGCTGGATTACAGGACACGTCCCAGTCTTATGAATTCATTATGACATATGAATTTCATCTCAAATAATAATTAGGCAAGTAAAAGTTTTTCTTAATTCTTTTTTAAACAAAACTCAAGTCTTTACATTCATTAGTTAAAAACAATCAAGTGAGTTTTTACCATGTGTTTTTGGAAACATATGTTTTCATGATTTCTTCATTTCTTTAAAAGAAATATATTATACAAAACACAACATCCTCCCAATTTTGTAATTTTGGAGAGAAAATCACAACAAAAGTAACACAATTAAAAATACTAAACAAAATCATTCATATTCAGTTAAGTCGTTTTGGGAGCTTAACCATACAATTCTTATCGATCTTGACTTTCTTCTCAGTTTTCTTCCTCAGTTACTTTTCTTCAGTGGTTACTCTTCTTAACTCCAAAGGAGGCAGACGCTGAACTGGTCAAGTAACTTCACCTGGAGCAGTCCGTAGTTTTGCTACTCTAATATATTCATTCTTCCCTTCAAACATTTTTATAACAAACTTCACTTCTTATAATTGGTTGTTAAAACATAGATGGAGTCAGTGACTGTAAAGTGTCTAAAACAACAGACATATATAGGTGATCGGCCTTGAATTGATGAGCGACTCATAATCGCAAAGTAAAGTCATCAGCTCTTCGTAGCTGAGTGACACTGAACTTAAATTTCTTCATAGTGTAACTCCTTTACCATTCTCACAAGCCTCTCTCACCACCCTCCCCACCATAGGGCACTAGGAGCATTAAACTTCCAACATCAAAACATCAAACTTTTCTTGAATTACTCTCCAATCCAAAGCGTCCAGTAGGCCTAGATTTTTAGTACTGATAAAGTTAATACCATTGTCCGTAAATATTACTGATGTTCGTCCCCTTCTAGCAATAAATCTTCGAAGCACGGTTATGAAAGCATCAGTAGTAGTGATTCGATAAGTTCCAGATGAATAGCCCTGTATACTGCGCAAGTGAAAAGAACCACCCAGGACTTTTTTCCATTGTTTAAATGAAGTGGACCAATCAAATCTATCCCAGGTGAATGAAACGCATTACATTCGGAGATCCTATCAAGGGGGAGCGGGGGAACTGGAGTTGCTGCTGCTTTTGCATTGTATCTTTTACATATAACACATTTTGATAAAACTTTCCTCACTGTTTTTCTTCCACAAACAATCCAAAAATGTTCCCTGAAAATCACAAGTAGAGTTTAAACACCGGCATGTTGATGACCTACGTGTTTTTCCATAATTAGCAAAAAGACAATTGGATGCTTAGAAGGTAACAATATAGGTGTTTGAAAATTTCATTCCTATCCCCTAAGGTCAACCTCGTCTTAACCTGCAAAAGACCAATGCCGT
Organism: Flexamia atlantica; assembly: GCA_035578135.1. Taxonomy (NCBI): domain Eukaryota; kingdom Metazoa; phylum Arthropoda; class Insecta; order Hemiptera; family Cicadellidae; genus Flexamia; species Flexamia atlantica. The sequence continues at coordinate 1,755,454 of JAQJVK010000010.1, forward strand.
CTTCAAAAATCGGATGGTTCTTTGGTAAATTAGTGTGTTTCCATAAAAAAGATTCACCCTGAAAACATCTAATTAGCTTACTTTCAGCTTCATGTATTTCACCAGCATTGAAGTCGCTCGCAACAGATACATGTTTTGGTGAACTGTTGTGAGCAAATCGTAATATCTAAGATATCTTACGCAAAATTTTTGAATACTTAGGAAAATACATCAAACAATCACTAAATTGTTTAATATCCCCTATAACAGTTGCGGAAATGGCTGTTTTCCTTTTCTCAAGGTAAGCTTCCTTATCAGGAGATTCTGTGTCCGTTAGAGGCCATGTGCTCGTGTTATTTTTGAGCCACAAGGGCCCTTCCCGCCACCTGCTCTCAAGTAACTCTTTCGCACTACATCCTCGTGACGGTAGATCTGCAGGATTGCTATTCCCTGGGACGTGATGCCAGTCACTTTTGTCTGTAAGTTGGCATGTCTCTTTACATCGATTTCCAATGAATGTGCTCCCGTTTTCTTTAAAACCATCACGTCCACATCAAAACAGTAGTCCACGTAATCCATGTCAAAACAGTAGTTGAGTCAGTCCAAAAGTATACTTTACATTCTAAGTGTAACGTCTCTTTTATTTGAGGATAAATTCTAGATCCAATAACTGCCGCCAACAACTTTAATCTAGGAATTGTGATTGGCTTCATCGGAGCTATTCGAGACTTACAAATCAGTAACTGAACATCTACTCTGCCACCGTTCTGTGATCGTACAAAAATACAAGCAGCATATACTAGTTTACTAGCATCACAAAACACATGAATCGTGGTTTCATTTGACTTGATATTAAAAAAGCTCATCCTCCTCTAGATTTTACCGCAATCTAATTATTTCAGAGTCGACAACCATTTAAGAGTATGTATCTCGGCTGCTTACCCATTAAAGTCCAGTCATTGTTCTACCGCTACAAGATCATTATTAACATGCTGTTCATTCCCAGTGTAAAGTCCATAACGTCTACGCCAAGGAGAATTTTAATTTCAGGAACACACTGTCCCACATCAGTTAAAAGGAACCCCTTTCCTTTAAGGTTGTTAAACAATTTTCATCTTGAAGTCGAAGTACATAGTGACATATTACCTCCTGATCCAAAACTGGTACAATTAGTTAGTTATCTTAAAAGAATTATTAACACTGTGTATAGCTAGTAAGTAGCATTTGTGAGTAGTGTCTGGCATACTCACGCCCCCAATTAAACTGTGATTAATGACTTCCGTACCCATCTCATTGAGGCCCAGCATTATGACCTCTGTGAGCCAGAGTCAAACAACACCCTAGCAAAATGCTCATCACCCTTGCTCTCTACTTTACTAATAGTATCTGGAGCAAAGTTTCACTACCATAAGTAGTTAAAACTTCAGATTTACTGTTTACACCTTTATTGTGTTTTGGCTTTACTGATAATCCAATTTCATTTATTTTAGATTGATTATTACTTTGGCACATGACCGTATGGTGTTTTTTGTGACATAAGGAACAGTTAACAAATTCTTTACAATATTTTGCCATATGCCCAATCTTCAAGCAATTCAAGCAAAAATAAGCGGCATATGCTACTTTACTAGCATCACAAAACAAATGAATCGTGGTTTCATTTGACTTGATATTATAAAAGCTCATTTTCCTCTGGAGCTGTTACAAGCTCCTTTCTTAGAGGTGAAATCTCGTTTGTCATTAAAACCAAGCTTATGGAATTCAGTGCAGTCTTGAATAAGGTGCCCGGATTTTGAACAAAAAAGACAGTTACCGTGCATTGAGCTTCAGTGGAGATAAGTGAGGAAGCTGTGGACATCTTCTGAGGACGGTCCTTTGTCCTGATGGAAGTTGTCTTCGACGCCCCTTGTTTGCGAGTCTCCCCTGCGCTGTCTAAGGGAAAGGTAAATCCGGAACGAGCAAGTGTTAGACATTGTTCACTCTCCACTTCTGTTCTCAAAAAATCCAAGAGTTCCTGTAAGTTGTTAGTAGAAGCTACAAGAGAAGATGAGCCGCTCGATAGTAACTGGGACCTTTGCATTGTTCTAAAACGTTCCCAAGCTCTTAGTGTCTTCCGGCAATGATGACTCCACAAGTGATAAAGCATTGTAAAGCATTGCAGCATACTTCTGAGTACCAACACCAAGTGTTTCTGGAGCCCTAATCGAGTTTCAAGCTTATCAAATAATTTGGCTAAGGGCATGCAGATGCCATTTGCAGACTGTTGCATAACAAGATATAGCAGTTCTCTGACATAAACCTTTATGAGGAGTTCATCGCGAGCAAACATCGCTTTTAACTGCTTGACTGCCTTTGTGTAGTTGTCCACTGAAGGAGGAAAACTATCTTATCAGTTCCCTGGCTGAGGAACCAGGTTTCATGGCTTGAAAGACGTATTGAAACTTGTCCTCGGGTGGAAGGTTAGGGTCACCATTTAGCTTCTTAAATTGACCCCAGAAGGCTATCCAATTCTGGACATTGCCATCAAACTCAATGAGGTTGCTTCGGGAGATTGAAGTTCCGAAAAACATTTGTTGACTCACCATTCCCACCGGAACCAGCTGAAGTGCCATCGTAATCATCCCTGTACCCTTCTGCAGTGTCACATTCATCATCGAGTGCGTCTTCCTGGACATCTTCCCCATCGAGCATCAGGGATTGTACTTCAGTGTCCAGTGCAAAAAGTCTCTTGGCCTTGTCCCGTAGAATCTCAAACCCTACTATCGAAGCAACCCCATCCAAAGGCACCGTTGTCAGTTGAGTTTCCAAGTCCTTCAACGATTTAGTAAAAAACCGACTATTTCCAACCTAGTACTTTTCAGTTTATTTCTCTTATCCATGGTGTATAAAGGAAGCTAATACAGAAGGGAAATATTTTTTTTCAATTTTTTTTTTTCAAAACTTAAGTTACATTCATTAGGCCCTAATTAAAAACAATCAAGTAAGTTTTTACCAGCTGTTTTTGGAAACATGTGTTTTCTTGATTTCTTCATTTCTTTAAAAGAAATATTTTATACAAAACACAACACTTGGCTTAAAATACCTACCTGGGTAGGTCGCCATTTCAAAAAAAGTATAAAGTACAACACTCTTTATAAAAAATAATAAATATAAAATAATAGATAATAAAAAAATTTTACCGAGTATTTCATCCCCCTGTATAGGCCTATTTATGCGTAAAAAAATAATCTTGTTTAATTTTTGTCCAACACCTGTTGCTATATTTCCCACAATTACTTTTTTTTTAGCAAAATAAAAACCTTTAATTTAACAAATGAAAAGCCAATCATCTTAACTAGATTTAATTCATGGGATTCCTCACCAATTTCAATTAATTCCGAGAGTTTACAGAACACCCAACTGCTAAAGTGACTGACAACCTCATTGATGCATTTTTTCATGTCAAAGGTAATTCGGAGAGTTTACCAAACACCCTACTGCTAAAGTGACTGACACCCTCATCGATGCATTTTTTCATGTCAAAGGTACTCAACAGTTATTGAAACCGTTCAAAAGTTTATGGAAAAAACAAACCACTTTGAACAAGTTACCACCTAGGTAGTACAATTTCCCTGTTAACAAAACTTGGAAAATCTTTAGGTTTTCATGGAAGACACAGAGATTTTATAGTCTTAATTAGTAGGCTACAACAACTTCACAACTAACTACTGGCATAAATCTGCTAGCAATATACACTGATGTAGAATACATAATATTTTGATATATAGTTTTAATTACAACCTAGCTGTGGTGGGAGAAGCAGTGCCGCTGCCGGCTTGTTTTCCGCACCAACCTGCCACCCAAGTCAGCGATCCAGTGTGTTATGTATATCTATGAAATCACCTGACCCCCACTCACGTGTGTGCTAAATATGACGCGCATGTCGGCCCGTGGGGATTTCAATGTGCCCACCGGACGACATGCAACATCAGCGTACACAATTAAAATGTCTGAATTTCACTCAAATTGGCTCTTTCAGGTGGCCCCTATACAAAAGTAAAATCAACGGACATTTTTAAGATTTAAAATTATGACTTAAGTTAGCTTTGTCTTTTTGGTCAAATTACAGTTTAATAGGCTTACAACATACTAATATTCAGTTTGAAAATCCCGACCTGTGCCACCAGTGATGCAAGTCAGGCTGAACGTGTTAAACAAATGTATATCAATTTGCAGGCCAACAATTCCCAAGGTTTTCTAAACTTAAGCAAATAGAACAGTTCCTTACCAGTCGCAACTGTGACACCTGCTTGTATCCGAGATAACTGAATATTTTCTCCATACAGTCACTCGGCAGATCTAGGAAGTGTGTGGTGGATACGTAAGATTGAGAGACGTTGGGGCTGGAGGGGTGAGGGGTGTACGGAGTGAGATCGTGAGGGACATGGGGGCCGTTCCCATGCCTCAGAGACCTCGTTGATCCCTCATTGTCACCTCCTGTCGTGCTCTGCAACCGAGTTGACACCATTCTGGACCTAAAATCTTGCAAGAACCTGAAAAAATATACCCTCTTAATCATTAGTTCTTAGGATAGTGAAAGGAGTTGCTTGGAAAAACTTTCAGACCCATAACATTTCATAGACCTCAAAAATGGAAAATGAAAATAAATTGAGATAGGCTACTTTGATATTATACAGAGGCCACTATTTTTTGAGAGATTTTATTCACTGGATACCAAAAATAACCGTATAATTGGAAAAGAACATACTTTAATTGACTTACTGACCAATTTTGACATAGCCTAATTATGATGAGCGGTCTTGATGTTCGGACTCCCGGAAGACAGTGATGTTGGTGAGGATTGAGTTGAACGTGTCGCCTTCGCTAACAGCCACACCCGGTCGCCACATGTACGGCAAGCCTTATACAGCGTGCTGCGGCGGTTATGTTAGGCTGGGCTATCATAAATATGTTAATATGACTTTCCTCGTTTCGTTATGAATCGAACAATACCAGATGAGTCAGACTTTCGGCGGTGACAGGTGATGCACACGCTCAGGTCAACGACCTTGGCTTACTTGGAAGGGATTTGGCGGACAAAGTGTATCTCATCTGATATCGTTAGATTCGTAACGAAACGAGGAAAGTCCTACTAAGATTTTTATGAAAACACAACCTAATATAACCGTCACAGCGCGCTGTATTAGGGTGGCCTACCGTATAATACCAAAGTACCTAAATTGATATTAGGCCTAATGAGTTTTTTGTTTTTGTTATTTATCTTTTCATATTTTATAACCACTGTTAATCTGACTTAATTTATTAAGCCTGTTTGTTATTCATTCAAATTTAGGCTTATTGTTATTCATTTCATAGGCTAAATTTGTGATGCGGAAAGTGAAAAGGGACCAAGTCGGAAATTTCCGGTTTTGAGTTATTAACGTTGTGAAATCTAGCATTAAATTATGAACTATTTGACATATAATTTATAGTGCTATGATTTTTTGTCTTTGAGTAATTGGTATTTTAATTTTAACTAGTTAAAGCGGGTGTTTTAGGAAATCAAGACCCAAAACTTCAAACTTTCACGGGATATTTATTATTGATATTTAAGAAATGAATTAGGTAGCAAAATAAAGCTGAAAACTAGATCTTCAAATCTAAACTAAGTTTAATACATACGTGATGCACTTACAATTTTATTGTTAAAAAAATTAAAAACCGAGAAGTTAGAAAAGGGACCTCAAGTCGGAAGGCAGAATACCGAGGAATAATAGAGAAAAATACACTGTCAAGAAGGCGATTTTTGGACTTAAACAATATTCTTCTACAACGAAAAACTTGAAGTAGTTCACTTATCCGCCAATAGATGTCAGGAGAGACTAGTTTTGTGATGCCCCTGATGACTCTGTCAGTGCGGGCTTGCACATTTGGGAAAAGGGACCTGAAATCGCCCACAATGTTATTCCCCATTTAAGCGACTTGAGGTCCCTTTTCGTATGCATGACTTAAGCTGCTAAATCGATTCTTTTTTTATATTTCTCGGATTATCATCGCTAAAATAACCGAACGAATATGTACACAGGAAAGATTAAAAAATCATATCCAATCGAAACATAAAAATCAATATTTTTGACCCAGTTTGACTAAAATGTCTGTACTGTACAATTTACTCTAGAGATCCCTTTTCACTTCCCCCATCACATTTATAATTGTTGTAGATAAACGAAGATCACTGATAAGTTACAGCTACAATTTAGATTTTTTTGTATTTTATTACTCATGTTAATTTTAAATATTTATTTCATTGTTGCCATAAATTGTTGTCACTGAATTCTTGACTTTCTATTAGATTGAGGTTAAATCTTTTGTTTCACAGATATCCCCAGAACATGTCGTTCCCCTCTTATTCTCACTCTCGACCGCAGCTAATTGTCTTAAATGGCTGCCACACTGTACAATTGCCAATACAGTGTACTTAACTTGTCAATGGCGAATAAATTGTTGATTATCTAAGTGTACGTAACATGTAGGCCTACAGCAGTTTTGACCTAAATGCTCAAAGCCTAATGAATATTATAGACTTTTATAATTAGCTTGGGTCAAGTAGCCTTGTCGATTGCCAACTCTTGGATAGGACTTTGAATAGCCTTAATAGCTATTAAATATACAGGTATAACAAAAATCAATCAGTAAGGTCACTTTAGCTTTTAAAATATAAAATGGCTAGTGTTATTAAAATTTCAAGCATAAAATTTAAATAAAAAATAGTCTGTAAAATCTTTTGAGGTAGCCTAAGTTTGCTCCACTTATGTTCAAGCAAAAATTTTATTGACTTACATAGGCCTACTCTTCAGTTCCCGAATTTATTTATAATTCAATTAGGCCTAAAATAACTACCATACATAACTTTTTTTAACTACCATGATTCCTCTTTTTAATCTTTTTTGTTGCTAGTCTAGTTTCTGTTCTGCTTGATATTAATGTAATGATTTCTCTAGGCTAGTAGAAATTATTTCTCTAGGCTAGTAGTATTCAAATTTGTTGTCATTGCATCAGTGTCGGCCTTAGGCGACGCGAGGCCCTGGGCGAGATATCCTCGCGAGGCCATCCCTTTTCAGTGACTACCCCCCCTCCCAATCACTGTGTTGACCCCCGATTTCACACCCTTTTTCCCCACCCCTCCTCCTCCCTCAGCAATTCTGCCCATATCGCCGGGTCAAAAGATAAGTGATCCATCATGCGACCAGTGTTTCCTCTGAACTGTAAACATTGCAACAGAAAAATAGTGAACTTAAATTCAAACATATTTTTATTATTACACAAGCAATACATGTTGGATTACCTAATAAGATAATGGTTTTGTAAACTAATATCGTTGATGTAATCTATGTTTTTTTTATATCCTAGACTCTTATTTAAAAAAAAAAACCTGCCTCAAAAACTTCTTAAAGGCTGAGATTCGAGACACTGAACACGCTTTTCTTTTTTCTTTCTTTTTTTCATAACCAGATTCGAATTTCAAAATTTTTCGCGCTCTCGTGACATGATTTACCTTATTAAGAATGCGATTATATAACATCAACGATTACATGAATAAACAAACCACTCAAATCACAAAGATTAAAAGTTTAGTTGATCTTTTACTCATAAACGAGTGGCTTGAAGGCATGGTTAGGTTACGCAACTAGCGCTTACGACGACTACAATACAAAACAGTTGATACAACTCAGTCAAAATATTTTGTGTACGGTCTTAGTTATGCAGTCAAACCGCTAGGTCCACTAGTTTCTCGTGCCCAACTACGTCATACCAGCTGACTATGCACACACCTTTCTTTTTTCTTTACACCATGGCTTGAAGGGGCTAAAAGCCCCTTATGAGGGAAAGTTTAAACAATCCTTATTTATTATAGTATAAAATACCTTCATAGCAAACTGAATCCACCTTACATTGATATCTAGCCTACCACATGGTTTTCAATCAAGTATCAGCATCACATGTTTTACGTAAACAAAGCAGACGTTTTTAGATCCCAATGCTTTTTAAATGGCAGATATTTTACGTTACCCTATTTCTCGTTTTCTGGTGAATTTCAAGCAATTTCATTATTTTTCCCGCCACCACAGAATGGCCGAGAGGACCTTTAAATTGAGTCCTCTCCCATCTTTCTACGACTTGTCAGACGCCCACAATTTTGACGCAAAGAATCGCCTTACGAAATTAAATATTATATATGAATATGATGAGAACAGTTAAAAAAATTTAACTATAAAACTCATCACTTTCACTAATTAAAAACGATCAGTAATCACGACCACTACTTTCAGTACCATCAGTGTCATGGGTACCCTATAGATTTCCGCTCCGATAGATTGAGATTACTGATCTTATGAAGGAAAATACTGTGTTGATAACTTATGTAAACACAACAATGATATGTTTAGAATGATTACGTTGATGACAGCTCTCGCCATTGACAGGGCCGTAGACAATGCTATCGCCTCTCGCCCATCATTCACTGGCGCGTGCACCAGTTTACAAATTCCTTGCCGTAACTTAACATCTTTAAAAAAATCCTCTAAGCGCAAGGCCCTGGGCGGCCGCCCCTGTTGCCCCCCTAAGGCCGGCACTGCATTGCAAGGCCGTAGCCAATGGGGGGGGTTAGGGGGTCAGAGCCCCCCCCCCGAAATAGTAGAAATAGGTTTGAAATAGCAGTAAAATGGGGATGGTTAGGGGGTGAAACCCCCCCCCCCCCCGAAATAGCCGAAACCACCTCCGAAATAGGGAAACAAATTCGAACACGGACCCCCCGCGGACAAATGCATAGAGGTCCGTAAACAGACAAAAAGGGGAAAAAATGGGGTCCGTAAACAGAAAAAAAAGGGTAAAAAATGGCAATAAAGTGGGCGAAAAGCACATGTGTGAATAAAAAAAAAGGTCACCACTTTTGACGGGCCGGAAATTCAGTCGCCGGACCTGCCCACACCCCCCCCCCCCCCGAAAAAACTTCCTGGCTACGGCCGTATATGGAACCATATATGGAAATAAATAAATAAATTAATTTTAAAAACATTTTGAAAACCTAGCCTACCAAATAAGACATAAACCAAAAATTATATATGGATGAACAATTACTGAAAATCAAAGGTAGGCCTAATTTAAGAACTTAAATTTAACAACTCCACAGAACTACTTACGGGCTTTGTCAGGACAAGTGCAAGTGAGTAATAAAATTCAATGACTCTTATGTCACACAATTAAAAATTTGATTCAATACAATTATATTAAGTAGACCTTACAGAGGGGCAAAGAAAGTATATGAGCCTTAATGTAGAGAGGTAGGCAACTTGAGGCCAAATAATAAATTTATTCTTAGTATTTTGGTACAATTATGGTGCATGTGTCTTAAGATTAAAAAGTGTTTAGAAACAAATTTTACGGCCATTCTAAAATCGCAGTTATTGAAAAAGTACCTGTCATGGAATTGACATTTAACTATTTAGGCCTAAATGATGAATGAAGCCATTGAAACCTTCATCAATGGTGAAAACGATACAAAGAAATGAAAAGGATGCAATTATTTCTGTTGCCAGATAAAATAATGATTACAAATTTTTGTAGGACATTAAAACGACTTAGGTAAACTTTCATAAAAAAATATTACTTTTAGCTTTTAAAACTAAACTATGCTGGCTGAATCCATCGTCCATTATTACCCAGTGAATTGATGATCTTCTTTTCAGCACATCTGTGAATTTAATCCGCACATAATTCACAAAATTATTAATTTAACAGAAAAAATCTATCTTACCACTTCCTAAGCAAGTTATACTTTACTCGAAATTACTTGGAGTTTGATATTATAGCAATTTCTAGATTAACAGTCATCAATTTTAATGGATTGATGTCCTAATATCCTACTAGAAAACGAAACTAGAAAGCGATAAAGCGAACTGTTCGGTGAGCGAAGCGAACGAGGACTACGGAATGGAATGTGAGGGAGCGAGTAGAATTCGCATTTGACTTGTCGTTCGCTAGAAACATGCTATTCTCTCGGAGGCTGGCGGAAACACACGAGTAGTCCCGGTCCAAATGCCCACTAGTTGATTGTGCGAACGCTACAGGAAATAGCCAAATTTTGAGTTCAGTGATCAGTTTTTAAGTTAAATAATGGAACGGTTTGCCATTGAACTGAAGAGTTTGTAGTTAGTTTAGCACAACAAGAAATCTGATTTTTGGTATTTGCAAAAATAGTCTAGCTCATAGTAAAATTAGGTCTTAATACATTGAAAATGTATGAATTTAAAAGCAATTTATGAATATTCCTAATAAGGTAGTTTTTTAAACAATAAACCATTGACATATTAGATTTTATTTTGCTATTATTTTTATTTCATCAGGCACATTATAGTAAAATAATAAACTGCTACAGTTTTAATAAACAAAGAAAAAATTCAGTATCTTTGGGGGTGGAAATATAATAAATTACAATATATATAATTTTAAACGTAATTGTGGTGAGGACTATTTCGGAGGATTGCCTACAATATATTTTTTACATATAGATGTAAGGGTAAAAATATAGTTTACAGAAAGTAGAACATACTGTGCTTCTGAACTCATGAAAAAAGATATTTTGATTTTAAAGAACTGTTTCAATCACAAAGGAATGACTTGGATGAAAAAAGAGTTACCAGATTGGTGAAAAGATTATTATTTATGTATTTTAATTTCCGCAGTTACAAATGCTTTATTGCATTGTGACATGTGACATATAGTGTACAAATAATTAGTCATTAAAAGGTAGTATAGAGTGTACAGTTAAAATTATAATCTCAGTTCAGTCAACTCTCGATAGCAATAACCTCCATTATTCCTCAAAATCTTCGAAAACTTGAATTTTTTGATCTCCTATGAAAACCTGCCAATGTCAAAATAGAAACCATGTGTAACTCAATTTATTTTACGGTTATTTTTACCTCTGTAAGTCAAAGCAACAAAAAAATACCTCTATAACTCGAAGTTCAACAGATAAGTCGTATTAAATTTCCACTTAACTTTTATAAGTTTAAGTTTATATCTCTATGATTCGAAGTTTATCTATATAACTCGAAGTTTACTTAACGAACCTCTCTAAGTCGAAACGGCATATACAGATCGCAACGTGACAGCCATAGCCGGCCCAGTGTCACCATTTTTCACTGTAACTCGAATTTTCATTTGGTTTATTTTTGTTTCTGGAATTAATTTAGCTTAAACAACCTCTGTAAGTTGAAATTACCTATGAAACTCTTACTATACCTTAGTCGTACAATATACATTACTCAAAGAAATATCATACTCCCATGGCATTTCGAGTTAACAAGAGTCGACTGTAGCAGTTTATTACACTAATGTGCCTAATAAAATAAAATTTAATATATTATAATGGTATATTGCTTAAAAATTACCTAAGTAGAAGTATTCATATATTGTTTTTGCATTTATATGAAGTAATATGAGAACTTTCACCATAGTCTAATTAGTAAAAAACTCTTTAATATAAAAAAAATAACATTATAGATTACGGACGAAATTCCGCGTTTTAAAACGCGCGGGCTGTAAATTTCATACCCAGGTCTACTCGTGGGGTTTCGACTCGGCTTAATAGAGTAATAATGAATAATGAACTTCGTAAAGAGTGGCACTTCCATGTTAACTCGGTGGTAAGGGAACAGCAGCGCTGTCTGATAAAAGTGCTACGAACTAAAAAGATCGATGCGATATATCGATTGTCGTCGATGCGACATATCGATCGTCGTCGTCTGCTTTGTTTATATTTTCGTTTTCTTGTTTTGTTTGTTAGACTTTCAATTTTAATGACTTTACCGATTTGTTTAGATTAAGTACGTTTGCCGCTAGTGCAAGTTGTTTCGCGAAATACTGTACTGAGTGATTCTTATTGTGCTTAAAGCGATTGATAGAAAATAAATACGTAGATGTTTACATAAAAGCACTCAATAAAAATTAACTAAGTTAATTAGTAAAAAACTCTTTACTAATTATTTTTATTAATTAGTAAAAATAATTATTAACCGGTGGGCGCCAATTCTTGGGGCCCACGCTGTCCATAAGACTAATGTTAATTTTAGCATTGGGCTTATGGACGGCGTGGGCCTCAAGAATTGGCACCAGGTATACGTTTGCCACTAGTGCAAGTTGTTTCGCGAAATACTGTGGGGTGATTTTTATTAATTGCTTTTTTGTAAACATCTACGTATTTATTTTCTATCAATCGCTTTAAGCACAGTAAGAATCACTCAGTACAGTATTTTGCGAAACAAATTACACTAGAACAACTTTCTGCAATCGTACTTAGGTATTTTCCCACACTCTAATTAATCCCAACTCGTTATGGTTGTGTACACGTCGCGTCGTGACAGAAAATCAGGGGAAACGGAATAGTAAGTTAGCAGATCATTATCGTGGTTTTGATTGGCTGATTCAGTGAAGAAGAAGAAAACCATGTTTTTACAACGACGTCTAACTAAAGTGCTTCGAACCAACCCGCTCCAATAAGCTTACCACTTGGCACCATTTAAGTGTCAGACCGGTGTCGGCTTCGAGAGAATAGACTTGTTGCCGGCGAACGTTAAGTTTCTGACTTGTAGAGGGCAGGCACAAGGAGTTTTTACCGTCCCATCTCACCGGTCTGACACTTAAATAGAGCCAAGTGGTAAGCTTATTGGAGCGGGTTAGTTCGAAGCACTTTAGTTAGATGCTGTAAAAACATGGTTTTCTTCTTCTTCACTGAATCAGCCAATCAAAACCACGATAACGATCTGCTAACTTCCTATTCTGTTTCCCCTGATTTTCTGTCACGACGTGTGCACAACCAAAACGAGTTGCAATTAATTTGAGTGTGGGAAAATACCTAAAGTAAAACTGGTGCCAATTCTTGGGGCCCACGCTGTCCATAAGACTAATGTTAATTTTTAGCATTGGGCTTATGGACGGCGTGGGCCCCAAGAATTGGCACCAGGTATACGTTTGCCACTAGTGCAAGTTGTTTCGCGAAATACTGTTCTGCGTGATTCATATTGTGCTTAAAGCGATAAATAGAAAATAAATACGTATATGTTTACATAAAAGCACTGAATAAAAATTAACTAAATTAATTTTTATTAAGTGCTTTTATGTAAACATCTACGTATTTATTTTGTATCAATCGCTTTAAAGCACAATATGAATCACTCAGTACAGTATTTCGTGAAACAACTTGCACTAATGGCAAACATACTTAATCAATTTAATCTAAACAAATCGGTAAAGCCATTAAAATTGAAAGTCTAGCAATCAAAACAAGAAAATGAAAATATAAACAAAGCAGACGACGACGACGATCGATATATCGCATCGATATTTTTATTTCGTAGCACTTTTATCAGACAGCGCTACTGTTCCCTTACCACCGATTTAACATGGAAGTGACAACTCTTAACGAAGTTCATTATTACTCTATGCCCATCATTATATCCCAGGACGGAACCTAGTTACCTACGTTACCAGGACGTTATATTGTTTTGTTACCTAGCCCGGAACTGTTTTGCACCTAACTTTAGGCATAGAGTAATAATGAACTTCGTAAAGAGATGGCACTCCCATGTTAACTCGGTGGTAAGGGAACAGCAGCGCTATCTGAATAAAGTGCAACGAACTAAAAAGATCGATGCGATATATCGATGGTCGTCGATGCGATATATCGATGGTCGTCGATGCGACATATCGATCGTCGTCGTCTGCTTTGTTTATATTTTCGTTTTCTTGTTTTGTTTGCTAGACTTTCAATTTTAATGACTTTACCGGTTTGTTTAGATTAAGTGCGTTTGCCGCTAGTGCAAGTTGTTTCGCGAAATACTGTACTGAGTGATTATTATTGTGCTTAAAGCGATTGATAGAAAATAAATACGTATATCTTTACAGTTAATTTTTATTAAGTGCTTTTATGTAAACATCTACCGGGCGCCGGCATTAGATCGAAAGTCATAAGATCGAATGGCACTGGATCGACACTTTTGTCGGTCCAGTGCCGTTCGATCTACTGCCTGTCGGAGCAGTGCCTTTCGATCTAGTGACTGTCGATGCAGTGCCTTTCGAAGATACATCTGTATTAAGTTTGGGAAGTCGTGATTATTTTAAAATTATTGTAAGCAAATTTTCGTCTTTTGAAAGTTTTATCGTCGAACGGCACTGGGCCGACAGGCATTGGATCGAACGGCACTGCACCGACAGGCAGTAGATCGAAAGGCACTGCATCGACAGTCACTAGATCGAAAGGCATTGCTCCGACAGGCAGTAGATCGAACGGCACTGGATCGACAGTCACTAGATCGAAAGGCACTGCTCCGACAGTTATACAGTACACCTCGGATTATCCGGACCCAACATTATCCGGATCCCGGATGATCCGGACCGGTCCACCCGAGAAATGAAAAAATAAATATCACGGCAAAAACATGATTTTAGCGAGTTTACGGGTTAAATGCACCTGCTATAATGAAATGCAAATGCAATACATTACTGTACGCATTTGGAATCACATTACTGAAGGAACCGCATTGCCTAAACAGTACATTACAGCATTTTAGTGAGCCCCATTGCTACTTGGGGTTCTAGTAGTAATCAACAAAGGCGTAGCCTATGGCTATTTTGCGAGTTTTGGCAATTAATTGCTGTCATTTGAGGTGTTATGTTATTTCTTAAGAAGAGTTACTGTAATAAATTTTGAGTTACGTTTTATAGGCTTGATACGCAGTTTGCAGCATCAATTTAACAGGGGCTAAGGTATGCGATCGCTATATTAGGCATAAGAATAACGTGGGGTATGAGTATGCAGGTTTACTGCTAATGGTGTATTAAAACTGGGTGGTTTTAACTCAATATTTAGTAGATCTGAACTAGAAGAAGCCATTTACCAAGTTTTATCAAGATATGTTGAGAAATAAGCGAGATATAGAATTTTACTTATTTCCCAAAAGGATAACATTGGGACAACGTACTGTGTTTACCACTTTCAATATCTCCGTAACCAATGGGCATAGAGCAGTGATTCAAAATACTAAATTGTTTGTTTTTTTTAGCTAAATTCAACGGTGCCATCAAAAATTTGAGAAATTTTATTTTTCTATGTAAAAACTGAAAAAAACCATTTTGGGGTTTTACAACTGAAAAAACCCATTTACAACTGATTTACCCCCTTTACCCCCCCTTCTGGTAGTCCGATCGGGCTGGTTTATGAACTCGTCCGAATAATTACTACTTTACACATTCATGCCAAATTTCATTAAGATCGGACCATTTTTACGCGAGTTATCGTGCTTAAAGACATATATATGAAAATTAACGAATAGTGTTTTTTGCTTCTGGGGGCCCCAAAACGAAAAGTTATTATGGTCTCGGGCTTAGGTCTTACCATGAGTACTACGGTAACAGCTTCTTCCCTATAGGGGAAATTCGCTAAAACTAGCTTTTTTACTGCGAGGAAAAATAACGGGGGTATTATTAGACTGGTTTTTTTAAGTATTAAAATATTGGTGACATTTTGATCACACTGAATTAGTTTACTACGAATAAAAAAATAATATCACGAATGGCATTGTTTTGACGTACGCATTCAAACGATACTGGATCGACAGGCATTAGATCAAAGGCACTGCATCGACAGTCACTGGATCGAACGGCACTGCATCGACAGGCATTAGATCGAAAGGCAATGCACCGACAGTCACTAGATCGAACAGCACTGGATCGACAGGCATAAGATCGAAAGACACTGGACCGACAGGCATTAGATCGAAATGCACTGTTCCGACAGTGTCGGAGCTATGCCTGTCGGTCCAGTGCCTTTCGATCTTATGCCTGTCGATCCAGTGCCTTTCGATCCAGTGACTGTCGGTGCAGTGCCTTTCGATCTAACTCGAGCGACTCTTACCTTTTCACATTAAACTGCTACTTATCAAATCACTGGTATTTCCTCACTTTAATTACTGCTCTACTGTAATTAATGATATGACTGTGGCCTTGGAGACAAAATTGCAACGCGTTCAAAATTATTGCATCCGATTTTTATATAATCTTCGACTAGATGATCGCATCACACCTTATTACATTCATTCTTCTCTTTTAAAACTATCAGATCTAAGGCAAATTCGAATCATTCAAATTACTCATTCTGTAATCAACCTTGGAATCCCAAACTATCTTGCGGCAAATTTTGAATTCTTAAGTGAGAGAGGCGCAAGAAACACCCGCTCTGGCTCGTCAACGCTACGCATTCCCCGACACAAGACCACAACTTTCAATAAATCTTTCACTGTAACAGCCTGCCGCCTCTGGAACTCTCTGCCCCATGAAATAAAATCCGTTGAAAATCGTGTACGGCTGACGGTGGCGCTGAAGAAACATTATCTGGAGCGGATGACCGTGGCGTGGCGGGATGGCGTGCGTTAGGCTTAGCTGTGGCATCGAATGAATGTGTGAGTGCGTGCGAATGTTAGGGCATTATTATTGTTGTTATATACTTTTTTGTTTATTTATATATCTTAGGAAACTTTGTTTATAAATTTTAAGCATATTTTGGTTTTGTATATTAGTATTAGAGGTTAGCTGTAAGAAAGGACCATGTGGTCCTAAGTTCGCCTCAATAAAGAAGTATTTTCATTCATTCATTCATTCATTCATCTAATGACTTTATTTTGTGTCGGTCCAGTGCCTTTCGATCTTATGACTTTCGATGCAATGACCGGATCTCAAACATCTACGTATTTATTTTCCATCAATAGCTTTAAGCACAACATGAATCACGCAGTACAGTATTTCGCGAAACAACTTTCTGATTAGCTGAATCAGTGAAGAAGAAGAAAGTCATGTTTTTACAACGCCATCTGAATAAAGTGCATCGAACTAACCCGCTCCAATAAGCTTACCACTTGGCTCCATTTAAGTATAAGACCGGTGCTTTAGGCTAGTACTAGTGGGTCACGGCACTATCACTCAGCATTAAGCAGTTGGTGGTTGGCGGGATTTAGACCCGGGCCGAGACCGAAGTCCCAGTCCCGTGTTCAAACCACTATATAGGCCACCCCCCCCCCTTGTTAGAGTCTACGCTGGAGGTATCAAATCAAATCAAATCAAAAATATCTTTATTCAAACATACACATCAAATGTACATGAATGCGTCAATAGTAATCTAGTCATCTTCAGTAAATAAAAACAATGCTTTCCTAGTTTCCAAGAACTAAAAACAAACTTATTTACTATTTATTTTTTATCTTAAAAAATCATTTATACAATAATTTGGGTGAAATCAAGTAATGCTTTAGTTTATTTTTAAATTTTGCAAAACTATTTTCATTCCTGATGCTATCTGGGAGATGGTTAATAAACTTTGTATCACTATAAAATGGTCTATGAGTAAATTTTTCGGTATGATTTTTTTTTACAGTAAAACTCTCTTTATTTCTTGTATTATAGTAATGTATCTCACACTGCCGCTTAAATTTTGTCTGATTTAATTTTACAAAAAATATTGTTCTATATATGTAAAGGCTGTAGAAAGTCATAATCTGCATTTCAGTGAAATATGTCTTGCAAGAAACATATTTATGGTACCGCTGCAACGCATTTGAAGATGAAAAAGCAGCTCTTGATTTCGGCAGGTTTGCAATATGAGGGGGAGTAATTTCGTTCTTTGCATTACTTACCCAAAATCAAACTCAGCAATGGGAGTCAAACCATTTGTTAGCGAATTTCCCTTATAGGGAATATAAGAAGCTGTAGTACTCATGGTAAGATTTAAGCCCGAGACCATGATAACTTTTCGTTTTGGGGCCCCCAGAAGCGAAAAACACCATCCATTCCTTTTCATACATATATCTATGTGTCTTTAAGCACGATAACTTGCGCAAAAATGGTCCGATTTTAATTAAATTTGGCAAGGACGTGTAAAGTAGTAATTATTCGGACGAGTTCGCAAACCAGCCCATTCGGACCACCAGAAGGGGGGTAAGGGATAACCGCCCCAAAAATGGGTTTTTTGAGTTTTTTACAAAAGAAAATCAAAATAATCCGATTGAAATTGAAATTGAAATTGAAATTTGTTTATTCCTTCAACAAACAATACAACAGTGTTATTCACAATTCATAATTTACAATAGGAATTAGTTCCCCACATGGGTCAAAGCCTGTGGGTGGGGAACGAGTCAACAATCAGCTACTGTAAAGGAATTTTTAATAAAACAATTAAGAATAGAAAATTAAAATTAAACAGAAAAGTATAGAGATAAATTTAACAAAGTAAAATATGCACGCAAATACAACGGGAAACAGTAATTAACATTAAGGACGGATGTAGAGAGTAATACAGGATATACAAAAGTATAAAAACGCCATTGAAATAACCGAGATCTCGGCCCAGTCATGCTCACACTCACATGAAACACGCGCTCGACGGACGGACGGACCCTCACTCACACACACACGCACACGCACTCACACACCCATTCGCAATTACAATCGCTCTGTGACCTTGACCCTAGGTATACGGGGAAGTAAAAAAAGTCTTAATTTTATCTCGCCCTATCTCCAATAACCATTTGTCAATGATTTTTTTATACGTGCGGTTGCTACAGGGTAGGGGATATTTAATATGATTCGGAAGTCGAGGGAATACTAGATTAGCTACATAAAAAGATGAGGTAGTAGTTATTGTTTTATTCAATCGAGGGGCAACAATGCCGGTATTGACAGCAGATCTTGTAGAATATGTATGAGCAGGACGACGAAACAAAGAATTCAGATTACTACCACGGATGTATAAAATTAACGTTTTCATAAAAAGTTGGGGATACTGAAAACTTTGAATTCATCAAATAATAGGTTTGAAGGGTATCGTCGATCTTTTTTTAATGCCGCTTTTATGATGGATTTTTGGGTAATTTCTAATGGCGATAAAATACTTTGAAAACAGCTGCCCCAGGCTAAGATTCCATACTGCAACAAAGACTGAATATAAGCAAAATATACAATTTTAATTAGATCTGGAGCAAGGATATTATTTATATTCCAAAAAATAAAAATGAATTTACGCAGCTTATTTCTTAAAAATGTAATATGTCCAGCCCACTTTAGACGATTATCGAAGATAACACCGAGATATTTATATTCGGCCACGCTTTCAATACACTCACACGTTTTACATTCATTCGCCCTGTCACTCCCACATGTATGTAAACGTAGATACAGGTTAACTGGATCGTGGTCGGCTCTCAGAGAAATAGGCATGTGCTTTGTTTTTGAAATATTTACAGAGAGCCGGCTTTGATCAAACCACCGCTTGACAGAGGATAGGCCCCGCTCCGCCAAACGGTACGCTTCCTCCCAGCTGTCGCCCTCAAAAAGTAAAGCTGAGTCATCAGCATAAATAAAAACCCGTCCCTGTTCCAAATTAACCCTACCCAGATTATTTATATAAAGAAGGAAAAGAAGAGGCCCTAATGTGCTACCTTGCAAAACTCCGTAGTCAATCCGAAGAGGAGCACTGGACTGACCAAGAATTGACACTATTTGAAAACGCTTAGACAGGTAACTCCTAAACCAATCAAGAGCAACTCCCCGTACTCCACTTATTTCCAGTCTACGTATTAGGATTTCTCTGTCAACAGAATCGAAAGCCTTAGCTAAATCAATAAAAATCAACAACGGTTTTTTATTACGTCCAATAGCATCGTGAATATTTTTAGTAAGTAAGAAGAGATCGTCGTTAATATTTTTATCTTTCCTGAATCCTAACTGATTTTCAAATAAAATATTTCGTCGTATTAAAAAGTTTTCAAATTGATTCCTCATACATTTCTCCAATATTTTCGACAGAACACTAGCCAATGTAATAGGTCTATAACTCAAACATTGATTTTTTTGACCGCCTTTATAAATTGGAATAACTTTCCCCAATTTGAAAGAATTTGGAAAAATACCTGTCATCAAACTTTTATTTACGATGTAAATGATAGGATTTATTAAGTCAAGGATATTATTTTGAATCAATTTAGCCGGAATTTGATCTTCGCCGGGGGCTGATCCACCTTTTAAGCTATGAACCACCTTGAGGAGCTCAGCCTCCGTTACAGGCTCCAGCTGGAGGCTCGAATCCACCCTTTAATCCTCGTCCCTCACGACAGGCTCTGAAACAGGGGGTATAGTACTGGCAAGGTTGGCCCCCACCCCAACATAATACTCATTGATTTTATCTGCAGCAAACTTGATATCATCAGATGTTGTATTTTCTTTATCATTCAAAAAATGTTTGATTGGAAAATTTTCCTTGTTTTTTTTTACTCCCAATAAATCCGAAATATTTGTCCACAATTTTTTTTTATCATTTCTAGATTCGTTAATTTTATTGCGATAAAATGTTTCTTTTGCTGAGCGAATTAATTTAGTTAAAACGTTTCTGTATCTTTTAAATCTTATTTTTAAATTTGTATTGAAAGGTTGACGTTTTAAGAGTTCACTCATCCTATCTCTGACCCGAACTGATCTCACCAGTCCAGCAGTGATCCAGGGCTTTATTTTAACCTCTTTTGAGCGACAGGTTTTGATTGTTGTGCATGTTACAATGATATGCTGTAATGTTTTTATGAAAAGGTCACAGCTTTCATTTACATCCTCTAGACTCGTCACAGGAGACCAATCCGTGTCAGAGATAAGATGGGCTGCAGTATGATAATCTAATTGTTTAGACTGAGAATTGTTGACACTGAAATTAGTTACGTTTTTGTTGACGTTACAGGGAAATTGTGCGACAGTAAAAAAATGATCAGTCATTCCTGATTTAATGACGGCTGATTTAATAGAATGCGTATTTTTACTATCTGTGTGAATATGATCAATGCAACTTTTTGTGAAACCCGAAACCCTAGTTGGTACATTTATACAGCTGGTGAAGCCCGACCCATACAACACATCGAGATACCGTTGAGAAAACGCGTTTTCAGTCTCCGGTAAAATACAAATATTTATATCGCCAGCCAGCCAGTACGTCCTGTCCCTAGGACTGTTATCAAGAAATGTGTCAAGGTCGTCGATAAAGAGCGATAGATCACTAGATGGACTCCTATACACAGATAGCAGCGACACCCTCTCTCTGCCAAACGTAATATCCAGTTTAATACATGTGGCCCCAAACATACTCGATACGATTTTCGTTAGCACCATTGAATTCAGCTAAAAAACAAACAATTTAGTATTAGTAACAGGCAGGCTACTTATCAGTGTACTCTAAATTTTGCTTGGTTGTAATAAAGTTGAAAAATGTATTAAATTAAAACAATTACATTTATTATCAATGCTAAGACAAAATCGCACAGGAACAGATTCTATGACGTTTTGTGAGATTTTATTATGGTTAAGTCAAAAATTACTAAGGTAACATTACTTATCATGCCAGAACACTTAAATTTACTAAAAATAAGAACTTAATAACCACACAAGCGATATAGCGGAGGTCTGTAGCTGCGCGGCAACTGCGGTCAGTGGCCGGGCGGCAACTGAAAAAAACTAAACGCTAGCCGTAACGCGGTAAATTCCCCGCGCGGTGGGTGAAAGTAGTTTAGAAAAGGGAGGCGTCTGCTATAAATACCCCGCCCAAACCGGTTTGTGTAGCTCTGGCACACGTGTCGTTGGTGGGACTAATGGCTGTGCCACGGAGCCACTTTTGAGGCCGTCTGTAGGCTGAACCAAGTTGAAGTTTTTATTTTATGAATAAAAACTTAAAATGTAAACAAAAATAATTTGTATCCTTGCTAACAACTTTCTAACAGACGAAAATCGTCTGACCAAATAATAAAAAAAATTCCTCGCAGTTCAACTTTTTCATGCCAAATAAAAAGCAAGTATTTTGTATGCTTAGTTTGTAATTTTTTACATCTACTTGTTACAGTAGAGTCCAACAAACCCGGACTAATGTGGACCGGACGGAGTCCGGGTTTGTGAAAATTCCGAGTTATCGGGAAATGAGTAAAAATAAGAATAGTTTCTGTTATTTCTATAAGAAATCATTTATTGCATAGTAAGAAATATAAAAAAATACATTATCAGTTACGGTAAAAAAAGAAAAACTTAAAGAAAAACCAAAACTGTTTTATATGTGTCACACCGTGCTCTGGCCTTGAATCTTAGTAGACTTTATTGCTCTGGCAGGCTTTCCGAGGTATCCAGAATTCCGGGTTATCGAAGTCCTGGTTTGCGGGACTCTACTGTATTGACATTTTTCCTCAAGGCAGGAATCATTAGGAAGTTTATGTTGTTAATTTTATTAATGTAAAGTTTCCTACTTTTATCTTTACTCTATTAATTCGGACGGTGTAATTGAAACGCCGCGAATTAAAATTCGCGCTAGTTACGCACGGCGCGGCGGTTTGGCCGGTGGGACCTATGTTTGAGGCCGCCTGTAGGCTGCACCAAGCATTTTATGAATAAAACTTAAAATGTAAAAAAATTAATTTGTATCCTTGCTAACAACTTTCTAACAGACGAAAATCCCCGGAGGAAGGGCTCCCGGACCTCCGCTGGCGTGGGGGGTATTCCATACCCACCAGTGTGTTGTGCCATAGATAAAAACATCCAAAGGATGTTTTCATCTATGGTTGTTCCCCCAAATCTACGGTTCACACGACGCCTCTGATTGTCAAGTAAGTTATATAACATTTGTTCAATCGTGTTCAAATTATTTTGGAATTGGGAAACAAATTTAAAATCATTTTCAAAATATTTTGGCAAACTGGTTTTTAAAATTGAAAAAGCTAAAGGAAGGATTTTTACTGTTCTCTGATCATTTAGTTTAACAATCTTGACTCAATATAATAAGGTGTAATATGCTCCACTCGTCTCAGATCATAAACAAATCTCAGGCAATAGTTCTGAGACCGTTGAAGCATATCAGAAAGAGTCACAGTCATGTCATTGATTACAGAGTTACAGTATGTAAAGTGAGGTAGCACAAGTGATTTGACAAGGTGTAGTTTAGTGTGTAGTGGCAAAAAACTTTGTAATTTTTTTCAGTGAGTGGATTGATGCAAATACCTTCCTCCGGATGTCCACTACTGCATCATCCCAAGTAAGTGTTGAGTCGAAAGTCAGTCCAAGATTTTTCACTTTGTCATAGTAAGGAAGAGCGTTTCCATTAACTATAATGGAACTTACAGTTTGAAAATCAATTGAGTTTCGTAAACGTGAGTGGAAGATGATGATGGGTTTTGTTTTGTCGTGGTTTAGTTTAAGTCCATGTTTTTCAGTCCACAAAGTGATTCGGTTTATGTCTTCGTTGATTTCTTTGACACAATTATTTATATCATTAGTTGAAAAGTGAGCCACAAAGAAGAAATAAACAGAGGTCGCATTCATATGGCAGTAGTGTTGCGGGTAACTGCCTAACAGCAGGAAGGAAAACAATAGGGAGACAATAGACTTCCGGGCGCTCCCCTACCCCCCGCGCCCAGTCACGGCACTGCTCGACACCATATTTAAGCGCAACATTAGATGCGACCTCTGTCTTATTTCTTCTCTGTGAGTGAGCATAGATTTGTAGTTCGTCAGCATACATGTGATATTTACAGTTTTTCAGATTTGAATTTATGTCGTTTACATACAGGACAAATAGCAGTGGCCCAAGGATAGATCCCTGAGGCACGCCGCAAGTGACAGTCTCCCAGTCAGATCTTATGCCGTCAACTTCAACACACTGCCGCCTATCTGACAGATAAGATCTCAGCCATTTAAGAACATTCTGAGAAAACCCTATGGCCCTTAATTTCTCTATCAGCAGGTTGTGATTTACACAGTCAAAAGCTTTTGAAAAATCGAATAGGGTAAGAATCGTGCCCTGTCGTTGTTCCATGGCAAGTCTAATGTCCTCTGTTACACGAAGTAGTGCAGTTTCTGTGCTGTGAGCTTTTCTAAAGCCAGACTGGTAGTCCGACAAGATTTCATTTTCATCAATGAAGTCAGTAATTTGACAGTACACGATTCTTTCAAGGCCTTTTGATAGTGCGGGCAAAATGCTGATCGGCCTGAAGTCCTGACAAGATGCAGGAGCTGAGATCTTGTTTAAAGGGCGAATAAGAGCAGACTTCCAACAAGAAGGGAATGAACAGTTTCTCATTGAAGCGTTAAAAATAAATGTGATGGTCGGAAGGATGGCGAAAGAATATCTTTAATGAATCGTACTGATACGGTACACTATCAAACCCGACAGCATTGCTTCGGATTCGACGAATAGCTTTAAGCACATCTGACTGAATACTGATTTGAAATTGAACAAAGGATAAATAAAATTCTGGGTAGAAGAATTTACTAGTTCATTGATATAATTATTGACTTGACGCTGATTTGCAGTGGAACTGGATGAAGAAAAATAATGATTCAATTCATTTAGGGGAATAGTGACTGGTTGTTTATCCGTCTACCTCCCAAGCCCAAGCCCTTTTACATTGCGCCACAAAATTTTAGATGATTGTTTTCTGTTTTCAAAAAGCTTATTTATCTATCTGAGTTTCGAATTTCGTAAAAGTTGTTTTACTCTATTTCTAAGGTAACGATATTCATCCATTTGAATTTGATTATGAGAACGTTTGGCTTTTCTAAAAAGACTATCACGTCTGGCCATCATACTACGAATTTCAGGGGTCATACAAGGCACAGGTTTTCTTTTGGTTAATCGTTTAGTTAAAACTGGCGCATGTTTGTCAAATAGATTTAAAATTGTAGAATTTACCTCAAGAACCATTTCATCGACAGAATTTTAATTTTCAATATTGTGCCATGACGTATGTTGAAAATCAAATAAAAAAGAAGCCTCGTCCATGTTTTTGAAGTCTCTATAATTAATAATTTTTGTCTTGGGCTTGGGAGCTTTGATCGAACACACACAGAAGATAAGGCCGTGCATAGAAATAGCAGGTACTGGGAGCTGCCCATGATGGATAATGTCTTTTGAGTCAGTTACAACCATAAGATCAAGGAGGGTGTCAGACTCGGCAGCATGATGTGTTGGTCCAAGTGGAAGTGCAGTCAAGTTACAAGAATCAAGCATAGTCGTCAATTGTCTGTATTCCCAGTTTTGGGCTGTGGATAGTAGATCAGTATTAAAGTCACCCATGATCAAGACATGACTGTAACTAAAAATTAAATTCAAGAATGCGTTTTCAAAATTTATAAAATTCCCTACTCTAGGAGGTCGGTAACAAACTCCTAGAAGCAGGGCGTCAGCTCCAGATAAACTAATTTCGATGAATAAAAATTCTGGCCCAGCCGAGTATTCAGAAGGTGAAGAACCAACAGTTTTAAATTTGACGCCCTCCCTGATATACACTGCAACGCCACCACCTGGTTTACCGGTCCTATCGTTACGCTGCAGTGGTACAGTGTATATCCAGGCAGGGATACATCATTCGTATCTTCGGACGTTCGTATCTTCGTTCGTATCTTCGGACGTTCTTCTAATATTCGAGTCGTTTAAAAAAATGACATTTTATTACTAAATTACTCATTTCCTCCTCATATAGCCAGCCTGACAAAAAGAAAGGGCCGCTTTTTCCAAGGTCTGTAGATAAGAAGAGAATAATAATACTGTTATACTGTCAGGTTGCCTAGATAACAAGGCCTGCGGAATCAAGCGGTTATAGGTTTCTGATTTATAACAGTTGCCACGATTTGTCCACATTTCTGACTTAGATAACATGGCATAAGTACTGATAGAATCTACAAATTGCGCTTTTTCATCAACTGAAGCATTCTTACGTCTTACATCCCTCGGCGTTCCGTAGACCGTTGAGTGGCGTGTGGGACTTGTCATTTGTAGTTGCCTAACGTGGTCAGGACAACTTAGGCATTACCTCCAGTTTAGACTCTCAAAATATTGGTATTGATTCTCAACAGTTAGTAAAATCGGTTGAAATGACAAATTCATTTTATATTGCTCATGTTTTGTACAGTAACATTTGCCGCTTTTTTAACGAACTAAATATTTTCAATTGCAATTCCATAAATATTTTTAAGAAACAAATCACGGAGTTTTTACTGAGAATTGGAATTGAGGAGGCGGAGAGGCTTATCAGAACCGGCTACCGGCGGACCTGACCTGACCCTTGCACCGATCGCCCCCTCACCCCTCCCCCCCTCTCCTCACGGCTAGATCAGGATTAGCGTTCTTTAAAAGGTTTTTTACCAGTTTCTAAAAATAAAACTTCTATACTTCACACGTTGACATTGAGAGCGTCAAAGTGATTTATTTAATTATCATTGTTTTTATTTAATAATCTTTTTGTGTTGAAATCTTAAAATATATGCAATATATGTGTTAAAAATGTTCCAATAAAATCTCAAGCTTTTCAATATTAAAAATTAAATGTTAGCCATCGGAAGCCGTTTAGTAACTCTGGTCTGCGCACAGGTTTCCGCCCATGCAGGCCATTTCCCTTGGCAAAAAAGAAATACACTATGTTTATTTCCTGTTATGTTTATGTTTAAATATTTTAATGTTAACATATTGTATTAATTTTCATTTTCAATTGCTTAATGTAAGATTTTTATGTTTGTAAATTAACTCTGGGAAATAAAGACTTTTAATTTCATTTTATTTCATTTCATCCTTGATCATAGAGTAATAATGAACTTCGTAAAGAGATGGCACTCCCATGTTAACTCGGTGGTAAGGGAACAGCAGCGCTATCTGAATAAAGTGCAACGAACTAAAAAGATCGATGCGATATATCGATGGTCGTCGATGCGACATATCGATCGTCGTCGTCTGCTTTGTTTATATTTTCGTTTTCTTGTTTTGTTTGCTAGACTTTCAATTTTAATGACTTTACCGGTTTGTTTGGATTGAGTGCGTTTGCCGTTAGTGCAAGTTGTTTCGTGAAATACTGTATTGAGTGATTCTTATTGTGCTTAAAGCGATTGATAGAAAATAAACACGTAGATCTTTACATAAAAGCACTTAATAAAAATTAACTTAGTTGATTTTTATTAAGTGCTTTTATGTAAACATCTACGTATTTATTTTCCATCAATAGCTTTAAGCACAACATGAATCACGCAGTACAGTATTTCGCGAAATAACTTACACTAGAACAACTTTCTGCAAACGTACTTTAGGTATTTTCCCACACTCAAATTAATTCCAACTCGTTATGGTTGTGTACACGTCGCGTCGTGATAGAAAATCAGGGGAAACGGAACGGGATGTTAGCAGATCGTTATCGTCGTTCTGATTGGCTGAATCAGTGAAGAAGAAGAAAGTCATGTTTTTACAACGCCATCTGAATAAAGTGCATCGAACTAACCCACTCCAATAAGCTTACCACTTGGCTCCATTTAAGTGTCAGACCGGTGTCCTTGATTGCAGCGACACCTCCAATAACCTCCATGCCATAGAGTAATAATGAACTTCGTAAAGAGTTGTCACTTCCATGTTAACTCGGTGGTAAGGGAACAGTAGCGCTGTCTGATGAAAGTGCTACGAACTAAAAATATCGATGCGATATATCGATCGTCGCCGTCGTCTGCTTTGTTTATATTTTCGTTTTCTTGTTTTGTTTGCTAGACTTTCAATTTTAATGGCTTTACCGATTTGTTTAGTAAATTGATTAAGTACATTTGCCACTAGTGCATGTTGTTTCGCGAAATACTGTACTGAGTGATTCTTATTGTGCTTAAAGCAATTGATAGAAAATAAATACGTAGATGTTTATATAAAAGCACTTAATAAAATTAATGTAGTTAATTTTTATTTGGTGCCTTTATGTAAACATCTACGTATTTATTTTCTATCAATTGCATTAAGCACAAGAGTGAAAATTTTTATCGTGCCCTTTTAGAAAAAACATTTGCAAAAATTTTTTTATTTTTTTTAACTTTTTTATTTTTTTATCGATTGACATTTGAAGATTCATAGTTTAGCCAAGGTAACGCAAAATCTTGTGTGTATATTCAATGATACAGCATCTTTCATGAAAGAACACGAATTTTTGTCACTGACCGTAACCAACATAAAAATGAAGATTAAAAATATTTAATGAGGTTTGATACATATGTTTTGCCATAAATAGATTTAGTTTTAGGGCAATATTGCAATAAACAGCTCATTAAGCCTTTAGTAAATTTTGTATTTCTAAAAAAACATCGAAAAACTAAAAAAAATCGAAAAAAAATCTCATAAAGTTTGTCTAGCTCCAAGCAATCGTTCCTGTTATATGAAAAACCTTTATGTCCTCATAGGGGCGTCTGCTTTGTGTGTGATTATAGTTTTATATGATGATATATCAATTTTTGTATTTTTTATAACCCAAATCATGATAGATACGGTCAGGGACAAGGGGTACGGTCTGGGACAAACGAGAATGACCGGTCGATTTACTCAATTTATTTAATGCCTTTGTTTTAAATTGTCGTTTTAAATCATCCTTTGCACTTTAATGGGCCAATACCCTGGTTATTTGGGAGTTGACTGTACTCTACTCCACAAAAATTTATAATAAAATATAAGCATTACCTTCAATATTTACATATTTCAAAAACTACAATTTTACTTTTCATAAATCCTTCAATTGTACTATTAAAAGATAAAATTGACTTTCACTTCAACTGAATAGTGCAATTTACAACGAAATTTATAATGATTGTCACGACCGTACCCCCGTACAATCAATAAGACTTTCGTGGTCGTGACAAAAATGGTTTCGGTCGTGACAAATACGGTCAGTGACATTATAATTATTTGTCCCTGTTCTGGTGGTAGCCCTGCACCTCGTGTTTGAGAAGACAAAGTGGACATCTAGGTTACCGCAGCAATTAAAATATCATATCAACAAAAATTAACACCGTGTCTCCTGTAACAAACGACTAGTACGGTCCTGGACACATCAAAATTACCAAAAACACAAACTTACCTTTATCAACCTTGATAAGTTTAAAAACAAAGAAAAATATCCGGAGCAACGTAAAACGCTCCCGTTCACCTCTGTCTCTTCAAACCAACTGACTCTATCCAGGCTCGCCACCAGGCTCGCTACTGTCATGTTCCAAAGTTCCAAATTTTGCCGTTACGGTCGGGACTGAAAATCGAGGGACAGACTTATTTTGTCGTAATACTCAGTTCGCAATAAATAAAAAATTATTGAATACTTTTTTTGTAAGTTTAATAATTAGTGATGATATAAAAAACAGCATTATTTATTTAAGCATGCATAATTGTTCTACAAATAGCATGAAAGTTGAAGAATGGACCCTAGGTACAAGTTACGGTCGTGACATTCGTGACTTTGAAAATACGGAAAAAATACCTAGAACCCATTAACAACCAAATAAATATTTGCAAAATGTTGCCCCCGTCCCAAAAAATATTAAAACACATCATAAGATACTAAAAAAACAGTATCTACGAAATAAAAGGCCAGGGACATTAAAGGGCACGATAAAAGATTTTCACTCACAATATGAGATCCGGTCATTGCATCGAAAGTCATTAGATCGAAAGGCACTGGACCGACACAAAATAAAGTCATTAGATCGAAAGGCACTGCACCGACAGTCACTGGATCGACAGGCACTGTACCGACAGGCATTAGATCGAAAGGTACTGCACCGACAGGCATAACTCCGACACTGTCGGAACAGTGCATTTCGATCTAATGCCTGTCGGTCCAGTGCCTTTCGATCTAATGCCTGTCGATCCAGTGCCGTTCGATCTAGTGACTGTCGGTGCATTGCCTTTCGACCTAATGCCTGTCGATACAGTGCCGTTCGATCCAGTGACTGTCGATGCAGTGCCTTTCGATCTAATGCCTGTCGATCCAGTGCTGTTTGAATATGTGCGTCAAAACAATGCCATTCGTGATATTATTTTTTGATTCGGAGTAAACTACTTCAGTGTGATCAAAATGTCACCTATATTTCAGTACTTAAAAAAACCAGTCTAATAATACCCCCTTTATTTTTCCTCGCAGTAAAAAAGCTAGTTTTTATTTCTATTAATTTATAATTATGGTAATGTCGCCTATGCCCGGGCAGTATAAGCGAGTGCTATATTAAGTAGATAACCTTTGTAATTACTTCAAACTATTTGGCCTACCATGGGCGTCGTTTACTCGCGATCGGAAGCCTCAACCCCAGCGAGCACACAATAAAGATTATTCTGTGCCCGCTATTCAACCCTCACGGTTGTTTTACAGGCGTTTAAAATAAGGTAAACTTGTGTTATAATTACGTATTCATATCACACTGAATTTAGAAGTATAACTGTCGGAGCAGCGCCTTTCGATCTAGTGGCTGTCGATGCAGTGCCTTTCGATCTAGTGACTGTCAATCCAGTGCCGTTCGATCTAGTGACTGTCGATGCAGTGCCTTTCGGTCTAGCGACTGTCGATGCAGCGTCTTTCGATCCAATGCTGTCGGTCCAGTGTCGTTCGACGTTAAACCTTTCAAAAGACGAAAATTTGCTTACTATAATTTTAAAATAATCACGATTTCCCAAACTTAATACAGATATATCTTATTAAGTTGTATATATCTCGGCACTGGACCGACACAAAATAAAGTCATTAGATCGAAAGGCACTGCATCGACAGTCACTAGATCGAAAGGCACTGCTCCGACAGGCATTAGATCGACAGGGCACTGGACCGACAAAAGTGTCGATCAAGTGCCATTCGATCTAATGCCGGCGCCCGGCACAATATGAATCACTCAGGACAGTATTTCGCGAAACAACTTGCACTAGAGGTAAACGTACTTTAGGTATTTCCCCACTCTCAAATTAATTAATTGCAACTCGTTTTGGTTGAGTACACGTCGTGACAGAAAATCAGGGGAAACGGAATAGGAAGTTAACATATCGTTATCGTGGTTTTGATTGGCTGATTCAGTGAAGAAGAAGAAAACCATGTTTTTACAACGACATCTAACTAGAGTGCTTCGAACTAACCCGCTCCAATAAGCTTACCACTTAGCTCCATTTAAGTGTCAGACCGGTGTCCGTGCCTAACATGAGCACAATAAAAATTCAAAACAATGTGTTGTGTTACGTTGGCAATACTGTGTGTCATTTATTTCTGTCGTCTGCAGCTTTTACTAGTAACAGTAACCTCCAAACGTCTAGATAAAGCTCATCTGAAATTTCGTAGTTGAAAATACTAACTTATCTGAAGGAGTCGTTTATTGATGGCATCCAAACTAAGGAAAGAGGTTAGAATATGCTTTAAATTGAATCTAATTATTTACAGAAAGCACTTTTTAGGCTTTACTTGTTCATCTCAATACATAAATGTTATTGTAGTATTTTAAAACGAATTTTAACTAGTGATGGGAACATCCACTACACTTTTCATTTCCAACTAGTGACTAGTCGATTAGTCTCTAGTGAACATCGATTAGTCTAGTCGTTCCAACTAGTCGAATGAGCTAAAACCGGTAAAAATACCGAGTATCTATTCGGTGAAGTTGCCGACTAGTCGGTTAAAACGATAAAATATTGACTAATTAAAATAATCGACTAGAAATATCGACCAGTCAAAATAATCGACTAGTCGACTAGATTACCACCTAGTCGATAAAACCATGGTCGACTACCCCATCTCCAATTTTTAACAGTTTTGAACCATTTACTCAGTTCAGTTCTTCTAAATTGATTTGAAAAATGATCCCCTTCCACTTGGGGCGCCAAAACCCATATCTTTCAATTGGTTAATTCAAGTACCATGGATTGAAACATTCCAGGTGAGTGTCATTCAGGCACTTCCAAATGTGTGAAACTGATGACTCACCGAAGATGGTCAAAGCAACGCTTTTGTTTATAACTGTTCCAACTGCCTAGCCATTCAAGATGGATGGGTTTAATTTGCCCCAACGGATTTTTCGAAGTTTACTGTAGGGTTGCCATATAACCTTTTTTTCCTGAACATGTCCTCTTTTTGAGTCTTATATAAATGTCCAGAAGCCCCTCCCAGAACAGGCCCAAAAGGGGCTCTGTTCTCTGAAGCCCTTTTCACATGAAACGGTTTTGATGCGGCTGCTGCTTTGCGACCACTGAATCAGAATCAGAATATTTATTTCCACAAACAAATTTACAGTAAATACAAAGGTAGAAAACGATGGAAATTAGGCATCGCATGGGCCTGAAGGCTTGTGTGCGATGCTGTGTTGTTAAAATTAGAAATTAGAAATTTGACGTGCTGTCCAAATAAATTAAAATAACTTGGCCGACCTTAATTAGAATCACCAAATTCTTAAGATCGCGACTACAAATATTAAGTTAAGGCATTCTTTAACCACGCTGCTATTCAAGATTAATTAATTAGTAGTAAAAATGTATAGATGTTTAAAAAATGCAATTTAAATTTAAGAAAATATGAGGCAAAAACAAAATTACTTTAACTAATAAGTTCTGGGGAGAACACAAAATGGCATCAAGTGGAAGTAAGAGGATGATCCTAATTTAAAAAAGTCAGTGTCAAGTCAGTCTACGTGTAGTGTAAATGGATGACAGGAGGGCCTCAGCAAAGCCTGGGCTCAGGGCCTGATTAAGAGGTGTGGCGCCCCTAGGCTTGAGTTGTTGCGGCACTCCCCCTCCCCTTCACTACCACTCCCTCCCATATCGCCCTAATGTATCGTTAATGACTATAAGTAAATAACACCCCTAATGTAATCGTAGTTGTATATGATGAATTTTACAAATTTAATTTCTTCAGAACTAATCTTAAAAACTACATTTAACTTGGAAAGTAACTGAACTATGTTTCAAGGACAAGTCACCGCTGCCTTTGACGTTATTCAAATTACACTCTTGCAACTTACACCCTACTGCTTTTCTTTTCTGTCTCTGCCACATCTAACTCTGATCTAACTCAGATAGCGATTCATCATAACAGTTTTCATTAGACTTCTGAGAGTACCTGGTGGACCGAGCTTTGTAAGGTATTATTTCATGTTTACCAGTTCATCCAGTTACTATAGGACATTTAGTGCCTTAGGATTGATAAATAAACTTTTTTGATTACTTATCCATGCAATTTTTATCCCTCATACTATATTTCTCCTAGATGCTGTTAGTTTGCAAATGTATCAAAATTGGTAAAATTAATCATAAACAATTATTTTAACTTGTTATAAAGTAAGATTCGTAAATGACAAGTGTGTGAAAGCTGTTTTATTTTTAGTAATTTCAGATTCAAAGAGTTTCTTGAAATTCTACTAACTCCTCGTTTTTATTAAATAAGAACTATATTCTATATTATAATATTATCCTTAAAACAATAAGTGTTTTCTCTGTTACATCCCTTTTCAAGCCGTCCTATTTAACCGATTTTTACGATTGAGGAGTTATTTTAAAGCTTATAATGTAGCGCACCAGCGATTTATAATTAAAATGGACATTCTTTTACGGCTTCAATCCCCAAGCCTTTGATTTATTTCTAGAGGGCTCTTTCAACGTTCTAGTACTGACCAACTTGCATTAACGGGTTTAAAATGTGATTGTAATTTATTCAATACAAATCAACAAGATCCAATACAGCTTATGAAAATGAATTTGGGCCACTTTTATTGGTGAGGTAGGTACATTCTTTATGGTAAAGATCCACAATCAACAGATAATAAATATTGTAAATTGAACCCTGAAACAGAAAGAAGAAGAAGGCATAGAGAAAAACTATTCGACGAGATTAGGAAAAATATGCGTAACCTTCGGCAAGAACAGAACTGTCGAGAGACAAAGACTGATTGAACACCAGAAAAAATATCTTGTAAAACAGTAGCGAGCAGAATCAATCTTTTAAGTATTCCCAACACAAACAACTGCTATTTGATTCAATAGCTGCTTTATATGTTTCCATTTTCGTCATTTCGTCGCTTGCATGGCAACTTGTAAAGTTCAGTAGGCCTATAAATTTTTTCCACGTTAAAATTATCCATTTGATTACGTTATTAGATTTTCTCTGGTCAAGCAACCTGCATGGAACCACAATAGAACATGTTTTTGAGTCAGATGTTAGTTATTGTCAGACTTCGAAAGAAATCCTCGGAGCCTTTTTCGTGGTAATTTTGCAATCAAGCATACAATCAAGCAAGCAATTAAGCAAGCAATCAAGCAAACATTGCTCATATAAGAGTATAGGATGTACCTTTAGGTTTAACAAAAATATATGTCAAGCAGGATGGTCTTGCGCAAAAGGGGCATGACACTTTCGTTTTATTTTTTTGATTCTAAAAAAAGAAATAATTATTTTGCGTTCCTTGGCGCCCCCGGATCGCTGCCGCCCTAGGCTGCAGCCTGGTCAGCATAGTGGTTAATCAAGCCCTGCCTGGGCCGGTCTCCAATGCATGGAGGCTGGCACATTTTTCACCCATTGAGGGCGCAATCCAGTTATACTTCATCCGAGGATGTATCTTCTATTATTTCCTGTACCAGTTTTTAATACTTGTTTTTGAATAATGAGCAAGGGGTCAAGTAAAGATTTGAAAGTGCCGCCCCATATAATAATACCATAGGCTACTGTAAATGAGCCTCAACAAATGCATAGTATACCAATTTAAATTTGTTAATGTTTAAAATGTCATTTAATTGTTTGAAACGTATACCATCCTGCTTAGTTTATTTTTGACTGTGATTA
This sequence comes from Flexamia atlantica, assembly GCA_035578135.1. Classification (NCBI taxonomy): domain Eukaryota; kingdom Metazoa; phylum Arthropoda; class Insecta; order Hemiptera; family Cicadellidae; genus Flexamia; species Flexamia atlantica. Next base: position 1,790,115 of record JAQJVK010000010.1, read on the forward strand.
TGTGTTTTTTCACCTCAAATTTAAATCGAAAGTAACACCTGAATATTTGTGTAATAATTAACTCGTTCGATAGTGAGACAAGGACACACAGTCACAGTTTAGCACATAGATCGAACGAAATTACCACGCCGCGCCAACGCCGCGTTGTGCCGTTTGAAAGCGCCCATAAGGTTACATATAACTCCGAATCGCACAGCCCCTTGTCGCACGCCAGCAGCTTTGTAAAAATCGCAACATGTGAAAGGGGACTTTCCTACTAAATGACTGGGTTTTAGAGGTGGATATTATTTTTAATAATTTTTTAAAATAACCTTGGCCTATATATTTTTAAGAAGCAAACTGAATTTCATTTTAAAATGCTATAAAATCATTAGTTGGGTTTAATTAGCATGCATTTTGTGTTATGAACCTGATAAGTTGTCAGGTTTTGCAACTTGTCATGTTGTAAATTTCCTGTTTGTTTTATTTTAAATTTGATCTACAAAAAAATTTTTGTTATTTTATAATTTTTTACTGGAAATAAATGAGTTTGTAGCGCTCTTCGTTAAGCTGGCACTTTTTTACTTCTATCAGTCAGTTTTGTGGAAGTGATTTAATGTGAGCTGATGGCTCACGGCAAAATGAAATTTAGTTTTTTAATGGTTTCTGAAGTTATTGCATTTGTAGGCTTTTTCCAAATTAGATACTCATGAAAAGCCAGAAAATCAGTTTAGAAGGCTCATTTTCAGTCTTGAAAATTAAACTTATGATATAAAACTTGAAATTTCATATTGTTATATCAACATGGCTATTTAAAAATATCTTAAAATGTTACATTCTGATTAATTGATTTGATTATTTCCTCCGATCCTTTGCAGCTACTTCCATAATGGAGGGGGAGGCTACTACTCTACGGGGGTTAAACGTCTTCTTTTTCGACCTAGGTCACATCGTAACCATATTCTTTATGTCCTACCAAGGATAAGCATCGCCTACAGTATGCTTTCTTCTGTGGTTTTACAAAGCAGTTCATTCCAGAGATGGGTACTTCCTTCGACTGATGCAGAGCTTGTTGCCATTATGATCACCATGATTTTGGATTATATAAACATATTACAATTTTTAAGAATTTTTAAAAGCAAACCGTTACTGATTAAATCTATAATTTCACTTATGTCTCCAATCCTTTGAACGTTTTGTTAGACGCATTTCGGCACTAGGCCATCCTCAGTATACAGTAGACCCCCTCTTAACCGACCTCGTTTTAACCGACGATCGGATTATCCGCCTTTGCTGGTCAAATATCAAAGATCGTTTTAACTGACCCTGTTTTGAGAACAGTTTGGTTTAACCACCCTTTTCTAGGAATTGAAGGGCCAGAGGGAAGAAGGGGCAAAGTCACTTTGACCAAACTTTTCAGGGGAGACAATTTAAGGTTAATTTTTGGATATACGCTTTAATAAAACAAAAAATTATAAATTCCGTCACTGAATAAGTTACCTTAATAATTTTAAAATCTTAATATATTAATAAAACTTAATTGTATTCACTCCTTTGCATGAGAAAGTACATAATTGAAAATCTTAACAATCTGGAAGAGGGAAAAAGGAACAATGTGCAGGACTAGTCCCCTTTTTCCCTCTTCAAGTTAACTTTTAATGTGTCATAGGATGGTATTATAGGTAAAATTTTGAAAACTGCATTAAAATCAAGAACATAATTTATTAAATGTGTAAGAACTATGCCATTTAAGGTAAAAATTGTTTTGCTTCTCTTAAAAATGAATGGCCCTCATTCTGGATTGGCAGTATTTTTTTCTTGTCTCTCTTTTTTTTCTCTTTTTTGACTTGCCTCGTTGTTGTGTAGCAGTCCTTTGCTTGCAAAAAGTAATCCTTTGCTTGCATTTTACTGCAGAATTTTGAAAGATGTACCAGAAAAATGTACCAAAGTAACCTGTTTCACCACTGACAGACAACAACAAAACAAACACTGCCTTCAGAATCATCTGCGATTCATATCAGCAACTGATTAACTAGCAAATATTTTATTTGTATTTAAAATATAATGCTTCTAAGGTGTAAATACTTATATAATCAACTGAGGTATTATATAACAACAATAAAAGTCACGGTTAATTAGGATCTTCATCGTTAAATTGCTGAATACAACCGCGTTTAGTTGTGGACTTGACTCCTTCTTTCCCCGCGCTGGACTCAACCCCTTTTTCCCTTTGGGACCGAGTTTTCAAACCATTATTTTAAGGTGACTTGACCCGTTTTTCACACAAATTATTATATCATGTGAATGTACTCGTCAAGAGCTACAAAAATCCATCAATAACTCAATTTCGAAAAAAATGTGACTGCCCCTTTTCCCTCTGGCCCTTCAATTGCGGCATTTTCGATCCCATGCAGGGCGATGGGAAAGTAACGCTCAACTACACAGGTTGTTACAGGTTAAAATATTTTGAGTACAGCACATTAAAATCGTACACTATACGCACATCAGTGTACAGGGTATGATAAAGGTCTGTGAGTTTTCGTTTGTTTTGACCGTGTTTTGGGGTTATTTCTGACAATTCTACAGGAATTATTCTGGAATACGGGTTAAAAATTGTAGTTGATTTTCTTAATAATCCACAAATCGCTTTAGAAGGATGTTAATAGAACCCTAAATAAATAGAACTTTTAATTTTTACATATTTAGGGAATTACCCGTTTTAACCGACCTTTTAAGTCGTCCGACTTATGTCTGGTCCCGTTGGGGTCGGTTAAGAGGGGGTCTACTGTATCAACACTTGCAGGTTCAGTAGTTCCTTATCTTCTGGGCTCCTCTGACATTGATCCAAAGATACGTCAGTTTATTTTAAATTGGTGATTTTTTACACATAACACATACACAACAAAAAATACAAAAACATTATATACTAGATTGCGCACACATTTGGGAGCAGGCTCAGAACTCAAGTTCCCAAACGTGTGCGCACGTCCCGTATTTAATGTTTTTGTATTGCGTGTTTTGTGTATGTGTTATGTGTAAAAAATCACCATTTTAAAATAAACTGACAACTTTGGATCAGTGTCAAAGGAGCCAAGAAGATAGAGAACTAGTGAACCTGCAAGTGTTGATATACTGAGGATGGCCCTGTGCCGAAACACGTGTAAGAGCTCGTTTAAAGGATTGAAGACGTACTGTAAGTAAAATTATAGCTTCATAAAACATTAACTGCAGCTACAAATTGTTCATCATGTTATTGTTTACCTTGTTATATAAGTATTATCAGGGAGTGGCATGTTGATTTGGCAGCGTTCATCAATTGATACAATCTCATACCGTTGAAGCGGGGGCGGAGGGGGAAGCAGCCTTGCCTCCTGTCGAAGCGGGGGTGGAGGAGGAAGCAGCCTTGCCTCTTGACGAAGCGAGGGCGGAGGGGGAAGCAGCCTTGCCTCCTGACGAAGCGGGGGTGGTGGGGGAAGCAGCCTTGCCTCCTGACGAAGCGGGGGCGGAGGGGGAAGCAGCCTTGCCTCCTGACGAAGTGGGAGCGGAGGGGGAAGCAGCCTTGCCCCCTGACAAAGCGGGAGTGGAGGGGGAAGCAGCCTTGCCTCCTGACGAAGCGGGGGTGGTGGGGGAAGCAGCCTTGCCTCCTGACGAAGTGGGGGCGGAGGGGGGAGTAGCCTTGCCTCTTGACGAAGTGGGGGCAGAGGAGGAAGCAGCCTTGCCTCCTGACGAAGCGGGGGCGGAGGAGGAAGCAGCCTTGCCTCTTGACGAAGTGGGGGCAGAGGAGGAAGCAGCCTTGCCTCCCGAGACCTGCAATAACTTTAAAATTAATAATTTCATGAAAGTTAAATTTTAAACCCACAACAAATCAAGAAAGGTTTTAGTGATAATTAAGTTCACACTGATTACATATTAACAAGGTTGTTCAATCAATTGTCTAACTTTTTCAGGTTCTAAGAGCTTTTAAGGGATTACACAGGGCTCGGACATCTGTCTTTGAGGGAGACGAACATGCACTCGAATGTGAGTTATGACTTAGAAAAGCTGGTTTGATTAATACATTTTAGTTAATTTACAACATTAGTAATCTTTAGAAGAAAAATAATTAATAAAATTTTTTTGTGGGAATTATTTTTTTTAACGCTTAAATAAAAGTACTTGGTGGACTGAGCCTTCCTCAGTCTCATTTATTTTTTGTTCACCAGTCGATTTAAGTATTATGTAAAACATTTCAGTGTCATAATGTTTATAAATACTTCTTTTATTGCCCCACGCAATCTTTATCCCACAAGCTGTATTGCTCCCAGATTACTGTATTTTGGAAAAACTGTTGTGTTTGCTTTATTTGTTTACATTTTCTTAGTTTATTTTGATAATAGTATGGTATCCCATAAAGCTCAAAGTTACATTTTTAACCCTCCAGAGGTCGCTTAAAATTATAAACGTCGTCTCTCGCTCAAGGAGGTTTCGTCCAGGTTTTAAATAATGCACAAAATGTATTCTTAATACTTAAATTGTTTGAAATAAAAATAGAATATGAGAAAAAATAGTTTTCACGCTCTATCTCTGCAAAAAAGGAGTGAAAACTGCAAAGTTAGTATAAGAATGTAACTATTATTATAAAAAATATTGTAACGCTCACGGAGGTTTCCTCAAGGTATCGATCGAAAATGCTCACGGAGGAATCTTCCGGAAACTCAGGACATCGCTCACCAAACTGACCTGAGTCGGTAAAATTGGAGGGCAGGGCGGTCAAATGCTTTAGGAGGGAGGGGCAACAGCTACACAAAAGGACAGCGCTGCCAACCCCAAGATAATTATTTCCCACTACAACAAAAATTAACCCGGAGGATTCCTCCGCTTAGCGTCCCCTCGAGGTTTAACAGTTTAAAATTCATTATGTTACTTTATTAGACTTTCTATGGCCAAGTAACCTGCATAGAACACATTTTTGAGTCAGAAATTAGTTATTTCTAGACGTTGAAGGAATAAGACGCTTCGGTTATTATTTTGAGCCGTTTTCGAGATAATTGTGCAATCAAGCAAGTAATCAGACATTGCTCCCTTAGTATTATAGAACAAAAAGTTATACATAAAAAATAAAAAGTAAATTGATCTCAAACAAAGAAATTTCACATAAAAAATTCAATACCAGGTAAGGGGTTTTGTATAAGGTGGCAAAAATAAAATTATGGGTTTGGGAAAGTCAAAACAGTTCAACAAAAAGATGATGAGATGGTACTTCTACTGGCAAGTTTCTCACCCTCTATGACCTCGCTTTGTGCAACTCGAGTTTTGATGAACTTGTTGTTTCTCCTTCATTGTGTGGCCATTTTAAACAAGGTTTGAGTGTAATAATTAATGAGTCGCATTGTTCAAATCTCCTCGGCTAGCCTGTCCTGTCTGTACCATCACTAAAGGGTGCCTACTGAAGAGTTACTAGGGGCCGGAAGAATTTCACAGGCTTTGGGACTGATCTCAAATAGTACTGACTATCTAAGAAAACATTTTTGATATTAAAAAGTGATGTAAATACCTGCTTTAATGGTAATCCATTGGTAGACGTAATGCTACTAGTTTCAACTTCTACATGAAGTCATCTTCAGGCTTACAAGGATGGTTGTTATGTTGTCATCTTCAGAAGTTGAAACTAGAGCGGCGGGCACTGTCAACTGTCAGGAACAAACTTGCCGAGCACAGCGCTGTGATAGTGAAGGCGGACAAAGGAAACTCAATTGTGGTCATGTACAGCGATGACCATGTAAACAAAGTCAAGACCTTCATAAATAACAACAATAATTATTAGGCTATTCTAGTCACTCTGTAATTTCTATATCTTTGTTACATTTATTTGTGATTATTTGTAATTGAAATTGCACTTATGTACACTATTATTTATCTATACATACTGTTTTTGTTATTATTAATTGCTTGTTTTGTATAATGGCGTTGCCGTGGAGAATGAATAAATAAATAAACAGCATTGAAACTTTGAGAAAAAACCCCACACTTAAAAACACCAGACTTATTAATAAGGCCATTTCTGAAAGTAAACATTCGTTATCAAGTAGCGAAATAATATCATTAAAAGTTACTAATCCCCGAGCCCCAATCCTTAGAGGTCTCCCAAAAATTCATAAACCCGACATACCAATAAGATCTTTGGTTAACTTTATACCATCGCCAGCATATAAAGTTGCTAAGAAATTGGATAAAATAATAAGGAGAGAAATTGAGTTGGAAAATAACCACAGCATTAAGAATAGTTTAGAGTTGACTGACAAAATTAAAGAGCACCCAGTAAAAGCAAACCACAGATTAGCTTCTTTTGATATAATCAATCTGTACACAAATGTACCTGTCCAGGAAACTATATCTTTACTACATCAGAACCTCATTAAAAATTTTAGTTTATCATCTGATTCAATAGAAGAGCTGATAACACTCATCACAGTTGTATCGAAACAGAATAATTTCCAATTTCAGAACCAGTTTTACTATCAGAAAGAAGGACTGGCAATGGGTTCCCCCCTCTCCAGTATCCTAGCTGAAGTGTTTTTAAACCACTTAGAGAATAAACATTTATTTTCTGCAGCCACCATTTTAAAAATAAAATGCTTTTTATTTCAGATACGAAGACGATACAATTGTCCTCTTCAATGACAGTAGTAGACAACTATGTTTACTTAACACCTACTTATGTAACATTCATAAGAATTTTAAGTTCACGTTAGAAGAAGAGAATAATAACATATTAAACTTCCTTGAACTCACCATAATGAAACAAATTGACTGTTTGGCATTTAAAATGTACAGGAAACCAACATGCACTGACCAAACTATACATTCAAATTCACATCACCCGCACTCACAAAAGCTAGCTGCATATAATAGTTCTGTCCACAGGCTGTTGACCGTACCTATGAACAAAACTGATTATGATGAAGAGGTAAAAATAATCAAACACATTGCCGTCTCTAATGGGTTCAGAGGTGCTATGGTCGATAAGCTGATAACGAAGCATAAAAATAAAAATAAAAATGATAAGGGAACAACTGAACAAAAAACCTTTGTTTCTGATGAGTACGGCAATTTCTTAAGCAGTAAATTAAAAAATGAATTGGCTAAAAATAATATAACCGTCTCATTCAAGACCACAAATAAGCTCTGGTCTTTATAAAGGAGAGGCCACTTACAACGGAACCAATTTATGAGGAATCGGAAGTTTATAAGATTAGTTGTTCTGATTGTACAAAATACTACATTGGCCAAACTTCACGCTCCTTTTTAAACAATTTAAAGAGCATTTGCCAGAGAAAACCATGGCCCCGCAGACTTCCAGTTATGCAGAACACCTAATTTCATCCAATCATAACTACAAAAATATAAACAGCAATATGAATATTTTACATTTTTCCAAAGACCGAACTCAGATAAACACATTAGAGGAATTTGAAATTTATAAAGCAGTCAAATCGGATGAGGAAAATATACTTAACGATCAACTGTCTTTCTCTTCAAATTTTATTTATGATACAGCTATTAGATCATCAGAGGGGGGGGGCAAGGGGAAGAAAACCTGAACAGATAAGAAGATAAAGGAGTGCGATGCATTGTTTCCACATTGACCACCGGCAGTCTAGACTCTGATACCGCTGAGATCGCGTTGCCCTTTATTAAAGCTAGGCCTAGTTCGTTGTGTGTCAAGTGTATTCGTCGTGTCCATGCAATATGTGTATTTTTTAAATCAATTGACGACAATCTTCAACTTCTGAAGATGAAAACATAACAACCATACTTGTAAGCCTGAAGATGACTTCATGTAGAAGTTGAAACTAGTAGCATTACATCTACCATTGGATTACCATGAAAACTGGTATTTACACCACTTTTTACTATTTATTGGTATCCGGAGGCTAAAATTCCAAAAACTTTTGATATATTACTGTCCGACGTAAAAACATTGTTCAAACAAGTAAAACCTCAAATTACAAAACTGTTAATGGTGAGATCGTTTCATCCCTTAAAATAATCAGTGTAAATCTTTCTTTTGCATTATGAATGAGAAAACAACAGTTTAGAGTTTTGATGGACCAGCTACCACAGAGCCATGTTAGGATTGGGGGGAGTCTGTAGAGGTGCTGAGCTGAGGGGGTGATGTGGGAGGGGGGGTGTGGCCGAGAAGTTGGGTCTGCGGAATAATTTACCTCTTGTCAATTGTTTGGATTGTGGATGAACAGTCCTCTTGGATTGTTTTAGCTGGTGGATTGTGGTCAAGGATGGTGCACACAGTGTAGTTGCACACAGTTCATACACAGCAGCAGCAGGCGTTTTTCAACTCAGGGGAGGCAGTCATGCCAGCTTAAAGACCATCCATAGATGTTAAGATGTTGTTACTTACTGATCCTAATTATTGGTCCCGTATAGATTTACTTACTATTGGAACGGTCAAAATAACAATTTCTTTTTCAAGAGAAAAATTTGTATAGCCTAGTTACATTATTATTAACATGGATTTTACGAGGACAGGGCTTGTGGAATCTAAAGATTGTGGTCAAAGCTGGTGGTCTGAAGTCTGTTGTAGGGTCTAAGGATTGTAGTCAAAGCTGGTGATCTGAAGACTGGTGTAGGTTTTAGGATTGAGTTCAAAGCTGGTGGTCTGAAGGCTGTTGTGGGGTCTAAGGATTGTGGTCAAACCTGTTGGTCTGAAGTCTGATGTAGAGTCTAAGGGTTGTAGTCTGGATTGAAGCCGTTGTGAAATCTAAGGATTTGTGGTCACAGGTGATGGTCTGAAGGCTGGTGTGGGGTCTAACGGTATGTCCTGAGTGCACGCCGGTTCCGATTCCGATTCAGTTTCAGATTATCGGCGCCTGTTTAGGCTGAATCACATTTTTTTGTAGGTGGCCATAGTGGAGGCATGAAAGGCTTCGCCGACTCGGCGAGTAGGCAATAGATTTGCCAATGTTGCGTACATACATTGTTTTACCACAGCTAATGTATATTGACTATACAGCTACATTATAGTGTAATAAATACCTGATTTAATAATGTAATTAATTACTTTACATGGCATATTGGTAATTTAGGAGGCCTCTGCGGGTAAGATGTCTGAGAGTGGTAGAAAAACACGAAGCAATTATTTTATAATGGTAAACGTCAGCAAAGTAATCTTGACAACAAAGATAATTTATGCTCGCAAATTCGACATAGTCAGGATTTAATTTGTGTATTTTATCTCAAGTCTTTCTAGTTCGTGAAAATCAACAAAAAATATATTGAGATAGTGCGATAAGCAGATAAGGAATCAACAATGGACTTTCAAAAAACTGGAGGCGCATGAGGTACGGTCGACTGTCGACTCTCAACCACAAGCACACAGTGTATACGTGAAAAACCAAAGTTCTCGGTTTGCCCATTTCCCCTTGGTAGGTGTCAAATTTGTGAGATTCTGTGTGATGATATTTATTAACTGGGTAGCACTCTGGTGAGGCCACGTTGGATAGGGAGAAAAAAGTTAATTCTACTGTGCTTACAAAAATGAAAATTTGATGATAATTTTAATATCAATTTTATATCTAGTTTTACAGTGAAATTAAGTATTTCAATTCTCAATTGGGAGCTTCCGGGGTGGGGGTTTAATAGCCGTAACTAAGGAATTTTACTCTTATACGTGATTATTTTAGCTCTCTCATTCATAACCTATAATTTGTTATTTGACTCTGTCGCTGTAACCTTAAAGTTCTATTATTTTCATTTCAGATCAGAATAAGTTTTAGTATTTATGACAAACTAAAGTTTGAAACTAGAAGGCTTATTTCACTTCACCTTCGACAACACAAGCTCTTGTGCGATGGTTTTGGTTTTCCAACATTTGACTAAACAATATCTCTTTGTGAATGATTAAAGAATTCTGTACAATATTATTTACTATAGCAACAATGTATCCATCTCACAATTTAATATATAAATTGAGAGGTTATAAAAATGCTCTCTATCATGAGGGAGGCAAATAAGCGCTTTTTACGGAATCTGTTTCTGCAACCGGAGTGAATAATACATTCTGGTCCGCAGGCGCCTGCACGCAAGCTCAGCTTCTGGCGGCCCGTTAAAATTAGTGTCATTCCTGTCGCCGAAAATCTGAATCTGAATCTGAGTCGGAATCGGCGTGCACTCAGAACGTACCGTAAGGATTGTGGTCAGCGCTGGTGCTGAACTGAAGGCTTTTGTGGGGCCTAAGGATTGTAGTCAAAGCTGGTTGTCTGGAGGCTGTTGTGGGGTCCAAGGATGATAACAACCTTAAAAATATGCTTAAGGAAGCAAATAGAACCAGGCCCAGCGACAGGATTTTCGGGCCCCTGTGCAATCTTCGAGCCTGGGCCCTGACGACCTTTTTTTACATTTTTTGTGTGCTTTTAGGCCTCTTTTCAGCCGTTCTGGGCCCTTTTTTGCTGTTTCTGGGCCCCCTGCAAGCCCAGGCCCGGGCCCCTATGTATTTGCCCCCCCCTGTCGCCGGCCGTGAATAGTACAGTACAATTAAATCAGTGTGTTGCTCAAACACCCAGAACGTACAGTAATAAGCATTAACTATTAGGGTGGGTCGAAAAACAAAATTTTGGAATTTTGAATCGTAATAGGTTTCAAAAGTTGCATAATAGCGTGTAGAATACTGAAGAAAAACTTCAAAAAAATCATTAACATCTTCCGTTGCGCAATGACCTTGAAGTTTAACATGTAAAACTCCGTAAGAGAATTAGTGAAAAATCGTAATTCGGTTTATGCTGGATATTGATAATCGTACAAAAGATTGGCCATGAAAAATGAAAAGAGCTCTTTAAAACAGTTTGAAAATTGGTATAATTTGTGCAAATAGGCATCAGAATGATTGATTTAATATAAGCCAAAAACTTGAAAAAATGCCTAAATAAGGGATTTTTAGAAGGCCATAGATCGATAATACTGTTGCCTATTTGGACATATTATATCATTTTTTTAATGTTTAAAAGAGCTCTTTCCATTTTTCATGGCAAATATTTTGTACCATTATCCATCCCCGCATTAACCAAATTAAGATTTTTCAAGGTCATTGCTCAACCGGAAGATCTTATATGATTTTTTTGAAGTTACTTTTTTCAGTATTCTACATGCTATTACGCAACTTTTGAGACCCATTACGATTCAAAATTCAAAAATTTTGTTTTTTCCACCTACCCTAATAACTATATCCTTCACTCTCAATCTATCTTGTTAACAGGAGACAGCCTATACACATGAATATACATGATAAATATGTATTGTGTGCATTGTTGATATGATTTATGGAATACTGCAATGAAAATTAAAGCACGATACTTAAAAGATAGCCCTCTTGATGTAATTTACAAGGTTCAGTAGACCCCCCTCTTATCCGGATATCTTTTAACTGGACATCGGTTTACTGGACTAATCTCGACAATAGTAACATCTATTTAACCAGACAATTTTTATTAAAACATCGGTTTAACTGGACGTAATTGGCAGGAAATGAACGATACTATATTGACGATTCTTGTGGGAATATATTTGAGATCAGTAATGACGTGTATGAATACTATGCTCTCTTAAAGTTAAGTATAATACGTTTTTGAGTGTTTGAGGAACAGTATTGATGAATGATGTGGGAAATATATAATAGACCAATTATCGTAAAATATCTAATTTTTTATGTTTGGATTTAATACTTAAATTAGGAAATGTTGGTTTAAAACCCGGTCAAAATTTTATATCAAACTTCCTGTAGAAAATCGTGCAGAAGTATCTTACAATAAATTCAAATTGAAATTCTTTTGAGGAATTCGTAGTGTAAATATGGCCAGGGCCGGATTTACGATTTTGCCGCCCATGGGCCAAAGCATTTCGCCGCCTCTCCTCCCAAACGTGACAATTTTCAAGAACTCACCATGCGTAATTTGGAGGGGGAGGGCACTTGCTCCGCCCAATAATTTGGGATTACAATTTATTAGCTAAACCTAAATATTGTCTTACATTTAAAACATAATGCACATAAATATACAACATGTGTGGCCTTTAAATATACAACATGTGTATATTTTTTTAATAAAAATTATTAATGCTGTGTCATGGTGGTACTCAAATGTAAAATTCTGCAATAAGGAGCAAGAAGAGAATCATATTGAAGAACCTGTTATCTTCAAGAAGTCATACTCTGCGATAGAATTGAATACTGATCAGCATGAGGGATCTGATTTGACAGCTGAGCAAGTTAATATAGAAGTAATTAAGGAGAACATGGCAGAAGTAATAAATAAGTTTCGAAATGACCCATCTACAGCTTTTGTGCATTGCATATCGTCAGACTTTGGTGAACCTAGACAAATGAGTGCGGGGGTTGCAGTGACATTCAAAAAATATTTTGGTAAGCCATTAGCCTCTCACTGCATCGGGTCTCATCTTGCATGCCAGAAGTTTGGGGAAGGAGCTGTTGTATATAGTTTACTAACCAAACCAAAGTTTAATGGGAAACCCAATGATCTCGACTATAACTTGGCTTTTCAACAGTTTCAAGAGGATTTCCAAAAAAATCATTTAAAACAATTGGTGTGCCCTCCTCTTGGTTGTGTACGGGATAATATCCCTCTTCAGCATTTTATCACCAAAATTATTGCTTTCCAGAAATCAACGAGAGCTGCAGTTAAAATAATAACTTATGATGAAAGTGCAAAAAGAGTTTTAAGAAGAGGACTCAATTTTGAAGATTTTTTAAAACAGTTGTGCAATTTTATTGAAATAGAGACTTCCAATAGTTTTGTCAAATCAACCAACTATCTCCCTCCTTCATTAACACCAGTTCCCGCTGAAAAAGATCTGTTCCACACTTCAGCAGATAGTAACCAGTCTACACCGCTGCAGTCAAAAAACTCTGTATTCGTGGCCCAGAAGGTTACTTAGAAAGTAGTACTAATAATATGGATGGCAAATCTGATACAGCAAAATGTAACAGTATATTAGGCCTAACGATTATGCATCAAAATGTTCAATATTTGGAGACTCGATTAAATATTTTGAAAATCAACTTGGAAGAAATTCAACCACACATATTGGCTCTATCTGAACATAAGATGCCCTCAGCAGAAATCCAACTTTTAAATATTCCAAATTATTCTGTAATTTCCTATTTTTCCAGATTAAAATCTAAGGGTGGGGGGTTTATTATTTTGGCTAAGAACAGTATAAAAATTAGAAAGATTTGTTTCCCTGCTGTGGAGGATTTGTTATCTGAGAAAATATTCGAATGTTGCCTGGCAGAAGTATTTTTAGATGATTTTTTATTTGTGTTAGCATGTATTTACAGATCTCCTCAAAACTGTTTAGTGGAAGGTTTTTTGGAAAAGTTTGATGTTTTATGTGGTACTTTAAGTGATAAATTTAGGAATATAGTTATAGCTGGGGATTTCAATATTAATGTACTTAAACAAGATGCAACATATAAAAAATTTGTTAATGTTTTAAAGGCGTATAATTTGAGTTATAAAGTTGATTTTCCCACAAGGGTTGTGTCAGGTTCAAAAACGGCAATAGATAATTTTGTTGAATATAGTTATAGCTGGGGATTTCAATATTAATGTACTTAAACAAGATGCAACATATAAAAAATTTGTTAATGTTTTAAAGGCATATGATTTGAGTTATAAAGTTGATTTTCCCACAAGGGTTGTGTCAGGTTCAAAAACGGCAATAGATAATTTTGTTACCAATATTACGAGTAGAAATTTAAAAATATCTGGCATTATAACTCTAGTTTCAGATCATGATTCACAAACCATGGAAATATTAGGCTTAAAATCTGTAAATAGACATATAACAAAAAAACAAACTAGGAAATTCACAAAAGATAATATGGAATTGTTTTTTATTACTTATCTAAAGAATGCTGGTCAGAGGTTTTTCTAGCAACTGTAATTGACAAATATGATGTTTTCCATTCAGTTTTTATGTATTATTTTGAAATTTGTTTTCCTAAAGTTAGTATTGTAGAAAAAGGTGTTACTGCCAATCAATGGATTTCTAACGATGTTAGGTGTAAGAAGAAGAATTTAATTGAGTTGGAGCAAAAACTTAGGATTTCAAATGATGATGGATTAAAATTGAAAATTAAAATGCTAAGACGAGATCTTAATGCTCAAATGATTAATGAAAAAAAGTTGTACTTTGATAATAAAATTTCCAGATCCACTAATAAATCTAAGTTGACTTGGCAGATTGTAAGTTCCGAATTAAGGAATAAGCCGAGAGCTGCAGATAATATTGAGTTAACTATAAATGGTTCCAAGCATTCAAATCCTATTGAAGTGAGCAATCTTTTCAATAATTTTTTTGTCAATGCAGTCGAGAACATTGTATTTCCACATATACAACCAAATAATTCTATAAACAAAATGTACAACGAACCTTCAACTAATACACCAGCTTTCAAATTTCAACAGATCAACGAAAAAGATTTAGAGAAAATAATCATGGCTTTTGAAAACAAATTCTCCACTGGTGTAGATGAGGTCCCAATTACTGTAATCAAACAATCTTTCCACTTAATTTCAAAACCACTTTCCCATGTTATAAATTCATCACTTATATCTGGTTATTTTCCAGATAAACTTAAAATTGCAAAAGTAATACCAATATTTAAGAAGGGGAGTAAATTAGATCCTGGGTGTTATAGACCGATATCATTAATTCCTTCATTTGCAAAAATATTTGAAAAAGTAGTATATAATCAGCTTGCAAAATATTTAGAAGATAATAATTTGTTAGATCAGCAGCAGCATGGCTTTAGATTGGGGAAATCAACCATCACAGCCAGCGTAAATTTTATTGAATCAATAATTGACTCTGTGGATGGTGGTGATAAAGTAATTGGCATATTTTTAGACCTCACAAGAGCCTTTGATAGTGTATCACATGTAAAATTGTTGGAATGTCTTAGTAATATGAATATCAAAGGGAAAGAGCTATCCTGGTTCACTTCTTACTTAAATAAGAGACAACAATATGTGGAAATACAAAGTATATCATCTCATCCGACTAGTAAATTTCAATATAAACAAAGATTTGGTTCAAAATTTGAAACAATTCAACATGGGGTCCCACAAGGTTCTAATCTAGGACCACTCCTCTTCTTGTGTTACCTTGGGGGATTTCCTGGATCTTTTCAGGGAAATACCTTTGTGTGTTTGTATGCTGATGATGCAAACATAACAATTTCAGGAAAAACTAAAGATGACATTGAAATTACATCATTTATTAACTTATCAAAAGCAAAACAATTTTTAACTAACCACAATCTTTATCTAAATCCAAATAAATCTAATTTTATCTCATTCTCCACTAAACAAGCAAGATCTAAATTCACTCCCGAGATCGTAATTGATAAAGACAGATTAAATCAAGTAGATTCAACAAAATTTTTAGGTCTTGTAATTGATGAAAATTTAAGTTGGGACGAACACATTGATTTCATTTTGAAAAAAGTTTCATCAGGTCTGTATGCTTTGCGACAGATGGCTAAAGTTTCTAACATTAATACCTTGAAAACCATTTATTTTGCATTGATTCATTCTCATTTGGCATATGGCATAAGCATTTATGGAGCAACAACCAAAAACAATTTGGACACTTTATTATTGCTACAAAAAAAAGCTTTAAGAATTATTTTTAATTTAAAAAGAACAGTTTCAGTAAAACAGTATTTCTCAGATATTGGTATTTTAACAATATATGGCTTATATATTTTTGAAACAATAATGTATGTAAAACAAAACCCAACTCCCATTGTGAACAGTCATCAGTATAGCATGAGGGTTCATGGGAGGGTGGAGCAACACCGATTATAATTTTATGAAAAGAAAACTCATTTCATAGGTAATAAATTTTTATTTCATTTGCCTAAATGTTTTTTAGAAGAAAACAACTTAATAAAATTTAGAAAACAATTGAAAGAATATATTTTACAGCTTTCGCCTTACTCATTTGATGATTTTTGGAACAATAAAGAAATAAAACAGTCTAATTTATTATTTAATATTTTGAATTTAAAATTTTGAGTACCTCAATAGATTAAGTTAAAATCTAAGACACTATTCTATGTACTTGTACATTATAATGAATAAAGAATGTTTGACTTTGACTTTGACTTTGAATGATATTTGTGATTATATATATGTCTGCTGATGCCAGCTGGCGAAAGGCCTCACAAAATAAAATTATACAAATATTGTGGTCTTTTCCAATGTTAAAATTCGTCAACAGGACTGAAAAATGTATTTAATTTGCGGCCAAAAAAATCTCATGGTCGCATTGCTGCGGTCTAAAATTCTCTCGATTGTTTCGCTGTGATCATCTCTCGGCCAGTTCGAGGCTACTATAGCTTCATTATCGCCTTCTTTTTATTTCGGCCGTTTCATTGTCTCTCAGTTATCTTCTTCCTTTTAGGAAAACTTCACTAAAAGTCGGGAAAAAGTAATGAAATTAAACATTTGGTCGGGAATTTCAATATTTATTTGAGTTAGAACGAAATGAAATATAGCCGTTTTCACCGTTGGTATCGTCATCGCGCAAATCTCTCGATCTAATCACAACAAACAAATATTTCGGTAATATTGTGGCCGGATACCAGTTGTTTACATCGCAACTGGAAAATTTCTCGGTAGTTTTGCGGCTGGAAAATTGCCTGCTTGTATCGCTGTCGACAGATCTCTTGGTCGCATTGCAGTCGACAAGTCGCTCGCTTTTTTCGCGATCGTCGCACATATTGGTCATGTCGTGGCCGAAAAATCGGTCGTTTTACAGTGGTTGGCACGCATGTATCTCGGTCATTTTGTGGCAGACAATCTGTCGCTCTTTTGAAGGAGGCATCATTTCACTGATAGTGAGTTTTTTAAATAGTCGGGAGGTGTAAGAAAAAAGTTGGAAAAATATATGTGAAATCTAGTAAACAACCTGCTTTGGTTTTGCGACAACAGGCAAATTTACCGGTCATATTACGGCAATAACAGCTCATGTTTAGGCTGTATCGTGGCCTGCGAACATGGGTTGTTTAAAAAAAAACTCTTAGTCGTATAGTGGCCATAAATTGGTCGGTTCTATAGCAGTCATCAAACCAGTAAGTTGTATTGCATGCGAAAAATCTCTATCGTGTTTTGAGACAAATACCTCAAATATTTGCAGCCGACGAATCTTTGGTAGTATTACAAGACAAGTCTTTAGAATTTTTAGCGATCGGCGAAATTCCGCAGCATAAATAAAATCTAACGCAGCAATAAAATCTAACGGTTGTATCGCAGCCGGTAATCTCGGTTGTATCATAGTGGACGTAATAGTTAAATCTCTTGGTGGTACTGTATCGCAACCGCGTCAAACTCTCAGCTGTAAAACTGTTGGTAAAACTCTCGGACATTTCGTGGCCGTCAATTCGCATATATTTTTTACAAAAATAAACATATTGCCCTCCTTCTTATGATCCAATTCCACCATTAACCCGAAAAAATGGTATAATCTCAGCGCCAGCGCCCAGGCCAATAAAATAAGCTTTCGCACCTTTGAGTACATCGACTGCTGCCCTTCCGCGCCAGTGACGCACTAAGCAAAATAGTGGTGTATTTTGATATAAAAAAATTATCTAATGTACCTACTAAAAAACTTCTTTATATAATTAATAGGCCTATTAATTTATAAATCTGATAGAAAACAAAAAAATTGCATAAAACGTTCTACATTATTTTAGCAAATTTTTAACTGGCCTTAAAAATTTGCCGCCCTGGGCCCAGGCCCATGTGGCCCATGCCTAAATCCGGCCATGAATATGGCTTTTACTATAGCTGGTAAGGGCAAACTTGTTTTACATATTCTTGTTGGAAATTTTATATACACGATGATACATCACCGTGTTATTTTTTGTGACGATATTTTTGTACATTATGTTATGTGCTAATTGACAAATAAAGATGTTTTGAATTGAATGGAATTGGTTTAACTGGAAAACCCATTATCTGGACAGGCTTCTGTCTCTAGGGGTCCGGATAAGAGGCAGTCTACTGTATTTCTGACAAAATTGGAAGAATAAAAAAGTTTTTTTTTTATTGTTGCAGATTTTTCCTGTTTGACTAAAATTGGAACGGAAAAATAAATGTAGCTAGCTCATCAGACCGATAATGGGTCCGTGTGGCCATGTTAAAAATGTCTAACTTACATCTTAGACATTTCAAAATCTCTAATGCAGTTGTGTTAACTGGTGAGAACAAAAATTAAAAATTAAATCAAATTAAAGTGAGTAAAAGGAGCCAAAATTTATCATTGCAGCCATTATTAAAAACCGAGATAGACCCTTAATTTTATTTAATAAATAATCTTAATCACTTACAAGAAATACAATTAAAAATCTATTTCTATTAGAAGGGCAAATTATATTGAACTAATTTGAACATTAATGCCAGCATTAATATTAATAGCTGTTGCATTATCCTCATTGAAAGTTCTTCACAACGTGAAGAACGCTTTCAACTCCGCCAGGTGGAGCGATATTTTGTGAGCTCTAGAGCATACAGAAGTCCCCTCCTACCTCCTGCGTATGATAGAAGCGTACCTGTCAGTCCGTGTTCTAATGTACGACACGACCGAAGGTCAGCGGCGCTTTCCCATCACTTCTGGGGCTGCGCAGGGGTTCATTCTCGGACCCGATCTCTGGAACGTGTCCTACGACAGCCTGCTGAGGCTAGACATGCCAGATAAGACCCGCCTCGTTGGCTGTGCTAACGATGTCGCTGCCTTGATCGCGGCGAGAAACATCGAGCAGGCGAAACTGAAGCTCAGCGTATAATGGTCAAGGTCAACGGGTGGATGTGAGATCACGGCTTGTCCTTGGCTCCCAGTAAGTCAGAGATCGTCGTGCTCACCAAAAAGAGGATAAACACCGTGCTCCCAATGCAGATAGGTGGTGTCACACTCGAGACTAAGCCTACTGCAAAGTACCTGGGAATCATGGCCGACAGCAGACTGAATTTCGGCGAGCAGATCCAGCGCGCCGCCGAAAAAGCCGCTAAGGGTGTCGCTGCCCTTGGTAGGCTTATGCCCAAGTTGGCAATCCTTGCTCCTGCAAGCGCCGCCTGCTCATGACTGCCATCCAGTCAGTCTTGCTGTATGGAGCGGAGGCTTGGGCTCATGCACTTGAGAAGCGAGTCTTCCGAGACCGGCTTGCCCGAGTCCAGCATCGAGGAGCTTTGTGGATCGTGTCAGCCTACCGCACAGTCTCCAAGGCTGTTGTAATGGTGATAGCCGGAAACATTCCCAACCTCTTCCTCGCGAGGGAGAGGTAGGCGATCTACCAGAGGAGGCCTGAAGTGGGCTGGGAAACAGGTGCCAAGGAAGAGCGCGACCGCAGCTTTGACTCCTGGCAGCGCAACTGGAAGCCAAGCCGAGGGGACGTTGGACCTTCCAGCTCATACCTTCCATCCGACCATGGGTGAAACGGCAGCACGGCGGGTCGATTACTACGTGACCCAGTTCCTTTCTGGTCACGGGTACTTCTGAGCCTATCTACACTGGATGGGTGAAGTCGGACTGTCTGTATTGCCCCAGCATCCCAGACACGTCCGAGAACATGTTCTTCCAGTGCGACCGTTGGCACGCCTGCCAAGTTCGCTTTCATCTGAGATCGGCGTGGTCGTCAGCCCACACATCATCGTCGTAGCTATGCTCCAGGGAGAGGGCAACTGGAACTGCGTCCGGCACTATGTCCAGGCCATTCTTCGGGTGAAAAAGGTCAATCTCGATCGGCCTTAATCCTCAGCTTTTCCCCACGGAGGTTGCCCTAGTGGCGTAATATCAAAGGCCTAGCCCGAAGTAATGTGCGGAACAGTTCCAGGCTAGTGTCCTCAGTGTCGAGGGGGGTGGTTAGTCAATGGTTCATGGGACTTGATCTCGTGGGAGTCCGATACTACTGAGGGGGCAACGAGCCAGCCCCTCAGTCTGCGTAAACGCGTTCCACCCCCGTAAAAAAAATCCCTATTGAAAGTTCCGTACCTCTTAATGGAATTAGTACTAAAAATAGAAAAAAAACATAAAAAGGAAGGGAGTTTAACATCAACATTTATAATTAGTGACAGAGTAACTCCAGTTTTTTATTGTCTGATTCAAAGACCTCTGACTAGAATAATCAGATATCAGTGGCTGTTAGCAGACTAAAAGGGCTTTAATGGAGTGTTCATGCAGTTGCGGGGGATTCATAAACAATTAATTTTAGGAGTCATTGTCTGGTTTTAGGTAGTGCAATAAGTAGCATCACAGAAGAAACAAAAAAACCAAGTTTAATTTAATGGTTTTTTGCTGGATCCTTAACAAGTCTTTGATTTTCAGTAACAAGAACTAAGATTAATGAGGAATTCCAGAAAAACAAAAATATCGAAGATGAAAACAAAATAGCAGAGGTGAGTCAATTTGAAACAATCAATGTGCCTTTTTCAAAGGAAATAAGAGGATGACAACCTCTTTAATCCTGTTCATATTCATGCAAGGAATTGAATTTATTAAGCATACAATAAGGTAAAAGCGAGTCTGACAGTATTAATCTTATTTAATGGTCAGAACTGCTGAGGTTGAATTGAATTGAGGAATGAATTCTTTATTTACTGTTATTTATAAAGATAATATACAAAGAATAGTGTACCATTTGAAAACAAACAAAACCATCAATTGCTCTACGGTCATTGGTTACTGAGATATCAGCAGCAGTAAAGTTAACAGCACGTTGTCCCAATGTTAAATTTGGGGAAATTAAATAAAATTGCACATCTCATTGACTTCTCAACATATTCTGGTGAAACTTGGTATGTGCCTTCATCTAGTTGAAATATACTGGAATAGCCTAAAACCCTAAATTTTTATATTCCAGTGGTAGCAAACCTGCACACTCATTTCCCATGTTATCCTTATAGAGAACATTGAAATATGCTCATCTATGGACATACTTGATATGAGGCTTTATCTGAATCATTTATTTACACATTTTAAATTCGCTGAATATGCAGGATTGTTGCAACGGGGGTCCCATCTTGTTTTTTACATGTGACTCTCCCACAGTTTAGTTTAGTGAGTTTGTTTTTTTTTAGAATAAACGTTGAACACCAGAGGAGTTATAAACATTCGAAGGTGTCCTTGAAACCGAATGAATTTAATTTGTTCCTTTAATTGAAATCTTTCTTTTGAGTGTCTGCTTCTCAAAGACATTTATAGCCTTTTTTAATTAATTTTAACTTTTAACCAAAGATATTTTTGTTGTTCTTAAAAATGTATTTTAAATATTTTGTGAAGAAATGAATCTTTTATGTGGATTTCATCCTTTTTATCTAGCCATTTAATATTTGATGACATATCTTTTTAGATGATCAAATTTGCCAAAGATGTTGAAATAGAGTTAAAAACCACTGTCGTTCAAGCAAGAGAAGTTGAGCCAAATAAATATGGTGAGTTTATTTGTAACAAAACGTATTTGAAGGGGTCTCCAGAAAAACATACCAAGCGATAAAATTTCAAAATCAGAGATATTTAGTGGAAAAGATTCTAAAAGACACAAGCTACACCGTGGTATATTTGGTTTTGAAGATTTTAGAGTTGGCAGCCATGATTTTGCCTGTCAAAGTTTGTGCGGTTCGCAGGACTCCACAGACTTTTTGATGCATAACATTCTATTCAACATAAAGTGTTTCCCTGCCGGTCGTTGCATTGTCACTTGGAATGTTTTTGTGGAATGTAGAAATGTGTAGATTAATGTGGATTGCCAAAATACTTCACTAGTTCATTTAATTCTTATTTTAACATTACAACAGTTAGGTTTAAGGGTATTACATTTAAATAAATTGTGCTCTTAAAAATATTTTACTTTTTTAACACAATAACATATCTACAAAATTACAACAAAATGACAAATTAGAAACTTACAACAAAATGACAAATTTTATAGGAACATTAAATTTTTGAATTTTTATATAAATAAAATTGTATTACATTCAATTTTCTTTTCTTTATTTTGGTATTCCTACAATCCCTGATGTTTTCTTCCACTGTGGAAGAGCAGTCCGTCAGACAACATTCCAAACGCCAGACATTTAGAATGTTAATATCATGAAAAAACCTCGTAAATTTTGTTAAAATGATGAATGGCAAGTAAAAATTTAACACAAGGCTACATTATGATGTTACAGATAGTCTGTTAAAAGGTTATACATTATTGTAAGTTCTAACCTTGAAAAAAAACTAGATTTTAGGATTAAACTTTCAACACTTGGTTACTCCAAACTAGGTTATTGTCGCTTGGAAAGGGGGACTCCTTCATTTGTTTCTTTCAAATAAAGGAAACATTATTTCGAGTAGGTTAGTGTTTCCTAAAAATAATTAGGATATCCTATTTTTTAATTTTCAAAATACAGTGGAACCTGGATAATTCGAACTTGTATAATTCGAAATCTTCTTTAATTCGAATATTTTTCTTGGTCCCTGGCATTTTGTATCTAAACAATGCTAAAAAATCGTGGATAATTTGAATTTTATTTTGGATGATTCAAATCTTTTAAGTGCCAAATTAAGGTACATCAGTTTCATTCCACGACGGGAAATAGTTACAAGGTACATCAGTTTCATTCCACAATGGGAAATAGTTACAAATTCATTGGAAAACGTGTTTTACTACGACGTTCAATAAAAATTTAACGTCAGACCGATGGCGTGTCAGGTTATGGTCAAATGACTCATCCCTTCCACCTCCCAGGCTTCCCACCCTGCCCCAACATCGCTTGTAACTCGACACCAATAATGTAAACTAAAACAGTACAGAATGCTGACTGAGTTCGGAAAAGGGTTGCGCTCGCCGTGGCAGCGCCACTAGTCTTTTCGCGCTTGACTCTGTGTAGAACGGCTCCCGGCAGACGAGCCATGCGCCAGACCTGATGCGCAGTTTTCTATGTCGACACAAAGGCTGCTCAACACTGTGACCCCCTTCCCTCCCCCCACCAGCCAAACTAACTTGCGAATTCCAGTGCAGCAATCCGTTGTTTTCGATCGTCCTTCAAACAAAGTGTTTTTTTTTATTTGTGCAGTGTCTTGTTTTTAAGTGTTTAAAAGTTTTTACGTAACATTAAATAAGTGTAGTGATCATTTCGACAAAATCTCGGACCTATAAAACACTCACTTTAGCGGAAAGTCAATGAGCGTGCAATTGTCAATGTTACACAAAGTTAAGTTGGTAGCCTGAATAAAGTTCAGACATAGCAGAACGTACTGTATTTTTTCTAGCAGAAATGTTTCTTTGTATTATCGTACGTCGCGTCGTATGTAGTTTATACTTTAGAGTAGTTATTTCTGTTTCATGATTACTGTTTTTGAATCCTTATAATTAGCGTTTGTTGATGAATTTATTCTTTTAGAGTGTCAATTTGTTTAAGAGGTTAAATTCACAATGTGAAGTTTTAATGTCTTGGCCTCATTCTTTAGAACTTCTTTAATTTGAATTTATGGATAATTCGAAGTTTTTAGCTGGTCCCTTGAGGTTCGAATTATCCAGGTTCCACTATATTGGATTGAAAATACTCAAAATAAAAATAATCAAAATATTTGGCTTGTTTTTAGTGTTATTCTCTTTTCAGAAGTACGTTTCCGGGATGAAACCATGAGGATGGAAAACTACCCATACCAAGATGTCCCAGAAGAAGTTCTTTTGGCCAACATGAAAAAAGGTGGTAAAAAATGTGGGGACATGAAGAAAGGATAGAAAAAATAACACCTATTGATATTTACATAGATTTATTATCCATCCAAACACATTAATTATGTTTATTATATTATGTTAAGATTTTATCATGGAATTTGTTTATACACTGATCATTTATGTGACTTAAATAAATTATGTTAGTCTTGAGCCAATCTTCGTGGATTCTTTCATGGTATTTATTATGATCTGAAAAAACCACAATAACCTATTAACACTTTAGTTACATGTTTCTGAAAATGTTCATGCTTCACTAGTCCTACATATTTGGGGAACATGGCTTGAAGTAAAGTGGGGAACATGGCTTGAAGTAAAGTGAAGTGGTGGGAACATGGCTTAAATTTAAGTGAAGTGGTGGGAACATGGCTTGAAGTTAAGTGAAGTGGTGGGAACATGGCTTGAAGTTAAGTGAAGTGGTGGGAACATGGCTTGAAGTTAAGTGAAGAGGTAGAGGAACATGGCTTGAAGTTAAGTGAAGAGGTAGAGGAACAGTTACCAGTGTGAAAACTCTCAATCTATTTGTTAAATTGTAAAGAAAGTCATGCTTACATTATTACAGTAAAACCTCAATAGTTCGACACTCGATACTTCAAAACGGGCTGACAGTCAACTAACATTCATACTACCAAATATTCTGTCCTGTGATATTTATTGGGACCTATATTATGATAAAAGTAAATAAATTAGCTGTGCAATGGTCTAGGTTCATGGTGCAGTATAACGTTGATAGTTTGACACTACCTTTTTAGTTCAATGGTTCACAATAAATAAACAATCAAACATTACAAAATATTTAGTCCATTGATATTGATAGGAACCTATATTATGATAAAAATTAACAAAATTACTTGTGCTATGGTTTAGGTTAATGATATTTAGTAAGTTTAAGAAATTTATATGTACATTTACATGTTACAGGTTGTACAACCTGAATTTCCAATGCTTCTATCAATGTAAAATTCCATATATTCCCTATAGTTTTGATACTTCAACACCCCCAAAGTTCACTAAGTTTCCAACTATTAAGTGTTGACTATATTTCATTCACTACAACCTGTATTTTTAATGCTTCTATTAATGTAAAACCCCATATACTCCCTATTCTTCGACATTTGGATACTTCCGACAGCCCCAAGTCCACTGAGTGTTCAACTATTGAGAATCTACTGTATTGCCTGAGGTTCCTACAATAGCCATGAGAGCATAAATTGTATCTGAACTTGCAGAACAACATGTTCAGGGTACTTCAGTACCCTCTCCACAGATCCACAGCCTTTGAGAAAACCCCTTCATACCAAGGTGTCCGATTTTTTAATAACCTTCCCTCGCTAAAATACAAAGAGTTTAAAAAGAAATTGCATGATCAATTATTTGAAAACATGTTTTATAGTGTCAATGAGTTCCTTGGCTTAACCTTATTTTAAGAGCAGACAATTGTATGAATTTTATTTTGCAGCATTACTTAACAATACTTATTTAGCATATTCTTTACATATTATTTAAGTAGACTTTGTCATCTACCATTAAGGCGTTCCTGTTCCTACCTTTGTATGTTTACAGGGTGTCCAACTTAACCGTGCCACCATTGATATCTCAAAAACTATTGGATTTCGAGAAAACTTTAAATGGGGAACTTCACCTACTTGTTTAAGACATTTAAAAATATGAATTCCATTTTCTTCTAAATGGCCGCCATTTTCCAATATAGCGGACAACTTTGATTTTTCTTATGGAACACCCGGTATTTGATGGTGTATTTGGATTATACACTTAATTTTAAGAACGTTTTACTCAATGACATTTTTCCTAAACCCAATGGTTAAGGAGATATAAACGGTTTAAGTTTGATTTTTCCCCATTTAAAATACATTGTGTCCATTTTAACCGTGCCATCCCATGCTATCCTTATTAGACCAAGAGCTAGGACACATTTTATTTACCCGAGTTTACCATGATCTTTGTTGTGTTCTTAAGTAAACCCATAATCTTGAAACTCCAAAAAGCCAATTCTTAAGGTTGGTGACTGGTGGGTGTCTGAGTAATGACGTCATCAATATGCTGCCGCGCAAAAGTGTAACACTTTACAAAAACGAACGTAACATTGCAACAGAGTAATGTAGAGCATTGATATATTTTTTTTAATTGTTGGTAATGAAATTTCCTTTTTTTATGTCTTGTCAATATATATCGTAAGTCTAACGGTTTTCCTGATATTTAACCTAAACTTTATTGTTTGTGAATTTTTAGTAGCAAAGTAAATGTTTAAAGCCCAATAACTCCTTAACTGTGAAGAAATGACAAAATATATAAGAGTAAAAAAGGTAGATAATGTTATAAGGATTTTGAAAATACCATTTATGTGGGCTTTTGATGGTGGCTTGTACGATAAATGTGTTAATGTTTAACACTCAACAAATTTATTTTGCCCTGCAACTTCTATGTATATAGTGCAGTAGAATTAAGTGAAAAAATAGGTGGAGTTAGAAATAATTGAAACAAAAATTATTCTTGTTGTAAATGGTAGGTAATATGCTCCTAATTGGCATATTAAAAATATACATCCGTAAAGTCGCTGGAAACCCCTCAGAATCACGTTTAAAAATGGTGGCTTTTCCCACCTTAAAAAAATTCTTGAAAATAGTCTCTCGACTACATTTTTTATCAATTTTTTCAAGATATTGACTTTGGACCACCACCAACTACTGTCGGGTGATTGGTTCTTAATTTTGACAGGGTACTCATTTTTGGCCGCCATCTTGGATCCGCCATATTGGATATAAATAATTTTTTTCATATGTAAAGATGGTGTTGTGACACATCATAATAGACTAGATTTTCACCCTGAACTCAATGCTGAAATCCGTTTTTAAAAATCTCGATTCGTTAAAAAGATGTTCCCAAATGAAAATTCAGCCCTATACATTTCTTATGGACATTCCGTGCTTTCAATATTATTTTGGATTATTTATCTTATATCTGCAGTTCCAAATAAGATATATGCCTCATGTTTTGGTCTTAAAATACTCAGTGATTTGACGGCTTTCATGTGAGGTATTGATCAATAAAATCGGACTAGTGTTGGACGAGCTATAAGGCTTAAGGCAACATGTAAATTAATATTTTCAAATTTTGATTTTTTGTTAAACATTTTTAGTGCAGGTTCTAAATGGGTCTCAACATTCGTTCTGGTCTCATATTACTCATTAAATTATAGGCTTTCATATGAGATATCTCATTAAAATCGGACTTACTGAATTTGAATAATAATAATAATAATAATAATAATTATGAACCTTCATTCCTCATAAAATATGTTTACTTTCTTAAGAGGGCTCTAAAGGTTCGTGGCCACAGAGGAGGACAACGATCTGTGTTCACCACAGCTCCTCGTAGTTTCAATTTTCACCAGTGGCCGCGCTAGGTGAGCTACCCTCAGACCGGTTTTACGCATTGCTGCCAACTGTTAGGGAGTCCATGAATTCGTGGGGAAGTTGAACGAACGAACAACGCCAATTCCCGATACCGCTGGTGGCAGGGTGTTGTCTTACTTTCACCTCATTGCTTCTATGTTCCTTCGAAATTCTCTTTGAGAATCTGAATTTAGTCCCAAACTCAAACTGGTTATCACGACCACTTTGAATTGATAAAAATATATAAACTCTAATATACTTTGTATTGAAATGTATGAATGCATCATGTTGTATAAGGGATGAAGAAAAACAAATTATTGTGAAGTAAAAACCCGACTGTATTACATATAGATTTTGTACTCAATGTACAGTAAAATGGAACAGAATTTTTCGTATTAGACTACAACATTTTAACTTAACTGTTAACATGAAAAGTAACCCGAGTGTAACAATCACTAAAAACATATGACTAAATACACACCAAGTTTTCACACGTGTATACAATTAAAGACAAATATATTTACAAACAAGCATGAATTACTGATTAACTGCTGTAACATATACTCTTTAACGGATATATATGACCTAAATGACGTATAAATGCCAACAAAATTACCTATAAATTTTAGGAATTTTTAAAAGTCGAAAAGCCTATCGCTAGAACGTACTAAAAGCAAGCATCAGATATGTACAAAAAATACAGCAATGTTTAAAACCACGCTGCAATGTAGTTAAAAAATACTAAATAAAAAACATTGTAGATGAAAAGTAATAACAAACGACTTATTTGAAACGTTGTATGGAAACAAATATTATATGTTTAAAAATGGAAAAGGAACACTGATTGGCAAAAATGAGTAAACAACGCTCGAAATATATAACATAAAGAAAAACAATTAAGAGATCATCTCATTGCAAGAGCATACAATTAAGTAAAGCATCAACTAAGTACAAAGAATACAGCAATGTTTAAAACCGGGCTATAATACAGAAAAAAATTCTAAATAAAAAATATTGTAGATGAAAAGTAATTAATAATATAACGATTTATTTGAAAAGTTGTCGGGAAACAAATTTATTTTTAAATCTACAAAAAGGCACTGACTGGCCAAAATGGTGACACAATGCTCGAAATATACAACATAAACCAACAAATACACAACATAAACCAAAAACAAAGAAGCAACTAAACCTCATCGCTAGAGCGTACAATTGAAGCATCAAATAAGTGCAACAAAATAAAGTAATATTTCAAAGCGGGCATAATCTAAATTAAAATTTACTGAATAAATAACATATTATATATAACAAGTCATTAAACAATTAAAATTGGATCATTGAATAACACTCATATTCTGTGCAGTTCAAGTTGGCCGGTGGACCCGGGACTACGTGAGGGCACCCCTGTAATCCCTCGCCATGTCCGGCGGGGCTGTCCGCTGCCTAGACGATGAATCACCAACAATAATGGTACACAACAATGGCTGTGTTTATACAATGGTACACTTTTTTAACAGAATAATAATTTAAAATGTTTTAAATCATGTTTCAAATCTACTAAAAAAGTTATGAAAAGTGATATAAAATTCGTCCTATTATTATAACATTTGATCTCATGTTTATAAACGAACAAATTTGGTAATAAGTCTATCTGGGTCGAATTTTATATCACTTTTCATAAATTTTTTAGTATATTTCAAGTATGCTTTTAAAAATGTTAAATTATTATTCTGTAAAAAAGGTGTACCATTTTATAAACACAGCCAGTAGGTGACTCATCGCCTAGGCAGCGGACAGCCCCGCCGGACGTGGCGAGGGATTACAGGGGTGGCCTCAGGTAGTCCCGGGTCCACCGGCCAACTTGAACTGGACAGAATAAAATAAAACTGTATAAATAAATACAACTGTAAATAATATAAAAAATAGCGGTCGTAAAATGGTCCGATTGGAATGAAATTTGATATAGATGACATCTAATGTATAAGTTTTTTAGTAGTCTTAAATCCCCAATAATATGTCTATTTTTGTGGCAGCAAACCTGAATATTCATTCCCCATGTTATCCCAATGGGAAATAAAACAAATTCTATATCTTTCTTATTTCTTAACATAATATGTTAAAATATACTATTATGATAAAACTTGGAATATGGCTTCTTCTAGTTCATATCTATTAAATACTGTATTTAATTAAAACCACCCAGTTAACATACCTGTTACAGCAAACCTGCATACTCATTCTCCATGTTATTCTTATGGAGCTTACAAAAAACATGTCATGGATTGAAATGTGTTAATTTGTATTTGAAATTCGCTGAGTATGCAGGTCTGCTGCAACGGGGGTATTTATGTTAATAACAGATATGTGTGTGTCTTCGTTTCGTGAGCATCTAATTTAAAGCTGCGGTCAGGCCATTAGAGCAGTATGCATTGATCGTGTGCGCAAACGAGTTGCCAACTAACTACAAAAGGCGACAGTGCGGTGTGGCCAGGGAAGACAGAGGCGGCGTATGTCAAAAGGATTATTACGATGCCGAGAAGCTTTTGAGTGACGGGTTGTAAAACTGCACCGCTCCCTTAAAATCAATTTGTATCTATATTTGAACTAAGTATCTTTCTCGCATAAAATCGATATTTTTGAGTTGTAATTGAAGTAAACATTCTAATTCGCCAACATTTTGGGAATTTATAGCCGTAACAATGTCAATTATATTTTTGTTTGGGTGTATTTTTTATCCAGGAATAGTGTGTAAAATAATATTGCCATCTGTGCTGTACTTACATTTCGCGCTGGTTAAAAGAATCAGCAAAAATGGTCGTGATCGTGATTATGCGACTTTTCTTATATTACAATGTTATATCGTTATATCATAGATAAAATATACCCAGCAGGGTATATTTTATCTATGGTTATATCCTCCAAATTATTCGGGGGGCGGCCGCCCCCCTCCTTGCCGCATTACGCACATGGAAAACCTCTAATACAGTAATGACTTTGAATAGCTCTGTAACAACTTATAAGTTACGATATTTCAGAAACTATCCACAGCACCTCAATAGTGATTGCAAACTTTAAAATCCTGCGATTATTGAAGTTATACTTTTTGTTGTAAAATTAACTGGATTAAACAAATTATTGTTAAGGAAGGTCTAATTTGGTTCAAATTTTGGTGTACAGTATTCCAGTCAATGAGGTTTAATTATTTTTGATTTGATAGCATATTCTCTGAATGGTTAAAGACCGGTTATAATGTCATTTTAAATTTGATTTACCTATATATCAAGAATGACGAAATGGTGTGATGGACAAATTGTATCTTTAGAGTCATTGGATTCAAGGACACAGACACAGAGAACCCTCCCCGCTTCCTTCCCTTTCCTGGGATTCACGCCCGCCCGATGTCTCAATGGGCAGAAAAACAGGTTGGCGACACTGACGAATGTCTCCTCGGCGGTCGTAGTTCCATCAACGCTCGCCAGGGCGTCCTCTGTACGGGGGTGTTTTGAGAAGCACTTTTCAGAAATAACCCTCACAAATTACTCGATTTACGAGGTAACTATTTGTTTTTTTGAAGTCCTACCCAGCGGGAAATCATCTCGAATATCTAATAAAGGGTTTAAAACAAAAACAACTTTCGCATTTTATTTTAAATGTTATGGTTTATGTAGAATAAAATGACCAATTTTCACTAAGTTTAACCCTGAATAAAATATGTCTAATAATAATTAAATACCCTAAAAAAATTTTTATCTCCTAGTTCATTTAATGAAAAACACGTTCTCGTTCACCGGAGGTCGCTAGGTGTTTTAATAATCTCAGAATTTTAGTAATACAGAGATGCATTTTTCAGCCGCTTGGCAAAGGTTTAGAGCCCTCTTAAACTGTAAATAATTAATGTCTCATACATAGAAATCTAACAGAGACTCAAAAAGGTTTTAGGTCTTACTTAACTCAGTATATTATTGGATTTCATTTAAGCTTTTATTTATTTAAATTGGTTGAGACTGACGTGAGGTATAGACCTCCAACCAATCTAAAAATTCAATTTTCAGAAATTTCATAATTTTTTAAAGACATATATCCCCAGCCCCAACTATGACCTGCAGGTCAGAATGGTTTAAAGTCTACTGGTGAACTATCAGCTTTCATTTGAGCTATAAATAATAAAAATCGGACAAAATTAGATAAAGTATAAATCTTCAACTAAAAATAAATTTTGAAAAAATAATTTTCAAGCTGCTTTTTGCCTTATAGCTCATCCAAAACTTGTCCCATTTTAATGATCAATACCTCACATGAAAGCCGTCAAATCACTGAGTATTTTAAGACCAAAACATGAGGCATATATCTTATTTGGAACTGCAGATATAAGATAAATAATCCAAAATAATATTGAAAGCACGGAATGTCCATAAGAAATGTATAGGGCTGAATTTTCATTTGAGAACATCTTTTTAACGAATCGAGATTTTTAAAAACAAATTTCAGCATTGAGTTCAGGGTGAAAATCTAGTCTATTATGATGTGTCACAACACCATCTTTACATGTGAAAAAAATTATTTATATCCAATATGGCGGATCCAAGATGGCGGCCAAAAATGAGTACCCTGTCAAAATTAAGAACCAATCACCCGACAGTAGTTGGTGGTGGTCCAAAGTCAATATCTTAAAAAAATTGATAAAAAATGTAGTCAAGAGACTATTTTCAAGAATTTTTTAAGGTGGGAAAAGCCACCATTTTTAAACGTGATTCTGAGGGGTTTCCCGCGACTTTACGGATGTATATTTTTAATATGCCGATTAGGAGCATATTACCTACCATTTACAACAAGAATAATTTTTGTTTCAATTATTTCTAACTCCACCTATTTTTTCACTTAATTCTACTGCACTATATACATAGAAGTCGCAGGGCAAAATAAATTTGTTGAGTGTTGAACATTAACACATTTATCGTACAAGCCACCATCAAAAGCCCACATAAATGGTATTTACAAAATCCTTATAACATTATCTACCTTTTTTATTCATATATATTTTGTCTATTTCTTCACAGTTAAGGAGTTATTGGGCTTTAAACATTTACTTTGCTACTAAAAATTCACAAAAAGTAAAGTTTAGGTTAAATATCAGGAAAACCGTTAGATTTACGATATATATAGACATGACATAAAAAAAGGAAATTTCATTACCAACAATTAAAAAAAAAGATCAATGCTCTACGTTACTCTGTTGCAAAGTTATGTTTGTTTTTGTAAAGTGATACACTTTGGCGCGGCAGCCATATTGATGACGTCATTACTCGGACACCCACCACTCACCAACCTTAAGAACTGCCATTCTGAAAACTTTTTGTTATGATTAACCCTAAATTAACAACAATTTTGATGGTAAATT
The DNA here is from genome assembly GCA_035578135.1 of Flexamia atlantica. Taxonomy (NCBI): domain Eukaryota; kingdom Metazoa; phylum Arthropoda; class Insecta; order Hemiptera; family Cicadellidae; genus Flexamia; species Flexamia atlantica. The sequence goes on from JAQJVK010000010.1 coordinate 1,822,702, forward strand.
TGTGGTGTAAAAGTGGTCTATCTCTTTGTCTATATGGAGTACAAAACTATTCAAAATTATTCCATGAGTAAATCTCGACTAAAATCAGTGATATTAGTTAATGATTGAATCTTAACTAATATCATATTTTAAGGCACTTTTGTTTTATGTTATTTTTTATTTAACCCAACCGTTATTGATATGTTACCGGACAAACCCGATTTTAGGCCAAACTAGTTTGGACTAGGATGAACTAGTTTGTCCTGACCACCTTAGGATAAACTAGTTTAGCCTGGTTTATTTGTTAGGCCAAACTAGTTTGGCCGGGAAGTGTACGGATAAATTAGTTTTGCCGTGTTCAAGGTCAGGCCAAACTCTTGTCTACTGCACCTTTGCTGCAGTCGGTGGTAGTTAGGATAGGTTAGGTTGGTTGAGTTGGGTTAAGTAAAATTAGGTTAGGTTAGGTTAGGTTAGTTTAGGTTAGGTTGAAAGATTAGAATGAGAGATACATTACATAACCTAAACTAGGTTATGTAAACACTTTTAATAACCAACCTAACCTTACCTAATACAACCTAACCTAACCTAACCTAACCTAACCTGACCTGACCTAACTTAACCTAACCTAACATGACCTAACCTAACCTAACCTGACTCCTACCGGCTGAAGCAGTGGAGCAGTAGAGAAGAGTTTGGCCTAACCTTGAACTCAGCAAAACTAGTTTAATCGTAGACTACCTGGCTAAACTACTTTTGCCTAACAAATCAACCAGGCTAAACTAGTATATCCTAACGCTGTTAGGCCAAATTAGTTTAGCCTGTAATTAATCAGGCCAAACTAGTTTATCCTAAGGTGGCAGGACAAACTAGTTCATCCTAGTCCAAACTAGTTTGTCCTGAAGATCGGGTTTGTCCTGTAACAGATATACCAACTACCAACAATAATGCAATGCATTTCTTATGGGGAAAAATCAAACTTGAACTGCTTTATCTCCTTAACCATTGGGTTTAGGAAAAAATGTCAATGAGTAAAACGTTCTTAAAATTAAGTGTATAATCCAAATACACCATCAAGTACAGGGTGTTCCATAAGAAAAATTAAAGTTGTCCGCCATATTGGAAAATGGCGGCCACTTAGAAGAAAATGGAATTCATATTTTTAAATGTCTTAAAAAAGTAGGCAAAGTCCCTCATTTAAAGTTTTCACTAAATCCAATAGTTTCTGAGAAACCAATGGTGGCACAGTTAAGTTGGACACCCTGTATGGTGTAACATGATTGAATAAATAAAATGAAAAAAACACTTTTAATAACTTAGACGTTCGATTTCAGTAAAATTAATTTTGGCTTATTTTTTAAAGTAGATTTTTATTAATTTATGTGTAGTTCAGGTATCACAGTAGAAACTCAGAAACTCGACTACCGGTAAATCAACAATCAGGATAACTTTGTTGTTACTTTGTTTTTGTTTTTGTTTAGTGGGGAATTAGCATTCAGGACAGAATAGTTTGTAATTTATTAACACTTTTAAGTCATTAATTATGTTTTGAAGTTATTATGTTTAAATATATCTTTAACACGTTGAGTGCCACCACTATGGCAATGAAACCTACCCAGGGGCCAAACCTAAAAAAGTGCAATATCACATTCCTTTCATTATATATGTTACTGCAGATAATTTTAAAGTTGACCATAATTAGTTTTTATGACGTCATAATGAAGCGGTGCATTTGCACCGGTTGGCCACTATGCTAGTCTGGTATAGGATATAGGCCTATTCCTCCTACTATATAAAATTGTGTATTGGTGAAATCTAATAAAAACTCAAAAAAGTAGATCATAATTAGTTTTTATGACGTTTTATGACGTCACAATACAGCGGTGCACGAAAGGGATGCTGGAAAAAGACCAGCTCTCAATCATAACAAATACAGCAGAGTGCCATGTGCCCAATTTTGTAAACGCTGTGTTCACGAAAGGGATGCTGGAAAAACCCCGCTCTATATCATAACAAATCCAGCAGAGCCCCATGTGGCCAATTTTGTAAACGCTGTGTTCACGAATGGGATGCTGGAAAAAGACTAGCTCTCAAACACAGCAGCGTACATTGCGGCCGATTTTGTAAACGCTGTGTTCACGAATGGGACACTGGAAAAAGAAACCAAGGTCACCCATATAACTATTAGAACCCTACCAAGTGGCCAATACCGAAAATAGTGTTTTTATAAGAGGCCTCGTCGTCATGGAATCTATGTTCCACAATGTGTATTAGCGGTGCACCTGCACCGCTCGGCCCCCGGTTAGAGATTCGGTGCGGTGCAGCACCGCACCGCTTGGCACTCAACGTGTTAATTATACTGGTAACCCTAGAGTCTTAATCATTGGTCTGACAGACGACGCAACATTGCCGAAAACAGCTGATCAGGAGATTATAGATTAGTGAGGATGCCATCCCCCATGGCCCCCACATTCGATTGCAGGCATGACAATGATGTTGTTCTCCCCCATGCAACGAAATTATACCATTGATAAAATTACAAAGTTTATGTATACAAAGACACTTTTTGGTCTCTTTTTTTACCGTGCTGGACAAAGCTGTGGCGGAGCAATGTTCCAGCTCTCAAAGCTGTGCCGAAGCGTCGCTCCAAACTGCTCCGGCCCCACTAAACCACTGAGTATGAACATTCCCATGCTGTCGACTTGTACAGTCTGGAAGTTACCGTTTATGTTTATGCTACAACTACACCTAAAATTGCTACTCGTCATCATCAAGTCCATGGTTACACACAAGAGGTGCAGGAAAGTTCAACTTGCCTTTTGGTGGAAGATGTTAAGAGAGAAAAACATCATAACCTATTATACGAAGATGTTGTGGTCCGTGCGCCGATTACACGTGACGTAGTTGAAACGTGGTCCGTCGGGCTGCACTTATTTGCGGTGTCGCAGGAGCGCTTTCGGCCTTTCGCCATTATCAACTGCTATATCAGTAGCAGTTGATAATGGCGAAAGGCCGAAAGCGCTCCTGCGACACCGCAAATAAGTGCAGCCCGACGGACCACGTTTCAACTACGTCATCATAACCTATGCTGGAACTAATTTTTTTTAAGTATTGCCAATAAAAATCAAAGAAGCCAACCCAGGAACTTTCAAATATAAACTTATAGGATGGCTTTTGGAGAAACTTTTAACAATTTATGGACTGGCCAAACAACCTTTATTGACTTTACCAATCAACAAGTATAGCAAAAACATAGAACTCTTCATTCTGTGTGATTCTGTGTGAAAGGTGGACGTATTTTTGACACCTTTACAGGTCATACAATTTTATGATATTCTCTCTCTTGAAAAAGCCTAAAAGGAATAAAAATATAATGACGTAAACCTAAGAGGAAGTTACATTTTTTTGTAGATGTTATTGCTTAAGCAGCCTCATTACTGAGATAGTAACAGCAATTATTTTGAACATATGATGGAAACCGAGTACATTTCAATTCAAGATGTCAGTTTCTCTTCTGTTTACCTCTGGCTAGGAGGCTGGCACATGGTTCCTCTCCCCTTTTCCAGATGATGAGGTCATATAATTGCCTATTATCAGTTGTAGAAATTGACATTTTCTTGGATTCACCAAGATTATTTTAAAAAAATTGCATCAGCGGGTTGTGAATATTATTTGTCTCATTGTCAGATTATTTCTCCCTGGCAGTTTTATTTTGTTTAATTAAATTTTTTTCTCTTTTTTTATGTTTGATATCGGTATCAAGCTATTGCAATATTGCTTAATTTACCCATTGTTATATGAGAAAAATTGAATATTACATTTTTATACTTGCCTAATATATTATAAACAGGGTGTCCAGCGAGTACTGTGCCAAACTTTGCCAGGTTACTCAGCAGGTCAAAACAAACAAAAAATGTCATATGAACATAGGGTCTATCTCGTTTTGTTTTCCGTCTGTCCGCCAATACGTGATTTTTACGTAACTGATTACAACTTTTGAACGACTTGACATACTGATATCAAACTTGGTAAATGTATGACTAACAGGACCTATCTTTGTATGGAGTATCAAGTTTCTGCTTTTTACCATTTCAAAATGGCGGCTGTTTTTTATTTTCAAAGTTAAATATCTTAAAAACGGTAAATTTTAGAAAAAATATACAAAAGACAAAAAAGTTGCGAAATTTAATCCAATTAACGCTGATATTAAGATTATGATGATCGGAAAGTTAATAATGGAGAAATTTTTATTTTTACAATTTAAAATTGTCAAATTTCAGACAGTATGACCTAAAGAACCATGTTTTTATGCAGAGAAGTTTTAATTTCTCCGTTATTAGTTGTCCGATCATTATAATCTTAATATCAGCGTTAATTGAATTAAAATTCAGAACTTTTTTGTCTCTTGTATAATTTTTCTAAAATTTACCGATTTTAGGATATTTACCGTGATAAATATCTTGATACCGTGATAAATATCAAGATCAATACCGTGATAAATATCAAGTGAACCATCATCGGCTCGATGATGGTTCACTTGAACCAAAACTAGTCGCCACGGCAACATATTTGGATTACTTTGAAGCAGGTATTTTAAACTATTAATAGAAACCGAGTATTTGATTCACCTGAAAGACTAAAACATATTGGGAAATATAATCTTTGTGCCAACCTCAAAAGAAGTAAGCTTTACCGTCTGCCTTTCCCCTTCTTCTTGGACCCCCCGCCCTGTCCTCCTCCCTGAGATCCCTGGTCTCCCCCTCCCTGCTTCCCTGATCTGCTCTTCAACTTAGGGATCATCGTGCCCAAATACAGCATTACGGAATCACCTGTAACAAGGGAAAAATATGTTGTACACACATTGAACTAAACAAACGCTAATCAAATTTAAAACTTAGAACAAAAGAGGGGGGCAAAAATAAACATGGTAAACTAAGACTTTGTATTTTCATGACATTTCTGTTTTTCTCATTTGGTAACTAAAACACACTCAGAGATCAAAGAAATGGTCACTAAGGTACCGAGTAAACATCTTTCTTAGGAGAAAATTTATTTGTAAACGATTTAACACTTCAATAAACGCAACTAAATATTTACAAAACAATAATGTAATGGTTATTCTGAACTTTATCGATCTAGAAATCTCTTTTAATTATTTCTAGTCAGTACCTAAGCAATGAATATTACACGTGTGATGGTAATTGGTATTCTATAAATACGGTACCAATATTTTTCACAGTAATGGCTGCCACTGAGTTCTGTCTTTACCTAATTGTTCAAATTATTTAAAGCTTTAAAGTTATATAGTCATAGTCATAGTCAATCATCTTTATTCATGGTCATGTACATTGGTGGTACAGTGAATAGTGTCAAGACAAAACAAGTTAACTTAAAATAAACAAAATAATAAATAAACCTACAGAATACAAATGTTTTTGTACATAGAGTTATCTTTGGGAGGTGGAAAACTCTTCTAATGAATATAGAGCTAAAGGGCATAGCCGGATAAGATAGTCAAAATGGCCCCAGTGGAATTTCATAGTGAAAAAATTTCAGGATGTTTCTCATCCCAAAAAATAAAGATCCCCTAGTTTTTAGGTCCTAATTTTGCAGGAGTTAAACTGTAAAAAACAGGAAATACAAAACCTAAATGCTGCTGTAATAATGTTGGAACAAGATAAAAAAACTCTAAAAGCTGAAATAGTAACGCTACGCAATCAGAACTCAAAGTGCTTGCACTGTTTCCCGGTTCTGCAACATTCCCTGAGTAATGGAAAAAATGTATCTAAAAAACCATCAAGTCCAACTCTGGATGAAAATAATGGGTTTCATATAAAGTGCAGTAATCGTTTTGATGTTCTTGCACTTGATACTGATGACAACAGTGACAAGAGTGATGATGAATATGACATCATACCTAATTGCACTAATAAACGTAAAAGTAAACCGGGTAGAAACAAGAACTCTGGTAGGAAAACTTCATCGGGATTAACATTTCACAGAGATAGGCCTACACATTTGAATCAGCCTAGTACCTCCAAGAAGGCAGAAGACAATTGCCAAACATCTGATTACAGAATGTTAGTTTGTGCTGATAGTCATGGGCGGGAACTCTCTTGGAATATAAATAACATTCTTAAGACTCATGAAACAGTGGTCTTTGTTGCCCCTGGTGGTGGAGCAAAGCAAGTTCTTAATCCAGAAAATCTATGGGGTGAAAAACTGACGAAAAATGATGTCATTGTAGTGATATGTGGTACAAATGATGTGTCACGTAATGAAGCAAAAGAAGCAATTGATTCAATTAAAGATACCTTTGAAGAACATAAAAACAAAAATATAATCCTCGTAAATATTCCTAAAAGGTATGATCTAGTTGAATGGTCATGTGTAAATGACGAAATTCGTAAGACTAATGTGATTCTAAGTGAATTAAGCTCCCAGTACTCTAATGTCAAGTTGGTGAGTGCTTATGAAGCAGAGAGACACCATCATACTCGCCATGGCTTACACTTTAACCAAAAGGGGAAACTCTGGTTGTCCGTAAAAATCTGTGAGGCTGCAAAGACTTTCTACGATCCTGTTAAAGAGAATGATCATCAGATCCAACACCTGTCATCTGAAGTTCTAAACAAGGAAGCTGTGCAGAATCTGGAGACAGTGCCACAGGAGCAGACATTCCTGGAACCAGAGGTGGTAGCTACAGAATCGGAAAACTCCTCTCCGAGAGCACCAGGTCCAGTAAAATAGATCATGATAGTGATGGTGTGTCTTTAAAAATATTTCATTTAAATATTCGCTCAATAAGGAAAAAATTGGAAATGGTTGAGATTTTACTAGATTCACTGAATTGTACTATTTTAACGTTAAATGAGCACTGGTTAGTAGCTGATGAATGTTCTTTCTATGTTCCTCATTGTTATAATTTGGCAAGTTTTTATTGTAGGAAACCACCTTTGACTAGAGGAGGCTGTAGCATTTTTTTAAAGCATGGTATTGATTTCCACCCAATTAGTGTAGATGATTTTTGCATAGACTTTGTTTTTGAAATTTCTGCCATTTTAGTTACTAAAGCAAACACTATTATATCGACAATATATCGAACACCTGACTCTAACATTGATTCCTTTCTATCCTCATTGGACACCTTTTTAAGTTTCTTAAATAAAAAGTTTTCAAATAAAAGGATTATAATCTCAGGAGATTTCAATGTAGATATTTTGATTGACAATTCAAGTAGTAGATATTTTCTGGATTTACTGCGATCGTACAATATGTATTGTCTGAATAAGGAATGTACTAGATAAAAAGCTTGTCTAGACAACATTATTACCAACGTAGTGAAAGATGGTGTTGATTGTAAAGTCATTGACCCTCATGTTTCTGACCACTCTGGTTTTTTTGCAGTTTTCCATCAATTGTTGGGGTTTGAATCAAACAAACAAACAAATTTTAAGCTAGTGCGAGATTTGTCCCCTGTTGCAATAGAAAATTTTAAGGATTTATTAAGAGCCACTGACTGGGTATTTTTAAGTAAATTTCATAATGTAGATCTTGCTTTTAGTGCTTTTCTGAATGTTTTGACAAATTATTTTGAAGAATGCTGTGTAACAAAGAAAGTAAAAATAAATTTAACTAAAACTAGTCTTAAGAAAAAGTGGTTCACACCTGAACTGAGGTCATTTAGAGACTCTCTTATGTCTTTATATGACTGCTTCAAAAATAGTAAAAATACTCATGAACAATCTTTGTGTAAAAGTGCATATTTAGTAGCTAAAAGGCAATATAGAGCTAGGGTAAAAGAAGCTAAGCATAGGGCTCATGAAAATTATATTCTTAGATCAAATAATAAGTGTAAGGCAGCTTGGAATATTATAAAATCTGAAGCTAATTTAAGCCAAGCAAGCCAAGAGAAAATAATTAATTCTGATGCATTCAATGATTACTTTACAAGTTCAATAACCAAACCAAGTATCGATCAAAGTACAAGCTATAGTAGCTCTGCAGTAACACTTGTGAATAGTTATATAAGTACTTTACATATTGACGATGTTCTTTTCAAATGGAAGCCAATATATGCTAATGATGTTTTAAAGTGTGTTTCTAAATTAAGCTCATCTCGTAGTGAAGATGCATATGGGTTTTCAAATAAGATTGTTAAAGAGATAATAGATGTTATTGTGGAACCGCTGACTTATGTATTTAATTTGATTCTCAAGCATAGTATTTTCCCAGAAATGCTTAAAGTTGTCAAGGTAACTCCAGTTTTTAAAAAAGGAGAAAAATCATGTCCTTCCAATTACCGACCGATATCACTTGTGCCAATTTTTAGTAAGATTTTAGAATTTTGTATTAAAGAACAAATGTACGGTTATTTTGAAAGGTATAATCTAATTTCAAATGAGCAGTTTGGATTCTTACCCGGTAAAAACACAATTAAAGCTGTTGAATCTGTTGTTGAAAATATACTTAGAAATTTTGAAAATAAAGAATTATCATCTGCTACCTTAATTGACCTGTCAAAGGCTTTTGATAGTATTAGTCATGAGTTGTTGCTCAAAAAATTATATTGTTATGGTGTACATGATGATGAATTAAGACTAATGACATCCTATTTAAGTGATAGGGTACAAATGGTAGTGCAAGGTTCTGATGTCTCTGGTCTCAAATCTGTTAAAACTGGAGTCCCTCAGGGCTCTGTCCTGGGACCTTTTTTGTTTGTTGTAGCGGTAAATGATTTTGCTTTTAATAATGCCTCCTGTACATCTATTTTATATGCAGATGATACAACCCTACTCAATTCTGGTAAAGATTTTGCAAGCCTAGATTTATTGCAGGCAAATGCTTTGAGAGAAGCTTTTGATTGGTTTAAGGTAAACTTTTTGAATGTCAACACTAGTAAAACAGAAAACATATTTTTCACTTTAGGCTCTCAAGAATGCAAAACAAAGTCAGTCAACTTGTTAGGGGTGCATTTAGATAACAAGCTTAATTGGGAGACCCATACTAGTAATTTATGTACAAAGCTGTCAAGGGTAACCTTTTTGTTACGTAAATTAAGCCTATGTGTAAGAAGGGAGATGTTAATAACATCCTATTTTGCCTTCTTTCATTCACTATTGTCATATGGGATAACCTTATGGGGTAATAGTAGTGGAGCTCACTGTGTTTTTATCTTGCAAAAACAAGCTATGAGATTAATTAAGAATGTAAACTGTAGGGAATCTTGTAGACCGATTTTTGAAGAATTTCAAATAATGACGGTACCATCTATGTATATATATGGTAGCTTAATTAAGGTTAAGGAAAATTTGGATCAATATGTGATGCGGCAGGATATTCACAATCATGATACGAGAACAAAATCCAAACTAAATGTGTTACCAGTAAGACTAGAAAAATTTAAGAAAAATAATTGTTATATGGAAATCAAACTTTTTAATAAATTGCCAACCAGTGCATGTTCTCTACCTGTAAATAAGTTTAAGATAGTTTTAAAAAACTGGTTGAAGAAAACACCATTCTACTCAGTAAATGAGTTTTTATCATGTGATACCAGAAATCTAGTCTTTTAATTGTGATTGAAATGTTTTTATCTTATTGTTTTTCACTTTACGTATTTTATTAATCTGTAAATGTTTTCCACCCTTAGTTGATATATTATATATTTATGAATTGTTTGTCTGTTACTAAGTTTTAAGTTACTATGTTTAGTCTGCCCAAGTCTTTGTGAAACTTTGTCATCTCGCTTGTTAATCTTTAAGAATAGCCCTGTATTTTAGTTCTAGTTTTGACCATGTCTATTGTACCTTTGGTATCTAACGACAATAAATATTCTTGATTCTTGATTCTTGATTCAAAATGTGCAAAAGTACCCTCAAAATTAAATAAAACGTAGATATACGTGTTTTCTTCATAACTTCCTTATTAGTTGACGAAAATTTGTTTTCTTTTTTTTTAAAGAAAGGTAATTTTAAGCCCTACAACATTATGTGAGCAAAAGATTTTTTAGGGAAAAACTGTAATTTTGAGAAACGTTTCTTATTTTAAAAAATTCATAAGATCATAACAAAAAATATGGATTCCTTGAAAAAAATAAATATGGTGCTAAAACTGTTTTTCTATGACTATGACAATTTTCAGATTTTTAAAATTGGTAGAACACATTACAAAAAAATAAAATCTGATATTTTGCTTGTTTTTGGCCGCTTTTTCTCATTTTTTCTTACATCTATATTTCTTACGCAGCAGTTTACTTCAACTATTTTTCGTTAACTAATAAGGAAGTTATGAAGAAAACACGTATATTTACGTTTTATTTAATTTTGAGGGTACTTTTGCACATTTGGACCTAAAAACTAGGGGATCTTTATTTTTTGGGATGAGAAACATCCTGAAATTTTTTCACTATGAAATTCCACTGGGGCCATTTTGACTATCTTATCTGGCTATGCCCTTTATGATGTACTCCTTAAGTATTGTCTTAAATTTTGCCCAATTATTTTCTTGTTTAACACTTTCAGGTACATGCTTTAAAAAAACATTACCTGCATATGACGGCTTTTTCTCATAAAATTTTAATTTTTTTTACAATTTTAATCTAATTAAAATTTTTTAATTTTTAATTTTAATTTTAATTAAGTTTTTCTAACAGTTTACAGTGTTTAACACTATCGAACACTTTAGAAAGGTCCATATAAATATACCGGTTGTATATTTTCCTTTGTCAACGGACTCAATAATAGATTCAATAAAAGAAACAGCAGCGCTCACAACTGACCTCCCATTCCGGAACCCATGTTGATTATCATCTAAAATTTTAAATTTTTCTAAAAATTCTGATAATTGTAAATAAACGGTTATTTTATATATTAGTAATTAAGGGAGCACAGATACTGGACGGTAATTTGATATATTTTCACGGTCATTTTTTTATGTAAAGGGATTATTTTTGCCTGTTTTAGTTTAAGTTTTTGCTTGGAAAAATACCAGATACAAATGAAGAATTAATTAAATGACACAAAATTTTACTGATATCGGTTTTTACAGCTCTTATACTGGGATACTGGGATGTTATCAAACCCACTGGAGTGTTTATTTTTTAATGATTGTATGATTTTTCCACCTCCTTTTCACCTACTGTTTTTAATTCATATTTTGGCTTTAATAACAAGGCTTGATCAATAACATCAATTTCCACAACACTCTTCTCTGTGTGATTATTACTACTTAAATTTAAATTTAAATCTGTAACAATATTACTAAAATAATCATTGATCATGTCGGCAATTTTTCTAGGATCCAAAACAGTTTCTGAATTTTGTTTTAAAATTATATTTTTTATTATAACGTGACATGTTTATATTTTAAAATGCTGAGTTTCGAACCCAAAACCTCTGGTTATTAAAATTTCCTTGAGTATGACTTAGTGGGATTTTGTTTTGTCCTTGTATGTCAGGCCGTTCATCTAAAATCCGTTTTGGACACCTAAGAAGACTCAACTGTCCAATCTGTTTCAGGTTATTCAGCAGGACAAAACAAACAAAAAATGTTTCTACGGATATCTATCTTGCTCTAATTTCTGTCTGTCAGACTGTGTTTTTCACTTAATCCATTATACCTTTAAAACCACTTCAGGTACCAAAATCAAAATCAGTACATATATGATAACTATAGTCGAATTAATACAACTATGAAGCCCGAGAGGGAGGGAAATTTCAATTATCGTTCGCCAGCATCAGGCATTTCCCTCAGTACACAAACGAAAACCAACGAGTACAATTCACAAGATCCCGCTAAGTATATCATTGGCTGTAGCATTTTGGTTTTTTTGTCACATCGTGGTTTCCTATTGGATGGATCATTTGGTTTGTTATTGTTTATACCTTGCCCTAAAAGTTTTTTGATTGTCGGCTAGATAGGGTCGCTTAGAGTTGGGAAATTTCGGATACTCAGAAATCCTCATGTGCTCTTTGCCTCCGAGGGGTTGGCCTTTCGCTGGTGAATGATAAGTAAAGAAATTTCCCTCCTTCACACGCTTCATATTTTTATTAATTCTAGTATAATAAGACTAATTTTTGTTAGGAGTATCAAGTTTCTACCTCGTACTGTTTCAAAACAAAGGCCATTTTTTAATTTTCAAAGTATTATCTCAAAAACAGGAAACGTTACTAACAACTATATACAGGCTAAAGGAAATACAAAATTAATTGTAATATTTAAAATGTCTAGTTTTATTAGGCTTAATAACATAACCACTTAAGAAAATTTAAATTTTATGAAAATTAAACATGAAAAAATTAGTAAATTTCCACAAAAAAACCGTTATATCTTCGTAAAACAAGTTTTCCTGTTATTTGCATGATAAACTTAATAAAACTATACATTCCCAAAAATGAACATTAAATTTTGCCTCTTTTTAGTTTGTTTACAACTATTAGAAACATTTACTGTTTTTGAGACAACAAGCTTTGAAAATTAAAAGTAGGCTAGCTACCATTTTGAAATTGACAAAGTAGAAACTTGAAACTCCCCACAGAAATAGGTCTTATTAGTCATGTATAAATTTAAATTTGGTACCTGAAGTGGTTTTAAAGATACAATGCATTAAGTGAAAAATACAAACAATCCATCAGACAAAACCAGAGCGAGGTATACCGTGATACCCTTTCTTCTATCTCCTGAGTGACCAAAATATTTTTGAAGCTGGACACCCTGGAGAAGCATTATATTATAGGTACAATATAATTTTTCATTGGGGCTTCACATGCTCTTGTGCTCTTATCGGTGAGCCCTCACTGATTGGAATTTATAAGTAAATAGGAACTACATTATTCCTGAAATATGCTCTATGCAATGTAGGATTTTTTTGAAGTTGAAATTTTCAGTTATATACAGATGAACACTGATTGAATGTTTACAGTGCGTACGTTTAAACTCTATTATTACTCTATTGATTACTTCTAAACGTTTAGAAGTAAACATTTGACCTGTGTATTTCAGATAATAATCCATAACATAACAAAGACTAGAATAAGTCATGCACAGGAAAAAGTAGCGTTTTTTGTTGTCGGAATAAACATCTTTAACTTATATTATTTAGTATACAAGTTATTGAACAAATGTGATACTTTAGGACACTAATTATATTGTAGACCTTACATAAAAATTGACATATATTTCTCATTCTTGAATCAATTCACCACTTAAATGCTCACTCAAAAGAATTTCGCTAATAATTAATAGAGTACATTGTTTCCGACAATAATTCTTACCTCACAATACCAAATTTCCACTTTTCTCCCACTTCAGAAATTATGAAAAAAACTTTCTCCAGTCTTTACTTAAAAAAAACGGAGGATAACATCCTAAATTCATTGAACTGGGAAAGCGATAATGATGGCATAGCATAAGCTTTATTGAACAAATTGAAAAATAAAATAAACATTAGCAAACAAATCCACTTTAAGCCATGAGAGAAGGAAAACATTTAGGTACTTTTGTTAGGGCTAGAACTTATTAACTGCACAGTATCCCAACTTTGGCAGTGTCTGAAGATGCCAAATCCTTTTCTGAAAAGAGGGCAGCCAAGAAGATGTCAAATGTAGGCCTTGTTGAAAAAAAAGCATATACTTTCAAAACTACAATTAATAATTTGATTGTGGAGGATGTGCATTTTACTTACGTGTTTTAAAATCATTATTGCAGGGAGTTCCATCATCATTTTTTATCTGAACTCTGATTCGACCCCTATACAACATCTCTTTACTTCTTTCTCTACTGTAAATTTTATTTTCAACTCCTACTTTGAGCCCAGCAGCAAGTAAGACATCTCTGATTTCTTGATGCGTTGGATTGTCAACTGCCTTATCTTTTGGAATTCTCCTTCCTTCTGCTAATGTCTTTTTACTATTTATATATGCAGGGTATATACAAATCCAGCTGAAAAAAATACCCAGATTTAAGAAATTTTTAGAAAAGAAGCAAATCTAACCTAAAACATGGTAAATTCAACAATTTTTATGGCTTCATGTATGTCTGTGGCTTTGTGTCAGATCTTAAAAATTCCTGGATAGAGAATGGCAATTCAATTGTTATTTCCGCCACTGGACCTCATACAAATTAGACATTTATTTTTCCAACATTTTTCTGATTCCATGAATGATTCTTTTTAGAAACTCCAGGAAAACCCAAGAAATTCGAAAGATTTTTCTTAAATATCATACTAGGGGCACTCAAATTGTGTAGGTTTTCATCCTTAAAGGTAGGCTAAAATATTTTTTGACTGGACCACTATTTTTTCAAAATAATTAACTGAGAAAAACCAGAAAGAAACAAAAATTGCTTAGGGTGTCTTTCAGACTTCACATATGAAATTCCCTACTTTTTCCCGACTTTTCCTAACCATTTTCAAAAACAGTCCCGACCATTGGAACCAAGGCCATTGACTCTAAAAACGAATACTTGAGCTCAATCTTTGTAAATAAGTATATTATTTAACGGCTAACTTACAATACAATCAAAAAGATTTTTCGGCAGTGATACATCCAAAAGATTTGCCGGCCACAATGCGACCGAGATTTGCCGGCCGCGGAAAGGCAGAGCGATATTCTGGCCGCAACAATATGACCTCTCTGGCCACGGTAAAAACGATCAATAAGTGCCGGATGTGATATGACAGAATCATGTAACAACTTTAAAAAAGCGAGCAATACGATCAAGAGAATTGGTCACACAATGACGAAGATTTTTGGCCAAGAATGTGAGATTTTTCGACCTCAATGCGACCGAAAGATGTAACGGCTCCTATATGAGCGACCAACATTCCAACATTTGATGGCCACCATGCGGCCAAATGATGTAACAGCTATGAAAAGAGTGAGTAAACATATCATGGCCGCAATATAATCGAGGTATGTTCAGCCACAAAGTGGCCGAGATATATAACGGTTACTATACAGCTGGGAGTGTTGTCATTTGCAATGTGACTGACCGACATTCTGGCCGCAATAAGACAAGAAATTTGCCGGCCACGGTGTAAATGACAATTTTACCAGCCGCGAGAAGATCGGGCGATTATTTTTGTCACAATATGACTGAGCGGGCTGACGGCCGCGAAGTGTGGAACTCGTCGGCTGCGATGTGACCAAGAGATTTTCCAGCTGCAAAACAAGCAAAACATTTCCAGCCGCAATAAGACCAAAAGATGTGACGGCCGTGAAGAGGGCAAATGATTTGAATGCCTCGATACGACCGAGAGATGTTCCGGCCCAGTGTCAACGACAGATTTTCTGGCCTTCATGTGGCCAATAGATTGACGGCCGCTAAAAGAGCACACGACTTCCGCTAGCAATACGACCAAGTTATGTGAGGGGCGGGTAGAAAGCGAGAGACCTGTGCTGATTCGATTCGGAAAACAGTGGAGGGCAGGAAAGTAGTCGCGTACCGAGCTGGCCCGTAAATAAAAAATTGGAATCGAGTAGGTTCGCTGATAAAAAGGTCACCACTTTTGGTGAGGGCATAGAGGCTTCATTCCGGATTCCGCCCAGGGCCTCCAGGGCTCTAAAAATGGCCCTGAAGACAATTTCCAAAATTTATGTCTATTGAGGGGCCTTGGTAGGATTCCAAGATGATTTGGTAAGAACATTTCTGAAGAATTTGTTTTCAACCTTTAACATAAACTTCACAAATATGTAGTATGGCTAGTTTATGTTTTTTAACATTCATTCCCATTAAAGCACCCCAGCAGCCTATATAAACTCAGTGTAAACCCCAAATCCCCATCAGGCTCCAAATATAGGCTAAACTAAACAGAAAATCTTCTAGTTTTTAGCAAATTTCTTATCAGGGATGATGCTATTACAGTAGATCTCCTCGTAGGACCAAGATCATCTTAAATTTTTGTTTTGAAAATGCCAAATTCACCATTCGTTCATTTTCATAAGTATAAAAGCAAAATAAAAACTGTTGATAGACTTATTGACAGACCCACTGACTGACTGATTGCAGTTTCTCAAAAACTAAGACTTTGAGCCATGAAACTTGACACAAATATAATATTTATAGGCTATGGATGCATACGAAGAAAAGACTCTCAAAAGGCTAAAATAAAGTGGGCTACATTATTTATAAAATTTAAAATGGCAGCCATCATTCAGTTTTCAAAATAAAAGCATCTTTAGCCATTGAACTGGGCACAGATATTCTTTTCCCCCACCTGCTATGTTTAGTCACGTTTTGCTCCTTGTAATGGGTGAGTAACACTTTTTCTTCCAGTAAAGTTAAGTGTCTAAATTATTACTTCACTCCCGGCAGGGTTAAAGTAAGTAAGTTTTACACACATTGGAATAACATTAACAAAATTTAGGAAATTTTACGCTGACTTTGGAAATGATAGTTTTCTCAGAAATGGCCGGAAATTACAGGAAAATTTTTTTTTCCAAAACTGGCCGGATGCTGCATAAACTGTCTGTGATAGCGAACTGAACAAGAATATACAATAATTTTCAAGATCCTTTGGATATTAGGCCTAACAAGTTATGGTGAGTTATACCTATTCTAGTTCAGCTTGCTCTCCCGATTAATTTTACTAATCATATAATCTACTTCTAAGACAAAATTTTTTTTATTTTTACGATTATCAGGGGTTATCAGCCTTTTCCACAGTAAAAACTGTCATTTTAATAATCAACGTAAAATATCCTATATTGGGCCCGTCAAGCCACACTCACAAATCAATCACCAGTTACCATGTTACCATTAACTTAGTCCATAAATGCAAATCCACTGCATCTAGAGAATCAACAATGTCCGTTTAGTAACCAAACCCACCATAAAAATGTTTTTATTGATGTAGGCTACTATAGGCCTAGAGTTATTGGGTAATTATTATTTAATTACAAATCCTCCGCTATTATGAATTTTAAAAATACAGTTATTGGGTAATAATTACACATTTTCTGTAAATTATTCCAGCCGACATAGAAAATGTTTGTTTTGAAATTTAGGTGATTTCACATTGATTCCAGATACTGTAGTTTTTTTATGGAATGTGACCTGAAACCCAAAAAAAATAAAAAAACGGAAAATACATTTTAGACTTAGAAGTAGGTCATGTGGGTAATCTAAAGAACCAAAAGAGCGAGCTGAACAAGAATATGTAATGTTATAAAACGAAACAATTTTAACATTTTATTAGACACCCATTTCAACGTGAAATTATCTAAATTATTAACTTAGGCCTAGGCTGAGGGTTTATAAAGGCGAACATACAGGTTAGGTCTGAGAAGGCTATACGATAAAATATTCATGGTGAATCATTTAAAATGAGACTTAATAATAAACTTAACATTCATACGACTTACCGCTCACGATCGCTGTACTTTTTATCAGCTATTGAAAATGCTGAAGCCATTGTTGCGATTTGTTTACAACACCTCACAACAATAATAATACGCAACGCAACACAGCACGTTTTCCACCACGTATTGGGTTTTTTGTTCTATTAACTTACAACAGGTAAGCTTTGCTTATTAACCATGACGCCAATTTTTCACGTTTACGAGTTTCTATGGCTCAGCGGCTTCATAGAGTAATAAATGAATTTCGTAAAGAGTTGGCACTTCCGTGTTAACTCGGTGGTAAGGGAACAGCAGCGCTATCTGATAAAAGTGCTACGAACTAAAAAGATCGATGCGATATATCGATGGTCGTTGATGCGACATATCGATCGTCGTCGTCTGCTTTGTTTAGATTTTCGTTTTCTTGTTTTGTTTGCTAGACTTTCAATTTTAATGACTTTACCGATTTGTTTTGGTTAAGTACGTTTGCCGCTAGTGCAAGTTGTTTCGCGAAATGCTGAACTGAGTGATTCTTATTGTGCTTAAAGCGATTGATAGAAAATAAATACGTAGATGTTTACATCAAAGCACTTAATAGAAATTAACTTAGTTAATTTTTATTAAGTGCTTTTATGTAAACATCTACGTATTTATTTTCCATCAATAGCTTTAAGCACAATATGAATCACGCAGTATAGCATTTCGCGAAACAACTTACACTAGAACAACTTTCTGCAAACGTACATAACGTATTTTCCCACACTCAGATTAATTCCAGCTCGTTATGGTTGTGTACACGTCGCGTCGTGACAGAAAATCAGGGGAAACGGAATAGGAAGTTAGCAGATCGTTGTCGTGGTTTTGATTGGCTGATTCAGTGAAGAAGAAGAAATCCATGTTTTTACAACATGTAACTAAAGTGCTTCGAACTAACCCGCTCCAATAAGCTTACCACTTGGCTCCATTTAAGTGTCAGACCGATAAATACAGTATGCTGTTAACTTAGACCCAAAGAATTGATCAATATTGCTTAAAATTTCTTTAAAAAGCCTCTGGAGTAAGAACTAACGTTAAACATTGTTGAGTTTGATGGTAGGCTACTGAATGTAAGCTTAGAGAACTCCACTTGAAATTATTTTTCTAGGTCCAGTTTAGTGAGTCGGTGGCTCAGTAGTTGGGTAATGGGCCTTAACTATAATAGCGATAGCATTGATTTTAGTCTTCACGTGGCCACAAAGGCTTACTTTTAGCGTTACAGTTCACCCTCACTCAGCTAGATATAAAAGCATGGGCCTTAAGCCTATGTGGGAGAGCAATAGCAAGATGAAAAGAGGCTGCCACCCCCTTTTGTCCCAAGTATTCTTTGCTGATGACCTAAACAGTAGGGTTATCAGATATTTTTCAGGCCAATCCAGGGCAGATTGAGATGCGGTGAACAAACACATCCCCCGTCCCTTAATGACACAACCGAAGGTAGTAACATAAGATTGTTAATGTATTATGACGGTTTTTTACTTAATATACTTTATCTTAAATCATTTTTATCAGCTAAGCCCGTTCCAACCTAAATCACTACACTAACCTCAACCTAGTCTTAGTATCGAAAGGCCTATCCGATAAATCGGAAATATTGATATTTTGGTTCCGATATAACGTTCTTTTTATATCTTGTTCTTGCTCAGGAATTTAATGATAGATTATTTACTCGAGTTAAAAATATTTTTTTATTTGAAATTGACAGCTTGTCAAAGTTTTGAATACAACACATCCTTGAAACCTGGCGTATTCAAAACTTTGACAAGCTGTCAATTTGTTTAGAAACACGTTAGAGACCTCCAATGTTCACTATTCATCTACTTTTTTAAAGATGTTTAAAATGAGGGGTCACTCAAAAGGGGTTTGCTTTTGAAAATTTTGAGTTGCCCCCCAAATCCCCCATTTTTGGGGGACACTCAAAATTTTTGTTAACGTCAACAAATAATTTGGGTTGAGTTAGTATCATTCCCCAAAGGTTAATTGTTTGTCTTAACGAACAAAAAAATTAAGGAGGGGGGAACGGACTTTTTTACACACTGTATAACATGTTTAGAGTAACTGAATAGTACTCAGGGGGGGGGGTACTGAATGGTTACTTTAGTTGGCTTAGTAACTTTTTTTAATTTAAATATGTTGCCATAGGAATACCATAATAAAATTTAGCACATGTACTCTAATAAGAAGTACAAAGAACATATATTTTTTCACTAAAATAAAAATTTCGATTTTTGGATTTTTCAAAAAAACTTTTTTTGGATTTTTTGACAAATTAATTACTGAGCCAATATAGTCAAGTGGCTTATCAAATTGAAGCTCAAGAAATTCTAAAGAGAATGGTGAAAATTTGAACTCTCTAGGTTGAATAGTTTTGGAGTTAGAGCTATTTAAAGGTTTCAAAACATGTAAAAAATCTGCCGATTTTCCAATTTTTAAAATTGTATAACTCAGAAACAAAAGGTGAAAAAACTCTAAAACTTTGTATTTTTCATTACTTTGAGGGGTAGAACAAAATTACCAAATATTATCCGCTTTAAAAACCCTAAGGTCTGAAATTATTTTTTTATTGGTTGATTTGACATGGAATGACCCGTAGGCCTACTGTAAAGATAGTATAACAGTCGCCTATGAGGAGGTTATACTTTTGAAAATGTAGCAAAACAAGAAAAAGACAGGAATTTCATCTAACGGACTCTTTTTCCTTGTCTTTTTCTGTGTGTCTAAAATAATAAAATGTTTAAGTTGGTATGCTAAGTTCTCAAATCTTTAACCTTATTGACGTAAGTTTACATGGAAAAAGATAAGATAGTAATGCCGTAACACTTTAGATCTCAAATGAGGTTATGATACGTTTTTGGGCTTTTTAAAATGGTTGCACTTACACAGACGCCCGGTGAAACAATCAAAATTCATTTAAAATATCATAATAAACAATCGATTAAACATTTCTGTGAAGACCAGCTAACTACTCTACTCTTATTCCCAAGACCAAATGAAACTAAATCAACCTAACCTAACTGAACCAAAACAGACATCAAACTTATCAAGAAAATTTACAACATTTCTTTGATTGACATTAAAGTCTTATTTCTTGTTCCCCATCTTGCATTTGATTCATTGTCAAGTCGTTGTCACATTGTTGTGTGTTGTCTTACCTGCACAAAAACTGAGGTAAGGATTGCTACAAGTGCCAAAATCGCCACTCGTTATTACAAAATTTGAGTTATTGTAAAAATAAAATTTTAGTCAAGTCTTGTTTGTAAGAATGTTGAAATAAGAGCATGGTTACAACTCTGCCGAGCAATAGGCTAGATGCAACAGAATTTCATTTTCCAATGCAATCAGAATTTCATTTTCCAATCGGGAATTCGATAAGGCGCAAAACTCATTAAATTAAATATTCGGGGCCCCGTTTTGAAGTGCCCTTTGACTTTGCATTGGAACCCCGATTTGATTTTAAAATAGTTCGGGAAACCGATTAATTCACAACCCCCCCCCTCAAACCCCCTCTTTCCTATACCGGGGGGGGGGCAACCGCTGGTATATAACGCGATACGCAGACCCTGCTCAGTCATTCCGTGCTCTGTTCTTTAAAGCTCAACAATGAATGCAAGAATAATTATGTTTATTGTGCGGGAGTTTTTGATACAGAAATTCGGGTTCGCCACATTCGGAAGTTCGTGTCCTGAGTTCACTGAAGAAGAGAGGAAGGATTACGACGAGTCAAAAAGAAGAATTCACAACATATGTGAGGAGGTGTTAATAAAGAAGAAAGTAAACGTCCCGATAGACGCGGGATTCACTGTAAGTAATTTTTGATTTTTTCGATAAACTTGAAAGTTTTATATTTAATATCTGGGGGCCGAGCTTCGCTCGGAGAAAACTGTATAACATTTCTAAACATATAAGATGGTTCCCCACAAAGAAAATGAACTTATTTGGTTGATTTACTGAGGTTTTAATTTTGTTTAATTATTCAATTTATTCGGTCTTTGTTTTTCTGGCCAAGCGCTGAGACACATATTGCTGTAGGTCTCAACGGGGTATTCATATTGCTCAAAACTGCCAGTCATTAATTCGCTCATGCACAAGAAAAACATCACAAGTCAAAAATACTAAATTTTACAGGAGAGAATTTCAAAGTTTCCAGTAAGTTTAGAAGCTTGTAGAATGCTTATTATTTTGTCAATTATGGGTTCTCTATTATTTTCTGTGACATACACACATAAAAGTAACTTTGTCTAGCCGTAACCTTTTTCCTCTCTTTTAACTGCATTGTAATATTTACATAATTAGTAAAGGTTTTTTTAGATTTAGATAACTATAACTTAGATGCCTAATGATTATATTGAGAACTATATCAACTATTTTAATAATAATTTCAATGGGACATGCACATTTTTATCTAAGCCAGTCCCGATTTCATTAAAAAAATGGATTATTGAGTAAGTTGAAATATTTCCATTTTTCGCCTTTCTAAGTTTAATAGATGAATAAAAGCTTAACGACTACTCTTTATTGATATGTGTTTCTGCCTTAGTTGAGTTAAATAATTATTGAAAACGGTTTTCATGCGCTAGTACTCATGAGTAAAGGCAAAGTGGCGTTTCTGGGCCAAAAACGCATAAATCAAAAGTGACAGCTACATCCGGTGGTGACGTCAGAGGCTGTGACGTAGCTGTGACGTGTAGGGGTGGGTATTTAAAGTTTAAATGAGCGGAAAAGGGGTCAAGGTCAGCTGTGGATGTTTTTAAAAAAGATCTTGCATTTTCGTAAAATCCGAAAATGCAAGATATATTTTTTTATTTTTTTTACATTAAGGTTGAAAAGGTTGCTCCCAAATTTGAAAAGTAAGTTGTTGTCGGTGGTGAAATTTCTTGCTTGTTTTCATTCTTTTTGTTGTTATTGTAAGTTGGCAAAAACACATTTTTTTCGTTTTGATTGTTTGTTGCATAAAGTTCTAAAGATAAACCAAACCCAGTGGCTATAAGATGTTTTAGTTCTTCACTAAAAATTTCCAAATCCTTGTAGGTTGTAAGAGTGTTGTAATGAATCCCGCGAATGTTGAGAGACATGACTAGAGTTGTTTACTCGACGAGAGGTGTAGCAGGAATGACTATTGCAAAGCCGGTGCTGTGGGTACCTCCGATGGTTAGTGGTGGGGGTAATGACAGGTGTTTGTTTATTCACTTTGAATTTAATCGTTGCCACAATAGACCGAGCCGATGTTGCAATTCTTCTAGTTTATCCAACCGGTTCTTTTGATATGTTTTGCAACTACATTTACAGTAGCAGAAAGAATTACATTTTGTACAAGCTTTTCCGTCAACTTGATCTTCAGGCATTCTAAAACATTTTTCTTTGCAACAATAAGTTATAAACGTTAGATTATTTCTTTTGGATGACATGTTGCTTGTAGCTTGTCTTAAACAGAACTGAGCCTCTCAACGTTAAAGTTTCGTATTTATGTAAAGTATTCGAATAAAACAATCGAATAATACCATCGATTAAAAGTTCAAGGTCATCCGTTTGAGTTTTTAAAAAAAAAATACAACATATCAGTATATAAAACATATACTGATATGTTGTTTTTTATCTTTTTATTTAAAACATTTTTTACAATATTTACAATGTTATTTTTGTGTGATGTGTAGAGTAAGTTCCGTAGAGTTGTTTCCGCTCGTTCCGTGTGACACCAAATATAATGATCCTGGCTGAATTTCCCGCAGATCTTCATTTTGCAGCAACTGGACGAATCGTTTTGGAAGATATACTTGAAACTTTGGTTCATCACCCGGTGTATATGGTGCATCGGATAAAGATGCGACGACTGCGTCTCCATGCGTTGTATCAATTTTCTTCATTTCATGAACAATATAATGTTTCTGTTCTTTTAATTCTGAACATTTCTTGATAATTAGAGTATTTGATTTTGAATGCAAGTTGAATTGTTCAACTAAACATTGGAGAAACTGTTGTGATGCCATCCTTCACAGGAGATGTTGTCTGTTCGGAGTATGGAGTTAGACTGATACTCGGGGTGTGTTGCCTCTTCGTTTATATAACCTTCGGAACCCCCACTACATTCTTCCGTTTGTTGTTGTAAGTAAGCAGCCAAGTGATACGCGTTTTGTAATGCGCATTGAGATTGGTTGTGTTTCGGATTTATTGTAGAAACACAAATATTTCTAGCATCAAAGTGAAATGTTTTGTCCACTTTTATGTTTAAAACTTCTTTGTTTGTGTACTGTCGTATCCAATTCTTTTTTTCCAATCCTCTGGTATATATGTGTGTAAATTGTTTGCAAAAATGAAACATAATTTTGTGTACATTGTTGTACGGTAGGAAACCTTCATACCAATGGATATGATGAAAATTATTTGTTAGCCATCTGTTTGTTATTTTAGCTTTTGACTTTAGTTCATGGACAGAACACGGTTCTTCAAATAAAAACGGGTATGCTACTTGTGTAAGCAAATCTAAAATTACCAATTCTTTTGTGATAAATCTATCATCGTTTCCGCGAAATGCTTGAAATTCAATTACACAAGGTTTTGCTGCCATTTCTTCATCCTGTCTGCTCATCACGGTGTCTGCTGATCAACTGTTTTCCACACCACGGTAGGTTAGATATATAAACCAGGCCGTACAGTTGTAGGCGCGTTGGTGTATGTTTAACGTGGGCACCATCCCCAGTAGGCCTACCCCACGGTTTATTTTTTTGTTAAATTACATTGTTGTTGTTGTTGTTGTTGTTGTTGGTTTCTTCTTCTGTACTGTTGTTGTTGGTTTCTTCTTCTGTAGCTTCCGTTGCAACTTCAGTAAAAGGTTCAAAGTTTCTTAACTGCCTCCACATTTCCACTTCGTGAGGTATTCTATTAAAGATGGATGTATCTATTGGTCCGTATTGTAAAGTGCTGTCTGGTTGTTTTTCGCATGCATCTACCAAATATTCCTTAATAACAGAGCTTGAAAATACTAATTGTTTCATATACCTGGTAATAGGTGATGTTGCATAGTTTAAAATGTAAAATTCTTCACGTGTTAGAAGAATTTTATTTTCAAATTGTGTCGAGTCTCTAATTCTTACTTGTTGTTGACCACGATGTTTAATAATGTCAATTTCATTGTCACAATCCAAAAGTCGAATGTTAGTTTTTCTTCCAAAGAAACTGTTGGCTAAATAACATTCAATTAGATGTAGATGTTTTAAAAAGGAATCCCAAGCATTTTCTGAAAATAAAACCATCTTTGTTCCATGGCTTAGTATTACTGCGGGAGAGTAGTCTAATGATTTTACCAATCCTATCGACACACTTTTACTCATGCAAGATGAAATAGGATAAAAGATGCGAAAGAAAACTTCAGTTAAAATGTCTGGTGGAATATTTTCTTCAAGTTTTCTTTTCTTTCTTACGTTTGTTTTATTATTTTCCAACTTTTTATTTTGTTTTCCAAACTTTAAAAAGTCATCTATTTCCTTTACAACATTTTCTTCAAAATGTTTATCATCATCATTTTCCAATAAAGGCGTTGTTTCGGAAACGCCTTGTACAACTGATAAAGAAGTCATTTTGTTTATAATGCTGTAGACGATGTTACCCATACAACTGTAGACAGTCAACTAAACAATTTTCGTTCCTGCTCCTGCTTTTATAACCGAGTGGTGGGGGTATTTTTTTTCTTTTCATTTTACAAAACTGCTTTTACAATTCCGGTTAAAGGTGTATATGTAACAATTTTATCATGTAAAATTAAACAATAAGCAGATGTATCTTTGGGTACATTTTGTTCAAATTCCATTTCTACTTTTATATCTACACTGGAAGATTTTACAGATTCATTTTGTTTTGAACAATCAACTACAACAATCGGATAGTTAGATTTAAATTGGTTTGGCGTTAATAAAGGTGTGTTTGTTTTTCCATAATATGAATTTTGGAATCTTGCGTACATATCGTACAAAACGCTAAACCTGTCTTTTGTAAAGTTTATGTTAAAGTTGTCGTATGGAAAGAATTGAGAGTTTAGAAACACCTTAAAATTTGTAAGTTTGCAATGATCAAATTCACCAGCATGTTTTGTTATTTAATTTCTTCTTTTTGTTTGTAATCCAAATATTACATATCTTGCCTTTTCCAAATGAGTAGAAGTTTTTACAGTCCATGTATGACGTTGTGTTTCCGGTAAAACCGGATATTCATGAAACTCCCAACTTCTAAATGGTATTACGATATCACGATCTGATTTTAAAGTTCTTAATAATGAAATTCTATTCTGATCGTTTAACCGTACATGCGGTACTCTCCAAACAATCTTGTCTAATTGCATTTTCCATTCTAAAGTAGCTTCCGTTGTTCCATCAGGCGCCATAATAATATCTTTGTCGTTTGATGATCTTAACAAAACTAATTCTTGTTTTACGTTTATTATTATTTTTCGGTAATCTTCGGCAAAGCCTAAAAGTAATCTTAAAGGAATGTAAAAGTCAAAATTGCCTGAACTGTTTGGAGTGATTATATTGGAATCGGGCGCTACCCATCCTGCGGCGGCTAGCATATTTTTTCACTCGGTGTTAAAGATGCTAATCCTTTTAATGTACTTGTAATTCCCACCTTTTTTGTTGAATCTACTGTAACTCCGGAAATTTCATATCTTATTTCATCAAACAAATATGCCATGGGGTTATTTATGAACGGAACAGTACTTGCAGTGCTTCCATCTCTTTTTGTTACTCTTCCTTCGATATACAAATAACTTTCACATGGAAGTGTATAAATATCCTGTTGTTGTATGGGAATTCTAATTTCATCATTATTATTTAATTTTGATGAAGCGTAAGGGTTGTGCGTATGATATTCCTTTTCCCATAAGGTTTCGTCGAATGTCGGACCCTGCGCTATATCCAATATTTCCATTATTAATAAGTTTTAATCCAATTTCTTCTAGAAAACGAATGTTATCACTTGTTAATCCTTCTATAGCTGAAGTGCTACTGACTTGTTTACCAGTCAGCTCTTTCTTTTTAAATGATAACCCCATTGTTATACGGTTGATTTTATATGTATTCGTATAGTTATAGGTTCGTCTCTAAAATCAATATGATTTCCGTCTTGATCTAGTATGTTCACCACAATGTCTGAAATAAAACTGGTGTTTAACGGTAGGTACACAAAGTTTTGTGGCTTTTCCACAATTTTAAAACCCGGAGCGACCGTTGGATAGAATGTGTGCAATCTATGAGTATTTTCACCATCTCTATAAGAACCATGTATAATATTACATGTAACATCTATACTGTTAACTTTCATTATTGTCACAGTTCTAGCACCTGAATGGTTAATATTAGGTTCTAAAATGTTTGTTGTTTTAGGAAATCCTAATAAACTACCAATTGAATGTTCTTTGCTAAAATCTATATAATATTTAGATTTAATTTCAGCTTTCATAGTATTGTTATTTCCTTTTATTGTTATATTATCTTTTCCCATATGATTTTGTATCGCTTCATTTATATCATCAATTTCATATGCTCCAGTGGGTAAACTAAATACTTGTATATCTGAATATTTGTTTGTATTTTTATCTTTTGTTTTGTAATAATGTATTTTGTCATTAACATTTTCAGTAACGTTGGGAATAGAATTATAAGTTGTTATATCTAATAATGCGGCTTCCCATAATTTATCTTTTTCCAAACGTAACGCAGGGAAAAGAACACTTCGCAAAGTAGATGAAGTTCCAGTTAATGATACTGTATAGGAAGACATCTTAAAGTTGATTAACGCTTTTTGTTAAAAAATCTAAACATAAATGTCCACAGATTACCGTATCATCAGGTTGCTCTCTTTTATAATTGTATAGTACATTTTTAGCTGTTTTAAAAAAATATTGTAGTTCTTTTGGTGGTGGGAGATTACCAAAACTATCAAAGTAGTAAATAGTTGATCCTAGTTTCTTATAACATACCCAATGAGTGCCTGATCCTTAACTATTATCTAAATTTACTATTCCGGTTTCATTTTTCCAAATTTTAACAGGTAATGCATCTTTCATAAACACTCCTCTAAAAAATGGAATTTTTAAACAAGAAACATAAGTAATTAATTCTTTATCTGTTAATTCTTTATTTGGAATTAGTAATTGTTTTTTTCTGTTTAATACACACGATACGGTCTTAGGTATAATCCTCCTCCTTTTTTTATCATTGACCATATTGTTTGTTTCTTTTTATTTTTACCTGCGGTGGATCGTCATTTTCTTCTTATATTTCCTCCACGTTTCTTTGCAGGTTTTCTCCTCCTTTTTCCACCTCCTTTCTTCTTTCCACCTCCAAACATCGTTTTACCCTTCATTGCTGCTGATACCGCTAAAGCTGCTGCTTTTTCACCGATACTAGCGTCACTGGATGTTACTCTTTGCCAAGCTTTTTCAGCAAGTGCTCTATCCGCTATTGATCTATTTTTAGTATCTGCAAACTTTGAATATGCTATATCGTGTTGTTTGCAGGCTTGATCAAGTTTATTTATTCCAAGATCTCCTCTAGCAAGTCTTTTTTTCAATTTTGTTCCAGGACCACAATATTGATAACCTCCTGGTAAATGTAGTTCTACAGGTAATAAATCGATAGCTTTATTAACTATAGCTCCAACCGGCTTAGTAATAAGAGAAAGTGCTGTTGATGCTATTCCTCTTCCTCTCTTTATAACGTGTCGATTATGACTGATGCGTTGAACTTTCAACATGGTCTTTTATAGTGAAAGGAAATGCCGATACTTGTTTATTTATAAATGCTTTATAATGAATGATGCACTTATCCTTTGACATTGTTTATTTATAAGTATGTTTGTTTATGGGTAAATAATTTTTTTCCAGTTTTGTGGAAGGATTGTATCTTCTTCATCATCATCATCTTTAGAAGTTCTTAAAGTATTAGTTTCCTTATTTAAAAAATATTTTTCCATAACATTCTTTTTAACCCAATTTAATTTTTGATCAGATTTTATGGGCTTTATTGTGTTATAAATATCATATTATACTACACTTAAGAGTCTTACAATGTAATTTACATTAACAGCATCAGTAAAATTAATAGGGTCTTTTAAGCTAGTCAATCGCAAGTCTTCACAAAAAAAAGACTGCTTATTTAAATCTTTTCTTAGAAAAAGATTATAGTATATGTTTCCCTTCTCATGCATTTGTGCTACTGTAACTACATCACTGTCTCTTATTCCTTCTGCAACATTGACTAGTGGTTTCCCTTTGCAATCAAAGTATTGTTTAACGTCTTCATATTGTTTTATTACAGGAACTTGTCCAACTGTTGCTACATCAGTTTCATCCAACCCTTTTTTAACATTAGTAATTATTTTTGCATCCGCATTCCATTTGTTATTTTTTAATTTCATTATTTGACTTATTGTAGCTGCATCTGATTTTGCAGTTCCTTCCTTAACGTTAGTTAACACTTTATTTTTGCAATCAATTGTATTAATATCATGCGTAATACAATGATCTGTAAGATATTGAAGGTTTACAGCATCTTTCATATCTTTAGGGTCTCCAATATCATGTATTACAAAGTTGTAAAAGGAAAATTTATCTGTTTTTTCAGGTATGACTGAATGTAAATACTTTTTTGTAACTGAATCTTGATCATTAATAGGATCTGCTATATTGGCTATTCTAAGATCTTTTGCATCATATACTTTATTATTACTCCTAGGATCATATCGTAAGGTTTGGTTTATGTACCACATTAAATATTCTTTATTTACCGAATCATTCTTATCTATTGGTTTTGGAAGATTTACAATTCTATAAAAATTAGCGTTATACACTTCATTTTGAAGCTTTAAGCTAGGTAATGTTTCACTTCTTAAAGTTTTAAAATTTACCGCATCATTATCATCTTTTGGATCATTTACAAACTTTAAACGTTTGTTATTTATATCATAATCTCCATCGGATGTTAGTGGTAAACCACCTCTTTTTCCATAAGATCCTGATTTGCTTCCAGTTTCGGAATACCGTCCAAACTTATCCACACTCATGGTTATACTGAATATTTAATCAGTTATACTTGTATTATATATACTCATATTTTTTTTATGCAATTACTCCTCGATTTCGCAGTTCGCCGACAAAAGCTACCCATTCATTTTCTAAACCACTATGTCCGGCTTGTTTAGCTTCATATATCAACTTCATTCTGTCAACCAATTTGTTTATATCGTTGTAGTATATTATATTAGTATCATACAAGTTTTTTAATAATCCTTTTCCTGGTAAACTTGATTGATTTGTTTTTCTTCTTTTATGTAAAATATTTATTTCAGCAGAAGATAATGATTTTCTTTTTATGGGTTCCCTTCTTTTTGGTGGGAAAAGTTTAGCAATAATAGTTTTATATTTTTCTGATGCATTTCTATGAGCATTGAAATTTTTAGAATAATTTTTCTTATGCGCATTTGTATCCTCCAATATTTGTTTAAAAATGTTTAAATCCTTTTTAGTATATTTATTAGGTTTCGGCTTAACACTTTGAACCCTGGGCGCTAAAATCTCTTTTTACGTGCGTTACTGGCCGATTTTGGGGTTCAAATTAAAATTCGTAGCCTAATACATATATTTGTTACCCATATAAATTATATATCAAAATAAAGAGAAAAATATAACCTTTCAAATAATATAAATTTTATTAAAGTTACAACAAACAACAATTTTAGGATTCCACGTAAAACGGACATAAAAAAATGAAGAAAACAAAATTGCAACGGTAGTCATGTACATCACTCATATCAAATATATCTCTCATACTTTACACTAAACATGACAAAAACATTACGTAATAAAGTAATAACAAATATTATAACTAACTAAGACTCAATCACTTG
This sequence comes from Flexamia atlantica, assembly GCA_035578135.1. NCBI lineage: Eukaryota > Metazoa > Arthropoda > Insecta > Hemiptera > Cicadellidae > Flexamia > Flexamia atlantica. The sequence continues at coordinate 1,852,947 of JAQJVK010000010.1, forward strand.
TAAATATAAGTAAAATCACACTTTATTGGACGCCGACACAAACGTAAACAAAGTCAGCCATTACTGCAGACAACAAAGCGTCGTCAGCCGGTGACGCAAAGGATCAGCTGCAGACATTTGGATTTATTTTTCTGCTGCTAAATAGATGGCTTTTTCGAGACCTTTGGATACTATAATCAATGCCAGATGATCAAGGAAGAGTTCCCTAGCAACGATTAGCGAAAATACATCGAATATACGTTGCTATGGAATTTAATTTTGCGGCCCGACCCATAATCGGGCTTCGTACACGGTGACATACACCATGCCCCGAGCTATACTCGGGCTTAGGGTTCAAAGTGTTAAAAATAAGTTCAAACAATCCTTTTGTACCCTTGTATTGTTTATTATTTATAATAATATTGTCATGTTCGTCTACATCAAGTTTGCTATCTCCAATCATTAGCCCATTTTCTTCTATTCTAGCACCAAAAGTATGATATTTTCGAGTTGGTTGTGCAGAATGTAACATTTTTAAAACAAATTGTCTTGCAAGCGGCCCTTTATACGCAATATCCGAGCCCAATTTGCTCAAGTTGGATGGATTAATAGGCTCTTCTTCTTCTTGTTGTTCTTCGCTTGTAGAAAGACCTTCTTTTTCTGTTAAAACATCCGTTTCTTCACCTAGTTCGCTTTCTTCTTCAGTTGTTTCTCCTTGTTGCGTAAAACTTGTATCACCTTCATATTCTTCTTTTTGTTCAAATTTTGAAATGGGTAAAATAGCATCTCCGGAAAAATTAAATGTTGAATGTTTAACATTTTGCCCTAATTGTTTTAATGGCTCAGTAATAGGTTTAAATGTTGATTCCAGAAATTTCTTTCTTTCACTTATTCCTAATCTTAACGCTCTGTTTTTATGTATAATAGAATCACTAAGTGATTTTATTTCTCTTAATAGCTTTTCCTGATTAACCATGTTTACACCATGGAGACTTGTACGATAATGTTGTTAATTAATGTATTAAAACAAATTTATCAAAACCTATACGGTAACGACCATCTGTTATAGCTTTATCTTTCATAATTACCAAAAATCCATATTTTTCCGCCCAAGCTTTTCCACAAAGCTCTTTGAATTTTTCAAATGACATATCAGCATTTACATGATCGTTGTATATATGTTTTAGGTTTGTATCGTCTTGTTTGAATAAAACTAAAATATTTGTATTGTCTCTAATTAGTTGTTTCGGAATTTTGCTATATGTTTGTCCGATATATATGCTATCAATATTATTATGTCTTCCCATGGCAAAATAGTTTCTAATAGTATCATGATTTTCACTAGATACATCATCAAATACAAATACAGAATACGGCTTAGCCTGGTCTGGTTGCATAACACTGTCACTAGCATTAAATTTGTAATAGTTAACATCAAAATCAAATCAAATCAAAATCAAATTTATTTCATTAAATTACAAAATACAATTATTAAAGATTTAGGGACGAAAAATAGTACCGCATAGGCCATGAAGGGCCTGTGCGCGGTACGAGTTCTTATCCACTATAAGAAAACCTAGTCATAAATTATACTTTTATTATAAATATTTTTAAAACTCGATTAAAAAACACATCAGTCACATCAGTCAGGATCTTTTCCAACAATTGATACTTTGGTTGATGTAAGGACTTTGAAAAAATATATAGGTTACTAAATCGCAATCCTTTTGTGTTTGTAATTAAGTTAAACACAACGTTAGTTTTGCCACAGTTTGAAGGACCGCTGACTATACATCGTACAGTGTTTGGAAATAAACTGCCGTGTTTACCATTGTTGATTTTAACGTTATCTACGGTTAAATCATCAATGTTATTAATATTAAATTTATCTTTATGGTGAACAATCTCCATCTTATTCAGAGGCAGAAGAGTAAATAAGTTGATTTAAAACTAAATCAAATCTTTTATAGGTATCCACGAATCTTCAGTTTTATCAAACCCCAACCAACGTACTTTAACTTGGTCTTTTTTCCTTTGCAACACCTTTTCAACAAGATAAACATCGCCTACTGTTGACTTTAACAATTCATGTCCGTAAAAACCGCCTTGTAACAAATTTCCTTTGTTATCTTTTGAAATATAAGTTTCCGGTACAGTAGGTTGTACTTTATACACTGTAAAAACTTCGTTTGTCCAATTGGGCAGGTATTTTTTAGTAAACACTCCTTTGTATTTACTAATTCGAACTTTATCATTTACATTAAATTTTCTTGGTTTTCTTTGTTGCGCTTTTGGCTGTGTATTCTTTTTAATTCGTTGTAAAACTAGTTTAGCGTTTTTCTTATTCACTTTGTTAGGTGCCATACCGATAGTTCTATGAAACTTGTTGTTGTAATCGCTTATTAATTTTGGTAAGATATCAACCCAAAACTTGAACCCCAACCCCAAACTTGATATCAACTTTGGTTATTGAGTAAGAACCTCTTTTCGAAAACATTTTATACATTGAACCTTTTAAGGTTCTATTAAATCTTTCAATTATAGCTGCCTTTTTCTCAGAATTTGTGGAATAATGATTTATGTTATATTTTTTCATTAACAAGGCAAAAGGTTTATTGAAAAATTATTTCCCATCATCAGTTTGTAAATGTTTAATTTTATTTTTATCTCTTTTTATAGCTACTTCCATAGCTTTTGTTATGCTGTTACCAGTTTTGTCTTTTAATGGCAAAGCATCTGCAACTCTAGTAAAACAATTAATAATCGTAAGTATGTATTTAAATCCTTTATTTATTTTACTATGCGGTTGCATTTCAATTAAATCTGCTTGATATAAATCATTTATTCCTTTTACAACAGTATTTCTTCGTGGAAACTTTATTCTTGCAGGTTTATGAAGTTCATTAACAATCTTCTCCTTTAACTCTGTCATGATGATTTTACTAACAAAGTCAAGTTAGTATTGAGTGTTTCTTTTTCTGCATCCGCTTTTATAGTTCAAGGTCATTTCAACATATTTTAAAAAAGGGGAAATCACAGCGAGCATGCTGTGATTTCCCCTTTTTTTCTTTTTTTTTCTTTTTACTCATTGATAGGATTGAGAGAGTAGTGGCCGAATGGTAGAGTGTGAATTTTGTCTGGAAGAAAGTGTCGTTTGTCATCATTGGAGCAGAGTGCTTTTTTCACTTCTGTTACGCTGTACAGTTGATGGTTGAAACTTCTGATGGTGTTGAATTTTGCAGTTATAGTCGTTTCTTCAAATAAGCATTGCTTGTAGTGTTCAAAATTTACATTCTTCTTAAGATACAAACTTTTTACACCCTTAGCTTTTTTAATAACATTGTTTTCTTCTTTATGCAATTGTAGTGAATACAATTTTGACATTAGTGCAATAAGTTCTTTCAGTAAAATTCCATTTGCTTCGTCTTTAAATTTTCCAAGTTTCTTTTTGTTCCGATCATTGTCATAATTTAAATGATCTTTTGGATAGTCACTAAAATCAAATTCATTTTTGTGAACAAATGTTCGAAGATCCAAATACATATCTTCAGTAAAATACAGTAGATGAAAGCGTCTGTGTCCATGTAGGCGATTCCGATGTTATCTCTACCGTAGAAGGCGACCATTTTGTTGTAGTGGAAATCATACATGTGGGTTTTGGAAATATCCAAGATTGACATTCCAACGTACAACGGACGATCCATTTTCACGCTTGTTTTCTTCATAGATACTGCCACAAGGTTTTCATTGATAATAACAGATCTTCCAAAGTTTGGTTTTTGTACAAGTTTTTGTAGTTTTATCGGATCTGTAACTAATTTAACATTTTTGTGTTTTCTTTTGTTTTCTAATGTTTTGCCAAATATCGCATTATTCATTAATTTAAAAAAGTCCTTTTGAAATGTTGATGTTGCAGCTGCTCTTCTTCTGGTGTTTGAATCAATGTACGGTTTTAACCAGCACGATTGGGAAAATTTTAAAACTCTATGAATTTTGTTATACGTAAACCCAATTGGAGTGCTTGCTGAACAACCCAAAAGTGAGCTACGTATCTTTGTTTATTTTCAAGAGTCATCATTAATTTTGGATGTTTGCCAATTGGTGAAATTTCTGTTTTTGCAAGGAGCGGAAGATCGTAATGAAGATCATGCAAGTGTTCTGGATATTCAAAATCACAATCTAATATGTATCCGGTGTCTCCGTCTTTTGAAATTTGCAAAATATCACCAATAGAGTCTGGATTAACCCATTCAAAGTTTCCAAAAGGAAGTAGATTAGACATGGCCCATCCGTATAAATTGTTGGCATCAAAATATCCCAAGAACACTGATGGTTTTTCTTCATCGTAGTCTGGAAGATATTTATTGTTAGCTTTAACATGTCTAGTAACACTTTGGGTCAATCCACCTCTAACGCCCGATTCGATCATCAACACCATGTCAATATCTGTTAATAATTGTAGGTTGCACTTTGTTTCTTTTAGCATAGCTTGCCAAGCTAGTCCTGGAGAAGTATAAGAATGAAGAGGGTCTAATCCGTAGGCTTCAAAACAAGTGTTTCTAAATTCTTCCATCACATCGCATAGATGGGTCACATCAAGTCTTATATAAAAGTCAGAATAATCTCCCAGAGTGTTCATTTCTAATTCGTCCCAAACTCTGCATGCGTGTTGATAGTCTTCAGGTGAAATGTCCGAATCGGTAAGTTTACTTTTGAATGCTTCTGGTGGAGGAAGTGATGTTTCTTGAAATTTATGTAGTCCATCGATGTAATCATACGGAAAAACTCCTTTCCGAAGAACCAAGTCCATTTTTTCTGCAGGTACAATTTTGCTGGTTTCTATTAAATTTTGTCTTCTTAAATTTTCAGAAAGTTTCATAAGACTAGAAGGCATAAATCTAAAAGAATCAACAAATCTAAGTTTAATTTTGCCCACCTTTTTTGAAAAGCTTATAAATTTTTCCATAGTTTGTGCCAAAACGTCTATTTCACCGTTGTCTCTTGCTAATTCGGGAATAATAAAATGTCCATCGTATCCGCTAAGATAGTGAAAAACCACTGGAATGAAAGATGGTAGTTTGTAGTTGATGTTACATCCGTTGCAAGCTGCACCTCTGTAGGCTCCTGTCAGATGGTCATGGTCGCGAACTTTAATTTTAGTTTCTGTAAATTCATTTTTACACAAATAGCATGTTGTTGCCGAATCATAAAGATAAAGTTCTTCCGGTGTCATAGGTGACATAGGAACCACATTGCTATACATTGCTTCCACTTTCCCAGCGATGTCATATAAATCATCAACAAAGTATCGAGCTGCTTCTTCTCCACGATAGATCTTCGGTGTAGATGTCAAACCATATTCTAGAAGATGTTGTTCAGATAAAGTGGATTTTACTATTAAACAATATGTGATGGTTGGGTGGTTTGTCCTTTGTAAAGGGGAAGTATTTGAGCATGTTGTGTGAGTAGACTGGAATTGTTATTAAACAGACTCTTGTTATGCTGACTGACTGACAGCTCAGGCTTTAAGTAGGTCAGGTAACAAGAGGATGGGGTCATTTGCTTAGGAGGGGTTTTGAGTTTTAATTGTACTAGAAACTCAGTTTTTATAGAGTATTTCAGTTGTTTGAGCACTTTGTCGTTAGCCTGTGAATAAATGAATTTTCTTTGTCAAGCATGTCTCTTTATTTAATAGAGCTACGTTCCCAATGTGGTCGTGTACGTGACTCCTTAGTTAACAGCCAACAGAGGGGTTTCGTACACGTCACATATGTGGTGGAGGCGCCGGGTATTTGTAATTTTTTTACAAAATTCCGATCCTGGTAGCTCTCAGAATTGGCTGTAAATTGTTTTTGGTAAAATTTTGTTTTTGCTTGAATTGGTTTAATTCTTGGGTTTCTTTTCTAAATTTAGTTGTTGGTTTTGTGAGAGTTATGTTAAGTTAAAGAGGCATGTTTGTTTTAAAATTTACTTTTCATAGATTTTACTTTTTTTCTTAAACTGTTTTTTTTATGAGGCCCCTTTGGTCCCCTCCCCCCAAAGGCCAGGATGTTATGGTTAGGCCAGAAGGTTTAGGATGTAGGATGTATGTTTATCTTTTTTGAGGGGTGACATACGTGTAGTGAGTGGCATACGAGTGTGTTTTTGTTCACGCTATGTTTGAGTGACGCGAGTGCGTTAATTTGAAGTCTCGTTGTGCGACAAGGTTTGTAATTCATTTAGTGCAGTGGGACTATGATTGAGTACGATGATTGTCGGGTTATTGTATTCGACGAGTGTCGGGTTATTGTGTTCGACGAGTGTCGAGTTGTTGAGTTCGACGAGTGTTGAGTTGGTTTTTATTATGTTCGACGAGTATCGAGCCTTGTATTCTTGTGTTTTTTTTGACTTGTGGTCGAGATGGGGAATCGTGTTTGACGTGTCGTCGAGTTTGGAGATTTATTGTGCGCTGTTTTATTCGAATATGAGGATGTTGTGTTTCTTGTGCATTTTGGACTCGAGGTCCAGCGGCTATGTGAAATGTTTTTTCGACATGGTGTCGAGTTGGTGTTCTTGTGCGTTTTGGACTCGAGGTCCAGTATAGCTAGGCGAGTTGTGTTTATTTCTCGACTCGAGGTTGACAGTGTGAATTGTGGATTTTCGACTCGAGGTCGGATATGTGTTTCTTGTGCGTTTTGGACTCGAGGTCCAGTACCTGTGTGGATTGTATTTTTCGACTCGAGGTCGTTTTTGTGAATTGTGTTTTTTGGCTCGAGGCCAAGTGTGAATTGTGAGTTTTGGACTCGAGGTCCAGTAGCTATGCGAATTGTGTTTTTTTTCGACCCGAGGTCGGGAGTGTGAATTGTGTTTCTTCGACTCGAGGTCGGGTTGTGTTTCCGGTGCTTTCGATGAGTTTTCGGGAGTGTTTTTTTAGTTTCGACGAGCAGTCGAGTTTGTCGACGGTTAAGCGGCTTGTGACGGGCACTGAGTTATATTCCCACGGTGGGATGTACACCTATGATTGATGTTTTTTTCAGGTTGGGACTGAGAGGTACTCAGTTTGGTCTTAATGTTTAATGATTAATGGTATTAATGGAGGTGAGATTCATCAGGGATACCGGTCCCCTAGTGGAGTGCTGCGAAGGTATTGTATGACTACTGTACAATTTTGTGTGTTTTTCAGGTGAGGTTTTATTTTAGGATATACATGGTTGCGCCCATGGGTTGTGATGTACTAATGGAGGCAATGTGATTTATTTGGTAGCTCTGTCAGTTTATGAGCCTAGGTGAGTGTTTAGAGACAGTGTTTTTTTCAGATACATCGCAAGTGGTGGACGCAGAAGCGTTAATTAAGGCATAATTGATAAGTTAGTTAAGGGGATGGATTACTAGGTTTTGTTTAGCAGTTTTTAGTTAACAGGTGTTAGTAGTTAGTAGTTTATAACTCTGAAGAATGTATAGGATTTCAGGTGGTAACTTTTTTGGAAGGTAGTTTAGAATAAGGGTATTTGGTTATGGTACAGGTGGTTTGAGTGAGGAAAGTTGCAGTGAGGGCGTTGAATGCGGTCAGCTGTTTACAGTTTGCAGACTTAAGAATGCTGACACCAGAGACTGGCCACCTGACCTTGCTGATGTCTGGAATTGCTTGGGTCATCGCATGTTTTGTTCTAGTTTGTAAATATGGGTGTGGGGCTTGGAATGAGAGATTTGGGAAATGTTTCTTTGATTGTAATTCGGGTTAATTGTTTTTTTTAAACATAAATTTAGTTTTAAAAAGGTTTGGGCCCAAACCTTAGGGATTTCAAGTTAAATTAAGATTACTCAGAATTATATGTGTTTGTTAATTTTTCTTACATCAAATGTTAGATTGAACAAAGTGATTTTCTCAAGGGTTTTTGTGATTATTTTTTTATCGGTTTTCTTACATACAAATGGTAACTAAAGATTTTTTGTGTGGTAGTACTGCTTATTAAATTTGGAAAACTGAAGTTTTCAATGTAATTTCTTGTGAATAAAGTTAACTTTCGGGCTGACTATGGATTTCTTGGCAAAATGAATTGAAAATTCATGATAAGAATGATACTGATTTTTAATAATGTTAAGTATTCCTCCGAACACTTTAAGATTGATTTTGGTTTGTCTGAGCAGGGAAAAAGAATGTCTTTTTACAGAAAATATTGCGACTGTTTTTGTATTTGAAAACTAGATTGATTAATCAATATTTACTTTTAGTAGACTTTTCAATAAGAATGAATTAAAACAAACAAGTTTTGGATAATTTGGTGGTGTAAAGGATAACTGTTCGTAAAAGTTTTTTTTATATCTTGGTTTTGAAAGAAAAGTTTGATAAATTTGAGGATTGGTTAATGTTTTTAACATTTAAAATGTATTGAGAAATGATTGTATGTAACACACATTTGGTATCAATTTTTTACAATTTTTATTATAAATTGTACTTAAAGGAAAATCAACAGCCAAATACTTCTTCTCGTAGCATGGAACGTTTTTGTAATTTGTGGAATTTTATTAAGTGGGTTTTTTAGAAAATTTAGTGGCAAATTTAGAAAGGGGTTTAATACAAAATTTGTTAACTATTTCGATTGAAATGTGTTTTGTATTTTTGTAGCTGTACCACCTTTTCCATTCTTTCTTTAACCTTATGGACTGACCAATAGAATCTGACTTCTCCGGGATCCAGTCTGCTGCGTGGTCTAGACCGAGTCTGTGGGACTTGGCTGAATGGGTGCCTACAATGGTGAAACGGAGCTTCTTCATACCAGGCAAGGGTCATCACGCTTTGAGGGGCCACCATCATGGGGACACAGCGATGAGAAGGGGGTCCAGCATCTGGTTGCTACCAACGACTACACTCTCGGTTTCGTCCATGGAGGATTGCCACCCTACTCTGCCAATGGTGCCGCTTCACTTCGGATGGACTGCCTAAAGGTTTTGGGGGACCCACAAATCAGGCCCTTTGCTGCATCGCATCAGCGTTTTACACTACTTCAGAGCGAGGTGACGACGTGGAGGGTTCATCGGCAAATTGGTCAGTCCGTTCCTCACTATCCATACAATTCAAATCAACCTTTTTTCCCTTTTCCCTTTTTTTGATCACCTAAAAGTTTTTTTGTTTGTTAAAGTAACTTGGGGGTTCATTGTTCTTTGGGTTATTGTCAAGTAGATTGCAGGTTTTTGGGGGGGCAGGATTGTTTGTTTCAAAGACGCTGAGGACATCGTCTCCCGTAGATGGGGGGATGTGATGGTTGGGTGGTTTGTCCTTTGTAAAGGGGAAGTATTTGAGCATGTTGTGTGAGTAGACTGGAATTGTTATTAAACAGACTCTTGTTATGCTGACTGACTGACAGCTCAGGCTTTAAGTAGGCCAGGTAACAAGAGGATGGGGTCATTTGCTTAGGAGGGGTTTTGAGTTTTAATTGTACTAGAAACTTAGTTTTTATAGAGTATTTCAGTTGTTTGAGCACTTTGTCGTTAGCCTGTGAATAAACGAATTTTCTTTGTCAAGCATGTCTCTTTATTTAATAGAGCTACGTTCCCAATGTGGTCGTGTACGTGACTCCTTAGTTAACAGCCAACAGAGGGGTTTCGTACACGTCACTGTTTGGTTTGTGAAGTTGATACTTTGTTCTGCTGGTATTTTCCTCTCCTTCTTCTTGTTCAAGTGGAAGCAATGAAGATTCAAAATCTGCATACACTACAACGGGAATTCTGTATTGTTGGATAACTTTGTCAAATTTTACTTGCGATCTTCTAGCGTGTGGTAATTTAATTCTTACTTCATAGTTTCCACTGCATAGTTTTGGTGTTCCGTCAGCCATTCTGAACCTCCTCTTCTCAAAGGTTTGTTTACAAAACAAAAACACCTTTTACAAGTTGTTTTTGGTTGTTCTCGTTTTGATAACTGTTTGGAAACTAGATGATATATCGATTTGGAATCATAGGATACAAACTGGAAACACCAAGACCGCAAGAATTGTACCAGCTGTGTGGATTCTTCCCATTTGCCAAATATCAACTTAAATGTATGTGTTTATAAACATATATTATATGTTTATAAAGACATATCAATAAAAGAAATTAAATAGGGACGGGGAACAGAGCAGTTTGTGGTTTAACCACTTACTGCTCTGTTCCCCGTTCATAGGGTATCTTCAGATGACCTTGACCCACTTTTAAAAACTTTATGGTGGGGGAAATGCATATATAAACCGTGGATTAAGTAAAAGACAACATTTCCCTGATCAGCATGGAAACTTTCCGGATGTCTTACAATGTTCATTGCACTCCTGTACAACATGTTCAGTTTATGTTAAATTTAATCCATGTTCTTCAAAATGTAAATTTTTTTGCAATTTCTGTTACTGGAGAAAGATGGGTAAATTTAACATTAGAAACTGTCATGGTTACAATCAACCCTTTAATAGATCCAAATTGGTTTTCAACAGTGGAATCATATATTGATACTATGGCTTTCGAACAAGGATATCATTATCTTTGGGTTGATGTTAGTTACATCAACTTTCAAAACGAAACAGATGATGATGGATATGATTCTGCCACATAAAAATATACATTAACGGAACTTCTTTCCCTGCCTTTTAGGAAAAAAGAGAGGAACAGTGTTAATTAATAACTCTGTTCCTCTCTTTTTTCCGCTTAAAGTTAAATGACCTTGACCTAATTTGTATAGTTTAGAAATATACGAAGTAAAAAATAATAGAAAATGTACATTTTTTAAAGTTTTTTCGTTATAACTTTTACACCGTTGGTTATATCGAAAAATGTTACTGGACCTTTTTTGTTTGTCTTTTAATTCCGCTTAATTTGACTACCCGCACGATAGATTTGGAGCATTTTTGTTATATCCACTGCCATCGTGTACGGCGACGCAGTTCTAAAGTTGAACGGTGACGAAATCAAGTGGGGGCCCCCCCCGGTTTGCCGGGGGCGCGGGGGGGGTTTGCCGGGGGGGTTTGCCGGGGGGGGTTTGCCGGGGGCGCGGGGGGGGTTTTGCCGGGGGCGCGGGGGGGGGGGGTTTGCCGGGGGCGGGGGGGGGTTTGCCGGGGGCGGGGGGGGGGGGTTTGCCGGGGGCGCAGGGGGGGGGGGGTTTGCCGGGGGCGCGGGGGGGGGGTTAAAAAAAACCGACCACCCAACCCCTTTGGAAGGGGTTGGGGGGTCGGTTAGGTTAAGTTAGATAGTGACCAAGGGTTGAGGCTTTAACAAACTCCTAAATATTAATAACCAACGCGAAAACTAAACTCACCATCAACAGGAATTAAAACATTTACAAAAACCCAAATGTTAAAAATAATAATAATTTAATAAAAGATACAACACAAAACTCAAATCTTAGGTTATTTAAAACTTTAATAAAATATTTAAGTCTCAAAAGTAGATTTTTAAAATCAATATATAAGTCAAACAAGTAAGTCTTTTAAAATTAAAATATCTAAGTCTAAAAAATAGGTCATTTAAAATAATTCTAAGTCCGAAAGTAGAACAACCAAAACTAGGTCAAGGTCATTTAAAAATTATAAAAAAAGGGGGTGGGGAAGCGTGGGGTCCCTACCTTATTCTACTACTCTACTTCTATACTACTTTATTATAACTTATGCTACCCCTTAAATGCTATCATGCATGCGGTTACGGTGTGATCATCACGTAAGCGAACTCACACACCTCCCTATAATATTTCACCTAACTTAATATTACAGTTACGGTGTGATCATCACGTAAGCGAACTCACACACCTCACCGTAATATTAACCCTAACAATTAAACCACGCAGGAAATGGAAAGGTAGGTGGATTGCCATTGCGACCGACTATTATAGGAAAGCGCCTCTCCCACAATAGCCGAACGCAGTGTGTGCATGATATAAGCCATACCACACACCATGGCGAACATTACGTTACAGCATAACCCTCCACGTAAGCGGACCAGTTACACCTTCACCGTAATGCCAAAGAGAAACGTTGCGCGCTTGCTTATATCAGCGAGCTCGAGACTCGACCTCGCTAGCGAGCCTTGACTAGTAGGGCAACGTGTCGCTCTGCCGGGGCCGGTAGCCTTGGCCGGGTCGCTAGCCACCGCTCTCACAACTTCGTCTGGCCTACTTGGACCTGGTCGCTAGCCTCAGCTTTCACTACCTTGACTACAAGGTTGTTGTGTCTGCTGCCTATAATAACCCCATTCGCCCGCCTTGTGTCATTCAGCCACTCGCCACCATCGCTGTTACTATCCATTCCCACGTTTTTAACCATTTTTCCTATTTTATTATATTATCCATTTTATTATTCTTTTCATATCACTATGGACTCTTCTACATCTTCTTCATCTACCCCCATTCTCCTGGGTCTGCTGCAGAAACCTCTGCAGCAGAAACCTACTACTATTCCGGTATCGATTGACCTGTCTTCTATTTCTACTGATTTTCTTCTAAAAAACCAACTGCTCCCGTCCTCTCCTCCTCCATTAACGACATAATAGCTGATGCTGTTAATGAAGATCAACCCCAATTATTTAAGAATCCCACACCAGTTGTAGAAACCATCACGATTGAAGAAATTCCTCCGGCCCCAATTTGTGACGACATTTTAAGTGAAGACTGGATGGAATTGTGCGGACTGCACCCTTCCTCTACCCCCCAACCAATTCAACCCGCACCAATCAAAGAAACCCCCACCCCCCAACCAATTCATCCCGCACCAGTAAAGAACATTAGACTGAAACAATTAAAGAAAAACCAAAAATATACAATCTACAAAATTGAAGAAAACAAAATTTATGTTTACAATGAGGAGAGGACGAAAATTTATGTACTTACTACACCAAAAACAAAAAGAATAAACATCCCATCAAATCCAAAATTCCTGATTGTAACAGCGCAGGGTGAACGATTAAAAATAAACATCGCAAATTAAACCCTTTTCTTCCTTCCCCTCCTCATACAAAGTCCACCCTGGTGGCAAAATCGGCCCTTCTAAGGGCCACCCTAAGACTTTCAAATTTAGGCTTAAGTTTAAGCCTCAACCCTTGGTGACTACAAGCGGTTCATATACCTCTAAGTCCCAAAGGTTGAGTCAATAGCGGGGGGCTTTCGCTAAAGCCTCAACCCTTGGTGACTAGCAAGTGGTCTGTGTACCACTAAGTCACAAAGGGTTGGACGCTAAAGCCTCAACCCTTGGTGACTAACAAGCGGTTCACATACCTCTAAGTCCCAAAGGTTGAGTCAATAGCGGGGAGCTTTCGCTAAAGCCTTAACCTTTGGTGACTAACAAGAGGTCCGTGTACCTCTAAGTCCCATAGGGGCTTTCGCAAACCACCCCTTGTTAGTCACCAAGGGTTGAGGCTTTAGCGAAAGCCTAAATTTGAAAGTCTTAGGGCGGCCCTTAGAAGGGCCTTTTTTGCCACCAGGGTGGACTTTGGAGGTGGGAAAAGGTTTTACTCGGTAAAATTTATTTTTAACTTGGCACCTTTTTTATTTATTATCAAGTGTCGAGGGTTAAGGGGAATAGGAATTTTTTTGGGAATGTCAATGACATAAATTTAGGTTTTTTTTAATTAAAAATGAAAATAGAAGAAGATAAATGTCTAAAGATTTCATATTTTCGGTTATGTTTAATTTTTTTTATATGAAATTTTTGCTGGGGTACGTTTGAAGATACAGGTGAAAGAGGTGGTTCGGTGGTAATTTTGGTGCTGGTAAGAATGTTCTTTCCAGCTTGCTGAAAAGGTTTTCGAGCAATAGTGGTTGTAACATCATACCAATCACGATTGTTGTTCGATTGAATAATTCGTACCCCAAGCAGTTCAAGATAGGAAAACCAGTTATACCAAATCTTGGTATACTCGGAGCGGTTCATAGTGAAATTGAAGTAGGTGTTGTTAGGACGGTGGCAAAGGAAAGAATAACTTGTCGAGTGTAGAGTGTAGAGTGTGTTAAGCAATCAAGGACTGGTGTGCCGGGTGATGCAACAAGGACGACGGCCTGTATTGGCCGGCCGGCCGCAAGCGAAAGTGTGGCGCAAGGTCGACCATTGCTAACTGGTCGGCAACAAGCGAAAGCATGCGAGGTCAAACCCGGCCCACTCGGTCTCCTTTATCTTTTAAAACTCGCATGATAGGGTTTGCAAACATATTAATTCAAATATGTTGTAAAAATTTTCTTACGATATTTTGTTACAAATATTTTTTAAGGCAAATGTTAAGAAACCATATTTCTATTTTAATCGCAACTACAGTTTCGATTTCTTTAACTAAATATTTTAACTAAGTATTAAGGTAATATAATAAAGTAGCATCTTTAAAAATATTGTAACTTGTACAAAGTTAAATAAGTATTTTAAGCCAAATGTTAAAAACAATTGTTTAGTACTGAGATGTTCACCCTACAACACCTACGTTAGAACTAACACTACAAATCCAAAAATTGCGAGGAGTCTCTCATGGTGGTGGGGGGAGGGCAGGTGTGCAGCAGATGTTCCGGGCTGCACAAGTCAAGGGAGGTTGCAGCGCCACTACTGACACATCAGTTTGCTGGTAGAACTCGCAGAGTAAACATCTAAATAAACATGAGTTCTGTTTTATATGTTTCTTTTATTAAAGATGGACTTTGCATTGAAACGCAAAGTTTTCCTATTGATGCAGATCCTATCCAACAAATTTTAGTACATCCTCCAGAACGTTATGATTCCATCTACATTTCAGTGCATGAATTAAACGACCCCCCACCACCAACAACTCCTGATACAGAGTAGGACACGGCTACCACACGTCATTAAAGCTTCAGCTCTTCACCCGAACACACATGGACTCTCAGCTTCAAGATAATACTGTTTCTTCTACATCTACACCAACTTCCGAACAATTACCTACTACAAACGAAACTAATACAAGTATAGAAGTAAATGAAATTTCGTCAACTGTTACTTCTGATGCACAAGCAATAATGTTATCATTAATTGGTTTCGACTAAAAATTCAACAATGGAAGAAGAAAGAAATTCACGACTTTACAACTTGGTTTTGGTGAACCCATCGAAATTTGTTATTTGCCTACTTTCATTTTTATGTGGTTACAATTTTGGTTACCTTGTTCATGAAATGCTAACAGGTAAAGAGGAAGAACATTCGCTATATTTTAAAGTTTATGTTTATGTAATTGCATCTTTATTTGGATACTTTGTAGCAGGATATTTTCTTGTTAACCTATCCATTCCATTTTTTACATGGTATTTTAACAGAAATGAAAATCAACAAACCAACAATTAACAAAGAGTTTGTAAAAAAAGAAAACAAATGAAATATCTTGCATTTTCGGATATTCCGAAAATGCAAGATCTTTTTTAAAAACATCCACAGCTGACCTTGACCCCTTTTCCGCTCATTTAAACTTTAAATACCCACCCCTACACGTCAGAGCTACGTCACAGCCTCTGACGTCACCACCGGATGTAGCTGTCACTTTTGATTTATGCGTTTTTGGCCCAGAAACGCCACTTTGCCACTACTCTCATGCAGACATTTTTGGGCACACAATGTTTTCTTTGCTATTTAAATTAAAGTTACAAGAATGCCTGGCAGATTGATTCAAATACGAGTTGAATTTTCTAATAAATAGCCAGATAAACTCTAAATTTAAACCAAAAGTCAAAATGATAATTTTTAGTTATATTTAGAATTACAGTTGTGACGATTTTTACAGGAAAATATGAACATTGATCGACAGGGCCGGATTTACGATTTTGCCGCCCATGGGCCCAAACCATTACGCCGCCCCCCCTCCCAAACGTGACAATTTTCCAGACCTATAATAATAGGAGTAATTTGCGGGGGGGGCTCTTGCTCCGCCGAATAATTTTGGATTATAATTTATTGGCTAAACCTGATTTTTTTTATATTACAAACATCAATATTTGTGTTTGTGTATATGTCTGGTGATTTCAGCTGGCGAAAGGCCTCACAAAATAAAATTACAGCTCACGACTGGCAATAACAGCTCAAGTTTAGGTTGTATCGTGGCCTGCGAATATGGGTTGTTTCTAAAAACTTTTAGTCGTATGTTGGCCGTTAAATCGCTCAGTTCTATAGCCCATAGCGGTCATCAAACCAGTTAGTTGCTTTGCATGTGAAAAATCTCGATCGTATTTTGAGACAAATACCTCGATTATTTGCATCCGACGAATCTTGGTTGTATAACAAAACAAAACAAATCTTTAGGATTTTTAGCGATCGGCAAAATTCCCTCGGTCATTTCGCGGCAATAAAATCTAACGGTTGTATCTTAGCCGGTAATCTTAGTTGTATCATAGTGGACGTAATCGTTAAATCTCTTGGTGTTATCGCAACCGCGCTAGTAGAAAGGTCCCCACTTGAGTTCTAACATGGGCTCTTATGGGGAATAGATTTAACATGGGCTCTTATGGAGAAAAGATTTAACATGGGCTCTTATGGAGAGTATATTTAACATTGAGTCTTATGGAGTAATAAATTACTTGAAATGTAACAGTATTGTTAGGTATATAGTGTAATAAATGTGTTTTTATCTTATAATTAATTGTAAATGTTGAGTTGTTGTGTCTAGTGAGGTAATTAACAGCAAACTACAGGGTTTAAAACCCCTAGTGAGGGAAAATTTAAAGATCCTTTATCAAAGTACAAAATACCTTGATAACAATCTCAATTTACCTTTAACCTTCCTACCTACCTTTAATCATGTATCAGCATCTCATGTTTTATGTAAACAAAGCAGACGTTTTTAGATTTTAATGTTTTTTAAATGGCAGATATTTTGCATTATTTCTTGTTTTCTGGTGAATGTTAAGCAATTTCATTATTTTTCCTGCCATTATGGATCTTTGAGCTCTCTCATCTTTCTATGACTTGCCAAACGTCCGCAATTTGGATGCAAACAACCGCCTTATGAAATTAAATATATGATTATTACTACTTGAGGTGAAATTTTCCTGGTTATTGCTTGTATCTTTTAAAACTACTAAATTATTTTTATAATTTGTTTTATAATAAAGTAGATTGATTATAATGAGTGATATATTTTTGTTATTGGATCCAACAAGTGCTAATGAGAACAAGTAGGGTACCCGCCACTTGGGCACAATTTGACCTTGAAAATCAGCTGTCCTAAAAAAAAGCGCGCCAAAACGGAAAAAAAGCGCGGGAAAAACGGAAAAAAAGCCCGCCAAACAGTGTTGCCAACAGCATAGAGTAAAATGCATATACTATAACAGGTATATAGTACATATAACATACTACGTCACGCTACCCCTATTACATACGTATTTACATACGTACATACTACGTCACGCTACCATATATTATACATTTATATATGTATAACGGTATATTATAATGGTTTATGGGCGGACATAACCTCACTTTTGGTTCCTGCTAAAATGTGGCGGGAAACAAGCAAGATGGCGGTGCCAAAAACTTGAAAAAGTGCGCCAAAACGGGAAAAAGCCCGCCAAACAGTGTTGCCAACAGCATAGAGTAAAATGCATATACTATAACAGGTATATAGTACATATAACATACTATGTCATGCTACCCCTATTACATATGTATTTGCATACGTACTTCCTATGTCATGCTACCTTGGCGGTGGTGGTGGTGGCGAGTCTTTAAAACAAGCGAGTGAACAACCGAAACACTGCACTAAACACCACATTGTGTTCAAGACTGACTCAGTATTGATTCAGCTATCGACAGGAAGTACGGTATCCTGTTTGGTGGTTTCGTTGACTGATAAGCTATTTGTTCTTGCTGTACTTTTAGCTTGCATGATATTTATTAAAAGACATACGGGAAGTATGTCGTCATTGTCCCCCGTCCCCCGCCCCCCTGTACTATAACCAGTGTTGGCAACTGTAGACAGTGAAAACATTCATATTTATAATACTATATGTTATGTCACATTATTCCCCTATAGTGTTACCATAGAAAGTGCAGTTAATCACATAGAGTAGTAAAAGACATGTGTATACTATATGGTATGCCGGGTATGTCATATTAGTTCTTTGTAATGTTATAATATTATATGAAATTTTACTTAAAATTAAATAACTTTGGAATGGGTTAGTTAATATAGCTAAAATTTGGTATTTAGGTACTTCTTAACCTCTTCCGCCTTTTCCAAAACCTTATACCCCCTCTCACCCCACCCCACCCCCTCTTTTTGTTTTTTTCTTCTCAAATATGACAAAAAATATATAAAATCGTCGATATCTCGAAAACGGTAAGTCCTACGTCATTTTTGAGGCCAAAAATCACCTACTACGTAGTGTAGGTGCCCCCCAGGCGGTACTGACACATATGACAGGTCTTAACTAGGATGTTGCGGGTTGCATCTTGAAAAATGAAGGGGCAATTATCATGTAAAAACTTAAAATTTCATAACTCAGGAACTACCGGTCCGAATTTGATAAAACTTGGTATGTGGATACTTGTTAACTTCTGCTACAATTTGAATCATACTTAAACCCTGTAATGTGGGTGAGTATCTAGATAATTGAAGGCGCTATGTTTAAAAATTAATATCTTAAGAACTAGTTGATGGATATTGATGTAACTTGATGTATAGGTACATGTCAACTTTTGCTAAGGCTTAAACCGGGTGATGTGGGTTGCATTACAGAAATTGAAGGGGCAAAAAATAAAATGCTATATCTTAGGAACTAATTATTGAATTTTATTTAAAACTTGTATATGGGTATATTTGAGTTTCTACTACCTTAGTCTGTACCTTTTTTATCATATATTGAGGTATTAAGTCATTAATTTAAATATTAATGGGAAAATTAACATTTACTGTCCATAAAGGAAATGGATATCTAATAATTAACTTTGCTCTTGTAGCTTTTAAATGGTTGTCCTTTTGATTTGTGTAGTCAGTTTACTAGCATTGACATGTATAGTTGTTCTTTTGGATTGGGTAGTTAGTCTCCTTGTATTAACATGTACAGTTGTTCTTTTGACTTGTGTAGTCACCGATTTCTGTACGGTACGTACTACCTTATATATCTGCTACCTTTAGCTCAGTTCTTCACTTTGCTCTAGACTGCAGTACAGTGTAGACATTCTTTGCTCTGTTCTTGATATTGAGATAACATACTTACTTTTGAGTTGCATAAATTTAAGTATACTTTTAAATCTGACTTTTTATAATCTTTGGTTGGTGTATTTGCCTGATTTTATTAATAGTTGTATTTGTTTTTATTAACTTTAAATAATGCAGTCTGTTTCTAAGATGAGTTCTCCAACTAAGGAACCAATTGTTTTTATTGGCGAAGAACAAACTTATAATCGAAAATTTAGACTGTATGGGCTTAGTACTACTTTTAAGTTTACTAAGCCTCCTAAAGGCGTGAGTGAGTTTGACTGGATACGTAAAGGGCTTGATAAAACAGTTGAAAGAGAAAAAGCTAAAGCTTCTCCTACAGACTATCTTGGCTTTAAACTAATGTCTATCAATTTGAAAAGTAAGGAACCGGGCTATACTAACATGCGGTTAGCCTCTGAAGTAACTAGTAATGATATTTGGCAGATTTTTGGGGGAATACTTCAAAGTAACTCCGGAAACATTACTTCATCTGATACTTTTAGAGTAGATGTTTCAAGGGTAAATGTTCCTGTTTGTAGTGGTAGAGTAAGACCTGGTCTCTTTAATACTTTTGAGGAAGAGTGTAAGGCAAGGCGTGGTATAGTTGTCATTAATAACAAAGATAACCTATGTCTCCCTAGAGCTATAGTGGTAGGCAAGGCTTATGCTAAAAATGATCCCCAAATCTATGCTATTCGCTTAGACAAAGGATTGAGGCAGACTTTAAGAGCTAAGAAACTTATGGCTAAGTCTCAAGTTGAAATACCAGAGGGAGGAGCTGGTATCCCTGAATTAGAGAAATTCCAGGCCCATCTTAAAAAGTATAGAATAATAGTTTATAATTATGATAGTAAAGATAGAGAAGTATATTTTGCTGGTGGAAATGATGATGCAAAATTTAAAATTAACTTATTGTTTCATGATGGTCACTATAATGTCATTACTAATTTAACTGCTGCGTTTGTTTGCAAATATTTATGTGAAGCTTGTCATTTTCCCTATGACCATAAGGGTGCACATAGGTGTTCTAACTGCTGCTCTTTCTGTCATTCTATTTCCCCTCCTTGTAAGCTTGAACATGGAGGTGTAACATGCCGGTTTTGCAAACGGTTTTTCAAGAATGAACGGTGTTTTATAGCTCACCAAGGGCAGATTTGTAAGACTATACAGCTTTGCCAACATTGCAAAAAGCTAGTTTTCCCGACTAAACGTAAAGATGTTCATGTTTGTGGAGAGGTTTATTGTAATCCATGTGGTGCTTTTAAAGACCCAAAACATCAGTGCTATATACAAGTTGACCGGAGAAGTCCAAAGAACCGAGACTTTTTGTTTATTTTCTTTGATTTGGAAACAAGACAGGATGAAGTCTTGGCCTCAGATCCTAGTAAAAATGTCCACAAGGTTAACTTATGTGTGTCTCAACAGTATTTTTTTAAGTGTATCAATGGAGGAGAGTGTGAAACTTGCTCAGAGAGACAAAAAGTATTTGAAAAAGACCCTGTTAAGGAGTTTATGAACTATGTAATGACAGTGAGGAAACAGTTTAAACATGTTTGTGTAATCGCCCATAATGGACAGGGCTTTGACTTCCAGTTTATTTTAAAGTATATCATAGAAGAAACCAAGTTTACACCAAACATCACTCCCCGGGGAACAAAATTGATACTAATTGAAGTAGATAACGTAAGGTTTGTTGATTCATTGAGTTATTTTCCTATGTCTCTTTCTGCACTCCCTAAAGCTTTTGACCTACCTCCTGAGAGAAAGAAGGGCTACTTCCCACACTTGTTCAACACATTGGCAAATCAAAATTATGTGGGTCCTATGCCTGACAAAAAGTACTATTGCCCTGAAACTATGTTTGAGAAAAATCACAATGACTTTGAGAAATGGTATGATGAAAGAGTAGCTGAAAATTATGTGTTTGATTTTAAAAAAGAAATCTTGGAGTATTGTATCTCAGATGTTGAAATCTTGGCTCAAGCCTGTATTAAATTTAGAGCCTTACTTCTTGAACAGTGTAATGTAGACCCATTTCTAGAATCAATCACTATAGCAAGTGCATGTAACTTGGTTTTTCGCCGTAACTTTTTAAAACCTAATACTATTGGCTTGATCCCTAAAAATGGGTATAGACTAACTGACAATCAATCAGCATTGGTTTTACAGTGGCTGACTTGGGAAGAGGAAAAGCGTGGGGTAAAAATTCAACATGCAGGCAGAGGGAGAGAAGTCAAAATTAATGGGTTGAAAGTTGATGGGTTTGACGGGAAGAATATTTATGAATTTCATGGGTGCTATTGGCATGGCTGCCCAAAATGTCATCCCTACAACAGAGAGGCTCCTTTGAAGGAGGATCCCTCTGATACATTACATTTGCGTTATGAGAAAACCAAATCTAAAATTGAAAAGCTTGGGGAAGTTGTAGAGATGTGGGAGTGTGACTTTAACAATTTAAAGAAGGAACACAAACTAAATCATTTGGATAAACTTTCTATTCTAAACACTTTACCATTAAATGCTAGAGATGCATTCTTTGGGGGTAGGACAGACAATATAAAATCATATTACAAGTGTAAAGAGGGAGAGACAATCCAGTATGTAGATGTTTGCTCTTTGTACCCATATGTAAATAAATATTGTAAATATCCTGTAGGCCATCCAAAGATTTACATTGGAAATAAAGAATGCTTAGAAAGAGGTCTTGAAGTGGATGGTTTAATGAAATGTAAGATCTTACCTCCTTTCAATCTTTATCATCCCGTACTCCCGGCTAAAATGAATGACAAGTTAATGTTTGTACTATGTAGGACTTGTGAGGAAACTTCAAATCAAGGTGATTGTGTTCATGAGTGTGAGGAGAGAGCTTTAGTGGGTACCTGGACTATGGATGAAATTAGAAAAGCAGTAGAAAAAGGCTATGTAATATTATACATGTATGAACTGTGGGAGTATCAAATGGTGACTTTTGAGGAAGCAGGGTTGTTCACTGACTTTATAAATAAATTTCTAAAGTTAAAACAAGAGGCATCAGGGTTTCCAGAATGGTGTAAAACTGAAGAAGACAAAGACTTGTATGTTTCCAAGTTCTTAGAGCATGAAGGGATTCAATTGGAAAAGGACAAAATTATTAAGAATGGGGGTTTGAGATCACTTGCGAAGCTTATGCTAAATTCATTTTGGGGAAAATTTGGACAAAGAGAGAACATGGAAAAGACTTCACTTGTTAGAAACTCTAAAGATTTATTTGCATTGTTTACTCAGATTGGAAGTGTAGTTAGATTTATTGAAGCTATTAATGAAGAAGTAGTATTAGTCAACTGGAAAAACTTAGATGAGGCTAGGGAGACATTGAAAACTGTTAATGTTGTAATTGCAGCCTACACTACAGCTCATGCCAGATTGAAATTATATGAATATTTAGAAGCTTTAGGAGACCAGGTCTTATACTATGATACCGACAGTTGTATTTATTACTTCCGGGAAGGTTTGTACAGAGTCCCTACAGGAGATTACCTTGGGGAAATGACAGATGAACTTGTAGAGTATGGCCCAGGTTCATATATAACTGAGTTTGTCTCTGGGGGACCTAAAACCTACGCCTACCTTGTCTGGTCAACTAACAAGCAAGCCCTTGTCTCAGTCTGTAAAATAAAGGGTTTAACATTGAATTTAAAAACTTCTGAATTACTAAACTTTAAGACATTGAAAGATATGGTTCTTAGTGAAGTTCCTCAAATTATAGAAATTCATGAGAGTAGAATCAGGAGAACTAAAGACAAAAATGTTGTAACTACCAATGAAACAAAAATGTTTAAAATTACTGGTTCAAAAAGGAAATTAGTTGATGGATATGATACAGTGCCTTATGGATACAAAAAACAAAGAATACAGTAACATAAACCAGGCATGTACACCACCAAACATAGAGCTCATATACCTCTTAACACATGCTCCAAAATGTTAGTCTGCTTTTAGCTGTGGTACTGAGCGGATGTACTAGAGCTGCTCTGTCGCTATAATAATATACTTGTATTTGCCATGGCAGTCTTTTTGAAATTTTTGTCCAAGACAAAGCTAAAGGAAAACTCTAAATTTTGTTTGACCTGTACAGAATATAAGTTTCAGTTAACAGGTTCAATAAATGTTTTTGAATGGCCTTTGACATTTTCAGAACAAATAGTATGTCATATAACACAGAATTTGACATCTAAAGCTTTTATACAAATAACAATCAACCATGGTGATACCTCAGGAAATATTCCATTTTTACAGCTAAACAAACTAACACCGGCAGTTTTTGATTATCATTTTGAAAAAATATTTTCTCAAGTTAAGACGCTATCAGATATTATAACTTTGGAAGTAACTGTTGTTACTGTTCCTAGCTGCTACCTTACACCTTAGATGAGTGCGGTAACCCTTAAATGTAATGTATAAACATCTTGTTCTCAATACTGAGGTCATTCTGTCTTGGACAGTGCTCCTGAGCAGACGTGTTGACAAGGTATTAACAGTTTAAGTGTCTCCTTAATTGTTTTATAATGTCTGCTAAATATTGTAATCTTAATGAACATTTAGTCTTGGTATTGTTTGATAGTGAAGGTAACCCTTGGTTTAAAGCTAAGGATATAGCTAAAGCCTTGGGGCATCTTGAGGTTATACGGGGGATTAAATCTTCTTTAAATGGTAACAGTATAAAGATTTTTAAAGATTTTCCAGAAACCCAAAAACAAGGACTCAAAAAACATGATGGTAGAACCTATTTTGTTGATGAATTTGGATTACTAACTTTGATTTTACGTTCTCCTAATCCTGAAGCAAGAGAGCTGGTAAAAAGACTGTTTCCAAAGAAGTTTTATCTTCCATTTATTGATATTAAAGATTCAAAGTTATCTTAAACAGATCTAATGTATCCCACTGTATGAGTGTGAGTGTGTATGTGAGAAGTTAGTAAGGCTTAGTCTTGAAAGCTTCTGTTCTGTGGACAGACACCCACATTTTGGCAGGGCTAATCCCTGGTAAGTCCATATGTGGATGGCGGGTTGGCTTAGTTGCCGTAGAAAATGATTTCCCGCGTCTGCCACAGACAAGGGCCTAGTAGATTGTGGCGCCTAGATCCGAGGAGGATCTAGGCTACACCTTTGAACAGCCCGGTGTGAATGTGATGAAGGGCCTAGTAGACTGTGGCGCCTAGATCTGAGGAGGGTCTAGGCTACACCTTTGAACAGCCCGGTGTGTATGGAGGTCACTGGCGCGGCGTAAAAGCCCGTAAACCTGAATGAAGGTCCCTGGCGCGATGTAAAAACCCGTAAACCTGAATGGTGTGTGAATGTGGTGGGCAAAGTTAATAGATGGCTCAGAACTTTAAAAATTCTGGGTCATTCAATTAATATGCCCGGTGGGATATTTTTAGGTTTCAAAGATAATGAGTAGCTCTCTTACTAAGCTTTGTTAGGTTTATAGAATGTAAAATCAATTGTTTGAGTCAAAAAATATAAAGATCCTCTGTTGGTCTCAGTAAATGGAGAGAGATACGGGTAGAGGACAAAGTCACTACCTTAAACCTCATACACAATGAACGGACCAACAGAGGGCAAAAAAATATATAAAAATATAAAATACAAAAAAGATATATTTCGGAGGCAGCAAATTGTTATGGAATGGCTGTCACGACTCACTGCGTTGGATGGGGCAGTGGGTTAAACAAGTGAGACTAGGCCTACTGGGGAACTCACTATAATAAAAAACGCGCCGGCGTCCATACGGTCTGGTTACGACCTACCGTGGTGTGGAAACTGGACGTTCAAAATTTTCAACATTACCGTGAGAGATAGAACTAATGGTTCTATCCTCACCCCAGAGGTTAGGCCTACAGGGGATGCTCTGGGTTAACAAAAAGAGCGCGCCGAGGCCCCTACGGCATAGCCATAAAGGCTTACCGTGGTGTGGAAACGTGGGCCCTAAAAATTTGTTGACTTAGAAGAGTTCAGTTAAAGTTATTGTGGGATGGCTTTAGATATTGCTTTTCTGAAAAGAGCACTGAAACGGTGCTCTCTTCAGTGAGCGTTTGCATATGCGTTTGCGTTTGCATGTTTGTTTGCGTTCGCATATGTGTTTGCATGTGTGCTTACGTTTGCATTGCGTTTGCTTTGTGTATGCTTTACGTTTTTATTGTGTTTGCTTTACGTATGGTTTATGTATGATTTGTGTATGCTTTATGTATGCTTTGTGTTTGCATTGCGATTGTATGTGCGTTTGCGTTTGCGTGATGTGTTTGTATATGCTTTGCGTTTGCGTTTGCATGTTTGCGTTCGTATATGCGTTTGCATGTGTGTTTATGTTTGCATTTGAGTTTGCATATGTGTGTGTTTGCGATTACATATGTGTTTGAATATGCGTTTGTATGTGCGTTTGCGTTTGCGTGATGCGTTTGTGTATGCTTTACGTTTATTTTTACCTAACTTGACCATGAAAACCCCGTCTATCAGACGGGGTTGAGAGATAATGAAAAATTGTCTATTGTCAGTTTATGATTATGTAAAGGAGAAAAATATCATTCCCCTTTAAACTATCAAATATATTTATTTATTAATGGACCTTATTTGTGTTGTCACTTAATGTTTTCATCCATCCCCAGACGAGTTCGTTTCTGACTCGAACTGAACCAATAGGGTTGCAGTTTTCCGACTTGTTGACTCGTTATGATCCGAGTTCGTGTAAGTTCGGTAATCTCCGTACGAGTTCGTGTCTAACTCGGGTTATGTCATGGCGGCCAACCGGTAGTCATTGTGTTTCGTATGGACCGGAAGTAGAGAGCACCGATTCGGTGCTCTCTTTGAATATCTAATCTCATATAGTACTTGCTAAAGAACCTGGCTCATATGAGTCTATCTACCAATGGAGTTTTGCCTCTAAGAAGTATAGTATAAAAGAATTTATCTATAATAAATAAATGTTTTAAATAAAATACAATAGTCAGGTTAAGTTAGGATAAAATAGGCCAGGTTAAGTTAGGTTAAAATAGGTCAGGTTAAGTTAGGTTAAAAGAGGTCAGGTTGAGTTAGGTTTAAAATAGGTCAGGTTAAGTTAGGTTTGACGGCGGCGGTCGGTCAAACCGAGACTTGAAATTGAAGCCACCAATGAAATATTAATTAGTATTACTGTTATTGCTGATGCCAAGTCTCGGTTTGACCGACCGCCGCCGTCAAACCTAACTTAACCTGACCTATTTTAAACCTAACTCAACCTGACCAACCTGACCTATTTTAACCTAACTTGTCCTGGCCTATTTTATCCTAACTTAACCTGACTATTGTATTTTATTTAAAACATTTATTTATTATAGATAAATTCTTTTATACTATACTTCTTAGAGGCAAAACTCCATTGGTAGATAGACTCATATGAGCCAGGTTCTTTAGCAAGTACTATATGAGATTAGATATTCAAAGAGAGCACCGAATCGGTGCTCTCTACTTCCGGTCCATACGAAACACAATGACTACCGGTTGGCCGACATGACATAACCCGAGTTAGACACGAACTCGTACGGAGATTACCGAACTTACACGAACTCGGATCATAACGAGTCAACAAGTCGGAAAACTGCAACCCTATTGGTTCAGTTCGAGTCAGAAACGAACTCGTCTGGGGATGGATGAAAACATTAAGTGACAACACAAATAAGGTCCATTAATAAATAAATATATTTGATAGTTTAAAGGGGAATGATATTTTTCTCCTTTACATAATCATAAACTGACAATAGACAATTTTTCATTATCTCTCAACCCCGTCTGATAGACGGGGTTTTCATGGTCAAGTTAGGTAAAAATAAACGTAAAGCATACACAAACGCATCACGCAAACGCAAACGCACATACAAACGCATATTCAGACACATATGTAATCGCAAACACACACATATGCAAACTCAAATGCAAACATAAACACACATGCAAACGCATATGCAAACAAACGCAAAGCATACGTAAAGCAAACGCAAAGCATATACAAACACATCACGCAAACGCAAACGCACATACAATCGCAATGCAAACACAAAGCATACATAAAGCATACACAAATCATACATAAACCATACGTAAAGCAAACACAATAAAAACGTAAAGCATACACAAAGCAAACGCAATGCAAACGTAAGCACACATGCAAACACATATGCGAACGCAAACAAACATGCAAACGCAAACGCATATGCAAACACACATTGAAGAGAGCACCGTTTCAGTGCTCTTTTCAGAAAAGCAATATCTAAAGCCATCCCACAATAACTTTAACTGAACTCTTCTAAGTCAACAAATTTTTAGGGCCCACGTTTCCACACCACGGTAAGCCTTTATGGATATGCCGTAGGGGCCTCGGCGCGTGTTTTTTGTTAACCCAGAGCATCCCCTGTAGGCCTAACCTCTGGGGTGAGGATAGAACCATTAGTTCTATCTCTCACGGTAATGTTGAAAATTTTAAACGTCCAATTTCCACACCACGGTAGGTCGTAACCAGGCCGTATGGACGCCGGCGTGTTTTTTATTATAGTGAGTTCCCCAGTAGGCCTAGTCTCACTTTTTTAAACCACTGCCCCATCCATCGCAGTGGTTCGTGACAGCCATTCCATAACAATTTGCTGCCTCCGAAATATTTTTTGTATTTTATATCTTTATATTTTTTTTGCCCTCTGTTGGTCCGTTCATTGTGTATGAGGTTTAAGGTAGTGACTTTGTCCTCTACCTGTATCTCTCTCCATTTACCGAGACCAACAGAGGATCTTTATATTTTTTGACTCAAACAATTGATTTTACATTCTATAAACCTAACAAAGCTTAGTAAGAGAGCTACTCATTATCTTTGAAATCTAACAATATCCCACCGGGCATATTAATTGAATGACCCAGCCAAGTTCTGAGCCAAACTATTAACTTTGCCCTACATTCACACACCATTCAGGTTTACGGGCTTTTACACCGCGCCAGGGACCTTCATTCAGGTTTACGGGCTTTTACACCGCGCCAGTGACCTCCATACACACCGGGCTGTTCAAAGGTGTAGCCTAGACCCTCCTCAGATCTAGGCGCCACAGTCTACTAGGCCCTTCATCACATTAACACCGGGCTGTTCAAAGGTGTAGCCTAGATCCTCCTCGGATCTAGGTGCCACAATCTACTAGGCCCTTGTCTGTGGCAGACGCGGGAAATCATTTTCTACGGCAACTAAGCCAACCCGCCATCCACATATGGACTCACCAGGGGTTAGCCCAGCCAAAATGTGGGTGTCTGTCCACAGAACAGAAGCTTTCAAGACTAAGCCTTACTAACTTCTCACATACACACTCACACTCATACAGTGGGATACATTAGATCTGTTTAAGATAACTTTGAATCTATAATATCAATAAATGGAAGATAAAACTTCTTTGGAAACAGTCTTTTTACCAGCTCTCTTGCTTCAGGATTAGGAGAACGTAAAATCAAAGTTAGTAATCCAAATTCATCAACAAAATAGGTTCTACCATCATGTTTTTTGAGTCCTTGTTTTTGGGTTTCTGGAAAATCTTTAAAAATCTTTATACTGTTACCATTTAAAGAAGATTTAATCCCCCGTATAACCTCAAGATGCCCCAAGGCTTTAGCTATATCCTTAGCTTTAAACCAAGGGTTACCTTCACTATCAAACAATACCAAGACTAAATGTTCATTAAGATTACAATATTTAGCAGACATTATAAAACAATTAAGGAGACACTTAAACTGTTAATACCTTGTCAACACGTCTGCTCAGGAGCACTGTCCAAGACAGAATGACCTCAGTATTGAGAACAAGATGTTTATACATTACATTTAAGGGTTACCGCACTCATCTAAGGTGTAAGGTAGCAGCTAGGAACAGTAACAACAGTTACTTCCAAAGTTATAATATCTGATAGCGTCTTAACTTGAGAAAATATTTTTTCAAAATGATAATCAAAAACTGCCGGTGTTAGTTTGTTTAGCTGTAAAAATGGAATATTTCCTGAGGTATCACCATGGTTGATTGTTATTTGTATAAAAGCTTTAGATGTCAAATTCTGTGTTATATGACATACTATTTGTTCTGAAAATGTCAAAGGCCATTCAAAAACATTTATTGAACCTGTTAACTGAAACTTATATTCTGTACAGGTCAAACAAAATTTAGAGTTTTCCTTTAGCTTTGTCTTGGACAAAAATTTCAAAAAGACTGCCATGGCAAATACAAGTATATTATTATAGCGACAGAGCAGCTCTAGTACATCCGCTCAGTACCACAGCTAAAAGCAGACTAACATTTTGGAGCATGTGTTAAGAGGTATATGAGCTCTATGTTTGGTGGTGTACATGCCTGGTTTATGTTACTGTATTCTTTGTTTTTTGTATCCATAAGGCACTGTATCATATCCATCAACTAATTTCCTTTTTGAACCAGTAATTTTAAACATTTTTGTTTCATTGGTAGTTACAACATTTTTGTCTTTAGTTCTCCTGATTCTACTCTCATGAATTTCTATAATTTGAGGAACTTCACTAAGAACCATATCTTTCAATGTCTTAAAGTTTAGTAATTTAGAAGTTTTTAAATTCAATGTTAAACCCTTTATTTTACAGACTGAGACAAGGGCTTGCTTGTTAGTTGACCAGACAAGGTAGGCTTAGGTTTTAGGTCCCCCAGAGACAAACTCAGTTATATATGAACCTGGGCCATACTCTACAAGTTCATCTGTCATTTCCCCAAGGTAATCTCCTGTAGGGACTCTGTACAAACCTTCCCGGAAGTAATAAATACAACTGTCGGTATCATAGTATAAGACCTGGTCTCCTAAAGCTTCTAAATATTCATATAATTTCAATCTGGCATGAGCTGTAGTGTAGGCTGCAATTACAACATTAACAGTTTTCAATGTCTCCCTAGCCTCATCTAAGTTTTTCCAGTTGACTAATACTACTTCTTCATTAATAGCTTCAATAAATCTAACTACACTTCCAATCTGAGTAAACAATGCAAATAAATCTTTAGAGTTTCTAACAAGTGAAGTTTTTTCCATGTTCTCTCTTTGTCCAAATTTTCCCCAAAATGAATTTAGCATAAGCTTCGCAAGTGATCTCAAACCCCCATTCTTAATAATTTTGTCCTTTTCCAATTGAATCCCTTCATGCTCTAAGAACTTGGAAACATACAAGTCTTTGTCTTCTTCAGTTTTACACCATTCTGGAAACCCTGATGCCTCTTGTTTTAACTTTAGAAATTTATTTATAAAGTCAGTGAACAACCCTGCTTCCTCAAAAGTCACCATCTGATACTCCCACAGTTCATACATGTATAATATTACATAGCCTTTTTCTACTGCTTTTCTAATTTCATCCATAGTCCAGGTACCCACTAAAGCTCTCTCCTCCCACTCATGAACACAATCACCTTGATTTGAAGTTTCTTCACAAGTCCTACATAGTACAAACATTAACTTGTCATTCATTTTAGCTGGGAGTACAGGATGATAAAGATTGAAAGGAGGTAACTTCTTACATTTCATTAAACCATCCACTTCAAGACCTCTTTCTAAGCATTCTTTATTTCCAATGTAAATCTTTGGATGGCCTACAGGATATTTACAATATTTATTTACATATGGGTACAAAGAGCAAACATCTACATACTGGATTGTCTCTCCCTCTTTACACTTGTAATATGATTTTATATTGTCTGTCCTACCCCCAAAGAATGCATCTCTAGCATTTAATGGTAAAGTGTTTAGAATAGAAAGTTTATCCAAATGATTTAGTTTGTGTTCCTTCTTTAAATTGTTAAAGTCACACTCCCACATCTCTACAACTTCCCCAAGCTTTTCAATTTTAGATTTGGTTTTCTCATAACGCAAATGTAATGTATCAGAGGGATCCTCCTTCAAAGGAGCCTCTCTGTTGTAGGGATGACATTTTGGGCAGCCATGCCAATAGCACCCATGAAATTCATAAATATTCTTCCCGTCAAACCCATCAACTTTCAACCCATTAATTTTGACTTCTCTCCCTCTGCCTGCATGTTGAATTTTTACCCCACGCTTTTCCTCTTCCCAAGTCAGCCACTGTAAAACCAATGCTGATTGATTGTCAGTTAGTCTATACCCATTTTTAGGGATCAAGCCAATAGTATTAGGTTTTAAAAAGTTACGGCGAAAAACCAAGTTACATGCACTTGCTATAGTGATTGATTCTAGAAATGGGTCTACATTACACTGTTCAAGAAGTAAGGCTCTAAATTTAATACAGGCTTGAGCCAAGATTTCAACATCTGAGATACAATACTCCAAGATTTCTTTTTTAAAATCAAACACATAATTTTCAGCTACTCTTTCATCATACCATTTCTCAAAGTCATTGTGATTTTTCTCAAACATAGTTTCAGGGCAATAGTACTTTTTGTCAGGCATAGGACCCACATAATTTTGATTTGCCAATGTGTTGAACAAGTGTGGGAAGTAGCCCTTCTTTCTCTCAGGAGGTAGGTCAAAAGCTTTAGGGAGTGCAGAAAGAGACATAGGAAAATAACTCAATGAATCAACAAACCTTACGTTATCTACTTCAATTAGTATCAATTTTGTTCCCCGGGGAGTGATGTTTGGTGTAAACTTGGTTTCTTCTATGATATACTTTAAAATAAACTGGAAGTCAAAGCCCTGTCCATTATGGGCGATTACACAAACATGTTTAAACTGTTTCCTCACTGTCATTACATAGTTCATAAACTCCTTAACAGGGTCTTTTTCAAATACTTTTTGTCTCTCTGAGCAAGTTTCACACTCTCCTCCATTGATACACTTAAAAAAATACTGTTGAGACACACATAAGTTAACCTTGTGGACATTTTTACTAGGATCTGAGGCCAAGACTTCATCCTGTCTTGTTTCCAAATCAAAGAAAATAAACAAAAAGTCTCGGTTCTTTGGACTTCTCCGGTCAACTTGTATATAGCACTGATGTTTTGGGTCTTTAAAAGCACCACATGGATTACAATAAACCTCTCCACAAACATGAACATCTTTACGTTTAGTCGGGAAAACTAGCTTTTTGCAATGTTGGCAAAGCTGTATAGTCTTACAAATCTGCCCTTGGTGAGCTATAAAACACCGTTCATTCTTGAAAAACCGTTTGCAAAACCGGCATGTTACACCTCCATGTTCAAGCTTACAAGGAGGGGAAATAGAATGACAGAAAGAGCAGCAGTTAGAACACCTATGTGCACCCTTATGGTCATAGGGAAAATGACAAGCTTCACATAAATATTTGCAAACAAACGCAGCAGTTAAATTAGTAATGACATTATAGTGACCATCATGAAACAATAAGTTAATTTTAAATTTTGCATCATCATTTCCACCAGCAAAATATACTTCTCTATCTTTACTATCATAATTATAAACTATTATTCTATACTTTTTAAGATGGGCCTGGAATTTCTCTAATTCAGGGATACCAGCTCCTCCCTCTGGTATTTCAACTTGAGACTTAGCCATAAGTTTCTTAGCTCTTAAAGTCTGCCTCAATCCTTTGTCTAAGCGAATAGCATAGATTTGGGGATCATTTTTAGCATAAGCCTTGCCTACCACTATAGCTCTAGGGAGACATAGGTTATCTTTGTTATTAATGACAACTATACCACGCCTTGCCTTACACTCTTCCTCAAAAGTATTAAAGAGACCAGGTCTTACTCTACCACTACAAACAGGAACATTTACCCTTGAAACATCTACTCTAAAAGTATCAGATGAAGTAATGTTTCCGGAGTTACTTTGAAGTATTCCCCCAAAAATCTGCCAAATATCATTACTAGTTACTTCAGAGGCTAACCGCATGTTAGTATAGCCCGGTTCCTTACTTTTCAAATTGATAGACATTAGTTTAAAGCCAAGATAGTCTGTAGGAGAAGCTTTAGCTTTTTCTCTTTCAACTGTTTTATCAAGCCCTTTACGTATCCAGTCAAACTCACTCACGCCTTTAGGAGGCTTAGTAAACTTAAAAGTAGTACTAAGCCCATACAGTCTAAATTTTCGATTATAAGTTTGTTCTTCGCCAATAAAAACAATTGGTTCCTTAGTTGGAGAACTCATCTTAGAAACAGACTGCATTATTTAAAGTTAATAAAAACAAATACAACTATTAATAAAATCAGGCAAATACACCAACCAAAGATTATAAAAAGTCAGATTTAAAAGTATACTTAAATTTATGCAACTCAAAAGTAAGTATGTTATCTCAATATCAAGAACAGAGCAAAGAATGTCTACACTGTACTGCAGTCTAGAGCAAAGTGAAGAACTGAGCTAAAGGTAGCAGATATATAAGGTAGTACGTACCGTACAGAAATCGGTGACTACACAAGTCAAAAGAACAACTGTACATGTTAATACAAGGAGACTAACTACCCAATCCAAAAGAACAACTATACATGTCAATGCTAGTAAACTGACTACACAAATCAAAAGGACAACCATTTAAAAGCTACAAGAGCAAAGTTAATTATTAGATATCCATTTCCTTTATGGACAGTAAATGTTAATTTTCCCATTAATATTTAAATTAATGACTTAATACCTCAATATATGATAAAAAAGGTACAGACTAAGGTAGTAGAAACTCAAATATACCCATATACAAGTTTTAAATAAAATTCAATAATTAGTTCCTAAGATATAGCATTTTATTTTTTGCCCCTTCAATTTCTGTAATGCAACCCACATCACCCGGTTTAAGCCTTAGCAAAAGTTGACATGTACCTATACATCAAGTTACATCAATATCCATCAACTAGTTCTTAAGATATTAATTTTTAAACATAGCGCCTTCAATTATCTAGATACTCACCCACATTACAGGGTTTAAGTATGATTCAAATTGTAGCAGAAGTTAACAAGTATCCACATACCAAGTTTTATCAAATTCGGACCGGTAGTTCCTGAGTTATGAAATTTTAAGTTTTTACATGATAATTGCCCCTTCATTTTTCAAGATGCAACCCGCAACATCCTAGTTAAGACCTGTCATATGTGTCAGTACCGCCTGGGGGGCACCTACACTACGTAGTAGGTGATTTTTGGCCTCAAAAATGACGTAGGACTTACCGTTTTCGAGATATCGACGATTTTATATATTTTTTGTCATATTTGAGAAGAAAAAAACAAAAAGAGGGGGTGGGGTGGGGTGAGAGGGGGTATAAGGTTTTGGAAAAGGCGGAAGAGGTTAAGAAGTACCTAAATACCAAATTTTAGCTATATTAACTAACCCATTCCAAAGTTATTTAATTTTAAGTAAAATTTCATATAATATTATAACATTACAAAGAACTAATATGACATACCCGGCATACCATATAGTATACACATGTCTTTTACTACTCTATGTGATTAACTGCACTTTCTATGGTAACACTATAGGGGAATAATGTGACATAACATATAGTATTATAAATATGAATGTTTTCACTGTCTACAGTTGCCAACACTGGTTATAGTACAGGGGGGCGGGGGACGGGGGACAATGACGACATACTTCCCGTATGTCTTTTAATAAATATCATGCAAGCTAAAAGTACAGCAAGAACAAATAGCTTATCAGTCAACGAAACCACCAAACAGGATACCGTACTTCCTGTCGATAGCTGAATCAATACTGAGTCAGTCTTGAACACAATGTGGTGTTTAGTGCAGTGTTTCGGTTGTTCACTCGCTTGTTTTAAAGACTCGCCACCACCACCACCGCCAAGGTAGCATGACATAGGAAGTACGTATGCAAATACATATGTAATAGGGGTAGCATGACATAGTATGTTATATGTACTATATACCTGTTATAGTATATGCATTTTACTCTATGCTGTTGGCAACACTGTTTGGCGGGCTTTTTCCCGTTTTGGCGCACTTTTTCAAGTTTTTGGCACCGCCATCTTGCTTGTTTCCCGCCACATTTTAGCAGGAACCAAAAGTGAGGTTATGTCCGCCCATAAACCATTATAATATACCGTTATACATATATAAATGTATAATATATGGTAGCGTGACGTAGTATGTACGTATGTAAATACGTATGTAATAGGGGTAGCGTGACGTAGTATGTTATATGTACTATATACCTGTTATAGTATATGCATTTTACTCTATGCTGTTGGCAACACTGTTTGGCGGGCTTTTTTCCGTTTTTCCCGCGCTTTTTTTCCGTTTTGGCGCGCTTTTTTTTAGGACAGCTGATTTTCAAGGTCAAATTGTGCCCAAGTGGCGGGTACCCTACTTGTTCTCATTAGCACTTGTTGGATCCAATAACAAAAATATATCACTCATTATAATCAATCTACTTTATTATAAAACAAATTATAAAAATAATTTAGTAGTTTTAAAAGATACAAGCAATAACCAGGAAAATTTCACCTCAAGTAGTAATAATCATATATTTAATTTCATAAGGCGGTTGTTTGCATCCAAATTGCGGACGTTTGGCAAGTCATAGAAAGATGAGAGAGCTCAAAGGTCCATAATGGCAGGAAAAATAATGAAATTGCTTAACATTCACCAGAAAACAAGAAATAATGCAAAATATCTGCCATTTAAAAAACATTAAAATCTAAAAACGTCTGCTTTGTTTACATAAAACATGAGATGCTGATACATGATTAAAGGTAGGTAGGAAGGTTAAAGGTAAATTGAGATTGTTATCAAGGTATTTTGTACTTTGATAAAGGATCTTTAAATTTTCCCTCACTAGGGGTTTTAAACCCTGTAGTTTGCTGTTAATTACCTCACTAGACACAACAACTCAACATTTACAATTAATTATAAGATAAAAACACATTTATTACACTATATACCTAACAATACTGTTACATTTAAAGTAATTTATTACTCCATAAGACTCAATGTTAAATATACTCTCCATAAGAGCCCATGTTAAATCTTTTCTCCATAAGAGCCCATGTTAAATCTATTCCCCATAAGAGCCCATGTTAGAACTCAAGTGGGGACCTTTCTACTCGCGCTAAATCTCTTAAGCTGTAAAACTATCGGTAAAACTCTCGGACGATTCGCGGCCGTAATTTGTTCGCATGTATTTTTACAAATAAGAAACATATCGCCCTCCCCGCCCCTCCTTCTTATGATCCGATTCTACCATTACCCCGAGTAATGAACGACTCAGCGCCGCGCCCGCGACCAGGCCAAAAAAAACTTTCGCACCTCACTCGCCTTGAGTAAAACGACTGCCGCCCTTCCGCACAGTATGACGTATTACGCAAAATAATAGTGTAGTCTGATGTGAAAAAATTATCTAATCTACTAAAAAAATTCTCTCTTGACTTTTTGTAGTTTATATTAGTGAATGACTCTGAGAGAAAACGAAAACATTGCATAAAACGTTCTACATTATTTTAGTAAATTTCTAATTGGCCTTTAAAATTTGCCGCCCCTAGAAATTCGCCGCCCTGGGCCCGGGCCCATGTGGCCCATGCCTAAATCCGGCCCTGTTGATCGACATTTTACTGTAATAAATAGAAATTTGAATATTTTTGAGTTGTGACGTTTTTCTTGAACATGAGCGAATTGATTACAATATTGCAGAAAATTCAAGTTATAGGATATTCCCGTCTGTGAGAATGGGATCAGATTCCAAGTCCTGAAACGTCATTAATCTCGTTTTTTACTGATTGGTGAGGGCAACTGTCCGTAAAAATCAAATCAAAATATAAAATATACGATATTGCTTCATAAATAACAGAAAATAATCTTCCAAGCATCCAAATTTTGTGGTAAATGCATCAAACGTTTTCCACTTGGCGACGATAGGAATAAATTCCTTTCAATATGCATTTTTTATTTGTCGGATATCATAACACATACAAAAGCAATTGGCGTTAGACTTCAAATAGTGGATTTTAGCTAGTTGATATTTTGAGCTAAAATAACTCGGAATGTAAAAAGAAAATGAAAAATTTACTTCACGAACCTAGTGTTGAATTTATTTGTCTTCAAGGTGCAAATATTTCGCCAGAAATGCGACCGCGTAAACGTTTACACACGCTTATTGCCGACCTCGCGGAGGAATATTTACTACATTCATTACTGTTTGAACACTTATATAAATGAGCGACGGCACCATATCAGCCTCTGAAGCTATATTTTGGACTTAAAAGTGGAAAAGACTACTTTATATGCTAGTTAAGACCATAATTTTAGAATAACTGGTTATTTAATATGTCACACTACTTTTTCCAATTATTATCGCGGAGTAATTTTAGTACGTATCTTGACTGCGAGGACGACGTGCGTTTCTACAACAAATTCGACCACAAAGGTGAACTTAAAAATAAAAACTACATCTATAAGCAAAATGTTATCAAAATCGTTAGAGCTGTTTTCGCCCTTTGGCATTCTAGAGTTCTCACGTCAGACCTCCTTCTTATTTAGTAACATCCGATTACTTTGTATTATTGATGGGTGCATACTCTAGCGTCTATTCCTCTAAGGACTAAGACTCGAACGCCAAAAGAACCGACTCTTTAAACAGTTCTGCTGAGAGTCGTTCTCAAACTTGTTCCCAATCGACTCACTTTTGCCACAGAGGATCTAACTTTGGTTGCTGTATCTAAATAATTATTTATTGATTTGTTATGTATGATATTGCTATAAAATGTTACGTATTCGTGAAAAGTACTTGTTTAAAGATTATTTTTCAGTTTAGTTAAATAAAAAATTAAGCAATCATAAAGTTTTACTTACATGGAGTATATAATATTTTTCAAACGACAATATTATGATTACTCAGTTAGAATTGTAAACTCCGATGCGAACTTTTCATTTTGACGTGCGTGGACACAGTTTTAACTTTAGGGTTGTTTCAAAATTTCCATATTAGTTATTTCATATCTATAAAATACAGAACAATTTACTGTAGGTCAAAACGTCCATACTTCATAACATCCTGATTGGTCAATTAAACATTAATAAATTAAAGGTATCCGTTAAAAATAAATATACGTTACAAAAAATTATGTACATTAAAGGAACTTCTAGCTTAAGAATTATTATATAATGGAAAATAGGGAGTTAAAACTTCAACATTTATTAATAACGTACAGGTCAGGACGTTAAATATTAGGGTAGCGTATACTAGATATATTTTGAACAAGCTATCTTAGGAGGATATTGGAGTCGGCTGCTGCTATACTGGATTTATAATTTATAAGAATTAGTGTTAATTTTATTCCATATATCTCATTAATTTTCATTCGAAAATTGTGTATGTCAAATTAAAGCTCTTTTCAAACAAATAAGTACTTTTTTACGTTCGTTTTTTTGGTACGGCAAAGTACATCCAAATAAGTTTGTATTCAGCCGTGTTTTAACTCTTGCTTCTATTATCTTGTGTACAAAAGGTACCTTATTCGTGTTACCATACTGATTACAATCAGGCTAAAAGCCTACAAAAGTATATGTTTTCGTCAAAATTATCTAATATGAGTTATTATAGTCAAAATCAAAATGGTTTCAGTCATTCCAAAATTCGAAAAAAAGTTTTTCAAGCCGTGACTTGAGATTAATTTAATTTTTCATACTCCTCAAGGTTGCCATGACAACCTATAAGCATCCCTATAGTTTAACATTAAAACTTTGATGTACCGTAGAGAATAACCATAAAGGAATTTTGTAAATTCGTTTCTTATTAGTACGCATCTGTGGCCCAAGAGGAGTATAAATACAAAATTTCAGCTCTGTAGGTCTTATAGTTTTGGAGATTTGCTGTCCGTTAGAAAACCACTTCTCCTCTATATAGATAGAAGATTTGGTACAGCCGTTTCAAAACGTCTAGGCTAAAATTCAAGGCCGTAGCCAATGGGGGGGTTAGGGGGTCAGAACCCCCCCCCCCCGAAATAGTGGAAATACCATTGGAAACATAGTAAATGGGGGTGAAACCCCCCCCCGAAATAGTCGAAACCCCCCCCCCCCCCAAAAAAAACCCCGAGCAAACGAAGAGGGGCCAAGAAACAGTTGTAAATGGTCCAAAATGACGATAAAGGCGGCGGAAAGCACA
This sequence comes from Flexamia atlantica, assembly GCA_035578135.1. Lineage (NCBI taxonomy): Eukaryota > Metazoa > Arthropoda > Insecta > Hemiptera > Cicadellidae > Flexamia > Flexamia atlantica. The sequence continues at coordinate 1,892,141 of JAQJVK010000010.1, forward strand.
CACGTGAGTAAAAAAAAGGTCACCACTCTTGCCGAGCCGGAAATTCACCCGCCGGCCCTGCCCAAACCCCCCCGAAAAAATGTCCTGGCTACGGCTTTGCTAAAATTACATATATTTATCATAATATGATTTAGGGAGATTATGTACATTTCTACGACCATAATTAGACTTTCCAACTCTTTAATGAAAGAAATAATAAAATTGAAACCAAGTACTAAATTTATTTTTCCATCCTTTGCAATGTTTTAGGGGAGACATTCCGCCCCTACATTTAATAGAATTCCCCGACAGTGGTAAGACCATTGAATATCGACCATTGAATATCGACCATTGAATATCGAACCTGAATAATCAATGGTAAGACTGATAATGAAATGCAGTGATACAGCGACAGAAAAAACATCAAATTTCCCTTTCGTCGTAATAATCGTGATGTGGAACTTCTTAAGTTCACTTGCTGAGTCTGAAATATAATTATGGGTATTTGGAATCGAGCGCAAAAAATGTAACATATATTGTTTAAGATTTCATTCGTGTTGATAATAAGGCTTAATTACAATATATTTTGTTTTGACAAATGATAACTATAAATAAGCCAACATTGAGATTAAGATTGACATAATTTTCATGCACATCGCCCTTTTTTGCCAGCTTTTCCGGTTTGCTGATTTTTCTATACTTAAAGTTTCTAAGAAATTTGCAAACTGGACAGTTTGCGCATTGTCAAACTATTCAAGAAGAACGGTTGATCTTTGACAATGAGAAGTCATAAAATAATTTTTAAACATAAAGAACATTTTCGCTAGGAATGTTCCAGTTCAATAAAAACACCGTTATATATAAATACATACATACATACATACATATCCTCTTCATCGATGACTGGCGATGCCAGATAGATTTCGTCAACTTATAATATAAAACGATAGAAACTAATATTTACAATACTTAAAATTGATGGCGGCTGGACTTAGGCAACCAGAATTGTGTCCTCGGCCTCAAAGACCTCCTCCAGGCTGTATGGTGAGAGGGAAATGAGCCAGTTTTTCACTGTCACCTTAAATTTTCTCATCTGTAGTTGACGCACTTCTCTTGGCAGAGCATTATAAAGTCTTAGGCCAATGATAGGGGCACTTTCCTTCTTCATGGTCAGTCTTGTATAAGGAACGTCCAAGCTACCTCTCTGCCGGGTGTTGTGGGAGTGGACCTCCCCCCTTATTTTAAATTTGTCGATGTTGGCATGAATATGCAGAAGGTTGCTGAAAGCATACTGCCCAAAGAAGGTTAAGACACCAAGCCTCTGAAAAATAGGTTTACAGTGGTCCCTCCAACCCGCTGATGCAATTATTCTTATTGCTCTCTTCTGCAATTTAAAGACCTCCATGCTGCCAGTGGAGTGGCCCCAAAGCAAAATTCCATAAGTCAAATGGCAGTGAAAGAGCGCATGGTAGACAGTCAATAGATATTGAGTGGTGAGGACCGTCTTTAGCCTTCGCAGAAGGTATGCGACCCTGGCAAGCTTTTGGCAAGTACTCGCCACATGGCCCTTCCAAGTCATCTTGGAGTCGATCTTGAATCCTAAAAGTGTCACCTCCTCCTGTTCAGCATGGTTCAGCCTGCTCAGACTACATATGAGATGTTGGGTCTTATTTTCATTGAGGCCTAGCCTATTTAGAGAAAACCAGTCTTTTGATGCTTCAAAGATTTGGCTGGCCCTCTGAAGAGCATCCTCAGGATTCTTTCCCCTTGACACAATGGTGGTGTCGTCTGCGAACTGCAGAACGTCCCCAAGTTGGCCGATGTCATTAACCATTATTAAGAAAAGAATGGGACCCACCAATGAGCCTTGCGGGACGCCATGTACCACCTTCATGGGTTCGGATTTAGCCCCTTTAATTGAAATTACCTGAGATCTGCCCTCCAAATAGGATCTAAAAACTTCCAATACAGCCCCTCTGACACCATAGGCCTCTAATTTGCTTATCAAAATCTCATGCGAGACGCATTCGAAGGCCTTGGATAAATCGGCTAGGGTTAGTGCGATGGAGTCCCCCTCTTCAAAAGCATTGTGGACATCTTCAATCAACTGGGCCACTGCAGTGACCGTTGACATTTTCTGGCGGAAACCATGTTGGGAATCAGAAAATAAATGGTTGACTTCAAAGTAACGAACCAGCTGAAATTTCATTACGGCTTCGAATATTTTCCCGATTATCGGTACTAGGGAAATCGGCCTATAACTTTGAATGAACTCAGGATCCCCCTTTTTATAGATTGGGACTGTACGAGCTATCTTCAGGGAGCTTGGGAAAATCCCATTTGCTAGACAGTTATTGATGACCATTGCTAGCGGGGGTGCTATAACTTCAGCGATATGTTTTACCACTATAGTACTTATACCATATATGTCTTGACTGTGAGAATTCTTAAAATTACCAATTATCTTAAGTATATCAGTAGGTGTAACCGACTTCCAGGCCGCAAAGCTGGTGTACAAGTTTGGCCTATTAATCATTGTGACACAACTGTTGTTGCTGCTCCCAGCCCGTGAGCATAGTGGGTCCACAATCTTATTAACCTCTCCCAAGATGAACGAGTTGAATTCATCGGGGCTTGCATTACAGGTAGTGTTCTGCCTAACTGATCGAACCTGGTTTACAAGGCCCTAAGCCGCTTTACAGGGGTTACGGGCATTGTTGATTAAGCTTTCATTATGCATTTTCTTAGCAAGGTTTACTTCCCTCATGTATATTCTCTTAACTCTCAGATAATATGAATAAAATCTATTTTTTTCATCAATGCTACTTGCAATCTTAAATCTATCATGCAAAGCAACAGTAAGATTTTTTAACCTAGTTAGTTCGGGCCTAGAGGAATACCATAGCTTGTCTGCGTTGTTCGTACATTTAGCATTTGGCCTAGGTCCATTTTTCAACTCTTTAACGGGAAATACTAAGTTAAACCTGTTGAGGAACAAGTTAAAAAACTCGTTGAACATTGCTTCAGGGTGGACACAGGAAGCAACAGTACCCCATTCTACACTGCTCAATAGGGCTTTCAAGTAAGGAAGGCGGTCCTCAAATATAGGCCTAGCCTCAAACTTATAATTTTCACACCAGGGTAGAGAAACAGGAGCAGTACTCACCATGTTAGGCGCAATATCTATAACCACCGGGATGTGGTCCGCTACCACTGGGTTGCCGATGGAGACTGCGTATTCCCAGGAATTCAGTGAAGTGGCCACAGTATCCAAGCAGTGTTGTCTTCTAGTTGGTTCACGGTTTGTGATGTACGCCCCATGGCTTCTGAGTAGGGTGGTTAGAGCAGAATTTTTATCATTTTCATATTCCAAGTGAACGTTAAGGTCCCCTCCAATAACAATTGGTAGGTTTAGATTCCCCAGCCTAGTAAGACATTTGTCAAGTTGGTCGTAAAACACGTTGAAATCACCATCAGGAGATCTGTATGCCGATATGATAAGGAAAGGACTGTGCGAGTTAGGTCTGTTTACTATAAGACCAGATAGCTCAATGTTCATGTCACTACAGTATTCTTCAAGGTTAATGTTCTTATATTTTAACTCATTATTCAGGTATATCGCTGTACCACCATTTTTATGGAATACACGACAAAAACTGGAAACTAGGGTTAAATTACCAATATTTGTGAAAACGCTAGTTTCTAACTTTGAGAGCCAATGCTCACTTACACATAGGATATCAACATTCATTTCATCAGAAAAAATTGAGATTAAATTAAGTTTAGTCCTCAAACATTGCACATTCACAAAAGCAGCTCTAAGGTCACTATTATTTTTCACTAGGCCTAGCCCACTTTCAACTAGGCCTTTTTTTGTTTGTTCTTCATCTAGGCTACTTTTGTTCTTTGATTCACATTGATTCGCTACCTCACTAATTGGTTCTTGGTTCTCTTGAATAAAAAACGCTTAATTATTGCGTTTTTCGGCCAAACTGAGCTTTCTAGAAAATCGTCTTTTCGTTTGAAGTCAACACCTAGTCGAAAACTGGCACTTTCACCCTTGCTTTCCAATTTTTCCACAGATGGATCTATTCCCACAAATGAAGAACGTACAAACTGCTTCACTGCATCTACAATAGTTTCTGGCTTCATTCTACCTAAGTAAAACCAGGCTTTTTTATCTCTTGCTTCTATTTCACAGTCTTCTTTATTTCCAATAACAACTTTGGCGTAACTTGGCTTGGAGATAAGTTCGTTACTTCCATCACTCTTTCGATTGCTTCTACCGCTATCGATATTCGTGGCACATCGATTGCCATATCGATGTTTGTCATATTTTACGTTTGTATCACCCCGCCGATTTACAGTCTTATTTTCGGCGTTACTGTTATTACTCGATCTTTTATTTTTATAGGGAATATGCTTCCAACTATTTTCCTTCGTATTTTCCATCTCCTTTTCCTGGATGTCTGGATTTACTGGTAGCGAAGTAGACGTAAGCGTATTTGATTTCTCCATGGATTTCTTCCGATCATGAGATTCGAGAATCGAATGATCACTAGACGGTTGATCTATCGAAGTTTTCACTTGTTCAATCGAAGCTTCTGCTTGACTATCGAAACTCTTCCTAACCTGGCTACTCACTTCATTAAAAATTACGTGATTATCGTCTATATCCTTAAGACGTTGGTTAATTAATATGTTGTCGTTAATTACAACCTTCACTGTTTCTGATAATTTTGTCACTAGTTCGTAGAGATTTAGGTAATCTTCTGTTCCGACTGTTTTACTCCTCATTCGTTCCAGCTTGGCGTCACAGTCTACGCAGATCCACTTTATTATGTCTTCTAACTCTTTAATCTTCAGGTAATTTTCGCTGCCAATATTCACGCAGTTAATATGATGCCACTTATCACATAAACCGTCGCACTGAACAGCTTCGTCATTCTTTTTAACTTGCTTTTTACATTTAGGACACAATTCCTTGTTTGCTGCACCTGCCGCCATCTTATCTTTCAGGTTGGAGAAAAGATATTTTTACGGATTTTACAAGGACCTCCACATGATAAGGGTTCAATTGAAAGAGCCAATTAACAACATGGGTCTTGAGGTCTGAATAATTGCTCTTAACAAATTTACCTGATATTCAGGAAAAATAATGTCATAATGTATGTTAATAGGTGATACACGCGCGTGGCACAAAGGCATATTTAGTTCTAAGGACACCGCTTCAAGAATAATAATCTAGACGCAGAAAATGTAAACTTTAACAAGTTTAAACATAGAAAATTGCAAAAATTTGGCCAAGTTTGCTGCTGCTGTTGTATTTTTATAGTAACATTTAAGTTTTGAAATAAACCTGCAATAAAACTATACATTCAAAATACCCCCGTTGCAGCAGACCTGCATACTCAGCGAATTTCAAATGCAAAACAACGTATTTCAAGCAAACATAGCAAGATTTGACATGTTTTGTTAAGCTCCATAAGAATAACATGGGAAATGAGTATGCAGGTTTGCTGCTACAGGTATATTAAAACTGGATGGTTTTAATTCAATATTTAGTAGATCTGAACTAGAAGAAGCCATTTACCAAGTTTTATCAAGATATGTTGAGAAATAAGCGAGATATAGAATTTACTTATTTCCCATAAGGTTAACATTGGGACAACGTACTGTGTTTACCACTTTCAATATCTCGGTAACCAATGGGCATAGAGCAGTGATTCAAAATACTAAATTATTTGTTTTTTTGAGCTGAATTCAATGGTGCCCACAAAAATTTGATAAATTTTATTTTTCTATGTAAAAAACTCAAAAAACCCATTTTTGGGGGGGTTTATCCCCCTTTACCCCCCCTTCCGGTGGTCCGATCGGGCTGGTTCACGAGCTCGTCCAATTGATAACCACTTTACATGTCCGTACCAAATTTCATAAAGATCGGACCATTTTTGCGGCCGCTATCGTGCTAACAGACACATAGATATATATATATAGATATATATATATAGATATATATATATAGATATATATATATAGATATATATATATATATATATATATATATATATATATATATATATAGATATATATATATATAAAAATTCGAACGAATAGTGTTTTTTGCTTCTGGGGGCCCCAAAACGAAAAGTTATAGTGGTCCCGAGCTTAGGTCTTACCATGAGACCTACGGTAATAGCTTCTTCCCTATAGGGGAAATTCGCTAAAAAGTATACCTATTAAATTTTTAATCTTTTTAGCTTGTTTAGAATGTTTGTTGTTTCGAGTTTTTGAGATATTCAGCTTAGAAAAATAAAAATGGCTGCCATTTTTTAATGGAATGCAGTATGAAATTGATACTCCGCACAGAAACAGGTCATGGTACATCACTGAAAGAAATTGGTGGCTGATCTTGACAAAAATTGTGTAAATCTAGCAAAACTGAACCCCTAAATTTGTGAAAGCAATACAATTCACTTGTACCCAAAAGCTTTTGGCTGAGTTTATTTAGGCATTTAAGCCAAAGAAGTTTGAAAAGACCAGCCATACTAATTCTGGGACAGAACCGGGCCCTGGCAAAAGAGTGATTTTTTTTATTTTAATGTTGATGTCCCTGGTGTTTTTTTCAATAGATAGACTCTGTTAGTACCATTCATGAGTATTTTATTCAACGATATATATCTGGGGCAATCTAGTTACAATATAATATTGCGTATTTCAATTGAGATTATATTTTTGTTTAAATTTAAGAATTAAAAAGGTCACGCCCGTCCTTTGTCCCTACACCTAAAACTTCAACTTTAAAGCTGCACCAAAACTTTTTAGATTTTTATTTTTAACCAAATGTACTTGTTTAAAAACAATCAAATATTTAAGTTCATAATAACCTCAAATATAATGTTATACAGTCTTTAATTTTACGTTCTCTTGGCAAAGTAACCATGTCCCTGGGAAGTTTTGTCACTACCGTCCGTGCAAATTAAGGTGTTTCGGCTTGCGATATTGGCAACCCTGTGGCCATATTTTCAGTTTTTTGCGTTGCACTTGTTGGAGCAGCAGGACTGTGTTTCTGCTCATGTTTCTGCACTTTATTTTGATGAAAAATAATCTATTTACTAAGATAAGTATGAAATTTGAAATTCATAGGTGTCACATAACGTCCACAAGTTTTAGCTCATTCAGACCAGTTGAAAATATTATGTTTGATTGATTTTTGTTTGCTTGTATAATGGACAGGTTAGAAATATACTTTCAACCGACAAAGCCAGTTCTACCACACATGGGGAGCAAAATTTCTCAAAATGTCACACCCGTCCATGATTCTGTCCCACCCGTCCAGAATCTTAATTAAAACCTCTGGACGGTAGTGACTGAAACTACTTAAAGTTAACACATTTATAATCCCTTGTATCTTTAATTAAAAATATGTTTCCTACTGGCTATTAGTTCTTGTGGTATATGATTAAAAAAGGAGTTTTGTGTTAAAAAAGTAAGAACTATGTAAGTCGATATTAGCCTTAATTGAATTTAATAAAAAATATAAATTTAATTTAAATTTTTCACTGTAATATGTATTATTTTTATTAAATTACACTTATCAGTAGTTAAACCTCACTTCCATTCGTATAAGTTACATACCCGTCCAGTTTGCCTTATATTTTTGTCACGCCTGTCCATACTTGTCACTCCCGTCCAGTATACATGAACATTCATAAAATATTAAAATAAAAATATAATTAGCTTTTTAATACTTAAAAATGAAGATATTAAACAGCAGAACATCATAAAAAATGTTTTATTATCACATAGGGTACCTTGAGGTCACACCACCAAAAAAAGTTGTTTTTTCTCCCCAAAATTACTAATTTTGTGCAATTTGTACCCAAAAAGTATTTTTTATGCTGTCAAAACCTTATGAGATATATTTTTTTAATAAAGTACCATCACTGAAACAAGTTGTATTCGTTACAACAACATTAAAACAACAGTTGATCTATTTTTTTGTACCAAAAGTCATGGACGGGCGTGACAACATTTTATGTTTTTTAACAAAAAAGTGCCAAACCAAAATGAAACATTCGAAATTAAGCTTTACAACGGTTTAGCAATGAAAGTAGATACTACAAGGTAATTAGTGAAATATAATACAATAAGAAATTCAAACTTTTATTTCTGCAGAATAAAAAAACCGAAAATTAAAATTAAAAAAATCACTCAAAAATTTCTTTTTGCAAAATGTTTTTCATTCCGCATACACATATGTATATGCCTATATGTATATATAAATATTTTATAAAAAAATTGCTCCGCACACCACCCCCTCTCTTGCTCCTTCTTTGAAGGAGCCATTATATTGGGTAAGGAGCAAATGAGTCGCGCGCGAATGATACGCTTTATATATACGTTTTGGCCCCTCTTGTCGAGTGATTTTCGTCGTTTTCAAGAAAATCCAGCATTCTGATTGATCGGAATTTTTGGCGGGAAAAATACTCGAATCCTATTGGTTGATGAAATTAGGCCACACCCAAAAGTGGTGGGGGAAATGGTCAGTGTAAGGGTGGCCATCAAAGGGGGAGGTCATGAATCAAATTTCTAATTTTAACTTATATGCAAAATACCTGTCCATTGAGTTGATCACATCTCACATCATCCTTACTTTGGTAAGTGGGTGGGAAATGTACACTATCCAAACTGTTGAGCAATTGTCGTCAGGGTCTTGTGGAAAACCGACAGTAAAGTGAAGTACCTGAATCGGAAAATCGCCAAAAGCGCTGTTCGCCAAGTATCTGTTAACATGAGCGAAATGCTCGGACTCCAAAGTAGAAACACCGTAAAGGCTTGATTCTGTTTTGCCAAGTTTTTTGTCATCGGAGATGAAAAGAAGGAACCGCAAGTTTTACATTTAGGAAGTTTGTTGGGTTTCATATTCCGGTTATTTGTCGGAGTTTCTTGTTTTTGAAATTAGTCAGAGTTTTGCGTTTCTGAAGTTTGTTGGGTTTCGCATTTCAGGAAGTTGTCAGAGTTATGACAACCGTACATCAACGGTGTGTTGATTTTTGTGGCTTGTACTATCTGAGGAGTATTTGTCTTTGTTTCTGGGTGTCAGAGTCAGAGATTAGTTGTTCAAATCTAAACCATCCTTGCTTTAGTGATTGGGTAGGAAATGCACAGTACTCACACTGTCGAGCATTTTTCGTGTTTCGAAAATTTGTCGTGTTTTACATTTCGGTAATTTATCAGAGGTAAAACCGCCGGAGCTTTGCATTTCAATTATTTGTCAGAGTTTCGCATTTTGAAAAGTTGTCTGAGTTTCGCATTTCGGAAAGTTGTCTGAGTTTCGCATTTTGGAAAGTTGTCTGAGTTTCGCATTTTGGAAAGTTGCCGGTGTTCCTTGTTTCGGAAGTTTGTCGGAGTTTTACGTTTCAGAAAGTTGCCGGAGATTTGGGTTTCGGAAGTTAGTCGGGATTTGTATTTTTGGAAGCTGTTATAGTTAAGGCTACCGCAAAGTGACGGTGACATTGTTTAAAGCATTGGGTTAGTACTTTCATCTGAGTGTTGTGGGTACGTGTTAGGGTGTTGTGGGGATATGTTTATGTTTTGTGTTATCTGAGGAGTTATTTGCCTCTGTTCAATGGTGTCAGGGATGACAGTAAAAGTTTTATCTGGACATTTTGGCACCAGTTAGTGTCCTGATAATCGGGATAATATGAGCAAAATGCTCTGAGTTCAAAGTGGAAACACCGTGAAGGCCTGTGTCTGTTTTGCCAACTACCTGGTTCTTGGAGAAGAAAAATGGGAACCAAAAGTTTCACATTTCTTAAACTTACCGGGTTCCGCAGTTCAGTCACTTGTCAGAGTTTTGTGTTTTGTTACTGAAATTGAATGTAAATTGAAATACCTTGATCAGTTGAAACTGTAATTTTCTTTGTTTTCTTGTTTGTTCTTGTTTGTTTCTTGTTCTTTGTTTTGTTTTCTTTATTTTCTTTGCACCAAGTGTAGCATAACTGTGGTAAAATCTTTCGGGTTCCGCAGTTCGGTCACTTGTCAGAGTTTTGTGTTTTGTTACTGAAATTCAATGTTAATTGCAATGACTTGATCAGCTGAAACTTCAAATTTCTTTGTTATCTTGCAGATAAACCCCTGAGATCCCATAGTACTTCTTTAGTGCAATACCAATAAGTGTAGCATAATTGTGGTACAATCTTTTAGGCTTGTTATTGATTAAGTAAATAAGAGCTTTGATTATGTTCATATAGCTGTTCTAGAACAGCTATTCGGTCAATAGGTCCTGTGAAATTATCACCGGCGGTGGATAATTACAAATATTTAAAATATACTGTTCACATAGCTGTCCTACACCAACATAGCGAACACTTTGAAAAATTTCAGCAATGTTAACATTACACAGACTTTTCAAAAATGTTAAAAAGGTAATAAAAAATATGTAACTCAAATTATTTATTTATTTATTTACATATTTTTCTATGTGTTATATGTACAAAAACTAAATCAATACTTATTCTTGAAAAATGTTCTGCTGTGTTTTGCAGAAGACTTGCATTATGCAAATATATACTAGTAAAATGGATGGATTACAGATGCCAATATTGAAAATGACCATATGTTTTGAATAATTTTTCAAAGATATACCGGGTGTCCACAGACACCCGGTATAAAGTTGTAAATAAAATTTAGGGAACAATAATTTAGAAAAAGAAAGAATTGTTATTTAAATAGGTACTGTCAAAATTTGATAGTACCTATTTAAATCACAATTCCGTCTTTATGCGGACAGTCAATGAATTTGCCCAGTCCTTTTGGCCACAGTCTCGGGTCCAGTTTCAGACAAATGCAACATACTCTATAGCAGTTATCTGAAACCTCGTCTGTGGTTAAAGCTGAGCAGTTGCTCATTTTTCCACATGAATCACATTGTGTGATAATTTTATTTTTTGAATAATCGATCCACCTTACTAGTTTTTCTGTCCCAGAAGATGATGAACCCGAAGAAAATCTGTTTTTGGATGAAGGATTTATTTGGTCTAATCTTCTCGCCAACGCAGTAGCCACCTCCTCGAAGTAGTCTGGGAGGTATTTCCCGTATTGTTCCAGGGCCTCCAATATTACACCTCTAACCTAAAACAAATGACAAAATTGTAATTGCTGTTGAATTGTATCGGTGTGAATTGTGTGTGTGTGTGTGTGTGTGTGTGTGTGTGTGTGTGTGTGTGTGTGTGTGTGTGTGTGTGTGTGTGTGTGTGTGTGTGTGTGTGCGCGCTCTTGTAAATGTGTCGGACCGAGATCCAGAACATGGTTACACACGCACACGGTGAGATCCGTTTGCGCCGCGAGATCCGGGGGGTCGGATCTCGTTCCGCCAAAGCCTCTAATTGGTCATCCTGAGGTTGTAAGGATCACAGAAATAGCCGAATCACCTCGAAAAAATTCGAAGGTGGTCGGATCTCACTTTGCTTGATTTTTCCATAGTGTGCGTGTGTATGTAGTTCTGAAAACTGGCACCACGTCACGCTAGCATCGACTATGCACACCGGTCATACACACTCAGACGAGTCAGACGGTCATACTGAGATCCCCATCCAAATTCACCGATAAAGAACGATCTGTAATCCTGCTTCGCGGGACGTGGGGCGATGCAACGCAGCGCCTACTGTACCTTTTAAAGGAGTTGGCCATCATCCTTTATGCCAGTTTAGGATGATTTGCAGCAAGTGCCAAACTAAGTTTGGCACGAGATCGTTATATCTGATACACGTTGTAAATTGTCCTGAGAATTTCAGCCGCACAAAAGGCTGCATGATCATTGTTATTAGACTTCTAGTTTTACTTTAGTTGTACTGTAAGTTAAGAAGTTCTTAGCGTTACTGTAATAAGGAGCCTGGATTGTCAATATTTTATTTGTAAATATGTTTTGATTTCAACGATATGAGCAAATGTTTGTTAATGGAATCTTCAATTAAAAGAAGATTTCGAGGAAGAGAGAGCGTACTCCTAGTTACTTGTAATAAATAACTACAAATTAAAAATTACTAGTAGTAATGTAACATATTACCAGGAATTTGGAATACATTCCAAATAGGCATTTGAACCCTGGGTCCTATTGTGACGTGCGCAATTTATTAAGCAAGCCAGGCCAAATAATTCAGGACTGATCACCCTGTATTATTTATTTATTCAATTAAATCTAAAATGTCGTAGTGCGCCGACATTTGGGCCAAAGTTACTGAATTTTGAGTGAGCGTCATGAAACCGCCAAACCCGCAAACAATAGGCATAACCTGATGAGTCATCCACCCTACCGATTGAACTTTGCGGCCGCGACAAGCTCGCTAGCGAGCCTGCATAAACATGCGTTAGCGATAACGCTACCGCTGAGTTGCCACTGCCAGGAGAACGACTGACCGGATCACGTCGCCGCTCACGATCAGAAGCCCTTCAGCATCGCTGGATCAATTGAAGATCACGACTTCGTTTAAAAAGGTGAACTATTACCACAATTTAATTAATTAGTTTTACCAATTAGTATAGTAAATATTTTTCTCATTACTGAACTTGCTATCCCAGTGGGACTTTAAAAATAAGCCAGTCCTTGGTACTCTGAGCCTGTTTGATTTTGAAATATTTATTGAAATAAATTCAACCATAGATATTTTAAATAAATCAAAATCTGTGTAGTTTTGGGCCAAATTAAATAATAAGATTATTGAAGGCTTAATAATAATTAATCAGTAAATTTTGTGAATGGCGAGAAAACCCCAACTAAAAATAAATCCACTGTAGGCTATTTTAATATCTTAAGTAATTGTAAGTTTGTATCTTTTTCAAATGAACTTTACACTTTGTGTTTAAACTTTTTTTTCTAGCGCGTCTAGTTTTCCAGAAACTCAGGTTGAACAGACCCCGGGGAGCGCGCAGATTAATGAAGCGCGCGAAAAACCCGGGCGGGCGCGTCTAAACTCGAGCTACTGCTCCTCTGTTTCCACTTTGGGCATTTATCCCAAAGATGGGATATGGGACAATACTTGCAGAAATGAGGGATGAATTGGGATTTTTTTCGTGGGATATTATTTTACGTAAATTGGACACACTATACTGCTCGTGCACGCTTTTCGCGCGCCTAAACTCTTGTAAACATTTGTCGTTCGTGTCGATAGAAGTGTAATATTTGCCTATTTAGGTTTAGTTTATTTGATAAGCAGTTATTAGTTTAAAATGTTTTTAAATAATGGTGGCCTGTAGTGTAGCTTCTTGCAGAAACGACTCCCGTGTTTCCGCACAACCCGTCAGTGAGAAGTGCGTGGGTAATTAAGGGGGCGGTCTACCTTGACAAAAAAATCTGCGTCACAGAGCGAAATAACATTGTAAAGATAGGGCTAAAGCGCGCTGAAGTACGCTTGCAGACGTTTCGTATCTGGACGACAAAAGCTTTATTTTTTAATATTTAATGAAAATGAGAGTGGGTTCACGTTCTTCAGAATATTTTATAGGTCTCTACACTTTTTATTTTTCTATATAGCGTTTCTGTTGTTAGTTATGAGACATTAAAATCTAACAAAAAACTACCTTTTTTGAAAGATTTACACAATTCCTGTAAATAAACGGGGATAAAATAAAAAATTCTAAAACTTTAGCAACCTACAAAATCATATCCTTTTTAAAATGACACAAAAATATTGGAAATCATATGAAAATCCAGCGATCAATGAATAAGATGCAAAACTCTGTTTTAGCGCTCGGAACTTGAGGTAGACCGCCCCCTTAAATGTAAAAGACAAGATAGTTGTAATGTAAAAAACGGAAGAGTATGTAGCGATAATTTTACAGATAGTGACTACATCGATGATATAAAAAATAGAATTTTAGGTTTACCTCAAAAGAAAATTCTGAAGGAAGGTGCAGTTCCATCCATCAATTTGGGAATTAAAGTTGCTGAAGTTGTGTTAATTTAAGTAATGAGAGAAATTATAGATTAGATAAAAGATGTAGGGCCTATAACAAAATCAGCCTTAGAAAGGGTAGAATTGCTAAGCCCAAGCTCAAACTTTAGTTGACTTGAGTTGGGTAAGTCCTGCAAACTCAAGCAGGGCCGGATTTAGAACTTTTGGGCCCCTAGGCTCACTCAGTGGTGCGGGCCCCCAGGGCAAGAGTGACCAAATGTCCATTTTTAGTAGGACATGTCCTTCTTTTTAACCACTGTCCTCGGTTCTTCCCGACTTTCGTTCTTTTTGTGGCCGTCACATCTGGCCTTTTGTTGTGGCTAGAAAATCTGTCATGTCTGTAGACAGCGGCTGACAGGCATATATCTCAGTAATTCGCGTCCGAAAAGTCTCTCGCGCTTTTGGATTTGCAAAATAACCACATTGCAGCCGGGAAATGTTTATACCGCAGCCGGCAAATCTGCCCGTCACATCGCGGCTGTCAAACCGCGGTCGTTTGTACCAAAAACAAAACTCTCGGTCATAATACCGCGGCTGGCAAGTCTCTCGGTCATACTGTGGCCGGAAAATCGCCCAGTGTTTCCGTGGCCAGCAAATCTCTCAGTCTCATTGCGGTCGGTAAATCTTCCGATATATTACGGCCGATAAATCTGTCGGTCGTATTGCAGACCAAAAACAAAGCCTCTCATTCTTTTCGTGGCCATAACATCTGGCCTTTTGTTGTGGCCAAAAAATCAGATAGTGCTTAGTTGTTCTATTTAAAAGCTGCATTGTTGATTTCACTGGTCGGGATTTTATTTAATAGTATGGGAGGAAAGGTTAGGCGAAAGTTGGAAATTGAATATGTGAAATCTAGTGGATACCAAGGTTTACATAGCAGCTGACAAATTTCTCGGTCATAACAATAGCAAACAGCTCTTGGCTAGGCTAGGCTAGTGGCCTGCGAACATTGGTTGTATCGCTGCCGGTAAATCCCTCGGACACTTTGCAGCTGTCATTTGGCAAAGCTTCTTCAACAAAACTCAGCGTCAAACACATTTCCAAGGGAAGGGGGGTTGAAATTGAGATATGGAGCAGAAGTCTGAAAATCTAGACGCCCCCAATCAAAATGCTGAAATTATTCCCATTAATATTATTATCGTGTTATGTTGCCTAACTCCCGTATATGGCCTGTGGTGCAGCCAAAACTTGTGATGTGTCAATGGTAGACCCATATCCTGTTCTACAAGCTCTACTTATAGCCTATCGGGTAAAATATAGCCTAAAGAGGTGTCAGTAATATTTCCTTTTTGATTGGTCAAAGTTAATTTTTGTCCTTGCTGCAGGTTATATGTTTCCGGTCCCCGGTCCCATTTGTTTTCATTTCCGACTGATACAACCTGAATACTACTATTATTTTCTTCTCTACTCTTTTTTTCTCTGCAGACCCCTTCCTCCCATCCCCACTTCGAGGACTGCAGCCGACAAAGCGGCGCTATATGCGCAACTGTAGCTGGCCTGCAGTCAACGATGTTTTATCTTTTGAGCTGTCTGCTATTTGCTGAAATAACATTGTTTATGTTTCATGTTCAATCGGGATAACAATTGATTGATTATTATTTTATTCTTGGTCGAAGTTTATTGACTACCTAACTACGTTAATTCCTGAACTCTAAAAAATAATTTTTATATATTTTTGTGTGGCGCGGGCCCTCTTGTAGCGCGGGCCCCTAGGCGCGCGCCTATGGCGCCTATGCTTAAATCCGGCCCTGAACTCAAGCTCAAATAAACCAAATGTTACATTTGAAATGTAGACAGCTTGGATCAAACCGATCAAAATATTATTAGCTCAAAAACACCTGATTGTATAAATTGCAAGAAAAATTTATTACAAATCAAAGCTAAGAACAATATAATATTTAAGAATTCAACCAAGCTAATTCTCAAGAATGATTAATTAAGAATTAGAACAAATCAATTAGTTTGTAAGAAAGATTTACATGTGTACTTATTTATTGCAATTGCGATAAAAAAAATTAATTCACTTTTGTTTTTTTTAACATTAAAGGTTTAAAATTTTGTCATGGTAGTTATTTATAAGACATAATGGATAATCGTAAATAATTATAATATATGGAATTAATTATGCTAGATCCAATGACGGGTCAGCTGTGGCGGCAGGCGCGTCGCGGGCTCGCGGCTGAAGTAGTCTCCTTTGTTCAACCTGAGTTTCTGTGAAAACTAGACGTGCTAGAAAAAAAGTTTAAATACAAAGTGTAAAGTTAATTTCATTGGCTACAACTTTTGTGCAGTCGAAACTCGCCTGACCAAAAAATAAAAAAGTAGTAGCCGACTAACTTTTTCAAGTCACAATAATGACAATACAGTTAAGTTTTTCTATATAAATAATTATTAATAAGTGTTATATAAAACATATTTACACTGTTAGATTCCTGAATTTATGCAGATTATAAATATATAAGGTTTGACGTAGACATAATGTTCTAGAAGCATAGAGGAGTGTGTAAACGAGGCAAGACATACACCGGCGCGGCGCGGTTGCCGTAGTGAGTCTGTATCGCCGCGCCGGCGCCGTGACGTCACAGCCACTGCCGGCTGGCATCACTTTTTGACTCCGCGCGGCGCAGCAGTTGTATTCTGTAGTCCTGGTATCAACGGGCGTAGGGGCGAGCAAGAGAGAATCCAGGCCAAGCGTTCTAAGTTTCTGTTCAATTGACAATCAGAGGTCTTGTTAAGGTCACTTTAGGCGGATCTCTTTGTAACCGCGATGAAACAAGGGTGTGCACTCCCTACCACTTTTCCCAGGTCAATGGATCTCACCGCGACTAATTATGTAAATATTACAATGCAGTTAAAAGAGAGGAAAAAGGTTACGGCTAGACAAAGTTACTTTTATGTGTGTATGTCACAGAAAATAATAGAGAACCCATAATTGACAAAATAATAAGCATTCTACAAGCTTCTAAACTTACTGAAAACTTTGAAACTCTCTCCTGTAAAATTTAGTATTTTTGACTTGTGATGTTTTTCTTGTGCATGAGCGAATTAATGACTGGCAGTTTTGAGCAATATGAATACCCCGTTGAGACCTACAGCAATATGTGTCTCAGCGCTTGGCCAGAAAAACAAAGACCGAATAAATTGAATAATTAAACAAAATTAAAACCTCAGTAAATCAACCAAATAAGTTCATTTTCTTTGTGGGGAACCATCTTATATGTTTAGAAATGTTACAGTTTTCTCCGAGCGAAGCTCGGCCCCCAGATATTAAATATAAAACTTTCAAGTTTATCGAAAAATCAAAAATTACTTACAGTGAATCCCGCGTCTATCGGGACGTTTACTTTCTTCTTTATTAACACCTCCTCACATATGTTGTGAATTCTTCTTTTTGACTCGTCGTAATCCTTCCTCTCTTCTTCAGTGAACTCAGGACACGAACTTCCGAATATGGCGAACCCGAATTTCTGTATCAAAAACTCCCGCACAATAAACATAATTATTCTTGCATTCATTGTTGAGCTTTAAAGAACAGAGCACGGAATGACTGAGCAGGGTCTGCGTATCGCGTTATATACCAGCGGTTGCCCCCCCCCCCCGGTATAGGAAAGAGGGGGTTTGAGGGGGGGTTGTGAATTAATCGGTTTCCCGAACTATTTTAAAATCAAATCGGGGTTCCAATGCAAAGTCAAAGGGCACTTCAAAACGGGGCCCCGAATATTTAATTCAATGAGTTTTGCGCCTTATCGAATTCCCGATTGGAAAATGAAATTCTGATTGCATTGGAAAATGAAATTCTGTTGCATCTAGCCTATTGCTCGGCAGAGTTGTAACCATGCACTTATTTCAACATTCTTACAAACAAGACTTGACTAAAATTTTATTTTTACAATAACTCAAATTTTGTAATAACGAGTGGCGATTTTGGCACTTGTAGCAATCCTTAAATCAGTTTTTGTGCAGGTAAGACAACACACAACAATGTGACAACGACTTGACAATGAATCAAATGCAAGATGGGGAACAAGAAATAAGACTTTAATGTCAATCAAAGAAATGTTGTAAATTTTCTTGATAAGTTTGATGTCTGTTTTGGTTCAGTTAGGTTAGGTTGATTTAGTTTCATTTGGTCTTGGGAATAAGAGTAGAGTAGTTAGCTGGCCTTCACAGAAATGTTTAATCGATTGTTTATTATGATATTTTAAATGAATTTTGATTGTTTCACCGGGCGTCTGTGTAAGTGCAACCATTTTAAAAAGCCCAAAAACTTATCATAACCTCATTTGAGATCTAAAGTGTTACGACATTACTATCTTATCTTTTTCCATGTAAA
This sequence comes from Flexamia atlantica, assembly GCA_035578135.1. Taxonomy (NCBI): domain Eukaryota; kingdom Metazoa; phylum Arthropoda; class Insecta; order Hemiptera; family Cicadellidae; genus Flexamia; species Flexamia atlantica. The sequence goes on from JAQJVK010000010.1 coordinate 1,910,408, forward strand.
CTTACGTCAATAAGGTTAAAGATTTGAGAACTTAGCATACCAACTTAAACATTTTATTATTTTAGACACACAGAAAAAGACAAGGAAAAAGAGTCCCTTAATTGAAATTCCTGTCTTTTTCTTGTTTTGCTACATTTTCAAAAGTATAACCTCCTCATAAGCGACTGTTATACTATCTTTACAGTAGGCCTACGGGTCATTCCATGTCAAATCAACCAATAAAAAAATAATTTCAGACCTTAGGGTTTTTAAAGTGGATAATATTTGGTAATTTTGTTCTACCCCTCAAAGTAATGAAAAATACAAAGTTTTAAATTTTTTCCACCTTTTGTTTCTGAGTTATACAATTTAAAACATTGGAAAATCGGCAGATTTTTTATGAAACCTTTAAATAGCTCTAACTCCAAAACTATTCAACCTAGAGAGTTCAAATTTTCACCATTCTCTTTAGAATTTCTTGAGCTTCAATTTGATAAGCCACTTGACTATATTGGCTCAGTAATTAATTTGTCAAAAAATCCAAAAAAAGTTTTTTTGAAAAATCCAAAAATCGAAATTTTTATTTTAGTAAAAAAATATATGTTCTTTGTACTTCTTATTAGAGTACATGTGCTAAATTTTATCATGGCATTCCTATGGCAACATATTTAAATTAAAAAAAGTTACTAAGCCAACAGTGATTCAGTTACTCTAAACATGTTATACAGTGTGAAAAAAAGTCCGTTCCCCCCTCCTTAATTTTTTTGTTCGTTAAGACAAACAATTAACCTTTGGGGAATGGTACTAACTCAACCCAAATTATTTTTTGACGTCAGCAAAAATTTTAAGTGTCCCCCAAAAATGGGGGATTTCGGGGGCAACTCAAAATTTTCAAATGCAAACCCCTTTTGAGTGACCCCTCATTTTAAACATTTTTAAAAAAGTAGATGAATGGTAAACATTGGAGGTCTCTAACGTGTTTCTAAACAAATTGACAGCTTGTCAAAGTTTTGAATACGCCAGGTTTCAAGGATGTATTGTATTCACAACTTTGACAAGCTGTCAATTTGTATAGAAAAACGTTAGAGATAGGCTTACCATAAATTTTCAGAGCCAACCCCGGACACCAAAAGAAAGGTGGGGACAAGAGGAAGACAAGGGAAATGAAATTGTGTGGTAAGTTTGGTCCGGTGTAATTCTCGGCAGACGGGCTATACTTTACTGCCGTCTTTGCACGGCATTATCGTTTCTGGAATACTGATTTGCTAAAAAAACAATTGTGTAGGTTTTTCGACCAAGCAAAAGTTGCAGTTGAGCAGTTGTCGCGCAACGAATTAGCCCGTCCGTCGCCGGCCGAGAACCTTTTAGTTTGATACCAGGTGAAACCATAAAATATAGGGCGTTTTCCTCTCTTTTTTACGCAGACTGATTTAAACCCCGGACAAAATTCAATCCCGGACGTTTTCCCGGACGCAAGCCTCAAACCCGGATAGTCCGGGGAAATCCCTGAGGTCTGGTAAGCCTAGTTAGAGACCTCCAATTTTCACCGTTCATCTACTTTTTTAAAGATGTTTAAAATGAGGGGTCACTCAAAAGGGGTTTGCATTTGAAAATTTTGAGTTGCCCCCGAAATCCCCCATTTTTGGGGGACACTAAAAATTTTTGGTAACGTCAAAAAATAATTTGGGCTGAGTTAGTATCATTCCCCAAAGGTTAATTGTTTGTCTTAACAAACAAAAAAATTAAGGAGGGGGAACGTACTTTTTTACACACTGTATAACACGTTTAGGCTAGTAACTTAACCACTGTTGGCTTAGTAACTTTTTTAAATTTAAATATGTTGCCATAGGAATACCATAATAAAATTTAGCATATGAACTCTAATAAGAAGTTCAAAGAACATATATTTTTTTCATTAAAATAAAAAATTTTGATTTTTGGATTTTTCAAAAAAACTTTTTTTGGATTTTTTGAAAAATTGATTACTAAGCCAATATAGTCAAGTGGATATCAGATTGAAGCTCTAGAAATTCTAAAGATAATGGCGAAAATTTGAACCCTCTAGGTTGAATAGTTTTGGAGATAGATCTATTTAAAGGTTTCGAAACATGTCAAAAATCTGCAGTTTTTTCAATTTTCAAAAAATTATAACTCAGAAACGATAGGTAAAAAAAAATCTGAAACTTGGTATTTTTCATTTTCTTTTATAGTATTACTTATAAAAAAAATATTATTCAATTTAGAGAGATATCAAGTTCCATACCATTGGTTGATTTGATATGGAATGACCCCTACAATGTTTTGGTGAAAACAATACAGCCTACTGGTCAACAGCATTACCATCTGTTTTACTGTCTTTACAGTGCAATGTTTTGGTGAGAACACTATCTTATAGTGATGGGAACTGTCCGATAGAAACAAACGATTCATCCGGTTGTTGCGCCTAAAAATTCAACCAATGTTTGCTTTAATTTTCATCCGGATGAACTATCCATTCATTCGCAAGCGAATCATCTGAACGGCATTATTATCCATCTATCTAAAAACCATCCGTCTATGTTTTAATTCAATTTTAAAACAATTCGTCCTGTATTTTCATTCGTTTGAAAACTACGGGTCAGTTATTTAATTACTGAAACTGTTCTTTAATAAACAGTGAAAAAATCTGAGTATTTGCGCCAAAGATAAAAACATCCTGTTTCAACCAATAGGTTAATCTTTTATCTTATTTAATTACCTCAACCTAATTACAAAATTTTTAAGGTATAAAAAATTATGTATTCATCCATTTGCGGGTGAATCATCTGCTCAGCGGCTCGACAGTATCAATTTTTACCCGAATAGATACGCTACAAAACTAATGAAAACTATCCATATGAATCAGGCTCGCGAACAGATGGTTTTTTCATCATCTTACCAAAACCCCTCGCCCAATCCGTCAGTCAGCTGCGGGGTCCGTAACATTCCGACGCGTCGTAAATAAGAAAGAATGCGGTGCAGGCGAGGCAAGGGTCAGGACCCGAGCTAATGACCCTCTCCTCAGGATAACGATATGTAAAATAGGTCCAAGTAACCAAAATATAAAAAGGAAGAAATCCAGTTATTTTTTCAAGCTTAATACGCAATTAGAAAGTTGTTTAATATATACACTAACTATTAAAACAATAGTATTAACTAAGGCGCATACAAAAGCACATTTTATTATATCTACAACATAAAACGTTAACATAGTAATAAACTTATAAAACACTAGTAGATATACCCGCGGCTTCGCTCGCTGAAATGATAACAAATGTTTGGTTCAATTATATGTCATTTGTAATGTGTAATTTTTAAAAATGTCCAAATAGACTGATGATTTCAATTATTTATCCGAACTATTCGTTTTTAAGCGCTGAATTAGAATTAAGGTTCCATCTCAATTTCAGACTGGCATGAGGAGAAGAAACGTTTTCTCATTAATTTCCCTTTTCACCTCAAATGGTATGAATTGGCTACCATGTGCTAACATATAATTTTTCAGTTTAGTTTTGAAATACTGAAACTTCCTAGTTAATCTTATTAAACCTAACATTGGGTTTATAATAGTTTGAATAAAAAATTATCAGCTTCAGGGGTTTCAACTAAAAACTTTCATTGCGCCGCACTTTGCTCTAAAACCTGTTGACCAATTTGACATAAAAGAATAAGAGGCATACTGATGTTAATACCGTAAATTTAAATATTGCAAAGGGCGGACTCTATAGACCTAAAATCTGAATTTATCATGTTTATTAATATACCAAATACTCTAAGAATGAATATAAAACTAATGTGTTGGAGAAAATTGAGGAAACGTAATTCCCCAAAAATGTTTCAATTATATTAGAGATTGGATTACTCGCTTAACAGCTTGAGGCAAACGTTTACGGTAGAAATAGTATATTTGTTTGAACTTAGCCTAAATCGCTCTCGGCCAACACGCAAATCCTCTTAAATTTTTAATTCAGAAGAACCCCGACTCTAAAAAATAACAGAATGATATGTCCATGAAGAGTTTCAAGATTCTAGTTCGTTTAATTCGGGTGATCCGTATAACGCGAGTTGCCTCTATAAACGTGGTATCTGACAAATATATAATTTAAGATTAGTTTTGTACAGTCTATTCTTTAGTGGATGGAATTTCTATTTTTTGTCCATCTAAGAAAATCCTTGTATTGATGGACCCTCAATTGATATTTTACATTATAACTATAATTAATGCCTTAACTATAATTAACTATAATTAACTATGCCTTATAGCTATAATTACATTATAGCTATAAGGCCGCCATTTTGAATTTTTGAATTTACCTTATTTTAGTCTTTCCTTAGAAAACATTTTAAAATCCTTTATCAGTATGCACCTAGAGCCTGCAAAGAATATTTGAGCCAAAACTCATGGCTAAAAGCCCTACATTATTTTAGAAAATAAGTTTTGAAAACTAAAATTGGCCGCCATTTTGAATTTTATAATATTCCCTGTTTTAGCCTTTTGAGACAAAATATCTTAAAATCCTTTCTTAGTACGCATCTAGAGCCTTTATAGAATATCTGTGCCAAGTTTCACCTGTGACTTCACCTACTTTTTTAATACATTTAAAAATATTGATTCCATTTTCTTTTAAATGGCCGCCATTTTCCAATATGGCGGACAACTTTGATTTTTCTCATGGAAAACCCTGTATTTGATGGCATATTTGGATTCTACGCTTAATTTTAAGAACTTTTTACTCTTTGGCATTTTTTCCTAAACCCAATAGTTAAGTAGATATAAGCTGTAAAAGTTTTATTGTTCCCCATAAGAAATCTATATAATTAATATGCCAACACGAAATTTGTCTTATGAACTCCTCCGTCATTTCTTAACCGATTTTGATCATTGACGGCTCATTGGAAAGAGCGTGTCGCGTAGATTTGCAAACTGGCCTTACATTTTTGAAAAAGTCCCTTGGGCTCTGCCCCATTGGCTTTTAAAGTTCCCATGTTATCCTTATGAAGAACATAATTGTTTACATTTTGATCAGCTGGATAATTTAATTGCTGTTATTTTTTAATTTGTGTAAACATAACCCTCAAGACGGATCGTGTTAGCATGATTGTGTTTTAAATTTGTCGCCATTTGAATTATCACTCTGCTAGAGTAGCGCACGATTCCGTGCACTCGGATCCACTAGTGCATTATTAATTTTTCAAGCTTAAAGTAGTCTATAGTTGAACGTACAAATAAAGTAGTAATTACTATATTACTTAAAAAAAAGTAATTCGCCTAGTGCTTTCAATTCGCCTAGTGCACTTTCGCCTACAATTCGCTAAAAGTGCTATAAAATACGTAAAAAAACAGAAATACCGGACATCAAAAAAGCAAATACAAAACAAATACATGCACATACTACTAAAACACTCCGAGTTCAAAACGAAATAATAAGCCATTTCACTGTAAGTCCTCTTGGTCATTTATGCACACTCATTCTGCAGGCACACTAAGCTCACTCACCCAGACAGACGGACCCACTGACATTCATCCATTCACGCGCACACACACACACACACACACACACACACACACACACACACACACACACACACACACGCACACTCACGCACTCACACACGCACAGCTGTTGTTCGGTTTTCTTGGAACTACACGTACGGAGAAGACAATAAATCTTTAATGCGCACGCGTCCAACTTCCAAAAGCCATTTATCTACAAGTTTTTTTAAACGGTCTGATGCTACAAGGTGAAGGATATTTAATACTGTTCGGAAGATGGGGAGAAACTAAGTTAGCAACATAGTAACAACATTAAGATGTTGCATTTAATGTTTTACACGGACAGACGCCATTCTGAAAACCACTTTTTTGGATTCAGGAAGCACTAAAACGAATATATCCACTAACAACTCAAATTCGAAAATCTTCACAAAAACAATACTTTCTCCATATACTATGTATAGGGGGGAGAAAGTAAAAAGAATCTAGTTGCAAAACAGCTGTATTGCCGTATCCACCAGTGAAACGTATGTTTATCAGCTGATTTGAAACCTTATACAGTTTGTCAGTTGTTGTAGATTCCTAATAATGTTGATAAATTTTCATTTTGTTATGAAACAAATTTTATCAGAACTTGTGCTACTAAAAAAATACCACTAATATACGGTACTACTAAATTACTAATATACTATTACTTTTAATATACTACTAAATTCTTACAACTACCATTTATTTTACTTCTTGTGGTTTTGAATGTACAATTATTGTTTAGTTTCTTTGCGTAATATTAACGCAGCTATGGACTTGAACTCGCCACACGCACAGGTCTTTGAGCCATGTGAGTTTTTTTTAAATTTTGTTACTATAACGCTACTTTGTTATTACTTCTTGAAATAAAGAATTATTTGATTTGATTTGATTTGTGAATCATATAACCCGCACTGGTGGTCGGCGTCTAATATGGTAATGATAATGCTAATATTTTAGAAGTCATTATGAAACAGGCCCATGTTTGCAATATAAAAATGTTAACACTAATTGTCCATTTCGACACAAATAGAAAAAGAAAAAACTAAAATATAAAAATAACTAGACTAACCCCGTGCAGCGCAAAGCGCCGCAAAAAATGATAATTGTACTATTATTTTCCATTATATAGACACTGGCATAATATAACCTCTAAAAAGTTGAAAACAATTTTATGCTATTTGTTCTGTAACTAACAACACAATTCTACACATTTAATCACCACTGAATTACTTAATTGAAGTAAATTACAACGTGAACTAAGGAAGTTAGCAGGCGCGAACCCAGGGGGAGCTCGAGCTTCTCCCAAACATGGAAAATTTGCAAGAATTTGGAAAACACAATTTTTTTTAATTGAGGCCGGAAAATCTCTCAATTGTGTATTTTTTGGTAGATTTCATGATTATTTCTTAGAGATTCGGCCATCAAATCTCTTTTATCACCGTCGGTCAATCTCGGTGATTTTTTCGGTGATGATGATATTTTTCGTGTCCATATGAACATTAGGAAACACGTCTGAATAGGCAGATTCCATCTCGAATAATTGGAGTTATGTCGAAATGTTTATAAGTTGTCATAGTCACAGTTAGTTGTAATCAAGTCATGCTAACCAAATAAAAATTTGACTTAATGATAATCTCAAACATGTTGATTAAAAGTGTTATATGATTATTCTTTACTTCTGTTCTTCTTGGTTTCCAGCCTAAGTTTTCCAATCATTAAACCTCATTAAATCTCTTATAGGGAAACCCATTATTTTAGGTGTGTATTTCAATTTTTGAAATTTTCTGTAATTTTACAATATGGCGGAAAACTTTATTTTTTCTACTGTAACACCCTGTATTTCATCGTGTTTTTGGATTATACACAGAAAAATTTGAATTTGTTAATACTTAAAATCAATATATCTTTTATAGGCCACATATGAATACAGTACAGTGTGTATGATAGGTTATGGCAAGTTTTAAATTTTAAAAGCCCTCTGCATAAGTCGTTTACCATTATATGTTCAAAATTGTGTATTTTAGGTTTATTTTTTAAAATCATGCAATGCTATAAAATTTATAATGTACATTTTCGCCAATTGTGTTATATAGTTTTGCAATGGTTTCTCAATGAAACAAAAAATTATTTTTTTAAATTTATAACTAGCAGCCTGCGTCACTTCGTGACTTTTAAGTTTTGGTTTCATGTTGGTTAGTTATGAAGTTCCGTAGCGTAAAAGAGTGTTCAATGAGGAAGTGTGTGGTTTGTCGTGTTTTTTTCTAGAGAATACAACTGGGACAATATTTTACATTTAGGGCGGAAGTTATGGAGTAATAATACAACAGTAATGTAAAAGTAAAAACGCCATTGCAATAACCGAGAATCTCGGTGCAGTCATACTCACATTCACAGGAAACACGCGCTCGACGGACGGACGGACCCTCACAATCACACACCCATACGCAGTTGCAATCGCTCTGTGACCTTGACCCTAGGTATATGGGGAAGTAAAGAAAGTCTTAATTTGATCTCGCCCTATCTTCAATAGCCATTTGTCAACAATTTTTCTATAAGTGCGGTTGCTACAGGGTAGAGGATATTTAATGATTCGGAAGTCGAGGGAATACTGAATTAGCTACATAAAAAGATGAGGTAGTATTTATTGTTTTATTCAATCGAGGGGCAACCATACCGGTATTGATAGCAGATCTTGTAGAATATGTATGAACAGGATGACGGAACAAAGAATTCAGATTTCTGCGGATGTATAAAATTAATGTTTTCATAAAAAGTTGGCGGATACTGAGTACTTTAAATTCATCAAATAAAAGGTTCGAAGGATATCGTCGATTTTTTTCCATGCCGCTTTTATGATAGATTTTTGGGTAATTTCCAATGGTGTTAAAATACTTTGAAAACAGCTGCCCCAAGCTAAAATTCCGTACTGTAACAAAGACTGAATATAAGCAAAATATACAATTTTAATCAGATCTGGAGCAAGGACATTATTTATATTCCAAAAAATAAAAATAAATTTACGCAGCTTATTTCTGAAAAATGTAATATGTCCAGCCCACTTCAGACGATTATCGAAGATAACGCCGAGATATTTATGTTCGGCCACTCTTTCAATACACTCACACGATTTTACATTCATTCGCCCTGTCACTCCCACATGTATGTAAACGTAGATACAGGTTAACTGGATCGTGGTCGGCTCTCAGAGAAATAGGCATATGCTTTGTTTTTGAAATATTTACAGAGAGCCGGCTTTGATGAAACCACCGCTTGACAGAGAATAGGCCCCGCTCCGCCAAACGGTACACTTCCTCCCAGCTGTCGCCCTCAAAAAGTAAAGCTGAGTCGTCAGCATAAAGAAAAACCCGTCCTTGTTCCAAATTAACCCTACCCAAATTATTTATATAAAGAAGGAAAAGAAGAGGGCCTAATGTGCTTCCTTGTAAAACTCCGTAATCAATCCGAAGAGGAGCACTGGATTGACCAAGAATTGACACTATTTGAAAACGCTGACACAGGTAACTCCTAAACCAATCAAGAGCAACTCCCCGTACTCCACTTATTTCCAGTCTACGTATTAGGATTTCTCTGTCAACAGAATCAAAAGCCCGTTTTTTAGTTTGGTTTTGAAACCGAAGATCAGAAGTGTCGGGAAATTTGATGCTAAATAATAGAATGGAATCTGATCTTTCACATACAGTAATCAAAAATCATAAACCAAGTCAGGTTTATTCACTACACATCGATTACATAGGGAATTATAACAGTGGTAGCGGCTGATTATAAGCAAGTTCTGAACTATGCGAAACCCCGTTTTTGAAACCGAAGATCAAAAGTGTCGAGAAATTTGAAAATGCTAAATAATAGAATGGAATCTGATCTTTCACATACAATAATCAAAAATCATAAACCAATTCAGGTTTATTCACTACACATAGATTACATAGGGAATTATAACAGTGGTAGCGGCTGATTATAAGCAAGTTCTGAACTATGCGAAACCCCGTTTTTGACTTCGGTTTTGAAACCGAAGATCAAAAGTGTCGAGAAATTTGAAAATGCTAAATAATAGAATGGAATCTGATCTTTCACATACAGTAATCAAAAATCATAAACCAATTCAGGTTTATTCACTACACATCGATTACATAGGGAATTATAACAGTGGTAGCGGCTGATTATAAGCAAGTTCTGAACTATGCGAAACCCCGTTTTTGAAACCGAAGATCGAAAGTGTCGAGAAATTTGAAAATGCTAAATAATAGAATGGAATCAGATCTTTCACATACAGTAATCAAAAATCATAAACCAATTCAGGTTTATTCACTACACATCGATTACATAGTGAATTATAACAGTGGTTAGCGGGACTTCATATGCAAGCTCTGCACTATGCGAAACCCCGTTTTTGACTTTCGTTTTGAAACCGAAGACTGTGTCGGAAAAATTAAAAACGATAAATAATATAATGGTATCTGATCCTTTAGGTACAAGAATTAAAAATCATCATCAAACGATAGTTTATTCACTACACATTGATTACATAGTGACTTAACACAGTGTTAGCAGGGTTTTCAGAAGTTAATTACTCGTTTATTCAGTTAACTCATTAATTAATTTCATGCAAATATTAGTTTTCCCTCAAGTAATAAGGTCTTATACGGTCCAAGTTGCATCTCTTACACCTTGTCCCGCCTTGTCTCCCCTGCCTGGTATTTCCCATCGGTCATTGGACCTTCACTTCCTGGGTTAATGTGCGGGTGCATTCCTGCATTCTCATCTTGGAACACTTGGGGGTGTCATGCCTTCTTTTTCTTATAGTTGTTTTCAAAACTAACATTTGGGACGGATGGGTAAAACCTTGCAAATAATAGAATTATAGTCTATTTATAATTAAAACCATTAAGTCACACCGTCATGAAATAAAAATTAATAAATACAGTAAATATCAATAATAAAGTAAATTGCCATAGCAATGTATAATATTGATGCTTTGATCATTTATTGTAATTCTTTATTGCACACAAGGAAGGTCTATTTGTATTTGAAAAATAGGTACTCTCAACCCAAACAGGGATTAAGTCGTAAATCATTATTTTACTGCCACAGGGTCGTCAGTTGAATTCGTGAGCTAGCTTCACCCGAGTCTAACTTAGTTGATTGTCGAAATTGATTTACCCTATGTTCCCCAGTATTATTCTGGTTACGTTTTAACAAACATTTAATTAATCAGAAACAGGTCTAGGCCTAGTATAACCTAAGTTAACATCCTCACCTGAACATCATAAAAAAGTTGGCCTAGGCGTGGTAGAAAATCGAAGAGGAGGACAGTGTGCTTTAGTTTTAGGCCTACTAATCAGGGGCCAAACACAGTTTTTACGACTACATAAGGCCTAAGCACTTAGGTTTAAACTGTAATTTGCAGTCAAATGTCCCTTAAAACAGAATCAGAATCAAAATATTTTTATTGTCCTTCAACATTTACAACAAATGCAATTGACAAAGTCAACATGTGGCAATTACATTATCTGCCTAGATATTTCATACAATTTTGATTGGAAAGAAAATCAGCCTTAAACTTATTCACTTAAACTTATTATCTTGATGCTTATTGGAAATTTGTTTCAAAATGTAGGAAATGTAGTGTGTAGGCTTATTATGTAAACGGTAGGTTTTTTAATCAGAAATAGCCAGTTAACACCAGAAAATCTAAAAAGATCTTTTGTAGTAAGCTACATACGTGGGTGCTCAAATTAATCATGAGAACTGAACACGGATATTCAAGAGCCAATGAATACTAGCAAAATTAGAGACAGAAAAGCTTCAATAAGTGTAAAGTCAGAGAAATAATAAATATTTTTAAGCCTATGATGCTATTTTGTATAACTGACAGTGTCATCTGTTTATTAGCTTTGCTATACATTGTGACAACAATGGATTAACCTACGGTACTTATTTAAGTTATTTATTGACAAACTTTGTCCAAAATATATATATTTTAGGTCAAATTGTAACGGAAATCGCAAGCTGAATAAGAATGTTAAGAAAGTACGTTTTTATGATTAAAAAACAGCAGGCCCCAGCTGAGATGACTTAAATCATGAGCTCATGATGACTCATGGTGGCTCAGGAGGCCACTATTGAAAGTCAGTCAATTGTTAAACTACTACTTCAAGTAAAAACGGCTACTTTTACTTGGGCTAGTTTATGCTACCATATATTTAGATAGAATTGATTAGCTTAGGTGAGATTGAGAATCAGTTAAGTTAAGGTTAGTAACAGTACGTTACGATAGGATTGGTTCATAAGCTTTAATGGTTAACATTAAATGTCGTTGAGGTTCATGGGAACTTGAATCTTAGAACCTAACCAAACATTACCCAACTTATTTCAAACCCGAAATGTGATCTGCCAAGGGAAAAGGGACACTAACTTCCATTTTTCAAAATTGAGTTACTGTATGGTCCCTAGTTAATAATTTATTAGAATTAAAAATTATTTCTAACTTCTATTTTACGTAAACTGCTTGTGTTAAGTTATTGGCTATGTTTTACACATAATTTTGCTGGAAACTTAAAGGTAAATATTAACCTACCATTGAATTTGTGTCAGTTTTTTTGCAATTTTTGTAGAACCTTGGTGGGGGGCCGTGGGTAGGGTATAACAGGGGATTTATAGGTGATAAATTTCCTACATTTCAGAAAAATTCAAGAGGAGTGCTGGAAAGTGAATAATTACCTTAAGACATGTTAAAAACATATTCAAAGAAGTTATTCAAGTAGGCCTGTTTACTCAATCAACCATTCTATTATGTATGTGTGCATTAATGAGCAACAAATGTTGGTGTGTTCAAATTTGAGAGTGATTGCAAAAATAGTTCTTGTAACTTTTTTTTATTTACAAATTTAACACATTGTTGCCTATACAATATGAAATTATAGTCAAAACAATAAAGATAACATTATTAGGCTTACCGGATGGTAGAACTTATGTTTTTTTTAATGCTGTCACTATTGAAGTCACTAAAAGAACTGAGGAAATGGCTTAGGACAGTTAAGAATGCAGACGATTTGTTACGTATAGTGTCATAGATTTCATTCAAGTGTTATAGGTTAGAGTTAGCCTCTATTTATTAAAAAATATATTCATGTTTTGTATTTATACTGTATATACAGGAAATTGAATGTTTGTCTCTTATTCTATCTATATTTTATAATATGTCTGTAGATTAACTAATTGTATTGTTGAGTGTTTGTTGTAGGTAACAGCTTTGAAATTGGTTTTAAGTTTAGATGCAGTATTGATTTTTTTCTAGATTACTTTATTAATTTTTATTGAAGTATTAGTGTGGGGAAAGCACAAGATTTTGTAGGTTAGTTGTATTTTTTTACTATCGTTACATCAAATTTGTTGTTTACATTTAAATGCTCCGAACTCTATTAAATAATGGTTATATTTTGTAAAGGAACCACCAAACAGACATTTTATGTCTTGGGGGCCCTATTTTTCATCTGCGCATACACAATCTTCTGAGGTCAGCCTGGTTTTAATTATTATTTTTAATTTTGTATGTGTCTCTTTACCAATATATTGTAAATGTTTGTATGTATGTGCAGAGAAAATAAAGATTTATTTATTTATTTATTTATTTATTGTTCAGTACTTCCTGCATCAACGATTAAAAGGGGTCGTTAAATAGTTAGCTTAATTTAGGGACTGGTATATAGTGTAAACTTACTGTATGTCTTTCAAGATTTTTTATAGACCTAACAGTACTTAGTTATTATATGGAGGCCACTATTTTCTGAGAGATTTTGTTTCCTGGATACCAAAGATAACCATATAATTTGAAAGAACATACGTTGATTGACTTAATGTCCAATTTTGACATAATCATGATGAGCGGTCTTTATGTTCTGCCTCTCAGAAGACAGCGATGTTGGGGAGGATTGAGCTGAACGCGTCGCCTTCGCTAACGGCTAAAACACGTCGCCACATGAACGGCAAGCCTTATACAGCATGCTACAGTGATTATGTTAGGTTAGGTTATCGTAAATATGTTAGTAGGACTTTCCTTGTTTCGTTACGAATCGAACCAGATGAGTCATACCTTTGACGGTGACATGGGATGCGCGCACTCCGCTCAATGACCTGACCTACTTGGAAGGGATTTGGCGGGTAAAAGTATGACTCATCTGGTATCGTTAGATTCGTGACAAAACAAGTAAATTCCTATATTTATGATAACCCAATCTAACATAACCGCTGCAGCACGCTGTATAAGGGTGGCCTCCGTATAATACCAAAGTACCGACCCAACTATTACAATTGCTACACCAACTAAAACAAGCAGAGACAATCAGGAGACTGACACATTCTTTCTCCCGTAAAGCAAGGAAATCTACAATAAAATAAAACAAATTAACAATTAACAATATTAAGTAACAATATTATTTTTAATAATATCATTAAAAATAATATTATATTTTAAAATAATATAGTAATTAACGGATCTTTTCCGTTATACGTATACCACTATTCCAAATTTCCCCTTCAACCTTGATTTTTGACCGAGCACCATAAACTTGGTCAAATAATTTTTATTAATCGTTTTAAAATTGAAATTCCTTGTAAGAATATTTTACCTGGGGTTTCGTTATCTTAATTACTGTTATGTCTGTCTAGACGCGATAAGCCAGCATCTGGCCGTCTAGCGGTCCCACTTGCAGTTAGTTAGGTTAGGTTAGTTTAGGTTAGATTACTTAACCTTACCTATCCTAACCGAACTTACCAAAATCAAGCCTGGAAAACAAACCCGAAACAGTGGTAAACATATAATGGAAAATATCCTAATTAACAATATTATTTTTGAGTTTTATTAAAATTGGTTAGTAAATGAGAGAGGTGTCAGTTTTTAAATATATTCAACTAGCAGTTGCCCGTGGCTTCGCTCACGACACATAGCGTGAAACAGCTGATCTTGCCACCGCTCTTAGAACTGTCAAATTAGTACCCACAGCTGTTTACATTTCTGTGTTTAAATGTTTACATCCTGATAAAATATAAACATTGAAATTTAAGACGATCATGGGGCGTAGCCCGAGGGGATTTTAAGGAAGTGAATAGGCCTATGTGTTTCCCAGGTTCAAGATCTACCTCTGTGTGAAATTTCAACCCAGTCGGTTCAGCATTTTTTTGCGTTCTCTTGTTGCCACATCTAAACATACATACAGAAACCACCTCTTCTTTATAATAGTATAGATAAGAATAATGTTTGGCAATGTATGGTACTGAGTTTACCACAAAACCTAAGTATCAATTTTCTTTGCAACCAGTTAATGTAAACTAATAATTCAAAATACAGGAACATTTATTTTTTCAAGCCAAATTTAATGGTTCAGTTATATTTTTTTAAAGTTAGTTTTTTATAAAATTTGAAAAAAAATAATTTTTTAACTCTTCTAGTTTCAGCTAAATACCGTCGGTCTCATAGTAAGACCTAAGCGCAGGACCATCATAACTTTTCGTTTCGGGGCCCGAAGACACAAAAAATTTGTTCAAATTTCTAACTATATAGGCCTATATCTACATGTGTCTGTAAGTACACAAAATAGAACTGGTAACAATGGTCCAATCGGAATGTAATTTGACAAAGACATGTAAAAGAGCAATGTTTCAGAAAAAAACCTGCCAAAATCGGTTTTTTTGCTTCTTACAGAGAAAAATTATAGCAATCTAATTTTGGTTTTAACCATTGAATTCAGTTTGAAAAACCAAATAATTTGTTATGTTTAGGTCGGCAGGGATCAGGACACCTGCAGAAAGACCCAAGTAGGCCTAACTTAAGATGCTATCACGGGCCGCAGCAGTGCCGGGGGCCAGGTCTTATTCTACCAGGCTTAAGGCAGAAGATGAGATGCAGCATGCTCAAACACCTGGTAAGTTGTGCATACCTATTACTTGAGAAATTTATTTGGCGTATTACCATAGTGTAATCAAACTCTGACCATTGGCGGCTCATGAATTTATATACTGAGTGTTCACAGTTAAAAAATATTTACAATATATAAATGTTTTACGTTATAGAGGGTGTCCACAGAGCGGGAATTTCGGGAAAACCGGGAATTCTACGGGAATTATTTTTCACCAGGAAATATGCGTGAAATATAATGAATTTCGTCTAGAATATGGGAACTCTGTTTTTGACACAGATGCGTAAAGCAATGGAGGGACGATTTTTATGTTAGAGATTTTTATGTCTCTGAAAGGAAAAACAGCAAAATTATTTGCGTATAAAATATAAAAGAATCTTTTTTCAGTTTCTATTAATTCTACCACCAACCTATTTCACAAAATCATTTTTGCGCCAGACAGCTTGGGACAGAAGATTAGAAAGCAACAAAAAGTGGTTACGTGTGCATGCGTATTTGGCCAAGCACAATAAAACCAGAAACGATGAGACCATCGTGTAGTTGCCTTAAGACTTCCCTGTTCCTTATGGCGAATATCAATAAAAGCGTGGGACTGAGCTAAACCGAAGAACATATTTTAGATACATTTAGATACATTACTTTGAAATGGCGACCTACCGAGGTAGGTATTTTAAGCCAAGTATGAATGACAGATGAGTGAAGGATGATTGTGGCGCGATCTTGTAGTCTTGTTACTGACTAAGGCCGACATGTTCTTTTGACAGGACTGTTAATTAATAGCCCAACAGCCAATGGCAACTATGGGACCTACATTTCAACATGGGATCCGAACCAAAATTTTGCCTGGTTTACATGTTACAAACTGTAACATGTAAATATGACGAATTGTGAAATGATTTATTTATTGATGACTCAGAAAGATTATTATTGTATAACTCATAACAATAATAGGTACTTTGGTATTATACGGAGGCCATTATTTTTAGAGAGTTCTTTTTTACTGGATACAAAAAATAACTATATAATTGGAGGGAACACACTTTAATTGACTTACTGTGCCAATTTGATATAATTATGATGAGCGGTCTTTGTGTTCTGACTCCCAGAAGGCAGCGATGTCGGCGAGGTAAAGCGTCACCGCCGCTAGCGGCAACCCCGATCGCCACCCTTAAACAGCGCACCGCGGCGGTTATGTTAGGTTAGGTTATCATAAATATGTTAGAAAGACTTTCCTCGTTTCGTTACAAATCAAACGACACCGGATGAGTCATACTTTCGCCCGCCAAATCCTGTAGGAAAGTGATGCACACACTCCGGTCAGCAACCTGACCTAGGCCTACTTGGAGGGGATTTGGCGGGCGAAGGTATGTCTCATCTGGTATCATTCGATTCGTAACGAAACGAAAGTCCTAGTAACATATTTATGATAACCTAACCTAACATAACCGCCGCAGCACGCTGTATAAGGGTGACCTCCGTATAATACCAAAGTACCCAATAATATTCTACTTTCTACAGACACTTTTTAATTATGTTTGAAATTAATTGGAGTAATCATATACCGTACCTTAAAATCCTTACCGTTTGTTTTTCTGTAATAAATGGGTGAGAGTTACATTTCCTATTAACCCTCTTTTTGTAGAGATAAAAATGTTGTACAAGTAACAAATTTGTCAAAGATTGTAATTTGTCAGAACAATATTTTCGCTATCTTTGATAAAGCAATTAAGTTTTTTTAGCATTGGTAGATCACAGTATTCACAATCGTTTGAAATAGCGGATAAGGAAAAATAATTTATAGTGAAGGGCGAGTGTTTGACTTTCTAGTAATTACTCGACTTTTTACAATCACGAGACGAGTAGTTAAACTATTTGGAAAAATAAGTCAAGTAGTTAGTGAGTATTTTCATGAAATTTCGTCGGTAAGATAAATTGTGATCTATTTTTTAAAACGTAGGCCTAATACGCGATAAACAAAAGGAAGAGTTCTGCTTGACCAAAATATTCTGTAAACTGATAAGAGAAAGGACGTAGTCAAGTTTCAGCAAACACGATCCCTTAGATGGAATTCGGAAAACGGAAATTAAACTATGTTAGCTTGGACCATGAAGAACCCTGCACACATATGAGTTATCAAATTTAATTCATAATTTAGCTCTTGAATTGATTTCCGCACTGATTCTCTTTGTCTTTTTTTATTATAAAAATCAGAGGAAAATATGAAACATCATTGATTATTATAATGACAACTAGGCCTAGTTAAGGTTTTTCCATATTTGCAATACCTCTTATCTGATCACAATGGCGACCTCTGCCAAACAATGTAATGTAGCATGGAAGGGTGGGGGTGTCAAAAGTCGACAAACAATATCCCCCCCCCACCGACTGGTCTGAACCTATGCCCCAAAGTAGACCGATTTTTTTTAAATATGCCGATTTTTTTGGTTTTTTATAAAATAATATTAAGATTATCCAGAATGAAGTATAAACCGTTTCGATAAGAGAAATTGATGCAAGAATATAATTTATTTTATTTCAAAAACAAAAACTACATGACAATTTTATTGTTACTATGCACAACTACACTAGAACCTTGATAAGAAGACTCTCAAGGGTATTCTGGAAAGAGTCTCGTTATCAAGGGAGTCTTCTTATCGAGGTTCGAGTTAACAAGACATTAAGAGTCATTACAGTATCAAGGAGACTTGAAAATTGCACTTGTAATTAAGGATTTTGTGTTATCGAGTGTCTTCTTATCGAGGTTCTATTGTACCATTGATTATCCACATCAATAATCAGTGCAGTAACCATTAACCATAAATCAATAATCAATAACCATTGCAAATGTGGATAATCAATGCAACTACTCAACTCTACTTGACACTCGTATAGTTGGTCCACCCCTTTTAAGAAGTATTAATTTTAAAACTAATTTAAAGGCTTCCGATTCGTACGGTAATTTTTGAATTTTTGATTTATTTCGACTTTTATAACTTCGATTCGATATTTTAACCGATAGAGGCCTGTTAGTTCTATGATAAATGAGGTATAACAATCGATAGAGACTGGAATTTCGATATTTTTTACCCTTATCGGTTATTTTGGAAGTAGTGAAAATTTTTCTTTGCCGACAAGAGGTCCCATTTCGCTTTCCACCTCACATGTTATCAATGAGAACCCTTGTTGATTTTCTTTATGTTTTAAGCTCATGAATGATTAAATATACATTTTAATGTATTTTTTACAAAACTGTTTCACACAATACTATTCCCTACACATGTTGATTGCTCACATATAGAAAATAAATCCTATGGAAATTCTCTGAGTACACTTGTCTGCTGCAATGGGGGTATTTTTATAGACAAATGTCAATTGGAAAAAGTTCACAGGTTCCACGACAGATTGTTGCACTTTAGCTGGAATTTCAAAAGCCTCCTGTGCATAGGCTTTTCATGGGGTATTTTCCTAACCCGCAAAAGGCTCATCTAGAGAGTAATATCTATAATTTTATACCAAATATATATATTTTTTAAAAATTCTGGAGTTCTGGATATGCTCTGTACAAAATCCTCAAAAAATCCTTTAATAATACAGATCAGTCAAATATGCATAAAAGTTTTTACAAAAAAAATTGTTATACATTGTACTGTACTTTCTTTGGGTTTAATCATATACCTATAGAGAAGTCTTTTTGTTTTAGGAACACCGCTATGTTGTCTCTGCAAATGAAGATGAACTTCAACTACTATGCAATTTCACCTAATTTGTTCTGTTGATAATTTTATATTGCTAATGTTATTTTCAACAATATGAAAACCATTAGTTTATTCAGTTTATGAAAGAACGGTTATTGTATAAAAAAAGTTATCATGAATAAACAGTTTATTAATTTCATTAATTACACTTCTTTATCCCTATTTCATTACAGTTTCTTAAAAATCCTACGTAATGTAAACCATGAGGGTTCCGAGTTTGTGAATCCCTCTGGGTTATCAAAAATAAGGACCAAAAGTAAGATGTCAATACTGTTTTGAAAATTTAAATTTATCTATTAACTAAAACTAGATTGCTCAGTTGCAGCTTTGCTTGCAAACACTGCAATCTGTGGTTTACTTTTAGAACTATTTCAAAGCTTGACCATACGAAGTTCAGTTGTAAAAACAAAATGAACTCAGCTTGTTCAAATGCCGATGGATAGCGCCACAGTTCTTAAAAACTGCTGCTGTTCTTACTGTACTTTAGTGATGCTCTTTTTAAAAATTCTGAGACGTATTGACAAATTTACATAAAATTTGACACCTGAAACGTCAAAATCCGTTAAGCCATTATTGAGGTTTGACTGTAAAAGAAAACCTCACATAGATTACTACATTACATACATTAACACATAGATTACTTAAGAGGGTACCCCAAAACATGCCTAAAACACGCTCCGCGCGGTGTCATTTAGCGCCTACAGTTTTCAAAATAAAATTTAATTTAACACAGCATTTCAAAGATAAAGAGTTGTAGAATGTTAATTGCTAACCCAAAATCGCTCTTGTTAACTTATTCTGAAGGTACATTCTGTTGAAGTTAACCAACTTTAACGCCATGTATCTTTTTAATGAGTGAGCATAAACGATTTTGGAGAAGCAATAAACACTCTGCAACTCGTTATCTTTACAATGCTATATCCGAATAACTTTTATTTTAAGAACTAGAGGCGCTAAATGACACCGCGTTTACCCCTGCATCGGCTTTCGCGGCGAAAAGTGCACAAATTTAACAAGGGCTCTTATGGAGCCGCAGTTCCAAAAGTTGCCGCTAGTGTCGCAGAAAAACGAAAACTGCCATTGGTAGGGAACCCTCTTAATGGAAATCTGCTGTTAAATCACACCTTACAACTCCAACTTTCACAAATACATAATGGAAATTTTAAGATAAAAAAATTGATAATAGAGAGCCATAGATGGCACCATGATTACCAATCAGACTAATGCCTTAAGTCTATAACATAGTGCGTTAACGCTCGTAAAAATATGTTCAGGTATCAAGAACATTAAACTATACTGGACCAGAAATTTTTCTCATATATGTTGTGTCCTTCAGTCTGTTCCATTTAATATGACAGTTCTTATTATATAATCAGATGTAATGATAACAAATTTTGTTATCATTGGGTGTGTTCAGCTGCAGTCACCGGTGGGTAATCTACAAACCTGTAAAGTGAACGGTAGTGGTGGATTTACAACCCACCGATCATTGTTGAGCATCCACCGATGTTGTATTTACGGTGGATTCGGTAAGTAACCGGACATTGTTGATTGGCAAGATGCGGTGGATTTGCCTATTATGGACTATGGTAACCGGTTAATCACTAGTGACCGCGGCTGAACGCACCCATTGTATATTTACTTTCAATTCCTTTACAAAATATCAATGTACCAATAAAATTATTTTAAATATTTCCATTATTTTTACATTATTCCTTGTTAAATAATATTAGAAATTCTAATTCAAGGACATTTTAATACAGGAAAGCTCTTATCCACTTAAAAGAAGACAGTACAACAACATAATTGGCAGAACACGAATTATCAGTATCAAGCATAATTTATTTGTTGCAAGTGGAAATAACACTTCATTAGACCAGTTCTCTTAAAATACAAGTAATAGTACTCTAGTTTTTACAGATACATTATGAAATTGCAAAATTCAATTGATAATCGAGAGCTCTATGGCACGATGATAACTAGATTTACTCAGATAACTAGATTTATCAGTAAGAAAAATGTGAAAATAACTATTTGGAATATTGAAAGTTTTTTTAATTGTCATGTTACTTGCCGACGATCAAAGCTCAAAAATTGAATAAACACTTTTAAGAAATTGGAGAAGCAATTTATAGTATGCATTAAAATATTTACATATTTATTTTATTACTATTGTAAAACATACAAGTATAATATATGTATGTACTCCACAAAATTACATGTCATCATAGTTTTGATAAAATATTTTAATCTATTTGTAAAAGAAGTTTTTAAAATATACAGCGCAATGAAAGACTTATGTCTTAACCACTTAACACTAATTTTTAATGTTTATCAATGGTGACTTCAGAATTATATTTTTAAGTTTTCTAGTTCTGTATGGGACATATAATTAAAGGTTCTGTACGGGACTCGTATGAATGGAGGTTCAAAATCAAGTGATTTTTATATTATGACTGACGGGTGTTGTTATTTCATTACTAAATAGTACCGAATTAAGAACTTATTTGTGAGTATGGTATTTTGTGTTTAAGTTGATGCAGTATGCTCACGTTATGTACAAAAATGTTATTCTTAAAAATTAGTTGATTTAGGCTAAAAAACTATTGACTTATCAAAGAAAACAAACAAAATGAATGTTAAATATGTACATCTTCACTGAAATCTTCTGACTGCACGCTCTGATTTGTGCTGTCAGAGGATTTCAGTGAAGATAGCCACACACCACCAGAGACCATCTCTCCAAGTTTTAATGTTTAATGGTTGGGTTTAAGTTGGAGGACATTAAAAGTGAAATGTTAACAGTTTTTTAAGTGGGATTGAGATAGGGTTACTATTTTCGAAGGAGATTTCACTAAAATAAACAGGAAAAAATTATTTTTATCTGCCTGCTCTGGAGGCTCATCTATTCTGGAATGACCGAGCAACGAAAGTATTCGCGACATACTTATTTTTACCATGATATTTTAGTTTTTGCACTGAATTCCAGATAACCCGTCATTTTACTTCACACCCCATCAAGTCGGATGTTCCACAACACGATTCGACCCTAGGGAATTTTGGTGTTGTTTCTGTTGTTGCATCACTGTATTGCTTAACAGTCTTACTACGTTCAGGGAAAACACAGAAAAACAGGGGCGAGTGATCGCCCCTACGAAAGTGCAAAATTAATAAAATCAAATTTAATCCTTTGATTTCAATAATAATAATATTTTTTATATAGATAACATTCTGGGCAGACTTATTGTGGTCGTAGAAGAGTACGTAATCCCTCTAAATAATCTATTATTGTAAGAAATATTTAATAAGTACATTTTATTTTAGCCTGGATGTTTTGAAACAGCTATACTTAAATTGTAAGGGAGATGGTGGCAGTTTTTTAATAACCTCCATAAATATAATATTATACAATGAAGCCGAAGTATGAAGCCGTTATGAAGTATTATATTACGGCCGAACGAAAATTAAATGTTTCCTCTGCCGCGGTTAACGACTACCTATGACTTGTTTATTATTTTTTGGGGCTACAATAAGTAAATTTTAATTAAAATTTGTGATTGTTAGGATACTAGAAAAATTGTTATGTTAAACACCAATCTTCCGCTTAACAACTAATAACAAGAATTACTATAATTTTTAATAAAATTGTTTCAGCGGTTTTTGAGAAATTGGAATTGTTAGTTTTTAGAATTTATTTAGGTAATAACTTCCCTTAAAAATTTAAAAAGTCAGTATTTTGTATTATAAATCCTAGGGATAGAGGTTTAGTATATATATGCCGAATTCATTCAAAATGAGACAATGTATTTGGCGTATGTTTGCATCCACGCACACTGACATAGGCCCACAAGCACACTTTCACATTTTTCGGACGGAAGACAAGTTCCAAAAACAAATTCTCAGTTATTCAATTTAGGCAACACACCATGAAACCAATATTTTGACTAATTATTACTCAAATTCCACATTTTTAACAAAAACATGCTCTAATTTAAAGGGAGTATGGTGAGTAACATGAATAAGGTACTTATTTACACAAGACAATATAAAATATGTTTTTAAAAGAATTATTTTATACTAGTATTCAACCAGCTATTTTTTCTCAGAGGCCAACTTATTTGGTCTTTCGTAGTTCGTGATTTTTTAAAGCATAGTTTTCTGATCGGAATCATATGAGAGATCTTGCATAAAATTAGTATATTATGTTCTTATGGAGTTGGAGTTAAGGAGTGAATCCAACATAGCAACAGATTCCAACCTCCTCTTAAAATAGCTTATTGAAAATAATAATAATATCTTTATTGTTTCGACAATAATTTTATATTGCATGAAAAATATTTTGTATACAGTACCCTAAAATGTAACACACTGAAAACCTGGACGTAACGGATGAATTTTGACGCTATGCACCCCCTATTTATTATTATTTTAATAATTTTCAATAAAGGCCCTTAAACCAACATGGTGTTATGTAGCGGCTATTTATTTTTAACGGACATTTTTCTTAATTTAAAAATAACAAATCTGAATGTTATGAAACATGCACATAAACATGTATTACAGCTACAGCGCTATTCATTGATATCAAATAAATATAGACGTTCTTCGTTCTACAAGACATAGATTTTGAAAACGTCCCGAATCTTAAAAATAAGCTCCGCGTGTCAAAATGAAAAGGATGCATCAATATTATTTTTAAATATAACCTAAGTTATCAAAATATTGCCAATTGAAGCATGAAAGAGGTAATTTGTAATAATTTTTTTGTTATTTAATCAAGCTGAACGCTAATATTTTTAAACAGTACTTTCACTAATACTGTAAATAACATTTTATTAGAATATTACATGTTACAGATCAATAAACATCTATTGGGTTATATCAACCAATATTAGTTACTCTATGGCGAAACTAAGTCGATTGGGAACAAGTTCGAGTTAGAGATCGACTCTCCGGTCGCAATGGGGGGAGGACTGGTAGTAGGACGATGATGTCATTACTTATTTCAAATCCGCTCCGCGGGTAGCGCTTTAGTCAAACAGCCGACGCCGTCATTACGTCATCTACGGTGCAGAAGACAACCAACTGGACCGAGACCCGCTTTTCGGACCGGTGCATAATTTGAAAGATTATAATTTAGCTTCCTGTAACATTAATCTTGCCAAATTGAGACCAAGGGTACTTAATAAAAATATTTGTTGGTAGAAATATAACATTTTTTAATGATTGGTTAGTTTATGAGTTATTTACGTTTAGTTTTGTTGAAGTTCCAAAGCCAACCGAGGCTAATTTTGTTTTAATGTTTTGGAGTTATATTAGTTATATTGTATTATTATTGTCATTAATAAATCAGGATCTTTGTAGTTTGGATCGTACAAATCTTGCTTGCAATGTTTAGTTGTTAAAGAAGTGGAATCTTGGAGATTAGTAACATTACAATAATCAGACAGGCAGGCCATTTTGGTCGGAGTCAAATAGCTTGGCCCATGTGTAGCATTAACCCTTTTAGTGCCGCAATAAAAAATTAATGTCCGCGAGGCTAATCTTTATAATGTTTTGGAGTTTTTTTAAATATTGCCTTTAATAAATCAGTACCGTTGTACTTGAAATCGTACAATTCTTGCTTATAATGTATAGTGATATATTGAAGAATTTGAATCATGGAGATAAGTAACGCTTAAGTAAGCTTCCAACGCTGTTTTCATTACGCTTAAGTAAGCTTCCAACGCTGTTTTCATTAACCAGAGATGATGTTGACCGACGTTATAAAACGGCATCGGGCATCGGCTGCTCGTCTCGTCTACAGCGCCGCCCTCGGAGCAAATATGAAATAAGTAATGACATCATCATCCTACTACGAGTCCTCCCCCCATTGCGACCGATCGACTCTCATGGTTGATCTGTTAAAATGAGTCGTTCTTTTCGGAGTAGTGCCTTTCGGAGGTATGATTTTCGGAGATATGCCCTTTCGGAATTATGCCTTAAAAACACATATTTTGTTTCGGAGATATGCTTATCGGAATTATGACTTTCGGAACAATGCAGTGCACTCCCCACGGGAGTGGGTTCTCTTTACGAAGTTCATTATTACTCTATGGTTATTATTATTACTCTATGCCCTGGTTCAACTCTTTACGAAGTCCATCATTACTCTATGGCAGTATGTATTATGTATGTTTATGTTTTGTTATTTGTTTTATTAGCTGAAACGGAAAAGGTTATAAAGCATGGTCGCTGAAATCTGAAGTGCCCTACCTTTAGGTTAGTTTGTGTTATTGGGCAAGTTTAAAATGGCAAAAATAAAGCCATCAGCACCGACGAAGAATATTGGCAAACGTAAAAGTTCTCTAGATAAGAATGGTTTGGGAGTGAAGAAGTCAGGCAAGACTCGAAGAGGAAAGAGGAGATTTAAAAGAAGGCCGATCAGAGTTAGTACCGAATCAGCTTGTTGGCCTAGTGTTAGACTTTTCTTTTTATTTCTAAAAATGAATAAATTTGTATGATTACTATAGCCTGTAGATTTAGGCTAAAGTACCTCAAAAGAGTAACACTTAGCTTCACTATCTAGGGGACTGGTGGGAAGAACTGGGATTGCTGGGTTGGGAACAGTTGTCAACTACTTTATCTGTTTGATACTCAATCGATATTTCATCCGTTTATTAGATGTAAGGCCATCCCTCACAAGTGGACCAGCCAATCAGAAAGCGGCGTTCGTATTCCCCTTTCTCTGATTAGCTGGAACGTTTGAGCGGTCAAGCTTATAAATGTCAGTGTTTGTCTTCTCATTGGCGCAATACTCATGAAACAATGAATGTTAAGGTATTTTATCTTATCAACTGCGTACGGGACACTGGAGACTTTCAGGTAATTGTAAAGTTTACAGTACTCCTCCCGAAATTGAAAATTGTTTTTCCAAAATGTAGGAAATAACACCCTGATTCCGCAAATGATAGTTTTTGTCCGTGGAAAATGCCGGAAAATCGGAAAAACGGAAAAATAATTTTTGGCTCGGAAGTAGGTCATGTGGGTACTCAAATTAATCGGGAGATTGAGGTTAAGAAGAATATGCAAGAATTTTCAAGATCAGAAGCGGATTAACGGAGTTATGGCCGGAATAGTACCTGGAAAGTCATAGATTTGCACAAAATGTGTTAGTTTTAGGTGAGTTACGCTAAACTGTGGGATCTAAGGTTATGTTTGGTTAGGTTAGGATAGTTTAGGCGAGGTTTGACTATGTAGTGTGCCGCCGTCACTCCCGCGACTCCAGCCGCGACCTGCGACGCAGCCGGCATCACGACAAGGGTCACGCCTGGGATTCTGCAGACGCTCTCATCGAATCCCTTACTTAAGGCAAGTGAAACACCTCTGCAAGGTGCATACTCTAGGTTGGAGGAAGAAAATGCTCAATTAAAACAGCAGATTGCTGGGATGTATTTTACAATTCATGCCTTGGGTCAAAATCTGAAAAGGGTACAATCACTGTCCCTTCATAAAAAAATAATGTAGCCTACTGTAATTATTGCTTAAAATGTCTTATTTTGGAAGTTTAGGTCTTAATCTTATTGTCTATACTGTTTAAATCATGAATTAAGAAGAGGTTGGGGCAAAATACTGAGAAAAAACTGGCCAAAGTAGTGACGGTCATGTGTCCCCAATCCCAGTTTTACCGCTAAAGATATGTTTTAAACAAGTTCACCAATCAAATAAGTGAATATAAAACCCATATATTGTCGGATACAGGGAGATAATCAAATAGCGCTTATTACGGATGAAACTATATTATTACGACGCCGAGCTCGGTTAAAAGTCGTGTCCCCACCTTAAGCAGTTGCGTCGGTAGTGTAGTCTGTTTCTCATCGTACAGCGACACTAGCGCTAGTAGCAGCCGACAACGAGTTTGATTCAGGAGTATCATGGCGGCGAGCAATGACGGATGTCGAAGTTCGTCGTGTGAAATGAATTTGGACGTGGAGGAAAATAGTTTTGTTCATTAAAATTGCCGTGACTCATTTTTTGATGTAGCATCGGTACATGATTTATTCTTAATCAAAAGTAAATCGCTATCCATCGTAATAGTTTAATTCGTGCGTAATACGGCCCGATTTCAAATGCCGATTCGTCACTAGCGATAGCGTTCGCCATTTTGAGGTTAGCAGACACAACAAGCGAAATTGTAGCGTCGGTCTGGGAAGCGACGGTCGCGGATTTTGGTTAATTTAATGTGAGATCTGCTACATTTTGTGACCGGTTTTTCCGTTTGACTGATAAACCTTATATTCTTAATGGTGATGTATTTTTTTATTACGGCCGATTTTATTAATACTTAATAGAGTAAAATGATTTAGTAAACAATGTGTTGATTATGAAAATAATGATGCAGGGTTGCCACCAACAGGGAAAATCGAATTGTGCGGGCATTTTTAGTTCCAGAAGCAATTTTTTACAACTGTTATACACATTCTTTTATTTAATCTGAAAATGAAAGTAGTTGATATAAATTCTTTATATTCTTTTCAGAGCTTATTCTTTTTAGGAGTATTTGCCCTTGTTTCTGTTTTTACGGTATAAATTTTTAAAATAATGATAAAGGTATTTTAATGTATATTTAAAATCAAATTTGAGTGAAAGTTTTTGATTGATTTTTTAAGTTAGTATTAGGCCTATATGCTTTAGATTAATTTATTAAGTTCATAGCTTTTTTGACGTTTGTCACCTAACCTTTGTTTAAAATGTTTGATACATAAAAAATGTAACATGTCCAACATTGAAACAAATTTTTTTAAATGCTTCCAAACATTTTTTAATTAAGTTAATTAATTAAAATACAGATGTCTTAAAAATATTTTTTGAAATTTAACTTGGGAGTAGCATTTTTTAATTATGACAAATAATTTTTTAATGAAAAGATTTTTAATTCCGTTTGGTCATCTGTTTTTGCTGCAGTTTGAAAAGCAATTTAATACATTTTGAAAAATATAATGATTTTAATGTGTTTGAACTTACTCTAAGAATAGCTAAACGGGTTTTCTTTCTTTTTTAATTTTATTTTTATGCTCTAAACTATAACTTATTCAGGCCTAAGCCTATTTTTAGAAATTTGTAATGAAGCCTTCATTTAATCGTTGAAACGTTTTGATACACAACCACATTAAACATACCGTGATCATTTAAATGTAATTTTGAAGAATTTCTAAATAATTTTTTATGATTAAGTAATAAAAATGAATGATTTTGGAAATAGAACATCCTATACATCATAAGTCATTAAAAATATTTTGTATTATGCACCTAATGATTCAGTTAAGGTTATTTTAACACTATTGTATTGTCTTGTAATTACTGGAAAAGGCCTATATTAGAAAGCAAATTCTTCCTATTTCAGACTATGAAAGGAACAGATGAAGATTTTATATATTTTTTAAAATTAAACAACAAACATGAAATGGAAGTCATATCCATGTAACTGAGGTCACGCGTTGTAGCAGAATGTCACATTAAAATTTTTTATTTAAAAATATGTAGGGTCAAAATATATAAAAATGGTTATATTTTTTCAATTACGTACAGTTTCAAGTTGGTACACAATAATTTTCATGACAATGGAATGGAGTAAACACATTTGAGGTTAAAAAACCTGACCAAAACTTGTATTTGCAGGTGAATTACATCTTTTCTAAGCTATTATTAAGATATAGGTCAATCAAAAGTAAGAGGGCTGTAATATATTTAAAAACAGTATATGTGAGCAACAAAAAATATGAAATACAATGGGTTTTCCCTTTTATTTCATTATGTAATATTGATTTATCTGGGCGTGACCTCTATTACGAAAATTGGGAGTTTCCGATATAAAACTGCCTCTCCCATTGACATACATGGGTAATGGTGCTTTCTTTATATTTTCTCATATTCTATAGGGTTCAAAGTATTAAAAAATGTAACTGTCATTTAGATACCAAGTAATAACTTTTTAGTTTTTTCCTACTTTGCAATTGTACCCTTTTCAGATTTTGACCCCCTTAACCGAAAGAGCAATTGAACTGGAGAAAATTCGCATCGAGGCAGAAGATAGATCAACCTCAGTTCCCCCTCATATGACAAAAGATGCAGGTGTTCAATGTACTTTTTGTTTAGACCACCCAGAAAATAATTCTGAAACAAACAATAAAGTGACAGACAGCAAGGACGTAATTGAACTACTGTGTACTTCGATTCAAGTACTTGAATCGGAAGTGGAGACCTTTGGAAATGAAGTGGCAAACTGTACCTGCAAATAAGAAAACACAGGTACAGTGAAGAATTAGATTACAGTTGACCGAAAGAAGAAAGATACTCTCAAACTAAAAAAAAGTACAGTATTTTATTCAACAAAGAGGTAATTTCTGATTCACAGGCAAAAAACAGACTAACAAAAAAACAATCTAGTAGGCAAGAAAAGTCAAATAATGCTAAAAAACAGATCAAACGTCCTCTTCCGAAACATACCAAATTGTCAACTTTAAGCCTAGCCGGTAAATCAATAGAAATATATGGAGATAGTCATGCACGGAGCCTTGCACCTATCATCAGAACACTTACCAAAGGAACCTGCTTTGTCACTGGAATCTGCAAGCCTTCTGCAACTTTGTTGGATGTTGCTCCTTCTGATAAAAGGAAAAGCACTGACTACTTGGTGATTATTGCAGGGTCAAACGACGTAGCAAGAGAAGAGCAAAATAACATATATATAGCAACCTTGAAACCGTGCTAAAGCAAGAAAAGAAATCTAAGATCCTGTTAGCGACATTACCATGCCGGCATGACTTGTCATCTGACCATAAAGTAAATGAAGAAATCCTCTTTGCAAATACTTACATGGAGGAAGTTTCTGCTCGTCACGCACATGTGGAGATGATAGATTTCTACAGCATCCCACGTAAATTCTTCACTTCTCATGGTCAGCATCTCAAAATGAGGGGGAAAGTGCAGCTGGCCCATCTTATCGTCTCAAGCCTGAACAAGACTCCCTGTCATCACGGAGGCATACAGCAGGTTCCAGCAAAGACTAACAGGCCTCCTCAACAAGCCGACATCACTGCAGAGGCCAAGTCACCGATTGTCTTCACTCTTGCCCACGACAACTATGCAGCCGCCGTCAAAGCGACCACCTCGGAGAGTACGTCTACGCAGGGTCAACAGAAGTCAGCGAGGAATATAAAGACTGTCACAGAGGAAAATTGTTCTTTTTTAGAA
The DNA here is from genome assembly GCA_035578135.1 of Flexamia atlantica. Lineage (NCBI taxonomy): Eukaryota > Metazoa > Arthropoda > Insecta > Hemiptera > Cicadellidae > Flexamia > Flexamia atlantica. The sequence continues at coordinate 1,940,848 of JAQJVK010000010.1, forward strand.
GTAAATCCCCAAAACTAAAAACATCTATGACTAAGTCAAAATCCAGGGAACAAATCTTGGGAATTTATCAGTAGTACACCAGAACGCCCAATATACAACTAATAAAGTAGATGAGCTGGTACTTCTGTGTGACGAGCTTAATCCTGATGTTTTGGTTATATCGGAACACGGATTTTCATCTGATTCAATTGAACTTTTCAAAATTAACAATTACAATTTGGCCAATCATTTCGATCGTGATAATTTCAAAGGGGGTGGGGTTGCAATTTTTATAAAACAATCACTAAAATTCCAACCTTTCCAAATTAATTTCAATTCTGATCTGCATTTTGAAGTTCAGGGAGTTACAATAAATGTAGATTCCATAGGAAAATTAGACATACTGGGACTTTATAGGTCTCCAAATGGATGTCGAGAAACCTTTTTCACAAACTTTGACAGATTACTTCAACTGCTTAATTCAAGGAAGTCACATTTCTTAATAACAGGGGATTTTAACATCGATGTTTTGGACTACACCCACCCTCTCACCCAGCGGCTGCGTGACTCCCTTAAATCATTTGGCTTAGTTTGGTCCGTTGACACGCCAACACGAGTAACTGCCACTTCAAAAACAGCCATCGACAACGTGATTACAAACTTGCCAAATGCCAGAGTCTCTGTTGTTAATACGGCCATATCTGACCATTTCGCCCAGGAGACGGTAATCAGCGGATGTAAGCCTACAAAAGAACCCCCAATAGTAAAAGTAAAAAGGGTGGCTAAGCCCCAAAATATCAAACACTTCAACAATATTCTCAAAAATGAAAATTGGTCCTTTTTAAACAGTTTTAATTGTCCGGAGAAAATGTTTGATGCATTTTTTGATCGTTTTATATTTTATTTAAACATAGCTTGTCCATATAAAAAACTTAAAGAACTTCCGAAAAAGAAAGAAATCCTATAGGTAACTCGCGGGATACTCGTGTCCCAAGAGAAGCTTAGATCTTTGCATTTGATTTACGTGCAATCACACAACGAACAGTTCCGCCGATATTATAGATCTTACAAGAAAACTTACCGGAAAGTAATTAAAGCGGCCAAGGCCCTTCATATTAACAGTATTTTGAAATCCACGGAAAATTCCTCAAAGTCAGCGTGGAAGATTATTAATAGTTCAAAATCAGATGTCAAATCAAAGAAGGATGCCGATCTAGAACTCAATATTGGGGGTGAGTTAGTTAAAGACCCGGTAAAAGTAGTTAATGAATTCAATAAATTTTTCACTTCGGTAGCTTCGGTAGATAAATATTTTCAAACATCCCTTGCTCTCCTGGGGCGGGCTATAGCCCGCTAGCGTCCATGGTTCTGTCTCCTGTTGCTGAGGCGGAAGTGGTACGGGTTATCCAGAGTCTTAAATCGAAGAAGTCCCTTGATATAAATGGCATGTCGGCATGGATGCTTAAACATTTCTTCAGGCATATTGTAGCTCCTCTGACAAAAATCATCAATTTTTCATTCGAACAGTTCAGTTTTCCCTTCCAAATTAAAGATTGGCAAAGTGGTACCTATCTTCAAAAAAGATGATCCACTTCTGCCGAACAATTACCGGCCCGTGTCCATTCTCCCAGTCTTAAGCAAAATTTTCGAAAAGCTTTTTCTCGAGCATCTGATGTGTTTTTTAGATCGTCTCAAAACCATCTCTTCTGAACAGTATGGTTTTCGTAAAAACAGGTCAACCGTCGACGCTGTGACAAAATTTATCGAAACCGTCGTCGATGGCTTGGAGAGGCGAGAACATGTGCTCAGTATATTTCTTGACCTTTCCAAAGCCTTTGACTGTTTGCATCATGAGACACTGCTGCTCCAGTTAGAGGCATATGGGGTCCGAGGACTGCCGCATAAGTGGCTTTCGTCCTACCTCAAAAATCGGGTCCAGTGTGTCCAAATCGCTGATGTACTATCTCAAAAAGAGCCAGTACCCCTTGGAGTCCCGCAGGGATCCATCCTTGGGCTGATCCTATTTCTGATTTATGTAAACCATTTACGCCAGTCGATCCAGAATGGGGAGTTGGTCCAGCATGCTGATGACACGACTCTGTTTTTGAGCGAGAAGCATTTCCAAATTGGAAATCAAGGCCTATGTAGACCTGAGCTCGAGCATCCAAATGTTTTCTGAAATCAATTTGAAATCAAATTGCTCAAAATCAAGTTTCATAAATTTTTGTCTGCGCAATCAAAACGAAGAATTGAGACCAATGGTCCTAATGGATGATTCCCTCTTAGAGGAAGCTGAATCTTCAAAGTTCCTGGGGATGATCCTAGATCGAGGACTGACTTGGGACGACCACATCGACCACCTCTGCTCGAAGGTTACTTCAGGCATTTATGTCCTTCGTAACCTTGCAAATTTCTGCACGCAAGAGGTATTAAAAACGGCATATTTTGGCTTGATATACCCTCACCTAGCCTATGGCATTCGGCTCTGGGGTGGCTGCTCTAACCAGAGATTTGAGAGGGTTTTCAGGCTACAAAAGAAAGCCGTGAGAATTGCCAAATTAGATAATAGAGAGTCGTGTAGAAATTCCTTTCGGGAGCTCAATTTGCTGACACTGTCCTCACTGTACATCTTGGAAGTGTCCATATACTGCAGAACCAAGACCACATTGGTCCGAGGCAGGGACGTCCATGAGTACCAGACAAGAGGCAGAGACAATCTTAGAATTGCTCAGCACAGAACTTCAAAATTTGAAAGTCTGCCGGGTCAAATCGGTGTTAAGTTCATCAAAGAGCTCCCTGATGCCATTAAACAGTCAGCAAACGAAAAACAATTCAAATCAAATTTGAAACGCCACTTGGTGTCAAGGGCATTTTACTCTGTTGACGAGTTTATGGGGGCTGCTGGGATTGTAGAAATTTAAAAATAAACTCTGTCATCGGTGTAAGGTATGAATGTGATGGTTGTATGGGAACTTGTTGTATGTCCGAATGCAGGTATGTGTGGAAACAAACTTTAGTATTTTAGTATTTGACGCATGCAATGCAATGTATACCATTGTTCACGCAATAAAGAATTATTATTATGATTACTATTATGTATGGTCTAGTTAGGCCTAGGTTTGGTTAAGTTAAATTAGGTTTGGTATTGTTAGATTAGGATTATAATATCACATTCTTACTTTACCAACCTTATCCTTACCTAACTTAACATTTTAAACCAATCCTAATGTAACCTAAAATAATGCAACTTATCATACCATAACATAACCTAACCTAACCAAATACAACCTATACTAACATAACCAACCCCTATCTAATTTATTCCAGCCAAATCCATCTTCATACAACTTAAACAAAAGTCGGTTTTTCAATTTTTATGTTTTTTGGCTTTGGGGTTTTTATTGTACGTCAGATTATGAAAATTACTGCAGAATGTTGTTCAGCGTGCAATTTCCTTTAATTTGAGTACCCACATGATATGTTTTAGACAAAGTTTGTTTTCGGCTTTTCCGACGCTTTTCCGGTCGTATCTCCATTAATATCCAACGGATCTTGAAAATTCTTGCATATTATGGTTCAGCTCACTCTCTCGATTAATTTGAGTACCCACATGACCTATTTCCATAAAAAAAAGTTTTTTCCAGTTTTTCCGATTTTCTGGCATTTTCCGATTTTTCCCACGGAAAACGACTTGTCATTTCCTGAATCAGTGCAAAATTTTCTATACTTTTAAAAAATATTCAATTTCGGGGGGGGGGGTTACTGTAAACTACCGACTTTCAGGACCGGACCTGTTGTTATGATGTCAGTACCATGACTCCTTTACATCGTCACACCTTTTTTGTAGTCTTGTTGTCTGTTGCTGTCTGGGAGGCAAATGTTAATCTCGACGGTTATAGGCTATTGATAATTGTTTATGGCAGTATGAATTGTTATCCAACAATTAATAGGGTTTGGCCAGACTGCAATTTTCCAACATTGGAATTTGGCTATCTTGCAAATTTCCTTCATATAAGAGCACGGCCGTCGAAGGCGACTACCACTGTTGCTTCCGAATTTTCCGCGGGGATAACTTTCCTGAAAGCTATCAGCTCAGGAGACAAAACACCTGCCTCGGTGTTTTTTTATCGTAAAAAACAGGTAAAAAATTTGCGATCAACATATTCTGTAGTGATAGGCCTGGATAACATGTTACTGTACATATGATCTGGATAAATCTTACTGTACATATGATCTATCAGTGAGGGACTATAGCCATTCTGTTGTGCCATAAACTTTATGGTTGTTAGCTCTGTTTTACTGTCTTCCATTGTTAGAGGTACTTTAATAAGGCGGTTAAGCATAAACCTAAATGCTGCCATTTTGTGGGTATATGGATGGTTGGAGGTTGAATGGATCACCTGGTCTGTGTGGGTCGGTTTCCTATAGATGTTAAAGCTATGGTTCTGGTTTTGTTTTGAGATGGTTAGGTCCAAAAAGTTTATTTTATTGGCTTGCTCTGTTTCTTGAGTGAATTTTAAGTTGGGGTGCAGGCTATTGATATGCTTACAAAAGAGACTGACTTTGCGGTTGTTGCCTTTGTAGAGACATAATACTTCTAGTCCAGTAAAAATACTGTTTAACCTAGAACAAATTGCAACACGAGCGTTTTTGACGTTATTCTGCTCAAAAAAATGTGTATATTAACATATCCAAAATCGGACAAAATCGGTCCATGGGAAACCCCTTAAAATCACGTTTCAAAATGGCGGCTTTTTTAACATTGGAAAGTTTTTTTAAAAAGCCACTCGGTTGCATTTTTTATCTACATTTAACAAGATATTGAGTTGGGACCACCGCCAATAATTTTTGAGTGGCTATTCGTGCATTTTGACAGGGTTAAAATTTTTGGCCGCCATCTTGGATCCGCCATATTGGATTTATAATATTTTTTTCAAATGTAAAGGTGGTCTTGTGACACATAATTTAGAACTAGATTTTTACGCTGATTCCAATGCTGTAGTCCGTTTTCAAAAATATTGATTCGTTTTCAAGATATGCTCAAAATAAAATTCTTCCCTGTATATTTCTTATGGGGGTTAAATAAATAATAACATTTTTACGATTATTTTTCTTATATCTCAAGAACCAAGCAAGGCTTTCAGTTCGTTTTGGTCTTAAAATGCTGAGTGATTTTTTGGCTTTTATTTGGGCTATTAATCATTAAAATCGGCCAAGTGTGAAACGAGCTATAGGTAAAGCTAAATGCTACATGAAAATTGTTTTTTTTTTTAATTCGTTTTCTGTTAAAGATTTATATCTCAGGTTTGCAATGAGTTATAAAGTTCCTTCTGGTCTCAAATTTCTCGGTAAAGTAAGCTTTCATATGAACTAAGGCTAATCGAAATCTGACTAATATAAATGGAGTTATGATCCATAATCCAACTTAAATTATTCTAACTTCCGTAATTTGTCACTACTTAAAGACTTATATCTCCAGATTTAGCTAAGACTCAGGCCTAATTAAAGTCTTAATTAACTCAGTACATTACTGGCTTTAATTTAAGCTCTTAAACATTTAAATAGGTTGAGTTTGATGCGAGTTATGGACCTTTAATCAATATAAAAATAATTTTTTTCAGAATGTTTAATTTAGTTAACAATGGGTATCTCCAGTTTCTTTTAAGGCATATAGGTTTGAATGGTTTCAAAACACTCAGTGAACCATCAGCTTTCATTTGAGCCATTGATCATTAAAATCGGACAAGTTTGGAATGAGTTATATAGTTTTTATTAATTTTTTTGTAACTATTTTTTGTGTCACATTTAAAGCTTACAGGGTATCAATAAAACCAACCCTTTACCTATTTTAAAGGGGAAACTGTGAATCCAGAAACGCTAAACAGAATTCTCCTCCACTATCTCAGATATGTAGAATTCATTGAAAATGTGTTCTTCGCAATTTATCTACAGGGTGTTCCACAAATTAAGGCCAAGAGTTAAAATATCACAATATTGTTATGTAAACCTATACCAAGTTGTATATCATTTTACAGGTCCTGCTGAACGGAACATTTTGAGGAAAACTAAACTAAATTATCTCTAGCCGTTTCAAAATGGCGGCCATTTTAGGGACATTTACCAATATTTACGGAAAACATTGGATTTTTTTTAACCACTACAAGTATTTTAGTTCTGTTTTGAAATTCTTAATCCTGTCAACTCAGCTTTACTATGGTTTACTGTCAACTGATATGACCATATTATGTAAAAACAACTATAGTTCCTATGGAAACCAAATAAAAACTACAAACATTATTCAAAACACTAGTGAGAAATAATGCATACGGAGTGAAACTTAAGGGGATATTAAGGATCTGGGTAGATCCATGTGTTGCCTGGGCATATGATATACCTTGGTGCGAAATTTCAGCCTCTTCCCCACTGAAGTTTTTGCATTTACCTGGAACAACTTACACAAAAACAACACCGAAACGACCTACATTTCATATTATATAAATAAATTAATTAATAAATAACATATATATATATATATATATATATATATATATATATATACACCATTGTATTTTATATACCATTATATATATAATACATTTATACATATACATTTATATAACATATTTTATATACCAATGTTTTTGTACCATTTGTTTTTGTATACATATATACCGTGTGTCCCATAATAGTCCCCCCCTAACTTTTTCATATATTTTTTCAAATATCATTTCCACAACACCCCCAAACATTATTGGGTAGGTAGTTAATACTTCATTTTGAGAGAGTACCCAATTGTGACCGCCATCTTGGATCCACCATATTGGATCCAAAATAATTTTTTCAAATGTAAAAGTGGTGTTGTGACCCATCATTTCGAATAAGATTTTTTTCACTGATTTCAATGCCGCAATCCGTTTTTTAAATATCTTAATTAGTTGTAGCGAATTTCCCCTATAGGGAAGAAGCTATTACCGTAGGTCTCATGGTAAGACCTAAGCCTGAGACCATGATAACTTTTCGTTTTGGGGCCACCAGAAGCAAAAAACACCATTCGTTCGAATTTATATATATATATATATATATATATATATATATATATATATATATATATATATATATAGTGTCTGTTAGCTCGATAGCGGCCGTAAAAATGGTCCAATCTTAATGAAAATTGGTACAGGCGTGTAAAGTGGTAATCACTCGGACGAGTTCGTGAACCAGTCCGATCGGACCACCAGAAGGGGGGTAAGGGGGGTAAACCCCCCCAAAAATGGGTTTTTTGAGTTCTTTACATAGAAAATTATAAATTATCCAATTTTTGTTAGCATTTTTGAATTCACCTCAAAAAAACAAACAATTTAGTATTTAGAATCACTGCATTATGTCCATTGGTTACTGAGATATTGAAAGTGGTAAACACAGTACATTGTCCCAATGTTAACCTTATGGGAAATAAGAAAAATTCTATATCTCGGTTATTTCTCAACATATCTTGATTAAACTTGGTAAATAGCTACTTCTAGTTCAGATCTACTAAATATTGAATGAAAACCACCCAGTTTTAATATACCTGTAGCAGCAAACCTACATACTCATTCCCCATGTTATTCTTATGGAGCTTACCAAAACATGTCAAATCTCGCTATGTTGGATTGAAATAGGCCTATGTTGTTTTGCATTTGAAATTCGCTGAGTATGCAGGTCTGCTGCAACGGGGGTTTTCAAGATATGGTTACTTAAATTAATTTATTTTCAACCAATTTAAACATTACAGATTGATATAATAGGCCCATAACCACAAAATAATGCTAGATAGTGACGAATAACCACCACCAGTATTGTTTAGCGCTTTACACTTAACTTTCACCAATATAAATTTTTTGGCCGCCATCTTGGATCCGCCATTTTGGAATGTGGTACTGTAAGTTATTTCAAATATGAAATTGGTATTGTGACCCATCATTTCAAACTAGTTTCTTACGCCAAATTCAATGCCGCAACCCGTTTTTACCTATACAACTTAGTTTTTGAAAAATTAATATTTTTTAGATATTTATTAGAAACATGTCAATATCTTGAAAACTAAACACTATAATTAAAAACGGGTTGCGGCATTAAATTCGGCGTAAAAATTAAGTTTAAAATACTGGGTCACGATACCAACATCATATTTGAAATAACTTGCATCATTTCAAAATGGCGATCCAAGATGGCGGCCAAAAAATTTACATCAGTGAAAGTTAAATGTAAATCGCTCAACAATGACTGGTGGTGGTTATTCATCACTATCTAGCATTAATTTGTGGTTATGGGCCTATTTTATCAATTTGTTATGTTTAAATTGGTTGAAAATAAATTACTTTAAAGTACCCATATCTTGGAAACTAATTAAGATATTAAAAAACGGATTGCGACATTGTAATCAGTGAAAAAATCTAATTCGAAATGATGGGTCATAACACCACTTTTATATTTGAAAAAATTATTTTGGTTCCAATATGGCGGATCCAAGATGGCGGCCAAAAATTTTTACCTTGCCAAAATGCACAAATAGCCTCTCAAAAATTTTTGTTGGTGGTCCCATATTACTATCTTGTTAAATGTAGATAAAAAATGCAGCCGATTGCCTTTTTTCAAAAACTTCCCATTGCCAAAAAGCCGCCATTTTGAAACGTGTTTTTGGGGGGTTTCCCATAGACCGATTTTGTTAGATTTTGGATATGTTCGAATAAGTACTTTTTTGATATAGTTTCATGAAAAAAGGACGTGTTGCAGTTTGGTCTAGGTTGGTGAGCATTTTAACAAATTAAAAAAAAAATAAATTCGTTATATCTTAAAAACCAAAACAGATTTTTGAAAACAGATTTCAGCATTGGAATCAGCGTAAAAATCTAGTTCTAAATGATGTGTCACATGACCACCTTTGTATTAGAAAAAAAATAATTTAATCCAATATGGCGGATACAAGATGGCGGCCAAAATTTAAAATTCTATAAAATTGAAGTATTACCCCCCTAACAGATTTCTTTTTTTATTCCTAATTTTATATCTCTAGAAGTGTAGTTGAAAACTAAGAGTAAAACTTAATTTTTAATTTTTCCATTGTAATCCACCATTTTTAAACGTAATTTTAGGGGGTTTGCCATGGACCAATTTTGTCCGATTTTGGATATGTTAAAAAGCATATTTTTTCGGACAGATTTCCACCAAAAACGCTCGTGTTGCAATTTGTTCTAGGTTAAGGGTGTTTTTTGCGTAGATTTACTGGACTAATCATCTACATATCTTTTCCAGTAAACGACCTTAATCAGTACACCTATTGTTGTTTAAAATCTGACGGTGTTCAATATCATCCAAAAATAGTTCTGCTAATAGAGGGGAGACCCCATGGCTAAACCATCAGTTTGTCTGTAAAAACAACCATCAAAAGCGAAATAATTTTGCGACAAAATCAATTTGGTCAGACCTACAAGCTCATCAATTTTCTCTTTATTAAATTTCTTAGATTGCTCTAGGTTGTGTTTGAGGATATCAATTGTTTCGTTGATGGGGACATTGCTATAAAGGTTGACAGTGTCAAAAGACACTAGTGTGGCTGCCTGTGGAATCTCAACCGTTTGGATTTGATCAATTAGATCTACAGAATTGTTCAATCTTGTGTTGGATTTAAATTCTATGGATGACTTTGTTATTTTATCTACTGCTTTTGCCAACCTATATGTGGGAGCGGACTGAAAGTTGACTGGTGGCCTTATGGGCGAGTCATTTTTATGTATCTTGGGAAGGCCTTTAAGTTTTGGGGCACTTGGTTTCATTATTTTCAGGTGTCTTTTTTGTTCTGCTGTAAATAGATGTTTTGACTTGTTAATAGCATCATTCACATTTTTGAGGTATGTGTTTGTAGGGTCTTTGTTAATCTTGTCAATTTTGTTGTTATTGATGAATTGTTCAACCTTGTCCTTATACTCATTTTCTTTCATTATTACTATACTGCTTCCTTTATCGGCTTTGCAAATTATTGCCTCATTGTTTACTAGTTTCTCCTTTATATTTCTAGCAATCGCTCTTTCTTTTTGCCTTAGTTTACTCTTATGGTAAGACTAAACCATAAGATGGTTATGGTTTACTTATATTAAGAGTAAACTTAAGCAAAAAGAAAGAACGATTGATTGACTTGGCACAGGAACGCAATGAGCATGAGGATTAGCTTATGCATAAGATTGCTAGGCTCGACATGTTTTCGCTAAACCTTAAGGTAGGCCTACATCTGCGAGGTTTAATGAAGACTGTTATGATGAATCGCTCTCTGAGTCAGATGTTGCAGAAAAGGAAAGCAGTGGTGGTGTAAGCTGTGAGAATGTAAGTTAAATAGTCACAGGCAGCGGTGAATTAATTGTCCTTGAAAATAACTGATTAGGTTAGACTTACTTTTTATTTGTTTGTGATTATCTTCGTGTGCAAGGGCCATAGTTACTGGATGAAGTGTCAAGTTAGTTTCCAAGTTAAATTTAGTTTTTTAAGTTAGGCCTATTGTAGTTCTGGAGGAATTAAATATGTAATTCCATGATATAATAAGTGAATAATAAGCATCACATTATTCACAAAGAGTTTGGAAAATACATTTTTTTAAAGAAATTTTAGATTTGTTTATGACTATAGGCTTGTGCGGGTATTTGGGTCTTTGGGGGTTTTGAGGCTTATCAACATTTGGCTTAGCACGAGTCTCGACAAAAGACCGTGATTTTTGGGCGGAAACTTCACTTTCCCGTACGTTACACATGATTGTCATTCACGAAAAAATTTACTTCTGCCGACTATGCGCCATACTTTCACTCATTAGGCACATGCAATCGTTACTTATGGCAAATTTACTTTGGCGATCGTCTTTTGCGGGGAAGTTTCTACTATAGTTTGATTACTGAAGCTTTGTGCGGCGATAGGGGAGGTAAAATCAGATGCAGACGACCTAACTGATGATGCAGTTCTGGCTGTCACCAGTGTTGCCAACTTGATGAACGCCCTCAAATGCCAATTCAACCGACGCACAATTTAAAATTGGCGTAATCATTAGTGAATAAAAATTAAATTTTCAAGTTTTGGGAATAACAGTTTGATTTTTGTATAAGTTGTGGCATTTAGCCTATAGATAAATTATAACTCAATAAATCTTAAAGTAATCTATGTTTAATGCAGCGGTCTATTTCCAAAACACATTCTAAAAAAACAAAATAGACAAAGTAAAAAATAAACCTGTTTTCAGGTTTGTGGCATTATGAGAACAAACTACTATTCTTAAAAAAAATTATTTCCTAAAAAATATACTGTATGTTATAAGCCTATTTTATTTAAAATCAACTAAAAAATTCCAGGATATTAAATAATACTAAAATTGCTTTATTTGCAAGATCAACAATTTAATTTAAAAAATTACATGAGGAAATACATTTTAAAATAATTTTTTTGTATTCTAATACAGTACCTAATGTAACAGTACATTTATCGTATACGTACGGTAACAAGAAACTGTTGTGGCACTTTCTTGAGTAGCCTACTTAACAAAATTTTCATTTACATAAGTTTTAATACATTATTGTTCTATTGTTACATTTAATAACTGTCCTCCATTGCATTTTCTAGGGTGCCGGGTCATATTCATATTGCGATTCTTCTCCGACATAATTAATTATCATCGTCATCTTGACTTCCACTTTTACTACTGTAACTTTTGCAGTAGTCCCTATATTTTTCTGCAATAACTCCTGATAATTTCTTAGCGACCCCATGTACCCTCGGATTTTTCGTAAATGCTTGAATGACGTTTCTAATTTTATCGTCAGTGTCTGTTATCCGGATGACCAGATTTTTTTGCAAATATTTTGCACGGTAGTCTACTACTACAGTATTAGGCCTATAGAATTATGGTGAATTCGTCGCAGCGACTCAAATAAATTGGGATGAGTGTTTTTTAGTACAAAACCATAGTAATTTTTATCCTATTAGGCTATACACTCACTCACTATAACTCTCCTAAGCAGTTAGACACGTTTAGAATAAACTCGAATAATACGATTTCTGTCGAGCTTGTCCTTTTATCTCTTTTCCAACGCTGTTCCGATTTTGACTGAAAAGGTCAAGATAGGTTTACGATTCCAAAACTAATGACGTTTTCTTTGACTGTACCGTAATTGTTTCCCATCCTAGTCCTCGGGGTTGTCTTTCGGTAAATGTTTATGACTTATGCAGAACGATTGTCCACTTGAGCAGAAACAGTTACAGTCCACAAATTATATACCCCAAAACAGGTAAATACGTTGCAAACTCATTGCATTGTTTGCCATCTCCTCGTCCTTTCCCGACGATTTAGTAGCAGGGTGGAGTTTCATAAAGCAACTAGGTAACCACAGTTATATTGCACTTTGTACTTGAACTTTGCATCGGTTTTTCAAATTACAAAAACTATGATCTAAGGTAAACGGTATAAGCAGGTATAAACAGTATAAATCGTCCCGTAACAAATAAATTATAAACCACAGGGATTCTTGGTGATATAATTTAAAAAAAGTGCGCATACTAAAATATTTATAATATTTAATCGTTTTCAAGAAAAAACACTCATTGTGACTTACCTATGGTTCTATCTTTGTTGACTTCCTCTTCCTTACTTTTAAGCCACAAAGCAAGTAAATTAGAACTACGTTGAGTTGTCCGTATTCTTTCCTTGGCCTTTTTCCGAAAGCCAGAACCTGACACTTTTTTTGACATACTAAAATTAGACTATTTCCTGTAGCTAACTAATCACTAAATAATAACTGAATAATTTGAAATGAACATTATATCCCTAACAGCAGATAATGTTATGCATGTTATAATTAGCGAAATATATTCAATTCAAATTCACATTGCAGACTAAATACAGGAGTATAAAAAAATCAGATTTTTGACTAGACGATTAGATAACAGTTTATTTGAGTACATGAGGTAAACACGATTGTGCAACATAATAAAGTAAAATAACAATTTATTTTACGAACAATTATCCAAAACGAAACAATCCGACAGACTGAGTCACTGAGTCCAAAAAACCTTGAGTAGTTTTTAACTTAAAACTAGAACCAGATCTATGTGCAGCAGTGGCTGTGCACAGGATGTCTGAGAATAATGGAATATTTTTAATATTTTACAGATTTATTCACTTTGATCTTCACTCAAAACAAAACCGTATTTTTATCCATTTATACAAGTCGGCCACAACAGCATTAATATCATGGCTACTGATAATATTGTCTCAGAAATATATTTAATGAGGTTCATAGTTTTTCATGAGTTAGAGTGAAAAATAAAGTGGCTTCCATTGCAAAAATAGTTTATCGTTGACCGAACAACAGAAAATTTATATTGAAGTTAATAAACATTGGCGAGGTTTAAGGTTGATTCCTTTAAAGGTCCAAAATGATTGTTAAACTAAGTTTAAAACCCTTTAGGTACAGACAGACTGACTGAATAAAAATCAGGAAACAGGGCCTTTTTTTAAATTTTATTCAAGTAACCTCATTTTATATTATTAAAAATGAGAACCCTCAAATAATTACCCTCAAACCCTCAAACCCTTACTTACCCTCTGAACCCTCAAACCCTTACTTATTATGTTTTGAATATTATTATTAACGTTCTACAGGCAAGATTAATAAGTATTGGATATTCATGAAACATGTGAAAACACTATTAACAAACATAAAAATCTTCAACGTTGGGTTTTTGGCAAATTAGGTTATTAATCAATTTTATTAATAGTTAATAAGCAACAACTAGAAATATTACGGCTGTCAAAGTCAAAGCTATTCTAATGTAAATTATGGGTTTTGATGAATTAACTTTTAGTAAAAATAAGAAATGTTGGTCACTCAAATTTACGTGAAAAATAAACCCTTGACCCGGACACAGCGAACGCGAAAAGCGGGACCGACGCAAGTTTTGTTTAGGAAGTTCCCAACGTGTGACTATGAAATAATGGGGGCGATTTAGGTTCCGTAGGCACGAATCGTCCCGTAACAAATAAATTATAAACCACAGGGATTCTTGGTGATATAATTTAAAAAAGTGCGCATACTAAAATATTTATAATATTTAATCGTTTTAAAGAAAAAACACTCATTGTGACTTACCTATGGTTCTATCTTTGATGACTTCCTCTTCCTTACTTTTAAGCCACAAAGCAAGTAAATTAGAACTACGTTGAGTTGTCCGTATTCTTTCCTTGGCCTTTTTCCGAAAGCCAGAACCTGACACTTTTTTTGACATACTAAAATTAGACTATTTCCTGTAGCTAACTAATCACTAAATAATAACTGAATAATTTGAAATGAACATTCTATCCCTAACAGCAGATAATGTTTATGCGCTGACTAAATTTACGTGGGAGTGCTCTCTACAGAAGTCAAGAACAGACTACAAATACCTAATCTAAATGATCTACCTCGAAAATGACAACCGAGATATTACAATCATAATATTTATAGTTGGAGAGAGAAGGGGTACACAATATGTTCTTACATCTGGCCTCTCGTTTCTAAGAAATCGCGATTAGCGTGTGAACGAGCCTGTAAGACTCGGCTGAAATGATAACACCGTCGCCGTCGATGACCGGCGCCACGCCAAGTCGCCTAACATGCTGCACACAAAATACTAATATTTTCTATAGTTTGTAAATTTCCTATATTGTTATAAAAAATATATTTTTACCAAGCCATAAATTTTACCAAATTACTGGCTTATTTTTTTATTTTTGCTTCTATATAAAAAAAAACACTTTTTGCCATTTTGGCGCCCCCCTTATGGCACCCACGGCACCCACCGTGCGCACGCCTATGCATTCTATTATTTTAAAGATACAGTACATCTCGGATTATCCGGATTAATGTGGCGGAACACCGATCCGGATAGCAAAAAATCCGGATAATCCGAGGTCATTACAATATAGCATAAACAGCGATCGCGTACCTTAGCCCCTGCTAAATTGATGGTGCAGACGTCGTATTAGGACTGTACAACATGTTAGTCTTTCAAATTTTAAGAGGGTTTAATTTTGAAACAAATTTAAGAACTAAATTTCGTTATTAATCATACGAATATAATGTTGACTTTTATCGTACCTACGGTTTAGGTTTGGAATAAATCTCCAGATTAAAATATTTAATTTAATAAGATTAAATAATCATAACTCAAAATAACTCAAGCTAGAAATAATTATGATAAAACTTAGTGTAACTGAATGATAAAAAATGATAAAAATTATAAAAAAAATTATAAAAATGATAGAAATGATAAAAATATTTCAGATGCTCTTTTTGACTTAAATAAAGATATCAATGACGCAGTTTCAAATAACAAACGTGCAATGCTTGTTTTCTTAGATTTAAAAAAGGCTTTTGATTCTGTTGATAGGAACATTTTGTTGCGGAAACTTGAGTTCATCGGGGTTCGCGGCAGCGCTCTCGCGTGGTTCCGCAGCTATCTAGCTGACAGATCACAAGCTGTGTCGATAGGAGGGGTGTTAAGTAATGTTTTACCTGTAGAATACGGGGTGGTTCAGGATTCGACTCTTGGCCCAGTCCTATTCTTGATCTACATAAACAACATTTCAAAACTTCAAATGTACGGAAAAATATCCTTGTTCGCAGATGATACCCTTATTTTTGTTTCCGGTAACACCTGGACAGAGGTAAAAAACAAGGCAGAATATGATTTAATGTTGCTTAAAAAATGGCTTGATCAAAACATTTTATCTCTGAATGTTTCAAAAACCAAATATATGCCAATTTCACTGCGTAAAATAAGTGATTATGAATTTAATGATTTAGCTATTCATGTCCGTGGAAACCATTTGAATAACAATTGTTCTTGCAGTCGTATTGAAAAAGTTTCTTCATATAAATATTTAGGAATAATTTTTGATTCAAATTTAAAATGGTCTGATCATGTTGAATTTTTAAAGTCACAAGTACGCAAATACATTTATGCTTTTAGACAACTAAGAGATATACTAAACGAAGACGAACTAAAATGTGTGTACTTTGCATATGTTCAATCTTTAATTTCCTTTGGTATAATTGCTTTTGGTGGCGCATACAAATCAATTTTACAACCTCTTTATGTCATTCAAAAATCAATACTCAAAGTTGCTTTTAAAAAATATAGAAGATATCCTACAGAAAATCTCTTTTCAGAAATTGGTGTCCTTACGGTTCGTCAATTATACATTAAATTTCTCGTAGTTCACATGTACAAACATTCTGACACAATCTTTGATAAAATTTCGCACAACCATAATACCCGTTTTGCAAGGAATGTTGGCATCATGGTACCGCAATCAAACAAAACTTTTTCTCAAACAAATTCTTTTTTTATTTCAAACATTTTTTATCGGAATATGTGTCAGAGGTATAATAATTCACACCTTTTTAATATTGCGCCTCTCTCATCTTCTAAAAAACTTCTCACTGAATGGCTTACATCTTTGGGTACTTAGGAATGTGAGGCCGTTATCGCGCTGGGCCCGGCTTGACAGCCGATCCCTACACTACTCCCCCCGCTACTCTCCCCTCCACCAACAACGCTCAATCTGCTCAGCTCATGCATCAAAATGGAACGGCATGCACAATTTAATTTCCGGACACTCATTGTAAACAATTTTAATTTGAATTTCATCACGAAATATAAATAAGTTTCCATTTTTTATCATTCCGTAATTTTTATTTAGGCTCTGATTTGCAATGGATCTACACACAGGCTACTCGCACATGTAGACTCTTTCCTATGTTTTATTTGTGGAATTGTACTATTCATAATATTTGGAAATAAAGTATATTTCATTTCATTTCATTTCAACTCAAAACTTATTACAGTAAATGTCCTTAAGAAATAACGTAACGTGTCTAATGACAGCAAGAAACAAACTCGCAAAATTGCCGGGCTACGCTTTTGTTGATTACTGCTAGCGCCCGAAGTACTAATCCAGAAAACTACGTTCACGAAAATGCTGTATTTTTCTGTTGATTCCTTCAATTATTGTGATTCCAAATGCGTACATTTGTATTTCACTTTTATAAGGCGCATTTCACCGATAAACTCGTTAAAATTATGATTTTGCCGTGATTTTAATTTTTCAATTTGTCGGATTGACCGGTCCGGATAATCCGGGATCCGGATAATGTGAGGTCCGGATAATCCGAGGTGTACTGTAATTGATTCGGGGATTATATATTGGATTAGGGTATATTTATCTATTGTGGTTATCGTGAGTAATTTGCGGGAGTAGGCCTATAAGAACATAAGGAATGTGAGGCCGTTATCGCGCTGGGCCCGGCTTGACAGCCGATCCCTACACTACTCCCCCCGCTACTCTCCCCTCCACCAACAACGCTCAATCTGCTCAGCTCATGCATCAAAATGGAACGGCATGCACAATTTAATTTCCGGACACTCATTGTAAACAATTTTAAACAACAACAATTGTAAACAATTTTTCAATTTGTCGGATTGACCGGTCCGGATAATCCGGGATCCGGATAATGTGAGGTCCGGATAATCCGAGGTGTACTGTAATTGATTCGGGGATTATATATTGGATTAGGGTATATTTATCTATTGTGGTTATCGTGAGTAATTTGCGGGAGTAGGCCTATAAGAACATTAGGCAAGCAAAAACTTCTGATGACAACAGTGTCCATGGAGTCCGCAATGTTGCCGCCATCGCCATTGTCGTCAGATGTGGCAAAAGACTCATCATATTTCATGAAATATTCATGGTAAAAAAATCACAATGTTAAAATGCGGCAGACGAATATTGTCGTCTTTTCACGGCTGTGTACTTTACACCGTCGTCTTTACACTATTCGTTTGTCGGACGATCTCGTAGCAGCGTCGCGGCAGACGAAAATCTGCCTACGTTGCGTGAAAACCAAGACTCTCCATCAAATCTAAGCAGATTTGTGATAAGTCTGACAAATTTTGAAGATCAAACTTATTCCGGTGGTCTCCACTATTTGACATAGCCTACCACTAATATGTCATTGATTATTACGGCATTCAATGCTTGCATGTACATTATAGCTTTGCGGTTGCGTTCTGGGATTTAAGAAACTCTACAGAGGTGAGACAACCTACATTTTCTAATTCTATTGATCAACCTCGCTGAGATAATCTAGGATTCGGATATTTCAGGTCCAGAAGGTCCGGGGTGTGCAATAAATGAGAATGCGAGATGTAGTTTTTACTTTGAGATTAAATAGAACAAAATATTTTTTCCAAGGTTAAGAACGTATAATTCTTGAATTACTTTCTCACCTGTCTTTTAATGTTAGGCCTACTATATAAATATGCTAATTTCTTTGATTATGTAAAACCATTTTGCTAAAATTCCTAAATGATCTAAAATTTTCAGAACTTAATCTGTGAGCAGCCTCAAATCAGTTCAAATTTCGGGTGTTGCTCTGTTTGTTGTTATGCCTCTATAGATTGCCTAAAAACGTGAATTTACAGTTGTAATTTGTGAAAAAATTCCGGGGGGGACCCCCGGACCCCCCCTCTCCTTGGGGGGTATTCCATACCCCCTCGGCCCCCCGGTATATCCCCCCCCAAAAATAAATCCTGCGTACGCCACTGAGTATAAGTGAAAATATATCTAAAATACACAGTAAAATAATAGCGTATTAAATGTTCAAGGAATGAGGTTATGTATGTTTGAGATGTAGACGGTTCACAACTTCTGACAGAAGCGTTAGCCAGAGTGGCAAAACTGGTTGTTGTCATGACAACCATAAAAAAATATTCTACACGTCACTATTTCCCTGCCATTTCCCCTCAAATTTCCACCCCTCTCGCCGCACAAAGCTTCAGTAATCAAACTATAATTACTCTGCGGAGGTTTTAATATATAGGGTGAGTCAGACCACCCGTCCACCTATTGTAACGGGAGAGCGGTTTAACGTAGAAACGCCAAATAAAATTATTTCCCACTAATTTGCATATGAAGCATTCATTATAAATATTTTCATTGCGATTTATCTACAGGGTGTTCCAGAAATCATAAAGGCCACGAGTTTGAATCTCCAAATTTTCTTATGTGAACCAATGGAAAATTTTATATCATTTTAAAGTTATTGTTAAAAGAAACATTTTGGTGTAAACAGAACTAAATTCAATCTCAATTATCTCAATCTGTTTCAAAATGGCGGCCATTTTTGTGAAAATTTTTGATATTTACGGAAAGCCTTGTATTTTCTAAACCATTGAATATTTTCAGTTCTGATTTGAAATCCTTAATCCTTGGTAACTCATCTTTACTACGATATGTCACATGACAATGTTTTGATAATATCCAATTTTTTGAAAAAATTTAATTCTTTAAAATGTTGGTATCCCTGAAAGTAAAAAAAATAAATAGCAACATATGCTAAGAAGCATATACTTTTAAAGGCTTTCAAAATTCCTTCAACTTTGTAATTTATAAAAATATTCTATCTTTTTAAGTTTTTTAGTTATGGTCAAAAAACTATTTTGCCAAATGAAGTGAATGTTATTTATGGAGTTCATAATACCAAAGGGAACCCATAGACCGTTTGCTGGTCAGTGTCTCATTGGGGCTATTTTGTGTGACAATGCTAGTGGGATTTTACAACAGCTACTTAAACTCTCTTCAGGGAGTCTAAACCTGTCGAATTTGTATGGTTGTGCCAGGAATGGATACTGTGACCTCTTGACCCAAAGTCCAAGACGCTGACCATTATGATAGTGACACACCCCTGCTGGATTTATTATTGCTAGGATGAAAAGTGAAACATGAAAAATATTAAAAGGGAGGCTGGTGACATTAGGTTATGGCTCAACAGGCCTCATGAGTTTGTTTCAACCTCTAAGTGAACCCCTCTATCTATACCCTAAGTGAAATTTGTTTTTTCCGCTTAGGCCTAAGCTTTAAAAAAGGTCTGGCTGATTCGTCATTTAGTGAGATAGAGACATTTCGGTTCTCATGCTTGGTGATGTGTTCAAAATTTACAGATTCTTACTGACTTGTTCTTTCCAGAAGAGACAACCTGCTGGTGTGGTTTATCTTTCTCACATTCCACATGGATTCTATGAGGAACAAATCGAGGCTTACTTCAGTCAGTTTGGGAAAGTTAATGCTGTTTCTGTCCCCAGAAGCAAGGTGAGAGATTCCACTTTTTATAATTTCTTCTGTACTTGATCAGAAATCTGTGCAACAAGATCAGAAATCTGTGCAACAAATATTATAAAAAATAACATGAAGATAAATAAATGAAAAAGTGGTAAGGTAAAAAGTAAGATAATATAAATGAAAAAATAACTATTTGAAAGTTATTTTTTCTTTGCATTTCGTATAGTAAAAAAACTGCATTGTGCATACCTATTATGTTTAATAAATAATATAAATTAAGCTGCTAAATAATCAATCAATTTTAAGCAATTTTTAATAGGCCTATGTTCATATTAAACATTAAAAAATATTCTAATCAAGATGTACCATGGAAAACCCAGAGTGCCTGAAAACTGTGTCTCGGTAGATTTTCCTTTTGCTTATTTTCGCTTGATTGAACATCACGGTCGTTAATTTTTTTGCAAAGTTATTCCAACCATTATCTCCGATTGGTATTTTTTTCTACCCAGCCACGGGTATATAGTTTTTTAAATTATTTTTATTTAATCTGTTGATGGGACCATTGATCAGCTGTCACAAAATTACTTCCGCTGTTTACGCACAATAGAATTTAAAGCCACTTAATGTGTTTTACCCATGAACAGGGAAAATTTCCTGTCCCACTAGCATTTTGAACTAAGCTGAATTTCAGATTATCAGGACTACACTGTAACATACTTTAACATTGTTTGCTTTAAGGCACTAACTCTAATATAATACATTGCTATCATGTATTTATTTACTATAAGCACCCCAATGCACAGAGGCAGGAGCCACCTCTGCACAGAAATACCTTGTATGAAAAATCTCCGTGGTAAATGGGTAGGGTAAGAAAATCTGCTGTCATTTTTCACTCAAACCTGAAGAAAGAATCAAAGTATTTAGTTTAATTTCCTTTAGGAGGTCTTGTTTGACGAATGCCATGCACTAATACATTTTTGCAAGCCATTACAGTACAGTAAATCTAAAAGGATTTAACACAGTAGGGTTTGATTTATTTATTTATCGACAATCATCACATTACATCAATGATTTGCTTGACAGGTGATTTGTCCAGTGGTCTAATTCTATTATACACAAATATATATACATAGTAATAAACCTAAAAATAATAAAAAAATACTACTTGGGAATCTTCTAGGTATTCGTGCAATGAATAATATGCCTTCTCCAGTAAAAAGCCTTTAAAGATTCTTTAAATTTAGAAAAGGAGTCAATATTCAATAGGTTACAAATGTTTTAAGGGAAGTTAATAGATAAATATTAAATCACTGTAATAATTTTGGCATTTAAATTTGTAAACCAATAGACCTATTCACACAACTTGAATAGTTCTAGGGAAAGTAACCTACAACCTTTAGTCACTTTAATTTAAGCATGATTTATTTTTATCTGCAAGATTGTTTAAAGCTATGTGTGTGTTCATAGAGTGGACGAGCTAAAGGGTACGCATTCATCGAGTACAAGTATCCAGAGATCGCTAAAATTGCAGCAGACACTATGAACAACTATCTCATGTTTAATAGATTGTTAAAAGGTAATCATCACTTTGAATAAGTCCCTACACCAAAATTGCATTTCTAAATTGTTTCTGTTTTTGCTCTGAAAAATCCTGTAACTTTTTTAGGGCAAGGGATGATTCAAATATTCTAACATAACCCATTTAAGGCCTATTAGCAACCACTGTTGACATTTGTCTACATTTAATTGATTTTTTGCCATGAGCGATTTTGAGCATATACTCAACAGTGCCCACCCGCGCCAAACACGAAAAATATATTATTTTTCTTAATGCGTCTCTGATGTGATAGATAAGCGATTATCTCATATATCATAATAAGGTTTATCTTTATGGCTGAAATACAACCGATGTTTGCTGGCCACAATACGCCTATACTTTATTCGATGAGTGTGTAAAGTAAAGCCACTCCCCTTAAATAACATTTGTATAGGAAAGAACCAATCAGAGAATAGACAAGAGACAATAGACAAAATTTCTTTATTAACATATTCTCCAAGAATAGTAATAGGGTCACAAATTCAGAAAAAGATACGTCGGATGTTGTAAATTGAGTAATACAGTGGAGTGGTAAAATTTACAGAAATAATAGATAATAAACATTATTGATAAAACTCAATAAAAACAATTAAGTCAGGATGACAAAATGATAAAAAATCAAAATAGTAAAATTCATAATGAACAGTGGTTAGTTTTAGATTTAAAAATGATAACAATATTAATCAGAACAAGTCTTGATAAAGCTTGTTAGTGAATGAAGGAGTAAAGTTACAATGTAAAATTATTTTCATTGGGATTCAGACTAAAGAAATTGTGATATTTTTACTGGAAAACTTGTCTCCAACTTTCAAATTCTTCTACAGTGTAGCAGGGTCGCTCTTGTAGCCATTTCACGATGTTTTTTTCTCATCTTAATGTTGCAGTTGGTGTTCTTCACCTCACCAGGAAGGATGTTCAGGAACTTGGCTCCCAGATACGATGGTTGCTTTTCATAAAGTGACAGATGATGAATAGGGAGGATGATGTTGTTGGCCCTTCTTGTATTGTAGTTGTGAGTGTCTGTTCCTCTCTGCAGGTTCTGTCTTTTTACATGGAGGGCTGTTTCTAGGATGAACTGGCACACCACAGTCAATACTTAGAATTGTCTAAAGGCATCACGACATGAGTCTCTAGGTCCAAGTCCTGCCAGTATGTGTATTGCCCTCTTCTGCAGTACCAGGACTCCTTGCGTGTTTCTTTTGGACGAGTTTCCCCAAACAGGTAGCCCATACCGAATATGTGCCTCAAACAGGGCGAAGTAAGCGGTTTTTAGAGTTTCATCACTAGACATTTGTTTAAGCCTTCGAAGGACATACAGAGCTGAACTGAGTTTACAGCATAGCTTGTCTAGGTGGTCAGACCAGGTAAGTTTGTCATCTATTATTACTCCCAAATATGTAGCTTCTGAAACTTCCAGTACATCTGGTAATCCTCCTGTTTCCTTTTTCTTTTTCCCAATGATGAGCTGTTGACTTTTCTTTTCATTTAATTCCAGACTATTTGCTTGACAATACTGCTGTGCCATACCTAGAGCGATAAAAGTTTGTATTTCCAGATCAGAAGAATTTTTGTTTCTGAGCAGCAGGACAGTATCATCTGCGTACATCAATGTACTGCAGTAGTCAGCAAGGTAGTTTGGAAAATCACTTGTGAAAATTATGAAGAGGACAGGTCCCAGTACAGAGCCTTGCGGAACCCCTGATTTAACTGGGAGGAGTTCAGATGTTGTTTTCTCGAGCATTCCAGAGTTCATGTACTTGATTTCAACTGCCTGAGTTCTGTCCGTTAAGTAGCTTTAGAACCATTTTCCTGCGACACCCTTAATTCCCATTTTTTCCAGTTTTTTCAGCAGCAAATCATGTTGAATACAATCAAAAGCTTTGCTGTAATCTAAGAAGACTGCGGTTGTAGTGTCGCCATCCTCGAGGGCTTTTATGTTTTGATCAGTATGATGGCGCTGTTTGTTGATCTGTATGCTGTGAATCCATGTTGCTCAACTAGCAAAAGCTGGTGTCATGAGAAGGACGATCTTTTCAATAAGTTTGGAGAAAGTTGACAGGAGAGAAATTGGAGTTTTTTGTTTCAGTTGAGTTACCCTGTTTGAACTTAGGATACACTTTTGCTGTCTTAAGTTTAATTGGAAATTTCCACTGCAAAAGACTTGTTTATTACAGATCAAACATTTTAAGAAGGCACTTGGCTGAGAGGTAGGAAGTCTGTATTCGCCTTTCATAAAACATCAGGCACTGCCGCTACCCCTCATCGGGACCATAAATCGTGGCTAGCCCGTCCCGTCCCCTTAGACAATCCTATTAGAATGCTTCCTCGAACACCCTAGTTCAAAATTCACAATAGCAAATATTAGGTTTAGGAATGATCAATTATATTGTAAGCCTATGCTAATTTCCTCGTCATGATAATTTCTGTTTTTGGCCCATTTTAGTCGATTTACGTCAATAACTTTATAATACAGTTTAATTATTATATGCAAGTTCATGGAAAGACAAACAAGCCCTACAAGACAATTTTAGAATAAAAAACGTAATAAAAATGTAAATTTGTAATCTTTATTAATACTAAAAAAATACTATACAATTTATTTGTTACAAAGTAATCATTTTTATTGTGTGAGTTTTGGCCCTGGATTGCTTATTGAAATAAAAATGGTTTATTTTACATTATTTTCCGTCAACAATCCACATCTTGCATTAATTATGCGACCGGATTCGAGTTAATTATTCCCTCATCATCAGGCTTTTTCCATAAAAAAACGTTGTCACTCCTGGGAGGTCGTCAAAGTTTTTAAAAACACATTTCCACATTTATGTAACACAAAAACGACACGATTACGAAACATAAAACTGTTTGGCCAAACTTAACACCGAAATTACGATCCGGCGCGGGCGGAAGCGATGTCATGACTGGGGGCCGCAGGTGGACTTGATCCCCTCGCCGTTATCACTGGAACGCCGGCCGTGGTCCTGTTCTTGTTCTTTTGTTTACTTGCCACCCGTATCGCCGCATCATAAATAATATTTGATTGAAATGATGTTTGCTCGTTTAAAACATTGCTGAGGTCCGTTTTCATAGAACTGTAAATTTCAAATTCCTCTAAACAATTTAAGTAACTGCCTTTTTTATTGTGGACGTGCAAAATTTCCAAATTTTTGTCAAAGCTAGAATAACTGTGATTTTCATTCATTTGATGGTTTGCAAAGGAAGATTTGGAGTTAATTGATGAGCCAGATGAGATATGTTCATTAAACCTTTTCTTGAATGAACGGACAGTTTGACCTATATAATATTTAGGGCAGTTATCACATTTAATTTTGTAGACTCCGGTTCTATCTTCGTTCTTAACTTTGTTATTTTTTCGTTCCTTTAAAATTGAGCCTAGTTTATTATTGGTTCGGAACGAGACAATGACATTATTTTTTGCCATTTCGTTACTCAAAGTATGGTTTAGAATATTTCCAAAATCGGCAGCTGAATATTTCTTATCAATACCGGTGTTCTCTGTTTTTCTTAGATTATTTGTTTTGCGCTTGGCTATCAGTTTATCGATGATAGAGGACCTGTAACCGTTAGCAACAGCAATGTGTTTAATTGTTAATACTTCTTAATTATAATCATCAGGACTTAATGGAATGGAAAACAATCTGTGAATGAAACTGTTATAAGCAACCATCTTCTGGTTATGAGGGTTTTTTTTTTTTTTTTTTTTTTTAACAGAGGGCCAGGCTTTGAAGTAACCATGGTAATGCATCGCAGCTAGAATAGCTTATTGTGCACCCTCATTCACAGGTCCTCATTCTCCGTCAAACCCCAGTCCTTGATGAACCATGAGATCTTTCTGACGATGGTTACCTGTTCTTCCCTTTGGTCTCCTGTCAAAAGACCAAGGGTTCCCGCACGCAGACCTTGTAGGGCTGGGCACATAAAGATCAAGTGGAAGGCTGTTTCCTCCTCCTCACCGCATTTCCTACATAGGAGGCTTTCAACTTGAATTCCCATCTTATGTAGATGTCCGCGGAATACCCAGTGGCCGCTAATGAAGCCAACCACTTTCCGCAAGGTCTTCCTATTCAGCCCAAGGGCATCTGCCGCTAGCGCACCGGTCGGTGCCTGCAGCAATCTCTTTGACTGTATGTTGCCTTCTGTTCTTTCCCAGCTCCTTCGATGTTCTCTGCCCATCCACTGGCGAACAGCTCTCCGTGCAGTATTATAAGCAATACCACATGCCGGCTCCGGACCAATGAGCGGGCTGTCAGCTCCTTTATTTGCCCACTTGTCAGCTCCCTCATTGCCAGCAATACCCTTATGCCCTGGAACCCAACTAAGGATAACCTTGTTGCTCTCTCCCAGTGTTTTCATGGCCTGATGACAGTCCCACACCGCCTTAGAGGTAAAGTCAAAACTGTCAAGTGCCATCAGCGCTGCTTTGCTGTCCGAGTTCATGTATATGGTGTGGCCTGTCAGACCACGCTCCAAACACACTCTTGCACCCTCAGACAGGGCAACAACTTCAGCCTGGAATACAGTAGCCATTTTCCCCAGGCTTACACAGAACTGCGCCTTGGGTCTGACCCCATATATTCCCGCCCCAGTACCTGATGGCTTTTTTGAGCCATCAGTATACCAAGTGATCCCTCTTTTCATGTACTCAGGTTCACCCTTTTCCCAGACAGCCCAGTCAAAAATATTGACATTGTATGGCTTTTCTAGATCAGTGATCTTCACCATCCTGTCAGGAATCATTTCCAAGGTGTCCACCTGTATAGTGTCCACAATCCTTGTATGCGCACTGGAGGTGTTATACTTCCAGTTGCCACTGCAAACCATTCTGTAGGCTGCCATCCTTGCCTCTCCTTTCACAATGATGTCGAGAGGCGGGAGGTTTAGCACCACTTCCAGAGTCGCAGTTGGAGTACCCCTCATGGCTCCTGTAATACTAAGGCATGCCACTCGCTGGATCTTTTGTAATCTCTTCACAGCGGTAGTTTGCATCACCTTAGTCCACCAGACTATCGAGCCATACACCAGCATCGGTCTTGCAACCCTAGTGTATAGCCAGTTAGTCATTCGCGGATTCAGACCCCACGTCTTCCCAACCGCCCGTCTCATCATCATGAGTGTGGTCTGAGAACGTTGCGTTACATGTGCCAAATGACTGTTCCAGGTGAGTTTGTCGTCCAACCTTACTCCTAGGTACTTGAACTCCCTCTCAACCTGGATCTGATTGCCGAAGAGAGTTGGTACCCTAGCGATATCAACCTTCCTCTTCCTCGTGAATGGTACCATCACAGTCTTCATTGGATTGACCCTCAGACCCTCCTGATTGCACCACCTTTCCACTATGAACAATGCCCTCTGCATGAGCTCCAGGCAAGTGTTCATAAACTTTCCTCTAATGAGGACAACAATGTCGTCAGCATACCCTTGAGCGTACATACCCTGCGTATTGAGCTCGGAGAGGAGATCGTCAACCACCAGGTTCCACAGATTCGGTGACAAAACGCCACCCTGTGGACACCCTCTTTGTGCCTTGACCTCTCTCACCGTCCCACACAGAGATGCTTGAGCTCTCCTGCTTTCGAGCATGTTGCCTACCCACCTCACAACAGTGCTTTCCACATTCCTTGATACCAGCTTTGATACAATAGAGCGAGTGCTAGTGTTATCAAAAGCTCCTTCTATATCAAGAAATGCCGCCACAGCTATTTCCTTATTCGAGATAGCATTTTCAATCTTGCAAACCAGCGCATGCAGGGCTGTTTCGCATGACTTTCCCTTCTGATAGGCATGTTGATTCGGGTGTAAAGGACGGCTTACAAGGACCCTATCCTTTATTCGCCTATCCACTAATTTCTCCATGGTCTTCAAAAGAAACGATGTAAGGCTAATAGGTCTAAAAGCCTTAGGTACAGCATAGGTATCCCTTCCAGGCTTCGGTATAAATACCACCCTTGAGGTCCTCCATGCTGTTGGTATCACTCCACTGGCTAAACTAGTCCTGAACAGACGTACCAAGTGGAGTATCAACTGGTCCCCACCCTCCTGCAAGAACACAGGATGGATGCCATCGGTACCAGGAGCTTTAAATGGTTGAAATGCCCTCAGGGCCCATTTTATTCCCGTGAAGGTGATCACGGACTTAGCGCAATCCCAGTCCTCCCTTGTCGTCCGCACCCTAGTCTCCCTCTCCACCTCGTCTTGGACTGTGTTCTGCGGTCGCAAGGATCCTGGGAAGTGAGCGCTTAGGAGGCACTCCAGCGTTTCTTCTGGGCCCTCCGTATACGTACCATCCTCCTTTAGCAATGTGCCTAAGGGGTTTGCTGGACCTCGAGCTAAGACCCGATGGAGCTTTGCACAATCAGAAACACTTTCCATGTTCTGACAGAACTCTCTCCATGACTCTCTCTTAGCCCTTCTAATTGTCTTATTATAAACAGTGAGCACCCTTGAGTAGTTGTTCCAGTTTCCTGTACGCTTTGCAGCATTATACAGTCTGCGAACTTTCCTCCTCAGGGCCTCTAACCCACTGTTCCACCAGCAGGCTTGCCGGCGCATGTTCTTCACAGTCTCCGGGCAGGTTTCTTGGTACGAGCTTAATATGGCCAAATTCAAAGAATTTGCCATACCCTCCACCCCATGCCTTTCTGTGTCCTTTAGTTGGCTCAGTCTGTCCCCTAGCACCTCTCGGTACTGGTTCCAGTCTGTCCTTCTCACGTTCCTATAGGTCTCTTTTGTACAGATCGAACCTAGAGTAAATTCAATGTGACTGTGATCCGACGCCGAATGGTCATCAGATACCCTCCATTTTGCAACCTTTGTCGCCGCGTAATTGCTAGCCAAGGTTATATCCAAAACCTCTTCCCTTAGCACCGCCCCTCTCCTTTGTCTAAAGGTTGGTTTGGAGCCCTTGTTCAATATAACTAAATTAGATTCAGCTATAAAGCTTAACAAGCTCTCACCTCTGTCGTTAATATCGCTGCTCCCCCAGGCCAGGTGGTGGGCATTGGCATCACAGCCCAACAACAGATATCTTCTCTCTCTGACTCCGTATTCTATCACCATCCTCATTTCTCTGGTCGGTGGTGGTTCCCGGGAGTCATATGGCAAGTACACCGAAGCAAGAAGGATTCTGACGTCACCGTCACCCATCTGCCCGTATACTTCTGTCACGGCACAATCCCTAGAACAGAGATTAGTGACTTTCAGTGTCTTGATATTTCTACCAACAAATATGCAAGCCCTAGGTTTGTCACTGTCAGTATCATATATCAACTCACCTTTTGCGGTGCTCATCCCCAAGATTCTGCCTCCTGCGGTCCATGGCTCCTGGATCAGAGCCACGTCTATGCGGTCGGCCAGGATCTTCTGGCAAAGCGTAGCCGTAGCCGCCTTGCTGTGCTGGAGATTTATCTGGAGCACCGCAACCATCCTCTACTTGGGGGGATCCTTACTCCCCTATAACCTGAAGGTAACCCTCTCGCAGCCCAAGAATGGGCGCATCGCAAGAGACTTCAGCTTCTGCAGGGAGATGTCATCAATGATCATGACCAGGAATTGGCCGTCAGGGTTGGTGTTTCCCCCAACAACCGCCCAGTGGTCCGTGTCAAGGCCGTTCTGCAGCTTGAGGCCCAGCATCACGTCCTTCTTGGTTGTTGCCCCCGTTGAAGAGGGAACAAATGTTGAAACCTTCACAGCTTTCACAAGGTTTCTGGCTGGGGCAAGCTGGAGCGAGACTCCCCCGAAGGGACTCAACTCCTGAACCTGCTTTGCCAGCCAATCCTTTGTGACTGCGTTGGCACAACCGACCACCAAGACTCCACCTTCAAGATGGCAGCTGCTTATCCTGACGTCTTTGCCACGAATGGCACGCCTGGACAACTCCCCCTTGATTTGATTGGCTTCTGCCTCAGTCAGCTTTAAGTCCGGGTGTTCAGTTCTGGCGACAGCCATCCTCTCCACGGACAGTTTCTCTGAGTAGGTTGGTGCCGGTGTCCTCTTGGAAACACTCGACTCCTCCCCCTCATTCGTCCTCGTCTTCTTCTTCTCACCTCCAGAGTCTTCAGGTGTCAGGTGCTCTCGCCCCCTCTTACCACCCTTCTTCTTGGAAGCATCCTCAGATTTAGCTTTGGGGGTGCCATCCTCACCCTGCTTTTTCCCAGCATCCTGGTTCCCGGAGGGACCGGCTACGCTGGGGGTAGGGTTCGGGTGCTTCGCAGCCCACGCCAGCCTCCTCTCTTTTCTAGATAGCACCTTTTCGCCCCTGGCTAAGGCCTCTGCTATCTTCTGTTTCCGCACCTCGCCCCTGGAAAGTCGTTTTTTTCCGTTCCTTTCCGGCATCTGCGAGCTTGCTGTCATCATCAGATTTCAGTAGATTCTCCTCCTCCATTGGGCTCAGATCATCTACACTCAATTTAGCAATAGGAATGCTTTCGACCTGTCGGTCACACTCCTTTTGCGTGTCATCAATGGTTTGGTTGGTTTTTTGGTTTTCATCAACTTCCATTTTGTTCCCACGAGTACCGGGTATCTAAAGGTCCACCTCTCCAGTGACCCGTTTAGAGAGGTAAGGGGTAAATACGACTGGGTTCCCCCTGGTGCCCAGAAGGCTCCGTTAAAGACACTGAATATTAGGCCCCCAGTGCCACGAGACTCTCAGCACGGATCGCATAACACCTTCGTCTAGGGCCCGCAGTATCTGGACCCCTCACCCAAGTGACAGACGCCCAGATTCCGACATCATCGTCCCAGTTCAGGTGTGACCCCGAACTGGTTTCGATTGAAGCCGGTACTGATAGTGCTGCTGCCCCCTACCAGGGAGTCATTCGGGACTCCAGCCTAGAGCCGCCGGGATTAGCGAGACAGGGGCCACGACGTGAACGATGCAGTCATAGACTACACAGGCCAGTACTCCATGTCGTACTGACCTTCCCGGACGGTCTTGCACACCATTTCTGGCATGCCTGAGAGTGAAGCAGTTCTCCAGTTCCAGTCTAAGCGGCTCCCCGGCCGTCCGGAGAACAACCGCACTCTCTTAGCCCCCATCTTCTGGTTATGAGGGTGATGGGAGGTGGAATGAATAGTTTGGTCTGTTGTGGTGGGCTTCCTGTAAAAGTTGAAATTGAGCTTTGAATCGGACTTAAATATTTTTAGGTCTAAAAAATTAATGGAACCATTTTCTTCTATTTCCAAAGTAAAATTCATGTTATTGTTAACTTTGTTCAATGCGTTGTTCATGAGGCTTAGTTGCCTGCCGTTACCATTAAATAGCAGTAAAATATCATCAGCGTATCTGTGATAAAATACGATTTTTGGTTTGTAACGGTTCTTCTCTGAAATAATGTGCTGGTTTTCAAAATCGTTTAAGTAAAGTTCAGCTAGAATACATGATAATGGAGAGCCCATGGCGAGTCCGTTTTTCTGTATGTAAAACTGGTTTTCAAACTCAAAATAATTTTGTTTTAAAATAATTGTTGTTAGGTTTAAGAGCTCATTGACTGCATTTCTAGGAAGTTTTGAATGTTTTCTCAGATTATTTTCCAATATTTTAATGGTCTCAGTGACTGGTACGTTAGTGTAGAGGTTAACTATGTCCAGTGAAGCTAACGTATGACTGTTTGTTATTGTTGTATCCTTTATTTTTTGAATCAGCTCAAAACAATTCTTTAGACTATGATTATTTTCAATTGCTATTTCATTCCTAATAATGGTATCAACTTTCTTGGCGATGTTGTAGGCAGGGGATGGTATAAAATTTACCAAAGGGGGGATAGGAACTTCGTTTTTATGGACTTTTGGTAACCCTCTTAAAATTGGTGCCTTGGGATTTGCTATTTTACAGTTCCTAATACCCGCTGGAGTTAATAAAGTGCTGCTAGTACTTATGGCTTTATTAATTTCTTTGGAAAAAGAGCTGGTTGGATCGATGGGGATCTGTTCAATGTCATTATTATTTATAAAGTGTAATACTTTGTTAACGTAGTCCTGCTTGTACATTATAACAATAGAATTCCCCTTGTCTGCCTTGGTTATCAGGGCGTTGTTATCAGTGAGCTTTGTCCTAATGCTTGCTGCAGCCTGTCGCTTTGACTTGTACCTAAGGTTGATTTTGTCCTTCAGGATAGGATTTTTAATAGCTCTATCGACTTGGTTATTTATAGCCACTCTAGCAATATTCCTTTTGTCCTCAGATTTCAATGTTTTAATTACTGCTTCTGATTGGAAAAGCTCACCACTCAGGCCTTTTGTGCTGTTATTGGGAAAATTATTATTTAATCCCTTGTTTAAAAGATCAGTTTCATTGTTGTCAAAAGATATATTAGTAAAGTTAACAACTCGGGGATAAAATATATGGTTACATTTGACTTCCTTCTCTTGGTCTTGGGTTGAAAAGAGGTGATCTATTTTACGTTTTTGAACAAATTTTTTGTTTTGTATTGTCCTGTCAATTTGTATGCCAATTTCGTTAAGTACACTATCTATTTGTGTTGGGTGCAAGTTACTTAAAAGTTCCAAGTGTTTCCTGTACAAGAGTTAGTGTAACATGTTTTTTCTGGTGTAAAGGAACTTAATTTCGTTTCTAATCCAACATATTTCTGCTAATTTCTTTGCACGTTGTGCAGCTTGAGTTGAGTTATTAACTCTTACTGAAATGTATTTGGGAACTAGTCCTATTTCTAAACATTTTTTATTGAATTTGATGTTTTCATGTGTTTTCAAAACCTTGATTTTAATGTTCTTGTACTGGAAAACCAACTTAGCTTGACTGGCTTCTAACTTCATTGTGTGAGTTTTGGCCCTGGATTGCTTATTGAAATAAATATGGTTTATTTTACCTTATTTTCCGTCGACAATCCAAATCTTGTATTAATTATGTGACCGGTTTCGAGGTAATTATTCCCTCATCATCAGGCTTTTTCCATACAAAAACGTTGTCACTCCTGGGAGGTCGTCAAAGTTTTTAAAAACACATTTCCACATTTATGTAACACAAAAACGACACGATTACGAAACATAAAACTGTTTGGCCAAACTTAACACCGAAATTACGATCCGGCGCGGGCGGAAGCGATGTCATGACTGGGGGCCGCAGGTGGACTTGATCCCCTCGCCGTTATCACTGGAACGCCGGCCGTGGTCCTGTTCTTGTTCTTTTGTTTACTTGCCACCCGTATCGCCGCATCATAAATAATATTTGATTGAAATTATGTTTTCTCGTTTAAAACATTGCTGTGGTCCGTTTTCATAGAATTGTAAATTTCAAATTCCTCTAAACAATTTAAGTAACTGCCTTTTTTATTATGGACGTGCAAAATTTCCAAATTTTTGTCAAAGCTAGAATAACTGTGATTTTCATTCATTAGATGGTTTGCAAAGGAAGATTTAGAGTTAATTGATGAGCCAGATGGGATATGTTCATTAAACCTTTTCTTGAATGAACGGACAGTTTGACCTATATAATATTTAGGGCAGTTATCACATTTAATTTTGTAGACTCCGGTTTTATCTTCGTTCTTAACTTTGTTATTTTTTTGTTCCTTTAAAATTGAGCCTAGTTTATTATTGGTTCGGAACGAGACAATGACATAATTTTTTGCCATTTCGTTACTCAAAGTGTGGTTTAGAATATTTCCAAAATCGGCAGCTGAATATTTCCAAAATCGGCAGCTGAATATTTCTTATCAGTACCGGTGTTCTCTGTTTTTCTTAGATTATTTCTTTTGCGCTTGGCTATCAGTTTATCAATGATAGAGGACATGTAACCGTTAGCAACAGCAATGTGTTTAATTGTTAATACTTCTTGATTATAATCATTAGGACTTAATGGAATGGAAAACAATCTGTGAATGAAACTGTTATAAGCAGCCATCTTCTGGTTATGAGGGTGATGGGAGGTGGAATGAATAGTTTTGTCAGTTGTGGTGGGCTTCCTGTAAATGTTGAAATTGAGCTTTGAATCGGACTTAAATATTTTTAGGTCTAAAAAATTACAGGGTTCCCACTCAACCGTGAAACCGTAAAAACCGTGAATAAGCCGTGAATTTTGCAAACCATGAAAAAACCTGGAAAGAGCCATGAATTTCGTCATCAGACCTTAAAAATCAGCCAATTTAAAAATAACCAATATTTTTATTAAAATATAAATATTTGTATAAATTTATTAGAGACATTAAAATGATTCACAATCTAAGACGAAGACAGCAATTGTGTACTTTAAGACGTAGATTGTATGTACAGGGCTAGACGGTAGGGCCTGCTAAACTGAGATTGAGATTCCACTGTGGCTGTGTGGCTGTGGAGGGAGGGGTGGAGACTGGGGAGGTAATGGCGGAAGGCGATCGGTTGCCTTGGAGGGGGAGGGAAGGCTGGAAAGGTGAAGAGAGAGAAGACTAGACAGCTGAAGACGCACGCTCATTGGTTTACGTTTGCGCGGCAAATAAATACGTGAATTTCTTTCTTCCTTAATTAATTTGTTTTCTTATTCTTTACATTCCTTCTATTGTACGATCCAATTATCAGTTTTCAACTACCGATTAATGCATCGATGTCCCCGCTGCTTGTTTGTAATCATTTTCTGTTTTACGTATCATCGTTCAATATATTTGTGACAATAAACTAACGCTTTAAAATTGACGCCAGAACGAACGTCTTTGTTGCGTATTTTGGTTTTTATATGCCTTTGGATTGGTACACTGAGTAATCATTTCTGAGTATAAGTCTGAACAAATTCGCCACAAATATTGGTCTTGTTTGTTTGTTGTAAAATAGTTAAATTGTCTACACTCCCCCAACGCGAATGATTATTTTCTGTTGTTAATTTTTGTTTACTGTACTAAAAAGAAAATGGTTTCCGGTTGTCTTAAGTTATTTATTACTACTGGTAACACATGGATTGACTATTATTGCGGAACATGCTCTTAATTCAGTATGTTGTTTCAAAACGTTTTACCCTTTTGCTTTTACGAAACATAGAAACAATACTGGAATACAAATGACTGATAAATTTAACCTACCTAACTTGATGCTGTACTGAAATTTATGAAGGTAATTGTAGGAAGTAAGCTGTGTTTTATAATGACGTCAAAAATATTTTGAGTTATACGTTATTATATTTTGTCAGCCTCTCCCTTTCCCCATACACCCTTCCACACTTCCTTCCCCGCGCGCTTATGTTGAAAACCGCACGCATGTGTGCGTGTGCGTCATTCGCCTGACCGCCACCCATCACTACATCCCTTATCACTCACTACCCATTGCACTGTTTGAATGACAACAACAAGGCCCTAACTTCGGCCGCTGGAAAACATGCCTGCAGGCGACCAACATTGTGCCATTAACTAACATTTACGGACAGTAGAACACCGATTATCCGGGGGCGTTTTAACCAGGCGGCGCGCCTAACCGGTGTCCAAAACTGGCAACAAGAATTATTTTGAAACACGGTTTTACTTTCAACTTCCGCGAAAAAACTATTTTACAAAAAAAATGTAATTGAAGTGCATTTAGTAACGTGCAATTAATTTTGAAACAAACACGATACTATTTTAATACGTGTTTTATAGATCATATTTCGAGTTTTCGATAGATTAGAGAGTTGATAATCACGAACTTCAACTCGGTCAAGACGCAATAAATGAACTATCGAATATCGATCGAAAGGTTGGCAACATATACGCAAGCGCAGACTATCATATTGTCTTTCATTACACGGCTGTTTGTTGCCTTTAAACGCAGTGCGTGATTGGCTCGTTGCTATGACGACACACGGTTGTCATGGCAACATACAGTGCGACAGTGCGCACTGGACTCTGCGCATTGTGTGGGCGGATAGAAAGCAGAAAGACTGGAAGAAAGGAAGGAAGGAAGAGAGGATGGCGTTAAAAATAAAAAAATATTTAAGTTGCGCGCGTGTTCCGCAATCGCCAGTACAATGTTTTCTGTTTTCTTAAGTAATCAATAATGTTAAAATCACATCGTATTTTGTAAAATAGTTATAATTTATTTAATTGCATTGTATTTAAAATTATTTTTCCGTCAAGTATAGTTTGTTTTACCCAAAATATTACACAGTTTAATTATATTGGTACAGAAATTACTTCTTCGTTGTGCTGGCGCCGCCGCCGCCGGCGTTTTGCTTGCCGAGTTTTCCCTCGTTACCCCCCACCCCCACCCTGTTATTCTCTATTAAACTGTGCGGCCGGCAAAAATGTTTTCCTATATTTAGACCATAAATTTCATAATTTTCGGACCTTAAAAACCATGAAAGAGCCATGAATTTCAAAATTCAGTTTGAGTGGGAACCCTGAATTAATGGAACCATTATTTTCTATTTCTAAAGTAAAGTTCGTGTTATTGTTAACTTTGTTCAATGCATTGTTCATGAGGCTTAGTTGCCTGCCGTTACCATTAAATAGCAGTAAAATATCATCAACGTATCTGTGATAAAATACGATTTTTGGTTTGTAACGGTTCTTCTCTGAAATAATGTGCTGGTTTTCAAAATCGTTCAAGTAAAGTTCAGCTAGAATACATGATAATGGAGAGCCCATGGCGAGTCCGTTTTTCTGTATGTAAAACTGGTTTTCAAACTCAAAATAATTTTGTTTTAAAATAATTGTTGTTAGGTTTAAGAGCTCATTGACTGCATTTCTAGGAAGTTTTGAATGTTTTCTCAGATTATTTTCCAATATTTTAATGGTCTCAGTGACTGGTACGTTAGTGCAGAGGTTAACTATGTCCAGTGAAGCTAACATATGACTGTTTGTTATTGTTGTATCCTTTATTTTTTGAATCAGCTCAAAACAATTCTTTATACTATGATTATTCTTTATGATTTTTCGTTCAATTTTAAAGGAACGAAAAAATAACAAAGTTAAGAACGAAGATAAAAACGGAGTCCACAAAATTAAATGTGATAACTGCCCTAAATATTATATAGGTCAAACTGTCCGTTCATTCAAGAAAAGGTTTAATGAACATATCCCATCTGGCTCATCAATTAACTCCTCCAAATCTTCCTTTGCAAACCATCTAATGAATGAAAATCACAGTTATTCTAGCTTTGACAAAAATTTGGAAATTTTGCACGTCCACAATAAAAAAGGCAGTTACTTAAATTGTTTAGAGGAATTTGAAATTTACAGTTCTATGAAAACGGACCTCAGCAATGTTTTAAACAAGCAAACATCATTTCAATCAAATATTATTTATGATGTGGCGATACGGTTGGCAAGTAAACAAAAGAACAAGAACAGGACCACGGCCGGCGTTCCAGTGATAACGGCGAGGGGATCAAGTCCACCTGCGGCCCCCAGTCATGACATCGCTTCCGCCCGCGCCGGATCGTAATTTCGGTGTTAAGTTTGGCCAAACAGTTTTATGTTTCATAATCGTGTCGTTTTTGTGTTACATAAATGTGGAAATGTGTTTTTAAAAACTTTGACGACCTCCCAGGAGTGACAACGTTTTTATATGGAAAAAGCCTGATGATGAGGGAATAATTAACTCGAAACCGGTCGCATAATTAATGCAAGATTTGGATTGTCGACGGAAAATAAGGTAAAATAAACCATTTTTATTTAAATCATTTTTATATCTTCACTGTTAAACCTCACTATAACACTGTTCGCTCGCAAAGTCTAGCAACGACTGATACTTGGGCAGAACCATAAAACCCACCCTGTGAATACACCCAATAAACATACTCTGTAAATCAGTGGACTTACTTAGGGAAGTCCAAGGGTCAGTGCCTTTAGAAATATCCTGTGAGCCCCTCCACCCACCCCTCGCCTTCGGTCTCTCGCCCGGCCCCGCAGCCCCCAAGTGCCATCTTAAAACGTTTCATCTGTACATTGGTAAGAGGATTTATTAGCTCTTTTTCGCAACATTTCAGGATTTTTGATAAGATGTCGTCAAACCCGCTTGAATTTTTTTGGTTTAAGTGCCTGGATTGTTTTACTAACTTCTAATTGAGTTGTGGGCCAGAGTATCAAATCTTCAGGCGAGTAATGAAGGTCATGTATCATTGGTTTTATGTTATTGTTAGACTGTGCCAGGATGTTAGTTGCAGCATTAACAAAATAGTGATTCAATACTTCAGCAACCTTTTGAGGATCAGATGTAAGTCTATTGCCTATGCTAAGCTGAATAGGTTCATTTTTCATATGTTTACTTTGCTTTTCTGAGTTTATTATTTTCCACATAGCTTTTGACTTGTTCTCAGCTTTATTTATGAAATCAGTATTCTGTGTTTTCCTCATTTGCTTTAGATAGAGATCGTACTCTTTCTTCTTACGAGCTGCATCAGCTTTCTTTTCATTTGTTCCACAGAGCATAAACGCTTCTTGAGCTTTGAGGAAGAAGCGCTCTTTTCTGCTTTGTCACTGGATCATTTGGCAGACTCTTCTTTTTGTTCTGCGCACAAAACTTTTTTAGTGGACACGATACACTTACATTGTACGTCACTGTGTTTATGAAGTTGTTGTAAGCAATTTCTGCACATTCGGGTAATACACCTCTGCCCAAGATTCTCTGCCAAGTAGGTGCTTTAATATTCGTATATTCTCATTGCAGAAATTGCGGCGAAGCGAGATGGGGCTTAAGATGTTGTATTTTTCGATTGATACTGTACAGAGCTGCCCAGTATGGTCAGCAATGAAGGTGTTAAGTACAGCCACATTAACTTATTCTGTGTGTAAGTTTGTGCAGACCAAGTCTATGGATGTGGCACTATGTGATGCCATTAGTTGGTGGCAGAAGGAGACTCTGGATGTTGTATGTCGCAAGAAGTTCCCTTAATTCAGTGTCCTTCTTTTTGTGAATGGTTCTGTCCACATTAATGTCTCCCATTATTATAACAGTACTTTTCCATGTTGGTATTCCTTCAAGAATGTTACTTAGGGATTCCAGGGCAATATTAAAATCACTACCAGGTCTATAGATGCCAATTAGAAAAATTAGATTTTTATTTATTGATAATTTAACAGATGACAACTCACATATAAGTTCTTCACTGTAACTAGCTCCGTTCAATGAAACTGTTACCTCTTTAAGATCTTGTTTGACGTAAATTGCGACTCCACCTTTAATGTGCCTTTCTCGGCAGATGTACTCAATGAGAATGTGTCCAGTAATTATAGTGTTATTTAGTTACTAGAAGAGGCAGTACATTATTTATTTACATTACCGTATTTAGTTTTAGAAGAGGCAGTCCATATTATGATTCCAGAGATAGATGGTTCACAGCCATTCCATTTAGCGATGTGAAATGAAAAAATACAAACCATATGATATGAACAATAATCAAAGCATTTATAAATGCATTTAGTCTTATGAAGAATTTATTTACTTTTTGTAAAGCTCTTGTGCATTTTAAGTTCTCTGCAAACAAACATAACCATGATTGGGGGGCCAGCATGGCGCCCCCTACTGGATGGTGCCCGGGGCGGGTGCCCCCGCTGCCCCCCCCCCCCAGATCTGTCACTGCCTGTTAGCATCCCTGCTGCGATGCCAAAGTGTTTTGCCGCCATTTCACAGCAGACCTCAACAGTAATGATGTTGAGGTTATTAACCACTGCAAAACAAGTCATGTCATGCTTTGAATGATAAATGTTATTTTTTATATGCTTTTATATTTTAGAATGGTTTAGTTACAGCGAGGGACCATTACACAAACGAAATCTAGTTAATTTTCTATGAAATCTTATTTAATTTTATTGCAATTCAAAAGTTTATGATGATAGAAGTAGTTCAACCTATGAGGCAAGTGTTCAAGAATGGGTACATGACAAAGATCCAAATAAACTACAAACGAGCTTAATTATAAACATTTAATTTATTTTATGGGTTTGAATAAAAAAATCATCAGTATAAAGAACGAGAGTAAAAAACAAATTATTGAAGTCAAATAGCATACAGGTAGGCTAGCATGAACAAATACATCAGTTTTACCAGTTCACATTACAGAATATTTTGAAGAAGAGAAGGTTAAATCAGTTACATTCCACTTTATTAGAAAAATAATAAGTATGACAGTAAACCATCTCTAAACCAACCTGATTTTAACCAAATAATCATATTTATTGCCCTCCCCTCCTCGCTCATTAGAAGTTACAGCTAGCTTGTGTCATTGACCTCAGTAAAAATATTTTGAAAAAAGATTGACCTATATGATCCTTTTTTCACCAATCACAGCCTTTCTGTACACCTTCTCTAAAGTAAAAAAAAGGATTACCTCAAGCTGAATTAAAACAAAATTTGGTTCAAATCAGAATACAGAATACAGAATACAGAAAACTTTATTCATAATCATTAAGTTAAGAACAGGCGTCATACAATAAAAAATAAAAAAACAATCAAATAGACACTTCGGATACCAAAAAGTATGTTGAACAGAGGTGCATAACTTATAGTACAGTAAAAATAAGTTTTGACCAAAAAAATTAGCACAAGCAAGAAATTTGGTACAGATGTTGGGTACATCTTCCTTTTGAACATACTAAAAGTCCCCTAAAATTGGAGCTGTGCTACGGCCGCCATCTTGGAAAATGGCGGCAAATTTCTGTATTTTTGCCTTTAGCTCCTTTATTATTGGATATACAGAAAAAAGTTGCAAATAAAAATTGTAGCCCATTAAAAAATACACATTTTTGGCTCTTATCATTTTTCTCTAAACCCAACGGTTTTTGAGTTATTTGCAATTAAGTATAATTAAATCGTGGCTTTTCCCATTATACAAAAATTTCAGAAAAAGTCACTCAACTGCAGTTTTGATCAATGTTTTTTTCAGGCTATTGACTTTGAACCGCTATCCATTATTGTTGAGTGATTGGTTCTTAATTTTGACAGGGTTATCATTTTTGACCGCCATCTTGGATCCGCCATATTGGATATAAATTGAAGGGGTCCCCCGTAAAACGTTCTAAGCGACAAAATTTCAAAATCGGAGATATTCAGTGAAAAAGGTTCTACAGGACATGAGCTACACCGTGGTATATTTTGTTTTGAAGATATTTGAGTTGGTAGCCCTGATTTCGTCTGTCAAAGTTTGCGTGCTTCGCGAGACTGCACGGACTTTCTGGGGAATAACGTTCTATTCGCCGAAAGATGTAATCTTCGCCGGTCGTTGCCCTTCACCAAAGGGCCAAAAGTCGCGTAAATAAAAATAAAAGACCTGAAGTAAATATTGGAAAGTGGAAGGATAAGACCAGGATTGAATATAGAAAAGTTGGATTACCCTATATTTCAAAAAATAAGAAGCCAAGGCCTGGGAATTGCCCCCAAAAGAGGTGGGTAGAATAACGTTTTAAGGACCACATGTGGATAACTTTTAGCAAAATGACGTATCACGTTTTATTAACAACATTACGATTTTGTTCTTTTATATCAATAAAATTGTTTTATATTCAGTTGTATTTTTGTTCCTGTTGGTATTCCTACTCTCCCTCATGTTTTCTTCCAAAGTAGAAGAGCAGTCCGTCAGAAAACGTTCCAAGCGCCAGTCATTTAGAACGTTATGACCCCTAAAAAAACACGTAAAATGTTTTAAAATGCTTGATGGCAAGTACAAATTCAATATAATGCTACATTATGTTGTTATGAATAGGTTGTTAAAAGATTATACATGATTATAAGTTCTAACCTTAAAAAAACCGTAAATTTTATAATTCAACTTTCAACCCTTGATTACTCAAAACTAGGTTTTTGTCGTTTAGAACATTTTACGGGGGACCCCTTCAATTATTTTTCTCAAAAGTAAAGATAGTGTTGTGATACATCATTACAGACTAGATTTTTGCCCCAAACACAATGCTGAAATCAGTTTTTTAAAATTTGGATTCGCTAAAAAGATATGCTC
This sequence comes from Flexamia atlantica, assembly GCA_035578135.1. Classification (NCBI taxonomy): domain Eukaryota; kingdom Metazoa; phylum Arthropoda; class Insecta; order Hemiptera; family Cicadellidae; genus Flexamia; species Flexamia atlantica. Next base: position 1,982,464 of record JAQJVK010000010.1, read on the forward strand.
AAATACAAATTCAGCCATATAAATTTCTTATGGATATTTCGTTCTTAGAATATTATTTTGGATTATATATCTTAAATCTCCGGTTCTAAATAAGATACCCTGCAAGTTTCGATCAATAGCTCCCTCAAAAGCCGTTAAATCACTGAGTATATTAATTCAAAAACCTGCAGCATATCTTATTTAGAACCGGAGATATAAGATAAATAATCAAAATATAATATTCATAGTACGGAATATCCATAAGAAATGTATAGGGCTGAATTTTTATTTGAGTATATCTTTTAGCGAATCTAAATTTAAAAAAAACGGATTTCAGAATTGAGTTTAGGGCAAAATTCTAGTCTATAATGATGTATCACAACACTATCTTTACTTTTGAGAAAAATAATTTATATCCAATATGGCGGATCCAAGATGGCGGCCAAAAATGAGAACCCTGTCAAAATTAAGAGCCATTCACTCAATAATAATGGATAGCGGTTCAAAGTCAATAGCCTGAAAAAAAACATTGATAAAAACTTGGGGTGTGCGAGTACTCGATTATCGAGCTTTTTTCGAGCCGAGTTTACACTACTCGACTCCACTCGAAGTTTTGAAAAATACTCGAAAGTTCGATTCGAGTAGCTACTCCCGCCGTTTACGCCGTGTACGCGCGATCGCATTTTGCGGTCGTCTTTCACACAGTCAACACCACTCATGACCAGCCACCTTAAAACTTTTGTTAATTTTCTTGAATTAAAGTGGTTTTTGAGTTATTAATATCAATCAATTCAGTCTTGTCTTTTTCCTTTCTATAATTTGATATATTTTCTTACTTATGCTCAATGAGACTGGTTTAACTTTAATTCTTAAACCTGTAACAATATGTCACAAAAACCCCTTTTTAAAGCAACAAGTGTAGATGTAGCTTGGCTTTTACCTCCTAAGGATGAAAGTTTAATAAAATATTGAGTAATGATATAAAGTTATGTTAAAGATGGCCTGAATTCTCGTTTATTTTCATTTGAAAACAGGTTTGCTTTTAATGCTTAGGAAAACAACCCAGTTTAGTATATAAAAAATATTGCATTTTATGTGATCAATAATAAGCATGATAACTATTAACTTATACTATTCAAAATACTCGACTCGAAAAAAACTCGAAACTCGCGGGTATTTTTTAAAACTCGGCTCGACTCGACTCGACTTCAAAAATCAATACTCGCACACCCCTAATAAAAACTGCAGTTGAGTGACTTTTTCTGAAATTTTTGTATAACGGGAAAAGCCACAATTTAATTATACTTAATTGCAAATAACTCAAAAACCGTTGGGTTTAGAGAAAAAATGATAATAGCCAAAAATGTGTATTTTTTAATGGGCTACAATTTTTTTTTATTTGAAACTTTTTTCTTTATCTCCAATAATAAAGGAGCTAAAGGCAAAAATACAGAAATTTGCTGCCATTTTCCAAGATGGCGGCCGTAGCACAGCTCCAATTTTAGGGGACTTTTAGTATGTTCAAAAGGAAGATATACCCAACATCTGTACCAAATTCCTTGCTTGTGCTAATTTTTTTGGGGTTTATGGAATTTTTCACTTATTTTTACTGTACTATTATATAGACCTATACCTTGTATTAGGCTTACCTAATTATAGTGCAGCCTACCTAATTATAATTAGATGAACTATAGTGTATAATCTAATTTATAAGACAAATCATAGATTAACTATTGTGTTATTTCTATATGGCAATAGATAATTACTTTTGCTTCAGAAGTTAGTTACTGTAGTATAAAGTGTGCAATCAATAATTCCTAAATGTTAAATGTTTAGAAAAGTGTCTGTTTTTACCAGCCATTTTAGTTATCTGACCCTGAACCCAATAGGGTTTGTTATGGAAGAGTATTCATTTAGTTTTTAATTTATGTCATAAAATGAGTTTTACAAGCTTTCTTGTGATATTTGCAGCTAAATATATCCCTCCAGAGGAGCAGAAGCCCCACCTCTTTCGTATGGCAGTAGCAGCACGAGCGAATCACAAAACTGCTGTGGATAAGGCAGAACTTGCTCTCAAGCACAACCGGAAATTAAAAAATCGACATCTGAAAATAGGCCTAGAAGCAAAGTTAGCTAAAAAACTGCTGAAAAAGAAAAATGCATTGATGAAACGAGCAGAAAAACTAGGAGCAGGTCATGATTTCATGGTAAGCTTCGGACTTTTAAGTTGGTTAGTTTGGTCGGATAGAAAGGAGCAGGTCCAGTTCCACAACTGGGCATAATGGGCAAGGATTTTGGGTGTGCAAGAACCAAGCGTGTCCACAGAGCACCCCATACTTGTTTTGGGTAACCGAACTAAACGAGAATTGTTTTATGGATTAACCTTACTGGCTAAGGGTTTACATGTATTTTTATTAATCACTATATAAACATGAATGCCTAATAAACATCAAATGAGAAGCGGATAAAACCTGTGCGACATTTTTTTAAAGAGCACCCCATACTTGTTTTGGGTAACCAAACTAAACGAGAATTGTTTTATGGATTAACCTTACTGGCTAAGAGTTTACATGTATTTTTATTAATCACTATATAAACATGAGTGCCTAATAAACGTCAAATGAGAAGCGGATAAAACCTGTGCGACATTTTTTTAAAGAAATAAACCGTGAATAAACAATAATTGCAGTATTTCACGGCTCTTCTAGCAGCTAATTATAGGTGAAATTCTCCTTTTTCCATCTTGTCAACATCATTTTCCATTATCAGTTGATGGAATATTGTTCTTGTATATTTTCCGTGGAAAAGAACATTCTTACGAGTTCCTAGATGGATCACACTAGGCTATTGATCTTTCCGTTAAAATTCCCTCCCACCAGCGTTTTACTCGATTTATTGAATGCCTTTGATTTAACAGTGACTTTGGGTTATCTGTGACACTTCTACCAGTCAATACCCCGGTTAATTGGAAGTTAAATGATTTCACACATAATGTAATATTTTAATGTTTTTTAACTTTGAAATGTCCCTGGGTTATAAGCAAAAAATATTTCGAATGAAGTGACGATGTTAATTCAGGCCAACTTTAACATGACTTCATAACTTTATTGGATATACAATTAAAACCTCGGCCTGATGATGTCCACTTACTACTTAAAACAGCTACACTTACTCATGTATATCTATAATGAATAGGGTTTTTGTTATATGTTTTTAGAGATTAGAAAATGAAAAATTGAATCATTTTCTTCGAGAATGAATAAATGAAATTTACAAATTCTAGGAAGGAATAAAAGTGAATTACTTTTCAAATCAAACAAATCAAATCAAAAATATCTTTATTTAATCATACACATCAAATGTATATGAATGTGTCACTAAAAAAAACATTAATCTAATCATACCTAACAAAACTGTACAAGTAACAACGTTTTCTTAGTTTCCAATCACCCAAAACAAACTTGTCTATGATTTACTTCTTATATTTAAAAAAATCATTCATACATTAATTTGGGTGACTAATCAACTAATGCTTTAGTTTATTTTTAAGTTTTGCAAAATTATATTCATTCCTGATGCTATCTGGAAGGTGGTTAATAAAGTTTGTACCACTGTCAGATGGTCTTTAAGTAAATTTTTCTGTATGATGTTTTTGTACAAAAAAACTCTCAAACCCTCTTTATTTCTTGAATTATAGTTCAACACAGATTGTAAAGTTTCTTTATAGCAATTTGGAGCTAATATTTTGTATGCAAAAATACCTGACGGGGTAATGCTTGGCGATCGCGGTTCAGTGGCCTCGCTGGGGGCTCAAGGCAGTAGCATAGAGCAGTGGCGTCCCATCAGCTGCCAGTATAGAGGGGTCTCGTCTCCCCAGGTGCCAGTATACAGGGGTCTCGTCTCCCCAGCTGCCAGTCGAGTAGAGCAGTCTGATCTCCTCAGCTGCCAGAGGAGTAGAGCAATCTTGTCTCCTCAGCTGCAAGTCGAGAAGAGCGGTCTTTGTCTCCTCAGCTGCCAGTCGAGTAGAGCGGTCTTGTCTCCTCAGCTGCAAGTCGAGTAGAGCGGTCTTGACTCCCCAGCTGCCAGTCGAGTAGAGCGGTCTCGTCACCCCAGCTGCCAGTCGAGTAGAGCGGTCTCGTCTCCCCAGCTGCCAGTCGAGTAGAGCGGTCTCGTCTCCCCAGCTGCCAGTCGAGTAGAGTGGTCTCGTCTCCCCAGCTGCCAGTCGAGAAGAGCGGTCTTTGTCTCCCCAGCTGCCAGTCGAGTAGAGAGGTCTCGTCTCCCCAGTTGCTAGTCGAGTAGAGCAATCTTGTCTCCCCAGCTGCCAGTCGAGTAGAGCGGTCTCGTCACCCCAGCTGCCAGTCGAGTAGAGCGGTCTCGCCTCCCCAGCTGCCAGTCGAGTAGAGCGGTCTCGTCTCCCCAGCTGCCAGTCGAGTAGAGTGGTCTCGTCTCCCCAGCTGCCAGTCGAGAAGAGCGGTCTTTGTCTCCCCAGCTGCCAGTCGAGTAGAGAGGTCTCGTCTCCCCAGCTGCCAGTCGAGTAGAGCGGTCGCGTCTCCTCACCTGCCAATCGAGAAGAGCGGTCGCGTTTCTTCAGCTGCCATCTCACTCTTTGGCCCCATCAGCCTCAAAAATGATGTGGCAACCCTGAGCTAAAAAGGGCTTTAAAGAAAAATGAAATAGTAATGATGTTTCAATTTATAATTCTAAATAAATCTCTCCAACTCTCATAAATATTGTTTTCTATTTATTATGATTTTTTGCAGGTCGAAGAAGCGAATGTACAGGCAATATTTCAAAGACAAATGGAAATAGAGGCACGTAAGAAAAACAAGAGTAATGAAAAAGACCCTAAATCAGGACATGGAGAAACAACTGATTCTTCTGAAGAGGAGTTATCATCGGCAGAAAGTGATGAAGGAATTATGTCATTTGGAAGTGATCAATCTCTTTTAGAAGATGGGGAAGATATCCTTTCAGAGAGTGAGGAAGAGGATTTTGAATCAGCGAGTGAGGAAGAGGATGTTGAATCAATGAGTGAGGAAGAGGATTATAAAACAGTCATTGCAAAAGCAAAAAAAGCAGCTATAGGCATATTGAAAGAAGCTAAAAAAACTAAGAAAAATCAAAAGCCGAAACAAAGGTTGGTGAAGGCTATGTCGGCACCTACCCCTCTTGATCTACCAAGTCCTCCGAAGAAAGAAACCATCGTAAATAACAAAAACAAATCCCTAAACAACATTTTACAAACATCGAATATTGGTAAAAAGGCCAAAAAAATAAGTACACCCTCATTGACGAAATCACCTAAGAAAGGGGTTGTTGTTGTTGTGAATGATACGATCGATAATAATATTACACCAAAAGTAACAGTGGGTCGTAAAAGTATAAGTAAGAATGTTTTGACTGAAAAAACACCATCATCAGTCAAAAAGAACAAAGTATCACCCCAAACACCAGTAGATAAGAAAACAGACATTCCACAAGTCGTAATGGAAGTCGACAATAGTGATGAAGAAATTAATTTCAAAACTCCTCCTAATGTCGTTAAAAAGTTCATTAAAACTGGGAAGGACTCTTCTAATAAAACACCTAAAGAAAAATCTTATAATCGGCCTTCATTGACCCCTAAGAAACTGGATTCTTTAAAGAAATTACCTAAAGGATTAAAATCACCTGGCAAACATCAACATCAAAAGTCTCCATCAACATCAGGGAAAAAACTAAGGCACAGAAAACTGAAACATTCATTGTCTCCAAAGTGATAATTTTAGTTTGGACTATATATTTTATAAATTAAATGGAATTTCTGTTACTGAGGTTTAATTCAGTCTGATTGTTTCCCTTAGAGTTTTGTTGTTCAGTATCTTAAATTAATTTAACTCTCTTAAATTGGTTCTTCCTTACAAATAAATTGTTATTTTATATAGAATGTCAGTAGTAAATTATTATTTTTGTAGGATATTTTGAGTTTTGCTTTACATCGGTTTATTACTTAGCAAGTGGTTTAGTCACCAGAGGTTGGAGCCTAAACCTCCTGGTTATTTACTTATTTGTGGTTATGACAATATTATGGATTTGGTCCAGAATATCACATGATTCAAAGTTTAAGTTTATTTCCTTGATAATACTTCACATTTGGTGTCCATGTTCTCTTTTTTCATTTATATCTGAAAGTGTTCTGAACTGTATACCACAGTTTTCAGTTTTTTATAAAAAAATATATTATTAAAATAGATCTCAGTGGCATTGTATAATTAATTATGTAGAAAAATCAAGTCACAGTGGCGGAATTGAGAGCATGATTTGGTCAACTGGTGAATTTAATCGAAAAATAAATGAGATGATTTTTTTTAAATACTGGATGTTTACTAATAATGGTGTAAATACCTGCTTTACTGGTATCCAATGGTCAGTTAGTTGAGCCTGAAGATGACTTATTAAAAAAAGTCGAAACTAGTTGCTCATCAACTAACTGACCATTGGATACCAGTAAAGCAGGTATTTATACCATTATTAGTATTTATCGGTATCCGGAGGCTATCAATTCGAAAATGCAACTGGATGTTTGGTATGAAAAGAAACAGTTTCATGAAATAAGACATTTCAGTTGATAATTCAGTCATATATGACCAGGATACGAAGTATTATTGAGTGCAATCACAAAAGATCAATGGACAATATGAAATGTGATTATTTCAGCTGATGTTAAAGTAGTTGAATGTTAGTTTCCTTAAAATTTAGACTCACGCAGTCCTGTATCAGTACCTGAAGGGGAAAGGTACCTAATTACATAATTGTTAAAAATTACAACTTTTTAAAGAATTATAAGTTGTTTAGAATTATTAAAAATTACTTTCCTTTTGTGTTAGCCTTCATTATTTTATTTTCTCTCTTCGCCTCAGAAATTAATGTAAGATTTAATTTTATAAACATGCAGAAAACAAATTGATCACTGTAGGCAGGGCTGTAAACTACCCGGGTATTTCAAAGTCAGGGTAAATCCCAAAAACCCATAAATACTTGGGTATTTAAAAAAAAACTTTCAAGATCAATTGATTTTTACACATGAAAAAGTTAATTTCAATTGTATGAAGTAATATAATAAACTAATTGGTAACATGATAGTTCAGCCCATGGCTATTTCAAGTTATGGTGGTTATAAGTGTATCAATAACTGAAATAAATAAAATATGTTTTTAAGTAAACGTTTAAAAAAGGTATATAGATGATAATTACCCGGGACCTGGGCATTTATGTCGATCATGCTAAGAAGTAAAATTGTAGAAACCATATAAACAATTTTAAAATTAAAACACTATCATTTTAACATCCTTGCAGCATGGAAATTGCAAAAAGATAAGTCAGTCTCCTCTAAATTCAATAAAAATCAAATACCCAGTGTTTGGGTATTCACCCGTGCTTGGGGTGGATACCCATTTTATATGAGTCTACCCGCTGGTTATTTACCCTGCTTACATCACTAAGCAGTGCAGTACTGAGATGTGTTGTTGTCTGGGCTATTTCTATTTCTCTAAATAATACTCACCTGTGTGCTTTGACCACGTTGGTAGTGCGTGGCTATTCTCTTCAAAAAGTGTTGCCAATAGTCAAGTGCAGTTGCTTAAATAGAACTTTGAATTATTTTTAAGCTATACAAAACCAAATTAAGTCCCAGAAAGTAATGAAATGTTCAGTCCTCATTAAAATTTAGTATTTCATTTGTAAAAAGTTACTTGCTTGAAGATGTTTAAAGGTGTAAGTGATAGGAACTAAAACTTAAGGTCAAACTAAATTTAGCAGACATGAATATGTGTATCAAGTTAACTGCTTGAACAAGTAGTCTAGTGGAATTGAAGATTTGAAAGTATTTGTTTATGTTTATGATACAAAATGACAAAAACAAACAACCAAAAATACACTGAACAGATAAAAGCCCTAGAGGAAGGCTGGATGCATGATCATGGGTTTAGCTAGCTCTCTCCAAAACCTAAATAGTTAGACTGAAAAAGAGGTGGATCCAACAATAATTCCCATACGGGGGGGGCTCCAAAATGACAAGATGCAGAGGACAGCTAAGTACCTGGGGGTGGCGCTGGACAACATGCTCACCATTGGGTGCCATATAATCTGGTAATGGGTTGGGGGGGCTACAACTGAGGAAGGCAGTAGGATGATGTGCATAGGGGCAGGGTCTGATTAAGAGGTGTGGCGCCCCTAAGCTTGTGTTGATTGGGCGCCCCCCCTCCCTTCACCCCTTCCACCCCTTTATATTGCCAGGTGTATCGTATATACAATGAAATTACGAATTTAATTCTTCCAGAACTAATAGCTTAAAAACTACATTTAACCCAGAAAATAACCGAACTGTGATCAGTGCAAACAAAAATTATCACAAATATAATGAATAAGTCTGTTCTAAAGTAACGCAAATGCAAAAATAGGGATAGAAAATATGTGGGAGGAGGTTGCAGGAAATAAGAGTTTGCACAAAGAAACAAATGACAACGGAGTAAGACTTCGTAGTTTTTCAATGGCAAACAATCTTAGGATTAAGAGCACTTGCTTTCAAAGAAAGAAGATTCATAAAGAAACATGGATCTCACCAGATGGCAGAACCAGGAACTAAATAGGCCATGTTTTAGTAGACACCGAAATAAAAGTAGTGTTTTGAATGTAAGAAGCATAAGAGAAGTAGATTGTGGATCTGATCACCACTTGGTGCTCATAAAATATTACAAAGATTGGCTTTAGAAAACAAGAAGAAGAACGAAAACAAGGAGAAGATAAAGATTGAAAGATAAACATGTAAAGGAAGAATATACAATTAAACTAACAGATTTAAAATTTTAGGAGATGGGACAGAAGTTGAACAAGAAAATAAACCACAAGACAGCTTATGGAAGACATTCAAAAATAGTATAATAGAGACAGCAAAATAAGTGTGTGGTAAAAAGAGAAAAAAGAAAGAAATTGCCTTGGTTGAATGAAGACTGTGAACAAGCTATACAAAATAGAAACACAAAGAAGAAGCAATGGTTAAATTGCAATCAGGAAGGAGACAGAGAAATCTATCAATCTATTAATAAATCTACAACTAGGCTATTAGAAGAAAGAAAAGAGAATACATAAATAGTTTATTGGAAAAAGCTGAAAATGACCAACAAACAAACAATTATGAAGATTTTTATAACTATGTGTCAGACACTTTAAGAAGGGTTATACTCCTAGCACTTATAGACCAGGCGGTATATGTTTTGACTTGGGTAAATCATACAGTCTCCGAGATTTTTGTGTTAATGGCTTCGGAATATCATTAAAAAACAAAATTTCACTATGCGTACAAATATAAACCTGTGCAAAATTTTTTATCGAGGGAAATATTAAAAATTAAACAAAAATATCCACGTTTTTTGCCTGTTTTTTGAGGGTATCTCCAAAACTATTCACTTTAGACAAAAATAAATGACACCAAACGTTTTGTTATAAAATTCTACATTGAAAAAAGTTATTTTCAATCTAGTTTTTCCTACAAAAAGTGCATTTTTTAGTCGAAAAATGTAAAAAAATAGTAAAAAATAATCTAAAAATTTACGTTTTTCGCGATTTTGTTGGGACACGACGACTCAACCAATGACCTTCAAACTTTTCACAGTAAATGTTTGTATTATAAAAAATAATTACACAAAGTTTCATAAAAATCAGCCTAATATATTCAGCACAATAGTCATCTAATAATCGTATTGCCAAAATATTAAAAAATTTTCATATCCATCTAAACCGCAAAGCACGATCCGCAGATACATTAAATTTTGACCAAATATAAAGGAAAAGTAGATCTTTCAAATAAATCTTAAAATATTAAAATCGGTTCACTAAAAGAGCCTAGGCAGGTGTTTAAATATAGTATTATTTTTGGCAGTTTCTAGCAATTTCATTAATTTGCATAATTTTCTATTAAAGTATATTTTTTAACCTCAAAAACATTTATTTCAGGCCTGAGTGGCCTTAACATCGAGTCTGACCTTCATTTGTCAAAGCTCGGCCCCCAAAACGCAAAGGGCGGCTTTTATTAGCAGTGCTCGTACAACGTGATCGAACTGACATTCGCATGCATGAAGCTCGGCCCCCAATTACATAAATCCCTAATGCCTATCTTCCCTTAGCCAAGCTCGGTCCCCCAAATTATACATGTTGCCCTCTTTAAATAATACTCATCCCCTATCATTGGACTTTTTTTATACGAAGATAAATTACCAAGTGAAAAGGTCCACTTCAGTTTCCTGTGGCCTTCTCTCATAACCGGAAGGTCCTTCTTGTCCACTTTTTATGTCTGTATGCGGAAGTCGCTCTTTGTAAGATTAAAAGTGTTGTTTGTAAACAACAGAAATGTAAACATTGTAAATTGCATTCTAACGTCAAAAATCTTTTAAGAGAAGAATTTTAACGACTAAAAGCTTATTTTCGCAGTATGATAAAGTCGCTCCTTGTAATGAAAACTGCTATTTTGAGCTATACGTAGACAACTACAAGAATTATAATTATTTATTTAGTAAAATACACACTATTGAAAACAAAAGTCTTCAGTGACTAAAATATCTCCCTACAGAGTCTGTAGCAAGTATTCAGGGAAATAGAAATAGTCCTCATCTTAATCAAACCATTTACACTCGTGTAAAAAATTGTTCACTTTGACATTTTTTAATCTTAACTGAAAAAAAGAATAAAAGGTATAAAATACATATTAGGAAGAAAGGTTTTCTTACCAGCAAACATGACCTTTTTTTACTTACATGCATAGTCTCACCATCTTAATATGATGATCACCGTCCCACATATCATGCATTTGCGCACAGGACACACACAATAACAGACACGCATGCTTAGAATGTACTATTACATCAGTGGTAGCCCTTTCACAATAAATCAAATAATCTTTTTTCCATAGTAAAATAACATTTTTTGTTAAAATACTCTCTTTAAATTACATTACATGTTACAGAATTCTGAACGTCTAATCCTTAAAATCCAGTGGGAGTCTGTTCGTGTTGGCTTAAGTAAAACCATTAAGGCTATAGAAATTAGCTTTAACTAAAAAATACTTCCTTATAAAAAACTTCCTCTATGTGCATGAACAAACAAAATAACTAAATTTTTGTTACAGAAAATAATTAAAACGCTAAGAGTCCAGTATATTGTTCTTTCCTATTATAATCTAAGGTATATGGACAGTACATTTTAGACTTCAGAAGAAGGAGACAAAAAGATGTGTAGCACGTTTTTCTATAGTAAAAAGGAAGTTAAGAATAAACGTTTCGAGAAGGACGTCTCGATAAAGAAGGAACTACCGAGTCTAAATTCCTTGAAATAATTTTATGAAATTTGAACCAATTTCACGTGGAAAACAGTTAAAAAACCATAAATTTCACATAAATTGCCTGAATATCTTTTACACGTTGTTTTATCACAGTGTCATTGCATTAAACAAATGCAAAATATTTTAAATTGACATTTGTAAAAAAATTGGTAAAGTTCCGTATGTATTCAAAAGAAAAGAATCACAATTAAATAAATCTTTATAATATAAAATAATTTTGAATATAGGGGGGGGGGGGGAATTTAAGAAATCGAGCTTGAGGAATAAAAGAATAAGGGTACAATTGCAGCTTTCTGCAGATTGAGAATCAAGCTAGGGATAAATGAGAATGTGTACTAATTGCCCATGAGGGATTGTGCACTGCTTATTATCAGCAAAATTTTCAGTTCGGGGACCGAGCTTGACGAAGGGAAGGTAGGGATAAGGGATTTATGTAATTGGGGGCCGAGCTTCATGCATGCGAATGTCGGTTCGATCGCGTTGTACGAGGACTGCTAATAAAAGCCGCCCCTTGCGGTTTTGGGGGCCGAACTTTGACAAATGAAGGTCAGTCTCGATGTTAGGCCACTCAGGCCTAAAATAAATTATTTTTAGTCTTAAAAATATACTTTAATAGAAAATAATGCAAATTAATGAAATTGCTAGAAATTGCCAAAATAATACTACATTTAAACACCTGCCTAGGCTCTCCTAGTGAACCGATTTCAATATTTTAAGATTTATCTGAAAGATCTACGTTTCCTTTATATTTGGTCCAATTTTCATGTATCTGCGGATCGTGCTTTGCGGTTTAGATGGATTTGAAAATTGTTTAATCTTTTGGCAGTACGATTATTAGATGACTATTGTGCTGAGGATATTAGGCTGATTTTTATGAAACTTGGTGTAATTATTTTTTATAATATAAACATTTACTGTGAACAGTTTGAAGGTCATTGGTTGAGTCGTCGTGTCCCAACAAAATTGCGAAAAACGTAAATTTTTAGATTATTTTTTACTATTTTTTTACATTTTTTAATTAAAAAATGCCCTTTTTGTAGGAAAAACTAAATTAAAAATAACTTTTTTCAATGTAGAATTTTATAACAAAACGTTTGGTGTCATTTATTTTTGTCTAAAGTGAACAGTTTTAGAGATATCCTCAAAAAACAGACGAAAAACGTGGATATTTTTGTTTAATTTTTAATATTTTCCTATAAGATTGCAGTTTGTCCTATAGGAATTAACCCAAACATTCTTGCTTTCGCAGAAGATGTAGCTATTTTAAGGGAAAAGAAAGAAGACCTTATGGAACTAACAAAGATTTTCATCCAAGAAACCCGGAGAATGGGGTTACAAATTAATGATGAAAAAACTAATATATGCACTTTTCTACACTAACAATAGACCAAACTAATGAAATCAAATTAGAGAGCAACAATTTTAAAAAGTTGAAATTTTTAATTATCTAGGAGTTTTAATTTCACAAAAAAATAGTGAGGAACAAGAAGTAAATAACAGAATAAATCAGGCCAATAAAAGTATGTTCACATGTAACAAAATAACAAAATCCTAACTTCAAAAATGTCATCACGTAAAACAAAAATTAAAGTCTACCACACAATCATCAGACCAGTTTTAATTTATGGAGCTGAGACTTAATATACTTAGTAAGAAAAGAGGAGGGATAGAAAGTTCATTATTTATTATTTTTGAAAATAAAATACTAAGAAAAATTTTTGGACCAGTCAATGACAATGGAGAGTGGAGAATAAGGCATAATGTGGAATTGAGAAGGATGTATAAGATCCCGGATATAACTGCCCATGTAAGAACTAGACGGCTAAGATGGGTTGGGCATGTCGTAGGAAGAGAGCAAGGTACGATTTTAAAAGAGGTGGGAGAGGGGAAACCATATGGAAGATGACCACCAGGAAGACCCAGAAGAAGGTAGTGGGACAGCGTGAGAGCAGATCTGACCAATGTGGGAGCAGGACTGGAGGAGGGAAGGGATCTGGAACGATAGAAGGCACTTGTTGGTGAGGCCAAATCCCTGCTAGGGTTCAAATGGCCATGGGAGTAAGAGTAGTAAGAGTGAGTAAGTATTCTAATCAGTTACTTGATCAAGGATAAGTCACTGCTGCCTGTGACACTTATTCAACTGACACTCGCAACTTACACTGCTCTTCTTTTCTACTTTTGACTTCTGCCATATCTGACTCAGATATCGAATCATCGTAACAGTCTTCATTAGACTTTTAAGAGTACCTGGTGGACAGAGAATTCTTCAGTATCATTTCATATTTAGTAGTTCATCAACTTACTATAATATTTTACCAGAACCAACTGGAGGATAACAAAAACATCCACATCCCGGCCTCACATGGGCTAAGGCTGGGAGTATCTTTTTTTTGCCCTGCATTTAGAGTGCAACTAAGAGTTGGTAGTTTTCATTGTCATAAAATTGATAAACTTATTTTACTCCATGGATCTTTATATCACACACTGTACTTTCCTAGATGGCTGCAGTTTGCAAACGGATGTTATTTGATTACGTTATTTTTTACATTTTCGTTATTTTGTTGTTTTTGTTCATGGCAACTCATGAGGCCCCCATACTCATTCGATACATAATGTATTTTTAGTTTATTTTTAGTCTATTTTTTATTATTTTTAGTTTATTTTTTACTATAATTTTTTAATTTTTTTTATTTATTAATTTATTAGTTGGCTAAGTAAACATAGAACACGTTTTTCAGACAGAAATTAGTTACTTCCAGACTTTAAAGTTTCTTCAATTGAAGGAAATCCTCGGAGCCATAATTGAGATAATTGTGCAATCAAGCATGATCAAGCAAGCAATCAAGCAAACATTGCTCATGTACAGTAAGACTGTAGGATCAGGACGTACCTTTAGGTTTGATAAAAAAACATGCTAATCAGGCCACATTTACGCAAAAGGGGTGTGGGACTTTCATTTTATTTTTTTAATTCATTTGAAAAATAAAAACAATATTTATTCTCCATCCCGTGGAGCCCCTGGAAGGCTGGTGCCCCAGGCTACAGCCTAGTCAGCCTAGTGGTTAATCAGGCCCCGCATAGGGGAGGGGTCGACATTGGGTTGCTGCCATTTATTAAATTAGTCATAAGTCATAAGTTCTTTTCACAACATGTTCACCAAACATTTGAATATGTTACATAGAGTATTCTCAAACGGGTGCATCGTCATCATAATTTTTTACCAGAAAATGAATTTAATGTTTCCAATTGAGATTTTTGTCTAGGTGTAATCAAAGAAATTGATGTCATTCAGCTATGTTCAGATTTTTGGGAGTCGTGGTTAACTGTTATATCTAGCTTGAAAATGCTTCAAATTTGTTTTACTTTCATTCAAGAGGAGCCCATTGTCCCCAAACCAAGCTTTAAGATCATCTAATGTTAATTTGAATAATTTTCCTAAAGATTAAAAATTACGGTATCTTCTTTTATGATTACACTGGTGTCATCAGCAAAAAGTATGATACTTGTGCAGGTAAGTGACAGGTAAAATGACAAATGTGCAGGTAAGTCATTGATGTATATCATGAAAAATGTATGTCCCAAACTATAACCCCAAAATTTACACTTACCCATTTGAAACAATAGCTGGCAATATTTTCCGTTATTACTGATGTCTGCTTTCACCCTTTAAGGTAAGATTTCATCAGTTAGAAAGCCCCTCTTCTGATACCCAGATTCAACGTTTTCTTGATCATTAGCTGGTGATCAACACATTCAAAGGCTCTGGATAAGTCACAAGAAATACCAGCTGTGAATTTTAACCCGTCCAAAGCCCTCGCTGTATCATTCACCAAAGATATTAAGGGCAATTCAATGTTGTTGTTTTTCCGGAAAACCAAACTACCCATTAGGAATACAATTATTCTTTTCAAGGTATGTCGTAATTCTGTCATGAAGTGTTTTTTTTAAATATTTTAGATATATTACTGAGGAATGATGATAGCCTGAAATTTGGAATGTCTTTATGTGAACCTTTTTTAAAAATAGGCTTGACCTCTGAAAGTTTTAGTTTGTCAGAAAATTTACAGGAAGTTAATGCTGAATTAAAACGCTAGTTAAAATTGGACAAATAATATAAATAGATAATTTAAGTAAAAAAATTGAAATCTTATCCCAACCACAAGTTGTACTATTGTTTAAACTTTTTCTTAACAATTTCTGCTTCTGAAACTGATTGAAAACCTAAAACTTCATTTTTACTATTAATAATTATACTGTTAGAACGAATAGTTTGTGGACCATTTAAGGATTTAGTGGCATTAGCAAAATGGTCTAAAAAAACTAAATCTGCAATTTCCTGGGGGTCTCTGAAAACCTTGTTGTTTATTGATGAACGAAAGAAGTGGAGTGAATCTATGGATTAGTGGAGTCAAAGATATACTGTCCGTCACTGTGTGACTGTGTATATGTGTGTGTTTAGGTGTTCTGCGAACAATCCCAGTGATCATTTTCAAAATTTGCACAAAGTTTAATAGCTCATCTGAAAGATGCCATTAAATTTTGAATCAAATTCCCTAAAAAGTTTTTTATCAATTTTATTATAAAAATTTTTAAAATGCCATTAAGTTTAATTGGTGGTAAATTTTGTTTATTAAACAATGGCATGCAAATGAATGAAGATAATTTCAAGTACAAAAGAAACTAGCAATTAAATATGTGGCGAATAAATTTTCCGAAAAAAGGTACATCACATGCTGTGATATACCTGTATTTCCCGTCAGTTGGGGATAAGATACTGCTCTCTGGCTGGTTTTTTGTGTATGATTTAGTAAAAGATAATGGGAGAATGTTTCTTTTGGATTTTTTGCTTGTAAATTTTGGGTTCAAATTGAAGAATCATTAACCAAACAGCTTGTGATGCACTTTTTGAAAAATGTGTTTGTTGCTTATTTCATTGCCTGTTTCTTTTGTGTTTGAAAGTATCTTTATAACATGTATTCAGTGGTTTAGTAAACACTATTTTTTGCCAATGCTAATTTAATGTCAATGGATTCGGCTTGCTATTGTTTGTGAGTTCATTCAATTATGCGATCAAATAGCGTACTCCTTGTATTTAAAGTCATATTGTCCTTTATGACTACCATCAACGTGGTAGATTATGCTGGTCCTTTTAAAAACCGGTATTTTTTTGTGGTGGTTGATGCCAAAACAAAATGGCTCGAAGTCATAATGTCCATGAAGGCCCCAACATCAACATCGACTATACATGCACTGGATGAAATGTTTTCTAGATATGGGCTTCCTTACATCATCGTTTCAGACATTGCTTCTATATTCAACTCTGATAAGTTCGCTAAATTCTGACAAAGTAATGGGATGACACAACGTTTCAGTGCACCAAATCACCCTGCGACAAATGGTCTGGCTGAACGATCTGTACAAAATCTAAAGCAGAAACTAAAAGCAATGACAGAAGATAAGGGAAGCCTTGAAGAAAAGCTAAATATGTTCTTATTTAAATATCGCTCAAGCCCCACATGCAGAACTTTTTATGGACAGAACTTTAAGAACAAAATTACATCTTATGCGTCGCATGGAAAATACCAGGAAAGAAATTCTAATGAATATTCATACCAACTAAGGTCTCTAAAAGAAGGAGATCGAGTTCAAGCCAGAAACTATATTGGACCGGAAAAATGGAAATTTGGTACAGTTTCCCAACATTTAGGAAAGCTCTATTACGTCATCAAATTAGACAATAACCAGCAAATCAAGAGGCAAATCAAGAGGCATGATTAGGATTATTATTGTATGATCATGAAATATAATTACCGTAGTTGTTCTTTAATAGGTGAAACTTACAAAAACACTGGTCAAAGGTAATGAATTGCAAAGATCTCCAAGATTTTTTCACAATTGTAAAGATGTTCAAGAAGCACCTAGAGAGGTTTCCCTAGAAAATGCTTCACCGCTTACTACATCTCCAGGGAATATGATGGCTTCACCACTCACTTAATCTTCAGAGAATTTGACGTCTTCAGGAAATGATTTCAAATCAATTGCATCCTCTCCTGATGTAACACCACGAACTTCAATGAGTACTCCTGAGAAAATAAGTAATGCTGGATTAAACAATGAGCGAGTACAGCACACAATACCATCCAGCTCTGATCGACAAAATAGGGATCAGCCATTTGTTATACCACACGGATTGCACACAAGATCCTTCAATTCATTACGACGATCTTTGATAGTCTAAGAAAATCTAAGAAAGAATGCAGTTGTTGCCAGTAAACAGTTGTTGCTAGCTATGATCGTTGAAGTCAAGTGGGGGAGAACTGTTATATCTTTGTTCTTTCTTGATTTTATTTCCATATGTATCTACAGTTAATTTAAATACCCCCGTTGCAGCACACCTGCATACTCAGCGAATTTCAAATGCAATAGGGCGTATAGTTCAAGCCAACATAGCGAGATTTGACATGTTTTTGTAAGCTCCATAAGAATAACATGGGAAATGAGTATGCAGGTTTGCTGCCATAAAATGGAAATATTGGTGATTTTAGTCTATTAAACAATAGATCTCATCTAGATGAAGCCACAAACCAAGTTTTAGTTCTAGAGGTTAAAATACCTTATTCCGTCAGTGATCACTGTCGACCGAAGAGCCGGCGACCGGTTTCGACCCCACAATGGGGTCATCCTCAGGCGTTGAAAGACATAAATCACTCCGAAGAGGTCGTCAGGTATCTTAAAAACTGCATGCTAACATCGACCTGACGACCTCTTCGGAGTGATTTATGTCTTTCAAGGCCTGAGGATGACCCCATTGTAGGGTCGAAACCGGTCGCCGGCTCTTCGGTCGACAGTGATCACTGACGGAATAAGGTATTTTAACCTCTAGAATTAATTCAAATAGTGATCGGAGGCAAAAACATCAAATATGAAACCAAGTTTTATACAGATATGTTGAGAAATAAGCGAGATATAGAGTTTTACTTATTTCCCATAAGGTTAACATTGGGACAACGTACTGTATTTACCACTCTCATTATCTCGTTAACCAATGAACATAGAGCAGTGATTCAAATTACTAAATTGTTTGTTTTTTTGAGCTGAATTCAATAGTGCCAACAAAAATTCGATAAA
Organism: Flexamia atlantica; assembly: GCA_035578135.1. Taxonomy (NCBI): domain Eukaryota; kingdom Metazoa; phylum Arthropoda; class Insecta; order Hemiptera; family Cicadellidae; genus Flexamia; species Flexamia atlantica. The sequence goes on from JAQJVK010000010.1 coordinate 2,000,942, forward strand.
TTTTATTTTTCTATGTAAAAAACAAAAAACCCATTTTTGGGGGGTTTATCCCCCTTTACCCCCCCTTCCGGTGGTCCGATCAGGCTGGTTCACAAACTCGTCCGAGTGATTGCCACTTTACACATCCGTACCAAATTTCATTAAGATCGGACCATATTTACGGCCGCTATCGTGTTTACAGACATATATAATTAATATGTCTGTAATTAATATATATGTCTGTTATTAATTATACTGTATATAATTAAAAAGTATAAGTGTATATTATTTGTAATAATTACACTTTTTGTGTACGATGTCGTCCTGTGGCAAGTGCTCGACCGCGATCACCGAGAAAAAGGAAGCTCTCGTATGCGCTAAATGCAGGAAAGTGTACCACCCGGCGTGTTCGCGTGTTGAAACGGACGAAAACTTTAAACTTCTTAACACTCAACAAAAGCTATCGTGGCTGTGTGATGTGTGTGATGTGATACAATCTTCTCAACGTGCTAAAGAGGACTACAACACGTTGATTTCGTCAATTTGCAGTTTGGTGAGCAACCTCAGCAGCCAGATCGGACAGGTTAATTCAAACATCGATGTTGTAAAAGGTCAGTCGAAAAATGTCAATGACACAATTTTATCGGTGCAAACGACACTAAGTACTCTAGTAAAAGAAAACGAAGAAAGGAAAAACGATTTTAATAAACTAGAACAGGAAAATACTTCCTTGAAGAATGAGATTAATGACATTAAATCTAACCTGCGTAATCTTGAACAGTACTCAAGAAGGGAAAATATCGAAATAATTGGTATTCCCTACTCAAATGGGGAAAATCTTTATTCCATTATTGCCAAAATTGCTAATGTCATCCAGATTAAGTACAACTCGTGGGACGTGTCGGTTGTGCATCGTCTACCAGAGACGTCAGAACGTCCAAACCCGGCTATTATTGTAAAATTCATCTCCAGGGAGTGCAAGGCGGCATGGATGAATGCGGCCTTCGTCCACCGGCAGAAGTTGACAGGAGCGGCACTCAGCGACTCGTGGCCGTCATACAGCTTCTACATCAACGACCACCTGACAGCGTACAACAAGGCGATCCTAGGCAAGGCGCGAAAAGCCGTCCGCAAAAAGAAGCTGATCTCCGCCTGGTCACGGGACTGCAAGGTGTTCGCGAGGAAGAAGAATTCCGAACCCGGAAGCCGACCAACTCTCCTGAGGACAATGGAAGACCTGGACCAACTTCTTAGTAATTAGTAAGCTTAATCTACAAACATTTTATTTTTATTTATTATTTTTGGATAATTTCTTTGGATTGCATGATTCAACCATTCTTAACTTCAAAATGTTTAGGCCTAAGCCAGTACTAACCTAAGGGTTATTTAATTATGTACTCTATGACTTGTTTTTTAATTCAGAAAATATTAAGTTTTTAGTTTTCGCTTGCTAAAATTAACATTTTTATTTTTTTTACTGTTAAAAAAAGTCAACTTGATTTTGTTTGCATGTTTTAAATTATATCAAAACTGTAGACCTACTTTCTGAAAAAATTTTCAGTTTTATCCACAAATATAGGCATTGATAATTTATTAAAAATTTAAAACCATAGGCTACTGAGAAATACCTGTTTTGCATTATTCTTTGTATTAGTCCAATAAATAACTGCTTGCTCGGTTTAAAATATTCCATTTTTTTGTAAATAACTTATTAGCATGTACCAAGCATATATTTTATGTAGGCTATATACATCTACTGAGCTATATCAGTTTTTTTAAGCACAGAGTAGTTGTGTTTTCCCTTTCATAAATAATTAAATTATGTTATTATAAACTTTAACTTACAAAGCCTTAAACGATTGATGGGAATTTAGGAATATTATATTGTTTAATGTTTATCTTACACAAAGAGTTACAGTATTTTTTTATGAGTGTAGAGGCATAACCTATTTGAAGAATGATGTTTTAAGTTTGTATTGCATTTTTTTTACGATATTTAATAATTGCACAGGCTTGATTGTTTATGTGTGATTCAGGAAATAATTTCGCATGTATATACTATAGGATTATTTAATAAGCTTTTTATTTTTATTACTTTGTAAATTTGTTTATTAGAATATCATGCTAATATACTGAACTTGTTTAATATTTTATTTCTTCTTTTAAATTTAGTGAAAGGAGTTTAGTTTTCGGTATTCACTGATACGATCCAATTTAAATCCTACTTTTTCATATTATAGTAGTTGATCTTTGAGCTAGACTAACTTCGATCAAGTAGTTAATTTTCATAATTTTGTTTATTTTGTTTATCTTTTCTGAAATTCATTTTTTAATTTCATTCATTTCTAAATCTACTGCAACTTAAAATTTTATGAATCAATCACAACTATAATTTTAAAATAATTTATGCAATTGTTGTATACCAGATAATATGGATGAAAATTATTGTGCACCCTCTTACATTTATTTTTCAATGCAAGAGTATTTATTTATGTATTTACTTTTTAAAAAAAGCTTGCATTTCTTTATAATTTCATGCAAATTAGTAATTATTGATACATATAGGGGACGGCACGGTTAGGAAAGTAGATGGATCACTTTGAGAACGAAAACGACTTGGAAAACTTTAAAAATATTCAATGTATGAATTTTGTAAACCATATACAAGTATACGACTTTTTAGTGAGGGGAAAGGTTTCATATTTATTCATTTTAATATTAGGAGCTATAGTAAGAATATTGATGCGGCATTTGTGTGTTGTTACAAAGTTTAAAAATTGAGTTTGATTGCATTGCATTCACTGAGGCATGGATTGATGACCTAAAGACATTGACTTAGATCGACGGATACGACTTATTCAACACCGACAATAACTGGAACAGAAACGACGGCGTCATTGTGTACTTGAAAACTGAACTATGCGGAACATTGGAACAGATAAGACCAGGCGAAGCGACTGGACTGCGACTTGACTTGACTTTGGATTTAAAACATTACAGTATACTAGGGGTGGGCGAGTACTCGACAGTCGAGTAATTACTCGAATAGTTGCTACTACTCGACTAAAACGAGTCGAGTGGTTAGTTACACCCGCCGTTTACGCGGCGGCCGAATTTACGTGCGATTTACGTTTGTGTGATCAAATTTTACAGACGATCGCGAGTTACGCAAAGCTGCCGTTTATCCGCAATCGGCAAATTAATTGTTTATCGCAGCTCCTCGCTAGTTTCACAATAAAGCAGCATTTTCTGTTCATTTGTGGCCGGCAAATACGCGCGACTAACTTTTACGGCCGATCGCTAGTTTCGCAAAGTTGCATTTCGTTTATTTACGATCGGCAAATACACGCGATCGTTTTCCGCGGCTGACCGCGACTTTTCAAGGCTACATTTGCCGATTTTCGGCGACCGGCATACGCGCGATCATATTTCGCGGCAGATCGCGAGTTTTGAAAAGCTACATACGCGTTTAGCCGCGACCGATAGAAATGCGCTATCGATTTTCGCAGCCGTCCACGAGTTTTTCATAACAGTAACCTCGAAAATATTTCATTGACTCATAGAAGAATGGATTTTGACAGTTATCTAGAAATACCAGATTCTGAGAGATGTCTCTGAATTCGGAAATTGAAAACTTAACAGCAGCTATATTTATTTAGCTCTGACCTACTTCAAATTTGTAATTATATTTTATCTTTGAAATGATACTCAGCCTTCATTTCTGTCTCATTTGATTTGTAAAAATGAGAAGAAAATTGTGGACTTCATTGTTAAAGTGGACTTCATAAAACAATAATGAAGGTTTAAAACAGGAATTAAGGTTTTATAATTTTTGTATGGGGGGATATCTTATTCTTATCTGGTCGCAGATGTGTCATTAGGGATGGCCGAATATATTAGTATTAGGTTTTTCGTATTAGATATTTAAAAGTAACTGATTTCCAAAGTAACTAATATGTGATTCTGACTAATACTAATATATCTGCCTTATTTATTCTACACTCTTAACCGATATAATTAATTTGACTTTCTGTTTCTTTCTTCGCTTACGTTGACAAAAGAGATGAGGTAATAAATTTTCCTAATATGATTTAAAACTAATATGAGAGTTGTGGGTGTAGGTGTAATACAATTTCTAGCTAATTCAAGGTGGTCGCCGGGCAATAAATATCACATTGTGCATATTACCTATTATGAATATTTAATATTATACAAATATTGTCATATGTTACAAAATAAAAATAATTATTACAAGTAATTTAAAAAAGGTCTCTTTAATATCATTGTGATTGTTTTAAAATAGTAGTAATAGTTTTGCATACAATTTTTTTTAATATAACAACTGTAACAGCAATAAATAATTGAATAATTTCGTAAAATTTATTCAATCTCGGTGATTTTCAATTTTAATATTTTTTCAATCGACATAAATCTATTTTTAACAGGTTTTTATCAGTTTAAGGCTCAATTTTCGGCCAAAGCTTCTCAAAACTCTTAAACTGAAAACCTAATATGAAACCTAATACAGATATTAGGTTTTTTCGACTAATATTTCTTTGTAACTAATATTGTAGTAACTAATATCTCAAAATATCTAATATGGCACATCCCTATGCATGGGCGGATTTAAATCATAATATTTGGGGGTGCCAACTCACCTAACGTTTGAAGGCTCAAATTCAAATATCAAACTTCTATTTGAATGGTCCGTTTTAAGGCATATTTCAAGTATGTACTTATTTTATTTAACAATAACCATTTGTAATTTATGCAATCACCTCAATCAAAGTCGAATCAAAGTTATATTGAAAAAATTTTCCCCCTTCACTGTCAACAAATCCACCAAATATCAGGGGGTGCCAGGCACCCCCTGGCACCCCCAAAAATCTGCAAATGTCCCTATGTGTCATTCATGCTCAAGTGATTGGATGTCAAAAACAATAGTTCAGCAGTCAGGCAAGGGGGCGGGGTTGGGTTTAGAGAAGTAGGCTAAACAAATAACTGGGCACAGCTCTCCTCCCTGATGTTTTTAGTTCTTTCTTCCACAATTTCTCTGCTAATGTTTTAATTAGGGCCAACAATTATTTTTAGGTAAAATATAAAACTGTTTTTGATTGTTTAAATAGTAGGCTGTTAATTAAATCTTATTACTGCTTAAATTTTACAACTATGCATATTCTACATAAATTTATTTTGTGATCTTGTTACATTAACTGATTTGTTATTTTGAGTGATTTTTTAGCATAGTCAACTTATTCATTTAAAAGTAGGGTTTATGTAATGTAGGGGTATTACAATATCAGAGTTTTATTTTTCCAAGAAATATATAAAACATAAGCTTAAATAAAGTAGACCAATTTTATAAGTAAAATTGAAGAAAGATTTTAGTTGAAAAAATTAAAATTACATTACTTTTCACAAACAACTACTCGACTCGACTCGACTCGATACTCGAGTTTTTGGCTTAATACTCGACTCGACTCGACTCGACTTCAAAATCCACTACTCGCCCACCCCTACAGTATACTTACCATTTACCGTAGCCCATCCATGGAAACCAATTTGTTTTTAAATGATCTTGAAACTTACTACACTACTATTAGTAACAACAATAATTCAAAAACTCACATTTTTATGGGTGACATTAACATTGACATTTTACCGGGAACTAAAGACAATAATTTAAAAGAGTTGTATTTAAATTTTATGTATTCAGCTGGCTTTATTGAATTAATAAATAAACCCACAAGAGAAGTGAATAACTCAAAAACTTGTATTGATCATATTTTTGCCAAATACCATGACTTTAATAAGCTTTCATCATGTGTACTTGAAACTAACTGACATCACTGATCATTACACTGTTATAGAAAAATAGAACTTGGAAATGACAGTACTACATCTGACTCTTATAACATGTACCTGGACCGGATTTTCTGAGTGGCTTGATGGCGGGCCAGTCGTGGGATCATGTCCTCGCACATCAAGATGTAATAAGTGTTGTGACGACTATTTAAACACTTTTGATATTTTAAAAAGGAAAGCAATGCGTCCGAAAAAATCCACTTCTAGATTTAAAAAATTAAAGCCTTGGATTAATACTGAATTAATATATGCAATAAGAAAGCGAGATAAAATGAGTAAACTCTTAAAAACCGGCCTTTTGATGAACAATTTAATTTACAGTTTCAATCTTTCAGAAACGATTTATCAAATAACATTAAAACTATAAAGTAAAACTATTACAGAGAAAAAATAACAGCTTCTGCTGACAACCCTAGATTGTTCTGGAAATACATAAATGAATTTAATGGAGTAAATATGAAAAAAAGAACTTTTCCTGCTTCTCTTTTTCAGCAACCGTCGTATTCAGGCGGTCAGGGCTTGAGGGCGGTGGCTAATTCGTTTAATGAATTTTTCTCGAGTGTTAGTGGTAGGTTGGCGAGCGAGTTGCCACCGTCCGTCGGCCCGCCGCTGGTCGACGGTGCTTTGTTCAGTGTGGGGCATGAACTGCGGCTGGAGACTGTCTCCGACAGCCGGGTGGCTGAGTGTGTGAGGGAAATGCGAGGCTGCTCCGCTCCTGGGTACGACGAATTCCCAGCAAACATTTGAGCATTACCTCAGGTATTTTTCCGAACAGATTTAAAGTAGCGAAAGTCATTCCTCTTTACAAGTCCGGACCAAAAGACGATAAAAACAATTATAGATCTCATTGTTAAGTGTACTGTCTAAAGTGTTAGAGAAATGTGTCAAAATTTAACTTCAGAAGTATTTAGATGAACATAGTATTTTATCAGATTTTCAATTTGGATTCAGAAAGGGGAGAAATACGACAGATGCTCTTTTTCTTATTAATAAGTTTGTAATGGAGTCAGTAAACAGTAACGAAAAACTATTACATTCATTGACCTTGCAAAAGCGTTTGATTCGATTGATAGAAAAATTCTTTTCAAAAAGTTAGAATATTTGGGAGTAAGGGGTATTGCTTTGGAATGGTTTAAAAGTTACTTAAGTGATAGGACTCAAGTTGTATCTATTGATAATGAAATCAGTGATCAAATTAACGTAGATTTTGGAGTTATTCAAGGGAGTACATTGGGGCCTTTACTTTTTTTTATTTACATTAATAACATAGATAAACTTGCTATTTCTGGAAAAATCTTTTAATTTGCAGATGATACCGCGGTGATTTGAGTGAGTCGGTGGCGCAGTTGCTAGCGCACTCGGCCCCGGTTCTGTGGCGGCAGCGTCGCAGGATCGAGTCCCGATGATGCCGCATACTTTTAACAGTAAATGAAATGAAATGAAAAAAATGAAATGAAAAATTCTTTATTTTAACAGGCAAAGTTAGGGCCACATGGCCCTTTCTTACACTTAACCTGCTTAGCAAAAAATATAATATAATACAAAATAAGACCTTAAAAATATATTAACTAGCCTATAGGATGAAAAAACTGTAATACTTTCATTTAAATTACAAAAATAAAAAACAATTTAACCCATTCACACCAACAATCACTCATCTGTCAGCAACCCCGCCCAAGACAACCACCTAGGACACGCCGGCCAAGGACATCCGCTCGAAAAGCAAATTTTTCAATGCTGCCACGAACCGACGACGACTATCAAGGGATTTAATGGAATAGGGAAGATTATTCCAAAGGCGACAAGCAGTCACAACAAATGCTCTGTCATACACTGCAGTCCTATGTTGTGGCATTCGCAATGTGAGTGAAGCAGAGCGTGAGCTCCGCATGCTAACTTGAGATAAAAATTTGAAATCATTTTCAAAATATTTTGGAAGACTAGTATTTAAAATTGAAAATGTTAAAGAAAGAATTTTGACTGTTCTTTGATCATTTAATTTTAATAATTTCGACTGGATGTAAAAAGGTGTCACATGCTCCACGCGTCTCAGATCATAAACGTATCTCAAGCAGTAGTTCTGAGACCGTTGAAGCATGTCAGATAGAGCCACAGTCATGTCATTGATCACAGAGTTACAGTATGTAAAGTGGGGTAATACAAGTGATTTGACAAGGTGTAGTTTAGTATGTAATGGTAAAAAACTTTGTAACCTTTTTAGCGAGTGGATTGATGCAAATACCTTCTTTCGGATTTCTACTACTGCATCATCCCAAGTAAGTGTTGAGTTAAGAGTCAGTCCAAGGTTTTTCACTTTGTCATAGTAAGGGAGAGTGATTCCATTGACCATAATAGAACTTATAGAATGAAAGTCAAGTGAGTTTCGCAGAAGTGAGTGACAAATGATGATAGGTTTTGTTTTTTCGTGGTTCAGTTTAAGTCCATGTTTTTCAGTCCACAGAGAGATCCGGGAGATGTCTTCATTGATTTTTCCGACACAGTTATTGATGTCGTTAGTTGAAAAATGAGCATAAATCTGTAGATCGTCAGCGTACATGTGATATTTGCAGTTAGTCAGATTCGAATTTATGTCATTTACGTACAGAACAAATAGCAGGGGCCCAAGGATTGATCCCTGAGGCACACCGCAAGTTACAGTCTCCCAGTCAGATCTCACGCCCCCAAGTTCAACACATTGCCGCCTGCCTGACAGATAAGATCTCAGCCATTTAAGAACATTTTGAGAAAACCCTATGGCCCTTAACTTTTCAATTAGGAGGTTGTGATTCACACAGTCAAAAGCTTTGGAAAAATCAAATAGAGTAAGAATCGTGCCCTGTCGGCGTTCCATTGCTAGTCTAATATCTTCTGTCACACGAAGAAGTGCAGTTTCTGTACTGTGCGCTGTTCTAAAACCAGACTGGTAGTCTGAAAGAAAATTATTTTCATTAATGAAGTCAGTAATTTGACAGTGCACGATTCTTTCAAGACCTTTAGATAGAGCGGGCAAAATGCTGATCGGCCTGAAATCCTGGCAAGTCACAGGAGCTGAGATCTTGTTTAACGGGCGAATAAGAGCAGACTTCCAAGAGGAAGGGAAAAAACCAGTTCTCAATGATGTGTTAAAGATAAATATGATGGTAGGAAGAATGGCGAATAGAATGTCTTTAATAAATCGTACCGATACACCATCAAACCCGACAGCATTGCTCCGGATTCGACGAATAGCTTTTAGTACATCAGACTGAATAATAGGTTTGAAATTGAACACAGGATAATCGAAATTCGGGTTTGGTGAATTTACTAGTTCATTTAAATGATTATTTACTGGATGTTGATTGATGTTCTGACTGCAGGAGGAGAAGAATTGATTTAATTCATTTAGGGGGATATTGACAGTTTGTGTATCAGACTGCCTCCCAAGCCCAAGCCCTTTGACATTGCGCCACAAAACTTTAGATGACTGTTTTTTGTTTGCAAAAAGCTTGTGAATGTATCTGATTTTTGAATTGCGTAAAAGTTGTTTGACTCTATTTCTGAGATGTCGATATTCATCCATTTGAATTTGATTTTGAGAACGTTTTGCTTTTCTAAAGAGACAATCACGTCTTGCCATCAGACTACGAATCTCAGGGGTCATCCAAGGCACAGGTTTTCTTTTAGTTAAGCGTTTAGTTACGACTGGCGCATGCTTGTCAAAGAGATTTAAAATGTTAGCATTAAGCTCCAGAACCATTTCATCGACAGTATTTAAGTTTTCAATCATGTGCCATGGGGTATTTTGTACATCAAACAAAAAAGAGGCCTCATCCATGTTTTTAAAATCTCTGTATTTAATGAATTTAATCTTGGGCTTGGGAGCTTTGATCGAATACACGCAGAAGATAAGGTCATGCTTAGATACAGCAGGAACTGGAAGCTGCCCATGATGAGTAATATCTTTTGGTTCAGATACAACCATTAGGTCAAGGAGGGTGTCAGACTCGGCAGCATGATGTGTAGAGTCAAGTGGGAGTACAGTCAGGTTACAAGAGTCAAACATAGTCGTCAGCTGTCTGTATTCCCAGTTATGGTCTGTGGATAGTAAATCAGTATTAAAGTCGCCCATGATCAAGACATGACTGTAACCAAACATTAAATTTAAAAGAGCATTTTCAAAATTTAACAGATGCCCAACTCTAGGAGGTCGGTAACAGACTCCCAGAAGAAGGGCATCGGCTCCAGATAAACTAATTTCGATAAATAAAAATTCCGGCCCAGCCGAGTATTCAGAAGGTGAAGAATGAACAGTTTTAAATTTGATGCCCTCCCTGATATACACTGCAACGCCACCACCTGGTTTACCGATCCTGTCGTTGCGCTGCAGTGTATATCCAGGCAGGAAAACATCATTAGAGGGAACACTCGGCTTGAGCCAGGATTCTGAAATACAAATTAAGTCAAAATCATTAAAACGAAAAATTTCTCTAACTTCATCAATATGAGCACTCAAAGATTGCGCATTAATGTGAGCTGCTTTCAGTTGCTTAGGATATGGTGATAAGGAGCGAGCGAGACAGTCGGCGGTAGAGAGAGGAGTAGTAGGAGAGGGCGGTGAGGGGGGAGTGATAAGCCGGTCGGCGTGGCGAGCGTTGTGAGCAAGTTGACTCATTTATCCCGGGTCGACACGACGCGGCGCCGTGGCAGGCATGGCCCAGACGCACGCCCCAGTCGTGGTCGCTGACACATTCACGCACACATACACTCGCTCTTGCATATCACAAAATAAATAAATCTTCAAAAACTTACAAAGTAGCACGTTTGAATTCAATTCGGCTCCAAATGTTGACAAAAGTACATTTTAAATTAAATACAATTTATCGGGGAAGAAATTTGTTAACAGAACAATTTATGAACTGATATGAAAAAAAAGAAAATTAATTTGAAAAGCTCAAAGAAAATATAACTTGAATATAGAAAAAAAAATACAACAAGATACATGAGTGATCTAATTAACTATTCTAAAAATAATACGTTTTATACTACTGTATTTAGAAGCTTTCCACTAAATAATATTTTAGAATTGCATGATTAATTTCACAGGCTTTTGACAACTTAACCAAAGTCACATGTACTTCAATAACATTAGAAACAAGTTACAGTATAGTTAAACAAATATTATTTTCAAGATGCATACAATACAGAATAAATAAAAAAATATATATATAAACAAATTGTTAAACACGAAAAGCATGGTTTGGAAAGCAGTTATTGAAAGAAAGACGTCTGCAACACGTCAAAAAAAATATCGCACAATTAATCTAAAACTGACGACCAATTTTAAAATAACTAAACTACCAGTTCAAGCAAATAATAAATTTAATTTGTTTTTCAATAATTAATCGTTGTAAAATTAAATATATTATAATTACCTTTGCAGACAACAGTATTAAAAGAAATGTAAAAAGTATATTTTACTACTTGACTTTGAACGTAAATAAATATTAATTAATAGATAAAAAGTAGTTACAGTAATGGTAACTCAAGTTAATAAATTAAAACTAAAGGAATAAAGCATACCAAAAAATAAATAATTTTATGAAAAAACTAACATAATATAAGCTCCTTCACGAGATCAAAAGATACATTAGACTGATATAATTTTTTTTTGTAAAAAAAAAGTCATTTACTGAATTCACTTACAAAAACATACAAAATAGCTTTATTCAGTGCCAGTAGCAGTGTAGTAGTGTTCATCTAGTGTGCCGATACATCCGATAAGCGCGTCGCCACGCCCCTGTGCCCGTTCTTGTCGACCCACAGCAACCTGCCGTCCTGGGTCCAGACGTTCTTGACTCCGTGTTGCGACACCGCTCTCCGGTAGACCTCTTGGCGAAGCTGCGTCAGGTCCTCCCTGATAGTAACTCCAGTGCCCTTAAGTTTCTTCTTAGCGTCAAACACCATCCGCCGAGCCTGGTAAGACGTGAATCTAACGATTATCGGGCGGTGCCGCACCCTGCCGCCAGCCTCCGGCCTATCCTGCCGCTTGCCGACACGGTGTGATCGGCATATGGCACCTGCTGGAAGCTCAAAACCAAGTTTGTCCCGGCAAAGATTGTTCAGCAGCTCGTCGGTGTTCTCGCCAGTAGCCTCCTCCACGCCAAACAAACGGATGTTGTTCCGCCGCTGGTACTGCTCCAGCTCATCAGTTCTTTCAGTCAGCCTGTCGTTAGTTTTCGTAATTTCATCTTGCAGTTTTGAGACATGGTCCTTTAGTTTACGAATTTCATCGTTAAAGGTTGCCAGGGCCGCCTCCACAGCTGTCTTCACGGCCTTTTCCACGGCCGCCTGAATAGCGGCGAGCAGAGCCGGTTCAATGTCATTGTTGCTGAGTGGCATTGTTGTGGTTTCGGCGGCGGCCAAGGAAGTCGTAGACGACGGCGCTGATAACGAGCGCTGCAAGTTTGAGCTATTGCCACTAGATAGAAGCACTTTCTTGCCTTTAGGTCCCGAACGCAACTTTGGCGGCGAACGAAACATGTACGTCTTTCAGGTTATAATATTAATAAGTTTAAATAAAATTGCACCAATTACCTTTCGCCACAGTTCCAGTTGCACGGGTCACTTCCACAAAACAAACACAACTATAATTACGACTTTTAAAGTAGTATCAAACAGTAATAATGAAAACTATTGCCGAAATTAGCGGAGCCGAAATGAACACGCACTTCACTCTGTCAAGGTCATTCGCTCCCCTCAGTACAGTACTGATCATCCTTGTACTGTACCGGCTCACTCCATGGGTTTGCTTGATAACTCCCACGCACAGGCCTGAGGCCCATGTGGGGGGGCAAATGCAAGGTAAAAAGAGGCCGCCACCCTCTTAAAAAAAAAAAAAATTCAGGGGGCATAATTGGAAAGATGTTTTCAGTATTGCGTCATCTGAATTAAAAATTATTAAAAGATGGTTTTCAGAAAATGTTTTAGCTATGAATGTCAACAAAACGAAATGATTGCCTATTGCACTTCGTCCCGCTAGCGAGCCGCCCGCCGAACTCAGACTAGCCTTGCACTCATGCGGCACCGCAGGCAGTGGCGTTTGTAATTGTCAGGTTATTGAAACGGTGTCACATTATAAATATCTGGGTGTTATAATATATTCTAAATTGAGATGGGAGACCCATATAAATATTTTAAAAACAAAACTCAGAAAAGTGATTTATATTTTTTATCAGTTAGGACAAATTTTGCGTCAAGGAGAAACTAAAAGAATTTATTTTGCATACGTTCAATCTCATTTACAATATGGATTAATCAGTAATTGCTTCTTCATCAGTAATTGAACCGTTATTTGTAATTCAAAAATTAATAATCAAAGCCGCGCTAAGAAAACCGAGACGGTATTCTACTGATCTTGTGTTTAAAGAATCCGGGCTTCTGTCGTTAAGGCAATTATACGTAAAAGATTTATTAGCTTATACATACATTCATCTAGACTTAATTGCTGAACCAGTAGAACATAATTATCAAACCTGAAATTCAGTGAGGGTAGGACTGCGGACTCCTAGAGTTTTTAAATCTATTAATTTGACAAACTCTTTTTACATTGCAATTTTTTTGTTGCGCAAAATTCCACCAGAAATTAGAAACCTGCAGGTGTTGCTGAGTGTGTACAAAAGGATTGTCACTGCCTGGTTGACGGAGATAGGCCTCGACAATACCGAGTTGCATATCGCCCCAGAATATCTCGTCTAACTGATAACGAACTTTGTATACTTGAACTCCTCACTGCACACACACGACTGCATTAATTCCTCAGTGATACGTATTCGCATTGCCCATTTATTTATTTTTTTATATTTTTTATTTATTTATTTATTTTTCTTTACTCTGAACCTAGTTAAACCTTTTTTCGTTCCCTTCAAAGTAACTAATGGTATATGGTTTTTTTTTGTCACAATAGCTTTTTTATTTTTTTTAGATTTTTAATGTTATTTTTCCAAGCATTTTAATATTAACTTTAGTGATTTAATTTAATTATTACTTAAACTGTTAGTGATTTAATTTAATTATTACTTAAACTGTTTTGTTTGTTAATTAGATTAAATAGTTTTAGTATAATTTAAAACGTGATGTGCACAAAAAGTGACTCCGCAGCCAGACACAAGAACTCAGATCACGCACAGGTTATGTGACCCATGTGATTTTTTTTAATTTTTATATGTATTGCTGCAAATAATTTTGTGAAAATAAAGAATTTCTGATTGATTGATTGATTGATATATATATATATACACACATAAATTCAAACGAACAGTGTTTTTTTTTCTTCTGGGGACCCCAAGACAAAAAAATATTATGGTCTGGGTCTTAGGTCTTACCATGAGTACTACAGTAACAGCTTCTTCCCTATAGGGGAAATTCGCTGAAATGAACTGTCAAAATTAGAACAGCTGTATTTATATTTTTTACAAGTTGTAAAGTAAATAATCCAATTGCATGTAATAAATTATTTGATACATAAACATTTAAATTATTTTAAAAAATGTATTTCTTTTACAGGGTGCTTTTTTAATGCTACCCATTTTTAACACGTTAGCTGCCACGCCAATTTTTGGCCTGATTGCTGTTTTGAGTTACTATGTGTTTTTTATACTTGTTTAGCTTAGTTATAAGGGTTCCATAAAAAAAATTTGATTTTATCCATAAAAAAAACGTGGACCGATCGGGTCGGCACTAAAAATTTGAAGCAAAATATTGCTTGAAAAAATCAGTGCCGACCCGATCGGTCCACGCCTATTTTTTCATTCATCTTACTATTTAACTTTGTGCAGTTGGCAATACTACCCTTTGCCGCCTACATGGTTGGCACCAAGTTTTTTCACCGTTTCCCGCGTATTTGCTACCGCCTACACGATTGGCAACCCTGCTTTTTTATCTGTTTCCCGCGTATTTTACGTAGTCTGCAGTGTGCAACCGTCCGTGTTTCATTGTGAATCAACAATTGTGACTTACTTTACTTGTGGTTACAAATTTACAGTTTAAAAAATGAGGGATCTGGACGAAAGCGATATAGATCGATTTCTAGGAATTCCTTTGTCGAGTGAATTGGACCGGGAGACTTTAGGTGCTTTTTATTTTCTTTTTACTATTCTTGTTAAAATATGAATTTGGAAGCCATTAATTGCCACAAATAAAAAGACTTGGTTGCTTATGTTAGTTAAAAATACTGTGGTAAGGCAATAAATTACATTTTTCCGACAGTTTATTGTTTTTATTTCAATCCTAGCAACAAAACTCAGTAAAAGTTTTTTTTTACTTTAACGAAATATTAAAAAGTAAAACTAAGTCATTAGTATATCCAAACAATTTTAGAATAAAATGAAACTTGCAAAACGTTTACTTTGTTAATTTGTTACGAAAAAATTACATTATTTATCAGAAAGTAATGTGAAAACCATTGTAAAAAAACGTGCCAACCCGATCGGGTCAATATATTTTGGCCAACTTCAAGGATTTTCTGAGCCACGTGTAGAAGCATCAGAATCTAAACTCCAACGCTATCTAGTAGCGACGTCCCTACTCTATTGTCGTAGTACGCATGATCACCGCTAGGAGACAGTGGGAGGCATCTAGCGGCAAAATGGCGAAACCTTACATTCTCGAGGTGTCGGTCCAATCGGGTCGGCACGTTGCTCCACCCGACCTACCTATGCCGACCCGATCGGGTCGGCATGGCAGTTAACGAGTTAAGATTGAATAATGTACATGATCAAGATGAAATTAATATTGTTTTGTCAGTTTTTACATCTTATAAAACCCATTATTTGAGTTTGATATTTAGCTTACATTATGTGTTCAAACAATCCACCATTGACATTCATACAAAGTTATACTATCTCCATCAAATTCCTGAACACGTTTTGCAAAGTGCCTCTCTGAATTACTTGTATTAATGAATGAATGAAAAACATAGTTTATTCCATAAAGAACTTAAGCTACTTCACAATACAATTAAATGAAATGTTACTTATTAACTAAAAATATTCTTATGCAGGCAGCTTTAACTGAAAACATTTCATTATGTGGCCTTTATTTATCTATTTGATGGCCTAAAGGAACCAGCAGACATAGGCAGGTGCTGCCTGTGCGTCTGCTGTTGAGTTGCATTAAGAAAAAGTTAAGACCGTAATTAATTTATTATGGAAAAAGTAGTTGAATGAACAAAATTTATTCAAGGGAAAAACTTGTAACTTAAAATTAAAAGAGTTTTACTTTTCATTCATTAAGTAGAAAAATAAATTTTTTAAGTTTGTTTTGAGGTGCTGAATATCCTTTGAATTGTTTTTGTAGGCCTCACTTTTTATGTATTCCCATAGAAAATAATACAGTGGGGTAAAATCCGGGGATCTTGGGGGAACAATTAAAAATAAAAAAACTTTGGTTTTTATCATACAAATTAAAAAAAAACTTGTGGCAATTAAGATGTAATTTTTTTACAGGTATCTGTAATAACAAAATAGAATATTTTTGTGTAGCTTTTTTATTCAAGAGGTGAGTAAATTCCTGTTTCAGATGAATTTATTTACGATTCAATGATGTACAAGTTTATTTAGTTTTTAATCATTAGGACATTTAATTAATCACCTTAAAATTATTTAGCTTCATTTATAAAAACAATGATATATTTGCTGTTATGAAAAAGAAGAAATGAGACATTTTAGCAAATATTATTAAATGCGTAATGAAGAAGGCTGATGCTTAATGTGATTCTTTGTCATGCTGAGAGCTCAAATACGTTCAGTGAAAGACCAGAAATAACTTGAAGCAAACTGGGCTGCAACATGTGGTGTAATGCTGGCCTAAGGCTAACCGTCAATACCATCCACAACAGAATTATTCTTTCATTGCAGGGTAAAAAAGACAAATAAGTCTTAAAACCTGACCTAAATAGTACCAAGCTATTTATTTAAGGCTGCAATGTGAATGAGTAAGGAAAGTTTATTTTTAATTTATTTCAATAATTATAAATTATTTGTAATTCCATAACTGATCACTTATACATTTACAAACTAAAAACTTATCCAACCCTTTTATTGCGTGTTAAATTCATCACACAAAGTAAGTAGATGGAGTTTAAAAAGAAAATTGGGTTTTTTGCTACCTTAAACCTCGGTTTAGAAGTCTTAGGTTCGACCTGTGGCATGCCTATAAAAGTATGAATGTTAAGACAGCTTTCCTTTGAAAGTGTTTATTTCTTCTATTAATTGCCAATAAGCATGGACAAACAAATTTTGTCAACAAACAAATTTTTAAGTTTGATAACTTTAAGTTAATAATGTCTAGATTCTACCTTCTTTTTCATTTTTTTTAGTATTCCATCATTGTAAAAATTATAAATTGAAATCAAAGATTTATTTGGATGCAGTCTTTTGAGGCTTTTCCTTCCAAATAAATGTTACCAAGTATCATGGGTATTACACAGCTATGGGTATGCATGGGTATCATGGGTAGCATGGATATGTTTGTAGGTGTACCTACCTATGGAAGTGTTAATACATGTTCATCAGCTATTTTGTTTTGATTGAACAACAAAGAAAAATTATTTTTACTTGATTCATTAAAGTTTTATAATCTTTCATAGAAATATGATTCATTTGAAGAGTGTTTAAAATTTTAGGATTGAAATGGAACAATTAGTATAAATTAAATGTCATAAAGATTCTCAGAAGTGATTTACTGCAGGAAATTTATTTAAAGTCACGTAAATTTGTATCATATCACACTTCAAATATTTTAAAATGCGCTTTATTCAGAAGGAGTTATTGTATTTTTGACAAAGTATATTTGTAATAGTTTTTTAGCCCAGCAAAGAAGAAACTGATCGCTATTTGTTGACACAAGAAACAGAAAGCAGATGTCAGGAGTCTGTAAATAAACGGCTGGAGAAGCTGGAAGTAACATAAAGCTATTTTTACATCTCCAGCAGGTCTCTGTTGTCAGTTCCTACCCTCAAGTCTTGAGTCTTTTACATAGACCTTTTCGATTGAGTCGTAGCACCAAGCATACAACTCAACCTGTATATTTATATCTTTTGGCACAGTTCACGCTTGCGTCAGAGGTCTTGTGAACCCCTCAGTTAGTGGCCAGAAGTCTGCGAGAAAAGGCGAAATTATTACTGGGTAAGTACTTAATTATGTAGGGGATTTTCTCACACAACAAGGTAATTGTTTTCTTACTAGAACTTATAAATGTACAAATCAAAGTGGTACTTAATTAAAAATTTAGATAAGTTATGTTAAATATTTTTTTAAGTTTCACTTCATTTTAATTGACTGTTGTTATTGTTATTATTATTAAAGGATTCCTCGAGTTTTCAGTAATTTAGGATGAAAATATGCTGCTAACTTATGTTTCGTATGAATCTTAAGGTCTTCTGATACACCTTTATAATGTTTTGCAACGTACATATAATGTTCTAATATACGTTCAGGGTTTGCAAAGCTGCAATTTTAATTTTATATTGTCACTTTTTTATTGACACTATATTATGAAATCATATTGGAAAAAACATAGTCAGATCTCCTGCGGAAATTCCTACATCTATGGAGATAGATTCATTGACAGTAATAATTGAAGACCACCTATTGATGTAGACGTATGACACATCCAGCGGTCAACTTAATGATTACGAATTATGGTTTAAAATTGGTTTCAAACAGAAAATATAGAAATTAAACTTTGGATGAATTCTAAAAATCTATCTTATTATTCATCTTATGATTATTTACAGCAGGCAATTCTGAAGAAAATAAGCTCTAATATTTATTCAGTGGTAAATAAGTAATCATCTAGCAACATCTTCCTCACATTTTTTTCTAGATGACTAATATCAATATTTTTTTCCAATATAAGACAAAAATAAAACTATTTTTCATAAAAATAATATTTCTTGGCCCTTTACAGTTAGTTGATGAATATAGAAGGATTCAATTTCATTTTAATTGTAATGATGGCCAACTAATGATTTTTTTTCCACTGCAGATAATTACGATAATCTTGAGTACCAAACAATTGAGGTGGTAGCTGGAAAAAGGGTGTATTTGTTAAAACAGCATTTTGAGAAAAGAGAGTTTGAAAATTTTCTTTCAGTCCACCATAAAATTATGAAAAGCAGTGATGATATTGTTAGGTTTATATGGTCACAAATTTATTCAGGAATAAAAAGAGACTAACATCAATAAAATCGGAAAATAACTTATTTTGTTATTTTAGTATTTCTGAAGAGGTAAATACACCCTTTTGACCATAGACAGAATTCCAAGTATGCCCTTTTTCCATAGACAAATCCATTTACATATAAAACAAATGAGAAAATAAAGATTCTCATTATGATTATCATTAATTATTTATTAATAGTTTAAAATTTACTAAAAGCCTATATGAACTGGTAAAATATTGCTAAAAATTTTCAAACTCTTTTTTCTCAAAACGCTGCTTTGACAAATACGCCCTTTTTCCAGCCATCGCCTCAAGTGTGTACTTAAAATGTTGATAACAATAAAAATATATTAACTTATTCAGGTAAAACTAAGTTATTTGTTAACTGATATCAACTTAAACACACACAACTTAGAGTTTAACTGAAACTGAGACCATTTCAGCTGTCTATGAAAGAAGGGCGTAATAACCATTTCACAAAAACTGCTGTATCTCTGTGAATTTTTGTCAGAGAGTAATGAAATTTTGTACTGATTTAAACAGATGTGTGGAAAATCAAAAAATGCAATCTCCGAAAAAAGGGCGTATAGGCCTTTACGCCCTTTTTCCAGCTACCGCCTCAATTAATAGCTTTTGTATCTTGTCATTCAAAAGTATTTTCCTATGATAATGTTGTTCATGACAGAGAAAATTTGTTTGAATATATTTTTATTTATAAAAGCAAGTAGTTTAGCAATTTTTAAATCTTTGCGAAAAACAGACCAAGGATAGTGAAGGGAGCATTCCATTATCAAAAAGTTGAAAGGAAAATCAAAATTTGTATCATGTTCCTTTGCACATCATAAGTTATCCATTAGTTATCCATTCTAAAGTCAATTTATTACAATTAAAAACTAATGGGGCTAAAGGATTGACAGGGGAGAAAGTTTAATTTGGTGGGATGTGATCATGAAAGCATTTAAAACAGTACATTAAGCTCTGTACAAGGATACTCAACAAAATTTAGTTTCACTTGGTAGACAGGCATTGAAAACAAATTGCTGTTTATTATTTGATTGTGAATAGTGAATACATTTTATAATAAAATATTATCTTTATGACTACCTTACCTATAAATACTATTCTATAAATGATGCTTATTATAGATCTAATATTGTTATACAAACGTTTTTTGTACTTAGGAATTTTATGGACTTTACCAGCAATGGTAAGGGTTTTGAGAAGTGGTCTAACTGTCTCTGAACGTCTGTAATTTTGACATGTGTGGCTTTAAAAGAGGAATGAAGAGAAATATCGTGTCCAGCTCACTTGCGTTGTCTATGACACAAATCAGCGGTTTGACTACTACTCACAACAAAAGATGATTTTAACATTTATTTCCGAATTTGATCTATATTGTTTATTTCCATAAGTTACAATACATCAGTATGTTTACCCATAGGCAGGTGAATTGTTAATTAACTATAACTCATTAACACAATAAAATAAAATAAATATTAATTTAAGACTCTGGAATTTGCGTAAATAAAAATTCCCCAGCTGTGTTAAAACTGTTTTTGATTGAGAAAGAAAACTGATTCATTCGATATGTTTGACAAGAGATTTCATTTTAATAAATAAATAAATGATTAATGGTAATAAATAATAAATATATGATAATAAATAATTACATGTTTTAAATAGCTTAGATAAATTTAGTTTAGCTGCTGCCTTTTGTAGACAAGAAGGTACAAAAGGTGGTTCATGTATTTTGGCCAACTAATTTTTTAAAGTTATAGAACAAAAAGATTTAAATTTGTTTTTTGAAGACTATGTTTTTGAAGGTTGCTGTATTGAGGTACCAAGTTTAAAATCGATAATTGTTTCAATATACCGAGTGCCTGACCAAACAAATTTTAAAAAATTTATTTAAAAATTAGAATTGTTCTTAACATTACTGAAAAAGGAAGTAAAAGATAATCATGTGTATATAGCTGGCGATTTCAATGTCGACTCATTAGAAAGTTATAGGAATAAAATAGAAAAAAATGTTTTGGTAAATATGCTTTTAACTTATGGATATTTTTATTACTCGGACAGTCCTACAAGAATAACTTTAACCTCACAAAATGGATTGATAATAGTTTTTGCAATAGAAGAAAAGATCGACCAAAATACTTAAATTTAGAATTAGGACTACTAGGTACGCCCCCTCAGGCACTTCTGACCTTTGACCCCTGGGATTTCCTACCCTCTCCCATGTTATTCTTATGGGACTTTCCCTTGACCTGCTCTTCCTCTACTCCCCATTAATTTTGTAGAGCACACCGTAGCAGTCCTTTGACCTTTGACCATTGGTTTGTGTGCTTGCTTTTTAGCTTGCTTACTCGGTTGACTGCTTGCTTGCTTACATGCTTGTTTGCTTGCTTGCTTGTTTTCTTACTTTCTTGTTTGTTTGCTTACTTGCTTGTTTGTTAGCTTACTTGCTTGAGTTTTTCTTACTTTCTTGTTTACTTACTTACTTGTATGTTTGTTTGCTTGCTTGTTTACTTGCTTACACGCTTGATTGTTTGCTTCTTCACTTGCTTGTTTGCTAGATTGTTTTCTTGTTCGCTTGCTTGTTCGCTTGCTTGCTTGCTTGCTTCCTTGCTTGCTTGTTTAATTTATTGCTTGCTTGCTTGTTTGTTTGCTAGCCTGTTTGTTTGTTTGATTGCTTGCTTGATTGATTGTATGCTTGTTTCTTTCTTTGCTTGTTTGTTTGCTAGCTTGTTTTTGCTTTATCGTTTGCTAGTTTTTTTTGTATTTGTTTGTATGGTTGTTTTTTAGTTTGTTCTTTGTTTCTTTGTCGGTTTGTTTGCTTCCTTGCTTGTTTGCTTGTTTGTTTTCTTACTTGTTTGATTTCTTGCTTTTTTTGCTTGCTTGTTTAATTTCTTGCTTGCTTGTTTTTTGCTTGCCTGTTTGCTCGTTTGTTTGTTTGATTGCTCGCTTGCTTGATTGATTGGTTGTATGCTTTATTTGCGACTAACGTATACATAGTTTACATCATCTGAAGGAAATATTTTTGTTCTGAAACGATAATCGTCCGGGGTTTCCTGTTTCAAATCCAACAATAGGTAGCCATGAGGTTCCGACGTAGCATCAGTATACGCTTCCTATAGAAATCGAGGATTTTCCGGGCAGATCTGGAGAGCGAGATGACGAATCTGGGCCTTATCTCGAGGGTTCTTGAAACAGACAATGTACTGGGCGTTCAAAGAAATATCCCACTGTCCTCTTCCCTGGTGGAAAATATTTTGTGTGATGTAAAACACGCTCATGTTGTAGTGATGACATCCTTTGGTGAATATATCCGCCACTCTTTGATCTGTCTGGTTCATCACGTCATCGATGACTAGGAGTTTAGGAACACCATCACAGTTTTCCAGTTCGTCAGTGTCAGGCAAACCTTGATTAAAACGAATTGAAACGTTGAAATTCGTAGGGTGGCTAGCTCCGTAATACCAATAAATGTTGGTGAACAACGTGTCACTCATGTCGACAATATTGTTAATGAAACTTTTAACAAAGTGGGTCTTACCAGCCATACTTGGACCACTTATTATGGCTGAGAAAGGATGTTTCCACCTCGGATCCATGCTTACGAATGACGGGGGTTCGTTAAACGAACTTGTATTTATACCTGTTAATTAGGAGGCCCGTCTAAGGAAAAGTTGGCCTTAGTCAGCAACAAGACTACAAGATTGTGGCCCTACCATCCTACACTCATCTCTCATTCATATTTAGGTTAAAATAACCTGAAAAACTGGTGACGTCAGGGATCAAAGTTCAACTTAATAAAATTGTAGTATGACTTATTTAATTACTATGTACTTCTCCTTATTCTTTTCTGTTACCACAACGATCTACCTTAAAATAAAACTAAAAGGAAAATGATGACGCAAAATGAATTATAAAAATTTATTATGACATGAGATTCTTATTTACAACGTAGGTCACATACATTTGTGTAAACAGGTCATGTGCACCAAGTAAACAAAACTCAAACAAGCGGAGAGAACGATTATTACAAATATTTTATCGATAAACGAGTCCATGAAACAATTTAGCATAATTATAACACACAATATTTCCTCCTTTGAAACGTAAAATATTTCTTAAAATTGTTGTTGTCAACGTTTAATTAATTGTAGTCGACAGTGACGTTCCTGTACTTGTCCACTTTGATGACGTTGCAAAATTCCCCAAAGACGATGCAGTTGACAGCTTCAGTGAGAGCGACTCCAAATTTGATTTCGACCCGAAGACTGCCTCTTCGGATCAGGTTCCAGTGGGATGATGTGGCCACCAAATCGGAAGTCAAGTCGAAGGCGTACAGACAGTAACCGTTGGGTACATGCTCCTCGAAATCCCGTTCCCTTGGTTTATGTTATGGATACCACAGCCGGAAAACAGTGTGTTGTAGCAGCTGATGTACAATTGGTGGTGGGTAAAGTCGGGCTGAAGCGCTTTGACAGGTATTCGTTGGCCGTCAACGTACAAGGCGAGAAAATTCACGTTGAAATGGGCGAAATTAAAGGGGTTGTGTTTGAAACTTTTGTTGAACGCATTGTTACTCACTAAGCCCAAAACGATCCGTTGTGGCAATGTATACTGCCCCGAGTATACATTGTCTATCGTTTTTCCCAACACTTCGCCGGGAATTGTAAACGCCTTAACGTCTACACGCGTTATGGGATATTTCTCAGTGCAAGTTTCTAGCATCTTGGCGTGTTCAATCAGCATCGAGGGGTTGATCTTCACTCTTCTTACCATCAGACTGGCTTCCATCATGTTTACTTTAAACTCCGACTTGGACATTAGGCTGAAGTTATCGCGGGATCTTGTAAATTTAATCTTTAGCTCCACCCCGTTGAGCAGATACTTTCCCAGGTGAAATACATCACCGTGAATGTGTCCAATCATATCCACCGGCCGGCTATTGGCGAAAAACCTCCGCCTTTCTTTCAGCCCCGCGTTTTCATCTTCTGTCTTGTCCATTTGACCGGCCGTATCGTTTACCCACAGAGCCGAAGATTGGTGTGTTTCTTTGGCTGTAGAATCATAATTTAACAAAGTCTCTATATAGGCTCGGTAAGGATAGGTGTTACCATTTCCCGAGACGAGTTTTTGATTAAAATACACATCCACTTGACTGAAGAGCGAATGTAGAAAATAGTTGACCAGGCCGACTTTATCACAGGCACCGTCCAACACAGTATCGTCTTCTTTCATAATCCTCACTTTTACGGCGATCAACGTTTGAGACAAGTCCACATATTCGTCACCGTGGCCGGGCACAACAAATTCGATGGGTGAATCATCAGTAAGCGAGGACAAAGGTTTGTATTGGGCCCATTGCCCTCCGTCGATTGTGATCTGTGTAGACGGTAGTGAAAACAAGTCCAGTTCGGTTTTAGAACAGCCGGCCGAGAGGTTATGCACATACGCCATTATGAAAAAATGTCGGCAGGATATTTCCTCCGTTTAACTTTCTTCTTCTTCTTCGGTGTCTCTTTAGGTTTCTTGCGAATCTGTTTCTTCTTCGGTTTCAGTGTTGTTTTCTTCTTCTTGACTAAAGTTTTGCTCTTGGGCGATGATTCGGGACAGGTGTTCACTCTACGAGGTTTTGACGATGACTGAGACTCTGGCTTTGATGCACAGCCTAATAAAGGCATTGGGGTGTGCTCTGCAGCGGCAAACATTCCGCCGATACCCACCATGTTCACGCGATGGTGTCTCAAACCAGACTGACAGTACTATCCACATTCAGCTAGTTATATTCAACAGGGCCGAAGCGGGAATCCACGAGTTGAACTTTGCAGGGTAGCCCTTCCATTTGACGAGGAGTTTCTTTGCCTATCCAGAACCTTTCATGTCCAGCACAGCTTCGACTTTGTAAACCTTGTCTTTTGGAACCATCACTTTTTGAAGTTCACTTTCATAAAATATTCCATCGATTGATTCCCCCGCCAAGTCTTGCACTTCATATACAGGAATCGGATGGCTAATCACACGTACGACTTTGAATATTTCTTCAGTCCAGTTATGTTCGTATCCTTTTGCAAAATGTTTTTTCTCTTTGGCCAAACGCACAGTGTCGCCGATTTTCAGTTTCGGAGCAATGAACGACTCTCTTTTGAATAAAGTTGTTTCCATACTTGTAGAACATTTTTCTCATTGACATCTGCAGGTACAATTTTGATAGTAGAATGCTTTGTATTATTGTAGGCTCGAACCAAATCTTGGATAACATCCACATAGCGGAATGAATTTTTGTAAGTAAAATAACGCCACAATCTTGTTTTTATTGTCCTTATAAACCTTTCCACTATTGCTACTTTAGTATCGGGATTACGATTCGTGTAAAAGTTTATTCCTCGCTGCTTGAAAAACTTGGCAGAAGCCACAGACACGAATTCTCTTCCTTTGTCACACTGGATATTTTGAGGCTTGCGTCCATCAGATTTGAAAATTGAATCGAAAGCTTCATTTACCTCCTGAGCAGTCTTATTTTTCAGCGGTCTCACCCAAGAGTATTTCGAGAAGCAGTCCACAACCACCAATAGGTACTTGTAATTATCGTTGTATTTCGAAATATTTTTTAATATGGCCAGATCCGCCTGCCACAAATCGTCGATACTGTTCACGATATACTTATTTCTTGCAAAGTGTTTTCTTTTTTGTCTGTGCAGAGTGAAGGGGTCCTGGGTGAGTAGCCAATCTTTGGTTTTTTTCGGTTTGACTTTATTCTTGGTTTTTGTAATTAGCTGGTTGCTACCGGCGTAACAAGCGGCGCTCACTGGATCGTAGTAGAATTTTTTCAAAGTCTTCTTCATGGTTAACTGGGTGTAAAACGTGTCCAGGCATGATTCACGAGTCTTCTACGCCTTTCGGGAAGTTGTGGCATGATCGTCCGGCTCCTTCTGGCGCTTAGCGTCGGGAAAGTAGGTCTAGGTGTAGAGGGTTGCTGCGGTGGCTGGCGACGTTGAGGATTTCCGATGAATTCTTGCGGAACGTTGATCTGCCGCAGAGCTTCCACGAACTAGGCACAGCCCACAGGACCGACCGAAGTCTTTTTACATTTCACCACGTCACAAACCAAGTCGACAATGTTAGAGTTGGGGATCGGCGCCCCATTTATACTAACAGTGCCCTGCCTGTCCCACGATATGAGTTCGTTGTCACAGAGACGGTCGAGAAGCAATTCAGCTTTCGTTTTAAACGCCTTGGGTATCGAGCATAAAATCTCATCTCTGAAATTCCGGGCATTAATACTTCCGCTGGATGCGGTGATGATAGGTATTTCCACGGGTTTGCGCATTTCATCGTGAAAATGTTGTCTTTGTTGTAACATCTGTTGATACTGCGCCCATTTAGTCCTATATTTCAGGTCTGAAGAGTGCAGTACTTTATTCATATCCTCTTCCAAAACGTTTAGCGTTTCATTTTTCGGTGTAGCGTTGAGCCGTTGTAGAGCCTCCGGTGAAATCAAAACCATCTTCTTTGCATGATTCATCCTTGAAGTAGTCGAGAGCCGTGGCGATGACAAGGGGAACCAGTGTTTCTCCTTGTTTTACTAACAAACTTCTCTTATACTTCCAAGAACCTTTAGAAGACGCAATTGAACGGATAGCTTGCTTGAATCTTCCGAGTTTGCGTCTCACTTCAGGAGATAGAGGTATATTGGAGTTTAAAATGTTCAGAAAACACTCACAAATAGCCGTCACCAAACTTTTGTCAGCTACTCGCAGCAAAGTAAGACGAGGACTAGGTTTCAACTTGACAATAGCTTGCAGGAGCTGGAGATTGATCGGCACTGTTCGAGACATTCCACGCAAATGAAATAGAAAACCAAACAGCGCCCTATTTATTCAAACAGTTTGGCTGGAGGAGTTTGAAACTAGCGGGCCTAACATTAGGAGGCTAGGCTAGAATAGCACAATAGGATAAGGTGGGATACTGGGGAATTCCAGGGGTCAAAGTTCGCGTTAGGTTGGTAGACGTAGGAAAAGGAAATAAAACACCTAGGAATGTTACATACCCTTATTTATTGATAAACGCAGAGATTAACATTATACTGGGTGTTTTTTTTTAAACGCAACCCATTTTTGAGATTGAATAATTCACATTTAAATAAGAAATAAGTATTGTTTTATGGTTCTTTACGTTTTATACACTCTATTATTTAAATTTGATCACATATAGTTCACCTTAAATGCTCAAAAAATCTGCCAGTGGCATTTGTATGAAGTTATGCTCTCTCTATCAAATTCCCGAACACGTGTTGCTAGGTACCTCTTTGCATTACATTAGTTTTGTTTATTTTGAGGTACTGAATATGCTGTGACTTGTTTTTAGGCCTTAATTTGTATGTATCCCCAAGGAACATAATAATATAGTGGGGTCAAATCCAGCAGGATGGGATGAAATTCCTATCAAGCTCATTAAAAAAACTGGTAATTTAATTGCCGGACCGTTGAGCTTGATTATAAATCAATCTTTGCAGGATGGAGTATTTCCAAATCTACTTAAATTCGCTGAAATAAAACCACTTTTTAAAAAGGGCAGCAAATCGAATTCGGATAACTATCGTCCAATATCAATTTTACCAGGTTTCTCAAAAATCATTGAAAAAATTTTAACTGAGGAAATATTAGATTATTTTGAAGACAACAATTTGTTTGTATCAAATCAGTATGGGTTTAGATCTGGGCGTAACACGATTCAAGCTTTATCGAACTTTTTGTGGGAAGCAGGCCGTGGCTTGGACAAATCACAGAATGTTGCAGGAATGTTCTGGGATCTGTCTAAGGCTTTTGATTGTGTGGAGCATGACATTTTGTTTTCAAAACTTGAATATTACAATTTTTCTCAAAACGCTTTAAAAATGATTAAATTTAATGAGTCGATTTCATCGAACAGTAATTTTTAAAGAAAATAACTTTCATTATTCTTCCTGGAAAATAAACTCCTTCGGTGTGCCCCAAGGTTCCATATTGGACCCTTATTATTTCTAATCTACATAAATGATCTCCCTTTCAATATAAATTCAAATCTAAGTCTTTACGCAGATGATACCACAGCATTGCTAAAAGCCAATAACCCAAACAGTCTACAAATTACTTTGGATAACACTCTTAAGGAATTGAATAATTGGTTCTCAGCTAATGGTCTGAAATTAAACTGCTCAAAAACACACATAATTCATTTTAAAACTACCCATGACAAGGAAAACATAGAGCTAAAACTAAATTTTGACGGAGAAATTATTAATCAAGTTCAGTCAACTAAATTTTTAGGTGTTCAATTAGAAAGCAATTTAAAATGGGATGAATATATTAACATTCTATCTAAAAGGCTAAGTACAGTTTGTTTTCAGATGTTAGTCTTATAGAATATCACAGATCTAAAAACTAAGATTATCATTTATCATGCTCTATTTGCTTCACAAATGCAATATGGGATCGAATTCTGGGGTAGTTCTACATATGCTGAATTAATTTTTAAAATTCAAAAAGGAATCCTTAAAATTATGACTTTTACCAGTTTTAGGGGCTCCTGTAAAAATATTTTTAAAGAATTAGGTTTACTAACGTTACCTTCAATGTTCATTTTGCGTAGCTTAATGTTTATAAAGAAAAATCTTAATTCTTTTATGAATGACAACCATCAACACAGTTACCTGACGAGGTATCGTGAAAATTTTCAACTGCCCAGGGCCGGCTCAAGAGTTTTAAGTGCCCTAGGCGAAGGTATCGTTTGGTGCCCCCCCTTCCTCCCCTCCACTTGCCAACAGTTCAGTAAAAGGGTACATTAGTATCGAGGCTAGAGAAAATACCCCTGTTGCAGCATGCCTGCATACTCAGCGAATTTCAAATGCAAAACAACATATTTCAATCCATCATAGCGAGATTTGACATGTTTTGGTAAGCTCCATAAGAATAACATGGGAAAAGAGTATGCAGGTTTGCTGCTACAGTTATATTAAAACTGGGTGGTTTTAATTCAATACTTAGTAGATCTGAACTAGAAGAACCTATTTACCAAGTTTTATCAAGATATGTTGAGAATAACCGAGATATAGAATTTTATTTATTTCCCATAAGGTTAACATTGGGACAACGTACTGTGTTTACCACTTTCAATATCTCGGTAACCAATGGACATAGAGCAGTGATTCAAAATACCAAATTGTTTGTTTTTTTGAGCTGAATTCAATGGTGCCATCAAAAATGCGATAAATTTTATTTTTCTATATGGAAAACTCAAAAAAACCCATTTTTGGGGGATTTATCCCCCTTTACCCCCCCTTCCAGTAGTCCGATCGGGCTGGTTTACGAACTCGTCCGAGGGATTACCACTTTACATGTCTGTACCAAATTTTATTAAGATCGGACCATTTTTACGGCCGCTATCGTGCTCACAGACACATATATATATATATATATTTAATTTTGAACCAATGGTGTTTTTTGCTTCTGGTGGCCCCAAAACAAAAAGTTATCATGGTCTCAGGCTTAGGTCTTACCATGAGACCTACGGTAATAGCTTCTTCCCTATAGGGGAAATTCGCTAAAACTTACATACCGTAGTAAAAATCCAATTACTAAAACTTTTAGGTTTTAATGCTTTTATTCAAATTTTAGTTAATCACTTAACAATTATTTTTAATTTTTTTTTTGTAGACTCACCGTCATAAGCCTTGATAGCCATTTCACAATTATATATATATATATATATATATATATATATACATATACATATATATATATATATACATATATATATATATATATACATATATATATATATATATATATATATAATTATTTTTACTTCTTTGTGTGGTTTATTTTTTATAAGTACTTGTGTAAAACGAAACGAGAAGAGACTTTTAGTATCGTGGATGAAATACAATTTTTTCGCCTAATAATTCTTTGTCATGTTTCTCAGGATATATTGACTTATTATTATTATAATTTCTATTAAGTTCAAATAAAGTTACAAAACGATTTGTCCTATTATGAGATTTGAAGTATTTGTTAGTTGATATATTTTAAGATGACTTTTTTTACTTAATTATTTATTGATTTATACATAATTTTTGGGAACAAATTGTTTGATTTGATCAGTATCTACTACCACGTTAAAACCGCAGATGCAGATGGAATAAAGGTGTGAGTTGCTTGGGGTCATTGGATTCGAGGGTCTTATCAGTGCATATCCCCCTATCAATTTTACTTACTTTAAAGATAAAACACTAAACAGCCAAGAATAGACTTTTTTCAATACACTATGTAGGTAATGAAACAGTTCAGTAAGGTTCAAGATAATAGTTTTTGAAAGTTGTCAGTTTTTTTTTGTTCTCAAAGTTTCTTTCTTGTTTGAAGTAAATATTTATTGTCATGAAAGGAAAGTGATTCCGTGTAATTCTGATATCCCCAACCAAACACTTGAAACTGGAAATTTTTTTTCAGGGTTTAAACCAGTGATTAATGAAAAACCTCTCTGTCTTAAGCAATCCAATTTATTGAAATGTGAACAATAAATTCCCCTTATTTATTAAGGGGCATCATCAGGGCTGTTTTTTTTTCACTAATTAGATAGCAATTCCTGGTAGCCAACAACAACAATATTTAAACCAGTGAGTTTGAAAACATATCATAATTTAGATACACTGTCAGTGTCATCATACGTGTATACTCTTATGTGTAATATATGGGGGTGTGCGAGTATTGATTTTTGAAGTCGAGTCGAGTTAAAAAAAATACCTTTTTAGACGAGTTTAAATACGATTTTAGAGTTTTTTCGAGTCGAGTATTTTTAATAGTACAAATTAATAGTTATCATGCTTATTATTGATGACATAATATGCAATATTTCTTATTTACTAAACTGGGTTGTTTCCTAAGCATTAAAAGCAAACCTGTTTTCAAATGAAAATAAACGAGAATTCAAGCCATCTTTAACATAACTTTATATCATTACTCAATATTTTATTAAACTTTCAGCCTTAGGAGGTAAAAGCCAAGCTACATTTGCGCTTGTTGCTTTAAAAAAGGGGTTTTTGTAACATATTGTTATAGATTTAAAAATTTAAGTTAAACCGGTCTCATTGAGCAAAAGTAAGAAAATATATCTAATTAGTGGCTTGAAGGGGCTAAAAGCCCCTGATGAGGGAAAATTCAAACAATTCTTATTTATTATAGTACAAAATACCTTCATAGCAAACTGAATCTACCTTATATTGATATCTAGCCAACCACAAGGTTTTCAATTAAGTATCAGCATCACATGTTTAATGTTAACTAAGCAGACGTTTTTAGATTCCAATGCTTTTTAAATGGCAGCTATTTTACGTTATTTCTCGTTTTCTCGTGAATTTCAAGCAATTTCATTGTTTTTCCCGCCATCACGAAATAGAGACTTTTAATTTGAGCCCTCTCTCTTCTTCCTACGACTTGCCAGACACCAAAAATGTTGACGCAAAGAATCGCCTTATAAAATTAAATATATGATTATAGAAAGGAAAAAGACAAGACTAAATTTATTAATATTAATAACTCAAGAACCACTTTAATTCAAGAAAAATAACATAAGTTTTATGGTGGCTGGTCATGAGTGATGTTGACTGTGTGAAAAACGACCGTGAAATGCGATCGCACGTACCAATTCCGGGTAAACGGCGGGAGTAACTACTCGACTCGAACTTATTTTTCAAAACTTCGAGTCGAGTCGAGTTGTGTAAACTCGGCTCGAAAAAAGCTCGATAATCGAGTACTCGCACACCCCTAGTGATATATGACTTTTTATGCTTGATTGTACAATTATCTAAAAAAAACGCTCTAAATATATCCTTTAAATTTTGAAAATGCTGTAACTTAACTTATTTCTGACTAAAAACGTGATTTGTGCAAGTCACATGGATAGAAAAAATTCTAATGACGTGAAAGGAATTTGAGAGTAAAAACTAAATATTTAACACTGGACCTCATGAGTTTCCATGTTTTTAACAAAATAAAAACGAAAAAGTCAAAAGTAATGTTATTATTAATTGTCCATTTCCAGCTCCTACGTTTTTACTGTACTTCATTAAGTTGGAGACTGCACATCAAGTGTTCAATAGACTCGATACCATTTGAGAAATTGTGCTCATAAAATAAGGCTTCATAGAATTGAGATGCATTTGGTTTTTTTAAAAACAAAATTAAATAATATTTTTCTGAGTGTAGGTAAGCTTAAGAGATATAAATAATATATGATTTTACTGTTTATCAAATTAAAATAATATAATTAATATACAACTCAAACAATTAAAAACCTTTTAGGCAAGTAATTAAGAACAATCATTTACAAAACAAAACCACATTACTTGCCAGCATTGGGAAAATGGTGGACTACAGTTGACCAGTCTTGAAATTTGGCTGTCAGGATAATAAGAAACCTGAAATTCTGTGTAACGGCGAGGGCGCCTAGAGAGCAGAGAATGTTGCGGTATTGGTATATAATCATAAGTTTGGAAGGGTAGGATTTTCCACTATTGGAGATAAGTTTATAGTTCGAAAGTGTTATAAAAGTAACAAGCAGAGCATATTCCCGTGAGCTATTCCTAAATTATAAACATTAATAAAATGAAAATATAAATTGAAGTTTGGCTACTGTCATGATTTTACTTTCCAAAGTAAGTTTTTTATTTGTGCCTTCCTTTTATAAAAAAAACGGGGCCGCTCAGCTCCCCCTTTGGCGCCCTAGGCGGTCGCCTAGTTTGCCTATATGGTAGAGCCGGCCCTGCAACTGCCCATACACAGACTGTCCTCTTTAGAGAAACAGCCTCAGTATCATAGTAAAAAACTGTTCAATAAACTGCCTCAAAATTTAAAGTCCATCAAAAACATTGAAAGATTCAAGTCTGAAGTTTCAAAATTTCTGATTAATAAAGTCTATTACAATGTAAATACCTTTTTAAATGAATCCTTTTAAAAGTTGTATTTTTTTAGTTTAAGTTTGTTTATAAGTTATTATATGTATGACAATTTCACCTGTTTCTCCAGCTCTGCTGAATTAATGTAATCGTTATGTGAAAATAAATGATTGATTGATTGATTGATTGATTGATAAAAAGAGGTAATTTATTATAAAACTGGAGACCCATATTATAAAATGTACTTTTTTCATATGCTGGTGGTTCTATGCACAGGGTTTTGTAATACAAAACTGCTTGGTCTATAATCAAACAACAGTTGGTTTTCAATACTTTAAACTTAAGAAGATGCTTCTTTACAGGCAATAAAAAGCTAAATATATACATTTAGGGTAATGGTAAAACATTTATTTGTTTAAACTTATTTTGACAATAATATGTTCATAGACGGACTTTTTCAATTATTCTTATAATTTGTTTTTGATTAAGAGATATTCTTTTACTGTTTGTACAGTTTCCCCAGAACTCTGTAACATAGCTAAGCCATATGCAAAGTAGACCATTTTAAAGTTTTCATATATATATATTATATATATATATATATATATATATATATATATATATATTATTTTTTTCATACCTTATTTGTGAATTGGGTGTACTAATTAAACTATATTTTTGAAGATCTGGGAAAATAGCCTTAATCAATGCATGTTCATAATATAAGAGAGAAGTAGGGGGGCATAATTATCAAGCTACATTTTTGAAGATCTGGAATTTCCCTTAATTAATGCCATATTTATAATGTGAGAGAGAAATAAACTGATTTATTGTTTATAAGATTGTAAGATAACATAAGGGAAGCAATCCCAACCGGCAGATTTAGAATCTTATAAATATTTGATGATGTACTTTTTTGATTAACTCACATATATTTATTTTGTTTATGAGATGTTCATTTACTTTATTTAGAAAATGTTTGATTTAATCTAAATTTATTTTTCACAGTATATTTCCTGATACTGTTCATGCAGCACAGATGTGATTGGAAAATTACAATTTCATTGGTTTCGGAGCTCTCTGATGTGATAACAAAGGAAAATCTTTGTCAGAAATATTTATTTACACCTATACTAACTGATTATTATTTATGAGAGTTAATTATGAAACATCTGTTCTCTCAGGACACATGCAGTTAGTTGATAATAAAACTTAGAGTTAAGAATAAATCAAGTTTAACATAGTTTATTATTGTATTTCCAATTTTTTCATATTTAAAGGTTCTTTTAGGTCGTGGAAAGGGAGAAAATCCTATTTTAGTTTCAAAACTTACCATTGAGACTGTAAACAACAACAGAAACAACACCTAATATATGTTTACTAAGGCATATATATTTTTTTTTATTGTCCTCCCTTCACATCCCAGGACGCTAGACCTAGCCCGGAACCGTTTTACACGTTACTTCAGGCTAGGTCTAGTGGGTCACGGCATTATCACATAGCAAAAATGCCATTGGTGATTGGCGGGATTTGAACCCGGGCCTCCGAGATCGAAAGCCCGCACAATAACCACTATGCCAGGCCGCTCCCCGCTAAGGCATATTAAAAATAAGATTGTTTCAATTTATGACCTATATATAATAACAGAAAATGATTTCCTTTTAGCCTGCAAGATATTGTCTAAAGGAGCTCAAGACATTTAAGAAAGACTTAGCTCTCCTAGATATCCTAAAATTATGATTCTTTGATTACTTTTTTCAGTTTTCTTATGAATTTAAAGAATTCAATTTTAAGAACTTCTAGTGACAATCAAATGTTGACTCAGTCATGGTTGTTACATAATTTGTCACGGAATAATCAGAGTTCTAAATTCGGACAACAAGGTATTGTCTAAAAATAAGGACTGATTCACCTGTTTATATGAGCAATATCCTGAAACACGTCCAAGCCCTTAAGAACTGGTGACCAATTATTCGTCAGTTGCATAAATAGGTTGTATTACTCCAATAATAATTTCAAAATAGTACTTTTATTTCAATCTTACTGGTAAATGATCGAATCATCGTAAGAAGAGTTTTAACAAGAATATATGATCTAACGTTCACATTTATTTTAAACAACTATGAAAT
Organism: Flexamia atlantica; assembly: GCA_035578135.1. NCBI lineage: Eukaryota > Metazoa > Arthropoda > Insecta > Hemiptera > Cicadellidae > Flexamia > Flexamia atlantica. Next base: position 2,036,054 of record JAQJVK010000010.1, read on the forward strand.
AAAATTTTAATTTTAATGCAGGCAGTACACTTTCAACAAGATGTGGTGGGTAGAGTAAAGATAGTGCACTCAGCATTTCTTGTTGTCAGGCCCGGTGACAGGATTTTTGGGCCCCTATGCAACCTGAAAACCCAGGCCCCTACCCTGAAAACCCTTCTTTTTTTTCTAATCTCTTGTGGTTCCAGGACCCCATTTTTTACTCATCATTTGTGGATCCGAGCCCCTGTGCATTTGCCCTCCTGCCCCCCTCGTCGCCGGCCCAGCTTGTTGTACCTCTCTTTTAAGTGACCACAGCTGATGTCTCAGCGAGAGTGTACTGCCATCATAATGTATATCATACTTCAGATACCTCTTTACATTTCTAAGATGTCATTAATGATGATCATTCCAAATTTTACTCCCTCAAAGTCTCTTGTTCATATTTTTAAAACTTTTAAGAACAATGGATGGGACCCTCTATTTTGCTGACCAGCTGATCGACTGAGTAGAAAAACTTGACTGAAGGGGTAGGTTGACCTGCTGACTTATTTGAATTTTACACAAATAATATAATATAATCATTTTTATTCAATAGCCATGAAATTTTATCTATTATGGGGCTATCTATTTTGCTGTCTAGCTGACTGAGGAGGAAACACGTCTGACTGGGTACATACTTCCAGTTGACCGCCTTAAGTTCAAACAAGTTGTTATAAAGTTTGAACTTTATGTAGGGTGTTTTTTTAAACACAACCCAAAACTTGATTTTATCAATGAAGGATTATTCCCCCCAAGATCCCTAGATTCTACCCCACTATATTATTTTCTTTGAGGATACATAAAAAGTAAGGCCTACGAAATCAATTCACAGGATATTCAGCACCTCAAAACAATCATAACAAATTTAATAAAAGTAATTCAGAGAGGCACTTTGCAAAACGTGTTCAGAAATTTGTTGGAGATAGCACAGCTTTGTATAAATGACAATAGTGGATTGTTTGAACACATAATGTACTAAGCTAAATGTGGTCAAACTTAAATAATAGGTTGTATAAAATGGAAGGATTAACAAAACAATACTTGTTTCAGCTATGTGCATTATTCATTTTGAAAATGGGTTGCGTTAAAAAAAAACACATTGTAGTTTAATGCTACCACATATCCCACACAATAATTAAAAAAAAACTATCAACGTAAGTCAGGTCTAAGGGGTAGTTTGGAGAAAACACCCTTCCTGGCAGGGGAGAAAACTCGACTGACTAGGTACTTTCAGTTTACCTATCACTTCAAAATTTTTAATTTTTTACTATCAACCATTCCTCACAATAATAATAAATAACCAACCCCCTGAGTTCTATAAGGGGTAGTTTAGACAAAACTAGTGGTTGGCTAGGGAGATAACTCTACTGTTTTCTCTAATCTTTTTAGATCTGACTTAGGGGGATATCTGTTTTTTATTATTGAATGGGATAGTTGGTAGCATAAAACTACAAAATTTGAAGTCAGTTAATCAACCGGAAGTATCCAGTCAGTCGAATTTTCTCACTATATAGCGGGGCCATAGAAGACAGGGGCCGGCTCATCGTTTGATGTATCCGACACCGCCGCCGTCCGAGCTGCCCCCCTACTTCCCCTCTCTGTGACGTCACGGTGCGGACACTGTAGGGTGGTCCGCTGCTACGTTTTATCTCGCTCGTTTACACACCCTTATCTCTTCTACAACAATATTTTTTGGTAAAACCTTATATATTTGTAATCTACATAAATTGACAAATTTAATGGTGCAATACTCATCCGGGTATGACTAGCGAATAATTAAAAAAAATACAAACTTTAATAAGAATATTTTTTGTGACATGAAAAAGTTAGTCGACCAGTACTTTTTTTATCTTTTGGTCAGCCAAATTTCGTCTGCACGAAATTTGTAGGTAATGAAATGAACTTCAAATATTGTATTTAACTTTTTTCGCTATCTGGTCTAGTTTTTTCGTATCGGCAGCTTTAACAGAGCGGCAATGTTCAAAGTCGAATGCGCGGCGCGCCGTTTCACTGCTTAATCACAATTTGACGACTTAATATACACTGTTTTGGCTAATACGTATACCTCTGGTATCTTATTTATATAGGAATATATAGGAACAGGGAAGTGCATTTTTTGCCTAATAAATTCGTATGCCTTTTGGCTAAGTGCTCTTAATATTATTGCCCTAGAAATGTCATCTGCACTCCATTTTGTAATCTTCTTTTTGCTAGAGATCGCTTTAATTTGGTTTGGAGTAAGCAATGTTTTGGCGTTTTCAAAAAAAGTGTGACAGATGGTATTAGATTTACTTCTTTTTAATAATTCTTTTCTCTGCTTAGTAAGACAAGTTTTCAGTGTAACCTTACTTCGTAGGTGTCTCTTAAGTTTTTTAGCATTTGCATTGATTTTCTTTTTAGCTGACCGTAATTCAGATTTTAAAGTGTGCAGTTCACTTTCAAGGTTTAATATTTTATTTTTATAACCCATGCATTCTTTACATACCCCCCTTTTTCGGAACAGTTCGTAGGAATGTCTCCAGCTTCATCATCATTTATATTGTTTGACGTTGATTCTAAATTAATATCCAGTCTAGTTTTTTTGGGGCTTAAAATGTTTAAATGTTCTAAAGCTGCATTTCTCACTTCTCTTTTGGCATGCCTGTCATTTCTTTCGTCTACATTAGGTTTTTCCGCACTGACCTTGGGAGGTAAATTAACAGATGGCACAGCGTTCTTCTTCAAAATCTTCCTCTGCGACGGTAATCCAAGAAGTCTGTTCTTTAAATCATCTTCGTAGTCAGAAGGGGTGAAGTGATCACTACAGATTCTAGCAGTTTTCGGATTTACAGGATCCGCCCGCTTACACTTAAAACAACCCACGTTGCACGAATCGCGGATTCGTCGGAAATGAGTGGTAAGTAACACCAGTAGTTTTTTGAGAATAATTCTTACATACCGTGACAGAGCAAACACTCATTGTAGCCTACATGTATCTTCTTTATATTAATAGACAAGCATTTTCCCCATAAGGTTTTTGTGCTCCTTTTTTCTCAGCCTGTGTGCAACGTAGCAAAAATCTAAGAACACCGATAGAACTGTATTTTCCTGAAGATGTGCAGAATCCCATTGAAATTTATATTAGTCTTTTAGAAATGTAGAAAATTGAATTTAAATTTTCAAAAAAATTAACATTAGCCTTATGAGTTCCTGTTTTGGTGATATTATAACAACAAATGTAAACAAAGTTAGCATCATATGTAGCTGTTATCACATGCTATTTTTCGTAGAATAAAGATTTGATGTAGAAACATTAAGCCACAGCTAATTGGGGCATGGAGTGAAAATATAGAATTTGATCGAAATCAGGACTACTTAAGAGAAGATTAGGGATATCATACCCAAATGTGTTCCATTTTACATATATATGGAAAAATAAAGTTTACTTGCTTAAATAAGATTAAGAGATAAAAATTTCTGATAAAAAGGGAAGAAAAAGTACATTAAGTCAAGTTTCTACCATCCAATATACTAACTTACATGCAAGCGGCAGGGCCGGCGACGGTGGGGGGGCAAATGCACAGGGGCCTGGACTCACAGGGGGCCCGGATCCATGCGAGATTAGTAAAAATGGGGCCCAGAATCGAGATGAGTAAAAAAATGCAGGTTTCTCAATTGCACAGGGGCCCGAAAATCCTGTCACCGGGCTGGCAACCGGAGTATAAATGGACACATTATATTCAATTTTTTTTTATTGGTGGATAATGGGTAAAATATATTTTACATTTTAGTGATAATAATAGGAAGAGAGGGAAGGAGGGAAAAAGTTCCAAATGGTAGGAAAGAAGGGAGGAGAGATGGAAAGAAGGGAATTAAGGAGAAAAGGAGGGAAAAGTGGAAAGAAGGTCGGAAGTAGAGAGTGAGGAATTAATGGAGGGAGGGAGAGAACTGTGGTAAGGAGTGTACAGGATAAACTGATTTGATGACTGAAGTTTCACTTTCCTGTGATTCAATAATTATTCTTAAAAAAATAAACATTAAATCTTAATAAAATAGTCATTATCTTAATAAAATACTAATTAATAAAAACCATGCCATAAGCCAGAAATGAAGTGAAATAATTAGTCAAGGACTGAGTCTTTCTCTTTTGTTTTTGGGCCCCCAGTTTGGTTATATTATGTGTTTACATGGAAAATATGTGCTATATGAAATGTATTTAGAAACGCATTGGTTTATGCGGGGATTGTTTATAAAATTAGCTATCCCTATTTGTCACTTTGAAAATTGGTCGAATTTTCGACCACTGGCGATCTCTAGTATCAGTAAATTAAACACAAAACAGCGCAAAACTTTGGATGTACACACACCTTTACAGAAAAGTGAAGATGAATTTAAAGCACCACTTCCGTGGAATTGGAAAACTTCCCACGCTGATTTCGCGCCTTTCAGTGTTGCCACCCACCAGTGAATAATACCCTTAATTATACCTAATAAATCCTAGCTATTTCCATTGTTTGAGACACCTATGATTAAACACACTTCTCATGCAATTCTATACAGATCAGTGTTATTGGAAAAAATAAAGCAGATCTACATAAATACAAGATAGACAAAGTAAGTTATTAATTCTTAGGTCTTTTAGGCTCGACTGATATTATAATCATTTATATTTCTCTGATATATAAGACACAAAATGTATTTGTAATTGACAACAATTACACTTTTTTGTTATTATGTGGACAAGTTATCCTGAAGTATAGCGTTAACTTGCGAAACGACGAGCCGCGCACTCGAGTTTGAACTTTGCCGCACTATTAATCCTGTTTTTCTGAAAAAAACTAGACCAATTAGAAAAAAACGTTAAATACAAAGTTTGAAGTTCATTTGATTACCTACAACTTTCGTGCAGACGAAACATTCCTGACCTAAAAATAAAAAAAGTAGTAGCCGACTAACTTTTACGTGTCACAAAGATTAAAATACTTAAAGTTTTTTTTAATCATTTTCAAGTCTTACCTAACGGATTTTTACACCATTAGGTGCGTCAAAATATGCAGAATACAAATATATAATGTTCGACGAAAAAAATTGTATAAGAGTCCACGAGCGTGTAAACGAGCGAGATGTAACGAAACAGCGGGCCGTCCTGCCGCGGGGCCATAGTGTACGCAAGGTGACGTCATGGAGAGGGGAAGTAGGGGAGGTAGCGTGGACACTTCTCTCGCTCCCGTGAGCCAGCCTCTGTCTTCTATGGCCCCGCTATATAGTCAGTAGGATGTTTTCTATGATCTACCCATTACAGTTTATCTTAGGGGAATGCTTGTTTTTTATTATTGTGTTGGATAGTTGGTAGCATAAAATTACAAATGTTGCAGTCGGTCAGTCAACCGGAAGTAATAATAGATAACATTTGAAGGCTATTGAAGAAAATTTATCACATTATAATATTATGTGTGTATAATTCAGAATATTGATTTATTTGCTTGAAAACATAAATTCTGGAAGCGTATCACACAATAAATAATATAAATCAACAAGCGAAATTGAGTCAATTGTTCCCTTTTCTGTACGATTAACCCTTTAGCTAGACCTACTTCCAAAACAAACTGCCACCACATAGATTTTGAACTTGTTTTAATGAAAAGCATGTAGCTTATTTTTTGGCAAGGGCATGAGCAGATTTAGGTCATAATCTTTGGGGATGCCAGCTCACCTAACGTTTGAAGTATTGTATGCTCAAATTCAAACATTAAACTCATGTTTAAATGGCCCATTTTAAAGCCCTCTAATTATTATTAAATATCTAAAAAAAAATATCTATATCTAAAAAATAAAAAAATCTATTAAAATTAAAAATTAATTAAAAACATCTATTTAAATATCTAATTATTATTTATTCAACAACAACCCCCTTTGTTATTTATGCATTACGTCAGAGTTATGTTGAAAACATTTCCCCCTCTTTACTACTAAGAAAGCCACCAAATATCAGGAGGTGCCAGGCACCCCCTGGCACCCGCGGAAATCCGCCCATTGGCAAGGGTGTGTCTATAATCAATTTGCAAACAAGCTCTAAATATGTTATTGGTTCTCATGAAGAAACACAACAACTAAAGGTGAGTTCACGATGATTTGGCAGGTCATTCTCAGGGCCGCCGACAGACTTTTTGAGGCCCGGGGCAAAGTTTGGGTGTGAGGCCCCTCAGTAGAAAAAAAGCGTAGATAAGCTTTGTCTTTTAAACAGAAAACTATATATAAATCTCTAAAATCGTTGCTCATTTGTCTTTTAAATTTATAGAACCTGCAAAAAATGTGTTGTAAAAATGTGGAATATCTTAATTTGTTCAAAACCAAAAAATTACATCACAGTCATCACAGGCCTGTTGTAAACTTTTGATTTATAAATTTTAAAAAATCTGAACATTAGAAACAGTAAAAGCAGTTGCAATCCTTTTCAATAGGTCTAATGAAAAGTATATAACTTTAAATTAAAATCTCTAGGCTAGACTAAATAATGTTTGGTCCTGACAAGCCTGTACTTAAGGGTAAAAATAATAAAAATTTTTTTAGTTACTATACAAATTATTAACGGACTAGTAAACTACTTTTCGCAACACTACACTAGGAAGTAGCCGATTTCCGCTTCCGTTTCAGTGTGGGAAGTCGCCGTTTACAAAAGGGTACGGCAAATATCAGCTGTAGGGAGGTAACAAATCAGCTGGAGTGCGGTAAAGAGTTTGCATTGAGCATTTACCGCACGAGTGCGGTAAATGCTCAATGTTGCCAACTCAAGAAAAAAATAGTATATCACACAATTTACATACATAATACATAAACACAACATACACATTTTAACTATGACGACCATATCTCAATTGTAAATAAACTGGTTTTCCCAGGTTGCGAATACGTACAGTTAATAGCCATAAGTTAATAAAGAGCAGTATTATTTCATCAATTGTTGCTGTCTGTGTGACGATAAGACGTATTTCTAGAAACGCTTACTCGGTCGCTGAACAGCAGAGATAACGCTTTTTGTTATCTCCCCCGCACAGATAAATATAGTTTTGTTCATATTTTCTGTCTACAGTTTAAATAATATTTTTTAAATCTTTTAACTTTGACAGAAGTGTTGTTTTTTACTTACCCTGTATATTTGTTGATGGTAGTGTTGCGAAAACTATCGAACGCAACTCATCCGGGAAGGTGTTTACGTTGCTCGCATGAAATTCCCGCGCTCCGCAAGCGTCGTGCGTGAACTATCATGCTCGCACGTAAACACCTACTTCCCGCACTAGTTGCGTAATATACTATTACATCAGAATCATCTGTTTTCTGTGCCTTACTCTTGGCTAGAAAGTTACTCTTTGCCGATCACTGCACAGTAAATTTACCGTGCCGAGCACAGAACATTTACTGTGCACTAGGAAACAGAAATAACGTAGGTCAACAATCAAAACAATCAGTAAACCGATTTTTAATGCGTGTTTGTTGTTTACTTCAGAGGAATGTAGTGGCAGCACTGGTGGCAGTAGCAAAGGTTTTACTTACATCTACAATCCTTTAATATGTTCGGACGAACGCGTTTCAGCCTCAGGCCTTCTTCTGTATCAAATCCTGTTCACTAAACTAAACTAACACATCTTGGCTGCTTTGTTAGTGTACAGTACAGGACGCTGAAGATGGCCTGAGGCTGAAACGCGCTCGTCCAGACAAATAAAAGGATTGTAGACATAAGTAAGATACTTGCTATTTGCAAAACAATCTGTGCTAAAAATCACAAACTATGCAAATGTTTGTTTGTTCATTATAGGATAGGTTTGAAGAATTGGCAACATAAAAGTTTATGCAAGGAATACGTTATGATTAAAAAATATGATTTTTTAGGGACTTTTTTAGGGCTACCAGGGCCTTATAGTCTATTACTATTGGGTAAAAGCACAGATAAACGAATATAATGTATTCGTTTATCTGTTGTAAAAGCCTAAATCGAAGAAGTTGGTAATAGTGGGGTCAATAAGCTAAGATTTATACCGAAATATTTCACATCTGGCTACCACTTTGCCCTTTTGAATTTTGATAGTACATGGGTAGACAAGTCTAAAAAGCCCAAGACACAAATTTTTCTGACTCTGTAGTGGCGTTGATGACGTAATCAATATGACCGCCTAAATTTTATGACACGCTTTTACATTTCTCCCTATAACTCGAATTTGTATTTTCTTACACCCAATATTTTTAGTGATTCTTATTCAGGAGAAAATAAGCTTTCAAATGGTATATCATAAGTCATTGTTTAGATTCATAACACTAACCATATTTGTGATCGTAATGAAAGTTTTGTTTTATATTTTGTATTTTTTTAAACATTTTGCTAAATAACATGGAATCCATTGCACATAGCAGAAAAGGTGCAAAATACTTTTTTGTTCGTTAAAAGATTTCCTTTAAAACAATATGTATTATTTGAGTTTTATCTCAAACCGTTGCTAAACATTTGCTAAAACAATGTAGCAATACACAGCTACGCCGTTATTTTCACAACACAAAAAAAGTTAATTCACTGCATTTTACATACATTCTTTTTGATATTGACTCGGGATCAACGCCTATCATTGTTGGGTGGTTAATCCTTAGTTTTGACAGGATAACAATTTTCGGCCGCCATCTTGGAACCACCATATAGGATATCAAGTTAATTTTTTAAACGTAAAGATGGTGTTGTGGCATATCATTATGAACTAGATTTTTACGCTGATTACGATGCTCAAATCCGTTTTTGAAAATATGCTTCCGTTAAAAAGATATACTCAAATGAAAATTCATTCCTGTACATTTCTAATGGACTTTTAATATTTTCAATATTTTTTGGGATTAATTTCCTTATATCTCTCATTATAACTAAGACATGTAGTTCGTTTTCATTTCGAAATACTCAGTGAAATACCGGCTTTCATTTGAGATATTAATCATCAACATCGGATAAGTGAAAGATGAGCTGTAATGCTCAATGTAACTTAAAATCAATTTTTGGGAAATCTGTTTTTAGTCAAGTATATCTCCAATTCTAAATAAGGTATTTAGTTAATTTAGGTCTTAAATCACTCAATAAACCATCAGCTTTCAAGTGAGCGGACTGTCAATAAAATTAGACTAAAGTTCGAGTGACTTATGAGCTTTCACTCATTATAAATTCGTTTTATTTGCAAAAGTTTACATTTCAAAAAGAATTTATCTGGTTCCAAAAAAGACTCAAAAATCGTAGAGGTCTTAAATGACTCAGTAGGTCATTGGCTTTTATTTGAGTCTTAAGTTATTTTGAAGGATTGGGTTTCAGGTGAGTTTTGGTTCTAAAACCAACATAACTTTAAAATTTTCAGACATTTTCGTTTATATAAATACTGATATCTCTAGTTCTAGGACACGTCTGGGAACTCTGAATGCTTTTACAATACTCGGTAAAATATCAGCTTTCGTTTGAGACTGCGATAATTTAATACGGACAAGGTCGGGGTGAGTTATGATCCACTATTAAGAATAAAATTTAAAAATCATTAATCTTTTAGTCGTAATAAGCCTTAAAATCCGTTTAAAACTTAATCAATTTTACTTATCAATATTTCAAATAAAAGTTGACGTATCACTACCTATTTTAAGACGAAAATGAACTAAATACCTTATTTAGAACAGGAGATATAAATACTTGACTGAAAAAATGTATGAAAAATTTATTTTTAAGTTAGGCCTACATTGAGCCTTGTAGCTCATTTTACACTCGTCCGATGTTGGTGATTAATATCTCAAATGAAAGCCGGTATTTTACTGAGTCTTCCAAAATTAAAACGAACTACATGTCTTAGTTATAATGAGAGATGTAAGAGAATTAATCCCAAACAATATTGAAAATATGATAAGTCCATAAGAAATGTATAGGGATCAATTTTTATTTGAGTATATCTTTTTAATATAAACATATTTTGAAAAACGGATTTCAGCATCGTAATCAGCGTAAAAATCTAGTTCGTAATGATGTGTCACAACACCATCTTTACGTTTAAAAAATATTAAGTTGATATCCAATATGGTGGATCCAAGATGGCGGCCGAAAATTGTTATCCTGTAAAAACTAAGGATTAACCACTCAACAATGTTAGGCGTTGATCCCGAGTCAATATCAAAAAGAATGTATGTAAAAACGCTGTGAATTAACTTTTTTTGTGTCGTGAAAATAACGACGTAGCTGTGTATTGCTACATTGTTTTAAATGTTTAGCAACGGTTTGGGATAAAAATCAAATAATACATATTGCTTTAAAGGAAATCTTTTAACGAACAAAAAGAATTTTGCACCTTTTCTGCTATGTGCAATGGATTCCATGTTATTTAGCAAAATGTTTAAAAAAATACAATATATAAAACAAAACTTTCATTAAAATTACAAATATGGTTAGTGTTATGAATCTAAACAATGACTTATGATATACCATTTGAAAGCTCATTTTCTCCTGAATAAGAATCACTAAAAATATTGGGTAGTAAGAAAATACAAATTCGAGTTATAGGGAGAAATGTAAAAGCGTGTCATAAAATGTAGGCGGCCATATTGATTACGTCATCAACGCCGCTACAGAGTCAGAAAAGTTTGTGTCTTGGGCTTTTTAGACTTGTCTACCCATGTACTATCAAAATCCAAAAGTGCGAAGTGGTACCCAGATGTGAAGTTTTTTTCAGCTTATTCACCCCACTATAATAAGTACTCTCTGATTGGCCAAAATACGTTATTGTGCCAGCTGGAGGCTACAGACGAGCTGCATTACAGTATTGATATCATCAGCTGCCGGTCAGCTGATGATATCATGATTTGCTTAAAAGTTTTGAATGAGGAAAAGTGTGTTTCTTAGGACCTTTGTTTGTGCGTAGCTAAACTTAAACTCAGAAACAAAGCTGAAGTTACTCACCACTGCAATACAAGACATACGACTTTCGCCTTTAGTCGTAAATGTTATTACTTTGTGGTTTTGTAAAAATAATACCGTTTAGTTACAGTTTACAGTCCTTTACTTTGGTCTATTGTAGGCTTGTACTTGTCGAAAAAGGTTTGTGAGGAACCTTTTTGAACAGATAATTGGTACAAGGGCATAGCTTGAATAGGATTTAGTCAAAGTGAGGTCTGATGCAGGCCTACCCTTGGGAGGCCCCAGACAAGACGTGAAAATCCGAAATGAAACTGTACAAAAATAGGACAAATTTTTGGTTAGGACATTTTAATTGATACACGTTTTTAAGAGTAAGTTTTTTTTAAGTACCTTCTAATATTCCATTTCATTCTGGTCTTCTTAGTTTAAATATTCTAATATTTATATTCCACAAAAATATATTCAGCTCAAAATGTGGTCCCCTTCCTTTTTGTGGCCCGGGGCAATCTGCCCCCTTTGCCCCCCCCCTCTCGGCGGCCCTGGTCATTCTTCTGGCAAATCACCAAGCGTTGCTACCAACAGCACTTTCATCTTCCCTCTATTGTGTTATACATTTCAACGGATGTTTTATGACATTCAGTCCATCTCCTTTATGTTTACATCCTTGTTCTTCAACTCTATCCCACAATGAAGATCTGAGGTTGGATGACAATAGGGTATAAAAAACTAAACTTAAAATTACTTTTTATTTTATTTTTATTTTAAAAAGAATGCCCAATAATGTTTTGAAGCAAGCAGAGATTGTGTACAGCAATTAATTTGAATAGTTGTTCTGTTTTACTATTCTTGACTGACATGTTAAACAACATTAGTATTTTTTACCACGCTCGAATAAACAGTGATCTGATTTTTTTATGTCTGGTTTAACTGGACATATGAATTCCACAAAGATCAAAATTGGAGCCTTTGATAATTAAAAAACCAAACATTAGAGTCATTTAAGTGGTTCTTTTTTTTTGTTACCTCTTTACGCCAAAAATATGGGTTTTAAAGCATAAACTCTTTAACAAAATGTGAATGATCGTAATGGCAATGGTGAATGGCAATACAGTAGATTCCCTCTTGTCGGACCTCTCATGACCTGTCCGAATAATGATTTTTCCAGTTAAACCGACATTTCCTAAAATTATTTATTAAATCCAAACATTCAGAATTATATAGTTTACAATTGTTTGTCTATTATATATCTCCCACAGGAATCCTCAACATCGGTCTTTGATCACTCAAAAACTAACTCATTTGACCTAAATTGAAGAGTTTAATATTTAGACACGTTATAAATGGTCTCAAATAATTTCCCACAAGAAATATTCACACAGTACCTTCCATTTCCTGCTGATCACATGCAGTTAAACCGATGTTTTAATGATAAATTTTCCAGTTAAAAAGACTAGTCGGGTTAAACCGATGTCCGGTTAAAAGGTGTCCAGATAATAGGGAGTCTACCGGATATTATTTTTTTACATTTCCAAATTATAATGGTTTGTTTATTGATTGACTGAAAATTGTTGCTGCACCACTGACAGGGAGCAATGCAAGAGACTACTTGACAGGTTCTCAAGATAAAAGGTGAACACTTCCAGAGGTTGTCATTTTCATATTGTATGTTTTACGTTCAGAAACTAGTACTTAGTTGCAAGAGAAAATAAATTTCATAAATGCCCCAAAATTGTTTTAAGGAGAAATTTTTATTTACAATAGCATGGTATTTAAAACTATTATTCAGAATCCAGTGTCATGAATGTTTTCAAGGAATTAAGAAAGTTAAAGCCTTCATCTACCTCATGAAAAAAAATTGGATATTTGTACTACTGCAGTATCCTTATTTGGTCTCTCATTTTCAGTCAATTAAAATGTATGGTGATAAAAAAGATAATCAGTTGTAAAATATTATAATAAAAACACTGTATGTGTATAAAATTAATGAAATGAATTCATTGATAATACATTAGAATTAGTTGAAAATTGACTCCCATATTTCACTTAAAACTTATTGTAACAAACATCACAATCTGGTTAATATGTTTCGTTTTCCTAGAAAAATCTATACCATTGAAGACCACTGCAACATAATTTGATAGTTTAATCTTACACCCCATTCAAAGGACACATTATAAGATAGCATTGACTCAATCAGAGGAAATATTTTTCTTATTTTCGAACATGTTAGATAAAGGCTGACTTTGTCCTACACAAAAACCAGTCTTTTTTTAAAACTAAGATTCAAAATTATTTTACTTGATGCTTTGTTACAGCATGGACTGGGGATTGGAGACAACTCAGGAAAGCAAATCGATAAACTCAGTTTTTTTTCAGTATACAGAATAGTATTAGCCACATCGATGTGATGGGAATGTCTTGTTACAGTACAGATTGGTGGGTAGCTGTGTTAATGATATGGGAATGGTTTGTTACAGTACAGACTGGTGGTAGCTGTGTAGATGTGATGGGAATGTTCAGTGTTACAGTACAGACAGGTGGTAGCTGTGTACATGTGATGGGAATGGTTTGTTACAGTACAGACTGGTGGTAGCTGTGTAGATGTGGTGGGAATGGTTTGTTACAGTACAAAATGGTGGTATCTGTGCCGATGTGAAGGGAATGTATTTTGTTACAGTACAGACTGGTGGTAGCTGTGTCGATGTGATGGGAATGTTTGTGTTACAGTACAGACTGTGGTAGCTCTGTAGCAGGGGCGCACCGACGGGGGGGGGACGAACAGGACCGGTCCCCCCCCAGGAGCCTAAGGTTTTTTATCGAATTTATTGGCAAAAAGATTTCCATATTAATATACAATTGACTTTAAATAACTGTAAAGTTCGAAACGCATAAAAAGAATAGTCCATAAAACCAATCAAAAAAGAGCATAGTAAACTAAAGAATTAAAGCAGCTACATAGACTGAGACTAGACGCTCAGTGCGGATGGGGTTCGACATAGAAACCCGTGGATAGTCTGTTTTGTTAACTTTGTGAAAAATAAATATCCTACTTATTTTGTTATATAAAGTGTTACTTTTGGGGAAATACAAATTTCTAAAATCTGACTAACCTGAATTAGATCAGGTTTCTGGAGTTTCAAAGTACGTTTTTATGCCCCTACATTGCCTGAAAACGCGAGTTTAAAGATCTAATTTTTAAAAATCTCCCGGGGGAGGGCCCCCGGACCTCCCTCCTGCTGGGGGTATTCCATACCCCCCAGACCCCCCGGTCGTTCTGGTCCCCCCCCCAAGGATGATTCCTGGGTGCGCCACTGCTCTGTAGATGTGATGGGAATGTTTTGTGTTGTAGTAGAGATTGGTGGTAGCTGTGTAGATGTGATGGGAATGTTTTGTGTTGCAGTAGAGACTGGTGGTAGCTGTATCGATGTGATAGGAATGTTTTGTGTTGCAGATGTTGTGTTTTGGTAGCTGGTGGTACCTGTGTAGATGTGATGGGAATGGTCTGTTACAGTACAGTCTGGTGGTAGCTGTGTAGATGTGATGGCAATGTTTTGTGTTACAGTGCAGACTGGTGGTAGCTGTGTCAATAGGATGGGAATGGTTTGTTACAATACAGTCTGATGGTAGCTGTGTAGATTTGGTGGAAATGGTTTGTTACAGTACACAATGGTGGTATCTGTGTCGATGTGATGGGAATGTTTTTTGTTACAGTACAGACTGGTGGTATCTGTGTCGATGTGATGGGAATGTTTTGTGTTACATTACAGACTGTGGTAGCTCTGTAGATGTGATGGGAATGTTTTGTGTTACAATACAGACTGGTAGCAGCTGTGTCGATGCGATGGTAATGTTTTGTGTTGCAGTACAGACTGGTGGTAGCTGTGTCAATGTTACGGGAATGTTTTGTGGTACAGTACAGGCTGGTGGTAGCTGTGTAGATGTTATGGGAATGTTCTGTTGCAGTACAGACTGGTGGTAGCTGTGTCCATGTTTTTGAATGTTTTGTTGCAGTAAAGACTGGTGGTAGCTGTGTCGATGTGATAGGAATTTTTGTGTTGCAGATGTTGTGTTTTGGTAGCTGGTGGTATCTGTGTAGATGTGATGGGAATGGTTTGTCACAGTAAAGTCTGGTGGTAGCTGTGTAGATGTGATGGCAATGTTTTGTGTTACAGTGCAGACTGGTGGTAGCTGTGTCAATAGGATGGGAATGGTTTGTTACAATACAGTCTGATGGTAGCTGTGTAGATTTGGTGGGAATGGTTTGTTACAGTACACAATGGTGGTATCTGTGTCGATGTGATGGGAATGTTTTTTGTTACAGTACAGACTGGTGGTAGCTGTGTCGATGTGATGGGAATGTTTTGTGTTACATTACAGACTGTGGTAGCTCTGTAGATGTGATGGGAATGTTTTGTGTTGCAGTACAGACTGGTGGTAGCTGTGTCAATGTTACAGGAATTTTTTGTGGTACAGTACAGGCTGGTGGTAGCTGTGTAGATGTTATGGGAGTGTTTTGTTGCAGTACAGACTGGTGGTAGCTGTGTCCATGTGATGGGAATTTTTTGTTGCAGTACAGACTGGTGGTAGCTGTATTAATGAGATGAGAATGTTTTGTGTTGCAATACAGACTGGTGGTAGCTGTGTAGAAGTGGTGGGAATGGTTTGTTACAGTACAGACTGGTAGCAGCTGTGTCGATGTGATGGTAATGTTTTGTGTTACAGTACAGACTGGTGGTAGCTGTGTCAATGTTACAGGAATGTTTTGTGGTACAGTACAGGCTGGTGGTAGCTGTGTAGATGTTGTGGGAATGTTCTGTTGCAGTACAGACTGGTGGTAGCTGTGTCCATGTGATGGGAATTTTTTGTTGCAGTACAGACTGGTGGTAGCTGTATTGATGAGATGAGAATGTTTTGTTTAGCAGTACAGACTGGTGGTAGCTGTGTAGAAGTGGTGGGAATGGTTTGTTACAGTACAGACTGGTAGCAGCTGTGTCGATGCGATGGTAATATTTTGTGTTACAGTACAGGCTGGTGGTAGCTGTGTAGATGTTATGGGAATGTTCTGTTGCAGTACAGACTGGTGGTAGCTGTGTAGAAGTGGCGGGAATGGTTTGTTACAGTACAGACTGGTAGCAGTTGTGTCGATGTGATGGTAAGGTTTTGTGTCACAGTACAGACTGGTGGTGGCTGTGTCAATGTTACGGGAATGTTTTGTGTTACAGACAGACTGGTGGTAGCTGTGTCGATGTGACGGGAATGTTTTGTGTTGCAATACAGACTGGTGGTAGCTGTGTCGATGTGATAGGAATGTTTTGTAGCAGTACAGACTAGTGGTAGCTGTATCGATGTGATGGGAATGTTTTGTGTTACAGTACAGACTGGTAGCAGCTGTGTCGATGCGATGGTAATGTTTTGTGTTACAGTACAGACTGGTGGTGGCTGTGTATATGATATGGGAATGGTTTGTTACAGTACAGACTGGTGGTAGCTGTGTAAATGTGATGGGAATGTTCAGTGTTACAGTACAGACTGGTGGTAGCTGTGTACATGTGATGGAAATGGTTTGTTACAGTACAGTATAGTGGTAGCTGTGTACATTGATGGGAATGTTTTGTGTTACAGTACAGACTGGTGGCTAGGTGTGTAGATGTGATGGCAATGTTTTGTGTTAAAGTGCAGACTGGTGGTAGCTGTGTAGATGTGGTGGGAATGGTTTGTTACAGTACATACTAGTGGTAGCTTTGTAGATGTGGTGGGAATGGTTTGTTACAATACAAAATGGTGGTATCTGTGTAGATGTGAAGGGAATGTATTTTGTTACAGTACAGACTGGTGGTAGCTGAGTCGATGTGATGGGAATGTTTGTGTTACAGTACAGACTGTGGTAGCTCTGTAGATGTGATGGGAATGTTTTGTGTTGTAGTACAGACTGGTGGTAGCTGTGTAGATGTGATGGGAATGTTTTTTGTTGCAGATGTTGTGTTTTGGTAGCTGGTGGTACCTGTGTAGATGTGATGGGAATGGTTTGTTACAGTACAGTCTGGTGGTAGCTGTGTAGATGTGATGGCAATGTTTTGTGTTACAGTGCAGACTGGAGTTAGCTTTGTCAATAGGTTGGGAATGGTTTGTTACAGTACACAATGGTGGTATCTGTGTCGATGTGAAGGGAATGTATTTTGTTACAGTACAGACTGGTGGTAGCTGAGTCGATGTGATGGGAATGTTTGTGTTACAGTACAGACTGTGGTAGCTCTGTAGATGTGATGGGAATGTTTTGTGTTGTAGTACAGACTGGTGGTAGCTGTGTAGATGTGATGGGAATGTTTTGTGTTGCAGATGTTGTGTTTTGGTAGCTGGTGGTGCCTGTGTAGATGTGATGGTAATGTTTTGTGTTACAGTGCAGACTGGTGGTAGCTGTGTCAATAGGATGGGAATGGTTTGTTACAGTTCACAATGGTGGTATCTGTGTCGATGTGATGGGAATGTTTTTTGTTACAGTAAAGTCTGGTGGTAGCTGTGTAGATGTGATGGCAATGTTTTGTGTTACAGTGCAGACTGGTGGTAGCTGTGTCAATAGGATGGGAATGGTTTGTTACAATACAGTCTGATGGTAGCTGTGTAGATTTGGTGGGAATGGTTTGTTACAGTACACAATGGTGTTATCTGTGTCGATGTGATGGGAATGTTTTTTGTTACAGTACAGACTGGTGGTAGCTGTGTCGATGTGATGGGGATGTTTTGTGTTACATTACAGACTGTGGTAGCTCTGTAGATGTGATGGGAATGTTTTGTGTTACAATACAGACTGGTAGCAGCTGTGTCGATGCGATGGTAATGTTTTGTGTTGCAGTACAGACTGGTGGTAGCTGTGTCAATGTTACGGGAATGTTTTGTGGTACAGTACAGGCTGGTGGTAGCTGTGTAGATGTTATGGGAATGTTCTGTTGCAGTACAGACTGGTGGTAGCTGTGTCCATGTGATGGGAATGTTTTGTTGCAGCACAGACTGGTGGTAGCTGTGTAGATTTGGTGGGAATGGTTTGTTAAAGTACACAATGGTGGTATCTGTGTCGATGTGAAGGGAATGTATTTTGTTACAGTACAGACTGGTGGTAGGTGAGTCGATGTGATGGGAATGTTTGTGTTACAGTACAGACTGTGGTAGCTCTGTAGATGTGACGGTAATCTTTTGTGTTACAGTACAGACTGGTGGTAGCTGTGTCGATGTCATGGGAATGTTTTGTGTTGCAGTACAGACTGGTGGTAGCAGTGTCAATGTGATGGGAATGTTTTGTTGCAGTAGAGACTGGTGGTAGCTGTATCGATGTGATGGGAATGTTTTGTGTTCCAGTACAGACTGGTGGTAGCTGTGTCTATGTGATGGGAATGTTTTGTGTTGCAGCACAGACTGGTGGTAGCTGTGTCGATGTGATGGGAATGTTTTGTTGCAGTACAGACTGGTGGTATCTGTGTAGATGTGATGGGAATGGTTTGTTACAGTACAGACTGGTGGTAGCTGTGTTGATGTGGTGGGAATGGTTTGTTACAGTACAGACTGGTGGTAGCTGTGTCGATGTGATGGGAATGTTTGGTAGCTGTGTCGATGTGATGGGAATGTTTTGTGTTGCAGTACAGACTGGTGGTAGCTGTGTCGATGTGGTGGGAATGGTTTGTTACAGTACAGATTGGTGGTAGCTGTGTCGATGTGATGGGAATATTTTGTGTTACAGTACAGACTGGTAGCAGCTGTATAGATGTGATGGTAATGTTTTGTGTTACAGTACAGACTGGTGGTAGCTGTGTCGATGTGATGGGAATGTTTTGTTGCAGTACAGACTGGTGGTAGCTGTGTAGATGTGGTGGGAATGGTTTGTTACAGTACAGATTGGTGGTAGCTGTGTCGATGTGATGGGAATGTTTTGTGTTACAGTACAGACTGGTAGCAGCTGTGTAGATGCGATGGTAATGTTTTGTGTTACAGTACAGACTGGTGGT
Organism: Flexamia atlantica; assembly: GCA_035578135.1. NCBI lineage: Eukaryota > Metazoa > Arthropoda > Insecta > Hemiptera > Cicadellidae > Flexamia > Flexamia atlantica. The sequence continues at coordinate 2,054,960 of JAQJVK010000010.1, forward strand.
TTCTGTGTCAATGTTACGGGAATGTTTTGTGTTTCAGTACAGACTGGTGGTATCTGTGTAGATGTGATGGGAATGTTTTGTGTTGCAGTACAGACTGGTGGTAGCTGTGTCGATGTGATGGGAATTTTTTGTGTTGCAGTACAGACTGGTGGTAGCTGTGTCGATGTGATGGGAATGTTTTGTGTTGCAGTACAGTCTGGTGGTAGCTGTATAGATGTGGTGGGAACGTTTTTTGTTACAGTACAGACTGGTTGTAGCTTTGTCGATGTGATGGGAACGTTTTGAGTTGCAGTACAGATTGGTGGTAGCTGTGCCGATGTAATGGGAGGCAAGTGGAGCTCGCTGGAGAGGGAGCCTTCTCCCGATCCCTGGTGGCCAGCCCCTCGGCAGAACCCTGGCACATGCACTACAGACCAGGTCAGATGTGTAGGGGTGTTAAATTAAAATAACCTCATTGCTAGAAGCCTGGATACTCAGTTAATTTAAATCCTTGGCAACAAATTCCAAGTTTTTAATATGGGATTCTTTCTTATTCAAGCCAATATCCAGTAGATCTTAATTAGATGAATCTTTAACAAAGTTACATGGTGATAAAAATAAAGATATAGTGTTTTATTTGTTTCTCATAAGCATAACGATGAAAAGTTAGTATATACATGTTTGCTGCCACCGAAATGTAAAAAACATAGGGGATTTTGGCTGTTTGCCAGATCTTAGGCAGATAGCTAGTTTTATTCAGATATGTTGAGAAATAAGGGAGATATTGAATTGTATTAATTTCTCATAAGGTAAAGTTGTTTAATTTGTCTCTATAAAATACTTTAAAAAATCCTTTGCATTGCTTTAACAAAATAAACAATTAGTAGGAAAAAATTGGAAAACAAAAATTAAAAAAAAACTCATAATCCTATAATACTGAAACTTGTTGCTTCAATGTTGACAGGATGTGCAAGAAGAGGCAGCTGAAACCACACAAGTGAGTGAAACACCGCACGGTCGTGGGAGACAAGAAGAACTGGTGAAGTTCAAGGAAGAGTTGGCGCACAAGCGAGCTCTGCGCTACGAGGCTCTGGCGGCTCTGCAGAGCGAGCTTCAGGAGCTCCGTAGCAGAGCCGCGCAGTCAGATGAGCTTCGGCGGGAACTGGACGAGCTTCGGGAGGAAAACAAGAAACTGGCACAAGAAAAGGAGAAACTATCGGAGCAAATGGAGCACAAGGCTGCGCTTGAGAGGCAGATTCAAGCCTTGAAAGATGTCTCAGAAATCGGGAAAGAAATGCTACGAATTCGAGAGCTCCAGGTAAATAGAAATTTTACAGAGTTTTATTATCAATAACAAATTTACTTGCAGTGAAAATATTTTTTGATAAAAGATAATAACCTGTAATATTTTTCAACATTAGTTTTGATAAGGTTCGGTGAGAACTGATTTTAATTTAAAGTTAAAAAAAGCCAGGTAACATATTGTAAGTTAAAATTAACTAACTAGTAGCTTGACAATAAATTAATAGACTTCCCATTCTTATCACCCAGCTGTAGCTAGTTTTTGGTGAGGCAGAATTTAAAGGTGACATAGTTTGATTAATTACTAGCAGAGGGTGTTTTTGCCAATCCCTTATTTTACCTACTTACTTAAAAATTTTGAATTCTACATTTCATAAAATGATAAGTAATCGACTATTGTTTGTTTGCTATGTCACTAAATTACCTCCTCCTGATACCTGAATTAATTTGTGACATCAGTACACTATGTCGGTGATTCACTATAACTAGGAGCTATTTTAGTCCTGGCTCATTCAAAACCTGGTACATATTTTATAATGTGAATTGAATGTCTCCTTCAGATTCATAGTCAATGCTTGTAATTTGTAATGGCTGAAAAAAAGAACAAATTGTAGACAGAAATAAATCTTATTTTTAGGTTTAATATTTGTTGAAGACCCTGAGAATAAACAGATATATGAAATTATGAGCTTATTTAAGTTAATCACAAAAAAAATTATCTATTTTGAAATTATGGGTGAAATCAAAAACTCAAAATTACTGAGACAGGAAAATGAAAGCTATCATGATTTTTAATGATAATTATGGTTAGAGCAGAAGACATTGAACTTGGTGATACAGCTTTGGTGTCTATTACTGGAATCAGAGGGAGGTCTTCTATTGTTGAGCAAGGCTCTACAATTATGAAGGCTATTTATTTTTAGTGTTTTACTGTAACCTTCATTAAACATACAAACTACTTCCTCTTTGGATCAAATCCAACAGACATCCGGTCATTTGTTTTAATATATATCCCAGATTACGGTATTCCACCATTATTTTTGTTCCATTTACAGATCTACTTATTATTAAATCCATGAAAATCATCAACTTGTGAAAAACCGTGAACATTTTCTTCTGTCGAAAGATGTGCCTAAGGATGTCAAGGGAAAATACCAAAAATAACCCTAAAATATTTTTTTACATCCCATCAGTTTTTCCGCCGAATGGGGATTCCCCAAATGGCGATGCCATAACGCACTTAGCTCTCACTGTAACCACGTTACAATTAATAAGCACCTCCTTTTGCTGCACGTTGGTTGAACATAGATTTGCAATCCCTGACAATAAATTCCAAAAATATATATTAAGAGTGTAAGGGAAAAATGAATAATTTTATTGTATGCATCAACTTGAGGCTGAGAGTAAATAACACAAGCGAATGATAAACTGTAACAAAACATTTCTTACATGCTACATTTATAGAATAAATTAATGGCCTGCAAATGCTACACTGTTGGGTCAATTAAATACCCTGGAATAAAGTGGCTTGTGTGTACATAAACTCTGGCCATCAGCCTGAGTTGTGATTTTTGTATGTTAGAAAAGTTTGACTTTTCTCAAAACACCTGATTCATTATGATTAGCAAAATAAATTAACATTATTTTAAGTTTACATTTGATCCTGTGAATATAATTGCAATTAAATCTACTGTAGGAAAGTCCATCGGTTCCCCTTCAAGATTATTTTAATCTTGGCTAGGCAACCCAAAATTAAGTTTGGCAAAGGATCACTAACTTCATTCTCATGAGAGTAGATTTTTTAATGTTTGAATTATTTTGAACTATGTTTGAACTATTTTCTGCTCTCAAAATTGTTTTTTTTAAAGTCTAAGAACACTAATAATAAAAATTTAGTCTACTCATTTGGTTATATTTCTTTGGTTACAAACATTGGATATATTTTCTGTTTCAGTATAACGTTTTTCTTGTTTTCAAACCAACTTATTTCCAAGTTGCCCCTAGTGAAGAAAGAAATATTAAATTAATCCGTCTTTTTATCTATATATACACACTCTTTCTAAAACCTTGATTTAATTATATTTTATGGAATGAATTAGAGGATTTGCTTATAATTAGGATACTATTTAACAAGGGTGGTTAACTTTTTTTTGTTTATTTTATATTAGATTGTTGACAACACTGGTTCCACCTGGGAAAACGTTTATAAAAGTTGTACTGAATAAAATAATAATAAAAAAATTGTATCAGCACCTGTTTATTTGAATTACATCAAATAAACAGCAGAAAGCTGTAACCATATTATAGTCTTATTTCATTTAGCATTGGAATTTTGGATGTTCCACGGGGAATGGCCTTAGAGAATTTAGAGGACACTGAGAGTCAGGTGCAACAGCTACAACTGTAAGGAACCATCTCTGAAAATTTCATTCCTTAGGCCACTTTTACACTAGGCCACTGTTACCCGTAACTGTGTCCAGCCACTGTTTCTCGGCCACTCATGAGGCATTGTCGCTTATGTAGCCTTTTAGACTAGGCGGACACAGTTGCCCGAAATGACACAGTGGCCGAAAGGTGTCTCCTCACGCAACCGATGTAGGCCACCGAGAGAAACTGAGGGTGTTTTAAGAAGCGGGGCATTGAATCAAATGGAGCCGTTTAGACTAGGTCACTGATACCTGCCACAGTTACCAGCCACGGCATGCGCGTGCATCGTATTTCGTCACCAGAACGAAGAAGTTTTTCACTTTATTTGAGGAAACGAAGCCTTGCAGTTGTGTCTTTGGTGGTATACTTTTCTGTATCATTCATCAGCTTTCTTGATGTCATCTCAAAGACCCAACAGTTCATCAAATGAGGTTTTACACATTCTAAAGTAATTGAAAAATTTCTTTTATCAACATACAACTCATGGTTGACATCGGGTGAACGTGAATATTCCATCTCCTTCTTCACCTTCTTTTCCTAATTGGGAGAGCGAGAAGAGGGTACTCCTGTTCTCTTCTCTTGACAAAATCTTTCTCCATTGGTGCGGAAGCAGAGTTGGTGGGAAACAGTGTCTGCTGCGGTTGCCCAAGCAGACACAGTTACCGGTAACAGTGACAGGCCACAGTTACGGACTTCAGTGGCATAGTCTAAAAGGGGCCTTAGGACTATGCTTTATTTATATCGATTTTTTAAATTACCTTAGGCCTATAAGTGATTTGTGCTGTTTTGTATTTTCAAGATCCGTAAGAAACTTAACTTTTTGTATTTATTTTCTTTATTCATTATTTTTCCATCAATACAGCATATATGATATGGGTATAGGATCATAAATGTATCTACATAAAAATAATTAAAAGGTTTATACCTAGTTTTGTCGTCTTGATCATCTTGTTATCAGAAGAGCCTGTCAGAGAGGGGCTACTATCATCTGTTACTAAAGAGTTTTATATTTCCATAAGATCAAAAGTTAAAATTTTCTTATCTTGTAAAGTTTCAAACTTTTACTATTTGACTCTTCCTACTGTTCAACTTTAAACCATTAGCACCAAACCATTCAATCGGTTCCTGAATGAAAGAGTGACCTTATTTTTCAGATACAGGGCTTGTTGCCTGTACTATAGCCGTGTGTCATCCCCATGTAACAAAAGATTTACTGACAAATTTCAAAATATATAAAAAATTGCAAAGGGCCCATGAGGTACTCCATATTTGATTTTTCCCCAAAATAAATATTTGGTTTTTTATAGCAAAAAAATCAAACTAAAAAAACCTAAAATGGTCCAATGGTTTGGTTTTGGTCTCTTTTGCCTGTTACCTCAATCCGCCCAAGATAAAACCAAATTATAAAATTTATAATAATTGAATTTATTTAATGAGGAAAATTACTGGATCCATTTAAAAGCAGTGGATATATTATAGGAACTTAAATCCTTTAGCAGTTTCCTAAATTGATACTTTAATCATCAAAACTGAAATAATCACATAGGAGTATGAACAGATTTCTGGGGAAGCCAGGGTGCCTAGCACCCTTTGATTTTTGGTAAATTTTTGGCAGAGAACAAATATTATTTTTTGCATAATTTTTATTTTTTCAATTTTTTTAGTAATTTAGGTCTAATTTTATTTTATTTTAGGTTTAGGTTTTTTATGCTACTCTTTTATTTCAAATTTTTTGCTTGCTAAAGTTTGCATTAAAATAATTTACCTCAGTTGAATTTGTCATGTCCATCCATTTTGGACTCCTTAGTAATTTTTAACCATCAAGTCAAAATGGCTTATAAGTTCATTTACACAATTTTCTCCGGCAAGCCCAAATTGCTCCATGTCTAATTCAACTTACCAGTTTATTCAAGTTTTACATATACAATCTAATTAATATATTAAACAAATACCTTTTCTGCATTTTTATCTTTAATTCAATGCTATTTGCAGGTCAAAGAGCTAAAGAAGAAGCTTGTGGAAATCAATATCTCGTCCGTGACAGCGCCACCCGAAGATCTGAGGATCGAGTACGAGAAACAGATCGAAAATATCCGCAAACTCCGAACCCTCTACGAGGAGCGAGAAGCCGCAACACTAATTGAACACCGGCGCCAGTTGGAGCGTGAGGAGGCAAGAGTCACCGTGCTTGAAACAAAACTGTCCGAGTTACAGAAAGAAACAGACGAATGTAAAGATGCCAAAAAAGATTTAGAGGAAAAAATTGAAAAATTAGAGAACACAATCCAAGCCAAGGAAGATGAACTTATATCAAATAAAGACAAACTATTTTCCACTACCATCCAAAACAAAAGTTTAAACTCTCAAATTAAACTGATCAACAATCTGTTTTCGCAAATGCTTGTAAGTCCAAAAGTAGATTTGGATCGACTGATTAGATTACTGAAAGAAAACCATGGTCTTATAACAGACTTGACAGAGAAAGGTGACTCGAATGAAGTCGCAGCATTGTTAGTGGATTTAGCTGGACAGGTAGAGAAGGAAAAAGAAGAAGAGAAAAAATTGGAATCAATATTATCCTCTGATACATCGGAAAAGTCTGGACAAGTGAATGAGAATGTAAATGGAAATGATAACCTACAATCAGATATTGCCTCGAATCTTTCAAAAGTTTGGAAGGTGATGATAGAATTACTGAGTCACCATCAAAATTCAAACGAAGCAGAAATTTCTGGAGGAGCAGAAAGTTGCTACAAAAGCATACAAACTCCATCAGGGCCACGATCTGTTATCAGCGTCAGCCAAACCTTCATAACATTGAAGGACTTGATTTTAGAAAAAAACAGGCTTGTTAAGGAAGTTGGCAGATTGAAAACACTGAATAGTCATCTAGAATATCGTTTAGGAAGTCAAGAAAAAAGATTACTTGTTGTAACATCAGAGTTGCGTAAAACTTGGGGAGTAGTTAATAAATTGAAAGCACAACACAAACAGCTTCACACACATGAAAAGATCCTTCGTTATGAGCTACAGCAAAAAAGATGTATGCTAAATGAATTAAAACTTGAACTGGATCATTGCAGAGACAAATGGGAACTGGCTAGACAGAAAAATTCTCAAACAGAAGAAGACTGGAAAAAACTAAGGAAAGAGTTTGCTGCTAGAAAATCCCGAAAAGAAAGCAATTCAGCTGAAAGTGGATATGAGGAGGATGATGTGGCTCAGTCTCCACCTTCTGAACCAATTAGCTGTGGTGACAGTTTATTCGTGATGAGGCAAAATGAAGGAAGTGAAACGGAACTATCAGAAGAAGATATGGAACACTCTGATGGAAACAGCTTTGACACTGTTATAGATTTGCTCGATATCACTTGCATTGAGAACCAAGCGAACAATGAATCCGAAGTTCCTTTTGTTCTCTGTGAGGCCCCCACTGAGACATCAGAACTCTCGCCCAGTCTTTTACCGTTGTCAGGGAGTGAGTTTACAGAGGGTCTTGATCAAATTGAGTCTGAAGATCTGGCAGCAGTATTAGATGTTCAGTATCAAAACCAGCTTTTGGGTGCTGATTACAATCTTTCCTTACCTTCATCGAGTGGCTCATCGCCTATACCGACTGAAAATGATGATTTTGCATCATCAGAGATGGATATTTCGGAGGAAGATTCATCTTCAAACGACAACCATATCTATACAACACCTCTTCCAGTAACGAACCAAACTGTTTCAGAAGATCAGTTATTGTTCGGTTCAAATTCGTCTACAAACATTTCAAAGTTTTTAGAGGGATTGTTCACCGAACAGGAAAACAATGGGAATAAAATATGTGTACAACAAAATTTGCATCTTGATGTGCCAAGTACGTCTCAGAGAGATGAGAATGATAGTACAACTCCAATAGTAAATACAGAAAACTGCTATGAATTTCCTACTATTAATACAATCACACAAGCAGAAAATAGTAGCTTAGAGCTATCGATAAATAAGAGTAAGGTTTCTGAAGGGGAAGTTACAAAACAACCGTCAGCTAGTCAATCACAACCATTTTTTCAAGAAAACCATTCAATAAAATCTGAGAGTGAGGTCAACAGTTCAAACCCAAGTTCTTCATGTAATGCAGAGGAGAATTCATTAAGGGTTAGAGAGGCACGACTAAAAAAGCTTGAAAAACAGTGTAGATCACTAGTCACTAAAGTAATGTCTACATCTTTCAGAAGTGAAGTACTTTCACATAAGCTTGATGAAATGCATCTGTTTCAAAGTCCTTCAGAAGATTATCCCAATGCTACAAAAGAGACGGCTTCTATAGTAATGCAGTTACCGGATAACTTATGTAATGAAGCGTCTGCCCTTACACAAGAGTCTGATTCAATTGATACAAATTCTGAAATGTGCCAAGGAGCTGCAAACATAACAGAAGAAGAGAACATCTCAAAACCAATCAAACAACAAGAAACGAATGCAGAAGAAACCTTAGAAGTAAGAGCAGCTCGACTGAAAAGACTTGAAGATCAGTGCAAGAATTTATTCACAAAAATGTCAGCCTCTTCATCACGCAATCTTACAACTCCGACCAAACCTGATGAACGGCATGACATGAATAGGCCATCGGAACCTACAGCATCTCACCTATCAAGTGTACTGAAATTAGGTACATCAACAGCTTCACAAGTAAAGTTTAGGCATTGCGATGGCTCTGAATCAAAAAGTGAAAATAAAACAAATTTTTGTCAGGTAACCACAGAAAAATTCTTAGAAATGCCTGACCTTGATTCAGAGTCAAGAGCAATTCTGAGTAAATTTTCCAGCTCTGTTTCAGCATCAGAATCAGTTACAGTGTCAAACAGTAATGTAAAAAAAGATCGTACTCCTGAACAAATTTTAGAAGCAAGAGCAGAGCGCTTCAAGAGGCTGGAGGAACAATGTAAATCATTGGTGACAAAAATGACTGCAACGTCGTTAAGGAGTGAAATAATATCAAATAAGTTAGATGAGCTACATAGCTGTTATGGTTCAACAGAGAGTGCACCAGCCAGTGATGAAAGCTCCTCATCGTCATTAGAGGACAGAGTAAGATCTTCTCCAAGTTCATCTCCGAGGCACAACAGAAGAAAAGCATGTTCATCACAAAGAGAAAACTCAAAAGAGGAGCCGAGTGTTTCAACAAATAGTCCAGCCATTGGAGAAAACAGCAAAGAGAGAGTAAGCTTTCCACAGTCAGCACCCCACCATTCAGAAATCAACAGTGGTTCAACAAGTGGTAATACAGATAGATCTAAGAAAACACCTGAAGAAATTTTACAAGCGAGAGCTCAAAGACTAAATCGTTTAGAAGAACAATGTAAATCACTCTTTAATCAAATGTCAGCTACTTCACAAAGGAGTGATGAAATTTCAAGCAAGCTAGAAGAACTTCATGAACAATATGGCCAACCATCGACATCAGAGAACGTTGAGAACATTCGACGGGTAACTCACTCTCAACTCAGTGAGCACAACTCTAGTGTAACACCAGTAGCGGAAATTTCCACTGTAGAATCTGAAACAATCTCTGACATAAATATAAGCCATCCACATACTTCGGAAACAAATCAGGTGGAAAGAAGTACCGAACCATCCAATGATCCTCAAAGAGGAGAAGAGTAATTTACAAAAATTATAACATATCAGAAATGATTGTGGAAATATCGAAAGAATGTTGAACAAATATTTTTGCTTTTATTAGTCCAGCGATAGCTAAATGGGATGTTACCATGGTTGTCTTTCAGTGATTTCTCTCCCCAACTCTTTTGTATGTTTTTTTAAAGATACAATGTGTTTTGTACTTCCTTTTGTAATCACTAGTTTGATATTGTTACGTTAGATACTATCTATATTTGTTACTTTCACAATACTGTTACTTGTTGATCTGATGAGCTATTCAAATGTTTTTTATTTTGTATTGTTTTGTTTTGTTTCATAGATAAAAAGTTCCAGTGTTTGCATATTTCAAGATAATATTATGTGTGATTTTATTTTTTAAAGAATCATATTAAAATAAAAAACATTATTTTCTCACTTTTGAGTACTATAGAACAAATTGGAATATTACTAGTTGTCAGTAGAGGATACATGGATTGTCAATCAACAATAACATCAGGGTATATGGTTAGTTGATTGATGGTCACTTTGTCAGAGAAAAAAAATTATACTTCAGCTTTAACTGTTATGTTTAGTTAACAAAATAAAATAAAATAAATTTTTTACTGTAACTCTTGTTTTTTTTACTACTATAAAACTGAAAATAAAAAATTAATTGTTACCTATACAAACAAATGGTTATTAAAATTAACTGACGATGCTAGTCAACAGTTTTATTCAGTAATCTGCATTAAATTATGAGATAATTTAATCATTGTTGCAAGTGATTTAAGTACTCATATAACAATACATTAAAATAATTAAATATTTATGTATTAAGAGCAAATAATAGGTCTTTCTGGCTAGAGACAAACACTAAACGCTTCGAGGCGTGCAATAATTAAAGCAAAACCGAGAAAGACATGTTACACGCGAAATATATACAACATTCCTACAACTGCATTTTTGGATTCCCAAACGATGAATACAATAACAGTTACTTACAAAATGGCATTACTGACAAAATGAAATGCCATTATAGCTGAATGCGGCATTATGATCTTGAGGTTTGAGGTTCTATATATGTTGAGCTCAGTTGCATCCACTGAAGCTGTAGCGTATGGGCCGATGTTATAACAAACCACGATACGCTTTGGTTCCAACTTGATGTCAATTCCTTCAGACGTAATTATCAGGATCTTTTGTCCACAGATTATATTTTCCCCTTGGAGAGCCATTTTTGATGTTATCATTGACATTATTTATGAAACAGTAACACTAACAGTTACCCCTAACTTATTTTTTTTTAAACAGTACTGACAGATTCAAGGTTCATTTTCCAACAGACAAAAGTTTAAAAGTATTTTAATCACGATCGGTTAAATTTTGAATTTTGAAGGTTGATGGAGGGCCTAATTCGGAAACCAATTATACGAGGTACGTTCGGAAAGTAAGTTCCGTTTGGAAGTAAAAAAGTTCTCAATGCATTTACAACATTATTATTATATACATCTTAAAGAGCGTACCTTGAACTACTTTTCTACTTAGTTCCCACAATATTTAGGCGCTTGTCATATCTAGGGAGAAGCTTTCAATTTGTGCTGAAAAGGATTCTGCCACCACTAAAAAAAAGTAATAAATAAATAAATTGAATTAAAACTGGGTGGTTTTAATTCAATATTTAGTTGATCTGAACTAGAAGAAGTGTGACGTGTACGAAACCCCTCTGTTGGCTGTTAACTAAGGAGTCCCGTACACGACCACATTGGGAACGTAGCTCTATTAAATAAAGAGACATGCTTGACAAAGAAAAATACGTTTATTCACAGGCTAACGACAAAGTGCTCAAACAACTGAAATACTCTATAAAAACTAAGTTTCTAGTACAATTAAAACTCAAAACCAAACTAACATTTCTCATTACTTTTATTGTTATATCAAAGGTTTGAAATGAATTAAAGAAAACAAAGGGTGAGCAGCCTGGAACTTGTATGATTTAAAAAGACCTATCTTTTAAATTTGGAAAACACTAAGATTACTTACGTGGGCCCTGGCCTGACGGGCCACGAGCCCTGAGGCCCCTCGGTCCTCCAACACACACCCAAAAACCCCTCCTAAGCAAATGACCCCATCCTCTTGTTACCTGACCTACTTAAAGCCTGAGCTGTCAGTCAGTCAGCATAACAAGAGTCTGTTTAATAACAATTCCAGTCTACTCACACAACATGCTCAAATACTTCCCCTTTACAAAGGACAAACCACCCAACCATCACATCCCCCCATCTACGGGAGACGATGTCCTCAGCGTCTTTGAAACAAACAATCCTGCCCCCCCCAAAAAAAACCTGCAATCTACTTGATAATGAACCCAATGAACAATGAACCCCCAAATTACTTTAACAAACAAAAACACTTTTAGGTGATAAAAAAAAAGGGAAAAGGGAAAAAAGGTTGATTTGAATTGTATGGATAGTGAGGAACGGACTGACCAACTGCTGCCGATGAATCTTCTCCGTCGCCATGCCGTGAAGTAGTGTAGAACCATGATGCGACGTAGCAAAGGGCCTGATGCGTGTGTCCCCCAAAACCTTTTGACAGTCCATTTGAAGTGAAGCGGCACCACCGGCAGAGAAGGGTGGCAATCCTCCATGGACGAAACCGAGAGTGTAGTCGTTGGTAGCAACCAGATGCTGGAATCCCTTCTCACCACCGTGTCACCATGATGGTGGCCCCTCAAAGCGTGATGACCCTTGCTCGGTATGATGAAGTCCCGTTTCACCATTGTAGACACCCATTCAGCCAAGTTCCACAGATGAGGTCCAGACTACGCAGCAGACTGGATCCCGGAGAAGTCAGATTCTATTGGTCAGTCCATAAGGTTGAAGAAAGAATGGAAAAGGTGGTACGGCTACTAAAAATACAACACTCATTTCAATCGAATTAGTTAACAAATTTCATATTAAACCCCTTTCTAAATTTGCCACTAAATTTTCTAAAAAACCCACTTAATAAAATTCCGCAAATTACAAAAACATTCCATGCTACGAGAAGAAGTATTTGGCTGTTGATTTTCCTTTAAGTACAATTTATAAAAAAAATTGTAAAAAAAAATTGATACCAAATGTGTGTTACATACAATCATTTCTCAATACATTTTAAATGTTAGAAACCAATCCTCAAATTTATCAAACTTTTCTTTCAAAACCAACATATAAAAAAATAATTTTACGAACAGTTATCCTTTACACGACCAAATTATCCAAAACTTGTTTGTTTTAATTCATTCTTATTGAAAAGTCTGCTAAAAGTAAATATAGATTATTCAATCTAGTTTCCAAATACAAAAACAGTCGTAATTTTTTCTGTAAAAAGACATTCTTTTTCCCTGCTCAGACAAACCAAAATCAATCTTAAAGTGTTCAGAGGAAAACTTAACATTATTAAAAATCAGTATCATTCTTAACATGAATTTCCAATTCATTTTGCCAAGAAATCCATAGTCAGCCCGAAAATTAACTTTATTCACAAGAAATTACATTGAAAACTTCAGTTTTCCAAATTTAATAAGCAGTACTACCACACAAGAAATCTTTAGTTACCATTTGTATGTAGGAAAACCGTTAAAAAAATAATCACAAAAACCCTTGAGAAAATCACTTTGTTCAATCTAACATTTGATGTAAGAAAAATTAACAAACACATATAATTCTGAGTAATCTTAATTTAACTTTAAATCCCTAACTTCCCTCAATTTATTAACTTCATAAAAAACTAATAAATACCCCATAAATTTAGGTTTGGGCCCAAACCAATTTAAAACTAAATTTTTGTTACAAAAAAACCCAAATCACCCGAATCATGATCAAGGAAGCAATGGCCAAATCTCCCATCCATCACCACACCCATATTTACAAACTAGAACAGCACATGCAATGACCCAAGCAATTTCAGACAGTCAGCAAGGTCAGGTGGCCAGTCTCTGTCTGGTATCAGCATTCTTCAATCTGCAAACTGTAAACAGCTGACCGCATTCAAAACACTCACTGCAACTTTCCTCATACGAACCACCTGTATCATAATCAAATATCCTTATTCTAAACTACCTTCCAAAAACATTACCACTAAGAAATCTTAAACATACAGGTTATAAACCACTAACACTTGTAAACCAAAAACTGCTAACCCAAATCTATCCCCTTAACTAACTTATCAATTATGCCTCTGCAACAACGCATCCGCGCTTCCCATTTGCAATATGTCTGAAACAAACACTGTCTCTAAACACCCTCCTTGGCTCATAAACTGACAGAGCTACCAAACACATCACATTGCCTCCATTAGTACATCACAACACATGGGTGTACCCATGTATATACTAAATTAAAACCTCAACTGAAAAACATACAAAATTGTACAGTAGTCATACAATACCTTTGCAGCACTCCACTAAGGGACCGGCATCCCTGGTAAATCTTACCTCCATTAATACCATAAACATTAAGACCAACTGAGTACCTCTCAGTCCAAACCTGAAAAAACATCAATCTTAGGCGTACATCCCACCGTGGGAATACAACTCAGTGCCCGTCACGTGCCGCTCAACCGTCGACAAACTCGATCGCTCGTCGAAACTAAAAAAACACTCCCGAAAACTCATCAAAAGCACCGGAAACACAACCCGACCTCGAGCCGAAAAAAACACAGTTAACACTTTCAACCTCGAGTCGAAAAAAAACACAATTCGCATAGCTACTGGACCTCGAGTCCAAAACTCACAATTTACACTTGGCCTCGAGCCAAAAAACACAATTCACAAACATGACCTCGAGTCGAAAAACACAATCCACACAGGTACTGGACCTCGAGTCCAAAACGCACAAGAAACACATATCCGACCTCGAGTCGAAAATCCACAATTCACACTGTCGACCTCGAGTCGAGAAATAAACACAACTCGCCTATCTATACTGAACCTCGAGTCCAAAACGCACAAGAACACCAACTCGACTCCATGTCGAAAAAACATTTCACATAGCTCCTGGACCCCGAGTCCAAAATGCACAAGAAACACATATCTGACCTCGAGTCGAAAACGCAGAGCAAACACAACATCCTCATATTCGAATAAAATAGCGCACAATAAAATCGCCAAACTCGACGTCACGTCGAACACGATTCCCCATCTCGACCACAAGTCGAAAAAACACAAGAATACACGGCTCGATACTCGTCGAACATAATAAAAGCCAACTCAACACTCGTCGAACTCAACAACTCGACACTCGTCGAACACAATAACCCGACACTCGTCGAACACAATAACCCGAAACTCGTCGAACTCAATAACTCGACACTCGTCGAACACAATAACCTACAATAACCTACCTCGACACAATAACTCGTCGAACACAAACATGGTCCCACTGCACTAGATGAATCATAAACCATGTCGCACAACGAGACTTCAAATTAACGCACTCGCGTCACTCAAACATAGCGTGAACAAAAACACACTCGTATGCCACTCACTACACATATGTCACCCCTCAAAAAAGATAAACATACATTCTACTTCCTAAACCTTCTGGCCTAACCAGAACATCCTAGCCTTTGGGGGAAGGGGACCGAAGGGGCCTCATTAAAAAACAGTTTAAGAAAAAAAAAGTAAAATCTATGAAAAGTAAATTTTAAGACAAACATGGCTCTTTAACTTAACATAACACTCACAAAACCAACAACTAAATTTAGAAAAGAAACCCAAGAATTAAACCAATTCAAGCAAAACAAAATTTTACCAAAAACAAATTACAGCCAATTTTAAGAGCTACCAGGATCGGAACTTTGTAAAAACTTTACAAAGCCCCAGCGCCTCACCACATATGTGACGTGTACGAAACCCCTCTGTTGGCTGTTAACTAAGGAGTCCCGTACACGACCACATTGGGAACGTAGCTCTATTAAATAAAGAGACACGCTTGACAAAGAAAAATACGTTTATTCACAGGCTAACGACAAAGTGCTCAAACAACTGAAATACTCTATAAAAACTAAGTTTCTAGTACAATTAAAACTCAAAACCAAACTAACATTTCTCATTACTTTTATTGTTATATCAAAGGTTTGAAATGAATTAAAGAAAACAAAGGGTGAGCAGCCTGGAACTTGTATGATTTAAAAAGACCTATCTTTTAAATTTGGAAAACACTAAGATTACTTACGAGGCCCCTCGGTCCTCCAACACACACCCAAAAACCCCTCCTAAGCAAATGACCCCATCCTCTTGTTACCTGACCTACTTAAAGCCTGAGCTGTCAGTCAGTCAGCATAACAAGAGTCTGTTTAATAACAATTCCAGTCTACTCACACAACATGCTCAAATACTTCCCCTTTACAAAGGACAAACCACCCAACCATCACAGAAGCCGGTACTTCTTTCGAAATGATGGGATTTGTGTGCATGCAGCCACCCGCTGACGCTATCTTTAAATGCATCGTCATTCACAAACCGACAAAGGTTACAATGATCTACAGAAGAGATCGTGAAATTTGTGGGAAACACTCAGAGAGATCTGAAATTTTGAATTTCCTTTTTTCCCGAACTGTAAAGATGGTCGCACTAATGTCCACGATGAAGAGAGGAGTGACCAATCATCTGTCGTTACTGACGATCTCGTTGCCAAAATCAACGATACAGTTCGGGGAAAAAGAAAATTCAAAATTACTAATCTCTCTGAGTGATTCCCACAAATTTCACGAACTCTTCTGTACACCATTGTAACCTTTGTCGGTTTGTGAATGACGATGGACTTAAAGATGGCGTCAGCGGGTGGCTGATGCGGGCACAGGCGGCAGAATTCTTTTCAGTACGAATTGAAAAGCTTCTCCCTAGATATGACAAGTGCCTAAATATTTCTGGAAACTATGTGGAAAAGTAGTTTAAGGTACGCTCTTTAAGATGTATATAATGAAAATGTTGTAAATGCATTGAGAATCTTTTACTCCCAAACGGAACTTACTTTCCGAATATACCTCGTATTTTGTTCATATACCTCTGCTCTTCCCCGCCGACCCAGACAATGGGACTTACAGCACCATGATGATCGGAACTGCTCCTGGTTAGATGTTGCTTGTCTGGCGGGCAGAAAGGAAGAGAGCAAGTTTACTTACCTTTCCTCACGTCTCCCCCCTCTCCAACCCTGTCGTATACTCTGCACTCTCTGGTACTCTGCCCTCTTTGGTCAGGTCGGGCTATATCTGGCTATACTGAGGTGGGCATCACAAAGCAGAAGCTCTGGAGCCAACATCTGTGATTGGCTGGAGCGCGTAGAGTAACAATGCAATCAGCTAGCGAGCAATAAAGACTTTATCGCTCGCTCCTCAGTACTGCCCCCAGTCCTGTTAATGTTAAACAGCAGTTTTACAATTGGTTTTCAGTGTGTGAACTGAAGTTTATGTGCGGTTCTAGGAAAAAACGGTTTTAGAACTTTACAAATTAATTTTATGATTCTTAGGCTTGTTTTAAATAAAATTCTCTAACATAGTGACGTAACATGTTACAATATAAAAAATAAGGGGCCGTCCATAAATTATGTCATTTGAAAATGGGAGGGAGGATCCAGATTGGAAATGAAGGTAGGATGACGTGCTTCAAGGGGGGGGGGAGTTTATACGCTGGATGACATCATTTTTCAAATTTTGTTCCAAACTAATTTTGATAGGAAAATTTTGTTAATTCTATGTAAATGTATTCAATTAAAGTAAATCAGCTTAAAAAATTCATTACAACCATGTTTTCTCTATTTTTACAATATCCGTGAAACTGGTAGTTTTTTCTTCAGGTTAAAAGAAAGCTACTATACAAATGCAGATTTTAATGATCGATGTTTTTAGATTTGCAGGCAATGCCAGTGTCCATCACTTCAATAAATGTAGTACTACAATTCAAAAAGGTCTGGTTTGAATCGTTATTTAACATCAAATTATGAGGATAAATGGGATAAAATGGGATAAATGGGATTATGAGGATAAGTGATTATTTTATCAAATGGGGATAAAACTTAATTTGATGGTTTTAACAACCCAATAAAAGAAACCTATAGTAGGGCTTTCCCAAAGACTAGCATTATTTTAGAAGTTTGTACCCTGTGACTCATTTTTCAATGGGGAAGCTGTTGAATCTGCATCTTCCTGCTAAGTAATGGGGAACTTAAAATGTTGAATATCCATGCATAGTCAACAGTTTTACCAAAATATACATTTAACAACAATGTCTTTAGCCTTAAAATATAAAAGGGATGTTTTACTCAGGATATTTTTTTGATTTAAAGAATACAGACACTACTTATGTATATCACATTTTATGTCTGTCTAATGTGTAAGAAAACTATTTTTTTATTGTCAATGCTTATCAGCACTTGAAGAGAATTTTAGAGGATGTGATCCATGTCCTTCGAAATATCAAGGGCATGCCAGGAACCGAACCTGAAACCCCTTGAACTTGTAGACCCTGACACTTACCACTAAAGGCTCGCAACCTGCTCTTAGCAA
Organism: Flexamia atlantica; assembly: GCA_035578135.1. Lineage (NCBI taxonomy): Eukaryota > Metazoa > Arthropoda > Insecta > Hemiptera > Cicadellidae > Flexamia > Flexamia atlantica. The sequence goes on from JAQJVK010000010.1 coordinate 2,072,834, forward strand.
ATAAATATAAATTTAATTTCTGGGGTGAAATCTATTTCACTTCATTACAGTTCTTATACCACAATCCTTAAAAAAGACAATAAAGTGTGGAGATGAATTAGTTAATTGTCTTCGTTGTAAAAAAAAATAATAGGCATGAATTAAGAGGCAGGTTCTTTTATTTTACAAACATAAGTCTTAACATGATAAGTGCAGTTACAACTACATGACTATTAAATTGTGTAACTTAAGTCTTTTCGACCATTTGATGGAATATTATTGATAATCTATGCACTTAGTGGCAGAGATCAAGCTAACAAGCGCTTGATTCCAGATGACCACAGTCTGTGTAGAAGATATTCAAAATCCCATTCGTATCTGAGAATGGGGATCGGTAATTAACATTGTAGATGAAGCTGGTAATGCATTTTTCTGGAACACAAATATACATATGAAATCATAGTTGCTATAACAACATACAAATCTAAAGTTTAATACGTGGAGATAATTAATGTTTTTTTAATTATAAGCTTTATTTTTTTCTATTAAAAGTATTCGTTGTTCTTTGACAAGTGTGGTGTACACACTCCTTTAACTAACTGATAACCAACCCGAACCGGGCACAATCTTTTCAAGGCCTGTGAGTGCCTTTGGTTACAAACCGAATTGAACCGAACAAGAAAATATAGCCACATCTTACTTACACATCGTAAGGGCCAGAAATGCCAGCCCGGCCATGTAGGAAAATGTGGATTTTCACGATGCCACAATTTAGTACTCAATCAGTACTATCTAGTACCCAAGTATTGGATTTCACCTTCCAACCATTACCGAGTTTTTAAACATAACTTATATTGGTGTAGAAAGTGCCAGCCTGGCCATTTTCGAGAACAATAATTTGTTATTAACACAAAAATAATAAATAAATTAGTACAAAATCTAATACTTGGGTACTAAATAAGACTAAGTGAGTATTAAATGGTGGCACCGTTGAAATCCAAATTTTCTTACAGGGCCATGCTGTCACTTCCGGCCCTCACTATACGTTATTGCTATCAACAAAGTAATGGTTGGATTACTAAAGCTGGTACTCGGGTAAATAATATTAGTTGAGTATTAAATTGTGGCACAATTGAAATCCGCATTTTCTTACATGGTTGGGCTGACATTTCTTGCCTTTAGTATTTAGTATACATTATTGGTAATAACTCGGAAATGATTTGAGTATTAATCTAATACTCGGGTAGTATTAAATCGTGGCACTGTTGAAATTCACATTTTCTTGCATGGCCGAGCTAGCATTTCCATGGCCCAGCAACACATTATTGTTGATAACTCGTTAATGCTTGGAATACTAAATCTAGTATTTGGGCACTTGTTAGTACTAATTGAGTATTAAATGGTGGCATGTTTCAAATTTCAATTTTTAATCATGGCTGGGCCAGCAAAGTGGACCTAAGAAAACCATCATGTGTGGGTATAACGTTCTTTAAATTTCTGCTGTTCGACCTGAAAACACTGTGCAGGAAGCAACTGAAGACATCCCTGACAGAATGGCTCACCAACCAGCCATTCTATTCCATAGAATAAGTTCCTGGAGTGGATGATAGAAGAATTACTGAACTAGAAGAAAATAAGAATAAAGAACAATGTAAAACGTTTTGCCATTCCATTAACTGACAAAATGAAAATAAAGAGCTTCGTCTAATGTCTATTGTCTATTGACTGGATTGCACTTAGGGCAACAACATTTCCTATAAACACTGCTAATATTTGATTTTTATTAATTTTTATTCCTTACCTTCTTTTCTCTCTCTTGGCTCCTTATATTTCTTCTTTTCTACTTTTCGGATGTAAATTAACACTGTAGATGACGAGAAAAACAGCAATAGGAATAATCCGAGCAGTACAACAGATAGAAGGGGAGCTTCAAACCCTGTTTTGAATATTTTTATTAGATTTACTATACTTTAACCCATAGGAAATACTAAATTATTAAACATATTCTAAAAAGCAGTCTGATCTGATAATTTCACAACCGAGATTGAAAAAAGCCTTAGGTTTAGAAAAAGGTATGGTTACAAAGAAAACACAAGTTATTATGGAATCCACAAATTAAATTCTTTAACCCTTAGAGAGCCCTAAAAGTGTGTATCAACGCATAAACTTCACCTATGAAAGTTGTTTTTGGGTTGACGAGTCGAGTTGACTCGAGTCAAGAGCTGACTTGAGTTTACTTGAGTCAGTTCGTTCGTAACTCGAGTTGAACACAAACTCATACGGATATTGCCGAACCTTTATGAGCTCGGAACTTAAAGAGTCGACTCACCTCGACTTGTAAAACTTGAACCATAAGAATAAAAATAAGAAATACAGTGGAACCTGCCTAATTCGAACTTCTATAATTCGAAATCTTCTTTAATTCGAATATTTCTTACAGTCCCTAGCATTTCATATACAATCAATGCTAAATAATCGTGGTTAATTTAAATTATATTTAGGATAATTCGAAGTTTTAATGCAAAAAAAGACAATTGAAAGTCATACCGTCGGGCCAAGATTCCCAAAAAACGACTTTTTATCATTGGCATGCAGTCAAAATCCCTCCCCAGCCCTTTAGCGCGGCCGTATTGTGAAGGTCGTCGGACCCACCTGCACCTTTGGCCAACTCCATTGTTTGGCCGACAAGACTCACCCCTACGGCTTATCTTCAAGGTCATTGCCCAACCCCTCCCACCATCCTCTTTTTTTGCAACACTCCACTTGTCACAGCTCATAACAGTGTCATCCCTTACACCGTCTGGTAAAAACATTAGATCTATTGCTTAATGTAAAAGTCCAGTAGCAAACTGTGTTCTTTTTATCAGCTCTGATTTTTACCAATTATGTATGTATCCATGAACGTACTGTATTCCTGTTTTATGTAGTACAGTGCAGTGTTTTATAACACGTAACATTTCTACTGTTTCACAATGATCATTCACTGTTGGCTAATTGATGGAATGTACTGTAAAACATAAATTCAAGTTATTCACAATAAAGGTTTTATGCAGGTATGTAAAGTTTTAAGTTTTAAGCCTCTTAGACCGAACTTTTTTAATTCGAATTTTTGGATAATTCAAATTTTTTTATCAGTCCCTTGAGGTTTGAATTATCCAAGTTCCACTGTACTTTGTTTCTACTGATCTGTATAACAGAAATAGGACATGTCGTAGTTAAAATTAAATAAGATAACAGAAATATATTCTTACAAATAAAATTATATAGTGATGTCAAATTACAACGGAATGTCAAAATTTGATATTTACATGTACACTTAGTATGTACATTGTTCATATTTTCACTGTATACATTGTACATTATTTTCACAAATGCTGACACCTCAGCATCATTAACAGAGATAAATATAAGTGTTTTTCTCAAATCTAAAGAACTCACCAGAGAGTCAATGTCATCCAAACTTGTTACATTCCTTGCCCAACAACAGGGGGCTGTTTCATAAAACTTACAGGGCCTGTAATACAGGGGATTTCCTTGTATTACTGGTAAATATTACAATCATGTGTTTCATAAAATTTGTCAACTGTAAAACAATTCACAGGAGTTTTTTAATACTGCCTGTATTACAGGCCATATAAATTGGATAGATTTAGACTGCCATAAAAGTTGTACACGTTAAATCTTTTTAGTTTGAACAGTGTAGATTTGGAAGTATTCATGTTTTTTAGTAGTTGAAATGATCTCAAGAAGGAGTTTTAGTGATTATGAGAACATTATTGTTTGTATCAGCTACTTACAGGGGGCTGTTTCAAAAAAGTCTTGTTATACAGGTCCTGTAATACAGGACTTTTTAAATAAAAAATACAATGCCTGTAACATCTGTTTCAAAAAAAATTTTCTACAATCATAAAATCACCTGTAAATCTTTACCTGTATTACAGTAGAATCCTGGGATTTATTTGTTTACTTTTTCAACTTAGGTTAGAATTATATTGTGAATATACTTGGTACACTTATTCCTTCTAACCAATATCATGTGTAAAAGAGAGGGAAAAAATATATTGATAAGGAATTTTCTGAGAATGATAATCAGAAAGATAAGCCAACTATTTGACCAATACAGCCAGAACATAACAAAGGAATCTAGGAGGAAAGCGTGAAATGAAGTGAAGGACTATGCAGTGTCCATCGGGTTGGTCTCTAGTAACAGAGACACAACCAACATTCATGATGTCACTTAGCAAAATCTACGGGGAAGAACTTTTTCTTTTTTTTTAAAGAGGGTGGCGGCCTCTTTTTTACCTTGCCTTTGCCCCACCCACATAGACTATTGCTCTGTGCGTGGACGTTATCAAGCAAAGCCAAGGAGTGAGCATAGAACTATAAACATGGAACAGCGACTAAATGCCGCGAGAACGGTCCGGCGGCCACTCCCACTCCGCTCCACCACCACTACCAGGGACGGGTACCGTTCTTATAACATAGGAGAGATTGGGAAAAACGCGACGCGCGCTGATTCGAATTAGAATTGCCGCCAAATTTTGACACCTATGTGGTTTTCCGGTTGAGTATTTAAAGTAAATTAAATTTCCTATCGAATAGTGTGATTTGTTTCTACGAATAGTTATTTTCAATATTAATCATAGAAGATAAAATTTAGAATGACTATTAAGGTCTCTGAATATGTAATTAGGGGAAAGTCGTCTGATATCGGACAGCGGCCGGTATCGGACAGAACCAGTTTCAGGAAAATTACGCTAGGGGCAGCAGCTGTCAAGTCATCAGTACAACCACCTAAATGAGCAAGTTGGGCCATCGCCATATTGGACAGTTACTGTACACGGCTTTTGTTGTGGTTTTAGTTTTTTGTTTTTTTGAGTTGGGACACGTGCACGGATATAGTTTTCCCAAGCTGCTGCATCGATTGAAGTAAATGATATTGGTCATAGTTGAGTTTAAAATACTTAGTATACTTTATACTAAGTAAAAACGATGTTTAGGTCCAGTCACATTGTGGACTGCGGCTTGACAGCCATTATAAACTGTGTTGTCTGGCGGCTGGTATCGGACAATGTAATGACCACTTAAATTCGCGGATTTTTTTGGATTCTTTGATTTTTTAGGGAACATGGGGAAACTAAGAGGGAATTATGATGTAGTGTCCATTAAATTGGCAATAGACTAGGTTTTGTCTAAGGAAATAATAATACGGACTGCAAGTGATAGGTTTGGTGTGCTGAGGAGCAATCGTTTAGGAAATAAAGAAGTCATCGGAGAAAGATCATTTAGGAAATAAATACATTATAAATTTATTCGATTGTATGATTTAATATCCACCAAACCTAAATTAAGTACTATTTTTAGGTCTGTCCGATACCACCCTCCAAAAATTGGAAGTCGCATTTTGTAAACAGGTAAACTTTTTCAAAAAACAGTATGTTGTTATTGTCATTATTATAAATAATTTAAACCAATTGCACATGAAATACTGAAGTATTATTTGACGCATAAGGTAGTTACTTATCGTAATCCTTAAACCGATAGTCAAAAAAAAGCTAAGGTGTCCGATACCTGCCGACCTTCCCCTACTATAATTACGTTTGTGAGTAAAATATGATGTATCTGCCCACATAAACAATTTATTCATATTTCTTACGAGTTTCTCCAACAAAGAATAATATATTAAGCAATATTTATTCGGAATATGTTTAATAAAAATAATGCTGAAAGTTGTTAAGGAAAGTCCACAAACATTAACTAAAATGCATCGAATTGGGAGGATATAAATATTTAATTCGTATTTCTTTCTATATTTTTGTATTATTTCAACCTCATTTTGTTTTAGGAGAATTATGTATTATATAATAAATAATAGGAAAACTAAAGAAATACTATAATCCGTGCTCATATATTAATTATTCTTACAGTCTTCCAGAATGTTATTTTCCTAATTATTGCCCTCTTCCAAAATTTTTAGACGAAAAAATGGTTTTGTTTAGACTAAAATGTGTTTTTTATGTGAATAATTTATGAAATTTATCTCGAGTAACAGTTAGTTATATGGATCAACAAATAATTTCAATTTATAAAATGAACATGTTGTCATGTTGTGTTGATTATTAGCCTATTACCATGTCTCCTAATTAATTAATTAAATCAATTAGAACTCGTAGGTTTCTTGCAAAAGATTATATGAAATTCTTCGTTTAAATATCCTTGGCCTACAAATAATTGTTTTCATCATCACCATCACTAGAACTGCTTCCTGAGTCCATTTCAACTACTTACATATCAAAAACGTTTCAACAACACTCTGGTACGGTAAATATAAAATGGATGACTTGTAAATATTTTATGGTGGTCTCGAGTACGATAAAAATGCCTCCAATTTACAGAGCCTGTAATACAGGACACTACTGTTTATGAAACACAATAATGTGTAACTCTTGTAATTCAGATGAAATTTCACAGCTGATTTTGTATCTGTATAATGGTTTTTATGAAACAGATTTTACAGGCATTGTACTTTTTATTTTAAAAGTCCTGTATCACAGGACCTGTTTTACATGTGTTTTATGAAACAGCTCCCAGGACTTATCAGAGATATATCCGGGGTTATTATATCACAATTACTTAACATTTCAAAGTAATTTTGTATTGTGACATCTGATAGGAAGCCATTAACTAAGACTTCAAGGCAAATATTTAAGTTGGTGGGTAATGCTTCAGGAGTAAGTAATGTGTCAGGAGTTTCACAAGAAACATCTGTATCTAACGAGTTATCTGTAGGACAACTGTTATCCGATAAAATGCTGTTACTTCCATCACATGAGTTTGCTTGAGAAATAATGATTTCTCTATTTTTATTTTGATCTGAGTCTTTTCTACCCTCAACAGATTTCTTTGTAGAGAAGTTAAATTGTTCCATATTCCACTTTAATTTATGTTGATTCATATTTAATTCATTAATTTATATTTAATTCATTTTGGATCAACTTGACTCAGAACCGAATTTGTCCGGAGAATGCCGACTCGAGCCGACTCGCAAAACTTAAATGCTATTGGCTGAATGCACGTTGAGTTGACTCGGAAAACTGTAACCCTATTGGGTCAATTCGAGTCAGACCCGAACTCATCTGATGGTTGCCAAGCTGACTCGTTTCTCAACTCAAGTGAGAACCCAAACTCGTCCGATGATTGTTGACTCAAGCCAACTCGTTTCTTGAGTCAGAACCAAGCTTGTCTGGGTAATGCCGATTCGAGTCAACTCGCAATGCTTAAGTGCTATCGGCTGAATGCGAGGTGACCTGGAAAACTATAACCCTATTAAATCAATTCGAATCAGGACCCGAACTCATCTGACGAGCCGACCCACCCCTCATATGATTAGCATTGATACCTGATGCAAGTTTGTACTCTACTTGACTTGTAACTCTGGGTGGACGAGGTGACTCGAGTCATCACATGACTCGACTTGACACAACACTACTTGCCATGGGTGAGCTGTCCCGTCTCCCTGTAGCCGTTGTTGACATGGCAACTGGCTTACTGTCCATTTTCCCTCCACATCACCCGCTGGCTTTCAAGCCAAGTCATGCTGGGACAATAGTGGACACTAATAAAACTAACATGAAGGAAAGTAATGTCTAATTCTTTAAAAAACATGTCTGTATGGTGACCAAAGATATTTAATAACGTACAATCAAAAAATTTAAAAATTTGAGTGCATGCTTATGTACTATAATTGGGCAGTAAAATTTTATGTTTGTTGTTTAAAAATTAAGTGTATTTTTATAATACATACATGAGTTTGTTGGAAGCACCATTTCCTTACATTGACAAATATGGAATTCTACTTCATCACCGACTTCCAAAGGCCTAGTAAAAATTGAAATCTTAGGGCATCATTGACATGTCTCATAATATGTGTGTTTGTGTTTCAAAACATATTGCAGAAGACTCTCGACAGTTTGACAACTGTGGACTTCAGGGTTTGGAAGTATCAAAATGTCGAACAACAGGGAACTTGAGATTTTACATTAATACAGTAGAGTCCCGCAAACCCGGACTTCGACAACCCGGAATTCTGGATAACTCAGAAAGCCTGTCAGAGCAATAAAGTGCATTGAGATTCAAGGCCAGAGCACGGTGTGACACATTTAAGACAGTTTTAGTTTTTCTTTAAGTTTTTTTTGTAACTAATATAGTTTTTATATTTTTTACTATGCAATAAATAAATGATTTCTTATAGAAATAACAGAAACTATCTCATTTTTTCTTATTTTTACTCATTTCCCGATAACTCGGAATTTTCACAAACCCGGACACCGTTCGGTCCACATTAGTCCGGGTTTGTGGGACTCTACTGTAGAATGAAAAATACAGGTTACACATGTACATCTCCTAAATGTATTAAATGCCATAAACCTAAATCTTTCAACAGCTAATTTAAATTTATGGTAATGTAGGTCCCAATAAATATCAAAGGACAAAATATTGATAGTCTCTGAATGTTTGTTGTGTATTAGCCTGTGTCAAAATATCTAGTTAACATACTTGGTCTGTGAAGGTAAAATTATTCAAATTTTTGAAGAAATACTAATTTTTCGGATTGAAGATTGATGAAACCTTGAGTTGGGATCAACACATTAAGGAGTACTATCCAAAAAACACACCAGGACATCAAAACATATTAAGGAGTATTATCCAAAATTAATTCAGGGATATATGCTCTTTTAAGGGCAGTTTATTTTTGATTCAATAATTGGGATAAAAACCAATCCCCAAAAAGTAACAATAAATATCAAATACAATCTTACAACACAAAAAGTGGGAATAAAATCCAGACTGATTAGCACCCTCTAAATTTTTTTGAAAAAAAAACAACTTGCAATGGATCAAAATTTTTGAAATACATAACATGTCATATTAAAAACAATAACGATTGAAATACACTTAAATCTGATTTAAAATATTTCTTACTGAAAGGACCATTTACTCTTTTGAAGAAATTTAATGAAGGTGTTGGTTAGTTACTCGATTGGTTGGTACAGAGCCCCAAAGGTATAGAGACATTTGGGATCACCGTGAGAAGAGAGATTTTTAGAGAAAAAAAGGATGATGATTTGTCAATGCGTGGGTCATTAGTTGAGTTACTCTCTTCATTATAAGAAGTAACTAACAAACTCTTGACTGCAGACATTAAGAAAAATGTATAAACTGAACTGGATTTGCAAGAACTTTGTTCTATGTAGAGCCCAATGATACTCTCAGATCTTATTGTCTTTCATTTACCTTTTTGTGAATTATTGTATGTAATTTTGACCAAAGATTTTTAAATTTATGTTTGGATGATATATTTCAATGTTATATTGCAATAACTTATGATGTAATATGTATATATACATATTTTAAAATTGACACTATTCAATATACCAACGATCCACAGATGATGAATAAATCACATTTGGTCCCGTTTTGGTTAATATCCCATTTGGTTATGATATTATTACTCGTTGTTAAGGCTGCATGTTCTTTTAAGTTATCTATCACAAGTTATTTGATATATTATATGCCATGCATGAATTATTTATGTAAGTTAAGTTATAGCTCTAATTTTTCTTTATGGAGTTAATACTTTTGTTAATAACTATGCATGTCTTTTGTAACTTTATAATATTATATTGTATTGAAATGGTGGATACCGTTGGTGAAATAAATAAATAAATAAATAAATAAATATTGTGATTTGTTGTGATACTTTATGTGTTCTATGGTCTGCCTGAACTCTTTCAAAGGTAAGCTAGCTTTCTATCCTTCCTATTCCTAAAATTAAAATCCTGGCCAAGAGCATTTCCTGAAAAAACTAGACGATGAATGAAGAAAATTTCATGGATTGATTGAGTATCGAGCTATCGAGGATTTACTGTACATGGTAAATATTATATGCTTTATTCTGAAGAAAGTATATCTCATTCTATATAAATTAGAATAGTTGATTGGTCTGTTTATTACTCTCTTTCAAGAAGCAACTAACAAAATATAGACTTCAGACATTAAGAAAAATTTATAAATTGAATTAGATTCACAAGAACTTTGTGAACTGAAAATCCTAATAATCTGGAGCTGCCATAACAACAGTACATATGAAAATAACAATCGCAAAACTGTCATCTCTCTACACCCCACCGATACTCTCATATCTTATTGTCTTTCATTTACCTTCCCAGTTGGCATCAGCCAATCGAGTCGAGTTGAATGTGCTTTTAAAAAAAATACAAGCAGCCTGCTGTAAGCCAAACATTACTGGATATACTGCTAATAAGGAGGAAAAGATCCTTGTTTGTAAGGAAGGAGAGAAAAATTGAGATGTTTGGGATTGCCATAAGAGGAGAGAAGATCTTTTATAGAAAAAAGGGACGATGATTTGTGTGAGTTTGGTCAATTGTTGAGTTAGTGAACTTTGGGTAACCCCAATAGCAAAAGTAAAATCCTCAAACAATCAAAAAAATTTCATCAATTTTGAAAGAGCAGTTTGTTTGTTTAAAAATGACTTTATAAAGTTATAAAATTAATTAAGTAAACTTTAATTTCCGTAGCACAGTCATATTATTTTTGTCTTGTCTATGCTTATTGATTTAAATAAATGTATAAATGTATATTACGAAGTATTCAATATTACAGAAGATTCTCGCTAGCTCAAATTCCATGGAACTATGATTTTTCTTCCAGCTACCCTCATGCAGTTTGACTTAGGAGTAGTTAGAGTTATAGAGTTAATTCTTATGAATTTTACTTACAGATTTAGTTTGAGGTGAATTTAAGATGTAGTGGTAAATAAAATGAAACTTTGAGTTACAGAAGTAATGAATAGCGACGCTTAATAGAATATATGACTCATTGACATGATGTGACCTGTATGCTACAGTTTATACATACAGAGGACTGTTGAGAAAACTGAGATTTTGAGGTAAACGAGTTTAAAGATTTTTTGAGCATTTTCGAGTGATAGAGCTAAAATCAAAACCGTAAATAAATTATTTAGAGTTACATATATGGTTATTTTTTGGACTTAGATAAGATTTATTAAGGGGATTGAAAACAATTGAGGCGTCCAGAGCCAAAGTGACTCAAGCGCCAAAAAATGTCAAACCGAGATTTTGATACTGTTGAAATCTATGAGAGATAATTTACCATACCAAAGTAGCCTGAGACCGAAGAAAAATCTGGGGAATTTTATTTTTTGAAAAGTTTACTTTGGCACTACTGTTTTTACCTTGCTTGCACTAGTGCCACACTGACTCAAGCGCCTAGAATATGTGGGTTTATCATGTAACGACCAAAAATTGATGAGGGGTATATTTTTGCATTTATTCTCAATAATCGAATATAGGAAATAAATAAGCGTCGGATTCGAAGTTGTGATTTGTTGACATTGAGCAGACGACGTGATTTGGAAATAGAAGCAGCGGTCAGCTGGTTTAGGTAGTTGCAGTAGCGGCCGCGCCTTGCGGAGAGCGCTGGCGTTGCCGGCAGTGGTGGGAGGCGAGGCAGGAGTGGGGATGGATTCCCACTGCACAAATTAGCTTCGGTCGAGCGTCATTATGCGGCTGCGCGGTAGGCGAGCCGGACCTCCTCTCCCGACGCTCTAAGATTGGTACGACTTAGAAAATTGTCGCCAATCTTGAGACTTAGAAAATTTCGCCATTCTGGGACTTAGAATATTTCGCTATAGTTGTGTTGGATAGTAATAAACTTGATAATCTACTTGAGGTGGTATCAAGCGTTTTATTACTATAATTGCTCTGGCTATTGAAGCAGTTTGGGATAATAGCATTTTAAATTGAGAATCGGCGAAATAATAGACGCTCCTCTGACTTGGCGTGGTATTTTAGAGTAATTGGTTGTTGTAGGAGCTGACCAGGAAGCGGGTCAGCATAAGAGGAATTATGTAGAGATTTTATTTGTATTTACAACCTAGGCGTTGCCCAGGAATTGGGGCGACAAGAATTTTTAATTTTCGAATTTAATTTGACTTTTGATTTTTAATAGTTCCGTAGGCGGGACTTAGGCTGTGATAGGCGCCGACAAGCAGTTTTTGTTGGCTAACAATTGAATATATTTTTGAATTGAATTAAAGCATTAGGTGTTAACCCGGAGTATTTTAGGTTTTTAGAAATTTATTTAATTCGACTTATACTAAATCTAGAGGATTTGTCTGAGTATTGGACTTAATAAATATCTTGAAGAGTGAGGTAAAAGAATATGTTATTAGATCATTGTAAGTTGTACTAATTAGTGTGATTATTCTTTTTCAGATTTAGCCCTGATTTATTATTGATTTACCCCAGGTGAGGGATTGTTTGATTGGTTGCTTGTTGTTGTCAGCCCAAGAGGGGCTAAAGGCTTTTGGTTTGTGGTGAGTACCCGAATTTATTATTTAGCATAAGCTTGCAAATATTTCTTATGCACCTTTGATTAATTTTGCTTGTGCTTGTATGTGCTCACACTTGTGCATTGTTTAGAATTAGTGATTGGGAAAGTAACAATGATTAATGAGCTTGCTGCTTGAGTGTTAATGTACGTAGGCTTGAGCTAGGTGCCGACCAGTAGTTAGGTCGAGTAAAGTTTGGTTTTATTTAGGCATCGGCCAGTAGTTGGGCCGATTAAAGTTTGATTTTATTTAGGCATCGGCCAGTAGTTGGGCCGGTTAAAGATGGTTGTTATTTAGGCATCGGCCAGAAGTTGGGCCGACAAGGGAATTTTGTTTAGTTTTGGGTGTAGGCTCGACCAATAGTTGGGTCGAGTTGGGTGTTAGGCGTCGGCCAGAAGTAGGGCCGACTAGGATTTTTGGTTTTTAGTTGTGGGAGTAGGTTCAGCCAGGAGTTTGGTCGAGTGGGGTTAGGCGTTGACCAGGAGTTGGTCAACACGGGGGCTTTGATTTTGATAATCGCGAGCCCCCTTTGTCCCCGGTACCGTGTGTGCGAAGATGAGTGGATTCCCATTGTGTTGAGGCAGATGTGCCATAAAAGGGTCCACTGAACACACACAGAACAAATATAGATTGGTATAAAACGTACCTTTAAATCCCTGGTATTGAGCTATCCGAGGCGTAACCAAGAGTGAACCCGCGTTCGGTACCCCTACCCCGTGGTCACCCTTACAAATGGCGCGGGCCGAACAGGGACTGTAAAGTAATTGATAAATTGTATGTTTTAATACATTTTTGCCATTTTTGGCTGGCGCCCGAAGGGTTATTGGACTTTGACGATTTTGACTTAGAAAATTCACAAAAATGTTTGAAGACTTGTTGCCCACTTTTTTGTTCCCATCTTTGAAACATTGGCGATGGTTGTTGAATGTAAGCCGGTTTTATGTGGTCGATCCACCAAAAAAACAAGAGTCTGCGCAGAAATCGACTTCTAAGCCCACTACTACCACCGCGACCCGTACTAGTGAGACGATACCACTGCCTGTGACTGTGACGTCAACACCCTCGACAACGACCGTGACGGTTAGCGAAGCTCAGGGTGTCATACCAAAAGTTACTGCCCCCTCTTCGCTGAATATAGCGACAACAACGAGTGGTGTGACTTATAAATCCCCAAGTGACGATCCCCGAACATGTTGGATTATGACGTTGGATAAGGATGAATTACAGGTTGAAATGAGTCGATTTGGGTTAGACACATCTGGCACTATGGATGAGCAGCGTAGGCCTTTCTCGGTATTTTGGAAGGAAAAATATTGGCAGGATAGAGTCAGTGAATCTGAACCAGAGGCAGAAGCGACCACGAGTTCTTTGCTTTTCGGGTCGGGAAATATTCAAAGCTAAACCACACAGCCTTTGAAAACAAATCCCGCACCACAAAATTCTGAAATCGACAGAATTAAAGAACTGCTAGGCCTTCCCCCAAATGTAGATTTTGAAAATGTGTGTCGGCAGATAACTAGCTTATCGATGCAGGTGAATAGAGGTGCGGCGGCTATGAATGCGTATCTGGCGCCGGCGCCTCAACAATTGCTATTCCCCGCATACAGTACTGCCGGTTTGGTGTATAGCTCGCTCCCGATAATGAGTACGCTCCCGTCAAATACAAATAGACCCCCGCATTCCTTGGTAAATCAAACAAGGCAAGTAGAAAATACCACCTCGTCTATTTGCACAATTGTATGTAAATGGAATTTTAGTTAGATTTGACGGCCGTAAGGACCAAATTTCGTTCTTGGAACAACTTGATGAGTTAATGGAGGCGTATAATTTAAGCGAATCGGATCTTTTGAAGGCGCTTCCGGAATTGTTAACCGGCACGGCATTATTATGGTATAGGAACTATAAAGATTCATGGAATTCGTTCACTGCCTTTAGAGATAGTTTTGAGCTACAGTTTTTACCGCCGGGCTATCAGAGAAATCTCGATGAAGAGATTAGACAGCATACCCAGGAGTTTAGAAATTTCACAGTGGCGTATGAGGAGTTTAGAAATTTCGTTGTGGCGCTAACTACGCTTATGCGCCGGAAGGGTGGTATGTCGCTCCAGCAAAAATTGGTTAGATTTATTTGAACATGCGACCAGATTACAAATTGACAATGAAGAGAGGTGAAATTTTCTTTCTGGATGAAATGATAAAACAGGCCGAGCACATAGAAAGCTACATGCGAGAGAAGGCGCTGTATCGTCCTCCCCCTTCTCCCTCAATGGCGTTGGTACCGGAAACGGCCTACCATCATAATAAGAAGTTGGTTAAAACATTTGGGAATAGTGTCATTGAAATTTTACCTGACAAACAAATGACTAGGGTGGACCAGGAAAAAACTAGAGAGAACAACTCTACCTTCGCAAATAAAACCGCAAATCGACATAGCTACAATGGTTTTGGAAATAGTCTCCGTCAGCCTGACTCACCGCCGCGCCAGAGAGGTCCTAGGAGTGATAAGGACGCAGAGGGAAATGGGAACAAAGCTCAACCTGCGAAGGAGAATACGGAGAGCTCGCCGCGTAAATGTTACAACTGTAGGAAAACAGGACACTTGTACAGACAATGTCGCTTCCCTAGGACACTAAAGTGTTTCAACTGTGGAAAGAATGGCGTTCGTACGAGAGAGTGACTGTAAAAAGGTCGAAAATCTTTCAGAAAACTGTGGAGTTGGAATTTTGCCTGATAAGAAAACAGGTAGCGAGAATTCGAGGGAGAGAGATTTCTCATGTGAAAATAGCTATTATCCGAAACAAAGAAATTTTGATTAAAGGGATAAACCTGTGTGGAGGAAAATGCCCTGGCGGCAGAGCGGCTATCGTCGAGGAAATAGAACTTTTGTCGGCCACGATAGGCAAATGGTTTATAGGAACACAAACCCTCGTCATCCACCACCCAAATGTTGGAACTGTGGGAAAGTTGGACATGGGTTCAGGTATTGTTGGCTTCCTATGAGGAAAAATTGTTTTAAATGGAAGAAGGAAGGCGTTCGAACAAACAAACACTATTGTAATCAAGCCAGAAATCTGAGTGAGGACCCGGTTGTCGGAGAGGCACTCGAGGCAAGGAAAAGACGAATGAGCTCTCTTGAATGGAAGAACTGGCTTGAAAAGATAAAAGGATTTTCAACCAATGCGCACGTAGTCGATAACCGCCCCACGTGCGAGTTGAAACTTGTGGAAAAAGCTTTTTAGCGTTGTTAGACACAGGAGCGTCTGCTACGTTTGTAAATTCTAATGTTGCTCAAAGTTTAAGAGCAAATGGAATCCAACCTAACCCTAGCCCAATTGAAGAAGTGCGGCGGATGGCAGACGGTAGTCAGTCGCAGGCTAGGGAGTTGTTTGTCTTCCCCGTGCTGATTGACGGGAGACCTGAGGAGCTATCAGCAGTTTACTCGAGCACACTGACGAGTGAAATAACTTTGGGGTTTGATACCATCCAAAGATTGGGCCTTATGGAATTTTAAGTCGACCTAGCTGGTCTGAGTCAGGAAAATGGTAACCGCAAAGAAGTAGAACCACCCACAAAAGCAGACGACTGCCAAATTGTAACCGAGCAGGTCTCTGTGGTAGGACCTCCTGCCAGGGAGGAGTTGGGCGTGCCACCGACAGCCAAACAACTTACCTCCATAAGTTTAGTACCCCCGACAGAGGTAAAGTGTGAAGGTAAGATGTTGGCTGTAAATTGTAATGGGTTTTGGCGGCCAAAAAGAAAAAGGACATTAATTAGAAATGAACCAAATTTTGTACGAAATAGTTCCTAAGGCCCGGGAGCGAAAGTAGGAGGATTTTTTCTTCTTTCTTTTTTTTCTTTAGAAAGTCAGAGGACGGTGTAACAGCCAAAAACTGATGAGGGGTATACTTTTGCATTTACTCTCAATAAATCGAATATAGGAAATAAATAAGCGTCGGATTCGAAGCTGTGATTTGTTGACATTGAGCAGACGATGCGATTTGGAAATAGAAGCAGCGGTCAGCTGGTTTAGGTAGTTGCAGTAGCGGCCGCGCCTTACGGAGAGCACTGGTGTCGCCGGCAGTGGTGGAAGGCGAGGCAGGAGTGGGGATGGATTCCCACTGCACAAATTAGCTTCGGTCGAGCGTCATTATGCGGCTGCGCGGTAGGCGAGCCGGACCTTCTCTCCCGACGCTCTTGGATTGATACGACTTAGAAAATTGTCGCCGATCTTGAGGCTTAGAAAATTTCGCCATTCTGGGACTTAGAATATTTCGCTATAGTTGTGTTGGATAGTAATAAACTTGATAATCTACTTGAGGTGGTATCAAGCGTTTTATTACTATAATTGCTCTGGCTATTGAAGCAGTTTGGGATAATAGCATTTTAAATTGAGAATTGGTGAAATAATAGACGCTCCTCTGACTTGGCGTGGTATTTTAGAGTAACTGGTTATTGTAGGAGCTGACCAGGAAGCGGGTCAGCGTAAGAGGAATTATATAGAGATTTTATTTGTATTTACAACCCAGGCGTTGCCCAGGAATTGGGGCGACAAGAATTTTTAATTTTCGAATTTAATTTGACTTTTGATTTTTAATAGTTCCGTAGGCGGGACTTAGGCTGTGATAGGCGCCGACAAGCAGTTTTTGTTGGCTAACAATTGAATATATTTTTGAATTGAATTAAAGCATTAGGTGTTAACCCGGAGTATTTTAGGTTTTTAGAAATTTATTTAATTCGACTTATACTAAATCTAGAGGATTTGTCTGAGTATTGGACTTAATAAATATCTTAAAGAGTGAGGTAAAAGAATATGTTATTAGATCATTGTAAGTTGTACTAATTAGTGTGATTATTCTTTTTCAGATTTAGCCCTGATTTATTATTGATTTACCCCAGGTGAGGGATTGTTTGATTGGTTGCTTGTTGTTGTCAGCCCAAGAGGGGCTAAAGGCTTTTGGTTTGTGGTGAGTACCCGAATTTATTATTTAGCATAAGCTTGCAAATATTTCTTATGCACCTTTGATTAATTTTGCTTGTGCTCACACTTGTGCATTGTTTAGAATTAGTGATTGGGAAAGTAACAATGATTAATGAGCTTGCTGCTTGAGTGTTAATGTAAGTAGGCTTGAGCTAGGTGCCAACCAGTAGTTGGGTCGAGTAAAGTTTGGTTTTATTTAGGCATCGGCCAGAAGTTGGGCCGATTAAAGTTTGATTTTATTTAGGCATCGGCCAGTAGTTGGGCCGGTTAAAGATGGTTATTATTTAGGCATCGGCCAGAAGTTGGGCCGACTAGGGAATTTTATTTAGTTTTGGGTGTAGGCTCGACCAATAGTTGGGTCGAGTTGGGTGTTAGGCGTCGGCCAGAAGTAGGGCCGACTAGGATTTTTGGTTTTTAGTGGTTTAGGATTTTTGGTTTTTTTAAGTAGGTTCGGCCAGGAGTTTGGTCGAGTGGGGTTAGGCGTTGACCAGGAGTTGGTCAACACGGGGTCTTTGATTTTGATAATCGCGAGCCCCCTTTGTCCCCGATACCCGTGCATGCGATGATGAGTGGATTCCCATTGTATTGAGACAGATGTGCCATAAAAGGGCCCACTGAGCGCACACGGAACAAGTATAGATTGGTATAAATGTACCTTTAAATCCCTGGTCTTGAGCTTTCCGAGGCGTAACCGAGAGTGAATCCGCGTTCGGTACCCCTACCCCGTGGTCACGCTTACAATCATGTGGTCAGCAAGCCGTCAGATAAATGTTTTATTATATATTACTCTTACAGTGTCAAGATTCAAGAATAGATCTATCAAAATATTGGAAAATTGTGCTCTGATTAGCAGTTCACAGAACACTTCTGGGAAGTTTACTTTATTTACAATATAAAGTTAAAGTTTGCATTTTATATTTTGTGGGTTATGAGTAGTGATTTTTGTTTTTACATTTTAGTTCTATATTCGTCTAATTAATTGAGGTCTAAAATATGAAAATAAATTACCTTTTTACAAATTTTACTATCATAATGTTAGCTGTTTAATTCCATTTACAATAAATTTAAAAATAATTATAAAATGTTGAGGTGTTATAGGCAAGCTGCATAGGTATTTTCACATAATAACTCTATTTCACAATGTTAATAGTGTCAAAACTGTTTGAATAATGGCGTATTTTTACATTTCTTGTAGTAAAATAATTTTGCAAGACAACTCTGCTGTGATATTTTATGAAAAAGCAGCTAAAACTGGTACAATGGCTACTTTGGCTTTACAAGATATAATCCATATTTCCTGTTTTATTGTTATAAATGGCCAATAATACTTTCTCTTACAAACATTTCACTTTGAAATACACCTAAACAAATTGTTTTTGTCATCAAATTCCAAATAATTTTTAAAAAACACAAAACAATTTTGTTATGCCGAAGTGACCTACCCACCTGCTGAATGTGGTCTAAGTGCCGTACAAATGAGTAGTCAGACATGCCAAAGTAAGCTAAGTGCAACTTTTTTACCAAAATAAGCATATTTGGAGTTTATTAACCTAAATAAATATAATAATAAATATGTTTTTATAGGTGCAACATTAAACAAAGCAGTTTTCTGAGCTAACACAGGAAATCCAATAACTATCATATGAGGCCTTCTCTTTAACCGCCATTTTCCAACATTTTGCAATTTGGCACTTAGGCCACTTTGGACCTGGATGCCACAATTCAAAATGTCCAAAAATTCAAGTTATCAAGGTTTGAGTTAGCGAAACTAGACTGCTTGTAGCAAACAGAGCAACTTACCGAAATACCCTTGTTGAACAGAAACACCAGCTTTCAGATATCTGGGTATTGTTTTCAATTCCTTCAAGAAAATCAACAGTGATTTTCTCATTTCTTATAAAAGATGTGAAATCAATAAAAATACTAAAATTCATCACTGTCGGTTGAGATGCATTAGTAATTCCCAAAGCGTCCAGGTGATTTTGATATTCAGCCAAATCATTAGACCCAGTTGAGTATCGCTTCAATTGCAACAATGAATGTGGTGTAGTTTCTCTGTGCATATTTAACCTTGAAGACCCATTTCCAGATGAAGAGAACTCATACCGTGAGGTTGACGAACTAACATAGTGTTCACGTTTGTAATCATCAGGAGTGAGTGAAGAAGCATATAAACTGTCAATTTCCTCATCAGTTTCTTTACGCTTTTCCAACTCACAAGTGAACATATTTTCAACATCATTCTGCTGTGATTTATCAAGAAAAGTGCATTTTAAGACCAGAAGTTCATTGAAGCCGAATTTCCTAATAATACCTCTCAACAAAAGTGATTCATTGATTTTTTTTATTCTTATATGAGTAGGAATTTGTGACATTGAAAATTCGGTTTGCATATACTGGACAGAAAAGTTTGATTTTTCAATAAACGCACAAGCGGAAGAACTGTTCTCTTGGGTGAATCCCCAAAAACATGAGCAAACTTCAGGTGAAGAACAAACGCCATTATTGCAATCATTCAAGCACACCAAATTGCAAACGTTCCAGAACTCCAAATCATTTTGATATCCAGGAAAGCAATCGCAGAACTCTGGAAATGTACACTTTCCATTTTTACATACCTTGGAACAGAATGGGGTACAAGTGTTCCACTCTGTTTCATGCTTCCTGTATCCCTCCTCACAATCACACACATTGGGGGCCGTGCAAACTCCATTCACACAAGGGCTTTTGCAATCTAGAATGCAAGTTGTATAATTGTTTTCAGGATTCTTGAAACCTCTTAAGCAACTACACACCTCGGGGGCAACACAAGTTCCCTGAGTACAAGCAGAACAAGTGGGGATGCAAATATGATCCGCCGGACCTTTCTCATAGCCCTCATGGCACTCACAAGTCTCCGGTCCTACACATACTGCGTTCTGACAACGCTTACTACAGTGAGGCACACAGATGTTCGAACTATTCTTGTGTTTTTTGAATCCCGGGTGACAAACACACTTATCTGGAGCTACACATTCGGCCTCCAGACAAGGCTTGGAGCAAACCGGAGAGCATTTGAATGAATCTTCAGTTTGAGCATAGCCCTCTAAGCATACAAATTTATCAGGAGCGTCACATCTTCCATTGATACAGTCTTTAGAACAGATGGGATTGCATACATTTTTCAAAGCCGGATCTTTTCTATATCCATCCCAGCAGGCACATACTTCTGGCAAAGAACAATCTGAGTTTTTACATGGTTGTGAACACACTGGCTCACAATTAAATGGCGATTCCTCAGAATTCTCATAACCGTCAAAGCATGTACACCTTCCAGGCGTTGTACACTCTCCGTTGATACATTTTTTGGAGCAAAATGGTTTGCAGACGCTTTCGGTACCGTTGATTGTGAGAATGTATCCTTCATGACAAGAACATATTTCAGGAGATGAACAGATTCCTGTAAAAATAAAAAAAATTGTTTAGAAATCAGCTTTCTGAAAAAAATTACGTACCACTATTCACAAATAGTCGAATTTGGAAAGCAGTCTCCAGTTAACTTATTGAAATTGATTCTTTGTAAAATCTATTCTTATTTATAATAATTAAGTATACTTCGGATTATTAAGATTAATGTGACTGAGATCTAATCAGGTTAACTGAAAATCCTAATAATCTGGAGCTGCCATAACAACAGTACATATGAAAATAACAATCACAAAACTGTGGTCTCTCTTGGGTCTCTGGGGTATCTCATATCTCAGATACCCCAAGTACCCGCAAGAGCGACAGTCCTTCAGAGCGCGGATTGTCTGTCTGTGAGTGACTTACAGTATCAGATCGCTGCAGATCGTGGAATAATATCACATAAAATATATCCCTTGGTTGTGTTAGGATGGAAAAATCACATTGTTATACTGTGACATACAAATAAAGTATGCCGTCTTATAGGTGGTGGACAACGCACGACTCAAAATTCATCTGTCCTACAATCTCGAGACAGAATTGTGGTAGGACAAATCTTGTTTACATGCCAGGAAAAACAATTCTTGCCTTCACACTTTGTTTCAGTGCTTGGCAGATTTGAAAAACACCTTCAAAATTCGGAGACGTTTTCCAGAGTTTTGGATTTGATGCAAAACTATTATGTTAAAGGTTAATAAGATAATTCATGTGCACATTAAGGCATTTCGGTTGAAACAGATTTTGAAAACACTATACTAGAACAAAAACCCACATTTTTGCCATAAATCTGTTTTTCAATCTCATCTGGATAATCCAGAATCTGAATAGTTTGGGTCCGAATAATCCGAAGTGTACTATAATTGTAAGGACACATTTGAAGACATAATATTTGTTGTATTCAATATATATTTGTCGAAAAATTGAAGGATACAACTTTTGACTTTTTGGGTAATAATTTGTAACGTAATAATCAACCAAACTTTTTATAATTTTGGTAATGATTATGACATGTTAAGAGCCTTTATTTCTGGGTTTGTTTTTTGGGGGTACTGGCATTAGCAAAGCCCCTATTGAATTGCATTTTCCTGTTATGTTTTGGGACTCATATTGTAGAAGAAAAATTTACTAAATCATTTATTAACAAAATACTGGGTGTTAAAAAATAATTATAAAATGTTGAGGTGTTATAGGCAAGCTGGATAGGTATTTTCACATAATAACTCTATTTCACAATGTTAATAGTGTCAAAACTGTTTGAATAATGGCGTATTTTTACATTTCTTGTAGTAAAATAATTTTGCAAGACAACTCTGCTGTGATATTTTATGAAAAAGCAGCTAAAACTGGTACAATGGCTACTTTGGCTTTACAAGATATAATCCATATTTCCTGTTTTATTGTTATAAATGGCCAATAATACTTTCTCTTACAAACATTTCACTTTGAAATACACCTAAACAAATTGTTTTTGTCATCAAATTCCAAATAATTTTTAAAAAACACAAAACAATTTTGTTATGCCGAAGTGACCTACCCACCTGCTGAATGTGGTCTAAGTGCCGTACAAATGAGTAGTCAGACATGCCAAAGTAAGCTAAGTGCAACTTTTTTACCAAAATAAGCATATTTGGAGTTTATTAACCTAAATAAATATAATAATAAATATGTTTTTATAGGTGCAACATTAAACAAAGCAGTTTTCTGAGCTAACACAGGAAATCCAATAACTATCATATGAGGCCTTCTCTTTAACCGCCATTTTCCAACATTTTGCAATTTGGCACTTAGGCCACTTTGGACCTGGATGCCACAATTCAAAATGTCCAAAAATTCAAGTTATCAAGGTTTGAGTTAGCGAAACTAGACTGCTTGTAGCAAACAGAGCAACTTACCGAAATACCCTTGTTGAACAGAAACACCAGCTTTCAGATATCTGGGTATTGTTTTCAATTCCTTCAAGAAAATCAACAGTGATTTTCTCATTTCTTATAAAAGATGTGAAATCAATAAAAATACTAAAATTCATCACTGTCGGTTGAGATGCATTAGTAATTCCCAAAGCGTCCAGGTGATTTTGATATTCAGCCAAATCATTAGACCCAGTTGAGTATCGCTTCAATTGCAACAATGTCCAAAATTCATCTGTCCTACAATCTCGAGACAGAATTGTGGTAGGACAAATCTTGTTTACATGCCAGGAAAAACAATTCTTGCCTTCACACTTTGTTTCAGTGCTTGGCAGATTTGAAAAACACCTTCAAAATTCGGAGACGTTTTCCAGAGTTTTGGATTTGATGCAAAACTATTATGTTAAAGGTTAATAAGATAATTCATGTGCACATTAAGGCATTTCGGTTGAAACAGATTTTGAAAACACTATACTAGAACGAAAACCCACATTTTTGCCATAAATCTGTTTTTCAATCTCATCTGGATAATCCAGAATCTGAATAGTTTGGGTCCGAATAATCCGAAGTGTACTATAATTGTAAGGACACATTTGAAGACATAATATTTGTTGTATTCAATATATATTTGTCGAAAAATTGAAGGATACAACTTTTGACTTTTTGGGTAATAATTTGTAACGTAATAATCAACCAAACTTTTTATAATTTTGGTAATGATTATGACATGTTAAGAGCCCTTATTTCTGGGTTTGTTTTTTGGGGGTACTGGCATTAGCAAAGCCCCTATTGAATTGCATTTTCCTGTTATGTTTTGGGACTCATATTGTAGAAGAAAAATTTACTAAATCATTTATTAACAAAATACTGGGTGTTCAAAAAAGATTAGTTCAATTTCAAACTTAAACCAGACTGTTACCTCTAAACATATGATGTTCTAGCTGAGTTGGTTGAATCAATCACTTTGTAAAGTTTAGTTTTACTAATCATTGTTGCCGAGGTTTCACCTGAATCAATACTTTATCCAAAAAAAAATGAAAAATTGCATTACTAAAGCTCAAAGCCAAACCATGTCGCTTGGTATTTGCAACAGATATGCTTGCTTGCAGAGGGTATGAACCTACTTAATGTACCCTGGAATGCCCCGAATTTTTGAATTGGCAGAGTTTACCCTAGTGATGATGTCTTAAAAAATTAACTCTGCTGCGCATGATTCCACACCAAACATTGATCTTTGGGGTATATGGTTTGTGTTCCATATTACAGTTATGTATTTTATTACTACAAACGTTTAAAGTTTCTTCATTGCTGAAGCAGATATGTGATGAAAAAGTAGGCTCATCCCCTGTGTGAGCAAATATATTTGTCGTAAATACCAGGCTAAGCAAGGTGTGGTTTGACTTTGGGTTTTAGTTGTACAACATTTTTTTATTTTTTTATAAAATATCGATTCAGGTGAAACTTCGGCAACAATGATAAAACAAAACTTTGCAAATTGGTCGTTACGACCAACACAGCTAGGATATCAATGTTGAGAAGTAACAGCCTGGTTTGAGTTTGAAATTGTACCAATCTTTTATGAACACCCGCTAATATAGTTTATGCATAGTTAAATAGTTCTCTTTTCTGTTATTTAGCAAGTATACAATGAAATAACTTCTAGTGTCAATAATACATTATTGCAGTTTCATTTTTTTCATAACTCAACATCTTCAGGTTAGTGTTTTCTTTGATAGTAACCTTGAATTAATTTTAACCAACTCCTTGCAGATTTTTACTGTCTGCAAGGGCATACAATTTACTTTGTTATGAAAAATATGTAATCTGCTTAAAACCTAATAGCAAAACAATATAGTTACAATATATAAATATTGTTTTGAAACAAACTTTATTTATCGATAAATATATTTTAAATATTGTACAATATTGAATCGATATAGTGAAAATAGTTATTACAAATTCAGAAAGGATAACATTTTAGCTAAAACTAGAAATTTAAAAATTGAAAAATATAATTCAGGCAAGGTCAATTATAGTCAATTATGGACAGGGTCAATTTATGCTGCTATCCCAGACTTACAAATGCAATTAGCTTCTAGTGGGACTTGAACCTGGGAGCTCTTATTCAAAATCACAGCCTGTCACCACTGGACCAGAGAGGCTTATAACTTTTACTTGACAAATGTCATTTAAACCTGTGAGGAACAGAATATGGGAACTAAGAACATATTTTCATTGATATTGTAACAATATTGTCTTAACATTGTATTGATAATATAGGAAAAATATTGTTTCAATATTGTAACAACCCATCTTAGGTAATATTTACACTGATTTCATTCAAAATTGTTTCAATATTGTAACAATGTTATTTTGGTTCTTTGGTTACTTTCACAGTACCCCTGTGAAAGAAACCAAAGAAAACAGGATTTATTTAGTTTATCAAGAAAAATTATCTTGAAAATCCAGTGTGGCTCAGCAAATGTGTGGTTTAAATCTGCTTGGCCATATCGAGTGATGTTCTAAACTTTTCAGAAAGTTTAAAATATTGCCAAAATGTCTGTTTTACTGTTAAAAACCTTTTCACATAAAAAACTTTGTTGGGATTTATAACAATGATGCAATAAAAAATATGAAATATTCACTTGCCATTCACACAAGGTTTAGAACATGCCGGTTTACAAATCCCAGCAGAATTCATGCTGTAGCCTTCTAAGCAAACACAAACATTTGTTGAAATACACAATCCATTTGTGCATTCAACATTACATGTGGGACGACAATGAAAATGATTTTCTGGATCCATTTCAAATCCAGGAAAACAAGAACATGTATTTGGACCGCTGCAGAATCCGTTTACACAAGTATTTTCACAGATCGGTTCACACTTGTTGGTCTGACTGTTGAAATTATAACCATTGTGACATGAACAGAAGTTAGGTGCAGCACAGTGTCCATTCTCACAATCAAATTCACAAAATGGCTCGCATAGATTACTGGACAACATATCCACGTTCTTGAACCCATCATCGCAGACACAACTGTCAGGAGCCGTACAGGTGCCGTTCCCACAACCTTTGCTACAAAATGGGTCACACTTATTCGCTTCCAAAGGGTCTTTTTGGAACCCCGGATTACAAAGACAGTTATCCGGTGATGAACAGTGACCGTTAACACATTCTTTTGTGCAAATAGGCTCACATAAGAATGGAGTTTTGAATCTATATCCCGAGTGACAAGTGCATTTATTCGGCGAGGAGCAAAACCCATTGATGCAATTCTGAGCGCAGGCAGGCTTGCAGGTATGGAGTGACTCGTCATCTTTCACATAACCGTCATAACATGCACAGTCCTGTGGCTTGAAACACATCCCATTAACACAATCCGGGTTACAAACTGGACTGCATTTGTAAGAGTCCCAAAAATTCTTCGCATATCTGTGAAACAACATAAATATAAGATAAGAGTGAACCTGAGACCCCTTTGGAATGATTTGGATCAGTTATTGATATAGTCCAGTGAATATAGGCCAAAAAACACCCTAAAAAGGAAAAAAATGCAAGCAAAAATGTTTTTGCTGGAAATGTGCACCAAGACGTGAGTCAAAACCCAAGTTTTCTACTTCGGGTCAGGTGAGCTAACTCCGCCATCTTGGAAAATGGCGGCCATGTTTGAAATACTTTTATCGACATAAAATCCACAAAAGTTATCCGATTTTGACAAAATTTGGTAGGAATTTGTAAAATTGGGTATTCTATTAGAAATCGATCGCATACATTTTATTTTTTACTATTTTAATGTTTTTTTGCAACTTTTATGTAAAAAAAACATGTTTTTTCGTTTTTTTAAAAAGTTATGAAGTTAACTGTTAATCTATGGATGTTTCTGAAAAGTACGTAAAATTACGAACAATTTAGTATATTCAACTTGTATTTCACTGTTTTTACTTTTTATATAATCAAAAAAATAAGATATTTTTATGCAATTTTTTTAAAAAGTGCTAAAAAATTAAAATTATCCAAATTTAGTTTTTCGTGGTAGAAAATGTTCATTGAGGGGTTCTGAGTCAAAATCCAAGTTTTCTACTTCCGGTCAAGTGAGCTAAATCCGCCATCTTGAAAAATGGCGGATATGTTTGATTTACTTAAATCATCATAAAATCCACAAAAGTCATCCGACTGTGATAAAATTCGTTAGGGATGTGTATAACAATGGCCACTACGTAATACTAAAGTAATAACAAGCATATTTTATCATTTTATATGTTTTTTATAATTTGTATGTAAAAAAGTAGGTTTTTTCAATTTTTATTTTGAAATTAACACCAAACATAAAAACCATGAATTTATTTGAAAAGTACATAAAATTACAAACAATGTGGTGTATTCAACCAAAACTATGCTGTTTTTAGTCTTCAAATAACACAACAAATAAAATAAATGGGGCTTTGATGATTTATTAAGACCTCTACATTGTGGCAGCTAAAAAACTGTCATATTTGATTATTTGAAAATTTAATAATTCATTACATAGGCTTTTAGGGTAATTTTTGATAACAATCACTCTGCTGTTTTGGTTTTAAATTCCATGGAGTAAAAAATGTATATATAAGACATATATATTATTTAATTAAAAAACGTCCAATGTATCTCTACAGATCCCGTTCTCTCCATTGTTTACATGATGATTTTAGCATTTTCGTTTTCCATGCTTTGCCGGATCCGGATACTGCACGCCGACAGTGTGGCCAACTAGCGAAAACTAAATACTTATATGTATATACAATATTACACGTATATAAAATACATAAAATCCTATGTTATGAATTGTTAAATTTTCCAATAATGAAATATGTCCGTTTTTAGGTGCCACAATGTAGAGGTCACAATGCACCATCCAAGCCCCATTTATTTTATTTTTTGTGTTATTTGAAAACTAAAAACAGCATAGTAAAGGTTGAATATATCAAATTGCTTGTAATTTTATGTACTTATCAGAAATGTCCATGGTTTTTATGTTTGGTGTTAATTTCGAAATAAAAAAGTAAAAAAACCTAATTTTTTCATAAAAATTATAAAAAAACATATAAAATGATAAAATATGCTTGTTATTCCTGTAGTATTACGTAGTGGCCATAGTTATACACATCCCTACCGAATTTTATCACAATCGGATGACTTCTGTGGATTTTATGATGATTTAAGTAAATCAAACATATCCGCCATTTTTCAAGATGGCGGATTTAGCTCACCTGACCGGAAGTAGAAAACTTGGATTTTGACTCAGAACCCCTCAATGAACATTTTCTACCACAAAAAACTAAATTTGGATAAATTAAATTTTTTAGCACTTTTTAAAAAAATTGCATAAAAATATCTTATTTTTTTATTATATAAAAAGTAAAAACAGTAAAATACTAGTTGAATATACCAAATTGTTCGTAATTTTACGTACTTTTCAGAAACATCCATAGATTAACAGTTAACTTCATAAATTTAAAAAAAAAACGAAAAAAACATGTTTTTTTTACATAAAAGTTGCAAAAAACCATTAAAATAGTAAAAAATAAAATGTATGCGATTGTTTTCTAATAGAATACCCAATTTTACAAATTCCTACCAAATTTTGTCAAAATCGGGTAACTTTTGTGGATTTTATGTCGATAAAAGTATTTCAAACATGGCCGCCATTTTTCAAGATGGCGGAGTTAGCTCACCTGACCCGAAGTAGAAAACTTGGGTTTTGACTCAGGACGTCTTGGTGCACATTTTCCAGCAAAAACATTTCTGCTTGCATTTTTTTCCTCATTAAAACCTATTTTCACTGGACTAACAATTTAAAACTCTTTTTTACTAACTGCAAGAATAAGTAGTTACTGTACATCGGTAATAAAAATTACTACCTCGCTGAAAATTCAAACAACGTGAAAGTTAATTACATACTTACCTACTTGCTTTTTTAAGTATGGAGTTAAGATGAATGTAAGTTGACAAAACAAAGCAAACAAATCATTATCATCTTTTTATGGCTAATTAGTTATTTTACCATTACTGTATTAGGGCCTAGTATTCTTTTTATGAAGTATAGCTTGAAAATCAGTCCTGAAAACATATTTACTTCTTGTTTGTGAATTGATTAACAAAAACATTAAAACATAGTTTGTACTGGAAAACACACATTTAATTTATCCAATTATAGGTTTGAAATTGAACGAAAAATTGTTTCTTTCGAATAATTTATAAGGTACTTGTTCAATTACATAAGTATCCTGTCAAGTTAAAAAAAAAATTAAGATACATTGGAAATAAAAAACTACAAATTTACAATTTAAAGTAGATTAATATAGTTCATCGAAATAACATGACAATGTTTCCCAAATGAGGCGTTATGTTTTTTCTTATACACGAAAATTAAAGGGTACCTATGTTGAAAACTAATTTTATCATCATAGTAGTAGTCCTAATCATCCACAATTACAGTAGAGCGCTGATTATCCGAACGTCGGTCATCCGAACCGTCGGTTAACCGAACGCTGTAATTATTCATATTTTGAACATGATTCTCAAGCAATTCAAATTTGCGCGCCAAATTCGCGTTTCAGGGCTGAAGCAAAAACAAATTTTGGACTATTTCTCTAAATAAAAAGTATTCAGTGTACTGTATATAAGTATGATAAATTGTTCTTTAAAAATTTATACCCTTGTATTCTGATCGATTTCATAATAAAATTACGTGAATAATTTTTGTTTGATAATTTTTAGCCTTTTTACTAGTAAAAATAACGTTACATATATAATTTTTTCTTTTTTTCTTTTCAGGTTCGATTATCCGAATATTCAGTTATCCGAACACCCCTTGTCCCCAATTAGTTCGGATAATCGGCGCTCTACTGTACTCTGATAAAATAAAATAACATAGTTAAAAAAATATAAATCTATATACTTAGGTGAAATGCCTGTGCATGGGTATTATGTCCAGCCACTGCGGATAGTAATTACTAAATTTTATGTTTAAATAATTATCTGAGATATTTTTTAAAGCTATGGAGGAAAAAATTAAACAGCAATTAGTTTAAAAAAAGCAGAATTTAATTTTACAGAGTTTTAACTATGATTAAAATGTTTGTGATGTAAGTAGGGCCGGATTTAGGCATGGGCCTCATGGGCCTGGGCTCAGGGCGGTAAATTTCTAGGGTCGGCAAATTTTGAAGGCAATTAACAATTTATTAAAATAATGTAGAGAGTTTTATGCAATGTTTTTCTCTCAGATTCATACCCTAATATAAACTATTAAAAGTCCGCTGAGAAGTTTTTTAGTACATTAGATAATGTTTTCACATCAGACTACACTATTATTTTGCGTAATGCGTCATACTGTGCGAAAGGGCGGCAGTCAATTTATTCAAGGCGAGTGGGGTGCGAAAGCTTATTTTTTTTGCCTATGCGTTGCCGCTGAGTCGTTTGTTATTCGGGGTAATGGTGGAATTGGATCATAAGAATGAGGGGGCGGGGAGGGGCGATATGTTTCTTATTTGTAAAAAATATATGCGAAAAAGTGACGGCCGGGAATCATCCGAGAGTTTTACCGACAGTTTTACAGTTAAGAGGTTATCGCGGTCGTGATAATACCAAGAGATTTAACGAGTACGTCCACTACGATACAACCGAGATTACCGGCTACGATACAACTGTTAGATTTTATTGCCGCAAAATGACCGAGGGAATTTCGCTGATGGGTAAAAATCCTAAAGATTTTTTTTTTTGTGATACAATCAAGATTCTTCGGATGCAAATAATCGAGGTATTTGTCTCAAAATACGATCGAGATTTTTCACATGCAATACAACTAACTGGTTTGACGACCGCTATAGAACCGACCGATTTACGGCCACCATACGACTAAAAGCTTTTTAAAACAACCCATCTTCTGAGGCCGCGATACAACCTAAACGTGAGCTGTTACTGCCAGTCGCTGAAAAACCCAAGCAGGTTGTTTACCATTCATATGATTTTTTTCCGACTTTTTCTTTCATCTCCCGATCCTCCCGACTATTTAAAAAAAGCCTGATCAGTGAAATCAGTCATGATGCCTCCTTTAAAAGAGCGGTTGTAAAAGAGCGATTTTCGGCCACAAAACGACGGAGATACATGCGTGCCAATTGGTGTAAAAACGACAATTTTTTTCGGCCATGACATGGCCAATATATGCGACGGCCGCGAAAAGAGCGAGAGACTTGTCGGCCGAGAGATCTGCCGACCGCGATGCAAACGACTAATTTCCGGCCACAATACATATTACCAGAAATACATATTACCGAAATGATTTGTAGATCGAGAGATTTGCCAGCTGCGATGACGATACCAACGATGAAAACGGCTATATTTCGTTTAGTTTTAACTCAAGTATCGACATTCCCGACCAAACGTTTAAATTCATTATTTTTTCCCGAATTTCAGCGAAGATTTCCTATAGGGAAGAAGCTAACAGAGAGACTCTCGATCACGAAACGGCCGAGATAAAAAGAAGGTGATAATGAGGCTTTGGTAGCTCTGAACTGGCCGAGAAATTACCGCAGCGAAACAATCGAGAAATTTCAGACCGCGGCGATGCGACCAGGGCTGCCCCAAGGGCGGGGTGACCGGGGCGGTCGCCCCGGGCGCCGCGGCTAGGGGGGCGCCGTAACCGGAGGGACTCGCGGCTGTTTAAGGGAAAAATAAAAATATATCGCCGACCCACTAGGGCGAAAATATTTCACGGGCAAGAATCGTTAAAATTTCATCAAATGGCTGTTAAAAAAAATCGTTCATTAACTTTGGTTCTATTCAAAAATTGTAACTGGAACACCATAAGGTGTCTCAGATGAGTACCTACACACTTATTCATGGTAACTATTAAAACATGTTATTGCATTACAATTGTAAGCTTTGGGGGTTCTGAGGGAACCTTAAAACAGACTGGTTCAGAACATAGAATGTGTAACTAGCATGAAAAGTGAAAGGTGACTCAAGGGACGTGGATTGAGTGAACACACTGTAGAGCGACAATTACCTTTAATATACATGAACTATTAAATATACATGGTGCACTACTTATTTACGGATCCTCTTGATATTTATATTGACAAAATATGTTATAGGTCACTGAGTGAACTGTTGTCCTTGGTAGATTCAATTTGACATAGTATTATACAAATTGGCTACACATTCTATATATTTTAGCCCCAAGGTTAAAATATATAGTATTGATTATCATGTACGCTACAAGGATCTTAATAAAGATATTACATATTATATACAAGTACAAACCCTTTTACACAAAGAAAATCAAATATATTTTGATACGAATAAACGACAAGTTAATTATAATGTCTTTCACAACTATTCACAAATTGTTAACCTTATTTTATATTTACAATTTTCTTTTGAAGACTTTCCTTCCTAAGTGTAGAAAGGATCTATTTCTTAGAGAGTCATTTCTTTAATGGATTTGATTTGTTTTGTTGATAAATAGTTTATTTTATTTCATTATTATTATTTTTATTGGATACAAATTTATTATTTAATATTTATTTATTTAAATTATTTATTATTCAATTTACCCCTTTGGGTTGGACTTTCAAATTCTTTCTCTGAGAGTTTAATTGAGTTTATAGTGCACCAAATTATTTTGATTTGATTGGGAACTTACCCGCTGCATCTTTCCTCGTGGACCCGTGTTACGCCCGCGTCGCCAGCCAGTCGAAGGCCCGCGTGGATCCCCGAGTCGGTGTCTCCTCTCGGTGATCTCCACTCCTTTCGGTGGTCTGTGTGGTCCTCGATGGTGTCTTCGCCCCCTCGGTGGTGTGCGTTGCCTCGGTGTTGGTCTCCGTTGGCCTGGGTCTCATTCCGGTCGGGTGTCCGCGGCTGGATGTCCCTCGGTGGTGCGAGTCTCGAAGTGAAGTCTCGAAGTTCGTGTGTTGGGGAGATAGACTGTCTCGAGGGTGCCGACGGATGCTTAATACTGTCCGTGACGGTTTACCAACTCCTACTCAATTCAGAGTGGCCCCTGAGTTCCCCAACTTATTCCTTCTTCTCCTCCTCGAAGCCTGATTTCCTAACTCTCCCTTTCAATTTTCCATCACTCTCCCTTCCATCGGACTTTTCCCCCGTAGTGCTATTGTCACGCCCTCCTGCCAATCGGCGATGGTGAATCCGATACCTACGGAGCCATTGGGAGAACGACTGAAGTCCAGCCCTATTGTTCCGAGAATAAGGCGTGTCGCTGATGGTGAGTTATTCCAATTTTTCTAATATTATCATCCCAAGGGAATCGAACTGGTCTCGGTCATTTGCCTCCTTCCTAGTAAGACCTTGAAATATAATGCTCTCTTATTGTATGTCGTCTAGATACGTGCTTCCACATGGGAGCTTATAAGTTTTATTTTAAACAATTTTTATTTGTTGTACTAATGTGAGAAAACCCATGAATAAATCTCTTATTAAGTATTAATTTTGGATGGAGGTAACTGATCTGATTAATAGTCGATTTCCGGATAGTTTATACATTACATCAACTCGTAAATCATGATAGTATTGAGTTTTACTATATGTGTAGACTGACGCCCCCTTGCTACGTATGTCATTGGATTTTTTTAGGAGACTATATCATTGATTATATATATTCTAAATAGATGCAAAACCTAATGGCGATTCATGTGAGCAAAGACGCTAGAGCTACCTGGCGAGAGCGGTCAGAAAACCTAGGTCGGTAAACAGTATTGTGCAGCTTGTCGCCAGTGAGCGATTGTTGATTCAGATAGAATAAATTTTATCGGTATCTCAAAAAGTAATGTGCTTGCCTCATCTAAATTATTTCTACTTATAAACTGAAGATGGATACGCGGTTTACTTGCAAAAACCGTGGTAGAAACGTTAGATATAGTGCAGTTTAATTTTAGGTTCTCAGTAACTACCTAATGATATACTTTAACCACACCCTGACTGAATTCATTGTTTTCTGGTGGCGCTATCTATTGAGGACTGTCATAACTACGTCAAAACATTGCGTCTGTTCTTGTCCATTGGGCTAGCAGTCTACTACAGGTGTATTGTCAATGACTATATTCATTTAGTCTGTGCTTTTAGCGTGGATGTTGTGTTGATTACGATGGCGAATGTCACCTTGAATCATTAGACCAGGTCCCCATTTATAAACTGTTTTTAAAAGTAAACCTCAAGTAACAATTCATTATCAGCAACTGAAGTTAACACTCTGGGAAATATTAGGGCTAGTGATTGCCAGTATTGAAAATATCAAAATCAATATCATTGATCTTCCACCATCTTTTTGAAACGGGGGCTAGGGCCTGATTTCAAAACGATGTTGGTGAATTAATCATACTGACTTTGTAATTAGTACGATTGGCAATCACAAATATTTTTCATATCGTTCTTTACACCCTAGTTAGTGATTTTTTACTAGTGGGTTTATAGTACTCATGAAACCCATTTTGAAATGAGGCCCATTTGATTGTTTGACGGATCTGTCTGTCTGACAGACGAACTGATGGAACGTACGTTTCCTTTGTTTTGTCTGATGATGAATTTGAATACGGAATCAATTTGAAAAAATGCACAGTACTGCTATTAGCGAGGTTGTGTCTAAGGTATAATGCTAGTGAATCGGTTATTCAAAACAAAATTAGTGCAAACTGGTATGAATGAAAATGAATTATCCATTTGCCTGATTCGTTGCTACCGACAAAATAATACAAGAATTAGAAATAATTGTGCAAGCTTTAACCCCATTATTTTATTAAATTTGTTTACAAATATAGTATTTAGACCAATTAGTTGTTTGAAGAGGGCGCACATAAAAATTTTGCCCCGGGCACCTATTAGCCTCGGGGCGGCCCTGAATTTGACCAAGAGATTTTTTGGCCACAAATTAAATACATTTTTCCGTCTTGTTAATGAATTGTTAATATTGGATATGATCAAATTTTAACATTGAAAAACACCACAATATTTGTATAATTTTATTTTGTGAGGCCTTTCGTCAGCTGGCATCAGCACACATATACACAAACACAAACATTGATGTTTTGTTAATGTAAAACAAATCAGGTTTAGCCTGATGTATAAATTATAATTCCAAATTATTGGGCCGTGAATTACACCTATGATTTGGTCTGGCAAACTGTCACGTTCGGGAGGAGGGGCGGCGAAATGCTTTGGGCCCATGGGCGGCCAAATCGTAAATCCGGCCCTGGATGTAAGTAATATTTAAGAAGTAGTTTAAATTAACAGTCCGGTTTATCCTTTGCCAACAATATTACATGGCTGCCTCTCAAGCTGGTTTACCTCATCAAGGGACAGGACCGCCCCGAGGCTAATAGGCGCCCGGGGCGAAATTTTTATGTGCGCCCTCTTCAAACAACTAATTAATTGGTCTAAATACTATATTTGTAAACAAATTTAATAAAATAATGGGGTTAAAGCTTGCACAATTATTTCTGATTCTTGGATTATTTTGTCGGTAGCAACGAATCATGCAAATGGATAATTCATTTTCATTCATACCAGTTTGCACTAATTTTGTTTTGAATAACCGATTCACTAGCATTATACCTTAGACACAACCTCGCTAATAGCAGTACTGTACATTTTTTCAAATTGATTCCGTATTCAAATTCATCATCAGACAAAACAGAGGAAACGTACATTCGATCAGTTAGTCTGTCAGACAGACAGATCCGTCAAACAATCAAATGGGCCTCATTTCAAAATGGGTTTCACGAGTACTATAAACCCACTAGTAAAAAATCACTAACTAGGGTGTAAAGTAACGATATGAAAAATATTTGTGATTGCCAATCATACTAATTAATTACAAAGTCAGTATGATTAATTCACCAACATCGTTTTGAAATCAGGCCCTTGCCCCCGTTTCAAAAAGATGGTGGTAGATCATTGATATTGATTTTGATATTTTCAAAACTGGCAATCACTAGCCCTAATATTTCCCAGAGTGTTAACTTCAGTTGCTGATAATGAATTGTTACTTGAGGTTTACTTTTAAAAACAGTTTATAAATGGGGACCTGGTCTAATGATTCAAGATGACATTCGCCATCGTAATCATCACAACATCCACGCTAAAAGCACAGACTAAATGAATATAGTCTCCTAAAAAAATCCAATAACGTACGTAGCAAGGGGGCGTCAGCCTACACATTTAGTAAAACTCAATACTATCATGATTTACGAGTTGATGTAATGTAATGCAATGACATGTTTTAATAGTTACCATGAATAACATGGGCGGAGTTGGAGGTTGTTTCTTGGGGGGGGCATACTTTCAAGATTCTCGTACCACAATATAAATAGGCTAAAGTTAAGTGAAATGTTTTTTCCATTGTTTGTTTAAGTTGGGGGGGCATTGCCCCCCCTTGACCCCCCGTAACTCCGCCCATGATGAATAAGTGTGTAGGTGCTCATCTTAGACTTACCTTATGGTGTTTCGTAACCATCAAGGACCATCGAGGAGGTTTGGCGGTTATGTACTTCACCTGTGCACATGCGACTCAACTCTTGAAACTTTGTTAAAACATGTTTGTTTAGACAGTTTTTTAGTTAAATCTAAACTTGGATGAGATACATTTTAGACAAAAAAGAACTTAAAACAATTTGTTTCAGTTCTATTTGCAATATGGTTTAATTGCTAAGGGTGGTGGTTTCAAATCAGTTCTTGAGCCATTAAATGTTATCCAACAATCTATTATAAAAGCATCATTCAAAAAGACGGCTCGTTTTCCTACTCTACAGGTTTTAAAGAA
The DNA here is from genome assembly GCA_035578135.1 of Flexamia atlantica. Taxonomy (NCBI): domain Eukaryota; kingdom Metazoa; phylum Arthropoda; class Insecta; order Hemiptera; family Cicadellidae; genus Flexamia; species Flexamia atlantica. The sequence goes on from JAQJVK010000010.1 coordinate 2,109,389, forward strand.
TCTGATGGCCTTTTATCAGTTAGACAGTTATTCATAAAAAGTTTATTAACGTTCTGTTATAATCACAGAGAATGGATATAGATATCTATATCCATTCTCTGTGGTTATAATATTCCAAAACTGATAGTGGCTCCTGTGACTCACACTTACCGTACCCGTAGCAGTGGGCATGGGTCTGCAGGTTCCTCAAGGAGTTAAATCTATTAACTGGGCTAATTCCTTTCACATAGCAAACTTTTTGTTACAAAAAATACCTCCAGGAATACTGCAAGGTTTTGACGGCCTGGTGAGCAGAGATAGGCCCTGTTATCGCCGAGGTACAACAACCCCGTTATCAGCCCAAAACATACTACTTGACCATGATGTAATTCCACTTTCACACACTGTATACCCATATCTCACAGAGTTTTATTTTCTCCATGGCATGAAATGTTGCCTAATTAATGTTATACCCTATCAGCAGCTGATCAAGAAAAAAATCTTAATAACTTCATTTTTTTTAATTATTATCAATTTTACTTTTGAAATTTTGAATATTTTTTTAAATTTTGTTTCTGGTCATTTTGGAAACACAGCTATGGATTCTAATTTGCCACACGCACAGGTCCTTGACCCATGTGAGGTTTTAATTTTTGTTATAACGCTGCTTGTACCATTTAATTTTGTAAATAAAGACTTATTTGATTTGATCAATGAACAACATACCAATCGAAACAGCTACAGTTGTTAGGAGCAGAGCAGTAGCCGTTCTGACAAGGTCTGGAGCAGGCTGGCTCACAGACGCTCTCGTCTGTGCCAATACCCTTCTTCTGGAAACCCTCATTGCACCGACAGACCTCGGGAGCAACACAGGAGCCATTCAGGCAAGGTCGACTGCACAGAGGCTCACAGACATGCGACGTTTCCTCACCTAATTCATTAAATTAATATTTTGCTAAATCTTTACTAAATAAAACAACGTTTTAAAGGAGATAATAAAGCTACAATTCATATTCATGAATGTACCATGCTTGTCCAAATCATATAAAAATATAAATTATGGTTTGTCGAGATGAACGAATGCAGGAAGTTGTATCGGTCAGTTCAAATCCACTAATAAATAAAATAAATGAATAAATAATGTATTTACTATCCAGCGATCATCAAAGTGTACACTATGTTTTACATGATAACTTTCATCTCATTAATCTAAAATGGTCATCAGGTATCTACAATTAATAACTTGAAAAACAGTTATTTTATTCTATTAAAAAAATATTATTTGGTTGCTGCCCTTGATGGCATGCACAAAATGACGTATCATACAACATAATATGATTATCAATTTGATATAATTTGACATTTGTGACATATCGAAAGGTAGTGAGTTGTAGAGCTCATTTCCAAAAAAAAAAGAAAGCTTATTTTACTTGATGCAGCCTATCACGGAGGAACAGCAGAAGGTGGTCCTGCCTAGTGCTTCGGAGGCTCATCTCACCCTGAAAGACCATCTTCCCCCAGAAGGACCTTATGCACAAAGAGGGTAGTTTGGGCTTTGCAATAACGGACACTCCCCTATGCTTTTTCTGTCTCCCTGCATTCACTGATGAAATCAAATTTGCTCAATCAAAACACAAATCTTAGTGAATTATTCTGAAGTCTCGTAAAATGTATTATGTTCTCATGCAAAAGACTGATTCCAAATATTGGGATTGTATAAAAGATAGTCGGAAATATCATGGATCGGGTGATCTTCAGTTTAGCTGATTCAGGCAGGACATATTTCAATCTGTTCAGAGTTTTTAACTTACAAGTAACTAGTCTACTATTGTGACTAATATGATCTGGAAAATTTAAGTTTGAATCTAATATACCCACTCCAAGAATTTTTATAGAGCCACTTTCAGAGAAAATATTCCAATACAAAGAACTCCTATTCTATTACTGCCAGTGTGTCTAAGCTGTTTTGTGAAACAGTATGCTCAAAACGCAGCAGGGAGTATTTCTGAGAATTAAGTCGAAGGGCATGATCTTGAGACCATTCTTTGATTTTACACTGATAAAATGTGATTTGAGACATTGCTTCTGACTGCTGGGAAGGTGGGTATGAAAGAAGTAATTGTGTGTGATCAGCATAAGAGTGAAGAGAACAACTCGCTTATTTCTCGACATACCTTGATAAAACTTGGTAAATGGCTTCTTCTAGTTCAGATCTACTAAATATTGAATTAAAACCACCCAGTTTTAATATACCTGTAGCAGCAAACCTGCATACTCATTCCCCATGTTATTCTTATGGAGCTTACAAAAACATGTCAAATCTCGATATGTTGGATCGAAATATGTTGTTTTGCACTTGAAATTCGCTGAGTATGCAGGTCTGCTGCAACGGGGGTATTTAAACTCATTGTTGTTTGTTACTTCTCTTATTAAAAGAGATTGTTTTACTATCTTATTAAAGTTTGTCTTCTTCTCTTATTATGGAAAAGAAAAGAGTTTGATGTTTGAATTTGAGCATAACTCAGCATACGTTAAGTGAAGTGACATTCACAAAAATTAAAAACTAAATTCATCCATGGAAGCCACATACAAAGTTTTATTCAGATATGTTGAGAAATAACTGAGAATTGAGCAATGATACTATGTAGGACCAAGTTATTTGTCTTTTGAGCTGAATTCAATGGTACCTACAAACAAAAATTAGATTTTTCTTTAAAAAAATTCAAAAACCCATTTGGGGTCCCCCCCTTTGGACCTTTGGACATTTGGGGTTATCCCCTTCTGATGGTATGATCTGGCTGAATTAGAAGGTCATCTGAATAGTTACCACGTTACGTGACTGTACCAAATTTTATTTAGATTGGACCATTTTTGCTAGTTATCGTGCTCAGAGACACATGTATAAATAAATAAATAACAAAACACACAGGTTCTTAGCAAAGCAAAAAGACACCAAGAAGACAGTAAAAAAATGCTACATGTTTTATCTGAAACATGTTCCTGTTTGGGGTCCTCTTCCCTTATGCAAATCAAAATTATGTTGAATTTGAGAATCGTTTTGATCTTAATGGCTAACAAAATTCACTGTAAAGGGAATAAAAAATCTCAATGACATGATTGTGAAAGCCTATTAATTGGCCCACATGTTAGTTTCAAGATCAAAACAATATCACCGCACCGAAGGCATGCGCTTGGGCATTAGAGGCTCCAAGTCTTTGTCGCTTTTAATCGATCCACAACGCTACAACTATGGTTTTTGGCTGCTGTAACCAGCATTTATTAGTGTTTAAGCTCTTTAATCTATTCTAAAGTCGATTAAAGTCGATTGAAATTGATTAAAATCAGTCAAAATCGATTAAAATCAGTCAAAATCGCCAAAAAAACCCGCGTTGGCGTTGGGGGACGCCAACGTATGTTTTGGGGTTATCTTACCTCAAAATGTGTTGAATTTTTTTGATAATTTTATATCATATTTAGGGTCGTTAATTTTTTCCATTATATTGCATTCAGTTTAAAAAAAGTTTTACCTCGAATCATCTGTTGAACCAAATGTAAACAACATCTGTTCTGTTTCATTTTGAAAATCATTGTGCCTGATAAAGAGTATGTTTCGAAATATTTCACTAACATAATATAAAATTATATAAATATAAAAGAAAACCAATTATATATAAATCATACAAATATTATTCATACAAATTATTGGATGGTTTTTTGGACTCTGGGGCCTCAAAACAAAAAGTTATGATGGTCTCTGACCATTTTTAACTTACGCAAATAGCTTCTGCCCTGATAAGGATATTATCTAAAATGGGTTATTACTAAGACAATAAAATCACTTAGATCAATTTTATGGCTTAGAATAAAGACTGTATTACTTAACTTCTCTGACGCAAACACCTTGGCCTGTTAGTTCAAATGAACCCCACGATGTTAAGAAGATCAAATGAAGGAAGAAAAGCAAGAACACCTGATTCACAATATTTACTTCCATCTGAAAAAAAACAATAATATAACTCTTCACACTGTTGCTAACCTGACAATTTTCCATCGCTCAGTACTAATAAATAAAAACCATGGTGAGATAACACATGGACTTGTGAAATCTTTTAGACAAGATTCGTGTGCTAAAATGTACAGTATGGCTTTTAGACTGTACATAACAGTAGCTTCTTATAGGGGACTCATCTTTATTTTTCAACAAGTTTTACTAGATATTTCAAACTTTGAAAATATGACTGTCTTTTCTCATTCTCAATATATGGTGGACGACATTTTTCTTTAGAGACACCCAATATTTGCTTATGTATTTGGATAAAAGTAATAATTTTGAGTTCCTCTTATCCTCTTTTCTCAAGCCTTGATCACCAATAATATATATTTTTGTTTTAATTACTTGTAATTTAATTTTTAATAGTTTTATATATTTTTTTAAACAAGACTTCAAATCCCCAACTTTTGAAATATACTATAAATACAAACTGTTTAAAACTATAAGTTAGTTTTTGTCCCTACCATTGTTTATTGTTTACTACTCTATTTACTGTTATGGTATAATCCCAGAGTAACAACCGCAAGAAGTAACATTTTAGGAAACAACACACGGTATCACTTTTGGGAGGAGGTCTGAAAACGAAGATGGTTCCGCTGTAGAAATTGTATGCATTTTTCCAAAGTTAAGCTTGAGGCTATTAGGAAAAGTTTTCCTGCTTCGGCCAAAAGCTTTACAATAACTTCCCCTCTGAACTTACAGCCTTTCTGATTTTTATCCAGCTTTTTATTATAAAAATAAAAAAACTGTACAACCCTACGATGTAGTAATTAATTAAGTTTTAATATCCTATTCTGTTTAATTGTTTTCACTGTTCTTGCTTATGACAAAAGTAATTCTTAAATACAGTTGTACTGAGGGGCAACTGCCTTTGCTGCCTTTGCTTGTATAACAAAGGCATTTTTGTTTACTTATTTATTATTTATCCCAATGGGGGAGATTTACCATCTAATTTAAGGAGCAATAAAAAACAATCTTTAAACACAGCTCTAAAATCTCATTAGATTGACTTCAGTCAATTCATTCACATTTTTTAAACAAGATTAATTTAAATTATAACTTCGATTATGAAGAATTTCTAATTTTTTTGGGGATAAATAGATAAATGAAGTTTTTGGTACAGTGTTGAAAGAATCATTTGCTTCAGATACAGTCTTAAAAACTCTGAGGTCTCAGCAAATTAAAGAATTTGTAAATATTTTACATATTTACCTAATATTATTTTACCGACATATTAAAGTGAATAGTAGGCTAATGCAGAGTGTTTCAATGTAAGCCCTTAACCCATTTCTGCCCACTGTTGACATTTGTAGACACTGACTTTACAAATTTTTATCACGGATACAATTTAGCATTTGAAACAAAGAGTATTTTATTTTTATCTATTGGTATCCCTGCTAAGCAGCTACAGTGTTTGCCACCATTTTGTAGTGTACGTGTGAGTAGGAAATTTGAGATTAAGAACCTCTTCAAAACAAGCCATGTCATATTTTGAATCCTAAGTGTTATTACTATTAATCTTTTAATTTTGTATTGAATTTACAATCGTTTCGATATATTTAGGAACTACTACAACAAATACAATCGTAGCTTAGTTTATTTCTTTACAAGAACATAGTTTTATTCCTTTGCAAAAACTGATGTCGACAAATGTCGACAGTGGTCACGAGCGGTTATAGGTCCATTATTGTCAGAGGCTATGTTATTTATAATAATTCGCTATGTAGTATGGAGTTACACGGCAATAACACCATAGATCGACCTACAGCAGGACGTCTGAGCTCAAAAGAGCTCCAGTTGTGTACCAGCTGACGTCCGCTACAGCGGAAACACTTCTTGGACACTGTGGAGAAGCAAGTCTGATGTACCCATTGTGGAAAGGCTAAAGAAAAATCTGCGGTACATGAATAGAATAGAATAGAATAGAATACTTTATTCGTCACAAGATATTCCATAGAATACATAGGCCAGTCATATAACAATAAAATAAACACCTATATCAAAACACATGACATATTAGTTTACATAAGATCACTTAGGCTAATGTAGGACTAATCTAAAACTTCAGTAGGCCATGTCGAGTTGGTTGCCATGTTCTGTGTGACAAAACATTTTAACTCGCTGTGACCCATTGTGAAAACTCTGCACAGATTTTTGGGTAAAAATATTACGGAACCTTTACAGAAATTCATGGAAGAGACTTTTATTATGGTTTTATTTTAGATTTGTTTAAAATATTTTATATTCTAGCAATTATTTTTGAAAGTTGCTGATATCACATTTATCAAATTTTTTACTTATTGACCGTTTTGACTGCATTTTTATGGTCTAATTTACTATTAAGTTTTACTATTGACTTGTATAACTAAAAACACTGTGTAGTATACATTTTTTACTTTTACATTAAAAATTTTCCCATCGTAGTTGATTGTAACTTACCTCATTTACAAACTTTTTTACATAATGTCCTTTTACCTGACTTTTTATTGCGGTATTTACTATATCTTTATATCTAAACTTGTGATACCTATGTGTTTCCTACCAATATATACTTTTTGTTTTTGTGTGTTTTTTTCATTTCTTTTGTTTAGTTTGACATTTTATATATTTAGAAGTATGATTGGTCAAATTTATGTTAACAATTACAAACCTGATGACGCTCGCAGTCGGCTGTTTCGTCACTTACACACTGTACCCGTTCGTGCCCACTGTCGACATATGTCGACATGCCATAATTTATATAAAACTTAGTATAAAAAATTAAAAACAATCAAAATCTGTGTTTTTGTACCATTAAAAACAAAATGCAATGCAGAAAACTAAATCCAAGAAAAAAAATTAATTTGGGCATAAATGGGTTAATATCAATCCTAATGAATAAAATGAAGATTATTCAATATATGTTGCATTGTTCAATATCAATCAATAAGCCTTTATTCATTTAAGGTACAATGTACACTTTGAATGGTGTCAGAAAAAAAAGAAGTAACACACTTCTTAAAATTAGAGTATGCATGTAATGCATAGACCAAATCAAAATTTTAAAATTATATACATTTAAACTAAATATGATGTGAATCAAAAGTAAAACTAGACCTACATATCAATTTGTAATATCAAAAAATTCATTGAGAGAATACAAAGGTGTCTTTACCAGGTACTCTTTAAGTTTTTTCTTTAAAATTTTAATATTAATTTAATTTTTTATTGTGTTTGGAAGTTGGTTCAAAAATTTAATTCCTGCATATGAAGGCTTCTTGGCAAACAGTTCTAATCTGTGACAGGGAAAAGCAAAGTTATTTCTACCTCTAATGTTATATTGATGATGATCACCAAGAGTGGCCAGATCTGAGCCAACTTTTTTAACATGCAGCACTGTCTCATAGATATATTGACAGAAAACGGTCATAATTCCCAATTCAGAAAATAAATTTTTGACAGAATCCAGTCGATTCAATTTTAAAATAATTCTAATTGCTTCTTTTTGTAATAGGAGGATTTCATTCAAATTTGTTTGTGATGATGCGCCATATACAACAATTCCAAAAGATATATGAGAATGAATTAATGAAAAGTAAACAGTTCGCAGTGTTTGTAAACTACTTATTCGAGACATTTGCCTGAGGGCATAAAGACCCGAACTAATTTTTTTACAGATATTACTGATGTGTAGATTGTATGTTAAAGATTTATCTATATTCAACCCTAAGAATTTTGTTTTTTCAACTTCTTCTAAAATAAAGTCATCAATCATGACGTTAACACTGTTTGAGTCATTATTTTGAGGTGTGGAAAATGTAATAAACTTGGTTTTATCGGGATTCATTAAGAGATTTATATTGCTAAGGAACTGATTGACTTCAGCTAAACATAAGTAGGTAGAGACTTCCAAGTTATTTTTATCACTGTCAGATTTTTTAATGCTAATGTCATCAGCATAAAGACTGATGGTGGCGGGTTCACTAACCACTCTCGGTAACCCATCAAGATAAATGACAAAAAGCAGAGGGCCTAAAATTGAACCTAAATTGAATTTTAGGACCCACCCCAAAAATTAATTCTAAATACGCCACTGCTCGGTATTTAATTTTTTTTAAAGAAGAATTAATATCTATTCTATGGTTAAATTTATCTGTATGTTCTATTTCAACGTATATGGTTTATTTGTTTCAATATATGTTGTTATATATTATTGTATATATGTTGCGTTGTTGTTTTGCAGTAAGTTTAATAGTATAAAACTATACTTACATCTAGCAGCAGCAGCTTACGTGCAGATAGCAGCTAGCAGTATTATGTTTTATACTTAAAGCTGACATAGTGCATCCTGCAGAGTGGAAGGAAATAAAAGATAAGATTAGTCTGTGCAGTGATAGCCAAATTTGTCTCTTTCCTGGTCATCTGCGATAATATTAGTCACTGTATTAGTCAAAGAAAAAGGACTAGTCAGGCAACCCTTAATCCTGACAAGTTTTGAAGGGGAAGTACTTCAGAAGCACAAAAAAATGGTAAAAAAAACACAGACTCATAACACTTCTTTGTTAGAAATTCATTGTTGGTGATGTTGATTTTGTATTTTGATTTGGGTTTTTGTGGACTTTCGCCATCACTGATTACTAATCAGTGTTTTTTACTTATCAGTCCGCAAAAACCCAAATCAAAATAAAAAATTATAACACTTGATACAAATTTTAATGGTAAAAAAACATGACAATATGGAATAAATAACCAGGTGGTCTTTATCTCTGATGTTAGTTTCCATGTTGTTAATGTCAGAGAAATAAGTTATACCCCAAAGTACGGTATCAGGAATGCTACATTGAGCCAATTTAAAACTGTTTATTACAAGGTCCATTTAAACTTTAAAGGGCATTAGTGAAGTAAGTAAAAATCCTACTTCCTTGGGGAATATGGAACTTTCTCTAGATTGCCAATCAGAACATGACAGCTTCTATTTATTGTACACATTTTTGACCTCTGCTAGTATAAAAAAATCGTAACGTTTTCAAGGGCTTTATATATAAATATTATATCGCTGTTATGGTTTTAAAAAAATTGAGAAAACTTCAAAATATAAGAAAATTTTTCCTCAACCTTAAAATACACCAATAATTTACTATAAAGTCAAATGGATTATTTGGAATAGTACTGCTCCCATGATTCTGTTAGAGTATGATTCGACAGTAATTTTGTGTCATGTTGCTTCCAGCTTCAAGTCTAGTTTTCTAAGTTTCTCTGTACATGTTCGGTGAGTGGGTGCATTGCGGGTGAAGTAATTTATTTGTTCGGATAGTTATATAACTATATGATCACGTGGTAAAGTAAACACAAATTTTCAGGATAAAGGCCTAAAAAAATGCAGTTTTGACAGTTCAACAAAAACTTTTCATTTAGTAATTTCAGCTGAAGTTTGGCGGACGACTTGATGATTTTGCAGTTGTTGCCACCCGCCTTATTTTATGCTCCCAATATAGCTTTTCTTTTTTGGTGATGTAAAGAGGATGGAGGAAGGAATAGTAGTAAAATTATGGTAGAGCTAAGATTTAGTGTAAAAAGGTAATTTTTAGACTATGAAAAAAAACAGACAAAACAAAAAAGCATTTTTAAAGGAAAGCACCTAAGGAATTAATGCAGCAGATGGAGGGCCAAAAGCTATACGACTGAAGAGCACAAAAAAGAATCAGCAAATCCAAGCAAATGGAGCTGCTGAACAGATGATGTTACATTTCACTTCCTTTGTTGTAAGAGGTCTCTTAGAAGAAAATAGCCAATGAACTAAAAGGAAATTGGAAGAAAACTCATGGTGAAAAAAACCTTTTAAAATAATAATTTTATTATTCATTGTTGACAATCATTTTACTGAACAAATAACTCATAAAGAAGATATTCCACATCATACCAAATCAAAATTTTTATCTAACTTTTCATATTTGTTCACTGATCACTAAAAAGGTCAAATTTTACAATAAACAATATACATTTAAAAATAATCCTTAGCACACATAATCCAAAAGGAATATAGTAAAATTGAACAGGACAAATTTCAAGACACTACATGTTTGGTAAAAGATGCATTTAGGGCTTACTCGTGCAACAAAATAACTAAATAACGTACTTAATTATTAATATCATAGGTCAAAAAACAACTGTAAGCACAACCTGATAACTGAAAGAATAATTAATATCATGTTAAACTAAATAATTATAGGCAAAACCTGATAAATGACAGAATCGTAACATAAACAGAAAATCTGACTCAGATTGAAAACTTCTCAAGGGTTGACACCAACATTGGAAAAATGTTCTTTAGGACCCGCCCCAAAAATTAATTCTAAATACGCCACTGCTTGTACATTGCTAACAATGCAGTCTGAATGAGAAACCACCAAATATAATTAAAACTGCATAAAAAGTGAATTAATTGCCTATTTGTAATAGTTAATCACATAGGTTAACCAGATTTTTTCCCCAAAATAAATTACAAGTTCATGTTGCACCATCTACTGCTAAAAGCAAAGCTTGGTGTTTGCCTGGGGTTTGCTTGGATATCAGATTGTTTTATCACCAGTTAAAAATATTATGAACAAAAATCACTACCAAATTCCGGAAAACATTTTTTTGAGTGCATGGTACAAATACTACGGATATCTTTTCTAACCACTACAACTAGCAGTGCTTACTCTTTGATCTTGTATGATTGTATAATTGAATGAGCTTACAAATAAATATCATGTAGCCTCACAGATCAAGACCTAATTCCTTCATGTCTTATCTGAAGAATTGAAAAATTAAAACTGCTCGTAAAAAGTAAATAGTTTGTTAAATTAGCAGATCTTGTCCCTTGTTTGATTAATTGAAAAGGATGAAACTGTCGCTAAAGGCTCAAAAGGGCCAAGGGCGTAAAGGGCACCTAATATCCAATTTTAAAAAATCAACTGGTAAATGCATGAATGGATTATGGATATTGTCAACAAAAAACAAGCAGGATCTTATTAAAAAATTCTAGGAAAATAAAAATACCTTGGGGAGAGATTATCAGTGGGGAAAACATTGTTATGGAAAGTTTGTGATATTGAGTAATTAATTTATTTATTGATGTAATCCTCTCAGATAGAAGATTTTAAACTAAACTTCACAAAAAAAATTGGCGATGGACAGTAAATGTAAAGTTGATTTCAATTGCTTGTATCCAGTATTCAATTTCAGACACCAATGGGTTGAGGGCAATTATTGTGCTGAATACTAAAAAGTAGATTTTTGGCTGGATACATACCGTTAGATTTAAGTTATTTATATGAAAAGTTAACAAACTCTTTTTACAAGGTATAAAACCACCATGAAATAGATGAAATGTGATCTTACTGTCTCGTTTTCAATTTTTAAGTTATATGGCTGTTATGGACGTTCTTCTAAATTTCTTTTTAATTAGATTTTTTACCAAATTTATTGTATTTGCAGACATAAATATTAATACAGGGTGACTCACATCAATATGCAGAAATTTTAAGGGCTCATTCTAAATGAAAAAGTAAATTTAGAGTTCATAAACTTAGTTTTATAGATAAATTATATAAAACCTGTTTCAGCAATGTATTTCCCATGATATTTTGGATTATTCCACTGTAAACCCTTAAAGACGATTGAGAAACAACTTTTCTTCACATTTGACAATAACTTTGTTAAATTAGGTTACACACACAGAATTGTAAAGTAAAACTTGAACAGAATTTAATATTACAAACAACTGCTAAACTAATGAAGATGGTTGTTGGCCAAAATTGTTTTGTTAGTCTATTCAAACATCTATTCAGTTGCCAGTTATGCTTATGATATAGTAAAAACCAATTACCAGAGGTGTTAAGCATCTGTGAACCTCCAAACAAAGAATTATCATGGTCCCTGGTTTGTGTTGCCATGCTCCTGTACCACCTTACTCCCTGCTGGGAGTTAATTATAAAAAAGCTCATGTTACAAAATTTATGTTTAACAAGTTTTATTGATTCTGAAGCTCTCATGCGGAGGTGAAAAGTTCCTATCCTATTCAACAACAGTAGCACTTGGAATATTTAATTCTTAAAACATAAGTTTTGTTTGGATACCAAGAGACACAACCTTAAAACTGAATCCTGGTTAAAGCTTCGCACTGTGTATAATACTCTAGTTTGACTTTCCTGATGATATTTAGTGTAATCTTTGCCTGCTCTACGATGTGCAAGGCAAACATCAGACATCATTGGAAAAGTCTTACATAATATTATAGAATACAGCACACCAGACTTCTAAAGGACACTCGAATCAGAGAAATAAAACTCATTTCAAAATTTGATCATATTGCTTTAGTTTGGTATTGACTTTCTCTGACTCGGTTGGCCACTATTCAGATTTGCAATAGGTAAAACAAAAACCTAAAAATGAGGTAAAACGTTATCAAGGCTTACATTTAAAAATTTAAAAAAAGTTCCTTAACGTATCACAGACGGTAACTGAATAATCTACAATTTCATTATCGCATGCAAATTGATAACAAATAACATAAAAATAAAATGATCAGTTAGAATATATTATATTAAAAATACTTAACATTTCTGATGTTAGTGAAGTACCTACTCTATCTTGCAAAAAGATCCTAAATTAAAATTGAATTGATTACCAGGGGTGTGAGATAGAGAATTTTTCTTTTTGATTCGAAGCAAGGTGCAATTCACAATATTTTGTTTTGAAGCGATGCAAATTTGATTTGATGCACGAGGGATGCAATGAAGCTGCAGGCTATGTTTTGCTGGGTTCTGCAGTCAAAGTAATCAAATTAGACCCACAGTCTATGGTGTAACTATCCTAATGCCTGTTTGTAGGAAGCCTAGGCTAAAATAAAATGACCAAGTGTACTGAACTGAGGGAGCGGAGGGATTATTTATGCGAAGGTGAAAAAAATCCATTCAAACCGATTGCAGGTATTAACTTGTCAAGGCTAAACCACGGAAAACATTAGCGATTGAAAAAACATCAATTAAATTAAAAGCGATTGCGCATTGTTGCGGCTTGACTGTGGTAATATTTTTGTGGTTGACAATAATGTCTGTTTAAAGTGACTGCACATATTTACTGGTCGCGATTAGTCGGCGGACGAAGCCACATCAAATATAAGATGATTTTGATTACTTTAACATCAAATCTTGATTCGATGCATCAAATCAAAATTTTGATGCACAAATCGGAATTCTGATGAGAAAAATTGAAATTGAAATTTAGATGCATCATACACCCCTATTGATTACACACCTAAAGGACAATCTCACAACTGAAAAATTCCTATAGCACGACTGAAAAAGCTCTAGTTAAAATATGATTTTTCAATTGGCCTGGAAATGGTAAAATTGGATTAATGTAATGCATATATATCTTAGATTCAAAGGATGCAATTGCATCCTTAAGGATGTAATCTGCTTAAACGTTACATAAAATGTAGACAAACAGCTGTTAAAGCATCGCTTAAAAACTCTTAATTTTAACTGGTTTATAAAAAGCCTAGTACAGTTATTCAAATTAATTATCTCAATATTTACTGGGTAGAATGTTTTAAGAAATATTTTTTACAAGGTATCGATATATATAAACAATCCATTACGGCACCTAATATAGTTAACTTCAAACTTTGGGTTCCACGTCGTCGAGCAGTGGACGCATGCCTTCTAGCTCTTCGTCCATATTAGAGTCCCCATTGATCAGATTTGGTATGAGTAATTCACTGTTAGTTACATTCACTTCCTCCACTTTTGAATCGAGTCCTGAACTGAGTTTCTGAGTTCTTCTATCTACTATACTACACTTTTTTGGCATGAAGAAGTCTTCAACTGGTTCATTTTCAGGCTTTACGACTTCGATTATCTCCAGCTTAGTCGAATTATTGGTTCTTGGAAGTTCGGGCTCATCAGAAATTTCTACTATTCGTGAACTGCTAGGTGGGTAGTTGGATAGAAGATCTGAAAAATTAAAAATGTTAAAAGTCTTATATTACCCATGACCTACTATCGCATTATAGTATTACATTAAGTAGTATAGTCATAGTCTCTACATCCAAATAACCACCAAATGCATGCCCCACTTTATGAGAGGAGCACAATCTTTTATTAGAAGATTTTCGAGGTAATCTTTTCCCAAATACATAAAGATTAGAGAAAACTTTTATGCTTGAAAGACAAAGTGAAAAAACATTAATACTGCTTTGTTTTACTTAGTTCAATTTGATTTTGGCTCAAGCTTTGAAAAGTGAAAGTTCTTTTCATCCCTAGGCTTAAAAAGATAATTTCGATGAATTTTACTTGTCAATGCTGCAAGCTTTATTCGTCGAGTCAATTCTATCAAAAAATCCAGCATCGGTCAAGAAGAATAGCTCTACGATTACAGTGGAGTCCCGATCCGAAAATCCGCTTAGTCCAAAATGCTCTTAGGACAGGAAACTTTTCCCAATTCTGGGTAAAAATGGCTGAAATGCCCATCTGCCATTTGCTAAAGACATAAATGGCCTTAAATTTGAACGCACTTACACACGCAACGCGTTAACCGACCACGGGTGGATGGGCAAAAAATATTATCGCAAGTGACGGTAGGAATAACTTTGGAAAAAACATGAACAACCGATAAATTTGATTATGCATATTTACCGATTGCAGGATCAACTTTGTAAAACAGGAAAATGGATGTTTGATCTGATTGTGTTTATTTACCATTCAAGTGTATTTGTTGCGTTTGCGGCAGGAATAAATTTATTAAAACGATCCCACGTTTTATCAATAGCAAAAAAAAAACAATAAAAGTAACTCTGCAAACATCTTAGCATATTAAACATATGGACTTAAAATTTAAACTACTGTATTTTCCGACAGCAAGTAAACAACAGTAAGAAAGTAAACGATGAATTTGGTGAATCCCACTAAATTCAAAACATTCACTAATCAGAAATAGATTCAGCCTCAATTATTTTGGATTATCTGGACTCCACTGTATAGTGAAGTGAGATTCATTATTTTTCAAAACAAACTCATCACAAAAGAGCTCGAAATTTTCCAAGCATTTTTTTTTTAACTTGGACAATTCAAAAATCACCGTTCCTTCTCAATATGTCGTCACTGAACAGTGCGGTGATTATGATAAATAATTTTATATCTGATTTATATCGTTTTGGTGAAGGTTGGGTTGTAGGTTTGAGTTCTAAGATATCAAGGTCGAATAGGAGAATCAGCAGGCTTACCTGGTGGTTAAAACTGCTGAAGAGCACACAAAAAGAAGATGGGAGCAGGCCCACCAGTGGGTGACAAAATTCTGAGAATCCCCAGACATCAACCTAAGATAACTTTCCCCAACCCAAACCTATCAGGCTCTAAGTGTATACAAGGTGTCCATTAAAACATTACAGCATTTTGGGCAGTGATTCCTTACATCTAAACGAACAAAAAAGTTGATATGAAAAAATGTGAAAAAGTGAAAAAGTTAAGTGTGTTCTAAAATGCATATTTACCCATATATATGCATATCTGTCATTTTGTATTTTTCACAAAATATTTTTCATCTCCCAAGTTTATAAAGTGATGTTTTTGAAACTCGGTATGTACCTTTAACTAGTCAAGGTCAGTTTATGAAAAAATTATCAAAAAGATCAAATGGTAAATTTCAAAATGGCAGCCGTTTAAAATCTTTCAATTAAAATATTGAAAAACGGTAAGTTTTACAAAAAATTATAAAGAATAGCAATGTCTAGTAAATTTAATTTCCAATCCAATGACACCAAAATCATGAAAATTGGCCAAAGAGCAACTGAATTAGGTTGAATTAAGCTAACTAGACAGCATAATTTGGAGAAAAACAGTCCATTGTTTCGCTGACCCATGCACTGAAACAGGCCAATTATGCTGCCTTGTTAGCTAAATTTGACCATAACTCAGTTGTATATTGATCTATTTTCATGATTTTGGTGTCATTAGATTGGAAATTAAATTTACTAAAACTTGCTAGTCTTTATGATTTTTTTTTAAACTTAATGTTCTTTTTGTCATTTCAATTTAACCCCTTAAGTGCCGAGTAATTAGCCCCCGCGGATTTTAGTAGCGGGCAGTTTAATTACACCATCGGCACGAAAACGCCGGGTTTTCGTCTCAACGCGACGAGCGTGATACTGCAGAACTCGTGGTGTGGACGTAGTTCCAGAAAAATCCACTAGAGTGCATCACTAAACGGTCTGCAACTCGTCAGGGTCAACTGTACAGTCTTAGCAGGAAAAAACCTAGCAGAACAGTTGTACCAACATAAATCAGCTGAGAACATCAAATTCGAGTAAACTCGGGCGTGGCGGTCAATGAAGCAAGGGTGACGCACAATATCTCGTGTGTGGCAGAGCGCGTACAGAATACTACCACGAGCTAAATTGGTTTTAATTCAATATTTAGTAGATCTGAACTAGAAGAAGCCATTTACCAAGTTTTATCAAGATATGTTGAGAAATAAGCGAAATATAGAATTTTACTTATTTCCCATAAGGTTAACATTGAGACAACGTACTGTGTTTACCACTTTCAATATCTCGGTAACCAATGGACATAGAGCAGTAATTCAAAATACTAAATTGTTTGTTTTTTTGAGCTGAATTCAATGGTGCCAACAATGCCAAAATTTGATAAATTTTATTTTTCTATGTGAAAAACTCAAAAAACCCATTTTTGGGGGGTTTATCCCCCTTTACCCCCCCTTCCGGTGGTCCGATTGGGCTGGTTCACGAACTCGTCCGAGTGATTACCACTTTACACGTCTGTACCAAATTTTATAAAGATCGGACCATATTTACGGCCGCTATCGTGTTAACAGACATATATATATATAAAAATTCGAACGAATGGTGTTTTTTGCTTCTGAGGACCCCAAAATGAAAAGTTAACATGGTCTCGGACTTAGGTCTTACCATGAGTACTACCGTAATAGCCTATTCCTTTAAGGAAATTCGCTAAAACGGCGGATATCTAGGCAAGTATGCATTTTAGGACATACCTTCATATAAACTTTTTTCTAAGTTTAGATGTAAGGAATCACCTCCCAAAATCCTGAAAAGTTTTTAATGGACACCCTATATAATGTATATAAACTTGGGGTGTGCGAATAGTGATTTTTTTGGTTCGAATCGAATAGTTTATTACTATTCCGAATATCGAATATTTTCGAGCGAATATTTATGTTAATGGTTATTCGTTCAAATGAGATCAAATTTTCAATCGCAGCATGTATGTATAAATGCCCTTTTGCAGCAAACCTGCATACTCAGCAAATTACCAAGCATTTTTACTTTCTCCCCCCTATACATAGTACATGGAGAAAGTATGTTTTCGTCAAAATTTTTGAATTTGAGTTGTTGGTGGCTATATTCGTTTTAGTGCTTCCTGAATACAAAAAAGTGGTTTTTGGCGTGGTGTCTGTCTGTCTGTCTGTCTGTCTGACTGACCGTCTGACCGTCTGACCGTCTGTCCGTCTGTCCGTCTGTCCGTCTGCCCGTCTGTCTGTCCGTCTGTCCGTCTGCCCGTCTGTCTGTCTGAATTAGTAAGTAAAAATAAAACCTTTTGCGATTCGAGCAAAGTATTTTAGAAAATGTTGTGCTTAACAGCTTCTGGGAACTGCTGCACTGCTGACGAGATATTCGGCAATCGTTCTAGTCAAGTAAATGAATACCTAGATTGCATAACCTAAAAATGCCATACTCAGAGTACATGAATGATCAAATTTATTTGATAGATAAACATTCCTTTAAACTAAAACTACTATTGCTGCCAATAAACATTTCTTTAATAAACTGAAATGACTATTACTGCCAATAGTACACAAATTGACTACTTTATCATCCCAGTCTATTTTGATTCAGGTAATGGAGTAACAACCAGGAAGCAAATATTGTTTTGGTATAGCAAAGATAAATATAACCTCTCGACATTATAAAAATAAATAAATAAGTGTATAGTCAATTTAGGCCTAAAACTCTTGGCCTATTATTCTTAATTTAGAATATTAGGCCGAGATTAAGGGTGTTATTTTTTCCAAATCATGAAAACAAGTAATCCAGTTTTTACTCTTCCACATAGATTTTTTTATTTAGGCTTTTAACTAATTAAGCTTTGCTACATCTTAATTGTTATCAAAATTAACTATGTATGTCGGCACTGTGAATCCTACATTATACACTTAATTTATTCTTTGCATGTATTTCATTTCTTGTTATTTTTCTTTGTTTTTATTACTTACTGACAAGCGAGGCTACTGATATTTCTGAAATATATTAGCCTATTGTTGGATTTTTCCTTATTAAATTAAGAGGCTCAATATTTTCACTAATAATAATTTTAATTTACTTTCATACAGTAGAACCTCGCTAATCCGTCACCTACGGAACCGGGGGCATGGTCGGAACAGCAAAAAGGTCGGATTATCGGATTAACTCATTTTATTGACATGAAAACGTACAAAAACTGTATTTCTATCAGAAAAAATTGCATTAAGAGTGTTTAATAAGCTACTGTACTGTAAAAACGACATTAGGACAAAAGAAAACTAACCGCACCAAATGTTATTGCTCTACTGAACGATATACGCACTCCCAAAGAGTAATACGTAATCGACAGGAGCCAACCTGAACGGAGGAATGTAAATAAACATCAGTTTCCAATTGCGTGGTCGGACTAACCGATGAGAAAACCCCGCTGAAGGCGAACTAGCGGAGGCCTATTTCTCCGGCGGCATGGTCGGATTAACCGAGGAGCTGGACTATCGAAGGTCGGACTAGCGAGGTTCTACTGTATATTTAAATTTTGTTAAATGTCTGACTAAGTTTTTTTTGAGGAACCTTTTAAACTGCAGCAGGCTTAGTACTGTATCAGCACCGAACTCATACTGAGAACCGAGTAGGGGTGTGCGATGCATCGAAAATGCATCGAAATTACGATTCGATGCATCGAATCGCGATTCGATTCGGCATGCATCGAAATGCCGATGCATCGATTTGGCCTCGATGCATCGGTATTCTTCGATACACTAGACCCCATTAAATGTATGTTGAAAGCAATTAAATAAACGTTTAAAATATATAAATGCGTAATATTAATGTTCAAAGCAGTTTATTGATTCGTAATGAAGTTATGAAAAGCTAAGTGCGTAGTAATACTTCCAGACTAGACACAACAAAGAGTGCGATAAAGGCTGTGACAAAGTAGTCCATTGTTATATTTTCGCCTAGTTTGAAAACTCTTGCAATATATTGTTTCTCTATTTTATAATGAGTTTTAAATTAGTGCAAACAACTTTTTAATTGACGGCTGTATAATTCCAAACACGAATTTCAATGACGAGAATAAAACGGGCATTACGACAGTCGGCGGCAGCTGCCGTGTTACCGTGGTCGTGATGGTTATACAGGCTGACCGAGCAATGAAACAAAAACTAAAACTGCTGTTGGAGAACTTACCCGACTCTCGGGTATTTCCAAGCCCGTGTGGGGATTTCGTAATACTTTTCAATAGTTTATTCCAGCAGAGACGGGTATTTTTGTGGGTAAACACAGTGTACAACTGGTAACACTGGTGATGCTCAGCTGTCGAGCTGTCTGCCGTCGCCGGTCGCTATCGTCGTAAGGCTCAGCACTGCGCATTAATGTCTGTTTCTTTTGACTGTCGCGCGAATGCAATTGAATGTTTGATTTTGGAGTAATTGAATGACAAATAAATAAAGGTGTTTGAAGACTGCGACGAAGAGATCGTAGACAATCCGGGCTCAAGTCGCCGAAGCTTTGTTGAAACAGATACGAATGACGATACCGAAACCGGTAGGGATACTTTTTAATTTTATCCGAGAAGAGATACCCGATTCATGATTATTTCCTCAGTGAAGGGAAAGATGCAGGAATATGCAAATCCTGCAAAACAAAAATATCTGCAATAGACGTTTTTTGTTTGTTTTCTTTGTTAGTATTACTTAGCCTAATTGTTATGGGCCTAATTATTAGATGATTTAACAAACTTTAAACTGATTCATTTTTACTTGGACTGCTACTTGTGTTTTTTTAAGAAAAACTTTAGGCCTAGCAATAATAACTATTTCTTCAGATCGTGAAAGTGTAATGAGCCTAATTTGCACAGGGGTAAGAATTGGCTCATTAGGCCTAGTCATGGGACCAGTAGGCCTAGGCCTACTTAGCCTGAGTAGCCTATGGAGGGAGTGTTGGCAATCAGTATAAACACTGCTATTCCCTTACTAAAACCCCTTTAAGTGATTAAGTGACTCACGGAACAGTAGTAGGTATTTATAACCTTCGCTGTTGACATGGGAAGGCTAACCTAGTCGGCCTCATAACCGCCGACTATGATCGCCGATTTTAACTTGCAAACTAAAGTGTTTAGACGATTCCCTGCGACTAGGAAGTTCTGTGGACACTTAGTTGGTTACGGAATCAGATCACTACTGCAGAAAACGTAGTATTTACTAACAGAACTACGGTTGTTATTGTTATGAACAACATAACCTCAAAAGACGTCGTCACGACTCTGTGACTTGAGCAGACGGTGACAGGTGACAGAGCCTGCGCTGCTTCTTCTTCTTTTTGCCGAGAGCGCCAATAAGCTGTTTTTCTGGCAGAGACCGAAAAACAGTGGGCCCGGAAATAGCTTTTTTTAGCTTGTAACCAGCCGTTTTAAAAGGCTGGTGATTCATCACCGGAAGGGGTGAGCACATGGCGTGCTGATAAACCCTGAATCGGCACTCTTGGCTGTTCCTCCGAAGTGACCGGTACGTAGTTCGTCTCGCGAGTGCGAATTCTTCCCCGGACGCTTCTGACTGTGTGCTTCGAGTCGCTTTGAGTTTTCGACGTCTTCCAATGCCTTTTGGTATTAAAACTACGTCAGCATAATTTCCGAATTTGTGTTTAGTCGTTCTGTAAACTTTTCGGAAAGTTGATCGTGTCGCAGGATAGGGTTCCGAGACCTATCCTGCTCGTCTCTTGGCTGTAACCAAGACTAGTTTTAATTATCTTGGTGCTGATTATCATTTAGTTTTCCTTTTAGGATATTTTCCAAATTCTGTTTAACCAAGTTGGAGCAATTGGTGACTTTCATAATAGGTTTAATTCCTAGATTTTCCTGCTGTTGTAACAGGCTTAGTCTTGTCCAAACCTGCTGTGCTACAGGAGTGTAAGGTTTGTCCTGCTCCTGTAACTACTGGTCACTAGTGAAATAGTTTAAATGTTGTTTCTTGATTAGGGTAAACATTAACTATGGGTAACTAGTGTTAACTCTGAACATCTCACAGAGCTAGGGAAAACAGCAGAGGGCATTTTACTTAGCAGGTGTTTCCAAATTTAGTCTGTTCTAAGTTGAATGTCATCTAGGTTGAATATAACTGAGCTCTCATATCTGAATATCTGATAACTACGGTGATTTCGATCCTCGACCCCTGGAATTATCCCAGCGACCGAGCTGAGCGATTCCAAGACCTCTGACAACCCGTGACGTGATTTCCTGCGGTTCGGTGTACCAGTGTAACCGATCATCTTTTCTCTTACCAGGAAATATCCATCACAAAACGATGTATAGGAATTATATAACTGTTTATTTATATATACTTCCAAATTCCTTTTTATAATGGGTCAGTACCTATCACAAATGCTTTGATTCAGACTCATTCAAACTTTGTGTGGATTTTTTTTACTTTAATCCTTTTTAAGGTTATTGACCCATTACAGTAACGCAAGCTGTAAATAACTGACAGCAAATAACGCCGCACTGCATCGAATCGAATCGCATCGAATCGAATCGCATCGATTCGAATGGAAATTTTATGAATCGTACCGATGCATCGAATCGAAAAAGATTTGCTGCATCGCACACCCCTAGAACCGAGGTACAAAAAAGTTACTGTATCAAATTGTCCCGACCAAATATTTCTTGTATCGCAGACCCCTATATACTTGCCAGCTGATGGCATAGTTACTCTACACGATTCAGCATCACAGTTATTGGCTCCAGTGCTTCCACTTCTGTTGTGATTTGACTAAGCTTAACTTGTTTATAATCCAAAAATCGTAATGGCGCATTCGGTTACAATGGAAATAAGTAACTGTGAATGTATTTAACGTTTGAGAATAAAAACTGCAACTGTAGGGAAAAATTTTTATGTATTTTGCGTGTAAAGAGTCTTTTTCACTTTCGCTAAAAACTGTTTAGCTCAAGCAACAAAGACCCACTTTACCCTCTTAATACATGAATATCTATTATATCCGATTCAGGAGCGGCGTCCTGGTACCGACCGTTGCGGCAGGGTGGGGGGCGGGGGCGGGAGGAGAGCTGCAGAAAGCGCGGGGCTCCGCTGCACTGACACACCACCTTGGGCAGACCCCACTCGTTGACCTCGTAGCAGCTGCCGAAGCCGACGCCGCCCGTAGCCACGCCGCGCAGCTCTCGGCTGTCCGTCTCCACCACGCGCTTCGGCTTGCCCAGCCCCTCGTCCGTCATTATCCTGCAGAACAGATCTAGTGTAAACCGAGGGGCTGACATTTGGCGTGTCACCCCAGTGGGATCCTAACTGGCCTTTACTAGTTTAGGTACTGACACTGGGTACAGCGACGGAATTTGTCACAATTGGAGTCAGTAATGTAGCTGTCTTTTAGTAAACGACTTCAGTTACCCACCAGGGGAGGCTGGGCTTGATGGCAGGATGGGCAGGGGTGTAATGGCGACCGAGATGTGGGCCAAGATGAGGGCCACGTATCCCTTGGCCCACATACATTGTGTAATAGCTTATTCTTACCCAATAGTCTAAGATTTTAATTTTGGGAAAAGTAGGCTAGCTTACCTTTGAAAGAGTTCAGACAGGTCATGGAACACATACAAGTCACAAAAATTTTCAAGAAATCAATCACAATATTTAATCCTATTGGAGAATTTTTCAGGAGATGAGAGAAAGTTCAAAATGGCTGTTCAAAGAAGAAATTTTAATTGGCAGCCATTTTGAACTTTCTCTCCTTCACCCAAAAAAGTCCTCAATGGGATGAAATATGGTGATTTCTTCAAAATGGCTGTTCAAAGAAGAAATTTTAATTGGCAGCCATTTTGAACTTTCTCTCCTTCACCCAAAAAAGTCCTCAATGGGATGAAATATTGTGCTTTCTTGTAATCTTTTGTGACTTTTATGTGTTCTATGACCTGCCTGAACTTTTTCAAAGGTAAGCTAGCTGCCAATCCTTCTTTTCTCAAATAAAATCCTGGCATAGAGCATTTCCTGAAAAAACTACTTAAGCTTAGCCAAATCTGTTCCATCTACCTATTCCTTTTGCTTTCCCTGTTTTAATCTACTTAAGACCTGCATCTAAGAGATATTACAGGGAGAGCTTCCTCTCCCATCCAGTAGCAAAATGACAAGAAAAATGGCTGATACTCAGAACTCGTGCCCTTCATCTTGACACCAGTTCACTCCTGTTCACCGAATGACAGCTACAACACTTTCCTCCAATTATGAAAATTTCCCTTACTGTTCTCAATATTGGTTTCTACACTGGAAAGAAACTAGTGACAATCCCACGGGGGAGGGGGGGGGGCTGGGTTACCCTCCCTGATTTTTGTATGAATTCAAAATCACATTGCTTTCCATAAGTTTTGTCCCTGCACCAAGTTATTGTCACTTTGAGAAATGAAGTTGCAAGCTTATTTTCTGTTTACCTGACGGGCCGAGGTAATGATAGAATTTGTTCTCTCAATTCCCTCGCAATATGCTGGGCCAACAGGTGTTTAGGCTGCTGCTTTAGGATGGCAGCCATGTCTGCTAAAGCCTGGAACACACAATTATACAAGATTAATCATAGTTTTAATTCTAAATTCATTGTTGATGATGAGAAGACTATGTAATGATTGGATTTCAATAGACATTAGCAATTGCTGATTAGTAAAAACCCTGAGTGGTTGCTCAGAGGTAAAGCGCTGGCCCAGTAAGTCAAACATCGCTGGTTCAATTCCAGCTGCAGGTGACTCCTCATCCATCATGACCTCTGGCTTTGCCTATGTGACTAATGCCACTAAATACCTGGCAGTCTTTAGATACTGTTTAGGCTTAAAGGCTCATATCAATGGTCAGTTGAGGTTTTTTAAATACATAAAAGTTTTGATGTTCAACAAAAATTAGTAACCCAGTGACACCATTTTTCACTAATTTTTGTTAAATTATAGGGTTTTTTTCCAAATGGGATTAAATTACAGAACTCAAATGTGACAACTAGCATTCTATAAATACATTTATGCTATTTCAATATTATCATCATTAAGAAATCATTAACCATACACTCAACAAGTTATAAAAAAGAAGTCCTGTTAACTGATTCTTGAATGGCCAAAAACCCAATATCCATTCAAAACAGTGAAATATTATTAAACTAAGGATGGAAAAGTCTCAAAATTTCAGGAGAATTAGAATCCAAATTTTTGGTTGGGATGATCTTTGATTTGGGAAATTTTCTGGATGAGATTATTCTGGCGATCGCGGCTAAATGGCGAATGTAACTTTGCAAAACTTGCGATCGGCTGTGAAAACTGACTGTACAAATTTCCTGATTTCAGATAAATAGTGTGTTAAGCTCAGCTACTAAAAACTATCATATTTTTTCGTTGACGTGCGGGCGGCAAATATAACTTTGAGAAACTTAGAATAACTTTAAAAAGGAGCATATAGGTTTGTAAAGGCCATATACAATGTACAAACCTTCATTGATACAGAGAGCCCTTCTGGGGACTACTCACTCTCTAACCCGAGACTACCACTCAAGGACCTCCACCTGGAAGCTCTCGTTGTAAAGAGCCTCACCCAGGGCGGTTTTCCCTCCAGACTAGCTAACACTTAGAAGTTTGTCAGGTAAGTTTTGTCGGTTCCTCAACCCCTCCCAGGTGCTCAAGCCAGGACGATCCACAACTACCTTCAGGGCTCAGACCCAATTGGGTATCCGACCTCAGCCAGGAATCAAAGTTCCGAGAAAGACAAGAAGGAACCGAGGTGAACAGAAAGCTGGTCGATCCAGACAATCAATAGACTTACCAGTACAACTACAGCTTCTAATTACTGTACTTATCATCGACCTCTATACTGGTATAGACCAGTAAAGAGTCCCAGATAAAATAAAAAATTAAATAAATCCCACTAAATTTAAAAAACAGATGAAGGAGTATTAAGTTGATTTAGCCATCTGTTCTTCAGCGGAATTTTCCCCCTCCCTCCACAGAAATCTGATTAGGAAAATAATGTATAAAGTTTAATACTCTTCTTGACACTATTCAAATATTGTACCCTATACTTGTTATTGAATAAAAATGATTATTATTTATTTATTTCTTTGCATGCTCCAATACAGTATACAACACCAATTATTTTGAAGCAGTTCACAAATATTATAAAGTCCATCTTGGAGATCTTCACTTCAAAATTCACTAATCAACTACTAATATAGTAAGTTCAATAAAACGAACTAATACTAAAAATAAATAACATACAAAATAATTAACTTTTGTGGTGAGAATATTAATATAAATTATTAGATTACTTATTGCCAAGCTAAGTAGATATACATTTATTCAGACTAGGAGTGTTCAATGTGCAACGCTCAATACAAAATATATGATAAATATTCAATAAAGGACATATAGCAATTATATAAACTTTCCAAATAAATAACAATGATAAAATAAATAATATTTAAATACTTTGTAATACAGGTAACAATATTCAACATGCAAAAAAAATGTAAAAATGTAATTATACACTTAAATATTCTTTAGATTTATTTTTAAAAACATGCAAGGAATCTTTGAAAATGTCTAGTGCAGTGGTTCCCAAAAGGTGGTCCGCGGACCCCCAGGGGTCCGCGAATGGCTTACAAGGGGTCCGCGGCGTTAGGCCTGTACATATTGGCTACTATTATGGATGGTCGGGTCCCGAAATTTCGGGAAATTCTCGGGTAAATTAAATTCCTGATTTTCGGGCGGGATTTTTATTCACTTCGGGAAATTTTCGGGACGGAATCGTTTAGCGATTGCAACTAAACAGCGAGTGTAGCTTCGCAAAACTCGCGATCGGCCGCGGAAAATGATCTTGCCGATCGTATTTGCGTATTTGTTGATCGCGAATAAAGGCAAATCCAGTTTTGCAAAACTCGCGATCTTCCGCTAAAACTATCGTGTGTATTTGCCGATCGCAAATAAACGGCAATGCAGCTTTGCAAATCTCATAATCGGCCGCAAAAACCATCGCGCGTATTTGCAAGTCGCGGATGAACGGCAAAAATAGCTTTGCGCTATTCTCGAACGGCCACGAGATACGCTAGCGCGTATTTGTCGATCGCGGACAAACTGCCGATGATGTTGCTTTACGAAACTCGCGATCGGCTGAGAAAAACTGTTGCGCGTATTTGAGGATCGCTGAAAAACGAAAAATGAAACATTGCGAACTTGCAATCGGGTGTGAAAATCAAGTTTAGCTATTCACTGAGAGCGGTTAATCGACAGAAATAACTTGCTAGAAGGCTTTACAGTGATGCATTTTATATCATCGGCCACATTGGTCGGCTACAAATAAATTGGTTTAGCCATTGATTCAATTCTCTAAACTAATTCAGATTACATTGAATCCCAGCCAAAAGTATGATTATTTTTCATAAATAAGTAAAAAAAAAAAAAACTAAACAGTTGACAAAAGTAAATAATTTGAGACTTTTGAATTTAAATTTGAAATACATATGTAATTAATATTTTATGTAATTTGAGGAATATCACGTTTGGGAGTTGTGAAAAACAAGAACTTCAAAGCCTAAAATTAATAAAAATACAATAACATGTTTACTGCAATAGTTATACTTGACAGTTATTTTGTCAACATGCAGTAACCACTCAAGTATTTTACTTTTGGATTTGTGGAAACCAAACAATAAAATAAAAAAGCAAAACTTAAAAATTATTGTGTTTTTGTCAAACTTTAAAAAATGTACTATATTTGTTATTTTTTGAATAATATTTCTGGTTTTCAATGCATTTAAGTCTTGATTTCTTGATTAAAAAGATGAATAAAAATTCAAATTCAATCAAAAATAATAATAAATAAACAATAACTTTAATATTTTATATAAGTTAGTATTTTCCTTATAATCAACAATTTCAATGAGTTACTTTTTTATTATTTTGGAATGTGTTTTTAATGTTTGCTATTTTGTCAATTGCATATAAGTCAGTATTTTTTCACTTTAATATTTTCCTTGAAATGTTGTGATCAGGTAGGATATTTATTTAAACAGTTATATATGACATTGTTTTTAACCTAATGTAATAAAGTATAAACTTTAGGGAAGAAAAAATCCTGTCCTGTCCCGTCCCGAATTTAAGAGGGAAGAAAAAAATCTTTTCCCGTCCCGTCCCGAACGGAAAGTCCAATCCCGTCCATCACTATTGGCTATAAAACAATTTGGAAAGTTTTGGTGGGTAAAAGCAAAAATAAAAATAAAAACAAAAACAAATTATTAAATGAAATATACTGAATCGACAGTGTTAGATGCCGGAATGCGATCGTATATGCGCGCGGGCATGCAACTGAGCATGTTGTAAATCAAATATAGCTTTAGGGGTCCCCGATTGTTTAGATTGTATACCTGGGGGTCCGTGACTACCTGTTATTTGGGAACCACTGGTCTAGTGCTCCCCTAATCTATAACTGAATTGTATTTTCTCATCACCCGGAACAGCGGCGAGTACGCATGCGCTACTGTTCGGTATGGGTTAGTGAAAATAAGTGTTTATTTCTTCTGTTGAAGCCGGGAACGCGGTAAGTAAGCGCCGCTAAACTGGCTGAGTCGTCCACCCCGCCCCACACCAGCCGTGCAGGAATACCAGTGCTGATAATGATCTCCTCAGGTCTAACCTCCCAAACCCAAACTGTTCAAGTAGCTCATTATATGGAATCATGAATGAGTAAATTACAATTACAACAACAGCCTTAACAACAACCTTAAAAACCTTTTTTGAACCCTTTCAATGGCTTCCTGGTAAGTATTATAAATTGGATTCCAAACAGTAACGGCGTATTCCAACCTCGATCTGACAAAAGCGTTATATAATAAAATTAATGTTTTTAAATTTTTGAAATTTTTACTTTGCCTGAAGACAAAACCCATAATTTTACAGGCCAAAGATATACATTTATCAATATGAATGTATATCTCATATTATTGACTATTGAGAGTCAGAGAGCCGTCTAGAGCCTACAAAGACCCGAGCAACTACTGCAGTTCAGTTTGACTGACCTCTCTGAACTTGTTCTTATGCTGCAGGGCGACGCCTCTCCTGAACAAGGCCTTGACGTTGTCGGGCTCCAGGGCCAGAGTGCTGTTGGCGTCGGCCAGCGCAGCCGAGTACTTGCACTGCTTCAGGTCTGCAACGTACCCGATCCAATCAAACAGGTTTTCTTCAAACTGCTTCAAAAACAGCTGCTTTTGACGCATGCGTTGAGATTCAAAAGTTGTTCTTTTTAGTCTTTGGGTAATAACATATGATTTGATGATTATTATTGTCCTAGGACCAAAAAGATCATTGCTGATGACACTTTTGATATGAGGTAAATAATCTAACAATATTCATTCGATTACAAATAATCGAAACATTCATCGTTATTATCGAAACATTCATTGTTGCATTGTTATCGGTTTAATCAATTTGTGAAACTCACTCATTTCACCAATCGATTATTACATGCGTTCGATATGTCGATAGTTGTTCATTGTTCTCAGTCTAACCTAACACAAATGAAACAGACAATCAGCTGATTGCTTCAAATAGCAAGAACAATGGTAGCATCTTTGGGAGGTATCTTTAAAGGTAAATAGCTGTACATTTTGGTTTTCTTAAGTAGTTTGCGTGTTGTAATGAGCAATATAACGAAAAATATAGTTCACCACACGGGCCTACAGCTGCTTTTCGTTACTCGGTCATTTTTCAACCTCGGCTTTTTCCTGGCTGCAGGCAGGCCAAGGAAGTACTTGGCAGCTTCAACCATAGGAGATCAGAGGCTATGATCAGACTCAACAAGAAGGACTTGGGAATACTGACAGGTTTCCTCACTGGTCATTGTAGGCTTAAGAGTCATCTTAGGAAAATGAGAATAACAGAGGAAAGTGACTGCAGATTCTGCCAGGATAAAGAGGAAACCCCAACACATCTACTGGTAGAATATGATGCAGTTGGACGACAAAGAGCCAAGTGTGTCGGAAAGTACAAGATTGACATTGGGGATTTGCCCCATCTAAAAACCAATCAGCTTATTCGCTTCATCAAGGAGATTAACTTCGATGAAGTGCTTTAATGAGCTAGAAGCGGGGGTACAAGAGATCTTTCTGGTCGCAGTGCAATTTTTCCCCGCCATATTCAGTATCAGTATCAGCAACCCTGGTTTACAGCCTCGGTCATAAAACTTGACCTTATACGAAAAGCGTCACTTTAGGCCCTAGTAATGAAAATACCCCCCTAGGTATTATTCTTAAAATGCAAGATTCGGCGGGAGTCACAACAAGTTCAAGAGCACCTCTGTCATTCTGCTGTGGTGGAAAGAGGGGATTATTTCCTCCCCTAATCTCATGACATCGTGTTATATCAACTGACAAGACTTGAAGCATAAAAATTACTTTCCTCAAGGAAAGTATACCGGGCTCCGGGTGTTCAAAAAGTCCCGGATCGGCTTCTTAATTTTTTTTGAATATTAAATATTGACCTAAGGAACTTATAACAGGGGTTCTCAACCTCGGGGTCGCGACCCCCAGGGGGGTCGTGGGCAGGGTCCCGGGGGGTCGCGGAAGCTCGGAAAATAAAAATTTATTTTGCTCAAAACGTAGCCCCGACTTAGACCAAAATAGATTTAAGTATATCATGTTTATACTTTAAGATGGGAGTGGTAATCTCTTGAGCAATAATATGTTTAAGAGATATAAAAAATACACAACTAAATCTCATAGGTGGTGGTATCGATTACACTTCTTAAAAAAATAACTCTTAATGGATGCAAAGCAACAGACTCGTCGCGTCGTATTGGCGCAGCGCAGCGGGCTATCGCCATGCCGACCGCGACTGTATCGTGCCGGCGCGACGCCCAACGCAGACGCTCTTTTTGTCAGATAGGCCTAAGTCAAAATCGTCATAGCAACAGGACCGTTACCAATGCCAACTGATAAACATCTTACTACACTTTGGAAAGGGGAATGCATTTCAAATGAAAACTCTGAAGCCGCTATAAAAATAGTAGTCCTACTTTATTTGTGAACAGAAAATAAATTAAATAAATGTAAAGTAAACCACAGTCCGAACTCTTAAGCTTCAAAGCAAAATCCAAGCTTGTTTTGTCCGTCCAATCGTAATTCAAATAAAAGATAAAATACATCTGTAAAAAGCAACAGGATATTTCAAACCATAATAATTGAAATAAAAAGTATACAAACTAACTTTAGAGAGACCCCTGAGCTTGTTTGGATTTAACAATCTTCGAAATATTTGGTTTTTTTCGAAATGCACAATATGATATCATTTTCAAGAGACAAACGGTTTCATGATATAGTTTTTATTGTTACCATTCTTGAATACCCAGCTTCACATACATAATATGATGATGCGAAAGGAATAAAAACTTTCAAAGCTTCAGATACCAATTCCGGATCCTCATTTCTTATAGCAAGCCAAAACCTATCTACAAACTCACTTTCATACAGCAACTTTTTGTATTGATCTGATGAAATTGATTTTATCATAAAAATTTGGGTCCATTTCTGCCTTTTCCAAAATTTTTTCTTTGAATGGATATGAATCACACTGTATACCAGATGTTTTCAGTCAGTGTGTAATTCAAAAACTATTGTATTTTCTATATTAGATAAACTTATAAACAACGTGAATTTCACTCTCACTACGGTACACACCTAACAATGAAAGTTTAGGGTAGGATGAAAGTATAAGGGGTTGCCAACATTTTAATAACTAAAAAGGGGGTCGCGGGCTCGAAAAGGTTGAGAACTTCGACTTATAATATGTCTCTTGGACACAAAATACTATTTTAGCACGTATTCAGTGACCCCCTACCTCTCCAGGGGGACGGCCCACTAGGAGTCAGAAGAAAATCTTAAATGTAGGCATAGGTTGATATATACATCAAATTAAACCTCTTTTTGAGTAGAATTACATGCCGCAAATGCGAGCTCAATCGGATCACCTAATCCAAAATGGCGACCATTTAAACTTTTCTCAACTGCCATCTAAACTTTCTCAACTGCAATTTTTTTCTACCTTAAAAATTCTATTTCAGACTTTCTAAGCGTCAGTTCAAGATGCGGTTTGCGGCAATAAATTATGCTTTATTACCTCTTTAAATGATATACATATCGACCTATGCACAGCCTATGGCATAAACCACTTCCATAGGCTTTTTTTTCTAATTAAGACCTTAAAGGATCTTACATGGATGATGACCAGCATAGGTAGTGCTGTACATAATTTTGAAGGGCATGAATTTCTCGACAAAACACCACAAACCGCATCTGGAAAGGACACTTAGAACGTCTGAAATTGAATTTTTAAGGAGGTTAAAAATTGCAGTTGAGAAAATTAAACGGCCACCATTTTTGGTTAGGTGATCCGATTGAGCTCGGATTTGCGGCATTGTTTTCTTCTCAAAAAGGGGTTTGATTTGATGTACAAATCAACCTATGCTTACATTACAGATTTTCTTCTGACTCCTAGCGGACTGTCCCCCTGAGGAGGTAGGGGGTCACTGAAGTCGTGCCAAATTATTTTATGTCTTAGAGACATATTTCAAGTTTCGTAGGTAAATATTTAGGATTTAAAAAATTACGCAGCCGATCTGGGACTTTCTGAACACCCGGTTTATTGTATATTGTATTGAGTTTATTTTATAACTATGCTCTTTAAACTGTGTAGGTATGCAATTATTGTTAATAATATGGTAAATATGCAATGCATGAGTATTGAGCCATATCCGCAAAGGATAGCAATGAAATCCTTCAGTTTTGTATCTATTTATGAAATTTGAAAGAAAACCTTATGCTAGAGTGAAAGCATGTCAAGTTATATTAATCGAGGACTATTTTGGTTCATATTATCTATCTTTCCCGCTTTCATTATGAATGCTAATATAGGCAAATTAATATGATTTAATAGTAAAAATATAAATGTATCAATAAAAATAAACCAAATTCCCACAAAAAAACTTTACCCTGAAAAAAATAACAAAAAATAACCAAGGCCCAAAAAAATTAAAAAAAAACCCTGTAACAAGCCCTGGCCCTGCATGGATGGCTCCTAAGCTAAACGATACGATGCCCTGACTTACAGCATGCCGCTCTGTTGTTGTAAGCTTTAGCTGTGGGCCAGATGGCTATAGACACAGTGTAGTACTTCTCTGCTTCTGTGTATTCTTTGGCTTGGTAATATTCGTTTCCTCGGTCCTTTTCCTGTTCAGCCAGTGCTATCCTTTCTGTTTCCGACAGTTTCTCTGGAAGCAACAGATTTAGGACATTTTCAGGGTTTCCACATCAATATCTCAGATGAATTCCCTGAGTTCCCATGGCCTTCTACTAATTACCTGATCAAGACATAAACCTTTATTTATGAACTTTTACATTGCTTAAGGTAGAGGAGCTAGGCCTAATTAGTATATGTCCAGAAACTCAAAGCCATTAACCCAAAGCCACCTTTATGCCTCTTTCCATAGCCTAATAAAAGACCAGGGTGATCTGCTTAAAAATTTAGAATTATGGATACTTAAAAATTAAGTCTGCTTTGATCAAACTTTAGAAAGTTACAGGTAAAGTTAGACGTTACAAATGGAAAAAACTACTATTAGCCTGAAATCGAACCAAACATAAATAAACGGTATCAGGAAACTGACACATACTTTCTCCCTTGCAGTCATTTATAACCAGAAAACATATATAGTGAAATAAAACAAATTAACAATTATCACACAAATATATACCAAATTTTATCAAAATCGGTTAGTAAATATCGGAGATATCGGTTTTTAAATATTTGCCATAAGAATAACATTGGACAACGTATTGCGTTTACCGCCGAACTAAAATATCAATTACCTCCGCAACCAGTTGACGTAAACTAATGATTCTAAATACTGGATTATTTAGTTTTTCAAGTCGAATGTAATGGTTGCAAGTATATTTTCTTTATAGGTTACAGATTTTGTGAAATTTTAAAAATATCAATTTTTTAACACTTAAACCCCCATAACTTCTGAACCTGAATTTTTACAGACATGCGGGTGGTTTCATTTTGTTTGTCATCTTAAGCACTATAAACCATGAAATTTTTATCAAAATCGTTAGAGCCGTTTTTGAGAAATTTGGATTTTTGTCATTGTTTATGGGTTTTTATGGGGTAAATACCCTTAAAAATCAAAAATTCAAAAAAATGAAAAATACGCCTGGAGATACCATGGCTTTATACCTACATGCCAAATTTCATGAAAATCGGACCACTGGTGTCGTCTCTAGCTTTGTTTACATCCACACATATATCCACACACACACACACACAGACAGACAGACAGACACCACGCCGAAAACCACTTTTTTGGATTCAGGGAGCACTAAAACGAATATATCCACTAACAACTCAAATTCGAAAATGTTTACAAAAACAATACTTTCTCCATATACTATGTATAGGGGGGAGAAAGTAAAAATCATGTGAATTTTCTTTATTTCACTTAAAACAATTTTTTAAAACATTAAGACACTATTTTTTTGTTGATTCCCTGACTTCACCTGATTTAAAGAAATTTCCCCTGACGTTTCCTGACTTTCTAAGTCTGTACAATCTTTGCTCTTACAAAACACTGCGCGGTACCGTACTGATGTACATTCAAGTTTGCATGATCAACTAAAAAAAAAATTGATTACTCTAAAAAATATTCAATTTTAATTGCTTTGAAATCAGCAGTAAAACAAAACCTAATTTTCTTGCAATAATTGAGTGTTTGTGGCAGCTTTTAAAAAGTGAGTTTTCCATGGCTCAAAGATCGCCAAGTAGGCTAATAAAATTACAACAAAGATAAAATGTTGACATCGACAAAAATTTACATTTATAAGTAAAATTAAGTTTGGCAGATTACTACAAAGACATAAACAAAACGTAACAAAATTTAAATTGCTGTGTAGGTACAGGCTCTCAAGTGATTTTTGGTTAAAACTTGAATAGTTGGACACCACCTAATTAAAATTTCTCAACGTTCTTAATAGATTCTTTTGAACTTGCTGATATAGAAAATGCTAGGTTTCATGGGGTGGAAATATGTACTTTCAAGGAAAAGTGCACAACTAAGAAACTGTAAATGTAGAGATAAGGATATCACCTCATTCCAGGATTGTCATATTATCTAGGGAGAGAGAGTGGGAACCGGGGTTTTGGGTGGGGAAAATTATCCCTTCACAATTATTTCCCTTGTCCAGGGTAATTTTCTCCCATCAGGGTAGGTTGGGTCATGTTTGGTTAGGTTAGATCAGGGTAGTTTAGGTGTCACCCATGATAACTTCAGAATTTTCATGGGATGCACGAGTTATCATTTATTTACATTAACCTTACACAGGCTATACACATCACCTTTGTAATTTAGCCAGACTACAATTTTTCTACATAGAAATTTTGACCGACTAAAATTTGTTTTCCTAAAAAAGCTTGGCTCTTGCTGAAGGCACATTTGCCAAGGTCTGTAAATAATAATAATAATAATAATACAATACTATTAAACTGTAAGGTTCCCTAAATCCCATAATAGTCTAGGGACCCCACTGGTGACGATTGATGCATGGAGGCGTATAGGGAGTTTCTCTTCAGAAATGGTTTCCTACTTGTCTAAGGACAGTTTTTAGCTTGGGTACACGTTTTGGATATAGGGAGGTATCTTCCAAAATGGCCGCCAAGATGGCCACGCAGCCAATATGCAGCTTTCGAGAAAATAGATTATTTCTCGGAAACTATTGGTTACAGCTCAATATTGCAAAGGACAAAATATGTTCAAAACACATTTTTACTTACATTAAAAATGTTTTTGTATTCTAGAAACCTCGAACGTCATTAAAAATTTTGTTCAAAAATTCCGTACAGCCCAGACAGTTTATTTATTTAAATGTGTGGATCAAATGTATCAATATTTTACTTCCAGAAGCCATCATTATATTATTAACTGACTAAATACGTATAAAAGAATGAAAATTAGCTGGGGGGCAAGTATAAAAATACCTACGCCTCGGACAGTGACGTCATCATTACGGCCTCTCAACCCGCAGATTTCGGAAACACCAAACCGTGTTTAACGTTCAAATCACATTTTAATTATCTAATGCTTATTGGAGGTGTATAGGGAATTCCTTTTCAGAAATGGTTTTCTACTTGTCGAAAGACAGCTTTTAGCTTGGGTACATGTTTTTGATATGGAGAGGTTTCTTGCAATATGGCCACTAAGATGGCCGCCCAGCCAATATGAAGCCTTGGCAAAAATAGCTTATATCTCGGAAACTATTGGTTATAGCTCAATATTGCAAAGGACAAAATATGTTCAAAACACATTTTTGCATGCAATTATAACGTTTTGGTATCATGAAAGGCTCGCATATCATTAAAAATTTAGTTCAAAAAGTCCCGTGCAGCCCAGCTAATTTATTTATTTTAACAAGTGGATCAAATGTAACCATCGTTTACCTTCGGAAGCCAGCATCATGTTGTCACTGGCTAAGTACATATAAAAGTATGAAAATTAGCTGGGGGTTAAATATGAAAATAATTACGTCTTGGACAGTTATGCTATTAATACGGCCACTCAGCTAATTTTAATTATGTCGCAGATCTCAGAAACACTAAACCGTGTTTTAACATTCTTATCTCACTTTAGCTATTTAGTGCTTAGCTTTAATAAAGGATTACAGTTTTGATTATGTCTCTGCTTTCAACATTTAAAACATAAATTTTCATAGTATTGTTAGTATTAATTGTTTAATGAATATTTATTTATAGTTTAATATATTTTAATATATTATAATACAGTAGAGCGCCGATTATCCGAACGTCGGTTATCCGAACCGTCGGTTAACCGAACCCCGTAATAATTCACACTTTGAACATGATTCTCAAGCAATTCAAATTCACGCACAAAAAAAATTGTCAGGGCTAAAGCAAAAACAAATTTTGGACTTTTTATCTAAATAAAAAGTATACAGTGTACTGTATCTATGTATGATAAATTGTTCTTTAAACATTTAAACCCATGTATTCTGATCGATTTCACAATAAAATTACGTGAATAATTTTTGTTTGATCATTTTTTAGCCTCTTTACTAGTAAGAATTACATTACATATATAATTTTTAAATTTTGTCTTTTCATGTTCGATTATCCAAATATTCAGTTATCCGAACACCCCTTGTCCCCAATTAGTTCGGATAATCGGCGCTCTACTGTACCACTAACTCTAAACATATATTGGAATATGAAAATTTTATAAATACAGTGGAGTCCCAATAACCCAAAATAATTGGGACCCTGATCCATGTTAGACTAGCGATTATTTTGGATTAAGCTGAATTATTACTAAATTAAAATAATTAATAAATAGACTGATTAGCAACATAAAATTATTCGAGCCGTTTACCCACCATTTACCGAATAGGGTGAGTGCACTATATAGTGAATGACCACTTTCAGTAAATGACCGGCTTGCAGAAAAAAATCATAATAAGACTTCCAATTGGGTTAAAATAACGGAAAAACATGGAAAGGATAGCTATTATTCTTTATTAATATGATAATAATAGCTTAGGATGATAATTAATTTTTTAATTAACCTTTAGGTGTTTTTACTTTTTACTGTTTTGAATATGGCCATCAGATCCTTGATCACTATAGTGTGATTCAATAATCTAAGACAATAGTGATAGACAATACAAAAAATGCTTCTAGTGGTTCTATAGTGTGATTTTCAAGACAATTTTTATTTTTTTAGATCACGACCAAATACTTCTTTCACTGTTAGATTCATAATAAATCTGTAAATGAATAGCTTACATTACAGAATTATAATAACGTTTTCGAGAACGGTCACTTACTGAATCGAAATTTTTTCAAAACTAGTGAATGACCGATTTGGGTAATTACTGAAAGAAGACATGTGTTATTCAATTGATCTCAGAAAACCAGAAAATAGTGATAATTTACTTTGTTCCTTCACAACAGTTATCATTTAAGGGGTTCTCGTCCTATTTAGTAAATGACCGGTGTGTAAATGTCTCACATTATTTTTGGATGTACACGTTCAATCACTTAGTTTTGGAAAGACAGCTATTCCAAAACTAAGTAGATATATAAATAAAGAATACAAATTCAGTCTTTTGATGGAGGTGTTGTGCGTAATAGGATGAGCACACAGTGCAGGAATCTAAAAATCTGATCCTAATCTGTTAACAGCCACAGGAAAACTAAAAATCTACCATTGTCTATGACAGAATTGTTAATCAGGTAGCGGTTAACAATGTGATTTTCATTCCATCGACTTACCAGTCTCTTTAACAATCAATTCTAGCCTGTCTTTTTCCGCCTGTCTCATCTGCCTCTGTTCCTCCTCTTTTTTCCCATCTTGTTCAGTTTCCAAATCCATTTTGAGAAGCTCACTGTCGACATCATATTTATCCCATGCTTTGTAATCAATTATTTGAGTCTTGCGTGGTTTATTCTCAATCTGGAATTGTTATTATCGGATTACCAATACGATCTGACCGACTAATTGGATACAAAACATTCCATAAAATAAAATAGTAGAGTTTAGTATATAGCTATGCGAAAAACACCATTATCATCAAAGAGTGTTGAAATAGTGATAGGTAAAATAGGCAAAATAAAAAAAAAATTATGAAACAGGGTGTCCACAAAATCAAGCTATAAAAATTTCTGTATTTTTTATGTTGAAATCACCTTTGTCACGCTGGGCAATAGTTTGTCATATAACCTTGAGTTTTCACTAAAGAAACCACATTTTCATAATTTGCATTTTTTAAATTTAAATGACTGGCTGAAGAATGACGGTTAACCCTATCACAGAACCAATAAGGCATTCAATCAATTAGTAAATTAGTCAGAACACACGAACACAAGTTGAAAAAAAAATGTGAACAGTGGACGGTGAACCTGCCGTTGATTCTCTATCCTCATGACAGATGGTGCAACAGCTGTAGAAGGGTTTGGAAATACTTGGGAAACGTTTGTTATCCAAAATGTAGAAACCAACTTTTCATTGTCAAATGTAATCTAAATGCATTGTACCGTACATTTCATTAGAGCACCTTAAGGATATTTATTTTCGTATCATATTCATATTCCATACTTAGCCTTAGGAAGACTAACTAATGACGCAAATATGTGAAAACACAACAAACAAAATAATGAATATTCGAAAACTTGACAAGGTAAAGGTACACACGTGCCGAACTATCAACATTAACAATTGCTGTCCGTTCGCATTTACGAATCACAACGCAGTGGCAGACTCTAATAGGCCCGACGCAATGACAACTCATGGTTTCCATGACAACCTGCTCACTGAATGTTGTGCAATCCGTGTGGAGGGAGGGGGGCGAAAGGAAGGAAGTGAAGTAAGACAAAACATAGGTCTCCAGAAAGACAACAAAACAAATTTGACATTAGTTGTTGACTCATCGCACCCAATTTTGTACTGATTTCTCAGATGTTCTATGTTCCAAGTTAAGTTCTACTAAATATCCATTTGAAGTTAATATTTTAAAAACATAAGATCCAATTTTTGACAAGGATTACACAGTTA
Source organism: Flexamia atlantica (assembly GCA_035578135.1). Taxonomy (NCBI): domain Eukaryota; kingdom Metazoa; phylum Arthropoda; class Insecta; order Hemiptera; family Cicadellidae; genus Flexamia; species Flexamia atlantica. The sequence continues at coordinate 2,148,351 of JAQJVK010000010.1, forward strand.
TTTCGGATATTGTTTTACGTGTTCAAGAATAAATCGCAATTTATTATGATCTTACCGATGAAATTACATGAAAATACTCGCTAACTACTCGAGTCGTTTTTCCAAATAGTTCATCAACTTGTCTCTTGTTTTTCCAAATACTCTGATCATAAATTGTGGTTGTCTATAAAACATTAATTAATTTGGCTTAACTAACTGAACCCACTATTGTGAGTTGTCATGCCATCCGTGTAAAGGCAGATGACATGACGACATACAGATCCGGACTCCATCGAGATCAGATATTAGGTCCCTATTACAAAAATTTAAAAACCTCAACTGATTGTTACATAAAATCAATGACATGTAATATTTGTCCTCTGACTTTTACACAATCAAATTAGAGAAAGTGAAATCGGAGCGAAAATCCATTCAAGAGCTAAATCATGAATTAAAATTTGATGACTTGAATGTTCTTCATGGTCCAAACCCATCCATGGAACCCACCCGAATAGTTAAATTTCCATTTTCCGAATTCCGAAGGATCGTATTTCTTAAAACCTAAAGGTTTTTTTTCAAGCATAACTCTTCCTGTTGTTTATCGCATATTAGGCCTAAGTATTCAAAAATAGATCGCAATTTATTATGAGCTTACCGATGAAATTACATTAACATTCTCTCTAAATACTAGAGTTGTTTTGCCAAATAGTTTAACTACTCGTCTCATGAGTTGTGGTTGTAGATCGAGTAGTTGTAAAAAGCCGAGTAATTACTAGAACGTTGAATATCCCCCCATTACTATCAATTATAGTTCCATATCCGCTACTTCAAACGATTGTGATCACAATGATCTACCTTTGGTTATTTGCTTGTGAAACGTAACTGTTTTATCTTTTGAATCAACAGCAAAATTTTACTTTACTCAATTCTATAATTTATTCTTTAGCACAGATAAAGAAAATAGTGTTCCAACAAATTTTAAAATTTCTCACTTTTTTAACTTGTACAAAATTTGTTATCTCTGCAAAAAGAGGGTTAGGAAAATAAAACTCTAATCTATTTATTACAGAAAAACAAACAGTAAGGAACTGTGAGGTACAGTATATGATTATTACAATTAATTTCAAACACAATTAAAAATCTTAGGTACATAATAGAGTGTTACGATATACAATAATCTTTCGGTGTTATTAATAAATCATTTCACAATTAAATTCTTCGGTTTAACCTGGGTTTAACTCAGTCCAACGCGTTTATTGATATTCGTCTTGAGGAACTGGGAAAGTAAAGAAACAAGGCAACTACGCATCATTTCTGGTCTTATTGTGCTTGGCCGAATACTCTTGCACACGTGACCACTTTTTGCTGCTTTCTTATCTTCCGAACCAAGCCGTCTGGCGCAAAAACGATTTTGAGGAATAGGCTGCTGGTAGAATGAATAGAAACTGAAAAACACAATTCTTTTATATTTTATGCTTAGATAATCTCTGAAAAAATCGTCCCTATTGCTTTACGCACTTGCGTCAAAACCAGAGTTCGCGTATTCGGGACGAAATACACGTATACCGGTATCTCAAGCATATTTCCCGATGAAAAATAATTCCTGTAAAGTTACTGGTTTTCCCGAAATTCCCGCTATGTGGACACCCTGTTAAAGGAACAACCAAATAAATGTTGATTCAGGTTGTTTCTCAAGATCAGCAGGGTATATCAATTTTCATTACCGTACTCAAGTTGATTCTCAAGATAAGTACCGTAGGCCTAGCTTCTTTTCATCTTCAATAGATATGCCACTGATACGAACTACAAGTTAATCGTACCTTTCCAGAAACAGTTTTTGCATGTGGCAGTTGTCTGATTGAAGGAACATCAATTCTGACTCCGTCCACACTATTATTATTTTCTTCCGTTAGTCGGAGATCTCTTACTGATATTTCTTTCTTCCAGTTCTAAAGGAAATAAAATGTTTTAGATTATCATCTGCATGTACAAGTTAGATAGGCTATTTCTAAACAATGAGGAGAGTTCATAATTATTCAGTATGTGTAGATTATAAAACAACCATAAACTAATTTAGGCCTCCTATAGGCCTACACAGGCTGAATCTATATATATAAAGGAGAAGGGGTTTTCTATCGGACAGCAAATCTCCAAAACTGTAAGACCTAAAGAGTTGAAATTTGGCACATGTTCTCCCCTTCGGACTGAGATGCACTCTAAGAAACGGTTTTACAAAATTCCTAAAGGGTTTTGCCCTATTGTACTTCAAAGTTTTAATGTTAAATTATAGGGAAGGATATAAGGTTGTCATGGCAACCTTAAAAAGTATGACAAATTAAATCTTAAAAAAGACAGAGGAAGTTTTTATGTTTTTCCACGGGTGAAACTGTGTTGATCTGCTAGTAATTAGTATAATTATTATGGTAAGCAGCTGATAAAATTGTGAATTACAAGAGGATTTTATTGATTGATCCACCACTATTTAATTGTTCAAAGAAGTAAGTTATGGTTGTCTGAGTTAGGCTTAGTTAATGGTACTTTGAAGGGTTCTTTGAAATTCGTTGTCAGTGATAATGAGTTTATGTTTTAATTTTGATTTTGCGGACATTTTTCATCACTGATTAGTAAAACAATTTCTTTTCACTGATTCACTGATTAGTAAAACCAATTTCTCTCTCCTAAACCACTGATTAGTAAAAACAATTTTTTTTACTTTTCAGTGATGGCAAATGTCCGCAAAAATTAAAATTCTACAAAAATAAAAACCAAAACAATTGAAGGGTTATTCAAAAATTATGGAAAAATTTCTGTCTTCATTCAATGTAGACCTAATATTGTATATCATAAAAGACGAAAACCAATTTTTGCTTGTTTTATTTTTTATGTTATATTGGGGGCCCACCACTACTTTTTAATTGATCACAAGGCCTCTTTGCCTACACTGTGAAAATAATGAAATAAATATAGAAAACCAATTGACCTAAAATTTTAATGTGGAAAAAGTGTAGTCTGGCCAAATTATAATGGTGATATGTATAGCCTGTCTCCTTTTGATGTTCATAAATGATAACTCATGCATCCCATGAAAATTCTGAGGTTATCATGGGTCAAGCCTAACCTAACTCATTTGTAAATGATCAAGAACCTGATTTTCTACTTATAAGCGAACATAACCTAACAGACGATGAATTTAAAGCAGTAGCTGTATCTCAAAAGTTAATCCCCTTTTTAAGACAAACGAAGAATTGAACATGAACAATTATCGACCAGTATCATTATTCCCGGCGAAAATAAATATACCTTGATTAGTGGCTATAGTAGGAAAGATAGGAACTGGGGAGGTGTTGCAATTTTTAAAAGCTTGAATTGTAAGGTTGACAGCATAAAATTAACGGATCTAGGAAATTCACTTTCGGATGAGAAAATATTTGAGTGCACAGACATCAAAGTAACAATAGAAAGAACTAATTTTTTAATAGCAGTCCTATATAGATCTCCTGATAGGCAAAATGATGAGCAATTTTTGGATAGATTAGGCCAATATTTTCATAAAATCAAAGTTCAAGACAACAATTTTATAATGGGTGCAGACTTCAACATAGACACATTGAAGGGAGAAAATAGATCACATAATTTTCAAAACCTAATTGAAAGCTACGGTTTGAAAACAGTAATCAGTACACCCACAAGAGTTACAGAAAATAGCCAAACATGCATAGACAATTTTGTCACTAATATACTGACAGAGTATGCGGAAGTTTACAATCCACATATTTCAGACCATAAGGCTATCATCACAGGCATCAGAATTCTAGGCAAACACAAGTTTAAGAAGAAATATAGAACAACTAGGATTATTAAGTCAGAACAGATAAATGAAATTAAATTTTTTGGGCTCCGAAATGAGGACTGGAAGGAGGTCTTTTTTGGAAGGAGGTCTTTATGGCAACAAATGTTCATGATAAATATGACAGATTTCTTGAAATATTGAAGTACTACATAGAAATAGCCTGTCCAGAGAAAAAAACTGTTGTAAAACCAATTGGAAAACCTAAATGGATCTCGGAAGAGGTTCATAAAACTAAAGAGGAAATGTTTAGCAATTTTTCAGTATGGAAACTAACCGGAGATCAGAGTAATAAAACCAGATCCCTCACCAGTAGGGACAAATATAGGAAAACAATTCAAAGAGCCAGATCTCAATGGGCCCAAAAAAGTATCGAAAATGCAAAAAATATTTCAAAAGAATCATGGAATGTAATCAACTCAGTAAAACCCAACCAAGTCAAAGAAAACAAGAACATAAAAATAAAAATAGACAACAAAGTAGTTAGTGATCCAAACAAAATCTGTGAGGCTTTCAACAACTTTTTTTGTGGAAGTCAGGCAAATAGAAAACCCCAACTACAATAGTCATGTTTTTTCAGGTTTCTAACAAAAAAAAAAAATAATTTAAACTTTTTTACTTTTAAAAATGTAACAGAAAGTGAACTTCTGAATCTTGTTAGTAATTTTGCCCCAAAACATTGTGTTGGTATTAGTATGTTTCTGTTAAGGCAATGCAAGGAGGAAATTATGCAGCCTCTGTTACATAGTAGTCAATAGGCTAGTTCTCTTTCGGAAGGGATTTTTCCAGACAGTTGTAAAATCTCAAAAGTTAATCCCCTTTTTAAGAAAAACGATGAATTGAACATGAATAATTATCGACCAGTATCATTACTCCCGGCGATCTCAAAAATCATCGAAAAAGTTGTTTTCGAGCAGGTTGTCGAGTTCCTTGAGAGCAACAATCTGCTCTGTGAAAAGCAATATGGTTTTAGGAGAAATCATTCAACCAAACTTGCTCTCACTGATTTTGTGAATGATTGTATCGACATGGCCGAGGGCGGGGGTACAGTAGTCGGCTGTTTCGCTGACCTGTCCAAAGCCTTCGACTGAGTCGATACGATCATTCTTCTGGAAAAATTTTCAGCTCTTGGAATTTGTAACACACCGTTCAAATGGTTCTTGGAATTTGTAACACACCGTTCAAATGGTTCTTGGAATTTGTAACACACCGTTCAAATGGTTCAAATCGTATCTCTCAAACAGGTTTCAAATCACAGAAATCAAAAATGAAACAGACTTCAAAATAAAAACTGTTCAATCTTCAAAAAGAAAAATTCAAAGTGGAGTGCCGCAGGGCTCGGTTTTAGGGCCTCTGCTGTTCTTAGTGTACATGAACAACATTACAGACTTTGATCCATCCGATAACTTGTTCCTTTTGCCGATGAAACTATGGTTGTCATCGGTGGAAGGGAGGCGGGGGACTGGAAACAGAGACTAATCAAAAAGTAAATGACATGTGTAGGTTTTTTGATTGAGGAGAGCGATGTTATAACAGTGCTGAACTCTGAAAAAACTAGCTACGTGTGTTTTCAAACATGCCAAAAAATGAAATCAAAAAATTTTGCTGCACCTGTTTTGCAAATTAAAGGAAACAACCTGACTCAACAAAAAAGTGCAAAATTACTGGGAGTGGAACTGGACAAGAACTTTAAATGGGATAGACAAATTCAAAGTCTGGAAAGGTCCCTTTCTAAAAATCTTTTCATCCTTCGTAGAATAGTATCATTAGGCAACATCTCACTGTCAAAATTAGTCTACTTTGGTCTGTCTGAGCAGACCATTAGGTATTCAATAATCTTATGGGGGGGGGGGGGCAAAAGGGAATTTAGATTTATTATTAAGATCTCATAAAAAGCCGTCAGAACACTGTTGGGCCTTCCCCCCAAAGCCAGCTGTAAAGATGCTTTTGTTCAGCTGGGACTAATGACAGTTCCTTCACTTTATATTTTTGAACTTTTAACTTACATAAAAACTCATAACATTCAACCACCCCAAAAACATCATCCATACCTAACTAGGAAAAAAGAGAACTTTGCTGAATATCACAGATTGTCACTTTTCGAACAAAAACAAAGTTACGCAGGACTTAAACTCATGCAATTTCTCCCCAAGGAATTAAAAAACATTGACAAAATTTCTGTTTTTAAAAACCGGCTTAAACTTTACCTGGTCCAACAATGTTTTTACGATATTGAATCATTCACCAATAATAATGACAACAAGTAGTTTAGCCTAGTTATTATAACTGGCTTTCTTTCTCATTTCATTTGGAAGCCGATATAGGCCAACTAATTTATTCTTTGCCTACACTAGTGACCTACTTATAAAGGCACCTTGACAAATCCAATTTCCCCGAACCCATGAAGAAGGGAACTACGGATGCACACATATCAGATCACTTAGCAATATGCCTCGAAACCAAAGCCATCAATATTAACAAGTTTCATTTCAAGAAAAAAATCATTAGATGCCTAAAAAAAGATAATATTGAAGAGCTCAAGGTTAGGTTAGGTCAAGAAAACTGGCATGAATTTTATGCAGAGACTGACATAAACAGAATGTATAATATATTTTTCGATACCATAAAATATCATTTTGATATAGCCTGTCCTGAAAAAGAGATTAAAATCAATAAGCAGAATAAAATATTATGGATCTCTCAAAATATACTACATCTGAAAACAGTCATGATAGAAAAGTTTAATAAATGGAAGAATGATAAATCACTTGTAAATAAATATAGTTATAAACATGCTCTTGAATCTTACAGACTAGCAATAAAGAATGAAAAATCTGAATGGTACAACAAAAGAATTAATGATGCTGATAATAAATCAAAGGAAAGCTGGAGAGTAATAAATGACTACCGAAACGAAACGAAAAGTAAGGGCACAAATATGTCACTAAATGTTAATGGGAAAACAATAAAAAATCCAAGAGAAATTAGTGAACTCATGAATAAGTATTTCATAAATTTATCAGAAAAACTGAATGAAGATAGTAATATACAAACAATAGACAAAGGAGATAGTGAAACTGATTATGAATTAAAAAACTGAGCCAATAACAGATGAGGCATTAAGGAAGATCTTTAAAAATTTTAAACCTAAAACCTCTGCTGGACTGGATGATCTGTGCATGAAAATCTTTAAAGCATGTGAGACTGAGGTAATTAAACCGATTGCCCGCCTGATAAACATCTCTATCTGGTCCAGGACTTTTCCTGAGGAGTGTAAGGTGGCCAGGGTCCGGCCTATCTTCAAAAAGGGGGACGAGGGGGAGATGGGGAATTCAAGAATCAAGAATCAAGAATCAAGAAGCTTATTTCCAGAAAATATACATTATGTACAGAAAAAAACTTAAAGTATACAAATGGAAGTTATTCCCCACAAGACTACACGTCTGTGTGTGGGGAAGAGTCTCTCAGTCACTTTTTGTTTATACTAAGGAAAAAACTTAAACTATATAGAAATTATACAAGTTAAACTTAAAAACAACTATTGGCTAAAAGAAAAGAGCAGTGAAACAAATTTATAAATATAACAATCATTTAGGGCAATTTGGTGCATAATATAATTTTAAATGTAAAATAATAATAATATCACCATTACTACTGCTACTAATAATAGCAATAATAATAATGATAATAAAATAACAGTGATGGGCTTGATACAATAAAAAAATTCTCTCATATGCAATAAAACTGTAGAAGTATGGCTAGGTGTCATATTGGACTGTAAAAAAACAAAAAAAACTGTTGTGCGATTTAAAAAATAACATTAAAAAAGTAATTTATGTGTATGGCGACCTTATTAAAATTTCTGCAGCTTCAGCGCCGACGCGGAACAGCCACTCCTCAACCCTCCGTTTGTAAACGGCGACACTGCCACCCTCGGCTGCTATGATTTCATTCCGAAGATTACGATAAACTTGGTGAGCTAAATAGAATGAGTTAAACAGATCTGATCTTAGATTCAATTTTGGCACAGAAAACCCAAAGTTACGTCTGCATCTAGTATTATAATTATGTGTTGTGGCAGAAAAAATTTGATTTTTATTCTCTTTAATATACATTAGCATAGATTTTAAATAAAGCTGTCTAATATTAAGAACTGGAAAATTTTGATACAACAATACAGTTGGATATCTCACATCCTTTTTCAAAATTATTTTTAAAATAGATCGCTGTGCGATATTCAGGGGTTCTAGCACTGAGGCAGACGCGCCGCCCCATGCCAGAATTCCGTACTGGAGCACAGACTGGACGTAGGCATAATATACACTCCTGCACTGATCCACGGACAGCACCTGTCGCAACTGTCTGAAAGCATACAGCATTTTCCTTACTTTTTGCTTAATATATTGGACATGTGGCTCCCAAGACAATGTTTTATCAATTATGACTCCTAGGTACTTAAATTGGTCCACATGTCCAATTTTCCCGCAGTTGCACACCGCCGCCCGTGGATCACCGCAGGAGTGCATTTTTAGCTCCCTCTGACCTGGCCCGGTGTCGCTTTTAAAGTAAATGGGCAGACATTTTGTTTTATCAATATTTACTGAAAGAATGTTATCGTCAAACCACGATTTAATACGAGCCAGGTCAGAGGATGCCTGAGCATATGCCTCCTCCCAAGTTCCCCCAGATGAGACCAGAGCCGTGTCATCAGCAAAAAGATATAATTTTCCAACTGGTATTTAATTTTACAATATTGTTTTTATATATAAGAAACAACAAGGGCCCTAAAGTGCTCCCCTGAATAACCCCATAATCGACATCAACACAATCGCTCTCAACCCCATTTATAACAACAAATTGCTTTCTATTATGAAAGTAGCTTCTAAACCAAGATAGAAGCGTTATTTTTTACACCTATTAAATCTAATTTTTTTAGCAGTTTATCTCTGTTCACCGAGTCAAAAGCTTTTGCCAAGTCTAGAAACGTTATTAAAACTTTTTGTTTATGACTTAATTTATCTAGGATTAACTTCGTAACATCGAATAATGCGTCTGAAGTATTTTTACCTTTTCTAAATCCATATTGATTTTCAGTTATAATATTTTCCCGGTTCAGATAATTAGTGAGTTGGATTGAGTTGACACACTTCTCTAGAATTTTGCCTATTACAACTAATAAAGATATTGGCCTAAAATTATTCATGGAAGCTTTTGATCCATTTTTGTAGATAGGTATGACTTTAGCAATTTTGAATGCATCTGGAAATTTTCCAGTGCTAATACTAAGATTAATTATATGTAGTAGCGGATGAAGTAAATAATTAGCGTAATTCTTTACCAGTTTTGATGGGATTCCATCCCATCCAGGGGCGGAACCCCCTTTAACACTATCAATAACTTTTAATAGCTGCGACTAAATAGAATAGCGAGAAAATAAAATATGGTCAGCGTTGCCCACCTCAGACGGCCCAATTGATTTAATAGAATTTGCTAAATTCGAACCAACATTCGCAAAATAAAAATTGAAATTTTGGCTAATATCTTTAACGGATGAGAGGGTAACAGCGCCGCCGCTCGCAGAGAAACCCTCAACCGGGAAGTCGTCACAGCGGCGCGGCCGGCCAGCCATGTCACCAACGACCGACCAAAACTTCCTTACATCCCCGGCGGCCTCATCGATCTTGTTTTTATAATAATTAAATTTAGTTTGCTTTATCAAAGCATGCAACATGTTTCTGTAATGAAGATAACGCGCACAAAGATTCATATTATACGGTTCTTTCTTTAAATGCTTGTATAATCTGTCACGATTTCTGATTGCCGTTAACAGCCCTACAGTTAACCAAGGTTTCAACTTGGTGTTCTTTGAATTGATCCTGATTTTTTGAGTGGCATTGTTTAGGGATTTTTGTAAGGAATCAATCAGCTTTGAAGTACAAACATTTACATTGAAGCTGGTTAAAATGTCTTGCCAGTCATTGTTTGCTAGATCAGTTTCAATTTTATTCCAATCGATTTTGTTTTGAAAAATATCACTATCAGTTCGACGATTACTTCCAGGTTTAGAAAGTTCAATTACTATAGGATAATGATCTGTAATAAGAGTATGTAATACAACTGGAGTGACTTGGGAAAAAGTTTTCATTTTAAGAAAGAAATTACCAATACAGCTTCCAGTGTCAGGACGTGTAATTTTATCAATGCAATGAATCAGACCAATTTCATGCAAGGAGTCAATAAATTTATCGTCACTGGAATTCAGCACAGGATTTAAAATATTAAAATTTATATCACCAGCTAAAATACGAAAGAAGAAATTTTTAGAACTATTCAAATAGTAATTATTGACTCCCACAATGAATTGGGTGCAATTAGAATTCGGACTTCTATAAACAGCTAATAATTCACACGGTTGACCGGCCCAGCTGAAGGTCAGAGATAAGGCAGTGGCCACCCCGCCTATCGTCATCTGATTACAGACAGCAGATAGAGAGCTATCCACGTAAATAACGACGCCGTCACATAGATTTAAATTACCATAAGATCTAAATATGTTGTAGCCAGGAATATTCTCAGGTTCGACTTCTGTTAACCAAGTTTCAGTTAAAACAATACAGTCAAATTACCGACCAATCTCACTGTTGCCAACAGTTTCCAAATTTATTGAGAAAGTAATCTGTGACCAGCTTGCCTCCTAGCTGGAGACTAACAATCTACTGTGTGGGAGGCAATATGGCTTCAGAAAATCCAAATCAACAAAATTGGCATTAATTGATTTCCTGAATGACTGTAACGACGCGATGTAACGACACATCTGTATGTGTGATGTGAGGTACGGAAGGGTCTGCTGTGTACAGGGTGTGCCAGATCTGCCATACCTCACATCACACACAGGAATTGGCTGTCTCGTTGTGTCTCTTCCCCCCCTTGGTTTGGGAAGAGAATAACGATTTTTTAGCTATTTTTAGCTCGTATTAGACGGTTTTAATCGATTGTAATCGATTTTAATCAGCTTTAATCGATATTTTACATCGATTATATATGTATATTAGTGATACTTAACGGGAATCGATAGTTAAGCCTTGTCGCGAGTCGTAATATTCGATTAATTAAGTTTAAAGTGGGTAAAAACGCGTAAAATTCAGGTGTAACACGCAATTGCTAAATCGGCAAAAAAAATTGAAGCAAGATTATTTTGTAGACTTTTATGAAAAATATCCATTCTATGGTATGTATAGATTTCAAAAAATGTATTGAAATGTGTTAGCGATGCTCTAAATAATAATTAAAATCGATATAAAGTGTGATTATTTCGGCTCGATTTAAACTCGAGTATTTACCTTTATCCTCGGATATCTTTCAAACGACAAGTCGTATCGAGATGAAGTTTAGATAGGATTAAAGCTAATTTTACGATACCCACATATTTACAACCCAGGGTTACTCCTGGAAATGTATGTAATTGACGCACGACCTCGACGCGCGGACGCGCGAGGTAGTACGATGGCGCCGTTTGCCATGGCGGCACCAGCTTACTGGAACAAGAACTGAAGTATTTTTTGGTAATACTAATTTCAATTTTATTTTTTGGTAATAAAAGTATTCAATCAATTTATAAGAATAAATGGTAATGAAATATGTTATGAAAGTAAGCCTAAAGTAAAAATGAAAGCAAGAGCATTTGTTGCACAGCATACAGAAATTCCCCCTTTGCACTTATGAAGCATGATTACAAAATGAGGCATGCTACTAATCTAACTTGGCATGTTGTTATTTATTTGTTACTGTTTGCTATCATATTTTATTTATTTATTTATTTGCTATTTATTGCCTGTGCTTGTTATTCATTTTCCTGTTGCTCGTTATGATTATATCTTGTTATTTATTGTCCATTTTCATAGTTTATTGTTTATGTTAATCTTTATAATGAATTATTTACTGTTACATGCATGGACTGGTAAAGGACTGACTGCATGACTGTATATTAAAATTAGAAACGCTTGATTGTTTAAGTAATTTCATGCCCGCACGTGCTATGTTTGGCACATTGGGTGATTCAACATTGCATGTAAATTTTTCTTTAATAAAAATATTAAAAAAATTAATACTTTGTCCAAAATTGGTTGGAAATGTATGGGCTTGTCGTCCCGATCACGGGCATGTGATTCTTTTTTCAATCAGACTAAAACTTCCATAGTTATACTGAAATTTCCACAAGACAGCCTACATTAAATTTTTAAAGGTATATGGCAACACCTGGTAATTTAAACGGGTGATATTAGTGTATTTCAGTTGTAAAAAGTGTAAATGGCCATATAATACAACAATATGTAGGTATTTATCAAAAATTATCGCAAAATATGTCGATATTCTGTCAAAATGCGAGCATTTGAAAAGTTTTTTTAAAAATATTTTTTCATCCAAACTACTATCTGTAATCAATTAAAATTATTATTAACTAGTCTTAATGTGTATAAATTGTCAGTAATTATCACGTTTAAGACTTTATTACAATTGAAATTATCACAAGACAATTGTCGTCATATGTTAATTATACGTGTCAAATACCGCTAAAAATTAACTATAAAGTGATTTTTTTGGCTATTGGGGTGGCTACAACACTACAATTTTAATTCCTGACAACTTTTTTACTGTATCATTTAGAAAAATAGCATTTATAACACAATCACATACTTTAAACGGGTTTTATACACTTTTTCTTATGGAATATTCTGTTGAAATGAGTTTCTACGGCATAAATCACGCTCCTACAACTAAAATTAAGACTCGTTAAAGGTTTATATTGCCATATTCCCCTTTCTTTGGTGGAATTAAAGGAATATATACCAAAATATACTGAGTTTTTACCTTAGTAACTTTACCAGAAGCCAAAATGTATAGTTTTCTGCGATTTTCAAAAAATGTGGTAATACATTTTTAAAACTCTTATAACTTTGGTATTTACCAACCGAATGTAATAAAACTGGGTTCAAAAGTTGCCCCTAAACATGTAGTTTAAGATTCATTTACTATAAACCCTTCGGTATGAACCATTTTGCTGCAACCTTAATATTACCCCTACCAAGCGACACTTTTCAAGAAAATGCGGTAGAAAATTTTTAAAACTCTTATAACTTTGGTATTTACCAGCCGAATGTAATAAAGGTGGGATCAAAAGTTGCGCCTAAACATGTAGTTTAATATTCATTTACTATAAACCAAACGGTAGGACCCATTTTCGCTGAAACCTCAATATTACCCCTACCAAGCGCCACTTTTTGAAGAAAATCAACGTTTAAACTGCAATAAATAGACTATTTTAAGCTGCATACCACTGAAATTTGATTCCTCAGTATCTTATTCACAAGCCCTTGGATACTTAAACCATTTCTATATACAATATTGTCCAAATGGTCTTAGAGGCTCCAAGTCTTTGTCGCTTTTAATCGATCCGCAACGCTACAACTATGGTTTTTGGCTGCTGTAACCAGCATTTATTAGTCTTTAAGCTCTTTAATCTAATCTAAAACCAATTGTAATCGATCAAAGTCGATTAAAATCGATTAAAATCAGTCAAAATCGATCAAATTTGAGCTTAAAGTCACTAAAAATCTCGAAGTCTCATCCCAAAACCAAGAGAGGGGAAGAGACACAACGAGACAGCCAATTCCTGTGTGTGATGTGAGGTATGGCAGATCTGGCACACCCTGTACACAGCAGACCCTTCCGTACCTCACATCACACTTACAGATTTGGTTGGAAACACAGAACTTGGAAACAGATGTTTTTTTCTTTTTTTTTGATAAGATGGATGCAGTTAGTTAAGACGTTAATTATGTGCTGTGAGTTTAAGTTTTAAATTTGATGGACTCACCTTTTCTTGAAGCCTACAAGTTACTTCGTTCTGGACAATTTGAGGTTAGAATGGAATGGAACGCTCAGATTTCAATTTTTAACGTTTATTAACGCAAGAAATTATAATTTTAATAACCGATGATTTTGATCTAATTAGGCCTAGAGCAGTTCATTTCATGTCTGATTGGAAATTTGGCGCGTAAATTGGCTAAATAATCCTAGATCAAGCACAATATTGACAGCACACACGTCACTTTGACAGTTCAGATGATCAGTTGTTTTAACCTCTTGCCCTTTTTTTCTTCTGCATGCATTGCTATGGAGTAACGCTCGACATAGAGGAACAACCCCAAAAGCATTCAGAGCATTGAGCACTGGGTTGTGTATCACACACATATATATATATATATATATATATATATATATGAAGACATTATTAATTTTTGGACGATATATCAGTAGACAAAATGAACTCTTCAATCCTCAGTAAATTTTAGAAGGGGGATAAAGTGTTTGCCAAGGTGCGAGGCTACTCACCGTGGCCTGCATATATTGAAAAAATACAGGCATTTAGGAATAGCTACAAGTACAATGTTATATTTTTTGGCACAAAAGAAACTGGAGTATGCAAAGAGCGGGACGTTTATGAGTATAAGACTTACAAAGAATCGCAAATAGCCAAAATGACTAATATAAAAAATGAACTAATTAATGCTCTAAAAGAGGCTGACTTATACACATTCGATGACAACTCTTCTGAGGAAAATTCCAAGATTACTTCCGAATTAGTGTCTTTGGCTGAAGACTCAATGCATAGAGAGGTCACTGAATATGCCCAAAGTATTTATGCAGCCTTGAGTGATATATCAACGAGGTTCTCGAGTGACGCAATTGCAGACCTGATACCAGAAATCACTGGGCTTCTGACCAAGCTCGACGATGTCCTAAAGCAAATTGATATATTATAAGGAGACCTCCAATGAAAACGTCCAGCTAAAAACATCAATAGAGGCTACTAAACATGCTCATCAAGCAGACCTTGAAGTATCAATCTCTTTCAAGAGGCGACAGAGTGTGAAATTGCTACTTTGAAAAAAAAAGTTGGGGACATGGAGTCAGCTGGGCGAAAACTTGAGGAAGAACTAAAAGAAAAAAACACAATAGTAGACCTCCTGAATGCAGACTGTGTTGCCCTCAATGTGAGACTTAAAGAGATGGAATCTAGGCTTTTGAAACCATCACAAACGGATCCTAATAATTTACTGGATTTTACATTGCCGAAAAATTGCAGTCGGGGAAGTGTGGCTCTGAAGACCTTACCTGTAATTGAAACGAAGAATAGATTTTTACCATTATCTACTTTGCCACTGTCCACTAATGAACACGATGAATCTACCTGGGAGGCCCCAGAAGTTATAAATGTCGAGGCCCAAGTCCATCAGCCAGATCTTCCAACTTCACTTCACGACACTCGACCGAAAGTTGTCATGCTTGCTGATAGTCATGGCAAGGACCTTTATCACAATATGCCAGCTTTATACCAGGATTTTAACACCTTTGTATTTTCCCAGCCAGAAGCAACACTCAAACAAGTGCTAAAAGGCGGTCACCCGAAAATTACTAGCCTAACAGAAGACGATTTCATTGTGCTAGTTGCTGGTACTAATGACATTGGACAATATGAACCTGGTTATTTCACTGTCAATCGGGGATTAAATGAGCTGCTGACCTGGAAAACCAAGGCAAAAGTGTTTGTTCTTGATATCCCATATCGATATGATAAGCCCTGCTTTAATAACGACATCTTCTATGCCAATATGGCGATAAAGAGGACAATTACAGACTATGCTGGTCCCTTGAGGATTGAATGCTTGCATGTCAACGAAGCGTTTGTAAGACCACACTACACTCGTCATGGTCTCCACCTTGGGCGATCTGGCAAGGCCATACTTGGAAGACTGATTTCTAATGCCATCATAAAATCAAAAGACAATTCAAGTAGAAATACTGTGCAGCGTTCCTCCACTGAAAGTGTCGCAAAGGACAAACCGCATTTAAAGCAACCTCGCTCCTCAGGAGATGAACGCCCCAGTCCTCCTTCAACAGACTTGGATCTGAGTGCAATAGAACCGTTCCCCGATGTTGAGAGCCCAAAACTAAAAGAACCATCTGCAAGACCCGTTGTTACAAGCGACTCGCAAGCTACACCTCCCACAACTCCAAGACAACCACCTGATGTCAATTCAGTCTCGATCATCGAGGAGAACCTGTTCAATTTGTCAATGGAGGACTTTCCACCTTTTCCAAGTCACAAATTAAATGCGACTAGAACAACTCCAACGGCATGTCTCCAGCAGCAAAGTTCAAGTTTTTTAGAGACTGCCGCCTCATCCCTGATGGTGATGTGAGTGTGTCTTGTGAAGTGATTCCCTTGGCATCCCGGGCTCCCTCCAACTTGCATGCTTCAACCTCTTCTGTCCCAAACCATAGTCTCTTACATTGTAACATTCAGGGATTAACTCAGCGCATGAAAATAGATCACTTTAATGTTTTTTTAGAAACCCTGAAAGTCAAGCCTAACTTTTTATGTTTAACCGAACACTGGTTTAACGAATCAAATATTTTCTGCCTCAACAAAATTTATGGTTACAATCTGACTTCAAGTTTTCCACGTGTAAACACGACTAGGGGTGGAGCATGTGTCTTGGTGGGGGATCGGGTGCCATCGGAGCCAGTGCAAAATCTCAGTTGTTTGTCAAAGGAGGGAGTTGTGGAATGTGCTGCTGTTTGTGTTAAGAGCTTTCCACCTTGTCTTATTCTATGTATTCATAGACCACCTAAATATGACAAAGCTAACGTAGATAAGTTTTTTGCTGTTCTGGATAAATTACTTGCAAAAGCACACAAAAAATTCAAAAGAGGAAAAATTTTTCTATCAGGTGATTTTAAGATAGATATCCTCACTGATAATAGCCTCAAGTTTCGATTCATCAATTTTCTAAGAAGTTTTGATTTGCATCCTAATTTCCACACTCCAACCCATATTACTCCAACATCTAAAACATGCCTTGACAATATTTTCACCAACTTTCGACCTCACTTATGCACTACCATAGCAACCGGACTTTCAGATCACCTTGGAAATTTTGTAACTTTCGACCTTGTAACTTCAAAGACCAGTGAAACCAAGGTTTCAAGGCGCTGCTTCTCGGAGGGAAACATTCTTAGCTTTCTTTCCGAGATGCAGGCAGAGGAATGGAACTCTATTTTTATTGACAATTTAAACGTAAATGACAGATACAAGATCTTTATTGGCAAAGTTAGGCAAGGACTTCTTACGTCCTTTCCTTTGAGAAATTCTAGGATAGTGTCCTCTCAAAGGGGTCCCAAAAGTTAGATCACCACTGGAATTATCGTTTCAAGTAAAAGGAAAAGGGTATTGCATGAGATAAGCAAATCGAGCAATGATCCTGTTTTTCTTAACTATGTAAAGAGATACAAAACTATTTTCAAAAAATGTGTGAAAGCAGCAAAACTCAAAAACAATAGTGACTACATTCAAAAATAAAAAAATAAAGTAAAAGCTGTATGGGAGGTTGTGGCAAGGGAGAGTGGAAGGAAGGATAGCAAAGTAGAGGTAGACAAATTAGTTGAAAATGATGTTTTAATTTCCAATGAGAAAGAAATAGCTGTCATACTTAATAACCACTTTTGCAACATAGCCAAGAATCTCAATTTAAACCCAAACAAGTCATGTGCCCTTAATTTGGTTAAGAATAACGAGAAGCCAAAAGATACAATGACATCCTTTCGGCTGACAACCGAGAGGGAGGTTTATCAGGTTATAAGTTCTCTTGAGCCAAAAATATCTGCAGGTTGGGATGAGGTTTCTCCTTTTTTGTTGAAAAGATGTTCACATATTTTTACTAAACCTCTAACATTTATAATTAATGACTCAATTAAACATGGCATTTTTCCCGATCTTCTAAAATTTTCCATAGTCAAAGCCATACCAAAAAAGAACAATGATTTTACATTAGATAACCTGAGACCAATCTATCTCTTGTCAGTCTTCTCTAAGGTATTTGAGAGGATTATATTTTTAAGACTGTATGAATATCTTGAAAACAATGACTTATTATCATGTTTTCAATTTGGCTTCCGAAAGGGTAAGAGCACAACACATGCTATTTTTGAGTTCTTGGATAGGATTGCGAGTGCCGTGGATGGATCACAGTTTACTGTTGGAGCCTTCTGTGATCTATCCAAGGCATTCGATTCAGTCAACTTTAAGATTCTCATTGAGAAACTGAGGTTCTATGGAGTCTCTGGCGCTGGCACTTGGCTGGTTACAGTCATTCCTGACGGGCAGAGAACAGAAAGTGGTGGTGAACTCGGATGCACAGAGTGGCTATTGTAAGGTGGTTTCAGGGCTCTATCATTGACTTTGAATGTATAAGGAGACAAACCATCCATATGGCCGCCTTGTGCCGGCTCGTCTTGCCAGTTCCACGTAGTTGACATCGCCGCCGTCAGAACGCGCTGCCCGCGCGCTCTGCGCTCTCTCTCACTCCCTCCACCTTGCCCCTCGGCCCCCTGCCGTGTGCTTCGGATGTCTCTCTCGCTCATCACTACTTCTCCTTCTCCCTTCTCCCACACAACGGCCGTTCATAGCGAGTGGAAAGCTGCGAGTCGCTGCGAGATGTGCACGCCTTTGAACCTGAGCGCGGATCGGCGCGATGTCGTTCTCGATGAGGCAACGCGAGAGCTTGGCAATCTTATTTTTTGAACAAAAAAGCTATAAGATTGATAATATACATTTTCTTAATTATATTGTAATATATCTGTATATTCTATAGTTTGTTATCATCCCAGTACGGTATTTTTTTAATGACCTGATTTGGTGATTGCTGCAAACTATAGTATTACTTTTTTTGGGATATTATAAACATTTTGCAATGTGCTGATGAATTTCTTTGTGTTCTCGGATATACCATTTGGGCTCAGTAAGACTTAATTCTGCTATAAACGACTGAAACACGCATCAGGAACCGTCAATTAATTAATTTGAGCAGGAAATAATACAATTTAAAAATTCAAATATAGTTTATTGGTATATAAATACAAGAAACCTACTAACATAATTGAGTATTTCAAAAAATCAATAGCACTCCCGGTCATAAACTTTGATTATGGCTTTACATAAAGCTTAAACTATTTTCGGGTGAATTTAAATTAGCAATTGAAGTATTGCTACTTTCACTTTCCCTGCAATATTTTAGTTTTTTGAAAAAGCCTATCCATACTTCCCTCCGGGCTGCCTTATTTCTTCCGAACTTCCTGGAGTTTGCGGTGGATTTTTTCTGTAATCAGCTTGTTGAGGACAAATGCACGATGTGTTTAGTAGTCCTTACTGATATTGTTGCTAGGCGCATTATAAAACACTAACCTCAACTATACGAAGCAGCAAGTGCAGGTTTGATTGTATTTCACATCAAACTGCTGTCGAAGAAAAACATGTGCGCTCGAGTTTAAACCCATATAACTATTGAATGAATCATCCGGTTTTAGTGAAATTAATGTTAAACTGAACCTTTGTTAAATACATTTTATAATATAACAATTTTAAATATTTCGGTCGAGCCGAATTTTTTTTACATAATAAAAACCATGGAAAGTACCGATTTTTCCGAAGGTCCACACTAAAAGTGAAGTTTAAACATTTATTTTACAAAAACTGTTGGAGCAAACTTTTTCAAATTTTTATGGAGTAATATTAGGTATATTATTAATTTATTCATATTGGTTCATAATTTTAAGGTTAATACTCTAGGTGCTGTTGTTAATTTTGTAAACGTTTACTGAAACCACTGCTTACGGGCAAAAAAAAAGGTTTGCCCCAACAGTTTTGTAAAATAAATGTTTAAACTTCACTTTTAGGGCGGACCTTCGGAAAAACCGGTACTTATCATGGTTTTTATTATATAAAAATTTTCCCGCTAGACCGAAAATTTTAAAATTAACCCTAGAAAGGCCAAATGGTGAGATTCTGTGGGGCCAGGCAGTTTTTAACAGTACGAAATATTGGTTAGAACAAAAGTCTGTAGCAAACGACTATAAAAGTTGTTTGGCCACCATCTTACCGTAACCTAACGACTAAAAAAGTCGTTTGGCCGTTCTAGGGTTAATTGTTATAATATAAAATGTATTCAACAAAGCTTCAGTTAAACAGTTATTTCAGTAAAATCGGATGATTCATTCCAGAGTTATATGGGTTTAAACTCGAGTGCACATCTTTTTTTCTTCGACAGTAATTAGAAGTGAAACTATTTTATTGGAAGTTCAGCTTGATAAGGCCAGTGACATTTACACGGCGGTAAATTGCAATCTTAGTCTTAAATGTCAACAAACATCTGGAAAATGGCTAGAATAGCAACAGAACGTCACTGACACCTCAGACTGCTGGCGGTGTACCCCCTCCACAGGCGGCATATCCATCAAAGAGCCTAGTCGCCGCCTCCCATCTCCCATCCCACTGCTGGATCCAGCTTTAAGGGTGACCAGATTTCAAGGAGGACAGTTGGGTTAAAATAGGGGGGCATTTACAGAAAGAGGAGGACAGCGTTAAAAATAATTGTAATAATTTTTCTATAGACCCAATTACATTGCATTACAAATGATTGTCTTATATTATGTTAGAGATACACAGATACTTTAATGTGTGAAGAATTCATAAAAAAACATTCACTCTACATGTATTGTTTTAAGGAAAAGTACCTGGTGGACCGAGCCTTGCTCGGTGTTATTTCATGTTTACCAGTTCATCCAGTTACTAGAAAATATTTCAATGTCATAGGATTTATCAATGTAAACCTTTTTTATTGCTCCATGGACTCTTCATTCCACCTGCTGTATTTTCCCTTGATAGCTGTAGATTCCAAACAGCTGTTATGATTACTTCATTTGTTTACACTTTCCTTGCTTATTTTCGTTGCTATCACGGTAACCCATAAGGCTAATGTTAAAATTTTACAACTTTAAAATTCGATTTAATACGTTATTAGATTTTCTCTGGCCAAGTCTGCGTAAAAGACGTTTTTGAGTCATAAATTACTTATTTCCAGACTTTGAAGAAAATCCTCGGACCCGTTTTTGAGATAATGTAGAACAGTAAACGAAATACCCTTTTTAGACTTTAAATTTACCAATTATTGACACATAGGGTCGATTTTCGCGTCCGCAACTTCACAAGTCAGCAAAATGAAAAAAATGTGTTTCCCTTTTTTATGTGATCATCACTGTGCAATGTGATATGACACATAACACATAACAATCTACAAACGGTAGGTGTAGGCCTAACTTGAATGAATCGGTTTTAAACACGAACGGCCGTAAATGACGATCGTGCAGATTTACCGATTGCGGGTAGACGACAGTAGGGCCTAAGTTGTTTGACCAAATACGAATAAAATTGTCAAGAAGGCGCGAATTTACCGTATTTATGGCTGCGGGAACACGACGAAAGTATATCATTTGTAGAAGGCCACATTTTAGCGAAAGCCGGGAGGACAGGAGGACAATCGTTAAAAAGGAGGACACGTCCTCCTAAAAACGGACGTCTGGTCACCCTGATCCAGCACGGCCCCGGTAACGAAGCTTTGGTTGCATGAAGTATATTGGAATCGCGATATATCCACCAGGTTTTTCGAATTGAGAATCAAAACATAATTTCCGATAGTTTAGGCCTACTTGAGTCTATGGAAAAACGCACAATAGGGGTTTCTATTATAAAAGGACCTGAGAGTAAATTCTTTATCTAGGAACAATATTTCAGAAACAGACTGAATAAACTGTAGACTATCCGTATCTATAGGAACCATACGAAGTCTCCAGTAACCTCATTTTGTAAAAAAAGGAGTGTATGGGTAGGTATACAGCACATACAAAAGTATTGGAAAAACGACCAAGTGCAATAATGTAATGTAGTGTAATGTAACCTTCTTTATTACCGTTGGACACAATACAAGTAATGCATAGCATACATCATTACGTTAAATAAAACTACAATGTAATAGATCTGTTATTCTGTTAGTTAAGTTTAAAATTATAAGAATTTTTTTTACACTGTTAATATAGGAATAGGCTAACATATTATTTTTTACACAATAAAAATACGAATTATCTGTTTCATTGATCATTTTACATAAATATTTTTTATTATCTGATTTTTTATGACTTTTTTTAAGTATTCTTGACTGTTTGAAACTTTATCCAGCATTCAGCCAGTCTACTTTCGATAAATTGCAACATAAATAAGCTGTCACAATTAATGAAATTAAACAGAGCACTTCAAATATATTTTTATAGTTTATATAATACGGCTTTTCTTCGATTGCATAACATTTGGTTAGGTCAAGTTTTAGGATATAATATCAAGTTCTAAAACAATCGTGTAAAAAACCATTAATTATTTAAAAATTAATTCATTTGAACGTGAGCTTACTTGGAAATAAATATTTTGTATGATTATTGTACTGCTTAATTATTTTAATTTTTATGTCAATGCAAAACTTAAATTTTGCGCGACGTCATATTATAACAGCGCGATCGGGCCTAGTCGTGGATGAGAGCGAGAGCGGTTTGTCAGCGGGAGAGCGGGGGGAGCGGTTGGCTACTACGCCTCCCCCCCTCCCGTGCCGCGCGGCGCCGCTGCCGGGCCGCTGCGAGCTGTCAACCACCCGTTCAGAACAGCTTCCGAGCCTCGCCGCTTGGAGCGCCACTCCATAGCGGTTTCTCGGTGTAGTTCAAGTAAAATTCCGCTTGAGTCGCTAGTGTGCTTACAAAACTGCCATCCACAGATTTTACAATGGCGGTGAAACGTCTCCTTCTACATTCATAGTCAATGGCTCTATATTGGGACCTCTTCTCTTCCTGGTATATTGCAATGATCTTCCCAATCTAACTTCTAAAGCACAGGTTCTTATGTATGCCGATGATACATCCATTGTCTCCTCAAATCTGAACAAATCTGAGCTGTCCCAGAACTTGCTTGAAACTGTAGATAAAATAGAATCATGGTGTGATGTAAATGGCTTGAGATTGAATCCCTCAAAAACACAATTCATTAACTTCCATATAAATCATAGCAACAATCAAACTCTTCTTATCTTCCTTCTCATTTCAACTCAGTAGCTTCAGCAAAATTCTTAGGACTTGAAATAGATTCCACCCTCTCCTGGCATCAGCATGTCAACTCACTTCTTCCTAGGCTCAGTAAATCATATTTTGCTTTGCTTGCCATATCTCAATCTGTTGAATTCAATGTACTAAGACAGGTATATTTCGCATACTTTCATTCACTCATCTCCTATGGTCTGCTATTCTGGGGTAATTCAACAGAGGCACTCAGGGTTTTTAAGATGCAGAAAAAAGTAATCAGAATGCTCTCTGGCTCAGGTCCAAGAGATTCATGTAGACAACATTTCAAGGAGTTTCATATTCTTCCTCTTCCATCTTTGTTTATTCTCCAATGTCTCTTGTTTGTCAAATCCAACTTCAATAGGTTTTTTGAAAATAACTTTCATTATCAATACTCCACTAGGAATACTTCAGTTTTACAGTATCCCATTCATAGAACAACATTTTTTTGAGAATTCACCTTCATATTTCTGTTTAAAAGTTTACAACCATTGCCCCAATGAAGTTAAGAATGAGCCCTGTTTCAAAAAGTTTAAAAAGCTTCCATCTGACTTCCTTCTTCAAAAATGTTTCTACAGTCTGTCAGAGTACCTCAATGATAATCGGAGTTTCTCATAACCTCTTCTATAACCTCTATGCGTACCTGAGTATCAACAGTCGGGGCCGTGGATTTGGTTGTGGAATTTTTCCCAGATGGAAGCCTCATTGTTTTATTGTATGACTTGTATAGTAGTTTTAAGTTCAATTTGAAATGGATGGAAATGTTATGACTAGTCTACTGCCCACGAAGATTCTGCATGTAAGGGCGTATTTAGATGCTGTAAATAAATAAATAAATAGATGGAGGCTGGCGAGTATGTAATCGGAACGTTTGCAGATCTCAGCAAGGCCTTTGATTGTGTCGATGCAGCCATACTTTTTCAAAAACTCTCTGCCCTTGGTATTAAAGATGCTGCTCTTGAATGGATCATTTCATACATGAGTGGCCGATACCAAGTGACAGAAATTGAATTTGAGACAAAGTTTAAAGTCAAGTCCGTCCTATCACAAGAAAGATTGAACACAAGCGGAGTACCGCAAGGATCAATCATGGGTCCCTTGCTTTTCTTAATCTACATTAACGACATTAAAAAGGCAGTCCCAGAAAACAACAAATTTGTGTTTGCCGATGACACGACTCTTGTCACCAAACACGAAAAGTGTGATGACCTAGAGGTCGACTCTTTCGAAAAAGTAAATTGTCTGGCCCGATTTTTTCAAGAAAACAAACTGAGACTGAATGCAGATAAAACCAATTTTGTCTGTATTCAGAATCATCAAAAAAGGAACTCAAAGTTCTCAAGAACTCCGAATCTCCTCATTGGGGAAACGGAGCTTGAAATTGCAAATTCAGTTGATTTTCTAGGGGTGAGATTGGACGATGCCCTGGACTGGAATGAGCAGTTGGCCAAAATTGAAAGTAAGTTAGCAAAAGGCATGTTTGTCCTGCGCAACTTACGAAATCTTCAAAACCTTCAACTCATGAAATCTGTTTACCACTGCTTATTCGAGTCCTACATCTCCTACTCAGTGATCTTGAGGGGGGCTTTCGAGTCAAACTCTTTTTTTTGGACAAGATGGCTGACCTTGCAAGACGTTTCGATGCTTGCTCATTAATTTAACGACTGCTATATACTGTCTATCGCACTTTGCGTTTGGCAGGAGCCCTGCGAATCCCCCTAAGGACTCGTGAGTTACATGTGTTATCTGAAAACTTCCACACTAATCAAAATATTTGTCCAAATAACAAATTCATGACCGCATCACCATAACCTAACAATGTATTCAAGCACATGCACTAACCCGTGTCCCGTCTGCAAACTGTGACGTCATCCATAAAGGAATCCTCGCTGCTTAATTCCTGCTCCACAGCCTTTAAGATTTTTTTTTTTTGATAGGGCTAGGGTATAACTACCCTTTGCTACTTCGACCTAAAAGGTCTTTTGTAGCACCCACCGTTTAGTCCCCCAGCTTTAGGCTTTTAGCATAGCCTACTAGCTGGTTGACGCCCATTTCTTTTATTTCGTCAGGCACCAGGAACGCCTTTCCCAGGAATTTCAACCTCTTTTGGGCTAGAGCTGGGCAATCCAGCCAAATGTGCACTGCAGATTCCATATGTGTGACACAAAACCTGCATTGGTCTGTTTGGCTAAGCCCTATTGTGCTTAGGTGTTTTCTCAACGGGCCGTAACCCTATCAGCAGGCTTATCTCCTTCTTTTGGAGGCTCAATATGCCTCTCCATTCCTTCCTGAATGGATTTATTAACAGCTTCGACTGTCTAAGCCCTGGGCTGTTCCTCCAAGCTTCCGCTTTTTGATCTTCCGCTCAGGCAAGGATCTTGGCCTTTCCTTTGCTCATGGGGATCCCGCAGTAAGGCTCCGGCCCGACGAGGTGGGATTCAGACCCATTCCTCGCCAGGTCATCGGCCTTTTCGTTGCCCTCATGCTCTGAGTGTCCCGGGATCCAAGAAAGTTGAACACGATTGTGCAGGCCTAGTTCTTTCAGTGCCCCTTTGCAGCTCTGCACCACTCTTAAATGTACCTCATATGAGTCTATTGCTTTGAGAGCTGCTTGACTGTCAGAGAGGATGAGGACTTTTCCTCTTCTTATCCTCTTATCAAGCTGTGCTCTTGCACAATGTTCGATTGCCAGAACCTCTGCCTGAAAAACTGTAGGAGTCTGTCCCAATGCCTTGGATACGTGGGATCTGTTCCCATACACTCCTAGGCCAGACCTTCCTTCTTTTCGTGATCCATCAGTGTAGAACACTAGGGTTGATTTCCCCATGTCAGACCTTATCTGTTGCCAGCTTCCTCCGTCTCCGATGGCTACTTGATAAGGTTTTTCGAAGTCAAAACTTTTGACCATTAAATCGGGAACAGTTTGTTCCATATCCAGACTAGGGAGCTCCCTCAGGATCGACATGTGTCCCGATTGACTTGAAGGTATGATTTCACCTTTGAGTAAGTATGTAGTCAAGGTGTTTGTTCCAGGTTAACCTCTGATCCAGATATACACCTAGATACTTGGTCTCCTTTGTGAGTTTGACCTGCACTCCTCTTATCCATGGAGGGGAGATTCTTGTTCTCCTTTTCATAGTGAAGGCCACCATCTCTGTTTTGCTCGGGTTTATGGTCAGACCCTCCTTTGTGCACCAGGCATCAACGAAACTCACTGCCTCTTGGGTAAGGTCCTCAATGGTTCCTTTGTATTTCCCTCTGACAGTGAGCACCAAGTCGTCCGCAAATGCCTGAAGACTTATGTCTCTTTGTGTAGCTTCTTCCAGCAGGTCGTCTACCACAAGTGCCCACAGAAGGGGTGAGAGGACTCCCCCTTGTGGGCATCCCTTTTTTGCCGTTATTGTCACCGTATGTCCATTCTCAGTGGCGGTGATTATTCTACTGTGTAGAAGAGCCATTATCCAATAGGCAGTTTCGTGAGGAATTCTCCTCTTTTCCATTGCTGCTTCTATGGACTGGTATTTCACGTTATCAAAGGCTCCTTGGATGTCCGTGAAGACCCCTGCAAGGATTTCCTTCTTCTCTAACGTGTCCTCTATTTCTGTGACCAGGCTGTGAAGCGCTGTGGTTGTTTAAGATATTGGCAGCGTCCTTACCTGATACTATAACAAACGCTAGTCTTGCTTTCCCGCTGGTGGATCGAGTAGCTGTCGGGGAGGTATAGATGAGCGTAATCTACGCACTATCATTGATTCTTTGGCATCTCTAACGCACAATATAGGGATATGGCACTTTCTTCGACGACTTGTAAAATATGTATGAGGACATTATTGGATTCTGAAGAGGGAATTGAATGTGAATCCAAATGCAGTCGTTGGTTTCATCGTACCTGCGCCAACATTTCTAAGAATGATTACACTACCCTCGCCAAAGATTCAAGCAAAAAATGGTTTTGTAATAGAGTAGATTGTACGCCTATAATTGAAGACCCCATGGTCGCCTTAACTACTAGCTTTAACAAACTTGTGGACAAAATAGAAAGCTGGTCTGATAAAATCGAAAAGATCACTGAGGTATCTAACGGTATTACAGATATAAAATCTGACATTGGTTTAATTAGGGATCAAATATCCAAACTTGAACCCAGGGTATCGGCCAACGAAGTTAAAATAGACACTATATCCAAGGAAGTGGAAACTTTAAAAAGTGTTCAGACACAAGACCCAGATGAGATCATAAGGGAGGTAAATGAGAGATCTCTTTGCGCTAAAAACACAATAATACATGGCATAATACATGACTTTTCAGACACTAATGGTGAATATACTGATGTGTTTAATCGAAAGAAAGGAAGAAAACAAAACAAGTTGGTGTCGAATCAACAGCCTAAAAGTGTGAACCCTAGTCCTAAGAGGCCTAAGCATAGGTTCATCACAAGAAATTCCAAATCCATCAAAAATCTTACTACTGCAGACAGAACTTTGTCGATCAAGTGACATCGAAAGTTTCTTACAGGAAAGTAAGCCGGGATCTAGTTTTATTGTTGAAAAACTCACCTCTAAAACATCCCACCCAGTACTCATCCTTCAAGATTGGAGTTCCTTCAAGTGTATATAAGGATATCTATTCACCTGAGTTCTGGCCAGAAAATGTGTTTGTGTCAAAATTCAAGTTTAAGCAAACAAAATTGAGTAGCCCTAGTGGTCCGAATCAAAATCTACAGCCTACCAAGGTTGTGGCTCAAAGTGCGTCAACATTAAATATTACTCTGGAAGACCCTAACCAGTCAGTTTTTTTAGGCTTCCCCACCCCTACCCCAGTCAAATAAATAAAACTGTGCAAGCAAAGCCTACTCCAAGTAGTTTTAACTGTGAGGAACCTACGTTTCTCCCTATCATGTTCTTGAATATCCAGTCGATAAGGGATAAAATTCTTGACCTAGAAGTAGTTTTGAGTGATAGACAATTCGACATCCTCTGTATTGGGGAACATTGGCTTAAACCCGAAGAAAAGGATTTTTACAAACTCAATGACTTTCATCTAGCCTCAATATATGCTCGTGACAATATGGTTCATGGTGGCTCTGCGATTTATATCAAGAATGGATTAAAATACCATGTATTGGACGTAAGCAGCTTTTGTGCGGCACAACATTTAGAAGTTTCTGCCATAAAACTGATTGTGGCATAGTTGTTGTTTGTGTGTATAGGTCTCCCAATGGTGACACTCAAATTTTTCTGGACCAGTTTGAGAAATTATTAAGCTTTCTCTCACTTCTAAATCCCCCGGTTCGCCTAGTCCTGGGCGGAGATTATAATGTTGACTTGGTAGCTGAATTCACAAGACCCATACAGCGTGAACTATCTAGGTTAATTAGGCAGTATAACCTATACTTCACTAATTATACTCCTACAAGGGGCAATGCAGTATTGGATAATATATTCACTGATCTCGTTCACAACACTCACGTCACCAAAGTAGAAGAATATGGCCTCTCTGACCATGCAGCTGTTCTATTCAATGTTAACGTTGAAATTTATAGGCCTACCTCCTATAGTAAACCTACAGAGCCTAATCCCACAATTTATCATAGGCCTATAACTGAAAATAGAGTTGAAGTTTACAAACAGTTCCTGAGCAACATCGACTGGACTGAATTAACCTCGGTGAAGGATGCTGAAGAAACTTTCAATGTATTTTTCAAATACATCTTGCTCGGTTATGATGAATGCTTTCCCCTGGTAAAGAAGCGAGTTCCAAACCAAAGTTCCACCACAGGTAATAGCAAGAAGTGGTTCAACAAAGATCTACGGAAAAGCAGGGAAATTCTCATAACTCTACACAATCACCATAAAACTGTGAATACTCCTGCAACCCATGATGCAGTAACTAAATACAGAAAACAATATAGGCATGAACTTAAAAATGCCAAAAAACAGTACGTAGCTGACTCTATCAACAAAGCTGACAACAAATGTAAAGCTGCTTGGGAGGCCATGCGAAAGAAAACAACGTCAACACACCAACCACATATTCCCGTGGGAGCTGAAGAGTTTAAGACTTCTTTGTGGCATCGGTCCGGGAGGCGGCAGTGAAGACCGGCAGCGATACTTCAGCGGCTGTGGACTTTCTGTAGGCAAAACCTGTGGCAGCACCTGGTTTTGAATGGAAGATTGTGTCATGTGAGGAAGTGTTCCAACATGTCAATTTCCTAAAATGTTCCAAAAGTCGTGATATCTATGGCCTGTCTAGTGATGTCCTCAAGTCAATAGTGTTAGTGATATTATTGCCTTTAACCTACTGTATCAACCGATGTCTTAGTGAAGGTACGTTTCCATCCAAATTAAAATTGTCAAAAATTGTTCATATTTTTAAGAAAGGTTGTAGAGATCTCCCGGCAAGCTATCGACCTATAGCTTTGTTACCTGTTTTTGCTAAAGTTTTGGAGCGAATAATGCATTTTCAGTTATATACCTACTTAGAATGTAACTCTTTGTTATCATCTTCACAATTTGGCTTTCGAACCGGAAGGTCAACAATACAGGCTGTGTCTCATCTTATTGATGACATTTATGCTAATTTTGAAATTAAAGCGGACACTGGGGTCACCTTATGTGACCTCAGTAAGGCTTTTGATTGTGTCTGTCATGATACTTTGTTGGCCAAGTTAGAATTTTATGGAATTCATGGTGTATCTCTGTCATTGCTCAGATCATACTTAGAGAATAGGGAACAGATTGTGTCAGTTAACAACCAGCTCAGTAGTAAACATGTCGTCTCCTGTGGTGTGCCGCAGGGGTCGGTACTTGGGCCTTTATTGTTTCTAATCATGATGAATGATATTGATGTCAGCGCACCGTGTAATCTTGTATGTTTTGCTGACGACACAACCTTATTCAATGCTGGCCCCAACTCAATCGTTGTAAATGAAGCCTCAAAGCATGCTCTCAATAGTGTTTCGAACTGGTTCAGTTGTAATGGTTTTCTCCTCAATCATGATAAAACTCAAACTGTTATTTTTAGTCAAAGGAATTTCGAGGTAAATGAAATTACCAGCAATAATATGAGTAATCTCAAAATGTTAGGCATAATCTTAGATAGGAAACTCACGTGGCAGCACCACACAGATTACATTTGTAAGAAACTATCAAGAGTCATTTACCTATTAAGATCATTAGACAGACATGTTCCCAAATCATACCTGAAACTAGCCTACAACAGCTTTTTTCAAAGTACACTATTGTATGGTATCTCTTTGTGGGGCAATTCTGCTGGAGTAAAAGACGTACTTGTGATACAAAAGAAAGCTGTAAGAATCATTGCTGATGCAAAATCTAGAGATCATTGCCGGCCTTTGTTTATTAGTGAAAATATTTTAACAGTATATAGCTTATTTGTTCTATATGTTCTTTTAGATGTAAGGAAAGAATCTGACCACCTGTTAAAGAGGTCCAATGTACATAACCACAATACTAGGTCTAAACACAATATTGACGTTCCTTTTTGTAGACTATCCAAAGTAGCTAGCAGTTCAAAGATTATTGGGCTTAAGTTGTACAATAAACTGCCTCTTAGGATAAGAAATTTTCAATCACAAGCACGATTTAAGTCTGTTTTGACCAATGGGCTATTAAAGAACCCTTTGTACTCAGTTGATGAATTTTTAATTTTAATGACACTGTTTTTAACGATTTTAAATAGGCCCTATTTTAAATAATGAATGTTAGTGCCGTACCTGAGTTTTTTTCTTTCTGTGATAATTCCTTTTTGTGATACTGTTTTAATTTTTTAAATATAGGCCTTGACTTTATATCAATTAATTAATGTTTAGTACCTGAGTCTTTTTTATCTGTGTTATGTGTTAGAATTATGATAAATCAGCTGGTCAGCTGATTGTGTCAGTTTACAATTAATTATTGTTTTTATTGTCCAGTTTGTTTTTATGGTTTCAATAAATCATGATTCAATAACTTATTATTTGTAAGGTTTATTTTAATTGGTGACGAGCCAAAGTATTTTGTTCTTATAAAGTAATTTTGTTTCATTCCATTTGTTTATCTTTTGTTTTAACTATGAGTGATATTGACAGGATTGAAAATATTTCTGAATTGAAGAAAATTAGGTCTGTAGTAAAAGAACAGTTGACTAAGGCAGACAAATTGTTGGTGAACCTTCAAAACCTTTTGACAGATGTACTGAAGTCAAGAGTTAACATGTTAGAAGAATACTGGAACAGATTTAATTCAGCTCAACAAATTATAGAAATAAAAACAGAAGATATGGAGCTGGAAAATGAGATGGAATACAGAGTGGAGATGGAAGACAAGTACTACAAACTAATGAATCAATTAAACGAAAGACTGGAACAGCTGAATCAGAATACGACAGGTTCTTTTCTGAACATTGAACAAATACATATAACACCTGAATCAACTCAGTATCATCGAAAATTAACATCTACAATATCCTTCATACCTTTTCAAGAGGAAGAGTCATTTAAGAACTTTATCAGGCGCCTTGAAGTGTTTCTTCATTTACATGGACAAGAAATGCAGCCAAAAGACCAAGTTTACACATTGTTACATGCCCTTACACCACAGTTACATCAGAAACTGTACGACCTTTGCGCACCCGAAAACCCTCTAGACAAAACATATACTGAACTAGTCAATGTTTTATCAGACTATGTCGACCCTCAACCCATGGGCCTACAACACATGGCCCAACACATATCTGGCATATGGGATTGAAGGCTCGTCCAATCCCATATGCCTTGACTGAAAAAGTTGAGAAGGAACTGAGTCATCTAGAAGAAGCTGGAATAATATCTAAGACGGACAAATCTGAATGGGGCACCCCTATTGTACCTGTGGTGAAACCTAATGGTAGTGTGAGGATATGTGCTGATTACAAAGTCACAGTAAATAAGCAAATAAAGGAGGATCATCATCCTATACCACGAATTGAAGACATTTTTGCCCGGATGAATGGAGGTCAGATTTTTTGTACGCTGGATTTGAGCAATGCATATCTTCACTTAGAAATGGATCCTAAGAGTGCAGAAATTCAGACTTTAAGCACTCATAAAGGTCAGTGCATTGTTAACAGACTGATGTTCGGCGTCAAAGTTGCCCCTGGAATCTGGCAGAAGGTAATGGATGGAGTTCTTCAAGGTCTGCCAGGAGTTCAGTGTTTCTTCGATGATATAATAATTCAAGGGCGTTCATCAGAAGAGCTACTAAATCAACTCAAAGGTGTGTTTGAAAATCTCAGGAGACATAACTTGAGACTAAACCGTGACAAATGTAAATTCTTTCAGAAAAAAATACAATATTTAGGTCACGTAATTGACGAAAACGGAATTCATAAAAGTGAGGATAAGATCAAAGCTATTAAGGATGCCAGAAGACCCATGAATGTAAATGAGCTGAGATCATTTTTAGGTCTTGTGAATTACTACAACCGATTCATTAAAGATTTATCGACCCTTCTAAATCCTCTAAACCAACTTTTGCAGAAAGGAAAACAATTTAGATGGAATAAGGCATGTGAACAAAGTTTCCAGTCGATCAAAGAAATAATTACGAGTGATACAGTTCTTTGTCATTTTAACCCAGATTTGCCACTGATTCTTGCTATAGACGCGTCTCCGGTTGGTCTCGGTGCTGTTATCTCTCACCGATTTCCAGATGGAACTGAAAAACCTATCGCTTTTGCTTCCAGATCACTGACAAAGACTGAGAGGCATTACAGTCAGATCGATAAAGAAGCAACTGGAATATATTGGGGATTAAAAAAATTCTTCCCTTATTGCTACGGGCGACAGTTTACGCTCATCACTGACACAAACCACTTGTTGCCATTTTCAGCCCACATAAAAGCCTTCCGTCCATGTCTGCAACAAGACTTTTTAACTACTCTCATTTCCTCTCAGGTTTCAACTACACCATAGAGTTCAAACGTACTAGTGAACATGGAAATGCGGATTTCCTCTCAAGGTTTCCAATGGAAAACGTGAAGAGTGATTGTGGAGATCAACACGATATTTTTCAAACAAACCAATTAAACACGCTTACAATTGATCACAAAGTATTAGCTGCTGAAACAATTAAAGACCCAGAACTCGGCCCTATCGTCAAAGCTCTACAGGATGGTCAATCATTGGAGCCTTTAGGGTACCATGACAATGAAATTACATTGCATGAAGGATGTATTTTTAAGGGATGGAAGGTGGTCATTCCAGTTTCTCTAAGGAAACAAATTCTCAACGAATTACACTTCGGACATGTTGGCATGGTTAAAACTAAGGCATTAGCGAGGAGTTACTGTTGTTGGAGAGGAATGGATAAAGACATCGAAGATACGATATCTAGATGCAGACCTTGTCGAGAGAAACAAAATGCACCGGCTAAAGAAGTTAATCACCCATGGGAACCAGCAACTCAGCCATGGGAAAGAATCCATGTAGATTTCATGGGACCGACTAATGGACAACAATTTTTCATAGTTGTTGACGCATTTTCAAAATGGGTAGAGGTGATTCCCACAAAAACAACAACTACTGAATGGACAGTGAGGGAACTCAGGAAACTTTTTACTACTTTTGGCCTCCCTAAACTTCTCATTTCTGACAACGGACGAACTTTTACTTCAATAACTTTTCGTGACTTCCTGAACAAATGTGGTACAAAACACAAAACGACAGCTCCTTTCCACCCATCATCCAATGGGCAGGCTGGACGTTTTGTTCAAACTGTGAAGAAAACGTTAAGGTGTTTATTAAATGAACCAGGGACCCTTGAACATAAACTCCATCGAATTCTAATGAAACTTCGACAAGTTCCTAACTCATTAGGGAATTCTGCCTATTTCCTCATGTTCAACAGACCGTTAAGAACATATTTGAGTTTAATGGTACCGAATCAAAGAGAGAAGAATGGGGACCACCCAAAAGAAATATCACGCCAATTTAAAGAGGGGGACCGTGTACAAGTGAGAAATTATAATGGCAAAGGAAAGTGGAGATTTGGACATGTCGAATCAAGAGATGGGAATGTTCATTATCAAATTAAATTGGACAATGGAATGATGTGCCGAAGACATGTTGACCAAATGCTGCGATCAAAACTTTAAGGGGGGACAGTTGTTATGTGTTAGAATTATGATAAATCAGCTGGTCAGCTGATTGAGTCAGTTTACAATTAATTTATTGTCCAGTTTGTTTTTATGGTTTCAATAAATCATGATTCAATAACTTATTATTTGTAAGGTTTATTTTAATCTGTGATATTTTTTTTATAGTTATCTGTTCTATTAGTGACTGTAACCTGTTCTTAATATATAGGCCTAGTTTGTGACAAGAATTAATTGTTATTATGTATAACATTCTTCAAAGTTACCTTACGGTAAAACTACTGACTATGTCTA
The DNA here is from genome assembly GCA_035578135.1 of Flexamia atlantica. Classification (NCBI taxonomy): domain Eukaryota; kingdom Metazoa; phylum Arthropoda; class Insecta; order Hemiptera; family Cicadellidae; genus Flexamia; species Flexamia atlantica. The sequence goes on from JAQJVK010000010.1 coordinate 2,182,657, forward strand.
TTGCACTGTAATGTGTTTAATGGCAATAAAGATTCTTATTCTTATTCTTATTCATCCCTGAGAACGTCCATTAAGAACGTCCAGGCTAAAATAGACCATGATAAGAATTCAGCCGAAACCCTCCTGAGAGTTCTCCAGCTTGACGACCATCACATTTCGAAAGTGATTAGAATTGGAAAACAGGTGGCTGATACTCCTCGCCCTGTGAAAAGCACTTTTAGCGACTTGGTAGAGGCCATTTCCTTTTTGAGACATTTCCAGCCTGATCTTTGTAAAGAGGCCTTCCCAAACTGTGACATACAAATTTCGCGTGATCGCACCCTATTAGAGAGATCGCGTTTAGCTAATCTTAGGACTACGCTCGAAGCAAGGAAGAAGACGGGCGAGAAGGATCTCACCATCAATTATTTCAACGGAATCCCACAGATTGTGCAGTCAAAAAACTAGTTACAGCCAACGGACATCTCAATGCGTACTATCAAAATGTTAATGGAATGAGGAGTAAGCTTAACCAGATTAAGTCGTCACTCACAATGTCTAGTTTTGATATTGTAATACTGACGGAGACAAACTTATCTGATGATGTACATAACTCAGAAATATTTCCTAGCAACTATACCATCTACAGATGTGACAGATCCCAACAAACAAGCTCCAAGTCATCTAAAGGGGGCGTTTTGGTTGCTGTTAAGGATAACATTGCATCCACACGTCTAAAACCCCATATTAACGATATTGAGCAGTTGCTAATCAAGATTGAACCCTGTAAGGGCACTACCTTTCTCCTCGTTGCTTGCTACATACCACCCTAGCAGCATGTCTCCAAATACCAAAGTCTGTTCTCCTCTGTTGAGGAAACTGTGTCCACAAGTAGCAAATTCAATGAAGTTCTGATTGTTGGCGATTTCAACATCCCTGGGGTTAATTGGGAAGATCCACTTGACAGCAATCATACTCCAGCCTCCCGAGAAGTTCTTACGCTGATGGAGTTCTTTAACCTTCGGCAATTGAACCATGTCTTTAACATGAGAGGAGTCTTATTGGACTTAGTTCTAAGCTCCAACACAAACTTTGTTGTATCTCTGGAAAATTATTTTCTTCTGCCCATCGAGGAAAGACATCACCCTCCGCTCTCTATCGAATTGCCTTGCAACGTCTCGTCCAAACAAGCTAACACCAAGCAATACATCCACGATCTCAAGAGATGTAACCTAGATGATATTCATAGGTCCCTATCTGAAATTAATCTCACATCACTCCTTAACAATACCAACCTCAACCCAGCTACAGACAACTTTCTTTCTACAATCGCTGGTATTTTTAAAGAACATTCTCCTTTAAGAAAAGTTGGAGTGTCCCCATTTCCAAGATGGTTCTCAAATGACCTAATAAGAATGGTGATCACCAAGAAAACGCTCCACAAGAAATACAAGCTTCAACCAACAGCTTCTAACTACCTTCGTTTTTCAAATGCCAGGGCTTCCTGCAAGAGCTTAGCTGACAGGGATTTTAGCCAATACATGGGTAGAGTCGAACAGAGCATCCCAAAGAATATCCGCTACTTTTGGAGCCATGTAAATGCTCTCAAAAAGACTTCCTCGATACCCTCCCGTCTTGTCTACAACAGCTCATCAGCTGAAGAGCCTAAAGAGATGTGTGAATTGTTTAGGCATTTCTTTTCCTCAGTCTTTGCTCGACCAACCAGAGACCTCAATGTCAACAACTTTAACCATCTTGGTGATTCTTCATTTCCTCGTTTCACGCCACAAGAAGTTTTTGAGAAACTTGAAAAATTGGATGCAACAAAAGGCTGGGGGCCCGATGGAATCCCACCTAAAGTCCTGAAACACTGCTGCGATTTATTAGCTGCCCCCATATGTGACCTATTTAACGCCTCGATATCTACGGGCGTTTTTCCTGAAGCATTTAAACAAGCTTATGTAGTCCCAATCCACAAGACGGGGGCTGTTGAGGATGTCTGCAACTACAGGCCAATCTCTATTCTCTCTTCCATCTCTAAAGTATTCGAAGATCTTTTCTTAGACAGAATCAGACATAGAGTGGCTAGCATTGTTTGCCCTCAGCAGCATGGCTTTACAGCTGGCAGGTCTACCGTGTCAAACCTAATACTTTTGCAAGTTAAAGTTCAAGAAGCTTTTGCCTTAAATAAACAACTTGACACAGTTTATTGTTTATTTGGATTTCTCCAAAGCGTTTGACCAAAGCGTTGACCACTCACTCCGGATTTGGAAACTCCTGTGCTCAGTGGTTGGCAAGTTACCTTTTCAACAGACGTCTGTATGTCAAGTTTGCATCGTTCCTCTCTTCTGAATTCATTGCCTACTCTGGGGTGCCCCAGGGATCGTTACTTGGGCCTTATCTTTTCTCTCTATTTATTAACGATCTTCCTGAGGTGCTACAGAGTGATGTCCTTATGTTTGCAGACGATGTAAAAATCTTCTCAATCATAGAATCTGAAGATGACTGCCTTCGGATACAGAGGGATCTATCAAGTCTTGACAGCTGGTGTGCAGACAACAGAATGACCCTTAACACAAAGAGGTGTCAGGTTATCACGTTTCATCGTTGCCAAACTCCTATCAACTTCTGTTATAGAGTGCGAAATGAGTCCATTGCTCGTGTAGAGCGTGTCAAAGACCTAGGTGTTATCCTGACCTCACCACTGAACTTCGACGTACACATACATGACATTTGCAGCAGAGCTAACAGAATGCTTGGCTTTATATCTCGTTGCTCGAAGCAGTTCATGGATACAACTGCCTTAAAGTTCCTTTACTGTGCCTTAGTTAGGCAAATTCTGGAATATGGTTCATCAATATGGAACCCTTATCAGAAATATCTCATTGCCGAACTGGAGAGAGTCCAACGAAGTTTTATTCGCATGGTTGGCTTTAAGGAGGGTTATCCGTACTTTCAAGTTCCACTTGAAAAGTTATCTATTGACCTTGGACTCCAATCACTTGAGCAGTGTAGATTCTCTGCCGACATGGTGTTGCTACATAAGATCATAAATGGGAAAGTCGACTGCCCAAACATACTTTGTTTGGTCATGTACAGGGTCCCGACGAGCACTAGGTCTGTTGATCTGTTCATAAGGCAACAGCATCGAACTAGCTACGCAGCCAACAGCACGATGGCCCAACTCCAAAGAGCTGGTAACAGCGTTGCGAAACATGTGGACTTCTTTCACGATAGCGAGGCAAGAGTAAAGAAGATCTGTTATTTATTGCACTGACCTGTTCTATCCATATAATTATTGGTCTATGTAAATCACGCTTGTACTATTTATTGTTATTATGCGTTATAATCCAGTGTTTCCTGAATACACATTAACAATATTTATCGCTTCGTCTTGTTTTATTTATAATTATTGTTCTATTTATAATTGTGCTTGCATCTATTTATTGTTATTGTATTATGGTTCAGTTTTTTCTGTACATACATTGCTTATTATTCTCGTGCATGATGATTGAACTGTAATTATTTCACATATTTATTGTACATTGTCATGTCCCATTGTATGTTTGATCCTGTTATTGTTACAATAGTTGTAATTTAGTCTTTGCATGGCAATCTTAGCTGTAAGTCATACTTTGAGCCAATTGTCCAACATATGTTTCATTAATGTAAAAATGGAGATGTCCGTTGGTATATATAAATAAATAAATAAACCTGAAGAGAATTCTTATCTGGCAAAAAAAAGCCATCCGGTGTATATTTAGGCTACATCCTCTAACCTCTTGCAGAGAATATTTTAAGGAATTTGGTATTTTAACTGTAACTAGCCTATTCATTTTAAAAATTTCAATTTACATAATGTCAAATAGCCTAGATAATTCAAATTAAATCAGAAACCATTCTCATAACACTTGATTTAAGAACCTCTTTTCAGAACAACATAGACTTACAATTTTTGAGAAAAAACCCTCATATATAGGTAAAAAAAATATTTCAAAAACTCCCTACTAGCTTAAGAAATGAAACTAATTTGTTAAAGTTTAAAAGTGTGTTAAAATAATTTTTATTAAGCCAAACTTTTTATACTTTTCAAGAATTTTATGACTTCTGCAAGCAACCAAATATCCTGACCACCTATCCTATCTGCCTGGCCAAACCAACCTCCAACCAACATACCATGCCCAACCTAACCTGTGTCCCTCTCGGGAACAGCTTGACGGATCCAACGTCGCCTGCGACCAATTGGAAAGTACCAAGTACCAAGTAAGTAAGTTAGAAAATGTGTCTAAAAACAACAACCCTTAGAGGTTCTGATGGTGAAATTTATCAAGAATTAGATAGACAGTGAAAGTGATTTAGATACTTAGTTGGTTAGCTTGGCACTGACCCAAACTGTGGGTAAGTTTACGTCATTTAGCTTTGGTCTATATTTGGGATTGGCTCAACGGCATTGGTGAGTGAAACGGACTTTTGTATCAACTACAGTTGACATTCAAAATTCAAATTCAAATTAAAAAATAATTTTATTTCCGATAAATACAAACTTGTTACAAAAATGATATGAAATTAACTAAAAATAAAATGGTTCAGTAACAAGTATCATCAGTAAGTAGACATCAGTAGTGAAGGTATTAAATAAGCAGTATGTCAAAATCCAGCATAAGGCTTTAAATCAAGTATCAGCACCACAGTTTTTAGTGCAAGAAAAGCTTAAATTTTTTGTCCCGTTGCTTTTTAAAAGGCCGATATTTTATATTGTTTTTCATTTTCTGGTCTGTAAACTTAGAAAAATCCACTAATTTTCTTTAGTCCGTCAGATAAAGAACTTCTATTGCATCCCCCTGCCTTCATCATGCTTCTTCCCAAATGTCCAAAATATCAATTCAAAAATTTCAATTACATTGTTATACTAAGTTTATATGTTACAGCCAAAGTGAATAATCCAGCTATTATGAACAATAACCAGCCATTATGTATAATATCTAGCAATTATTTTGGTCAAAATAATAAAATAGGCTTAATTAATCACTTTATCCAGCCTTTAACTAATACATAATATCTATTAGATTTTGGTCGATGTGATTAATACTTAACCTAACAGAACTTAACCTGACCTTACATAAACCTAACCTAGCAATACAAACAGAACACTTGAGAATTATCACATAGACCAACCCTGGATAGCTTATTCATAATGTCTGGTCAAAGTGATTAATATTCTAATAAATTTATTACTTTGGCCAATGCGTGCGAGACATGTACAGTAGAGTCCCGCAAACCCGGACTTCGATAACCCGGAATTCTGGATAACTCGGAAAGCCTGCCAGAGCAATAAAGTGCACTGAGATTCAAGGCCAGAGCACGGTGTGACACGTATAAAATAGTTTTGGGTTTTCTTTAAGTTTTTTTGTAACTGATAATGTAGTTTTTGTATTTCTTACTAGGCCTATGCAATAAATAAATGATTTCTTATAGAAATAACAGAAACTATTCTTATTTTTTCTTATTTTTACTCATTTCCCGATAACTCGGAATTTTCACAAACCCGGACTCCGTTCGGTCCACATTAGTCCGGGTTTGTGGGACTCTACTGTATGTAGTATATTTTGTATAATGATAGGCTTAAGTGATTATCACTTTAGCCACTAAATGTAGTCATTATGTATAATAGTAGATCATTATAATAATGATCTGTTTATTACTTTGGCTTTGACATATAGCTTGTTATTTGTTTGTGCATGTGACTCTATTGCTTTTCTCTAAGAAAACGTTAATAAAGAATATTATTGATTGATTGTGACAATAAACCTACAGAGACATCTGTTCGGATGGTGTTCCACTCCTCGTTGCTGAAGTTGTGTTGGCCGAGAGCAGGTTCGGGGAAGCGCAAGTGCCGGTTGTTCGGGCTGAGGGACCGCAGTCGCTCCTCCGCAGTCTTCTGCAGGTCCGGGTAGTAACCTTCCTCACCGGACCTGGACCAACAATAGGTAAGACACTGACATTTTTTATGACTCCGTAATATATGATTCCTGAAATTTAACTTCACAAGGGTAACATTCTGCTTAAGTTTTTCATAAAATAATTACTTAAAATATCAAGTTTCATTTAGTAAATAATTGATAATGCTTTATTATTACTGGTACACTAAACTCCTGATCATCCGAGCCCTAGTTATCCGAGTCTCCAGGTTATCTGGAATCATTCTAAGATAAAATATACATTTTTTATTTTCGGTCCTCAGAACATAATAATAATGTGATTAAAATGTATTTTGTTTAAAGAAAAAAATATCAGTAATTTGTTAGTTAATTAATTTCTTTCAGTTCATTAAAAAAAATATTCAAAGTATCATTTTATGATACGAATACTCCAAAATAACCTAGATTTGTGTACAAATCAAAAACATAAGTAGGAGAACTGACTGAGTCGTTTGCTAGATGTGAGGCGGGAGTTTTCTATTATCAAATGAAAACAATGGTGAATTTGACGCCCAAATATTGGCGAACTACCGCATGAGGCCTTATGAGAGTGATGTAGGCCGAGAAACAAGATAAGCTGATCACAACATTAAACCACCACATTTGTATTGGCCTAGATTCACCCTTGTTTGATGGTAGTGAATTCCCACCATTAAAAAAAATCGTACGAATATAAATATAGGTTATATATGACTATAATCACCATTTTCCTTGACAAAGTATATTTTGTAACTGATTTATTTCAAAATAAAGGTACTGTATTTAAATATTTGTTTGACTTTAAATTCTTTTTTGCTGGCTTACATAGGCTATTATAAATATTGATAAAACAAATATTTTACAAGTATTACACTTACTACCGTATTGCGGCACTCTTAACTTCTAAGCATCATCCATATTATCCAAGATTCTCGGTATCCAAGGTGGCTTCAGTCCCAATGACCTCGGATGACCAGGAGTGTACTGTGCTTTCATTAATCAGTAGTTTTATTGGTATTAACTTATATAGGCTAACTTTATTAAACTGATGAAATTAAAAATGTCTCCAATAAGCCTTTTTTGATATGTAAAACCACACTTAACTCCAATGTAAACAAATTAAAACAGCCTAATACTGCAACCAAATACTGAAGATGAATTTCTAGATTCATGATTCTTAAAATCAAAAAATTATAGGTCTATTAACATTTTGTGTCTAAATAAAAACATGCCTTTATGTGCCATGTGCATAGCAACTAGATTACTGTGCTAAATTTGCTTAATTGCCGAGTTAACAACAGACCTGTCAGCACTTAGCCTACACCAGTGGCGGATACGTATAGCTTTAGTCTAAGGGGGGGGGGGGGGCGAGATAAGGGTTGGGGTGAAATACCCCCTTTCTCCTTCAAAGATGACTTTTATTTAGCGAATACAATAACAACTGTATATTTCACACCAAGGACCAAAAATTAGGATTTGCCGGTTTGATATCATGTTTGAAGTTTGAGACAAAGTCAAATGATCTGGCTAGTAAAACTCTTTCACCTGAGGCATAAACCCTATTTTCCACCATACGGCACTATTAAACAAGAAGTATAGCCCTAACATACAACAGTTTGAAAAATGAAAAAACAATAGAAAATTTTAGGTACGTAAGGTAGGCCTACCTAATGAGCGATGATGCAAATTATTTGTCACGGTTGCTAAGCTAAGACAGCAGTGATATTATCAAATGACAGCAATATCAGGTATTAAAAAATGTATTGAATAGCCTAAAGGGTTGCAGTTCATCATCCGTCCTTCGCTTTATAACCACTACAAACTGGATAATTCAGCGGGAATCTGCGTTTTTTAGGTGGAGGAAAATTCCCTGGTATCTAAAAAAGGGAAATCTCACATCATTAAAAAAACAGGAGTTGTAGTGGTTGGCGCATAACGACACTAAAGTTGCGTCTACCAGCATCTTAAGTGATATGAATTATCCTTTCTCTGTTGGTAAAGAAAACTGCAGACTGGGCATAAGTCTATGGTGCAATTAAGTTTAATTAGGGGCCTAGCCAAATTAAAATTTCCTGCCTGAAATCCCCGATTCCTAACAAGTGGGTACCTAAGTTAGTAGAGGCTGAGGTTATGAAGTGTGGGAAGGGTAGTGAACTTCAGTTGACTAAAACGTCTCTCTAACTGAAAGATTGAAAGCGTAAAAGGATTTAAATGTGAAAATGAAGATAAAATGGCATGCTGCAGGTTAAGTTCAGAGCATGCTTTGACAGATACAGGAAGTTGTATATTTTGCTGAATAAATTTGTAGAAAGTGACAATGGCTATGATTCTAACACAAGACTTTATCTATACATGATATCATAGTCTAGATTGGTTTCAGCATATCGTACAAGAGTACTGTTGGTAATGCCTCAATGCACAATGAAAAGTTAGGCAAATTTGGAATATATTGTGATATAGAAAGTTCAATAATATGCCTGACTAGGCCATCATTTAGCAGTTAGGCAGCCTATGGACAAGCTTGATTACATTTGTAATGGTAGGCCAAAATGCAACCAGCATCTAAAGTTAACATGCTTACGTCCAAATATCACTTAAAGCAGGCACTGCTTGGTAAGAAAATTCATGACATTCATGGCTGAACATGTTAGTCAAGAGTGAAAGTAGTAAAATTAGGTCCACAAGTGATGGAACATATAACCTAAATTGGGCTAATTCCCACACACCGAAATTTACTTATTCTTAGAGAAAATTATTCTAATTCTTCTATAACTAGGCAATGTGGGCTTGGATCTGTAATGCAATAGTTAAAATACTACCATGCATCATGAATAGAGTAGCCTACTTCATCAGCCAAAGTTCCAGTGTTCAGGTACCAGTACACAATGCCATAAGATAAAACAAGCAAGGCCTTAAAACGTGTCTAAAAGTTGTCTCACCTCAAAATTTTAATAATCCGTTCGAGTTTCTTAACGTCTTTACAAGACTCAATGTATTCGTAGCTTAAATTATCAATTGAGATATCATAGGTTGCTAACATTGACTTAAGTTTTAAAGTAGGGTTAGATCGAGAAACAATTGTGTTTTCTTCTATCATGATTTCTTTTGAGGCCTATTTAAAGTATTTTCTGGAGGTAAATTTTGAGGTACTTACATTGATATATTTACCATAACAAATAATCAAATGTGTTTACGATTTAATAAGGAAATATTCTAAATACGCAGTTGGGCGATGACTAGACTTTACGTGTAACTAATTTCGAGTTTTCGACCAAACAATATTCGATTTCGATTTCGGTGTTCGCTGGTGAGTGGCTCGTGACAGTGGTGACAGGTCTGTCCTGCCGAAGATGGAACGAAAAAACCCGAGTGGCCCCAAGTTGGAAGTTGAGTGCCCGCGCGGCGCCCGTTTTAAAACGCAGGATTTAGTATGTTATCTAAGGTTATTAAAAAAGTGTTTCACTTAATTTGTTGTGGTTGTTTTGAAGAGTTGCCTGTCATTTGACCGAATTGATAGTTGTTCGCCGCGACACTTGCCCACTTTTTAAAAATAAAATAAAATAAATAAATAAAAGCCTGAATCCACTTGGTCGAATTGATAATTGGTCGAAGTGACATTTCCCCAACTTTTTAAATATTAATATTAATAATTAAATAAAATACTGAAACCACTTGTTCGAATTGATACTTGTTCGCTGTGACAATTGTCCGACTTTATAAAAATATTATGTATTAAATATTTGAAAGTTGACCGAATCAATAGTTGCCCTCCGTGACACTTGCCCACTTTTAAAAATGAAATTAATGTAAATTAATAAAAGCCTGAATCCATGTGAACGAATTGATAGTTGGTCGATGTGACAGTTGCCCGAATGTTTGAAATTAAATAATAATAATTTAGAATTTGTGTCATTTGACCGAATTGATACTTGCTCGCAGTGACAGTTGTTAGAAGAGAGGAGGGGGCAGCGCGGAGAAGGAGAGGGCGGGGCGTAATGCCCCTATTCTCTGCTATTGGACGGCCCATGTGGGCATGTTCCCACTGGGCGAATAGGAGCTCGGCGCCCGGCCCACTCCCTCTCCTTGCTGCACCCTCCACTCTTCTGCCAACTGTCATTGCGAGCAAATATCAATTCGGTCAACTGTCACACATTTTAAATTATTATTATTTAATTTAATAAAGTCGAGCAACTGTCACATCGACCAACTATCAATTCGACCAAGTGGATTCAGGCCTTTATTTATTTATTTTAATTTAATTTTTAAAAACGGGCAAGATTCACGGCGAGCAGCTATCAATTCGGTCAATCGTCAATTATTTAATACTTAATATTTTTATAAAGTCGGACAACTGTCACAGCGAACAAGTATCAATTCGAACAAGTGGTTTCAGTATTTTATTTAATTATTAATATTAATATTTAAAACGTTGGGTAAATGGCACAACGACCAATTATCAATTCGACCAGGTGGGTTCAAGCTTTTATTTATTTATTTTATTTAATTTTTTAAAAGTGGGCAAGTGTCACGGCGAGCAAATATCGATTCGGTCAATTGGTGGGCTCTCTGTTTTGGTTGTTTGGCTAAATATTAAATCAAGTAGCAATAATATTTGAGGTCAGTATTTGAAGTTAAGTCAATTTATTGTTTAGTTGGTTACTTTCTTCCAGTGCTTATCTAGATGCCGAAGCGAGCTGACGTGGTTTGTGTAAGTTAGTGTTAATTAATTGTACTCTACATGCATACATACATACAGGCTCCTCTTCTCCGTAGTATTGAAGACCAGGGAATCGTCCCTCTGACCTTGATGACTGCTGTGTTGTGTACCGTGCCTCCCCTGCCACCAGTCCGCGCGTCGCTATAACGTTAAGCCATGGTTAAGCCTATACCTATAACCTGTCTTATAAAAATCTGTTTTCTGTTATGAAATACGTTTTGTTGTGCCCTAAACTAATAGTGAGACTGATGTGAGATTCAAAATGGTTGCGTGTAGAAAGAGCAAGGAAGGATAGGATATTACTAGAATGGTGACCTAAGGGGCCGTCCATAAATTAAGTCATCTAAAAAAGGGGGTCCAGAATGGAAATGACGGTAGGATGATGTGCATTGGGGGAGTAAACACTGTTATGACGTCATTTCCCAAAATTTGTTAAAATGCTAATTTAGATAGGAAAACTGAAAACAATCTATTTATTTATTTATTTATTTATCGGATACACCATTTTACAATCATAAATGCGAAAATCACAGCTATAATATAAATATTACCAAGTTCTTCTATAGCTGCAAAGAATTTACATATTACAAATATTACAAAGAAGTTCTAGCTATATGTAGCAAACTAATACATTGTTGGTAGCAATAAACTACAGCTAAATAAACATGCAGCAGGAAAAGTTTCTGAAACTGCCGAACTAACAGAATGCAATGCACGATAAAAAAAAAACAAAAAATGGATACATGCAAAAAATAAATTATGACATACAAATTAAAAGAAAAATAATTTACATGACTAAAGTTATCTTTCAAGTACTTGTACAAAAACAATGGCAAAATCTATTTAAATTCATCAAATTAGATTAATACACAGCTAAATAAAATTCATTAGAAACTATTACTCGATTTTTACAATATCTCTTTGAATGGTAATTTTAGCTTCAGGTCAACACAAAGCTAAAGTAAATGAAGATTTTAATGATGAATGTTTTTAGATTTACAGGCAGTGTCAGCGTCCATCGCTACGATAAAAGTAGTACTACAAAGTACAAAAAGTTCTAGTTTGATTCCTCGATTAACATCAAATTAGCCCAAAATGGGTTTAAAACTTAATTTCAAGGTTTTCACAACCCAGTATAAGAAACTTTTTATAGAGCTTTCCCGAGATTTGGCATTATTTTAGGAGTTTGTAGCCTATGACGTAATTTTCCCATGGTGGGGGGTCAGGGAGTCAGGCGGGTTATGATGGTAAGATGATTGTAGAAGGGGGGTCCAAAAATGGCCAAAAAGCGATGACGTAATTTATGGACGGCCCCTAACGCACGCGAATTGAAACTGAGGAAAACTTTAAAAACTGAATATGTATACAATAAAGCTACGTGAAAGTGCGACGTGCAAAACCGAAAGCGACAAGGAAATGGCTGCTGTGTTCAAACGAGTAGTGGCGAGGTGGCGTTTCTGGCCCAATCAAACTTTGACAGCCAGTCAATTTTTTGACAGCTACTTCCGGTCACGTGACCGGAAGTGACGTCATCAGCTGTGACGTAGCTGTGACGTGTTGGTGGTGGGTATTTAAAGTTTAAATGCCCTGCTGTGCTGGGTATTTAAATTTTAAATGGTTGGAAGTGTGTCAAGGTCGTTTGGGGATGTTTTTTTAAAAAGATCTTGCATTTTCGGAAAATCCGAAAATGCAAGATAATTTTTGCTTCTTTTTACAAACTGTTTCTTAATTGTTGTTTTGTTGATTTTCACGTCTGTTAAAATACCATGTAAAAAATGGAATTGACAAATTAACAAGAAAATATCCTGCTACAAAGTATCCAAATAAAGATGCAATTACATAAACATAAACTTTAAAATATAGCGAATGTTCTTCCTTTTTATCTGTTAGCATTTCCTGAACAAGGTAACCAAAATTGTAACCACATAAAAATGAAAGTAGGCAAATAATAAATTTCGACGGGTTCACAAAAACCAAGTTGTAAAGTAGCGAATTTCTTTCTTCTTCCATTGTTGAATTTTTAGTCGAAACCAATTAATGATAACATTATTGCTTGCGCATCAGAACTAACAGTTGATGAAATTTCATTTACTTGTAGACTTGTAGTAGTTTCATTTGTAGTAGGTAATTGTTCGGAAGTTGGTGTAGATGTAGAAGAAACAGTATTATCTTGAAGCTCAGAGTCCATGTGTGCTCGGGTAAAGAGCTGAGGCTTTAATGACGTGTGGTAGCCGTGTCCTACTGTGCATCAGGAGTTGTTGGTGGTGGGGGGTCGTTTGGTTCATGCACTGAAATGTAGATGGAATCATAACTTTCTGGAGGATGTACTAAAATTTGTTGTATAGGATCTGCATCAATAGGAAAACTTTGCGTTTCAATGCAAAGTCCATTTTTAATAAAAGAAACATATAAAACAGAACTCATGTTTATTTAGATGTTTACTCTGCGAGTTCTACCAGCAAACTGATGTGTCAGTAGTGGCGCTGCAACCTCCCTTGACATGTGCAGCCTGGAACATCTGCTGCACACCTGCCCTCCCCCACCACCATGAGAGACTCCTCGCAATTTTTGGATTTGTAGTGTTAGTTCTAACGTAGGTGTTGTAGGGTGAATATCTCAGTACTAAACAATTGTTTTTAACATTTGGCTTAAAATACTTATTTAACTTTGTAGGAGTTACAATATGTTTAAAGATGCTACTTTATTATCTTTTCTTAATACTTAGTTAAAATATTTAGTTGAAGAAATGCAAAACTAAACTACACTTGCGATTAAATATAAACTATGTTTCTTAACATTTAATTTAAAATTGAAATGTTAGGGCGATGCTACAAATGTTGCACACCTGCCTTCCCCCACTACCATAAGAGACTCCTCGCAATGTTTTCGATATTTAGTTTTAGTTGTAATGTAGATGTTGTAGGGTAAACATCTCAGTAGTAAACATTTGTTCTTAACATTTAGCTTAAAAATATTGTTTTGAAATACTTATTTAACTTTGTACAAGTTACGATATTTTTAAAGATGTTTCATATTTTAATTAATATGTTTCCAAACCTTATCATGCGAGTTTTAAAAAACAAACGAAAAAGGCGAAATAAAAATAAAACCAAGGAATAAAACCAACGAAACTTGCGTTGAATGAAACGCAAAAACTGGCAACTTTTACTTGACATCATCACTGGGCCGGGTTTATTATCCTGGTGACCTCGCATGCTGCCGACCTTGTTGCGTAACGGTTGCGCAACAGCATCGGTCGACCAGTTGGCAATACAAGCTGTTGACCTTGGAACATCTGCTGCACACCTGGCCTCCCCCCCCGACAGCAACGCTTTGGGACTTAGAGGTACGTGGACCCCTTGTTAGTCACCAAGGGTTGAGGCCCTAAATTTGAAAGTTTTATGGCGGTCCTTATAAGGACCTTTTTTACCACCAGGGTGGACTTTTGGAGGAGGAAAAGGAAAAAGGGTTTTTATTTTGACAATTTTATTTTGATTTTGTTACCTTGTTTTGTAAGTTCAAGGTATTTTGGGTTTATATAAATGGAAAGATGTATAGGTAGGGTAACAATATAAATTTTGGTTTTTTCTTTATTGTATAGGTAAAAAATATTGGATTTTCGTTTGATGATGTGATATTTGGTGTTTAGTCTTAGTCTTTTTAGTAATAGTTTCTGCTGGGGTAATTGTGGTAAAACAGGTGAAAGAGGTGGTTCGGTGTTGAGTTTGATGCCAGTGAGAATGTTTTTCCCAACTGGCTGAAAAGGATTTAGAGCAATTGTAGATGTGACATCGTACCAATCACGATTGTTATTAGATTGAAGCACATCAACCCAAAGATAATGGAATCCTTGTTCAAAAGCCATAGTATCAATGTATGTTTCAAGTGTTGAAAACCAATTCGGATCTACCAAAGGGTTGATGGTAACTAATAAACGTTGATATGTTAAATTTACCATTCTTTCCCCAGTAACATTAATCGTAAGAAAATTAACATTCTGGAGGACATGGATTAAATTTAACATAAATTGAATATGTTGTTGAGGAGTGCAAAAAACATTGTAAAACATACGGAAACTTTCCATGATGATCGGTGAGGGAAGTGATGCCTCTTCACATAATCCACGGTTTATATATACATTTTCCCCACCATAAAGTTTTAAAAGTGGGTCAAGGTCATCTGAAGATACCCTATGAACGGGGAACAGAGCAGTAAGTGGTTAGACCACAAACTGCTCTGTTCCCCGTCCCTATTTAATTTCTCATAATTATATGTGTTTATAAACACATACAATTAATTTCGTATTTTGCCAGGGGGAAGAAACCGCAGAGATGACATTTTTCTTGAGGTGCCGGCATTTGTAGTTTATACCCAATTACTCCGCTTCTATAAGCAATAGTTCGATAAAGCTCTTCCCCCGGGCCGGCAAGAGGAAGCGCCTGAAAAAAAATTATTAATTTAAAGAAATTTAAAAAAATAATATATTGTTAACAAAAAAAAATGCAGTTAATGAAAAAACGTACCATGTGACATATGGCACATATTCTGCCAACATTTGGCCCTTCAAACCAAATTTTGGTTTTGTAGACGCATCGTCTTTTATGCTCATAAATGAGCTCTACTTGCAAAATTGGCGGCAGCGGCTCTGACACCCTTCTGATATGCCGGAGCATAGGGTTATCGGTGCAGATCCGCTGCAGACACAACTCGTACAAGGAGCTCATAGTTATGGTCTGGCTATGCAAACCTCAAAGCTTTAAATACGTACCAATCACCTTGATGGCGAAGGACCCCCCCTCCCCCCCCCTCCCCCCCCTCCCCCCCTCCCCCCCTGGGTTTCCAGTATATATTGAGCGGATAAAAGCTTTATAGAATTAATAGTTTGCCACATTTTGAATCAACAAAACGTTATGGAATCTTTCCAAAAATACCTGATTGATCAAAAATTAAGTAGATACCGAAGGGAACAAAGAAGACAACACAGATTAAAAAAAGCTTTTGAAAAATTAAAATTAGTTGTACCGGAAAGTCAAAAACAAAAAAAATTAACAGACAATCTATAATTCAAAATGCAATAGATTACATTAAAAAATTGGAAGAAGACTTGAAATCACCAACATTTAACTTAGAACAACAAGAATTTGAACAATCCGAACAGAAATTTGTACAAGAAATAGAAGAATTCCAACAATTCGAACAGAAATTTGTACAGGAAATAGAAGAATATCTTCAAACTTCGCAAAATTTAAACCAAGACATTTAATTTTGTATCAACCTTTTGAAACTGTTTCCTTGCCAGTGTTAGAAAGCTTGGATGAATATTTTTTTGAGCTCGAAAAGTAGAGGGGGTAAATGGGTGGGGGGCTGTTATAAGAGCAAGGTAAACAGAGTAATCTTTACTTTCTTAGGATCCAGCGCTATGGCAGGTACTTCGTCTTCGTCCAGGTCTTCTTCCTCGTCATCAACAACATCATCATCATCTGTTGTTTCTATTGTAAAACAAAAATCTCCTTCTCCAAAAAAATCTTCACCGAAAAAATCTCCTTCTCCAAAAAAATCTTTACCGAAAAAATCTCCTAACAAAATTTCTGAAAAACTTCAAAAACTTCAAAAATTAAGAAAATCCTGTTTTAAGAAAGAACAATGTGCTCATATTTTAAAAAAAGGAGCGAACAAAGGTGAAAGGTGTGTGAAATTGTGTAGTGTAATTGAAAAATTGTGTAGACTGCATAAAAAACGTGAACCTTCCGAAAAAGTCAAAATTCAACCTTCTAAAAAAGTCAAAATTGAACCTTCCAAAAGTGAATTGCCAGAAAAAACTGAACACTATAAAAGA
Source organism: Flexamia atlantica (assembly GCA_035578135.1). Lineage (NCBI taxonomy): Eukaryota > Metazoa > Arthropoda > Insecta > Hemiptera > Cicadellidae > Flexamia > Flexamia atlantica. The sequence continues at coordinate 2,199,146 of JAQJVK010000010.1, forward strand.
ATTAGAATTAACAGATTGAAATTAAACCACAAATATGTTTTTGTAAAAAAGATCAGTAATAGGGATGTTGTTCTTAGATGTTGTAATGAACTCTACATGCTTAAACTACCAGGACATCTTCAAATTCCAAATATCAGTAATGTTCATTATTATTTAGTAAGAAAATCTCCATCTGATAAAATTAAATGGTCAAAGTAAACACAAGTGAAAAAGACAAAAAAAATTGGAGCGGGGGAATAGACCACTTTGTAATTCCAAAAGAATTACTTAGCGGTCTATTCCCCCGCTCGTAGGGTATTTTCGAATGACGACCTATTTTCAAAATTTAAAATAAAGGGGTAGTATATTATAAAAGCGGGAAAACAGAATGACGTTTTAGGATCCAGCAACATGACAGGTTCTTTTTCATCATCCAGTTTTAGAAAAGAACAATGTTTATATATTTTTAAAAAAAGGACATAAAAAAGGTAAAAGATGTGTAACAATGTTGTTGTAAATCAAACATTATGCAGTGTGCACAAAAAATATTTTCATTTGTTTAAATTGTGAGGTTAATGTAAAAATAATAACAACAAAAAAAAATAGGAGCGGGGGAATAGACCACTTTGTAGTTCCAAAAGAATTACTTAGCGGTCTATTCCCCCGTTCATAGGGTATTTTTTGGTGACCTTGACCTACTTTTGACACTTAGAAATTTTCGCTAACTCTTATTGACCTTGAAAATAAGTAGGTCAAGGTCATCCAGAACTTTTAAAAAAAGGGGTGTACGGTTTTACAGAACCGTACACCCCCGAAAACCTAACAGAAGAAAAGCTATTATACAATGCAACTTATATAAAAATGACCTTAGGACTTATAAATTTTCGCTTACTCTTTTGTTGACCTTGAAAATAACTAGGTCAAGGTCATTTGATAGTTAAAAGAAAATGGGGGTGTACGGTTTGACAGAACCGTACACCCCGGAAACCTAAAAGAAGAAAAGCTAATTTACAATACAACCTGCCTAGAGTTAAAAAAATAGTTAGTCAGCGCAGCGTTGCACATAATGATTACAGTGTGAGCAAGACATAAGCCATCCCTCACACTTCACCATAAGCGCACAACGCTGAGCTAAAAAGTAAAAAATATCTAGTCTGCCCAACGCTGCACAGAATGATTACGGTGTAAGCTAGACATAAGCCATCCCTTACACCTTACCATAACCGCACAACGCTAAGCTAAAAAAAAATGTTATACAAATATGTTTTTTATTTCCTAACACTAAAGGAGCCAGCGACTCACCATAAGGCGCAAATCAACTGGGGTCCAGCGAAACTCCGGAGGTAGGCGAACTACCCATCCAGCACGTATAGAGGTTGTAAATGACCCGGTCTTCTGGCCGTAATCATTACAAAAGCGGAGTCGGTCTACCATAAATTAATTGGTCTTCCCGTATTCCAAAAGAAAGAAAGGAAAAAAGGAAAGGAAATTGGAATTGAAAGGTGTCCCTAACTAAAAAGGAATACAAGACAAGAGAGGGAATGCCCTCAACAAGCTTGTTGGAAAAAGGAAATTGGAATAGAAAGGTATTAAAAACATATCATATAACATTCTTAAAACAAAAATATTACTTTAAATTTAAACATTCCAGGCAGAAATATATTGTAAGTAAAAGAAAGATTTTAAATTAATACTAACTACCAAACCAGCAAATTAAAAACAAACTACAAACCCTAGGGTATCTACAAGCACAAACAACTACCATGCTTAAACTACCATGCCTTAAAATTAATCAGTCCTACGTCAAGATGTTATTATACAAATAACACCAAGATATTTTCACCAAACAGCAAAAATGATAAAATGTTCAGGGCGCCTTCTGAACATGTTACCACCTCACTGTCTAGCGAGCAACTGATGCCGAACCACACGCGCAGATCCCGGACCCCAACTCGGCTTGAGGTCATCCCCCCTCTTCGCTTACCCCCTCCCAAACCACAGGACCCTTGCTGCGGGTTTGGTTTCCATCATTCTTTTGCCATTGTTCCAACAGACAACAACATTTCTTTCTTTACTTTACATTGGATTTGTAAAAATTTTAAGTGTTAAAACTTCTCAATATTTAATATTTTAGGACTTTGAAAAATTTTCAAACCTATCATTCCTTTGCAACTGTTTAAACAGGCAACAACACTTCTTTCTTTATTTTACTTTACATTGGACTTGTAAAACTTCCTAATAATTAATACTTTCGGACTTAGAAAAATTTTCAAACATTTGTTTCAACATTTAATTTACAATATCAAGTTTCTTTTATAATGCCTCCAACAGACAACAATTTTCCTTTTGGATGTACAATTTGTGAAAAAATATATAAAATGGTTGAACCAGAAGATTTAACGGATGACGAAAGTATTTTTGAAAATAGTTTGATTCCAGTAGAAGATACATCTGATGCTACATCCGATGTTACACCTGATGCTACGTCTGATGCTACAACTGATGAAGAAAATATTTTGGAAGTACCAGTAGCAATAGGTGAAGAAACACCGTTAACACATGTTGTAACAATTGACTATGATCCAGTACAATATATACATGCTCTTGTTCGGCGACGTTTGTTTCCGGCATCGGACACGGAGGAAGATGAAAGCGATAACGATTTGGAAATAACATATTTAAACAACAGCAATGATGGTGATCATCATTGCTGTTGTTTAAATATGTTATTTCCAGTGTGTTTTTTATGACTAACGACGCATAAAATGTATTATTTTGAACTTAAATTATTTGACCTTGGCACTTAGATTTTTTAAAAACTTCCATTATTTGACCTTGAGACTTAAAATTTTTTTAAACTTCCATTATTAAACCTTGGCACTTAGATTTTTTTTTAAAACTTCCATTATTTGACCTTGACACTTAGATTTTTTTTAATACCTGCATTATTTGACACTTAGATGTTTTTTTAAACTTGCATTATTTGACCTTGACACTTAGGAGTTTTGAAATATAAGAAATTTAACTGTTATTAACACTTTTTGTGTTTAATACAGAAAAAGTGGTGGGGGTAGTGCTATAAATAGGGGTAGTTTAAGAGTGGTTTTTATTATTACTGCAACTTTTGTGGAGAGCACACCTACGTCATGTATTACTGCATCAATTGCGAAGAATCTTTTGAAAATGAAAACTTACTACAAATACACAAAGAAGTTTACCATAACAACGAAACAAACCAAGAAACAAGAAACAATGCAGAAGAAGAAGACTTGGAAGAATTAGATCAAATGCTGGCTACCCATCAACAACAACTAAATTCAAGACCAAGTGTTATTCAATACGCACCCGGACCATCTTTGGATGTGGAATTATACGCCCGAGCTTTACCAGGCAGTGTAGTAACTCATTTTAAGATTGACAATGCTCAATTGCAACTAGCACAATTTATATTGAAAGCAAAAACATTAGTAACAGAAACATTGAAGAATGAACTAAGAAGATTAAATTTTATAAAGTTTGGAATATTATTAGATACTGTATTTACAAATGTTCAGAATGAAACATCACCAAGAGGATTTTTAACTAAAAACAAAACCATCATGTTTGCATCGGATATAAGCTCAATTGTGGATGATTGTTTTGAAGAACTTTTAACAAAATTACAAGAACATGAAGGAAGAGGTTCTGGATGGAGTTTGTTAAGTATAACAAGCTTAGATGTGAGAGTTCATAAACATGGATATGGAATGAGAGGTAGTAGTTATATTGCTTTGCCAAGGAAGATTCGAGTAACCAAATCTTGTGTTAATGTACAAAATGAAAATGCTGAATGTTTCAAGTATGCAATGCTTGCAAAATATGTAGAAGATCATGTGGAACGACCGAGTAGAGCATACGATGAGGTTTGCTATATGTATAACTTTCAAGGCATGACCTATCCTGTTGCAATTCAAGACATATCAAAATTTGAAAAGAAAAATCCTTTTGCATCTGTAAACATCTTTGGCTTAGATTCATCCAACAATGTCTATCCCTTACGTATAACACCCACCGAACGCAGAGATCATACTGATTTATTATTTATAACTAAAGGTGATATCTCACATTATGTATACATTAAAGATTTTGAAGCTCTAGTTTGCAAACAGTTATCAAAACATAAAGAAAAAAAACACTTGTAAAAGATGTTTCTGTTTTGTAAACAAACCTTTAAGAAGAGGAGGTTCAGAATGGTTAACAGAACATAAAAGATTATGCAATGGAAACTATGAAGTAAGAATTAAATTACCACACCCTAGCAGATCACAAGTAAAATTTGATAAAGTTATCCAACAATACAGAATTCCCGTTGTAGTGTATGCAGATTTTGAATCTTCATTGCTTCCACTTGAACAAGAAGAAGGAGAGGAAATTACAAGCAGAACAAAGTATCAACTTCACAAACCAAACAGCTACTATTTAATAGTAAAATCCACTCTGCCTGAAGAACATCTTCAAGAATATGGTTTGACATCTACACCAAAGATCTATCGTGGAGAAGAAGCAGCTCGATACTTTGTTGATGATTTATACGACATCGCTGGTAAAGTGGAAGCAATGTATAGCAATGTGGTTCCTATGTCACCTATGACACCGGAAGAACTTTATCTTTATGATTCGACAACAACATGCTATTTGTGTAACAATCAATTTACAGAAACTAAAGTTAAAGTTCGCGACCATGACCATCTGACAGGAGCCTACAGAGGTGCAGCTTGCAACGGATGTAACATCAACTACAAACTACCATCTTTTATTCCCGTGGTTTTTCACAATCTTAGCGGATACGATGGACATTTTATCTTTTAGATTTATGCCTTCCAATCTTATGAAACTTTCTGAAAATTTAAGAAGACAAAATTTAATAGAAACAAGCAAAATTGTACCTGCAGAAAAAATGGATTTGGTTCTTCGGAAAGGAGTTTTCCCGTATGATTACATCGATGGACTACATAAATTTCAAGAAACGTCACTTCCTCCACCAGAAGCTTTCAAAAGTAAACTTACCGATTTGGACATTTCACCTGAAGACTATCAACACGCATGCAGAGTTTGGAACGAATTGGAAATGAACACTCTGGCAGATTATTCTGACTTTTATGTAAAACTTGATGTGACCCTTCTCTGCGATGTGATGGAAGAATTTAGAAACACCTGCTTTGAAGCTTACGGATTAGACCCTCTTCATTCTTATACTTCTCCAGGACTAGCTTGGCAAGCTATGCTAAAAGAAACAAAGTGTAACCTTCAATTATTAACAGATATTGACATGGTGTTGATGATCGAATCGGGCGTTAGAGGTGGATTGACCCAAAGTGTTACTAGACATGTTAAAGCTAACAACAAATATCTTCCAAACTACGATAAAGAAAAACCATCAATGTTCTTAGGATATTTCGATGCCAACAATTTATACGGATGGGCCATGTCTAATCCACTTCCTTTTGGAAACTTTGAATGGGTTAATCCAGACTCTATTGGTAATATTTCGCAAATTTCAAAAGACGGAGACACCGGATACATATTGGACTGTGACTTTGAATATCCAGAACACTTGCATGATCTTCATTACGATCTTCCGCTCCTTACAAAAACAGAAGTTTCACCAATTGGCAAACATCCAAAATTAATGATGACTCTTGAAAATAAACAAAGATACGTAGCTCACTTTTGGGTTGTTCAACAAGCACTCCAATTGGGTTTACGTATAACCAAAATTCATAGAGTTTTAAAATTTTCCCAATCTTGCTGGTTAAAACCGTACATTGATTCAAACACCAGAAGAAGAGCAGCTGCAACATCAACATTTCAAAAGGACTTTTTTAAATTAATGAATAATGCGATATTTGGAAAAACATTGGAAAACAAAAGAAAACACAAAAATGTTAAATTAATTACAGATCCTATAAAACTAGAAAAACTTGTACAAAAACCAAACTTTGGAACATCCGTTATCATCAATGAAAACCTTGTGGCAGTATCTATGAAGAAGACAAGCGTGAAAATGGATCGTCCGTTGTACGTTGGAATGTCAATCTTGGATATTTCCAAAACCCACATGTATGATTTCCACTACAACAAAATGGTCGCCTTCTACGGTAGAGATAACATCGGATTCGCCTACATGGACACGGACGCTTTCATCTACTGGATTCTTACTGAAGACATGTATTTGGATCTTCGAACATTTGTTCACAAAAATAAATTTGATTTTAGTGACTATCCAAAAGATCATTTAAATTATGACAATGATCGGAACAAAAAGAAACTTGGAAAATTTAAAGACGAAGCAAATGGAATTTTACTGAAAGAACTTATTGCACTAATTTCAAAATTGTATTCACTACAATTGCATAAAGAAGAAAACAATATTATTAAAAAAGCTAAGGGTGTAAAAAGTTTGTATCTTAAGATGAATGTAAATTTTGATCACTACAAGCAATGCTTATTTGAAGAAACGACTATAACTGCAAAATTCAACACCATCAGAAGTTTCAACCATCAACTGTACAGCGTAACAGAAGTGAAAAAAGCACTCTGCTCCAATGATGACAAACGACACATTCCTCCAGACAAAATTCACACTCTACCATTCGGCCACTACTCTCTCAATCCTATCAATGAGTAAAAAGAAAAAGAAAAAAAGAAAAAAAAAGAAAAAAAGGGGAAATCACAGCATGCTCGCTGTGATTTCCCTTTTTTTAAAATATGTTGAAATGACCTTGAACTATAAAAGCGGATGCAGAAAAAGAAACACTCAATACTAACTTGACTTTCTTAGAAAAATCATCATGACAGAGTTAAAGGAAAAGATTGTTAATGAACTTCATAAACCTGCAAGAATAAAGTTTCCACGAAGAAATACTGTTGTAAAAGGAATAAATGATTTATATCAAGCAGATTCAATTGAAATGCAACCGCATAGTAAAATAAATAAAGGATTTAAATACATACTTACGATTATTAATTGTTTTACTAAAGTTGCAGATGCTTAGCCATTAAAAGACAAAACTGGTAACAGCATAACAAAAGCTATGGAAGTAGCTATAAAAAGAGATAAAAATAAAATTAAACATTTACAAACTGATGATGGGAAAGAATTTTTTAATAAACCTTTTGCTTTGTTAATGAAAAAATATAACATAAATCATTATTCCACAAATTCTGAGAAAAAGGCAGCTATAATTGAAAGATTTAATACAACCTTAAAAGGTGCAATGTATAAAATGTTTTCGAAAAGAGGTTCTTACGTATGGGTTGATATCTTACCAAAATTAATAAGCGATTACAACAACAAGTTTCATAGAACTATCGGTATGGCACCTAACAAAGTGAATAAGAAAAACGCTAAACTAGTTTTACAACGAATTAAAAAGAATACACAGCCAAAAGCGGAACAAAGAAAACCAAGAAAATTTAATGTAAATGATAAAGTTCGAATTAGTAAATACAAAGGAGTGTTTACTAAAAAATACCTGCCCAATTGGACAAACGAAGTTTTTACAGTGTATAAAGTACAACCTACTGTACCGGAAACTTATATTTTAAAAGATAACAAAGGAAATTTGTTACAAGGAGGTTTTTACGGACATGAATTGTTAAAGTCAACAGTAGGCGATGTTTATCTTGTTGAAAAGGTGTTGCAAAGGAAAAAAGACCAAGTTAAAGTACGTTGGTTAGGGTTTGACAAAACTGAAGATTCGTGGATAACTATTAAAGATTTGATTTAGTTTTAAATCAACTTATTTACTCTTCTGCCTTTGGATAAGATGGAGATTGTTCACCATAAAGATAAATTCAATATTAATAACATTGATGATTTAACTGTAGATAACGTTAAAATCAACAATGGTAAACACGGCAGTTTATTTCCAAACACTGTACGATGTATAGTAAGCGGTCCTTCAAACTGTGGCAAAACTAACGTTGTGTTTAACTTAATTACAAACACAAAAGGATTGCGATTTAATAACCTATATATTTTTTCAAAGTCCTTACATCAACCAAAGTATCAATTGTTGGAAGAGATCCTGACTGATGTGCCAGATGTTAACTATTACAAATTTAATGCTAGTGACAGTGTTATGCAACCATACCAGGCTAAGCCGTATTCTGTATTTGTATTTGATGATGTATCTAGTGAAAATCATGATACTATTAGAAACTATTTTGCCATGGGAAGACATAATAATATTGATAGCATATATATCGGACAAACATATAGCAAAATTCCAAAACAACTAATTAGAGACAATGCAAATATTTTAGTTTTATTCAAACAAGACGATACAAACCTAAAACATATATACAACGATCATGTAAATGCTGATATGTCATTTGAAAAATTCAAAGAGCTTTGTGGAAAAGCTTGGGCGGAAAAATATGGATTTTTGGTAATTATGAAAGATAAAGCTATAACAGATGGTCGTTACCGCATAGGTTTTGATAAATTTGTTTTAATACATTAATTAACAACATTATCGTACAAGTCTCCATGGTGTAAACATGGTTAATCAGGAAAAGCTATTAAAAGAAATAAAATCACTTAGTGATTCTATTAGACATAAAAACAGAGCGTTAAGATTAGGAATAAGTGAAAGAGAGAAATTTCTGGAATCAACATTTAAACCTATTACTGATCCATTAAAACAATTGGGACAAAATGTTAAACATTCAACATTTAATTTTTCCGGAGATGCTATTTTACCCATTTCAAAATTTGAACAAAAAGAAGAATATGAAGGTGATACAAGTTTTACGCAACAAGGAGAAACAACTGAAGAAGAAAGCGAACTAGGTGAAGAAACGGGTGTTTTAACAGAAAAAGAAGGTCTTTCTACAAGCGAAGAACAACAAGAAGAAGAAGATCCTATTAATCCATCCAACTTGAGCAAATTGGGCTCGGATATTGCGTATAAAGGGCCGCTTGCAAGACAATTTGTATTAAAAATGTTACATTCTGCACAACCAACTCGAAAATATCATACTTTTGGTGCTAGAATAGAAGAAAATGGGCTAATGATTGGAGATAGCAAACTTGATGTAGACGAACATGACAATATTATTATAAATAATAAACAATACAAGGGTACAAAAGGATTGTTTGAATTTATTTTTAAGCCGAAACCTAATAAATATACTAAAAAGGATTTAAACATTTTTAAACAAATATTGGAGGATACAAATGCGCATAAGAAAAATTATTCTAAAAATTTCAATGTTCATAGAAATGCATCAGAAAAATATAAAACTATTATTGCTAAACTTTTCCCACCAAAAAGAAGGGAACCCATAAAAAGAAAATCATTATCTTCTGCTGAAATAAATATTTTACATAAAAGAAGAAAAACAAATCAATCAAGTTTAACAGGAAAAGGATTATTAAAAAACTTGTATGATACTAATATAACATACTACAACGATATAAACAAATTGGTTGACAGAATGAAGTTGATATATGAAGCTAAACAAGCCGGACATAGTGGTTTAGAAAATGAATGGGTAGCTTTGGTTGGCGAACTGCGAAATCGAGGAGTAATTGTATAAAAAATATGAGTATATATAATACAAGTATAACTGATTAAATATTCAGTATAACCATGAGTGTGGATAAGTTTGGACGGTATTCCGAAACTGGAAGCAAATCAGGATCTTATGGAAAAAGAGGTGGTTTACCACTAACATCCGATGGAGATTATGATATAAATAACAAACGTTTAAAGTTTGTAAATGATCCAAAAGATGATAATGATGCGGTAAATTTTAAAACTTTAAGAAGTGAAACATTACCTAGCTTAAAGCTTCAAATGAAGTGTATAACGCTAATTTTTATAGAATTGTAAATCTTCCAAAACCACTAGATAAGAATGATTCGGTAAATAAAGAATATTTAATGTGGTACATAAACCAAACCTTACGATATGATCCTAGGAGTAATAATAAAGTATATGATGCAAAAGATCTTAGAATAGCCAATATAGCAGATCCTATTAATGATCAAGATTCAGTTACAAAAAAGTATTTACATTCAGTCATCCCTGAAAAAACAGATAAATTTTCCTTTTACAACTTTGTAATACATGATATTGGAGACCCTAAAGATATGAAAGATGCTGTAAACCTTCAATATCTTACAGATCATTGTATTACGCATGATATTAATACAATTGATTGCAAAAATAAAGTGTTAACTAACGTTAAGGAAGGAACTGCAAAATCAGATGCAGCTACAATAAGTCAAATAATGAAATTAAAAAATAACAAATGGAATGCGGATGCAAAAATAATTACTAATGTTAAAAAAGGGTTGGATGAAACTGATGTAGCAACAGTTGGACAAGTTCCTGTAATAAAACAATATGAAGACGGTAAACAATACTTTGATTGCAAAGGGAAACCACTAGTAAATGTTGCAGAAGGAATAAGAGACAGTGATGTAGTTACAGTAGCACAAATGCGTGAGAAGGGAAACATATACTTTAATCTTTTTCTAAGAAAAGATTTAAATAAGCAGTCTTTTTTTTGTGAAGACTTGCGATTGACTAGTTTAAAAGACCCTATTAATTTTACTGATGCTGTTAATGTAAATTACATTGTAAGACTCTTAAGTGTAGTATTATATGATATTTATAACACAATAAACCCCATAAAATCTGATCAAAAATTAAATTGGGTTAAAAAGAATGTTATGGAAAAATATTTTTTAAATAAGGAAACTAATACTTTGAGAACTTCTAAAGATGATGATGATGAAGAAGATACAATCCTTCCACAAAACTGGAAAAAAATTATTTACCCATAAACAAACATACTTATAAATAAACAATGTCTAAGGATAAGTGCATCATTTATTATAAAGCATTTATAAAATAAACAAGTATCGGCATTTCCTTTCACTATAAAAGACCATGTTGAAAGTTCAACTTATCAGTCATAATCGACACGTTATAAAGAGAGGAAGAGGAATAGCATCAACAGCACTTTCTCTTATTACTAAGCCGGTTGGAGCTATAGTTAATAAAGCTATCGATTTATTACCTGTAGTTAATAATAGTTCTGCTATTGTAAATTTAGTTGCAAAACATATCAAAAGAACCGGTTGGATAAACTAGAAGAATTGCAACATCGACTCGGTCTATTGTGGCAACGATTAAATTCAAAGTGATGAAACAAACACCTGCCATTACCCCCACCACTACCCCCACTACCATCGGAGGTACCTGCAGCACCGGCTTTGCAATAGTCATTCCTGCTACACCTCTCGTCGAGTAAACAACTCTAGTCATGTCTCTCAACATTCGCGGGATTCACTACAACACTATCAATCTTACAACCTACAAGGATTTGGAAATTTTTTGTGAAGAACTAAAACAACTTATAACCACTGGGTTTGGTTTATCTTTAGAACTTTATGCAACAAACAATCAAAACGAAAAAAATATGTTTTTGCCAACTTACAACAACAAGAAGAATGAAAATAAACAAGAAATTTCAGCACCGACAACAACTTCTTTTCAAATTTGGGAGCAAACTTTACTAACTTGTAAAATAATACTTTTGTAAAAAAACAAATAAATAAAAAAAGAAAATATCTTGCATTTTCGGATTTTCCGAAAATGCAAGATCTTTTTTAAAAACATCCCCAAACGACCTTGACACACTTCCAACCATTTAAAATTTAAATACCCAGCACAGCAGGGCATTTAAACTTTAAATACCCACCACCAACACGTCACAGCTACGTCACAGCTGATGACGTCACTTCCGGTCACGTGACCGGAAGTAGCTGTCAAAAATTGACTGGCTGTCAAAGTTTGATTGGGCCAGAAACGCCACCTCGCCACTACTCAAACGTGTTATCGCAGGCCTACGCACCGAACTGACTACCAGAATTGACAACTTGACTGAAAGGATTTAAGGAGCAACTCTAAAGTGTGAGTACTAACATTACTAAATTACAATCTTCACTTCAGTGACTTGTGTCCAAAAATGAGAGCAGGAAGGAGGAACAATCTGTGCTACGACAGGAAAACGTCTAGCTTCAACGTCGTAAGGGTTCGCGTCGTGGGCGGTCGTGTGAGGGTTCGTCGAGCAGGAGGAGGTGTTGGCAGGAGCGCCGGGCTTCGTCGGCAGAGGAACGTCGAGGAGGAACGTGTAACTGCAGGAACGTGTTACGAGACTTTTCTTGAACAATACTCGCGGCGAGCAGGGCCATCGCGTGGTTTATTGGCGCCCGGGGCGAGATGTTTTCAGGCGCCCTCCCCCACACAATGAGCGACGGCTCTGAAAATAAAGTACTGTCAACACTTCCTAGATGATATTGTTACAATGAAGCGAATTAGAAAGCGATTAGATTGATTTTTGGAATTCAGAGAAATTATTCATGTAGAGGTGTTTTCCACAAAGAACCTGCTCACTCTCAGTTGCCTATACATATACGAATGTATTTCTTATTACTTTAAAAACAAGAATTTTCTCAAACTTCGCAATGCGACCTTAGACATTTCTTGACTGTAACCATTCCCCAACACAAAACCAAATTTTTCGAAACGGTTTAAAAGCAGTAAAACTTTTCAATTCCCTCCCACAAATTTCATCAAAGGCGAATCAATCGAGGCCAGGTTCGAAAGAAAGTTACGGTCTTTTTTAGTACTAAGGGAATATTACAGTGTTTAGGATTACCTTTCTGATGATTAGGAGAGATTAATGTTTATATGAGGCTGGAGAGACGGTAATTGGATGCTTTGCCGATCTCTCCAAGGCCTGTGACTGTGTCGATCACTAACTCCTGGCCGAGAAACTGGCCTCCTTGGGAGTCCGAGACACCGGTCTGACACTTAAATGGAGCCAAGTGGTAAGCTTATTGGAGTGGGTTAGTTCGAAGCACTTTAGTTAGAAAAAACATCGTCTTAAAAAAAACATGGATATCTTCTTCTTCACTGAATCAGCCAATCAAAACCACGATAACGATCTGCTAACTTCCTATTCCGTTTCCCCTGATTTTCTGTCACGACGCGACGTGTACTCAACCAAAAAGAGTTGGAATTAATTTGAATGTGGGAAAATACCTAAAGTACGTTTGCCACTAGTGTAAGTTGTTTCGCGAAATACTGTACTGCGTGATCCATTTGTGCTTAAAGCTATTGATTGAAAATAAATACGTAGATGTTTACATAAAGGCACTTAATACAAATTAACTGAATTAATTTTTATTAAGTGCTTTTATGTAAACATCTACGAATTTATTTTCTATCAATCGCTTTAAGCACAATATGAATCATTCAGTACAGTACGGTATTTCGCGAAACAACTTGCACTAGCGGCAAACGTACTTAATCAATTTAATCTAAACAAATCGGTAAAGTCATTAAAACTGAAAGTCTAGCAAAGAAAACGAAAATATAAACAAAGCATACGACAACGATCGATATGTCGCATCGACGACGATCGATATATCGCATTGACGACCATCGATATATCGCATCGATCTTTTTAGTTCGTAGCACTATAATCAGACGGTGATCACTTTATCCGTCCTAAACTTTGTAAGTTTTCAGTGCAATATCGATATATTTTACCAATCGTTTGTATCGTATCGTATTAACATTGCAAAATCGATAGTGTGGTCGAAAGACTGAATAGAGATGTGAGTTGTGAAACCGCCATTTGACGATTGAGCTGAGCTATTTATTGGTTATTATTAGCCTATAGTTATTATTGGTATTATTATAGCCTCAGTCTAGTTAGAAGTGAATTGCCAGTAGAAATTAGGTAACTTTCTGAAATTAGACTAACTCAGTTGCCCAATATTGGAAATATACTTTTTTGTTCAAAAGAAAATAAATGATCTTCCCCAATAATTTGGATTGACAAAAAAACAAAGAAATAATAAGTACATTATTAATTTGTACTTACACGGAATAATAGATAGAGGATTCAAAGAATCAAAACATTGCAAGGCCTACAAAAACTAACTAAGCTAATTGATCGGGTTGCCTGTCATTTGACCGAATTGATATTGTTCGCAGCGACACTTGCCCACTTTTTAAAAATTAAATAAAATAAATAAATAAAAGCCTGAATCCACTTGGTCGAATTGATAATTGGTCGTTGTGACATTTCCTCAACTTTTTAAATATTAATATTGATAATTAAATAAAATACTGAAACCACTTGTTCGAATTGATACTTGTTCGCTGTGACAATTGTCCGACTTTATAAAAATATTATGTATTAAATAATTGAAAGTTGACCGAATTGATAGTTGCCCTAAGTGACACTTGCACTTATTTTAAAAATAAAATAAAAATAAATTAATAAAAGTTTGAATCCTTGTGGTCGAATTGATAGTTGGTCGATGTGACAGTTGCCCGACTTTTTTAAATGAAATAATAATAATTTAGAATTTGTGTCAGTTGACCGAATTGATACTTGCTCGCAGTAACAGATGTTAGAAGGGAGGAGGGGGCAGCGCGGAGAGGGAGAGGGCGGGGCGTAACGCCCCTATTCTCTGCTATTGGACGGCCCATGTGGGCATGTTCCCACTACGTTTCATGTGTTCCACTTTGAAGGCACTTCCAAGTTTGCTCTGTTGGCCGTTCTTAACCGAGTTGCTGTTGAGCAACATAACCTAGTTATTGAAGTAGATAAGATTATTTATAATCTTATTAAGATTATTTAGTTTTCAAGTCAAATTTAATGGTTGCAAGTATATTTACTTAAGAGGTTACAGGTTTTGTGAAATTTGAAAAATATGAATTTTTTAACTCTTAAGCCCCTATAACTTCTGAACCTAATTTTTTACAGACATGCGGGTGGTGTCATTTTGTTTATGATCTTAAGCACAAAAAACCATGAAAACCATGATTTTATCAAAATCGTTATAGCCGTTTTTGAGAAATTTGGATTTTTGTAATTTTTTATGGGTTTTTATGGGGTAAATACCCTTAAAATCAAAAATCCAAAAAAATGAAGAATACACCTGGAGATACCACGGCTTTATACATACATGCCAAATTTCATGAAAATCGGACCACTGGTGTCGTCTCTAGCTTTGTTTACATACAGACACACATACATCCACACACACGCGCTCACACAAACACACACACAGAGACAGACAGACAGACAGACACCTCGCGAAAACCCCTTTTTTTGGATTCATGGAGCACGAAAACGAATATATCCACTAACAACTCAAATTCGAAAATTTTGACGAAAACAATACTTTCTCCATATACTATGTATAGGGAGGAGAAAGTAAAAATAACAAAATATAAAATAAATTAACTGCATTAATGAAAATCGATGTTTAATTTTCTTTTCTTTCTTCAATGTCACGATTACTGAAATTACTTGTTGTCTCCATAATTGTCTTCCATAAATGTCTCCATAAATCTTCCATAATTTGTCCTATGGAATTGTACTCTGGGGATGTAGCAGTCATTGTAAGGAACTTTTTATCTTGCAAAAAAGGGCCATTAGATTGATTTGTAATGTAACTAGACGAACATCTTGTAAACCATTGTTTGTTCAGCTACGTGTGCTAACTCTTCACTCACTCTCTCTATATATTCCATTTGCTTTGTTTTGTTCATAGAAATTTGGAATTTTTCAGTACTAATGCTAGTGTTCACTCATATAATACCAGACAAAAAGATTGCTTATGTGTTCAACAGTACAAGTATAATAGTTCACAAAAAAATTGGGCTTATAATTCTATTAAACGTTATAATACTTTGCCTTCAGAAATAAAATCACTGTCTCACTCTAAATTTAAGGAAAAAATTAAAAATAAACTTGTTGATGAATGTCTATATACAACTGATGATTTTTTCAAAATTAGTTGGGAATCCTATAATTTTTTAAATGTTGTAATATGTTTGTAAATATTGATTTATTGTAATATGTTTGTAAATATAGTTATTTTGTAAGCTGTTTGTAAATATACAATTATTGTAATCTATTTGTTAATAAATTAGGCTAAATAATTTTTATATAAATTTTGACGATTGTCCATGCACTGTATTTTGTGTTTTATGACAATAAAGGATCTTGAATCTTGAATTCAAACATGAATTTCCCTTTACGAAAACAAACATATAAATTAACTGGGCTTATGTAGAATGAAGGGTAGGAATAGTGAACGGATAATCTGACCTTACTGTGTTGTTTTCACATTTAACATAATATATATCATAACTTTCTAACATCGGAAGATGACGCTAGGTACCAGTTATTTATTTCATTATTGATTTTTCACATAGATATTTATGTATCTACTTACGAAATCACTGCTGTGATTAATGCCGAAAGCTGGGTTTTCGTTATTTCTCATTAATTGCTAGTTCCAATATGCAGGTAAATTTATTAATACAACTAGCTTACGTTGATACGCCTGCTAACCTATAAGGCTCTCAAATAAGACAGCGAATACGGGCTTGGCGCCCCGCCCACTCCCTCTCCTTGCTGCCCCCTCCACTCTCTGCCAACTGTCACTGCGAGCAAGTATCAATTCGGTCAAATGACACAAATTTTTAATTATTATTATTATTTAATTTAATAAAGTCGAGTAACTGTCACATCGACCAACTATGAATTCGACCAAGTGGATTCAGGCCTTTATTTATTTATTTTAATTTAATTTTAAAAAGTGGGCAAGAGACACGGCGAGCAGCTATCAATTCGGTCAATCGTCAATTATTTAATACCTAACATTTTTATAAAGTCGGTCAACTGTCACAGCGAACAAGTATCAATTCGAACAAGTGGTTTCAGTATTTTATTTAATTATTAATATTAATATTTAAAAAGTTGGGGAAATGGCACAACGACCAATTATCAATTCGACCAAGTAGATTCAAGCTTTTATTTATTTATTTTATTTTATTTTTTAAAAGTGGGCAAGTGTCATGGCGAGCAAATATCAATTCGGTCAATTGGTGGACTCCCGACCGATTGCTCGGCAATTAATTAGCACTATACTTAAATATTCTTTATTGAAATGGCAACCTACCCAGGGATGTACTTAAAGCCAAGTAAAGCCTACGGTAGATCTATAAATTAATAAAGATATCGTCAACATAAACTGGCCGCAATGAGTTGAGTTGGAAATTAATTGAGAAGGGTACGGGAGGTATTATAAGCTAAGTATACAGTAGATCTATAAATTAATTAATAAACATATCGTCAACATGAACTGGCCATGTAAAAGATCCCTTCCTAGCTCCAAGTGAAATGAGTCGAGCTGGAAATTAATTGAGAAGGGTACGGGAGGTATTATAAGCCAAGTATATGGTAGATCTATAAATTAATTAATAAAGACATCGTCAACATAAACTGGCCATGTCAAAGATCTCTTCTTAGTCCAAGTGAAATGAGTTGAGTTAGAAATTGAGAAGGGTACTACTACAATCGATTTCGCCACGTTCATACGATACGATACTATCGATTGGTAAAATGTATCGATATTGCATCGACATCTTACAAAGTTTAGGACGGATAAAGTGCTCACCTAATCAGACAGCGCTACTGTTCCCTTACCACCGAGTTAACATGGGAGTGCCAACTCTTTACGAAGTTCATTATTACTCTATGTCCGAGACGCTGCTTGCAAATGGTTGATCTCATACATGACAGACAGACTACAGACGACACAAGTCAACCATGAATCAAAATTCAAAATTCAAACTTTCAAATCAGAACCAAAACCGATCCAAAGCGGAGTTCCGCAAGGATCGATTCTTGGACCAATCCTATTCCTCGTCTATATTAACGACATTGAAAACTCAATCCCAAAGGAAAACTTGTTCATCTATGCAGATGATACAACTCTTTTCACCAAAAACAAAAACAATCGTCCAGCTCGAGATTGACACTTTCACTATGTCAACGAGCTTTCCCAATGTTTCTCAGACAACAGACTGGGAATCAACACAACCAAAACAAATTACATGTGCATCCAAACCATTCAAAAAAAGCAAAAATTAAAGGCAACGCCTCAAGTTTTTATAGATGAGGATCAGCTTGAGGAGGTTGACACTGTTAGCTTCCTTGGGGTGAAATTGGATGAGGGGCTGAATTGGGGAAGTCAAATTGACGCTCTTGAAAAGAAGATGGCTCAGGGTGTTTTTATGTTAAGGCGGTTCAATGGGCTTAGTAACATTCCACTTCTCAAGACAGTTTCCCATAGTAACATCCAGTCTCACATAGCCTACTCTATCTTGCTGTGGGGGGGGCAAGAAAATGCCACCTTCAAAAAATCTTTGTTTGGCAAAAAAGGCCATTCGTGCCATATTGAGATTGCCTCCCGATGCCAGCTGTAGAGAGGCTTTTATCGAACTCGGTATTCTCACTGTTCCATCTCTTTACATCCAAGAAGCAGTCATATACACAAAAAAACAAAACCTTCACACAGTCACTCCTTGCCATAACTACAACACCAGATACAATAACCAGTTCTCACAGCAACACAGATTAACATTTTTTGAAACCAAACCAAACTACAGTGGAATAAAACTATTTCAATCTTTACCACAGCACATCAGAAACATTTCACAGCTTTCCAAATTTAAAAAAAAGTTCTGAAAACATATTTGATAAACGCGTGCATCTATATAAATTAGATGATTTCCTCACAATCATCTAATTGTGGGCAGATGGCGGGACACTATTGACGCCTCCAGCACCTTCTCTACAAGGACGCGGAGAAGAAGATATGTATGTATGTATGTATGTATATTAATGTAAGGATCATATACGTACACTTTATCTTTTATTATTTCTGTAAATATGTTTGCTTGACGTTTGTCCATGCTTGTATGCCTACAAGTTAATGACAATAAAAGTATTCTTGATTCTTTTTAATGCTAACAGCCACTGGCACAACATGTCTGTGTGAATTGCACACTTGACTCTAGTCCCATACCCCCAAGAGTAGTGGGCAAGTGGCGTTTCTGGCCCAATCAAACTTTGACAGGCAGTCAATTTTTTGACAGCTACTTCCGGTCACGTGACCGGAAGTGACGTCATCAGCTGTGACGTAGCTGTGACGTGTTGTTGTTGGGTATTTAAAGTTTAAATGCCCTGCTGTGCTGGGTATTTAAATTTTAAATGGCCGGAAGTGTGTCAAGGTCTTTTGGGGATGTTTTTAAAAAAGATCTTGCATTTTCGGAAGATCCGAAAATGCAAGATATTTTCTTTTTTTATTTATTTGTTTTTTTTACAAAAGTATTATTTTACAAGTTAGTAAAGTTTGCTCCCAAATTTGAAAAGAAGTTGTTGTCGGTGCTGAAATTTCTTGTTTATTTTCATTCTTCTCGTTGTTGTAAGTTGGCAAAAACACATTTTTTTCGTTTTGATTGTTTGTTGCATAAAGTTCTAAAGATAAACCAAACCCAGTGGTTATAAGTTGTTTTAGTTCTTCACTAAAAATTTCCAAATCCTTGTAGGTTGTAAGATTGATAGTGTTGTAGTGAATCCCGCGAATGTTGAGAGACATGACTAGAGTTGTTTACTCGACGAGAGGTGTAGCAGGAATGACTATTGCAAAGCCGGTGCTGCAGGTACCTCCGATGGTAGTGGGGGTAGTGGTGGGGGTAATGGCAGGTGTTTGTTTAATCACTTTGAATTTAATCGTTGCCACAATAGACCGAGTCGATGTTGCAATTCTTCTAGTTTATCCAACCGGTTCTTTTGATATGTTTTGCAACTACATTTACAATAGCTGAAAGAATTACATTTTGTACAAGCTTTTCCGTCAACTTGATCTTCAGGTATTCTAAAACATTTTTCTTTGCAACAATAAGTTATAAGTGTTAGATTATTTCTTTTGGATGACATGTTGGTTGTAGCTTGTCTTAAACAGAACTGAGCCTCTCAACGTTAAAGTTTCGTATTTATGTAAAGTATTCGAATAAAACTATCGAATAAAATAATCGAATAATACTATCGAATAAAATAATCGAATAATACTATCGATTAAAAGTTCAAGGTCATCCATTTGAGGTTTTAAAAAAATACAACATATCAGTATATAAAAACATATACTGATATGTTGTTTTTTATCTTTTTATTTAAAACATTTTTTTTACAATGTTATTTTTGTGCGATGTGCAGAGTTAGTTCCGTAGAGTTGTTTCCGCTCATTCCGTGTGACACCAAATATAATGATCCTGGTTGAATTTCCCGCAGATCTTCATTAGCGGACCAGTTACACCTTCACCGTAATGCCAAAGAGAAACGTTGCGCGCTTGCTTATATCAGCGAGCTCGAGACTCGACCTCGCTAGCGAGCCTTGACTAGTAGGTCAACGTGTCGCTCTGCCGAGGCCGGTAGCCTTGGCCGGGTCGCTAGCCACCGCTCTCACAACTTCGTCTGGCCTACTTGGACCTGGTCGCTAGCCTCAGCTTTCACTACCTTGACTACAAGGTTGTTGTGTCTGCTGCCTATAAGAACCCCATTCGCCCGCCTTGTGTTATTCTGCCACTCGCCACCATCGCTGTTACTATCCATTCCCACGTTTTTCTATTTCATTATATCCATTTTATTATTTCCTTTATCTAATTATGGACTCCTCATCTGCCTCTTCATCCTGCCCTATTCTTCTGGGTCTGCTCAAGAAACCTCTGATGAAGCAACATTCCATCCCGGTATCGATCAGCCTTTCTGCAATCAACGATTTTATTCCGCAAAAATCTTCTACTCCCGTCCTCTCCTCATCCATTAACGAAATAATAGCTGATGCTGTTAATGAAGATCAACCCCAATTATTTCAGAATCCCACACCAGTTACAGAAACATCAACGCCGCAAATTGAAGAGATTCCGATCGCTCCAATTTGTGACGACATTTTAACTGAAGACTGGATGGAGTTGTGCGGACTGCACCCTTCTTCTACCCCCCAACAAATTCAACCCGCACCAATCAAAGAAACCCCCACCCCCCAAACAATTCATCCCGCACCAGTAAAGAACATCAGGCTAAAGGAATTAAAGAAAAACAAAAAATATATCCTGTACAGAATTGAAGAAAACAAAATTTATATCTACAACGAGGAGAGGACGAAAATTTATATCCTCACAACTCCAAAAACCAAACCACCACTTGTCCCAACAGATCCAAAATTTTTACTAGTAACAGCGGAGGGTGGAAAATTGAGAATAAATATATTAAATTAAACCTTATATTCCTTCCCCTCCTCAATCAAAGTCCACCCTGGTGGCAAAATCGGCCCTTCTAAGGGCCACCCTAAGACTTTCAAATTTAGGCTTAAGTTAGGGCCTCAACCCTTGGTGACTACAAGCGGTTCATATACCTCTAAGTCCCAAAGGTTGAGTCAATAGCGGGGGGCTTTCGCTAAAGCCTCAACCCTTGGTGACTAACAAGTGGTCTGTGTACCACTAAGTCACAAAGGGTTGGACGCTAAAGCCTCAACCCTTGGTGACTAACAAGTGGTTCACATACCTCTAAGTCCCAAAGGTTGAGTCAATAGCGGGGAGCTTTCGCTAAAGCCTTAACCTTTGGTGACTAACAAGAGGTCCGTGTACCTCTAAGTCCCATAGGGGCTTTCGCAAACCACCCCTTGTTAGTCACCAAGGGTTGATACTTAAACTTAAGCCTAAATTTGAAAGTCTTAGGTCGGCCCTTAGAAGGGCCTTTTTTTTGCCACCAGGGTGGACTTTGGAGGTAGGAAAAGGTTTTACTCGGTAATATTTATGTTTAACTTGGCACCTTTTTTATTTATTATCAAGTGTCGAGGGTTAAGGGGAATAGGATTTTTTTTGGGAATGTCAATGACATAAATTTTGGTTTTTTCAGAATTAAAAATGAAAATAGAAGAAGATAAATGTCTTAAGATTTCATATTTTCGGTTAAGTTTCAGTTTTTTTAGATGAAATTTTTGCTGGGGTACGTTTGAAGATACAGGTGATAGAGGTGGTTTGGTGCGAATTTTGGGTGGTTCGGTGCGAATTTTGGTGCCGGTAAGAATGTTTTTCCAAACTTGCTGAAAAGGTTTTCGAGCAATAGTGGTTGTAACATCATACCAATCACGATTGTTGTTCGATTGAATAATTCGTACCCCAAGCAGTTGAAGATAGGAAAACCAGTTATACCAAATCTCGGTATACTCGGAGCGGTTCATTGTGAAATTGAAGTAGGTGTTGTTAGGACGGTGGCAAAGGAAAGAATAACTTGTCGAGTGTAGAGTGTAGAGTGTGTTAAGCAATCAAGGACAGGTGTGCCGGGTGATGCAACAAGGACGACGACCTGTATTCGCCGGCCGGCCGCAAGCGAAAGTGCGGCGCAAGGTCAACCAGTTGTATTGCTAACTGGTCGGCAACAAGCGAAAGCATGCGAGGTCAAACCCGGCCCACTCGGTCTCGTTTATCTTTTAAAACTCGCATGATAGGGTTTGCAAACATATTAATTCAAATATGTTGTAAAAATTTTCTTACGATATTTTGTTACAAATATTTTTAAGGCAAATGTTAAGAAACCATGTTTCTATTTTAATCGCAACTACAGTTTCGATTTCTTTAACTAAATATTATAACTAAGTATTAAGGTAATATAATAAAGTAGCATCTTTAAAAATATTGTAACTTGTACAAAGTTAAATAAGTATTTTAAGCCAAATGTTAAAAACAATTGTTTAGTACTGAGATGTTCACCCTACAACACCTACGTTAGAACTAACACTACAAATCCAAAAATTGCGAGGAGTCTCTCATGGTGGTGGGGGGAGGGCAGATGTTCCGAGCTGCACATGTCAAGGGAGGTTGCAGCGCTACTACTGACACATCAGTTTGCTAGTAGAACTGGCAGAGTAAACATCTAAATAAACATGAGTTCTGTTTTATATGTTTCTTTTATTAAAGATGGACTTTGCATTGAAACGCAAAGTTTTCCTATTGATGCAGATCCTATACAACAAATTTTAGTACATCCTCCAGAAAGTTATGATTCCATCTACATTTCAGTGCAAGAAACAAACGACCCCCCACCACCAACAACTCCTGATGCACAGTAGGACACGGCTACCACACGTCATTAAAGCTTCAGCTCTTTACCCGAGCACACATGGACTCTGAGCTTCAAGATAATACTGTTTCTTCTACATCTACACCAACTTCCGAACAATTACCTACTACAAATGAAACTACTACAAGTCTACAAGTAAATGAAATTTCATCAACTGTTAGTTCTGATGCGCAAGCAATAATGTTATCATTAATTGGTTTCGACTAAAAATTCAACAATGGAAGAAGAAAGAAATTCGCTACTTTACAACTTGGTTTTTGTGAACCCGTCGAAATTTATTATTTGCCTACTTTCATTTTTATGTGGTTACAATTTTGGTTACCTTGTTCAGGAAATGCTAACAGATAAAAAGGAAGAACATTCGCTATATTTTAAAGTTTATGTTTATGTAATTGCATCTTTATTTGGATACTTTGTAGCAGGATATTTTCTTGTTAATTTGTCAATTCCATTTTTTACATGGTATTTTAACAGACGTGAAAATCAACAATTAAGAAACAGTTTGTAAAAAGAAACAAAAATTATCTTGCATTTTCGGATTTTCCGAAAATGCAAGATCTTTTTTAAAAACATCCCCAAAAGACCTTGACACACTTCCGGCCATTTAAAATTTAAATACCCAGCACAGCAGGGCATTTAAACTTTAAATACCCACCAACAACACGTCACAGCTGATGACGTCACTTCCGGTCACGTGACCGGAAGTAGCTGTCAAAAAATTGACTGCCTGTCAAAGTTTGATTGGGCCAGAAACGCCACTTGCCCACTACTCCCAAGGCTTATGGCGCATTCTTCCCAAGGCTTATAGCGCATCCCCCCCCCAAAACAGCCAGCAACCCCCCGCTCTAAGCTAAAAAAAACTACAGACTAAACGCAGAACTACTAAAATGGAGGGAGAAGGTATTTACACTGAAGTGCTGCACTACAGTAATCTAATATTGAACATTGTCGTGGATCTTTCAACTACCGGAGCCTGTTTACAAGAACACTTAATTTATAATAACAAATTTCATATCTTAAGATATTTGCAATTAAGGTATAATCATTGAATTTAAAAATTAAGTAATTAAAGTCAATGGTAGAAAAGTTATTATTTTGAATATGAAATACTTCTCAAATACTCGTCTGCCTTTATTAATACTAGCTGATGATAACCGCTTCGCTGGGAAAAAGTTAATCTTAAATAATGAATTGTAAATAAAAAGAAATTCAACAGTTCATCAGACATTTTATTTACATTTTTGCCCATGGAGATTTGATAAAAAACTAACTATTTCTTTCTGGTATTTTCTCACCGAGACCTTTCATTCAAGTATAGGGTTGATGGGTATCGTACTTATTGTTTCTTAAATAGATAAATCGTGTAAAAACAAACCAATAATCGCAAATTCAATATTGAATAATATACCAAAATAATTATTGTTGACATATAACCAATTATAGCAAATAAAACTAATAGATAACTCAAACGAATAAAATAGGCTACCAATTATTGAAAGAAATAATAGGTTCTGAGGAGCTTGAAAAAGATTCGCTAATGTCTATTTATGAGTAGATAGAACTGGCCAACCGGGGAACTCCGTAACCGGTGTCAGTCGGCGGAACTGGCTAACCAGGGAATTGCCAAACCGTCAGTTACGGGAATCCCGTAACCAACATCAAAATGTCGAGGCACGGAACTGGCCGGCCCCGGAATTGGGAAACCATGAATGGCGCTTCTACGCACGACGATACCAACCTAACACCAACAAATTATGGCAAAACAATGCTTTTTAGAGAACAGGTTCTTTCGCATTCGCATTTGCCCATTTAATTTCTTTGTATTTCGAAGTTGAAGATTATTTTATTTTTCAAATATTTTCCTCTGTGTTCTTATTCTCAGTCGAGTAGTTAATTACTCATCTTATTTTTTAAATTATTTCTTGCAGTAAAGGTAAAGTTCTGATTCAATATCGCAACTGGAAGACCTCTTGCGCAACTTAAAATATTAGTGATGGGCTTTTCAAATTAAGCATGTACTAACACGGAGAGAGCGTGACATGGATGTGGCATGTTTAATAGTCTTCGATTTTATTATTAAATCATGTGTATAAAGAAAAATAGGCGAGTTTATGAATAGCCATTACTACTTGCTGCAAGTCAGCATCTGACAAGAAAGATTGTTTTACATTGCATTCAAAACTTATCAAAATCGGTCCAGGAAAAGTAAACAAGCAGCTAAACAAACTAAAATAAAAATCAACCAAGAAACAGAATCAATTTCAACTTTCCCGCTGTATAAAAAGGTTGAATAAAAGTAGAAAATTCGAAAAATAGGTGATATTGTAAACATTCTATAACCTATAACATTATCACGATTGAAAACAAATCAATATTGTAAACAGACGCAACATGGCGATTTGACAGTTCGGAGAAAATGTAAACAAAAAGCATGTGTAACCAACAATGTTTTCAATTTGAGTTGTACAAATATTTTTGATGGATGATTATTACATGCTTTCGCCAACTTATGCGAATCCTGCTCTACACTGTTCCTATGTTAATTATCTTCATTGGAATAAAATACAATTTTATACCTATCGCGCTTAAATCTCGACATATCTCAATAAAACATGCTTCATGTAGTTGGGACCTATTAAAAATTAGCATAAATCCCCGATTTTATAATTCTGTCTCAGCAAATTGCACGCTCGCCATTAATCTTTGGGAAGCGTGGTAGGGTGTTTCTGTCCTATTTCTGTTTTAGAGAATATCCTTAAAGGAATAACCTATTACCGTAGGCCTCACATAGTATGAGCCCGAGGCCATGATAATTTTTGGTTTTGTGGCCCCGAGAAGCAAAGAAAAAACTATTCGTTTCGGATTCTTCAATGTATTTGTGGATATATATGAATAAGTCTAATCTATAAATAACTGGTAGTTTGTCTGTTAACACGATAGCGGCCGTAAATATGGTCCGATCTTAATGAAAATTGGTACAAACATGAAAAGTGGTAAAAACTCGGACGAGTTCGTAAACCAGCCCGATTAGGCTATCGGAAGGGTGTGGTAAAAGAGGGCAAACCCCCCCAAAAAAGGTATTTTGAGTTTTATACAAGTCATAGAACAATTAAAATAATCTAATTTTTGTTAGCACTATTGAATTCAGCTCGAAAAAAAACAAATAATTTAGCATCTTTAATCGTTGTTTTAATTGCTTTATACCCATTGGTTACCGAGATATTGTATGTGGTAGGCCTAAAGACAGTACCTTGGGAAATAAGTAGGCTAAAATTTATGTCTCACTTATTTCTCAACATATCTTAGTACAGTAAAACTAGGAGGTGTTGGTAAAACTTAGTTTATGGCTTCATGTGGATGAGATCTAATGAATATTATTTTAAAATCTCCGATATTTCCATTTTTGTGGCAGCAAACCTGCACGCTCAATCCCCACGTTATCCTTATGGCTTAGACTAGGCAGAGAATAGACTCGCAATGTATTTGGCCTTAGCAGTTTTTTACCGGCTGGAGAGTGCTGCGGTGGGCGGAAATGGAACTAAGTCGGCAAACTGCAGTCGGCAAAACCCTTAGGATAATGTCACACGAGCTGGTTTTTCCTGCAGCAGTTGCGCGGTTTTTTGCCACCCGTGGAGCAAAATCACATGATTTAAATGAAGAATGCCACACGCCGCGGCTGAAAACCGCTCAACATCAGCGGGAAAAACCGCCCAATTGTATGTGGATTTTTTCATTTACGTAGATAGACAATAGCTTTATTTTTAAGAATATGAATAAACATATTTACATTCCAAGAGCTCACAGAGCTCGCGCGGAAATAAATTATGAGCATAATATTTTATTTTAAAATAAGTTGTCGGCCAGTCTATTTACATCCTTCAGAAACTTTAATTAATTTTGAAGGTTTCTACTACATACTAGATAATTCAACAGGAGAGCTTTTACATTAAACATAAAAATAAATACAAATAATTAACAACAATAAACGCAGACCTGCGTATTAGAAATCCTATTTCTTTGCTGCATTAAAGTATATATGTAAGAGGAACCATAGAACGTGGCTTGAAATTTTATTCACTGTAAGATCATTTTCTTAAGTTTTTAGGGTCTACATTGAACAAAATAATTACAGTGCCACTCCAGCAATGATTAAAAAGTGCTGCCTTACGTTCTTAGGTTCTATATTGAACAAAAGGATTGAATGAGCCGTCCTGGAAATTGTTTTAAGTGCTGTAGATAAAATTAATACTTTAACTCTTCCTCTTTAAATAAAGCAGTCAGTTGTCATAAAAAAGAAGTCCTTCAAGTATCAGTGATCACTGAAGTCCTTCAGTAATCAGTGATTTATTTCATGTAATACTACATACCAGCATTTTATATGGTGTATTGCATTTAAAATATATGCAAAAGTCTAATTCATTAACCATCTGGCACCAAGAAACAAATCTTCATACAAACAAATACAATTAAATATCAGAAGGAAAAATGCCATTAATTATTTACATCACCTGTCTTAAATTTTACTTTCACATGTTTTGTTAGTAAACAAATCTAACTAAAATTCTTTCAAAACCCCTGATTTGGTTACCTTTAAGACGGTCTCAGGGCTAAGCCCTGAAATTTATCACAAAATTGATGGTGTATAAACATACTCCATGAAATTCTACATGTATGTACCAAGTTTCGTGGCCATCGGTCCAGCGGTGTCTGAGTTTATCACTGCAAGGGCCGCCGAGAGGCCATGTCAGCCAAGTCTCTGAAACTTGGGGCCCGGGCTCCGGAGGGGCCCGGGATGAGCGGAACTTTTCAGATTGAGGAAATATTGGTATCGACTTCTTGAAAATAAATTTAGGCCCACATGTTAAAAAATAAAATGTCCAGCTTTATCACGAAAATTACTTTGATAATACTGTACAGTTTTAGTTAAGGCAGAAACGATTGTTTTGTCTGTATTATTGGTGCCAAATCTTAAGGCCCACGGCGTCCATAAGATTAATGTTACTCTTATTGATTAACATTTTAAGATTTGGTGCCAGTTATACCAAGGCGACACTAAAAAAACAGGCCGTAATGCTCAAATTCTCATATGATCGTAAGCGATAGCTATGACGTAACTAATTTCCAAGTAATCGTTTATTTGTTGTTTGTTTTGATAATATGCTGAAAATCATAACCTTTTATGTGACTTTATAGAATTCGCAATTGATGTAGAAAATGCCTTCATCCTCTTGTATGACTGCTTCAGCAACACCATAACTACTAGTGTTTCAGTATTCAGTGTTCCTAAAAACGAGACACGAAAACAGCAGTGGTTAAATTCGATACCATCACGCTCCAGCTTCACACCGACAAAACGGTCAGTGGTAGGCATTCATTGTTTTGAAGAGAGTTATATTGATCGAGGAAATGTAATCAGTTGTTCTGAAGGATCTACTTGTACCATCAAACGCGATCGTATAAAGATAACTAATGATGCGGTTCCCTCTCGCTTCAAAAATGAACCATCACTATCATCATCAGAGTTGTCTGCAAGTTGTGACACAGCTAGAGATCAAAAATGGAGCTGGGATGGAAAAAACGACAACGAAATAGATGACGAAATCGTGAGCTTCGGTGAACTCACTATCATCATCAGAGTTGTCTGCAAGTTGTGACACAGCTAGAGATCAAAAATGGAGCTGGGATGGAAAAAACGACAACGAAATAGATGACGAAATCGTGAGCTTCGGTGAACTTGAAGCGAATTGGATCCCAAAAATTACCGCGGAAATCAGTGCATCAAGAAGAAATTATGTATTTTCAAGTTTCAATAGCACCAGAATGTAACTTCTCCAGGATAACTACGGCGGAAAATGATTCGCCGAAAATTGATGCGTGTGTGGTGCTTGAAAATGGTTTAGAATTAAGATTGTACCTAAAAAACGAAATCTATTTAATGTATGTTCATTCATAAACAATCATGGACATAAAATCACTGCTAAATTTTGTAAGAGCGAGAAAAGAGTAATATTTTAGGTCCTAAATACGTCCCTTTATTCGTTCTGGTCCAAAAAACACTCAAGTGATCTATAGTTCTCATTTGAGCCATATTTAATGAAATATGACTGTGGAAAAGAGTTCTTGTTCAGTGCATCAAATAGTAAAAACTTTTGTTGCTGCGAATGAATCATAACATTTGAGTAGGACCCTGCTTCAAGGTCACATTATGGCTCGCCGACCAGACTATTAGAATAGATTTTAATCTACCCTTGTATAAAAAAGTAAAAATTTGTTTCAAGCAAAATAGTTTGTTTTCTTTTAATAGGATTTAAAATATTTTTAAATAGTTGAGTATATAAATATGTTCTCTTTTTACTTTCTCCCCTCTATACATATTCAGAGAAAGTATTGTTTTCGTAAAAATTAACTGTCGAATTTATGTTGTTAGTGGGTATTTTGAAGAGTAAAAAATTATGTTAGCAGTAACAGGGAGCTTGTAAAAACATTTAGAGCAAACAATTGTAAAGTTTTTTGGACATATTTTTATTTTGACTTAATAATTAAATGTATATGCACCGAGGAGCAAACTATTACAAAGTTTATAAGATTGTTAGCCTATTTGAAGACACCTTGGTTTGAGTAATAGTGCAAAAATTTGTCGATTTCGAATTTAGAAACACTTGTGTTGAGTATAAAATATGCACGTGGATCCGTTTTTGTATGTACACAACAGCTACGATGACACTTCATGGTTCAGACTGACGTTGGTCAAGGAGCAAGCAGCTGATCACAAACGATTAATTACGTCATAGCCATCGCTTACAATCATATGTTAATTTGAGCATTACGGCCTGTTTTTTTAGTGTCGCCTTGGTTATACTATTATATTTGCGACTGATTGTACACTAAGGCGGTGGCGGTCAGCAAATAGTGAGCGTGACTGACTCCAGGGATGTACCCAGCTTTGGCGGGCCCCGGTAGAGATATTAGGCCGGGCTAGTTCCGCTCAAAGCCGTAGCTGATCTCCGGCGGCAAGGATCTCCTTTGTTGTCGTTTCGGGCCCTTTTTACCAGTTCCCGGCCCTCTATACATTCCCCCGGGGGAGTTTTCACTATTTTTAAGGGGGTTCTGACCCGCCCCCCGGGCCCCCCTTGAACCCCGCCCGGGCCCCCTCTTGACCCCGGGCTCCGGTAAAATTGTCCCGGGAATACCGGTCTGAGTACGGCCCTGACTGACTCATACCTCCCTCGCGTATACAGGGTGTCTGTAAAGTCCGCCACCAAACACCATAAATTGGTTTATTGGGTCAAAATAAGCAAAAAAGTTCCGTGAAGGTATGTCCTAAAATGCTTATTTACCCAGATATCCGCCATTTTGTATTTTTCACCAAATATTTTTTATCTCCAAAGTTTGTGAATCGATTTTTTTGAAACTTAGTATGTACCTATAACTAGTCAAGGTCAGTTTATGAAAAAATAATCAGCATGATCGAAAGGTAAATTTCAAAATGGCGGCCGCTTAAAATTTTTAATTTGAAATACCAGAAAAACGTTACGTAGTAAAAAAAATATGAAGATTAAAATTTGTATAAAATTAAATTTCCAGTCTAATGACACCAGAATTATGAAAATCGGTCAATAAATAACTGAGTTATGGTCGAATTTATCCAACGAGGCAGTATAAATTGGAAGGAGAATGGCCCATTGTTGCATTGAGTCATGCGCTGACATAGGTCTATTACGCTGCCTCAGTAGATAAATTTGACCATAACTCAGTTTTTTACTAACCGATTTTCATAATTCTGGTGTCAATCAACAGGAAATTAAATTTTCTAAAAATTGTAATCCTTCATAGTTTTTTTACTACGTAACGTTTTTCCGGTATTTCAAATTAAACATTTTAAACGGACGCCATTTTTAAATTTACCATTCGATCATGCTGATTATTTTTTCATAAACTAACCTTGACTAGTTATAGGTACATATTAAGTTTCAAAAGAATCAATTCACAAACTTCGGAGATAAAAAATATTTGGTGAAAAATACAAAATGGCGGATATCTGGGTAAATATGCATTTTAAGACATACCTTCACGGAACGTTTTTGCTTATTTTGACCCAATAAACAAAGTTATGGCGTTTGGTGACGGACTTTACAGACACTTTGTATATATTGACAACAACTTAAATACGTTACGATGAAATTATCCACGATGGTAAACAACAAGAGTACAACATATTTTGCAATTAACGCAGATGGCGTAAAAACAATTGTGCACATTGATCGTGAAGTTCGTGAGTGGAACAAACGCGGAAGCTATCCCATATGGAAAAATTTATATTTAAAATATATTTTTTAAAATATATAATAATATATTTTAGAATAAAACGTCATATATTTGAAATATATATTGAAATATATTTAAATATACAAATTATGGGACCCAGAAAGATATAATTATATATTTACTAAATATATAATTATATATATAATTTATTTCTAAAATATATTTAAATTATATTATTGTTTGTTGTTAATAATATATTATTTTATATTTGTAATATATTTAGGTAAATATATTGTTGTTTGGAATAAAAATATATTATAAATATATTTAATTTATATTTCAAAATATTTTTCAAAATATGATTTTTTTCAAATTAAATGTCAAAACTCTACAAAAAAATTAATTAATTGATATATAAATTTATAATATTAGCCTTACATTTGATTTTCATGAACAAAAAAAGGGTGACCCCGCTGGGATTCGAACCCCGGACCTTCGCACTCCCTACCCTTACTTAGCCTACATCCTCTCCTAACCTAACCTACGCCTTAACCCACTCGGCCAATTCGACTCATGGGAGACACGGCATAGCTTAGGATGTAAAGCTGATTGGGAACGCTGTTTCCTTTTGGAGTTGGAGTTTCAATGCTTTTGCGTTGTAGCACTAGGCACTAGTCTACTTTTAATGGACAGCATTCAGTAATTAAATAGTTGCTGTTGTATCTAACACACGTTGCGTACTTAAAGTTTATCATAGGAGTTGGTGAAGACTGTAAATGTTCTTTGTATCTTGTTTGAAAATTTATTCTAAAGTTTGTCCAAAATAGATGTTACCGTATCGCAGTTCAAACATTTAAGTTTATACACTCCCCTGCTTTCGTCAAGCCACCTTTTTCTTTTCTGTCGTTGCTTGTGATCGCTTATAAATCAAATGAATTATTATTATTTTTTAGTTCCATAGGCTATTTTTACTTCCACATTTTTTAAAGTCTCATACAGTAGATATGCTTTGGTAATCGTACATAATCTGATTTAGCATTGGGCATTACATTATGTGTTGAGTGACAGTATATTGAGATGTATTTCAATAGTGTTTCCTTAAATATAAAACATCCTATATAGTATAGGATTGCATAAAAATTGACTAAGAAATATTAATTATTTTACATGTAATTTTTCTTTGTCATTTTTATATGAGTACATTCTGGTCAGTACTTTTAAGTTTTCATCTATATTGGTGTAATTATGTTGACTTCATATTATGTAATTATGTTTACTTCATGTATTATGTGTTTGGTATAATTATGTTAGGGTATCTATAAAAGAACTTCAGGGTTTTGAGGCAAAATATTGTTATGAAGCAATGAGCTTATGCAACTGTTTTATACATGATTAAAAGGTTGCATTTTGAATTTTTCTTTAGCAATTTCATAAAGTTCAAAATGGGCTCCCTTGGCGGCACAGAACACATTGTAACGATATTCCACCTCCTTATATGTCCTGGCTAACATTTCTGGGGGGGGCGGTTGCCACAGAATTAATTATTCGTTCCCTGAGGTGGTCAACATCACGAATTTTCGAAGGATTCTGTGTACCGTAACGACAGATTTAGTTTATACTAGCCAAATAATGCATTGAGCCTTTTGTTGCGGCGCTGCCTTTAGCGCAGGAATTCAGACAGCACTTGACAGCCGCGCTAAGTTGTTTCAAGGCCAATGTTCCGCAGCGCTGCCACCTCTTCATAAAAACATTCCCAATGGTTATGAGCTAAACCTTATGAGCTACTCGTTTCAAAGAAATTAAATGCATTTCGCTACCTTCTACAGTTATTAAGATATTAATTTTTAAAATCCCGGAGTTCTTTTATAGATACCCTGTATAAGATGTTCCGCATATTTTGATTTTATGCTTGTCAATTTGTTTAATATATTATAAATATATTTGTTTTTATATTTGCAATATATTGTTAATAATATATTTCCAAATATAAAATTAAAGTTATATTTGAAATATATTCATAATTATATGTTATAAAATATATATGGTATTAATATATTTGAAATATATATCACTAACAGTATTTCGTAATATATCTGTATTACTTTAGTCTTAATATATTTGTAATGTATTGCAGAATATATTTCAAAAATATATTTCATTAAATATATTTTAAATATATACAATAATATATTTAAAATATATATCACTAACAGTATTTCATAATATATATGTCTTACTTCAGTTTTAATATATTTGTAATGTATTGCAAAGTATATTTCAAAAATATATTATATTAAATATATTTGAAATATATACAAGAATATATATCAAATATATTTCACTAACAGTATTTCGTAATATATTTGTCTTACTTCAGTTTTAATATATTTGTAATGTATTGCAAAATATATTTCAAAAATATATTACTTTACATATATTTGAAATATAAACAGGAATATATTTCAAATATATTTCACTAACAGTATTTCGTAATATATTTGTCTTACTTCAGTTTTAATATATTTGTAATGTATTGCAAAATATATTTCAATAATATATTTCATTAAATATATTTGAAATGTATACAAGAATATATTTCAAATATATTTCACTAACAGTACTTCATAATAAATACTCTTACTTGAATTGAAATATATATATTATATATTTCAAAATATATTCCTAAAATATATTTCATTAAATATATTTGAAATATATCCTGGTATATATTTCAAATATATTTTCAATATAAACTAAAATAATATATATTTGATAATATAGTTTATATATATTTTGGTCTTTTTAAATATATTTTAAATATATTTAAATATATAATTTTTCCATATGGGATGGGAAAGAGACGAATGTCTTGAAAATCCAATAGTGCGGCATCACTGATAGCAGTAACTTTTAATCAGAGTATTTTCTAAATCGGACTATTTTTTAAATCCGACCGACCATTCAGCCTCAATTGGTCCGGATTTTTGTGGTTCCTATTTGTATGTTGTTCCACCTTTAGGCTGCCTAAAAACGCGAGTTGAGAGGTCTAATTTTCTAAAATTTTCCGGGGGAGAACCCCCGCACCCCCCTCTCACTAGGGGTTCCTCTATACCTCCCAGACCCCCCAGAGGGCCCGTGTGGTGTGCAGACTTGGGGCCCTGCTTGGCTCTCGGCGGCCCTGATCACTGCCAAGTATATATACCAACATCCTCTTTTATACTTATAGATAGTAAAACAAAAATATTATAAAAATTATTACATTCCACAACACAGCGTCAATATTTGAATTTAGAAAAAAAACTCGCTATTAGTTTTATTTTTTAATTTTAATTTTAATTTTAGGGGTCGTGTAAATTGTCCATGTTAAGCGTAAATGTTATGTCAGTCGACGAATAAGTGAGTTAGTCAGTAATCAGTAGTATAGTCGGTGGGCGAGGGTCGTGTGTAGGTCACAGGTATTCGGAGCCGATAAGAAGCTCAGAACGGTCAAGGCCGAGCCCCAAAAGCCAGTTATTGATTATACGCTTGTACGCACTATGCGACACCTGCAGGTTTTTAGGTGGAAGATTTCGAAAAAGAAAATTCGCAATATAAAATGCACTAGTCAAATTAACTGTTCTGAACACTCGAAGAACCAGCAGGCCCACGCTCACGGCACTCCTAGTGTGATGTTGGTGACGAACGGGAGTGACAAATAGTTCTTTGTGCAAGTTGAGATAAACTAGATCAGTTTTAATAAAAATCTGGCGGATGGATAGAATTTGAGATTCAGCAAAAAACAGTTCAGTTGGATAACGTCTGTGTTTTTGGAAAGCTGTTTTATAACTAGTTTTTGAGTTACGAATAAGGGTTGGATAAGAGTTTTACTAGCTCCTCCCCAGACTAAGATACCATACTGAAGCATAGACTGCACGTATGCAAAGTAAACAATTCTACTTTCATTTACATTAATAATTTCCCTAACTTCTCTAAAAAGAAATTTAATTTTCTAAGTTTAATTTTTACAGAATTAATGTGATTATCCCTCCTCAATTTAGAATCTAAAATTACTCCTAAATATAATCGACCCTTTCAATCTCTTGACAAGCACACAGGGTACCGGGCGGGTTATCGCATTCGTGCAAAATGAGTCTAAGGTCTGCAGGTGGCTCGCTCCTTGGTCGTAACGCCATCGGCATGCATTTTGATTTTTCCAATGTTAATTGTCAAAGTGTTTTGGGAAAACCAGTTATGAATCAGCCTTAATTCTGTTGCAGCGGTGTTATATATTTCTTCCCATGTTGTCCCCTTAAAAATAACAGCCGTGTCGTCCGCGAAGAAAAACAATTTGCCGGTCACAGGAAGCTTATCTAAATTATTGATGTATATTAAAAAAAGCAACGGACCTAGAGTGCTTCCTTGAACGACGCCATATTCAATGTTAGTTACATTGCTGTTTTTACCATTAATAGAAACAACTTGGCTACGCCCTTCTAAGTAGCTCGATGTCGATTTGTTTACATGGCGAGTCGTTACGTTAGTTACGTTAACCAAAACGCAATTACGAGTTAATTAAAATTCGACGCGACGTTGAGTTCGTTTAGGACAAGGATAGTTTTCCTAAACCGCGTCAATCGAATTTCGCCTGACCATAGCGCAATAACTCCCAAAAAATCGGTCTCCAGCGTCCAAAGTGGACAACGAGAGGCAAAGTGCTACCAATCCGATGTGAAGCATTTGACGTTTGACGCTGTCTAGGCAAACCACAGCCTTTACCGCGATGCAACGAAGAATTCGTGTTTACCGCAACACGGTCGAGGACGAGTTCGTTGCCGCGACGCGACGACTTAATTCACCATGATGTGACGAAATTACACCATAGAGAAAAGACCAATTTCATAATATGACGCTTTACAATCCTCGTTTTTTGGCTGCCCCACTACACCACTGGTTATAATGTAGTAACAGAAACTGAACTATAAAAATAACGTAAAATTTATCTAATTAATTGTCATTTATTCACAATATTCTTCTTTATCTATTTAAAACAACCCATTTAAAAACATGGGTGGTATAAACGATTTTGCAGACGATTTCCTTCTTATTATGTCCTGCAATAATTATTTAATTTATACTAATAATTTAAGAATGACAAAGGTTATGATTATGTAAAAAATCTATATTATTAAAAGAATATTTTTTAACAATTATTTTAGTTCTAAGTGATGATCGTGGTTGTAGTAAGGATGCTCCATATAAACTTGAACTGTCAATAATTTAACCTAAATCAAACTATCTTCTGACAAATATAAGAAATATTGTTTATAAATAACTGCAGTATAGATAACCTCAGTATTACTGGAAGTGACTTTGAAGTTTAACTTTATCATTAATAAAATAATTCTAGAATACTTTACATAATGATTTCCTTTTATAAAACACAATACATTACAATTGCTCAATACCGAGCAACGGGTTTACTAGTGTGTTTAAATATGATATATTGTGTCTAAAAATTAAGAATGCGTTGAGTAGGATTGGCTTTAGGAGGCCTCTCAAACGTTTTCTTGCCCAGGGCCTCGCACTCGCTAAGGCCGGCATTGAGTAAATCTCCATACTCATTCCCCATGTTACTGTATTCTTGTGGAGCTTATAAAAACATGTCAAATCTCGCTATGTTGGATTGAAATATGTTCTTTTGCATTTAAAATTCGATGAATATGCTGGCCTGCTGCAACGGAGGTACTTTTATCTTGAGCCATTCGTAAAAGAGAGCATTATTCTGTTAAAGTCCTACAAAGTACTGTACTGCAATATGAACCATGTAATTGTTTATGCGAAATGTAAGCCTAGATCGTAAGGTTTATGGAGATAGTTATTGCCTTAGACTTGATTTAAGTAGTAGTGTTTTGCCGGTTCTGGCGCACCCGCGGGTCTGAGGGCTGAGGGTCCAGTTTTGGTGCAGGTCTGAGGGCTGAGGGTCCAGTTTTGGCACAATGTTGAGGGCTGAGGAGTGAAAATTTTCATGCACTCTAGTGCGAGTATGGGGTGAATTTCGTTTTTTCTTGAGGGGCGATGGCCCGGCTTGTGAAAATTCTTATGCACTCTAGCGTGAGTATGGGGTGTATTTTTTTTCGTTGGTGGTGAGGGCTGAGGACCCAGTTTTGCGCAGTGGTGAGGGCTAAGGACCCAGTTTTGGTGCACCGGTGAGGGCTGAAGTGTGAAAATTTTCATGCACTCTAGTGTGAGTATGGGGTGATTTTTTTCCTGTGCAGCGAGGGCCCAGCCAGTGAAAATTTTTATGCACTCTAGTGTGAGTATGGGGTGAATTTTTTTCCCGAGTGGTGAGGGCCCGATTCTGGCGCAGCGGTCGGTTCTGGCGCAGCGGTCGGTTCTGGCGCATCGGAGGGTTCTGGCGCAGAGACGAGAAAAAAATTATATGCACTGTAGTGCGAGTATGGTGTGAATTTTTTTCCTGAGCGGCGAGGGTAAATTTTATTATCTTGTGTGAGCATGGGTGGTCTTGGTCTTCACCCTACTAACACATCTCACCGCAAAAACCTTGAAAAAATAACATCTCGCTAGTAGGATAAATATCTGCTTCCTGCTGCAGGAGTCAATATGGGCTCTTATGGGGCTATTCTTCGGAGCCAGACGAATCGTCTCAGGAGTGATCTGATCACAGGTCAACTGATGTCACCTCATCCCTCTTGTCTCCCCCTCCTTCCCTTCACCCCCCACCCCTCCCTTTCCCCCCTCCTTCCAGTCATCAATGATATTCACATTTTTACCATGAAGAAAAAGTACTCTTCCTTCTGCTCTTCCTTTTCTTGTCTTCCCTCCCCTCCCTTCCCCCCTCCCTTCCCCCCCTCCCTTCATCCCTTCCCCTCATCCCTCTTCCCAACATCACGTGACTAATGATCTTCATTTTTTATTGTAAGTAAGAGAAGGAAAAAAATCCTCATCCTTCTTCTCTTCCTTTTCTTCGCCAATCGCCTAGGCCGTTAGGAGAGACGCTGACTCTTAAAAATGGCAACCTATGTGTTTGACGCATCTTCATGCTCTGGAGACGAAACTGCGTTTTTCAACGCAACACCCTCACCCCGTTCTTCATGCTCTGGAGACGAAACTGCGTTTTTCAACGCAACACCCTCACCCTGTCCTAGTCAACCCGATTGCCCAGACGTTCCAAATACTCCTTCTACTTCTCGTCGTAGAACTCGCAAACAAAAACGTCGTCGTGTTAAACAAACAGCTGATGATACTTTGTATCGGTCGTATGTTGAGACGTACACCAGTGAAAGTGATGAAGAAGGAAATACTGGTGGTACAGTACATGCTCCTACTACCTCAAAGGTAACCAATGCCTTACTTGAACAATATGAGGCATCTGTTCTATATGACGCGGACAATAAAGTAGTGGGATTTAAAATCGTTCGTAAAGGGTCAAACAATAACCCTGTGAACAACGAGGCAAAGATAACAACCAGTGAACAACCTAGCAAAGATAAAAAGTCTCAATGTCCGAAATGTGGAGCAACTGTTACAACGTCATATTTAGCTAAACATCAAATGACAAACAAATGTCTTAATTCCACTTCAACCAGTTCTAATGATCTTGGACATGTAGAAGTTAATATGAGTACTCAGGACATTGCTAAGAAAGCCTGCGAGATATGTGGTCAGACTGTGCGAGCCACAAATCTTAAACGACATCAGAAGTCTAAGAAATGTATGAGTACATTAAATAATGATAAACCACTTAGTACGGTGATTCCATCAACTGCTGCAAAGGATTCAACTAATCATGTAACATGTGATAAATGTGGAAAGGTTGTGACCAACTCGAATTTAGCACGGCATAGAAAGTCAAAACAGTGTAACTCATTTGTGACAGCCAATAGTTATGATGAGAGTCTAAAACGAATTGGAATACAGCCAGTCCCAAAGAGTCAAATGTGTTGGATATGTGAAGAGCCTGTGGAGTTATCACATTTAAAACGTCACCAAAATTCTAAACGTCATATTAGGTTGTCAAAGCTCCATGAACCGTCTACGAGTAGAGGACCTATTCCTAATGAACCGTCTACTAGTTGGGAACTTGGAGAACCCTCGAGTAGTAGTGGACCATGTTCAAATATTAAACAAGTTAAGGAAAGGGCTACCAAATTTTATGAACCTGATCAGTTGACTAAAATGTGTTGGGTGTGTAAGACACCAGTGGAAATATCACAATGGGGAAATAATTCTAAACATCATACACAACCTGAAACCATTAAGGAATCTAGGTTTGATCTAGAACGGTTGGTAAAGAAGTATCCTAAAGTTGTCAAAAAGATTGTTAGCATAGCGAAACCAAGTATGGATAATGTAGCATTGGAAGCAATGATTAGAAAACCAACAAGACCTCAAAGACCTGGTGTAAAACCACTTAAAAAAGATACTCCACTTACACAAGTTAAATCACCTGACTGGATAACACCACCTTCACCAATTACACCACTCCCAATGACACCACCAACCATCACAAATGAACCTCAATGTTTCCAGAAGTCGTTTTCAATGTCTGAAAGAAGACTTGGACCTAGCTATTTTGAAGGAGCGTCATTTCAATCACCTCAAAGGAAACAACACCTTGACTCCGATAAAATCAGATCAATACTAGGACCAAATCCCTTTGCGGAAAATTTAAGCCGCTCTAATGTTCCTCATTGTTATTCACCACGACTTTTAACACCAATACACGATAATCAATCTGATGTTTCATGTGTCGAACCAGTTCCTGCACCTAGTAATGAATGTTCAAATGTTAAATTAAATATCCCGGAAAGCCCTGTTTATCATTCTCCACCACACATTCCTGACACACCAACATATGACCCATTGTCACCAATCCCTTTAACAACAAAGGAACAAACTACTTGCCCTGGCTGTGGTCTAACAGTAACCAAGTCATATCTGTCACGCCACAGGAAAACCCAAAAGTGTTTAAATAATCAAAAAGATGCTGATGTAATAGAGGTTGAGGAGACATCAGATGAAGAGGAAAATGAGGAGGAACTTGACTATGAGGATGATTCAAATGATAATAAGGATTTTCATGATGATGATGATGATGATGATGGGAGTTTTAATTCTAATGGATCCAGTAATAGCACAGATAATAGTAATAGCACAGATACCAGTAATAGCACAGATACCAGTTCTGATGGTGATAATGAATCATCCAATAAAGAACAAGAAAAAAACCTAACGGATAATAATGATACTTGTGATGATAGTGAATTAGATGTAAAGGAAAGCGCTTCAGCATTTAAAAATAGGTTAAGGACTTTTGTTATTGAGAATAGGAGTAACATTAAAGATCCTAATGTATTTTTAGAAGCGTGTACATCTATTGCAATTCAAAAAATTAAGGACTGTGTTATTGATAGCAATCTGAAGGTAAACCTAGTATTCCATGTTGAATTCCAAAGAATAGTGAATGAAAAAGAGGTAGTTCAGATGATGAATTTCAAGACTGTTAATGAAATCATATACCCGACAACAGATGTGTCTGAGTTTTATGTTAAAGCAAAAGGAAAGATGCTTGCTGAGATGGAAGACTTTCAAGCAACAGGATCTAACTGGACTCTAAGGAAAGTAGTGGATTTGGAAATCAGGATTAATAAATATATTCCACTTT
The DNA here is from genome assembly GCA_035578135.1 of Flexamia atlantica. Lineage (NCBI taxonomy): Eukaryota > Metazoa > Arthropoda > Insecta > Hemiptera > Cicadellidae > Flexamia > Flexamia atlantica. Next base: position 2,240,133 of record JAQJVK010000010.1, read on the forward strand.
GAGCTTCTAGCTATGTTGATCTACCTAAAAAGATACAGTCAAAGAAAGCAGTAATCAATGTTCAGAATGAGGATCAAAAATGTTTCTTATGGGCTATCCTCTCTGCGTTGCACCCTGTTGACAAAGATGCATATAGAGTTAATAAATACAAAGCTTATGAGCATGAACTGGATGATGCATTAACAGGTATCGAATTCCCAGTTAAACTGGATGACATAACAAAGTTTGAAAAGCGCGCTAGTATATCTGTTAATGTTTATACCCTTGATGGTAATAACTTTAATGTGGTTCCACTTAGAATTACAAAGGAGGAAATGGAAAAACATGTTGATCTACTCTATTTAAAAGGAAGCGAAACAAATCATTATTGTTATATCAAGAACCTCTCTCGATTGGTAAGCTCACAGATTTCAAAAAATGGGCATAAAATGTGGTTGTGCAAAAGGTGTCTCTTACATTTTGGGTCGGAAGATAAGTTGAAGATACACAAGCAGGATTGCAGCACATATGATGCTGTGAAAATAAATCTTCCAAAGCAAGGAACCACCATTAAGTTTATGGATCACAATAAATCAATGAAAGTACCATTTGTAGTTTATGCAGACTTTGAATGTCTCCTGGAGTCCAATAGGTCACATACAACTGAAAAATCTCAGAGCTACCAAAAACATTTACCAATGAGTTTTTCATACTATATAGTCTCAAAAGGTGGAGATTACAAACCTCCTGTTACATACTTTGGTGTGGATGCTGGTAAGGTTTTTATCGAACAACTAGAGATGGAATCAGAAATAATTCAAACATTATATTCGAGTGACTCTATCAAACCAATGAGATTAACAGAGGATGACAAACGTACCATATCACAATCAAAAACATGTCATATTTGTGAAAAGCCATTGAATGGTGATAAGGTCCTTGATCATGACCATTTGAGAGGAAACTTTAGAGGTGTTGCGCATAGAGAATGCAACATCAAGTTCAGGAAACCAAAGTTTATTCCATTTTTCATTCACAATCTTTCTGGCTATGACACGCATTTATTCATTAAGATGTTGGGTTTGAATGAAGAGGAGATCGATGTTATTCCAAATAATGAAGAACGTTACATATCCTACACTGTTAAAAAGGAAAACACGATTGAACTTCGGTTCTTAGATTCATTCAAGTTTATGTCATGTAGCCTTGATGCGCTCGCAAAGAATCTTCAGAGGGATCAGTTTATTCATACAGCCAAATACTTTACTGAATCTCAGTTGAATTTAGTTTTGAAGAAAGGTGTGTATCCATATGATTATATGTGTAGTAAGGAGAGATATGAACAAACACATTTACCAGAGTATGAGCAATTCTATAACAAGTTGAGTAAATCAAACATTGAACTTGAAGATTATGAACATGCAAAAAAGGTTTGGGACTTCTTTCAAATAAAAAATATGAAAGAGTATACATTACTCTATAACAAATCAGATGTTCTGTTGTTGGCAGATATTATGGAGAACTTCCGAAATGTGTGTTCATCAACAAATAAATTAGACCCAGCGTGGTTTTTCACTACACAAGGTCTGGCTTGGAGTGCTATGTTGAAAACAACAAACATTGAACTGGAACTGATTTCCGACTATAAAATGCTTCTAATGGTTGAGAGGGGAATTCGTGGTGGTGTTTCCCAATGTTCTAATCGATACGCTAAAGCTAATAGTCCCTACATGAAAGATTATGATCCAAACAAACAGACCGAGTACCTAGTGTACCTCGATGCAAACAACCTTTATGGTTGGGCGATGATGCAATATATACCGTATAAAGATTTTAAATGGGCTGATACAAACATAGATGTCACTACTATACCTGATGATGCTGTTACTGGGTATATACTTGAAGTAGACTTGAAGTATCCTCAAGAAATACATGATTTGCATTCTGACCTACCACTTGCTCCAGAAAGCAAAGTCCCACCAGGAGGGAAAGAAAAGAAACTATTAACGACACTTTATGATAAAGAAAGATATGTAGTTCATTACAGAAACCTGAAGATGTACCTGAATCTGGGAATGAAACTTAAAAAAATACATAGAGCCATTTCTTTCACTCAATCAAACTGGATTGCACCCTACATAGAACTAAATACAAAGTTGCGGACTCAAGCAAAGAATGATTTTGAGAAAGATTTTTACAAGTTGATGAACAATGGTGTGTTTGGAAAAACGATGGAAAATATTCGAAAAAGAGTAGATGTGAGATTGGCAACAAAAGAAAAACAAGTTGTTAAATGGGTCGCGAAGCCTACCTTTAAAGACCGTACAATATTTGCAGAAAACCTATCAGCTATACATATGAGAAGAACAAAACTTACTTTCAATAAACCTATATATGTAGGTATGAGTGTACTTGATATATCAAAAACATTAATCCATGGCTTTCATTACAATGTAATCAAATCGAAATATAAGGAAAAAGCTCGATTGCAGTACACAGACACTGATTCTTTAAAATATGCAATAACCACTCCTGACTTCTATCAAGATATGAAGACAATGATTGATTATTTTGATACGAGTGATTACCCTGAGAACAATCCTTATGGTATGCCTAGAGTAAACAAAAAGGTACTTGGCAAAATGAAAGATGAGCTTAGTGGCAAAATAATGAGAGAGCAGGTTGCCCTGAGATCTAAAATGTACGCTCATGAAGTTGAGGATGGGAGTGTATGTAAAAAATCTAAAGGTGTTAAAAAGTCTGTGACAGACAAAGAAATAACTTTTGATGATTATAAACGATGTTTATTTGAAGGATCAAAATCATCCAAGACAATAAATATGATTAGAAGTTTCAAGCATGACCTTTATACTATAGCAGTAGATAAAACAGTGTTGTCTAATGAGGACAATAAAAGATACATTTTAAATGATGGTATAAGCTATCTTCCATGGGGTCACTATTCAATAGATGAGAAAAAATAACGTTCCATAAAAATTCATGTTCACTTCTATGCCAAGAACTGCTTTGCTTGTATTAGTCCATTGCTTGCTATTTAGAGGAGACTATTAGAACTTACTTTTTTGTAATTCTTTTTCATAAAACGAGCCTAATATTTCTTCCCCGTTTGCGTCAGTGATTCTGTAGGTAACTGGAGTTGTACTTTGAATATGAGACACTGTAAAAATTTCCCTCCTCCAATTGCGTGTGTATTTGTTAGAGAACATATCCTTTTTCACAACTATTCTAACTCGGTCACCGATATGTAGTTTGGGAGGTTTGCGTTTTATTGATTGCGCACTGTTCATGAATATTTTTCTGATATTTGGCTCTGAGTCTTTATTGACATTGATTGGACACATTTTAATGGTGTTGTGAAAACTGGTGTTATAAGCTTTCAAAAGATCCTGTAGGATGTCTACCCAACGAAATGATTGTCTTACTTCAAAATGCACTTTCATTCGTTCATTTAATGTTCGATTGAACCTTTCTACTATAGCACCCTTTTCTTCATTTTCCGTATGGTACATTTTTATGTTGTGCTCGTTAAGTACACGCCTAAACTCCTTGTTTAGAAAATCACGTCCTTTATCGGTGTGTAATAAATTAGGCGCCTTATGCCCATCGTATTTGGCGCGCTTCAATATAGTTTCAAATGCTGCTGCCACATCAGCTCCGCTCTTTTTAAACAGTGGTTCTGACCAGGCGAATTTAGAAAATGTGTCTATCACATTTAACATGTATTTATAACCATCATTCTCATCGACGAACCTATCCATGATAATCAAATCCGCAGCCCATAACTCATCAATATAAAGGGTGATGATTTTCCGTTTTGGAAATTTCTTGACAACTGGTCGATGCAGTTCTAGTGCCTCATCAAACCTTTTATCATGACCACTTCTTGCATTTTTTAACTGTCTCATGGTTTCTGAAGGTGGGGTCTTTATAAAAGTGCTTTTACCACTTTGACACACTTCACAACGTCCTTTCATGCGCCATTTATTGTTCGCCGTTTTTACATGTTCTACATGGGATGAAACATCTATTTCACCGTTGTCTCTTGCTAATTCGGGAATAATAAAATGTCCATCGTATCCACTAAGATTGTGACAAACCACAGGAATAAAAGATGGTAGTTTGTAGTTGATGTTACATCCGTTGCAAGCTGCACCTCTGTAGGCTCCTGTCAGATGGTCATGGTCGCGAACTTTAACTTTAGTTTCTGTAAATTGATTGTTACACAAATAGCATGTTGTTGCTGAATCATAAAGATGAAGTTCTTCCGGCGTCATAGGTGACATAGGAACCACATTGCTATACAATGTTTCCACTTTCCCAGCGATGTTGTATAAATCATCAACAAAGTATCGAGCTGCTTCTTCTCCACGATAGATCTTCGGTGTAGATGTCAAACCATATTCTTGAAGATGTTCTTCAGACAGAGTGGATTTTACTATTAAACAGTAGCTGTTTGGTTTGTGAAGTTGATACTTTGTTCTGCTTGTAATTTGCTCTCCTTCTTCTTGTTCAAGTGGAAGCAATGAAGATTCAAAATCGGCATACACTACAACTGGAATTCTGTATTGTTGGATAACTTTGTCAAATTTTACTTGTGATCTGCTAGGGTGTGGTAATTTAATTCTTACTTCATAGTTTCCACTGCATAATTTTTGATGTTCCATCAACCATTCTGAACCACCTCTTCTTAAAGGTTTGTTTACAAAACAAAAACATCTTTTACAAGTGTTTTTTTTTCTTTATGTTTTGATAACTGTTTGCAAACTAGAGCTTCAAAATCTTTAATATATACATAATGTGAAATATCACCTTTTGTTATTAATAATAAATCAGTATGATCTCTGCGTTCGGTGGGTGTTATACGTAAGGGGTAGACATTGTTGGATGAATCTAAGCCAAAGATGTTTACAGATGCAAAATGATTTTTCTTTTCAAATTTTGATATGCCTTGAATTGCAACAGGATAAGTCATGCCTTGAAAGTTATAGTTATAGCAAACTTCATCGTATGCTCTACTCGGTCGTTTCACATTATCTGTTACAAATTTTGCAAGCATTGCATACTTGAAACATTCAGCATCTTCATTTTGTACGTTAACACAAGATTTGGTTACTCTAATCTTCTTTGGCAAAACAATATAACTACTACCTCTCATTCCATATCCATGTTTATGAACTCTTACATCTAAGCTTGTTATACTTAACAAACTCCATCCAGGACCTCTTCCTTCATGTTCTTGTAATTTTGTTAAAAGTTCTTCAAAACAATCATCCACAATTGAGCTTATATCTCATGCAAACATGATGGTTTTGTTTTTAGTTAAAAATCCTCTTGGTGATGTTTCATTCTGAACATTTGTAAATACTGTATCTAATAATAATATAACTTTATAAAATTTAATCTTCTTAGTTCATTGTTCAGTGTTTCTGTTACTAATGTTTTTGCTTTTGAAATAAACTGTGCAAGTTGCAATTGAGCGTTATCAATCTTAAAATGAGTTACCACACTACCTGGTAAGGCTCGGGCGTATAATTCCACATCCAAAGATGGTCCGGGTGCGTATTGAATAACACTTGGTCTTGAATTTAGTTGTTGTTGTACGGTAGCAAGTATTTGATCTAAATCGTCCAAATATTCTTCTTCTGCATTGTTATTTGATTCTTGGTTTGTTTCTTGGTTTGTTTCTTGGTTTGTTTCGTTGTTATGGTAAACTTCTTTGTGTATTTGTAGTAAAATTTCATCTTGAAAAGATTCTTCGCAACTAATGCAGTAATACATGACGTAGGTGTGCTCTCCACAAAAGTTGCTGTAATAATGAAAACCACTCTAAAACTACCCCTATTTATAGCATTACCCCCACCACATTTTTCTGTATTAAACACAAAAAAGTGTAAATAACAGTTAAATTTCTTATATTTTAAAACCCCTTAGTATTAAGATTATCCGATGTAAGTTTAAAAAGAAATCCAAGTGTCAAGGTCAAATAATACAATTTTAAAAAAATCTTTTGTTCTGTATTAAACACAAAAAGTGTAAATAACTGCTAAATGTTTTATATTTTAAAACCCCTAAGTATTAAGATCATCCAATGTAAATTTGAAAAGAAATCTAAGTGTTGAGGTCAAATAATGCGAGTTAAAAAAATCTTTTTTTCTGTATTAAACCCAAAAAAGTGTAAGTAACTGCTAAGTTTTTTATATTTCAAAACCCCTAAGTACTAAGATCATCCAATGTAAGTTTGAAAAGAAATCTAAGTGTCAAGGTCAAATAATGCAAGTTAAAAAAAATCTTGTCGTAAAGTAAATTTTGAAGCAAATGTTTTTTTTTATATTTTTGAAGCAAGTCCTAAAATATAATTAAGGGAAGTTTTAACACTTAAAATTTTTACAAGTCCAATGTAAAGTAAAATAAAGAAATGTTTTTGCTTGTTGTAACAGTAACAAAAGAATAATAATGGGTTTATACAATTTTCTAAGTCCTAAAATATTAATTATTGGGAAGTTTTAACACTTAAAATTTGTACAAGTCCAATGTAAGATAAAATAAAGAAAGATGTGTTGTTGTCTGTTGGAACAGTGGCGAAAGAATAATGGAATTCAAACTCGCAGCAAAAAAGAAACTTGATATTGTAAAAATAAATGTTGAAGCAAATGTTTGAAAAATCTTCTAAGTCCTAAAGTATTAATTATTGGGAAGTTTTAACTCTTAAAACTTTTACAAGTCCAATGTAAAGTAAAATAAAAAGAAGTGTTGTGTGTTGGAACAGTAACAAAAGAATGATGGATTTAAAAAATTTTCTAAGTCCTAAAAATGAATTATTGGGAAGTTTTAACACTTAAAGTTTTTTACAAGTCAAATGTAAAGTAAAATAAAGAAAGAAGTATTGTTGCCTGTTGGAACAGTGGTGAAAGAATGATGGAAACTGAACTCGCAGCAAAAAGAAACTTGATATTGTAAAATAAATGTTGAAGCAAATGTCTGAAAAATTTTCTAAGTCCTAAAGTATTAATTATTGGGAAGTTTTAACTCTTAAAACTTTTACAAGTCCAATGTAAAGTAAAATAAAGAAAGAGGTGTTGTTGCCTGTTGGGTCAGTGGCAAAAAGAACGATAGGTTTGAAAAATTTTCTAAGTCCTAAAATAATAATTATTGGAAAGTTTTAACACTTAAAATTTGTACAAGTCCCATGTAAAGTAAAGAAAGAAGTGTTGTTGCCTGTTCGGTCAGTGGCAAAAGAATGATGGAAACCAAACCCGCAGCAAAGCTCCTGTGGTTTGGGGAGACGGGGGGGGGGGATGACCTCGAGCCAAGTTGGGGTCCGGGGTCTGCGCTTGTGCTTCAGCATCAGTTGCTCGCTAGACAGTGAGGTGGTAACATGTTCAGAAGGCGCCCTGAACATTTTATCATTTTTGCTGTTTGGTGAAATTATCTTGGTGTTATTTGTATAATAACATCTTGACGTAGGACTGATTAATTTTAAGGCATGGTAGTTTAAGCATGGTAGTTGTTTGTGCTTGTAGATACCCTAGGGTTTGTAGTTTGTTTTAAGTTTGCTGGTTTGGTAGTTAGTATTAATTTAAAATCTTTCTTTTACTTACAATATATTTTGCCTGGAGTGTTTAAGTTTAAAGTAATATTTTGTTTTTAAGAATGTTATATGATATGTTTTTAATATACCTTTCTATTCCAACTTCCTTTTTCCAACAAGCTTGTTGAGGGCATTCCCTCTCTTGTCTTGTATTCCTTTTTAGTTAGGGACACCTTTCAATTCCAATTTCCTTTCCTTTTTTCCTTCCATCTTTTGCACGATAAAACCAATTAATTTATGGTAAAACCGGCTACCGCTTTTGTAGTGATTACGCCCACCAAAGCGGGTCACTTAAAACCTCTATACGTGCTGGATGGGTAGTTCGCCTACCTCCGGAGTTTCGCTGGACCCCAGTTGATTTGCGCCTTATGGTGAGTCGCTGGCTCCTTTAGTGTTAGGAAATAAAAAAACATATTTGTATAACATTTTTTTTAGCTTAGCGTTGTGCGGTTATGGTGAGGTGTAAGGGATGGCTTATGTCTAGCTTACACCGTAATCATTCTGTGCAGCGTTGGGCTGACTAACTATTTTTTTTTTACTTTTTAAACTCTAGGCAGGTTGTATTGTAAATTAGCTTTTCTCCTGTTAGGTTTCCGGGGGTGTACGGTTCTGTAAAACCGTACACCCCCATTTTCTTTTAATTATTAAATGACCTTGACCTACTTATTTTCAAGGTCAACCAAAAGACTTAGCGAAAATTTCTAAGTCCCAAGGTTATTTTTATGTAAATTGTTCCGAACCCTATCATGTGGTTTGTTGGTTAAATAACAAATGCTACCGAAACTTTTTGTTTGACTCATCATTTTGTATAATTTAAGTACCCACAAGATAAGGTTTGAAAACTTATAGAGTAAAATATAAAATGTAGAAATTTTTTTGCGTTATTTGGCGTTATAACTTTTATAACGTTGGTTTTATCAAAGATGTTACTGGACCTTTTTGTTTGTCTTTTCATTTCACATAATTTGAATACCCACATGATGAGTTCATAACTATTTTGAACAACCAAAGTTTCAAGGTCATTTAAAACTTTGACAAACAGACAACATTGATGGCGGGGAGGGGTTCAAAATTACTCAAAACCTATTGTGCGGGTAGTCAAATTACGAGGAATGAAAAGACAAACAAAGAAGGTCTACTAACATTTTTTCGATAAATCCAATGGCATAACAATTATAACGCAAAAACTAAAGTTTCAAAGTCATTTAAACTTTTACAAAAATAACCTTGAGACTTAGACATTTTTGCTAACTCTTTTGTTGACCTTGAAAATAAGTAGGTCAAGGTCATTCAATAAAAAAAAATGGGGGTGTACGGTTTTACAGAAAATGCTACCAAAACTTTTTGTTTGACTCATCATTTGTATAATTTAAGTACCCACAAGATAAGGTTTGAAAACTTATAGAGTAAAATATAAAATGTAGAAATTTTTTTGCGTTTTTTTTGCGTTATAATTTTTATAACGTTGGTTTTATCAAAGATGTTACTGGACCTTTTTGTTTGTCTTTTCATTCCGCATAATTTGAATACCCACACGATGAGTTCAGACCTATTTTTTAACAACAAAAGTTTCAAGGTCATTTAAAATTTTACAAAACCTATCATGTGAATACTCAAATTACGCAGAGTAAAAAGACAAACAAAAAAGGTTCAGTAACATTATTCGATAAAATCAACGGTATAGAAGTTATAACCCCCCCCGTCAATGTTGATGGGACGACACGACCCCCCCCCGTTGGGGGGGGTTAATTTTTTTACCTTGACCTTGACCTTGACCTTGACCGCGGTCGATGACCGCATTGATTGGGGGGGGGGTTCAAAATTACTCAAAACCTATTGTGCGGGTACTCAAATTACGGGGAATGAAAAGACAAACAAAAAAGGTCCAGTAACATTTTTCGATAAATCCAATGGCATAAAAGTTATAACGCAAAAACTAAAGTTTCAAAGTCATTTAAACTTTTACAAAAATGACCTTGAGACTTTGAAATTTTTGCTAACTCTTTTGTTGACCTTGAAAATAAGTAGGTCAAGGTCATTCAATAATTAAAAAGAAAATGGGGGTGTACGGTTTTACAGAACCGTACACCCCCGGAAACTTAATTCTGCATAATTTGAGTATCCGCACGATAGATTTAGAGCATTTTTGTTATATCCACTGCCACCGTGTATGTCAACGCAGCTCAAAAGTTGAACGGCGACGAGATCAAGTGGGGGGCTCCCCATTTTGCAAAATTCCTCTAAACCTATTGTGCGGGTACTCAAATTACGCGGAATGAAAAGACAAATACAAAAGGTCCAGTAACATTTTTGATAAATCCAACGATATAAAAGTTATAACGAAAAAACTAAAGTTTCAAGGTCATTTAAAACTTTTACAAAACCTATCATGTGGTTACTCAAGTTACGTGGAATAAAAAAACAAACAAAAATGTCCTATAACATTTTTCTATAAAACCAACGGTATAGAAGTTATAACGCGAAAACTTAAATTTTAAAACTGTCTAGGTTACAAAACGTCCAGGTTACAAAAACGTCTATACCGTTGGTTTTATCAAAAAATGTTACTGAACCTGTTTTGTTCGTCTTTTTATTCCGAATAATTTGAGTATCTGCATGATAGGCTTGGAGCAATTTACTTAAGTTTTAAAACCGTCCAGGTTACAAAACCGTCCAGGTTACAAAATTGCTCCAGGTAATTTAAAACTTTTACAAAATATTGTTAATTTTATAACAAATGTTACCGAAGCTTGTTGTTTGCCTCATAATTTTGTATAATTTAAATACTCACAAAATAGGGGTTAGAAACTTATAAAGTAAAAAATATAAAATGTTGGAAAATACTTTTTTAGTTTTTGCGTTATAACTTCCATACCGTTGGTTTTATTAAAAAATGTTACTGGACCTGTTTTGTTCGTCTTTTTATTCCGAATAATTTGAGTATCTGCATGATAGGTTTGGAGCATTTTGTTATATCCACTGCCACCGTGTACATCGATGAAGCTCCAAAGTCGAACGGCGACGAGATCAAGTCGGTGAACCCCCCCCCGTCAATGTTGATGGGACGACACGACCCCCCCCCATCAACCTTGACCTTGACCTTGACCTTGACCGCGGTCGATGACGGGGGGGGGGTTGGGTTCAAAATTACTCAAAACCTATTGTGCGGGTACTCAAATTACGGGGAATGAAAAGACAAACAAAAAAGGTCCAGTAACATTTTTCGCTAAAACCAACGGTATAGGAGTTATAACGCCAAACCTTAAGTTTCAAGTTCATTTTCAACTTTTACAAAACCTCTCGTGCGGTTACTCAAATTATGTGGAATTGAAAGACAAACAAAAAAGTCCAGTAACATCTTTTGATATATCCAACGGTATAAAAGTTATTACGCAAAAACTGAAAAAAATTTACATTATCACTAAACCATCTTTCTATTCCTGGTGACCTCGTACGCTTCCGTTAGTAACCAGTTGGCAATGCAAGTGGTTGACCTTGTTGCGTCAGCTGACACACTCAACAGCTCATTCCCTGCTTTGGATAAATAATTTTCACCAGTCTGCTTCCTGCCAGGGCTCGGGTACAGTTGGTCTACTGCAATGTTTGTATATTTCTACTGTGTTAAATGTGTATGTGTATTGTGCGTGTTAGCTGTTGTGTCCTGACAACTCCGACTCGGATGAACGTTTTTTTAAACCCTTTTGTAATGGAGTTATTACTTCGAAACATGTACTGGATTCATCTACTATTTGAACTGTTGGACGTTGAGGTATGTTAACCTATTCTACTCTGCCCATAATTTTGTATAATTTAAGTACTCACAAAATAAAGTTTGGAAACTTATAAAGTAAAATATATTTTTTTTGAGTTTTTGCGTTATAATTTCCATAACGTTGGTTTTATTGGAAAATGTTACAGGACCTTTTTGTTTGTCTTTTTAATTCCATGTAATTTGAGAACCCGCACGATAGGTTTTGTAAAAGTTTGAAATGACCTTGAAACTTTAGTTTTTTCGTTATAACTTTTATACCGTTGGATTTATCAAGAAATGTTACTGGACCTTTTGTGTTTGTCTTTTCATTCTGCGTAATTTGAGTACCCGCACAATAGGTTTAGAGTAATTTTGCGAAATTGGGAAGTTTTAACACTTAAAATTTTTACAAGTCCAATGTAAAGTAAAATAAAAAGAAGTGTTGTTGCCTGTTAAAACAGTAACAAAAATGATGGGTTTAAACAATTTTCTAAGTCCTAAAATATTAATTATTAGGAAGTTTTAACACTCAAAATTTTTACAAGTCCAATGTAAAATAAAATAAAGAAAGAAATCAAATAAAGAAAGAAGTGTTGCTGCCTGTTGGAACAGTAGCGAAAAAAATGATAGAATCCAAACTCGCAGGAAAAAGAAACTTGATATTGTAAAATAAATGTTGAAGTAAATGTTTAAAAAACTTTCTAGAATCCAAACTCGCAGCAAAAAGAAACTTGATATTGTAAAATAAATGTTGAAGCAAATGTTTGAAAAATTTTCTAAGTCCTTAAGTATTAATTATTGGGAAGTTTCAACACTTAAAATTTTTATAAGTCTGATGTAAAGTAAAGAAAGAAGTATTGTTGCCTGTTGGAACAGTCGCAAAAGAATTATGGGTTTGAAAAATTTTCCAAGTCCTAAAATATTAGTTATTTGAAAGATTTAACACTTGAAAATTTTATAAGTCCAATGTAAAGTAAAATAAAGAAAGAAGTATTGTTGTCTGTTGGAACAGTGGCATAAGAATGATAGAAACTAAACCTGCAGCAAGGCTCCTGGGGTTTGGGGGGGGGGATGACCTCGAGCCGAGTTGGGGTCCGGGGTCTGTGCTTGTGTATCGGCATCAGTTGCTCGCTAGATAGTGAGGTGGTAAGATGTTTAGAAGACGCCCTGAACATTTTATCATTTTTACTGTTTAGTGAAAATATCTTGGTGTTATTTGTATAATAACATCTTGACGTAGGACTGATTAATTTTAAGGCATGGTAGTTTAAACATAGTAGTTCTTTGTTTTTAATTTGGTAGTTAGTATAATTTAAAATTGTTATTTTACTTACAATATATTTTGCCTGAAGTGTTTAAGTTTAAAATAATGGAGTGCGGTCGCAGCACCACTACCGACACATCAGGTTGCTGGAAGGACTCGCAGAGTAAACATCTAAATAAACATGAGTTCTGTTTTATATGTTTCTTTTATTAAAGATGAAGTTTGCATTGAAACGCAAAATTTTTCTAATGATGCAAATCCTGAACAGGAAATTTATTTGAATACTTTGTTTAAGTTAACTTGTCGGTTCCATTTTTAATAGAAATAAAAATCAACAAAACTAAGAAACAGTTTTTACAAAATAAAATAAGGTATGAAAGAAATATTCCATCAATATAAAACAACTAATAGTTTATTGTGGTAGCAAATAACGCAAAGTGACTAAACAAAAACCTACCGTGTTTTATCCCCCCACCACTACCCCCACCATCAAAGGTACCCACAGCACCGGCTTTGCAATAATCATTCCTGCTACACCTCTAGTCGAGTAAACAACTCTAGTCATTTTGTAGTAGAATACTTTGTTAATGTTAACTTGTCGATTCCATTTTTAACATGGTATTTTAATAGAAATGAAAATCAACAAACAACAATTAAGAAACAGTTTGTACAAAATAAAAATATAAAAAAAGAAATATCTTGCATTTTCGGATTTTTCGAAAATGCAAGATATTTTTTAAAAACATCCCCAACCGACCTTGACACACTTCCGGCCATTTAAAATTTAAATACCCAGCACAGAAGGGTATTTAAACTTTAAATACCCACTCCTACACGTCACAGCTACGTCACAGCTGATGACGTCACTTGCGGTCACGTGACCGGAAGTAGCTGTCAAAAAATTGACTGGCTGTCAAAGTTTGATTGACCCAGCAGCCCCAAGTACCCACTACTTAGGAGTTCATTATCGACGTCCAAGGGCGAAACTGACTTGCCGAAACATTAGGCCAACAATTTACAACATGAGGCCTTGTGAAAACAACATAGAACAGAAACAAGTCATGCGATCGCATCAGCACAATTTTGTACAGACCTGGATTCGCTGGATCCGCCCTGCCTTTGATCGACGATAGTGAACTTATACCACAATAGATCAAAATAATCAAAACAACGCTAAAAATATTGTGGCCAAAGCCTCCGATGAGGTGTCTTCTGAAAAATAAATCAGACGACGACATGCATTCGCATTTCAAGCATTATTTGTAAATTAGAACGTGAAGCAAGCAGTGTTTATTTAGCCATACGGTACTTGTTTAGTAAACAATTATGAGTCAAACTGACTCACACACTGCAGAAAGGTACTCAAATAATTAAGAAAGTAGTAGGTCTTTAGCCTTAAGTAGCTTGAGCCTACGTATTGAAATGTGAAAAGGGATTTAGCCTAAGGGTCTCGGTATAAGGGTATGATCTAAAATAGTTCTTCTATACATTTCTAGCTATACATTTTTAAAATATTGGATACTTGTATCGCTTTAAATGTTAAGATACAAATATGATGTAACACCTAATATTAGTGTTCATTACTTAGATGACTATAATTTCATTCAACACTAATACAATCCAATAGTCACTTAGACAATCTATTTAATATTGCCTACTACAATGACAAATAGTTTTAAAACTTGTAAGTTCATTGATTTTTATTTATTTACTTGAATTGCACTTGGAAAAATATGTCTAAAAAGCTAGATGGGTGTTCAGTTCAGTCAATACACCACTGTGAAAGTCAGGGAAAGAGATGAGAATTATTTTGTGAAAGTAGCTATAAACGTACCAGTAGCTGTTGCAGGATTTTTGTAGCTTTAGCGTGCTAATTTTTATAGCCTATAGCTGTAGCTATAACAAAGCTACTTTTTACGTCCGATGGCTTTAGCTCTAACGAGCTACATTTTTAAAGCATTTTCCCCAACACTGAGAATACATGCACATGTGGTATGTGAATATTATGAAGAAAGGTAATTCTGGCCTTTTGGCTTTGAATAAAATATCTTTACTTTGCAGTTCAACTGTTTTAAAAATAATATTCTACACTTATATACGATCTCATATTGCATGTGGAATTAGTGTATAACCTGTGGAGGTACTTCAAACCTAAATATGAATAAAATTTTCATATTACAAAACCAAACTAGGCCTATTAGAATAGTGATAAATCTTAAGTGTGACAAATCTGTAAGACGACATTTTGTAGAGCTTAACATAGTAATGTTTATAGCCTTTACATCCTTGAGTGTATCATGCATTGGAAAAATAATACAGATAATTTTAAGCACAATTTTCATTCATACAATACATGGAATAAATATGACAAGGTTTTACCAAAACATAAATCTTAATATTTTACAAAACAAACTTCATATACAGGTTAACATTTTTTAAAGTACGTCCCTAAAAAAGAGCTTGAACATTCTGCCGAATTTGAGGGTCTGAAAGAGTACCTGATACAAAAAGCACTGCATGTATAGTTTTTCTGATATAAATTATTTGTAATAGAGGTTAAGATTAATTGTATTTTTTCACTGTTTATTCTACTGTGTTTGTGCTTGAGAGAAATAAAGATAATTTGATTGATTGATTGCACGGCCGAGTTTAATCACACCACGTCAATAACGAAAAAAAATTCTTCCAGGGAGCAATATCTGTGCACAACTTACTACGTGTTTGAGGATGGACTGGTTCTAGTGGAAGACCTTATGCGTCACTTTATCCCCCACCTCGCATGCCTGGAAGAGCAAGCCGCACTCCTGGCACTGCTGCGTGATCACGTCTGCCCCACATCACAGTGATGCTGCCTCTCGCGCAGGCCCCGCCACTTGCTCCTTCTCTGACTGCCTCCGCTCCTCGCCGACCTGTTAATCCAGAGTTTCCTTAATTCTTTTATTGATTTTGATTTTAAATATAATTAGGGAACATACTAGGCCTATCGATAAATATATTTTCATTGAGTAATGAAACAATCGATAATAAATACAGTGAAATCGGAAGACAAGTTTAGTCTACAAAAAATATATCAAATTCTGACTATTGGTAAATCGTTCAATATTGTTTTCTTAGAAATCAGATGTTGAACCGTCTACTATGGAAATGAACCGCAGAAGATCAAATATGAAACTCGTACCCATTTAAATTCTGTAAAAAAAATTGAGTCCCAATCTAATAACACCCTAGGCTAAATAATGTACAAAAAATGCATGAGTTTGGAAAGATAAAGGAAACACTAGCAATAATCTACAATTAAATATAGGGCAAAAAAGTCTGTATAGAAATGTTTAGTGTAATGCAAACTCTGGTATTAACTGAATGAGGATAATCAAACGTTTATTGTGATACCTATTTTAAATAAGTTTAAAAATATTTTTATTTGATTGTTTCACCGGGCGTCTATGTAAGTGCAACCATTTAAAAAAGCCCAAAAACTTATCCTTAATTTAGATCTAAAGTTTTTACAGCATTACTAGCTTATTTTGATGAGAACACTCCAGCCTACAGTAAGTAAGTATTGGCCAACCATCTGTTTTGCTGTCTTGACAGTGCAATCTTTTGGTGAGAACACTATAACTTACCTACAAGCACTGCCGGATTTACCAACAGACACGGCCTAGGGCCTCGTGGCGAAAGGGGGCCATGCACGGATGAAAATAAGCCACTGAGAGTGGTTTAGAGGGGCCAATCGGGCTTAAAAGCGTAGTTAGCGACTAAAAAAAGTCTACTTCTTGGAAGAGTGTAGGGGTCTCAGGGGGGCCATACCAATCTAGGCCTAGGGCCACGCCGACCGTAAATCCTGCACTGCTTACAAGCCAACAATATTACCACCTAATTATTTCAAATTTATTTCAGTTAGGCTATGTAGTGACCAGGCTAGTAATGGAAAGATAGAGGAAACACTAGCAATAATCTACAATCAAATATAGGGCAAAAAAGTCCAAGTTATATTGAAATGTTTACGTAGTGTAATGCAAACTCTGGTATTAAATGAATGAGGATAATCAAAAACGTTTATTGGGTAATTGTACACTTTACGGTACAGTAGTGATATTTTAAATAAGTTTAAATTATTTTCATTTGATTGTTTCACCGGGCGTCTATGTAAGTGCAACCATTGCCTCAATGAATTTTGACAATCAGTTACTCTATAGTCGTTAACACTACTCAATCAATCTACTAATATAGTAATTCAAACTCGCTGACAGAGCAATCCCCAGCAAATGCCCAACCATTAAGATTAAGAATTATTGACTAGGTACGGTAGTCGTATAGATGACAAACTAGCTATACCAAACCATATCAAAATGGCCTAAATAATAACTTATTAAGTTAAGTGCCTGTACATCTTCATAGAACTATTAACATCCCTTTGGACTAGTGATGGGCGATTGCGAGATGTACCATTTGAAACGTTTCGATTGTTTTATCCATTCTAAATGTTTTTGAATAGCTATTCTGCATTCGAATTGTGCATTCGAAATGGCCAAAGACAATGAGTATTTAATTTTCTATGCATCGTTATGAGAAACCAACAAAAATAATGCATATCTCTTCTATATATATACATTTACTGCACAAATAAACTAAAGTCAAAGTTTACAAATAAAAATATTGCCGTAAAATACTGTGATGGAACAGAATAAACAGATTTTATTAACTTAAAAGCGGCGTTCGCAAAACGAATGGATTATTTCGAATGAATTCATTCGAATACATCATCATCGAAACGAAACTTTTCGAAAATGAAATTAATTCGAAACCCTATACCATTCGAAAACCGGAACATCTCGCAATCGCCCATCACTACTTTGGACTAACCCAATTGAGGTTATGATTATTGTCTGTTAAATTGCTCAGACTCTTGATGATATTGTTAACATGTCGAATAATAGATGAAAATTAAATTATTAATTTATAAAAGCTAATTGGGTGATATTCAGCAAGGTTAGATTAAAATTTATGAAAGCTTAACCTAATTCTAGGCCTAAATATAATATATAACTCTGAATGTCTTATCTTACTCGACTTTCCTCACTGGTCTTAAATAGAGCATCAAATTTATGATTTATGTTCAATATACATAAAAAGTTAAGTTTCAATAAATAAATAATTCTGTTAAAAAGCGTAAATATGTGTCAAAAGTAGGGACACAATCGACAATCAACAACAAAATCAAACAAGAACGAAGTAACGAAGAGAACGATAACTAAACGAATCTTTCAAACTCAGAGGATTAAACGATTAGACGCTCGCTAGAGGAACCCACGATAAATGGTACTATACGATAATTTTCTGTTCTTCAAAAATTGGTAGCACGGGCAGCAGTGAGTCATTCAAACAAAACGGCGATCCGATTGGCCAGAGCCCGAGGTTTCTCATTGGTGGCGACCCAATTCCGGCGGCGGACAAAGTTTGGCTATTCCGTCGCTGAACGGAACTCGACAACCACTCGTTTTTCAGGGTTACGGAGCTCCGTGGTTATACAATTCCAGAGTTGGGGAGTTCCGCTGGAAGACAGTTTTCAAGATAGGGAAGTTTAACATAGGGTTACGGAGTTCCTCGGTCGGCCAATTCCGCGCTCCCGTCCTGCGTAATGCCTACGCACGTTATGTGAAACCACTCCGAGCATGGCCCATCACAACACATACCGCAGTCGTTTGGAACGTCTTCGTTGCACGCACTGCACTTTTCAAGAAGTGTTTGTTCGCTCTCCGTTTCGTTTTCCTTCGTCATTGTCAAATTAATATTATTCACGATAGGACACTGTTGTTGACTGATTTGTTGTGAGTTTGTTACTCTGTGTTGGAGGTATAACTACTATCGAGTCGATAAAGAGACTATCGATAAATGCAACCGAAACAGCAAATATCGGTCGAAAAGTCCAGGATTAGTCACTTACACCACCGGTCTGACACTTAAATGGAGCCAAGTGGTAAGCTTGATTGGAGCGGGTTAGTTCGATGCAATTTATTCAGATGGCGTTGTAAAAACATGACTTTCTTCTTCTTCACTGATTCAGCCAATCAGAACGACGATAACGATCTGCTTCCCGTTCCGTTTCCCCTGATTTTCTGTCACGACGCGACGTGTACACAACCATAACGAGTTGGAATTAATTTGAGTGTGGGAAAATACCTAAAGTACGTTTGTAGAAAGTTGTTCTAGTGTAAGTCGTTTCATGAAATACTGTACTGCGTGATTCATGTTGTGCTTGAAGCTATTGATGGAAAATAAATACGTAGATGTTTACATAAAAGCACTTAATAAAAATCAACTAAGTTAATTTTTATTAAGTGCTTTTATGTAAAGATCTACGTATTTATTTTCTATCAATCGCTTTAAGCACAATAAGAATCACTCAGTACAGTATTTTGCGAAACAACTTGCACTAGCGGCAAACGCACTTAATCTAAACAAACCGGTAAAGTCATTAAAATTGAAAGTCTAGCGAACAAAACAAGAAAACGAAAATATAAGCAAAGCAGACGACGACGATCGATATGTCGCTTCGACGACGATCGATATGTCGCATCGATGACCATCGATATATCGCATCGATCTTTTTAGTTCGTTGCACATTATTCAGATAGCGCTGCTGTCTCCTTACCACCGAGTTAACATGGGAGTGCCATCTCTTTACGAAGTTCATTATTACTCTATGCTTACACTTACACATCGATTGTTGTCCTAACCTCCCTGTGGGGGCCGACACACGTGAATGACTGATATTTTAAAGAAAAATTGATACAAAGTTTATAATATTTGATAGAAGTTCACATCACTTATTACTCACATTCGCGAGATAAATTCGGAGTCTATAAGTCCATTTAAAGTAAAATTCGACTATTAAAATCACCACTAACTTGAAACTATAACTTGTCTTCACCAGGGCTGCCAACCGAAAAAAAGTAATATAAAAAAAGTATATAGGCTAAGTTCAAATAAATATACTATTTCTACCGGAGATTTTTGCTTCAAGCTGCTAAATGAGTAATCCAATCTCCAATATGACTGAAAAATTAGGATGTGTTAGCACATGGTAGCCAATCCAGGGGAAAAGGAAAATTCATCGAGGAAACGTTTAATCTTCTCATGTCGATCTGGGATGGAGATGCAACCTTAAGTTTGTAATAAAGCGCTTAAAAACGTATAGTTCAGATAAGTTATTGAAATCATCAGTCTATTTGGAAATTTATAAAAATTGCACATTGAAAATAACGTACAAACACGTAACGTGTGTAAAAAATAACGTATTGATCCAAACATTTGTTATCCTTTCAGCGAGCGAAGCTGCGGGTATATCTACTAGTGTATATATGTAATATGAATAAACTTGAGTGTTCAAACCAACGACCTTTAAAATATATAGACTGCTCATCTCGTTGTAAAAAAGTGAAGCCTTTGTGGGCGCTGCCATGTTGGCTATTATCTAAAAAGACGAACAAACCGGAAAACTCACGGCCGTCACAAAACACTTCATCACTTCATCGACCTTTAAATTATTCAAAACAAGGAGGTTAGAGTCTGTTGTACTGGAGTTATTGCCACAATGCATTTGTTGATGAAAAAGCGGTTGATGAAAAGATAGGCATTGTGAAGGGGAGTAATATAGAGATTTAGGACTTGGCGTTCTTTGAACAGCAATTTAAAACGAAACGAATCTTTTGAAGACGACTAAAGATTCGAATAAGTTTTTAAAATATGTCAGATATGCTGTACAGATTTATAATCTTAATACTTTTTGTGTATTTTATTTGATTGAAGTAAGATAACGACAAAACTAATTTAATTACGTCGACTCTTTGAAAATAAGTTTTTAAATTCGATCAATTAAATGGTTCAATTCCCATCGCTGAATCGTTCGTTTTTCGTTTGTTAATGTAGAGTACGAAATTAATTCCACTTCTATTGCTAACCTAGCAAAATTAGAGGGCCGCAAAATTAGAGGTAGTCTTGTGTCTGGCTGCGGAGTCACTTTTTGTGCACATCACTTTTTAAATTAGTACTAAAACTATTTAATCTAATATTAAATATTTATCAATGTCGTCAACGATGTAAGATAAGTATATAATTAAATTATAAAACGATAGTAATACTATTGAAAACTAATTTTTGTTTTTACCATATAACATTTTGATGATTCAAAAACAACGACAAACGAAATTAGAATCATGTTAATGTTTTCAAGTCTTTGATGTTTGTGTTTGAAGGTCGGTGACAATCCTCCAGTAAGGCTTCACTTTTTCCTATCTCTTAAGCAGTCTATATCAGTTATATGTCGTTGGTTCAAACACTTTTGCTTTTGCTTAGTTTAGGGTTGGTAAGCCTGTTATGGGGAAATATAGGGAAATTTGGTGGTACCTGGTGGGGAATAGGGGAATATTTATTTGATTTTTGACCTGGGCCTGGGCGCTGGGCATACTGGTCCTGAGTTTGTCAGCGTCGTTGGGTTATGTTGTTATGTTAGTGTTTGAACTGTTCGTTCTCACAGTCCGAATAATTTTAGGATAGCAATGGGTGGATTTAAAATGTATTTGATCGTAGGGTGTTCAGTACTCTTCCTTACAGTGTGTGGAAAGAAGCCTTCAGAAAAACCTTCTTGGGCCAAAAAAGACATTCGTGATTTCACTGACGCAGACATGGAGCGACTACTCGACCAATGGGAGGTTAGAAAGCTAGGTTTACTTATCTCGTTTAGATTCATTAAAGTTACTTAAGCAATACAATACATTTTATTAAAGCTAAAGGTTCTATGAACCGATTCACACCCTCATAATCATATTAGGCTTACTTGATTGCTGCACATAGGCCTATTTGAAGAGAGTGGGTCTATTACCTCTCACCTACCTCAGTGCAAACGGAGCTATAGAAGTAGGTAAAGTCACAGTAACTTGAACATCTATACGGTAAGTATCATATACAATATGCGCTGTAGACCAGCCAATCAGAAAGCGTTCTGCCGGTCGGTGGTGCGCACCAGGGCAACAGGACTTTTATACACTAATTATTGCGCCAAGTTCTGTTACAAGTCGACGCACCAGCAAGTCTCGCTGCAAGCCAAATTAGCGCCAACCTCAGACAGCTGATTTATTATTATAACATGTTTCTTAAGCTTCTAACTCACCTTTTAATTCAAGGTTAAGTATTTATGGGTCAAAATCTGAAAAGGGTACAATCACTGTCCCTTCATAAAAAAATAATGTAGCCTACTGTAATTATTGCTAAAAATGTTTTATTTTGGAAGTTTATGTCTCAATCTAATGGTCTATACTGTTTAAATCATGAATTAAGAAGAGGTTGGGGCAAAATACTGAGAAAAAACTGGCCAAAGTAGTGACGGTCACGTGTCCCCAATCCCAATTTTACCGCTAAAGATACGTTTTAAACAAGTTCACCAATCAAATAAGTGAATATAAAACCCACGTTTATATTGTCGGATACAGAGAGATAATCAAATAGCGCTTATTACGGATGAAACTATATTATTACGACGCCGAGCCCGGTTAAAAGTCGTGTCCCCACCTTAAGCAGTAGCGTCGGTAGTGTAGTCTGTTTCTCATCGTACAGCGACGCTAGCGCTAGTAGCAGCCGACAACGAGTTTAATTCAGGAGTATCATGGCGGCGAGCAACGACGGATGCCGGAGTTCGTCGTGTGAAATGAATTTTGACGTGGAGAAAAATAGTTTTGTTCATTAAAATTGCCGTGTCTCATTTTTTGATGTAGCATCGGTACATGATTTATTCTTAATCAAAAGTAAATCGCTATCCATCGTAATAGTTGAATTCGTGCGTAATACGGCCCGGTTTCAAATGCCGACTCGTCACTAGCGATAGCGTCCGCCATTTTGAGGTTAGCAGACACAACAAGCGAAATTGTAGCGTCGGTCTGGGAAGCGACGGTCGCGATTTTTGGTTAATTTAACGTGAGATCTGCTACATTTTGTGACCGGTTTTTCCATTTGACTGATATACCTTATATTCTTAATGGTGATGTATTTTTTGTTTTATTACGGCCGATTTTAATACTTAATAGAGTAAAATTAATTAGTAAACAATGTGTTAATTATGAAAATAATGATGCAGGGTTGCCACCGACAGGGAAAATCGAATTGTGCGGGCATTTTTAGTTTCAGAAGCAATTTTTTACAACTGTTATACATTCTTTTATTTAATCTGAAAATGAAATTGGCTGATAGAAATTCTTTATATCCTTTTCATAGCTTATTCTTTTTATGAGTATTTGCCTTTGTTTCTGTTTTTACGGTATAAATTTTTAAGATAATTATAAAGGTATTTTAATGTATATTTAAAATCAAATTTGAGTGAAAGTTTTTGATTGTTTGTTTTTAAGTTTGTATTAGGCCTATATGCTTTAGATTAATTTATTAAGTCCACAGCTTTTTTGACGTTTGTCACCTAACCTTTGTTTAAAATGTTTGATACATAAAAAATGTAACATGTCCAACATTGAAAAAAATTGTTTTTAAATGCTTTTAAACATTTTTAAATTAAGTTACTTAATTAATTAAAATCAGTATGTCTTAATAATATTTTTTGAAATTTAACTTGTAAGTAGCATTTTTTAATTATGACAAATAATTTTTTAATGAAAAGATTTTTAACTCCGTTTGGTCATCTGTTTTTGCTGCAGTTTAAAAAGCAGTTTAATACATTTTGAAAAATATAATGATTTTAAAGTGTTTGAACTTACTCTAAGAATAGCTAAACAGGTTTTCTTTCATTTTTAATTTTACTTTTATGCTCTAAACTATAACTTATTCAGGCCTAAGCCTATTTTTAGAAATTTGTAATGAAGCCTCCATTTAATCGTTGAAACGTTTTGATACACAACCACATTAAACATACCATGATCATTTAAATGTAATTTTGAAGAATTTCAAAATAATTTTTCATTACTTAAGTAATAACAATGAATGGTTTTGGAAATAGAACATCCTATACATCTGAGATTAAAAATATTTTGTATTATGCACCTAATGATTCAGTTAAGGTTATTTTAACACTATTGTATTGTCTTGTAATTACTGAAAAAGGCCTATATTAGAAATCAAATTCTTCCTATTTCAGACTATGAAAGGAACAGATGAAGATTTTATATTAAAAAAAAATTAAACAACAAACATGTAATGGAAGTCATATCCATGTAACTGAGGTCACGCGTTGTAGCAGAATGTCACATTTAAAATTTTTTATTTAAAAATATGTATGGTCAAAATATATATAAATGTTATATTTTTTCAATTAAGTACAGTTTCAAGTTGGTGCACAATAATTTTCATGACAATGGAATGGAGTAAACACATTGTGAGGTTAAAAAACCTGACCAAAACTTGTATTTGTAGGTGAATTACATCTTTTCTAAGCTATTATTAAGATATAGGTCAATCAAAAGTAAGAGGGCTGTAATATATTTAAAAACAGTATATGTGAGCAACAAAAAATATGAAATACAATGGGTTTTCCCTTTTATTTCATTATGTAATATTGATTTATCTGGGTGTGACCTCTATTACAAAAAATGGGAGTTTCCGATATAAAACTGCCTCTCCCATTGACATACATGGGTAATGGTGCTTTCTTTATATTTTCTCATATTCTATAGGGTTCAAAGTATTAAAAAATGTAAGTGTCATTTAGATACCAAGTAATAAGTTTTTAGTTTTTTCCTACTTTGCAATTGTACCCTTTTCAGATTTTGACCCTTATTTGTCAACAAATGAAGACTATGTTTCATTCTAGTAATGAAAAATCTCACGAGATTTGGCGTAGTTTCACGGAGTTTGCACGTGAACTTGTTGAACCTTCTTTCAAGTGTTAGACTACCATGACGTCACATCTTATTCTTACTCTCACCTGCGCAAGATACCTACCGTAGCCTATAAATATTTTCTAGGTACTGTGGGTAAAGTATTGATTCCAATTTTCGGTCCAGTTCTTGTTACCACTGGTTCTTTGGACATGTACTGTCATCAAGAATTAATGGTGAAATGTTGATAGCAGTAGGCCCTACTGCAGTCCCCACGTACTATAAATTATGAATTTCAGGTTTGATGTTGCTGCGGAAATAACTACGCTTAAACAGTGGAAGGAATTATACCTTTAAGACGATAGTGTGTTATCGTCGGGGGTAATTTTGCATTGAAAACGATTGCTTTTTCAACTGGAGTAACTGTAGTACGGTAGCCTAAAAGAAAACAAATACTTTGCAGTTCCGATAATCCAAAATACAGTAGAACCCCTCATATCCGGCCTCCATGGGACCGAGCCCAGGCCGGATAATGACTTGGCCGGATAATCCAACCTATTATGAAAACCATGATTTATACCTAAGTAATACTACGTAGCTAGTGTCTCAAGTCCAAAGTAGAGCTTTAAGTCACCTATATGGATCATTTCAAAAATACACGTTTTAGCAAAACCAACACTACACATAACTTGAACACTATAATTGATCCCATGGTTTTGAATTAATTAAATTCAAAACCCTATTCGGCAATATTTGCCACCGTCATAGCTTTCATCTGTATGCCTGCAATAGGCCTACAATGAGCTTGACAAAACAAATCAGTCAATAACCTCACTGAATACATATTAAACACCAGTTTATTTATTATTGGCTCAAGTTCACTATTGCCGGATTAGGGTGGCCCTACTTCGGCGAGCAATTTGCTGCGCGTGTGTATTCTTATGAGAGTGAGTAGGCCTAATGTAGATGAGTCTTGCTAAACGTACAGTACATGTTCGCATTAGCCTAGATCATTCTGATTGTTGGTAGTAAACTGGAGCCATGAATAAAAATAGAGATAATAAAACGTAAACAAACAGAGGTATCCAAGAGATAATCAGAGGGATATGCGTCTGTAAGGGTGAAAAAAATGTTTTGATGTCTGATGTTTTTAATCTGAGAAGCGGCCGGATAAACCGAGGACCGGTAAAACCGAGGCCGGATATGAGGGGCTCTACTGTAATTGGGACCAGACCTGCTTCGTATTAGCAAATATTATGCATTAAGCTGAACTATTACTGAAATATGAATAATTACTAAATATAGTGTTAAATCCATTCGTGCCGTTTACCCGTGTATGGCAGATACGCGTGATGAAATACTTCATTCTTCATACTTCTGTAGTCACTGACACAATCGGATGATTGGGAGTTTGTCAATACTTCTTCCCTTCGGATGGGTCTAGTGAGCTCTTTGATCATTTTTTATGATTAAAAATGTATGATCTATGTATTCTGAGGTGGTAGGGGCCTGTAGTATGGTTTTTCAGTGAAATAAGTCTAAGTTTTCTGATTTGAGTATGGTTTCATTTTGGATCTGTTTTAGATGGTCTGGTAGTAGATTGTAAAAAATGCACTTGAGTAGTATGGAGTATGACTAAATTTCTGTAATCTGTGTTGAGGAAGGTCAATGTTTGTTCTATGCTTGGTTTGTCTGGGAGTAGGATTTGAATTGACGACTAGGATTATGGTTTCTAGGATATAAAGAGATAGGCCTAGGTACTATGGTAAGGATTTTTGATTGTATGAATAGCGGCTTGTAGTGCTCCTTCGGGTGTTGTCGGAGTATCATTCTCACCGCTGTTTTCTTCTGTAGTAAAAGTATTCTTCCTATGTTCTTGACAGATGCTGCTCCCCAGGCGACAATGCCGTATCGTAGATGTGAAGAGAAGAGTGAATGGTACACAGTCAGAGCGATTTCTTCATTTGTAATGTTTCTGATTCGTCTTAAATTACGTAGGGTGCTGTTGAGAGTTTTTTACATAGATAGTTTATTTGGTGTTTCCAGTTTAAGTTTTGATCGATGTGAATTCCTAGGAATTTTGTTGAAGTGACTTTGGGATATTTAAGTTTAACCAGTCTTCATCTGATCTAGTTCTACTGTTAGGATTGAAATTTACATGGATAGTTTTGGTTTTATTGATACTGAGTTTGAGTTTACTGCATATTTCTGTGGCTTCATCTACCATGGAATTTACTATGTTACAGTTGTTAATTTTTTGTTGAGTTTGTTTGTTGAATTCATTTTTTGTTATTGTTGTATCGTCTGCGAAAAGTATACATTTATATTTCTGATCTAGTTGGTCTGGTTAGTTATTTATATATATATATATATGAGAAAATACAGCAGCCCAATGATTGATCCTTGCGGGATTCCTTAGTGAGTGGTTCTGAATGAAGGTCTAGTATTTATTATTGTGTTGTTATTCTGATGTTCTATTTCAACAAACTGGCATCTATCAGTAAGATAATTTGTCATCCAGACTAGAGCTTTTCCTTTAATGTTTAGGCTTTTAAATTTTTGAATTAAAATTTCCCAATCTAGAGAGTCGAAAGCCTTTTGTAGATCGAGGAAATGTTTTTCCGCAATTGATAAAGGCAGCGATAGATTGTCTTTGCAAACCTACTCCTGCCATTGCCG
Organism: Flexamia atlantica; assembly: GCA_035578135.1. Taxonomy (NCBI): domain Eukaryota; kingdom Metazoa; phylum Arthropoda; class Insecta; order Hemiptera; family Cicadellidae; genus Flexamia; species Flexamia atlantica. The sequence goes on from JAQJVK010000010.1 coordinate 2,267,228, forward strand.
TGCTGAGCATCCACGTTTGGTAAACACGTGCGATCGTCATTGACAAAATTACTCTCATAATTCATTAAGCACAATTGAATTTATAAGGCCATTTATGTTCAAACAAAGCTTCACCATTGACTTTTACCCTTTTTTATTTAAGATTTGGACAAATTTCCTGTCCCAGTAGCATTTTGGATAACGCTAAATTTTAGATCATCGTGTTTCAGACCATCTTGAATCCGCTGTAGCCTATAAACTTAATTTTCTACAGGGATTACATTTAAAAACATTGCATATGCAATCTAAGTTAATTAGGCCCTAATTTCCTTCTGATTAACAAAATAAATGTTAGGCTGACCATTGACTCATAAGAAGTCATGGAATATAAGATAACTTAGGCCTTAATTTTCTTCTAAATTTGGACCAATGTTTTCTGCCTGCGAGGCAATGCCTGATCCTTTTTGAACAGTGACGACAGTGACTGGATATAAACTCAATTAGGTACTAAGCTTAAAACCCAGTTTAAAATTCAAACTCAGTGTCCAAAAATGACAATATTTTATACTCTTTTGCCTATTTTTATAACAATAGTAAAATATGTAAATGTTGATAGTAATGGTCAAGATGGAAATTTTCATGCAGTAAATAATCTAGGTAATAACCTAGAAATAAGACCTTTTAGTTTGAGACCAACTGACTAGGAGAAGTTAAAAATAATGAACTTTCTTAAGAATAAAAAATCTAGTGGTTGTAATGAGGTTCTGATTTTAGTAATTAAGGCAGTTAGAGGAAGTTTAGGCTTAAGTGACATTTTGAGCCATTTCGTAAATTAATCATTTTCACCGATATTTTTCCATCTCTATTTAAACAGGCAAAAACAGTACCAGTAAGAAAAGGTGTTGAAAATAATGTCTATAACTATCAATCTATTTTTATAAGGCCTATGTAGACAACCCTTTTCAAAGTAAAAAAAAATTAGTAGGCCTATGTAGACTATACAATTAATTGAATTTTTAGAAATGTTCAGATGGTAAGTTAACTTACCTCCAAGAAGGAATTTCCTTATCTTCTTTACAAAATATTGTTGGAAGTAAAGCTTATTAAAACATTCCAAGTTTTAGCTACTTTCTAAGTAATCATGTTGACATCCTCAAAATAACAGTGTTAAACCAAAAATAGCTTCACTCCGTCTTTAGCTTTTAGTCATTAATACGTCACAAGGCTTAACAACCTTCTTTATGCAGTATACTTTTGAAAGACAAGTGTTTAGGTCTATCAGTCTTAATTTTTTTCCAGGAAGACGAAGAACCATTGGAACCAGATGAGTTGCCTGAACATCTTAGACCTCAGCCTAGTTTGGATTTGTCAAAGGTTTGATGTTTTTCTTTACCAGATCTTTTTTAGGTTTTTTAGTCTGTAAACAGTTTTTACATACTAGTTTATAATTTAAGGGTTTCAACGGACCTGGGAAGTAAGGGAAAGTCAGGGAAAGTAAGGGGAATTGCTTTAGGGCTAGGGGATTTATTTAAATGCTGAAAGTTGTGAAAATTCTGGAAATTGTTGTCATCAGGGAAAATAGTTAGCCTACAAACCATTACATAAACGTTGTTGAAACAAATTGCTTTGTGTTTGAAAAATTTCAAATTCCAAATTTCCAATAAATATAAATGGATAAATGTTCTCAGCATTCAATGGTTAATAAAAAATTGTTCTTTATTATTTTGCTAATTTATTTGTATGTCTTTTCCGATCACATTAGGCCTATTGCTTAGTGATAGTTCAATATGAACATTTCTGTTGTGCTGGCAGGTGAAGTTGGACCCGAACAATCCAGAGGAAATCTTGAAGGCAACGAAGAAGGGCAGAACTCTGATGGTATTTGTCTCAGTTTTGGGAAACCCGACTAGAGAAGAAAGTGAAGAGATCACCAAATTCTGGCAAGGAAGCCTCTGGAACAACCATATCCAAGCAGAACGGTTTGTATTGTCACTAAATTTGTATAAATACTCATAAAATCTAATCTAAATAACTATACTGCCATTTTTGTAACTGACTCACTCACTCTCTGATGTATATACTGAGTCCAATGAACTTCCCAAAAAGCTACAAACTCGAAATTTGGCAAGAATATTCCTTAGGTGGTTAAACGACAGCTAAAAGTCTCAAAACAAAAAATGTCCACCCTTCACCCCTCAGAAGGAGGGGGGAACTTGGATTTTGAATCAGTAGACCTGTATTTGGGCTTTAGTGGCTAAAGTACTGTTTCTACTGAAATACGAAGATCGTATACTGTATTTAAATTAATATTTTCTACCACTTTGGTCCTGAGGTAGGTATTTTATCTTTCATTACCTCCTTCACCGCTAAGATGGCCTCTAAAGAAAATTTTCATTTGTTTTCGAGGTGTTTATTTTTTACTGATTTTCTTACTGAGATAGGCCTACTTAGTTTTTGACAGGGAGATATTCAGTTCGACCCTTCAGGTACATCAGATTTTTCAAATTTCAACCCTTCAAAGGGTCCTCTATGACCTTTATTGAATTTTAAATTCTAATTGTGGTTTTTATTGTTTTTGCTACTTAATTCTTTGAGCGAGAGACCCATTTTTTGACAAAGGATTGATTGGTCAGTGTCACCTCCCACGTTTACCCTAAGTCATTTGCCAATCCCAACCCGTTTCAACCCCTAAATCTGACCAGTAAATGAAGCAAATTAATCATGTTACCTGTGACATCCTTTGTCCGCCTCGTTGACCAAGATATAGAATGAGATCCGTCATCTTACATCTCTTAAATTTTTGTTATTCATGATTGCTGATCTATCAGTCATCAAAGACGTCAATCAGGTAAAATGGTAAAAGGGTAGGTGATAGTATTAAGAAAAGAAAATTGAAGAAAGATGAAGTGAGAATGGATGTAAGATTATCAAAGATTATGGATTAATACTTGATTTTTGGCTTCTCACCACTATAATAATAAAAAAACAAATTGTTTTTAATAACGAGATATCATTGAGACTGATGATGATCTTTGAAACAAGACCGAAATATATCTCGTCATTGAAAACAATCGGTTTTTTATTATTATAGTGATGAGTAGCCAAAAATCAAGCAATAATAACGCCATCACGAAAAATTCATACCGTCAATTTATTCCAAGCTATTTTTGTAATTATTGTAAATTTGATGTGTTATTGGGGAATAAAGTCATTATTTCATTATTTCATTATTTCATATTTCATTATTTCATTAAGATTATGGATGTTGTGGCAGATCATAGTAGCTTTTGTCTATAAGATGTTCATTTAACTTATTCTTATAGCTATTAAAATATTTAAAATTGACCATTCCTTTGAAGGAAGTTATGAAAAAATTTGGCTACCAGCACAACAGGGTTTGGTTCCAAAAAGTATTAAACTATGATGAGCAGATGGATTTATGCTGCGATTTCTAGTATTATTATAATCATGAGCCTGAATCAATTTTTGCTCTTTAACATACAAACTTTCAAAATTATACAAAGATGGAAGGGTTAGAAGCTGCAATTCTTTACATTTTTCAGAAATTAAATCTCGAGGCCTAAGCCCCCAAATATTTCTAATAGCTCTTCTTTGAATAACAAAAGTGCGCCTCAAATTTTCATTACTAGATCTGCCCCAGAACGCTATGGAATATCTAATATAGCTTTCAGTCAAACTAAAATAAAATAATTTATTCAACGCAAAATTGTTAAAAACAGCAATGTTTCTTAAAATGTAGTTATTTGTTGTCAAGTTTCAAAGCCAATTTTTCAATGTGCTCAGACCACTTGAGACTATCATCCAACCTCACTCCTAAATAGTCTACAAATGAGGATCTTTCAAGTACCTCCTCATCCAAAACAACAGATGAGAACAGCAAGCCGGCCCCCTCCAAGCTAATTTTGTTTGTGATGTGCAAATTAACATGTACACGTTTTGTTATTGATTTTCAAGTTGATTTCAGAAAAATACTGTGATAGAAATACAGGTGATAGAAATTAACTATTTCTAGCCTGGAAATATTTTGGTTATTTGTCATCAAAGAGGTGTCATCTGCAAATATTGTCAAGGAGTTATGCGGTAAAAAATCTGAAATATTGTTTATATAAACTATGAAAAGAACAGGTCCTAATATGGATCCTTGTGCAACGCCCATTGTGTTTGAGGCTACATCTGAGAAGAATTGTTTCTGACGTCCAGAATACCAAAATACAAACATCATTATACCGGTTTATAAAACTATTACTACCGGATTACAGCTTAAAAAGTGACTATTTAAATTATTAAAAATATGACCCACCAAGGGGAAAGATAACATGCATTTGTCCTTATCTTCCCAGACAAAATTTTACAGGACAGCAAGTTTTAGCTAGAGGCTAGGGTCAAGAAAACACTTTTCTGATTTTATTGTTTCTCACTGTACACATGTTTCCAAACAATATTTAGTTCATCTTGCACGTGAATTCGACTTTTAACATGGGTAAATTAATTTTTTTCTAAACCCTTGCAATCTGGAGAAAGGGGACCTTGACTTCCCCAATGCTATTTTTGTTGTATATGGATGTCCTTACTGTCTGTATTTATTATTAATTATTTAATAACACATGATCAAATAGTGTTGTTTGTTTTTTGTTGTTGTTCTGTTATCCAAGATTATAATGTCAGAAAAAAAACTAAACTCAAATAATGTTTTTATTATTAATATTTGATTTGTCAATATAAAACATGGCACATTCTGAAATATAGTGTGGAAAGCTAAAAAAAGGAATCTGCTGTATATGAATGTCCTTACTGCCTGTATTTATTATTAATTATTTTGTAACACATGATCAAATAGTGTTGTTTGTTTTTGTTGTTGTTCTATTAGCCAAGATTATAATGTCTGAAATAAAAATACCCCCGTTGCAGCAGACCTGCATACTCAGCGAATTTCAAATGCAAAACAATATATTCTAACATAGCGAGATTTGACATGTTTTTGTAAGCTCCATAAGATTAACATGGGGAATGAGTATGCAGGTTTGCTGCTACAGGTATGTTTAAACTGGTTGGTTTTAATTCAATATTTAGTAGACCTGAACTAGAAGAAGCCATTTACCAAGTTTTATCAAGATATGTTGAGAAATAAACGAGATATAGAATTTACTTATTTCCCATAAGGTTAACATTGGGACAACGTACTGTGTTTACCACTTTCAATATCTCGGTAACCAATGGACATAGAGCAGTGATTCAAAATACTAAATTGTTTGTTTTTTTGAGCTGAATTCAATGGTGCCAACAGAAATTTGATAAATTTTATTTTTCTATGTAAAAAGCTCAAAAAACCCATTTTTGAGGGGGTTTATCACCCTTTACCCCCTCTTCCGGTGGTCCGATCGGGCTGGTTCACGAACTCGTCCAATCGATTACCACTTTACATGTCTGTACCAAATTTCATCAAGATCGGACCATTTTTACGGCCGCTATCGTGCTAACAGACACATATAATATATAATATATATATAGATATATATATACCTAAAAATTCGAACGAATGGTGTTTTTTGCTTCTGGGGGTTGCAAAACGAAAAGTTATCATGGTCTGGTGCTTAGGTCTTACCATGAGACCTACGGTAATAGCTTCTTCCCTATAGGGGAAATTCGCTAAAACTCAAATAATGGTTTTGTTCTTTGATTTATTAATATAAAACAATTTTAATTCTTTGAAATTAAGAAAATCCGTACGTTCCATGAGGAATAAATAAATGCAGGACTTGCTAAGCCCTGATCTAGGGACCAGAACATTAAAATGGACAGTATCCTCCGGAAGAAGTAGTTGACAACTTAGCTCCTGGTCCAAGTGAAGTTTGAAAACCATAAAAATGTACTAGAAGGTCAACAAATAAAAAAGTAAAAACTGTGACATCTAATATAATGCCATATTTTGTTAAGATTAATAGTAATTAATCTTCATTTGAGTGTAAAATTAAAATTAACTTTAATTTTTATCATGTAACAAGACATTCTGTCTTTAAAATGTTGCGATTTGTTTGTTATTACTCTCATGTATTTTTGCAACGTTCGACAAAAAATGAAAATCATTGACAAAAATTCATTGGTGGATTCATATTCAGCTTTAAATTTCTGACAAAATGATTTGTAAAACAAAGCCAATATTATAAGTAGTAACAAAAAAATAGAGGTTAGAAACTTGGAAAACTTTAGACTGCGATTTCCTAAAATTGCTGTTTTTAATATTTCATATTTAAAAATTTATAACTCAGGCATTTTTTTAAGATATCTTGAAAATTCTTTCACCAGTTTGTATGGTTTTTAATGTAGATAAAGGATATACTAATAACTAAATAAAAAAAAAAAATGGAAGTTAAGGTCCCTTTTCCCCTGGCGATTAACTAATAACATTAGGACCTTATATTTTTACTCCTGGTCCCACCAACCCTCTCCCCCGTAAAAATTGGGTATCTTGCTTATTTTTCAACATATCTTTATAAAACTTAAAAACTTGGTTTGTGACTCCATTTAGTCAAGATCTATTGTATTTTAGCCTCGAATCCCCCATTTTTGCATTTCCATGGCAACAAACCTGCTTACATTTTTCCCGTGTTATTCTTATGTGGAGAAAATAAAACTCTATATCTTTCCTATTTTTTACGTATAATGATCAAACTTGGCATATGGCTTCTTCTAGTCGAGGTTTATTGGATATTGACCTAAAACTATCAAATTAGTTTATACCTGTAGCAACAAACCTGCTACTTCATCCCCATGCTATTTTTTTGGAGAAAACAAGAAAGTAATATTCAAGTTTGTTCAAATTTGAGAAAGTCAACAGATTTAGGGCTCACAAAGACATTTTTGAAACCCCTACGCGCCTCTTCAAATGGCATAGCTTCTACATGTGCACCTCATGACTTAATCTTTGACCTCCCAGCTCCCGGTCCATTAAAATGAGTTATGGAATGAATAATTGTGAACTTTTCTAATTATTTAGATTTTGGAGGCATTAAAGTAACAACTTTGAGCAAACTTGTTGTTGAATTATTCAATGAATTTTACTTTCTCCCTGCCATACCATAGTACATGAAGAAGCTTTTACACATTAGATTAATTTGGTAGTGTACAAAATTTTGAGCACCTTGTTAAAAGATCACCTATATGATTGTAAAATTTCAGGTTTAAGTTTACAAATCGCAATATAGAATGGAAAAAGGGAGACAGATGTCTCAGGTTCCTGATACCTTTTTATTGGTTACCATCACTCTTAGTACTAATTACAAAATTTATACAAAAATTATGTTTGTCATAGTCAGGTTCTTACACTTTACTTCTAGGTCGTCAACATCACCTTTTGATAGGGTCTCTATTAAGGAATCGTTTTTTTTTTCAGATGTATATGAGCATGAACAACACAAAATGCCAGGTGTATGGTTTTATCCAGTTCTAATTTATAACTGAGATTCTTTTTTTTCCAGTTATATGATAGATGATGACAGAGCCATTTTCATGTTCAAAGACGGTTCAATGGCGTGGGATGCTAAAGACTTCCTCATTCAGCAGGACAGGTGTAAGGAAGTGATGATTGAAAACAAACCCTACTACGGGAAAAACTACAAACCTCCGGTTAGTACAAGTTTGATTTGAAGTACAGTCAACTCTCGATAACTCAAAATCTTCGATATTTCAAATTATTTTTTATTTCCCAGGGAAAAACCTTTCTAAGTCGAAATAAAAACCATACACTTATCAATTCTTATCAATTTAACGGTTATATTTCATCTCTGTAAGTCAAAGCAACGCAAAGATTACCTCTATAACTCAAAGTTCAGTAGTTAAGTTGTATTAAATATGCAGTGTACCTCCATAAGTTGATGTTACCTTTGTATCTCAAAGTTTAATCAATCGACCTCTGTAAGTTGAAACCTTGGCTTACAGGTCGCTATGTGTTAATGAGTCATATTCGGTCCAGCTTCACTATTATATACCTCTGTAACTTGAATTTTCTTTTGGTTTACCTCTTTATCTCAAATTCAGATGAAACTAACTGTACGTTAAAATTAAGTAATATTTCCTCTTACTATGCCTTAGTCGAACCATACATAACTCGAAAAAAATCGTAGTCCCATGGCATTTTGAGTTAACAAGAGTCGACTGTAGTTTTTGTTTCTTACTAATTAATTTCAGAAGTGTTTAGGAATAATTTTTTGACTTTCTGAATCAAATTAGCAACTAAAGAGATTCTTTCTAAAGGCTTATTGGTTTAAATAGATGATAAAATGTAGTGGTGTAGTCTTTGTGGACAGGAGTATAGCTGGCGCCAATTCTTGGGGCCCAGTCCGCGCATGGGGCGGGGAGTGGGTAAGCTGGGAGGAGAGGGGAGTAGTAGCGGCAGCGGCGGCCGACATTGTACTAGCCTGGCTGCGTACATTCGGCAGCTCGCACATAGTTACTGCTTCTCTGTCAATCGTTGTTCAGAGTAACAAGACGCTTCAATTAATACTAATGAAATATTTTATATTATCGAATAGAATTAAATCAGATCATTAATCGCCAGTAAGAGTCAATGTTCCGTCGGTCAATGTTTTTAGGACGACATGTAGTGACACGCTATTGTTGACGGCTGAGAGCAGAACGACAGTGCTGCGCTCTAGCGAGGCATTGTCGCGCATGCGCACTAGCCGTTTTTGCTACCGCGCATCCACCGCACTGGGCCCCAAGAATTGGCGTCAGTAATAATGCTCAAGATCTCTACATCTGGGGGAACAGTTGGGGATGGAAACGATTGTATTGACTAGCCATTAAATGTGGCTTTGCCCACGATCATTATTGACCTGCTGTTATTTTTGCCTTCGCCTACGATTCAAATGATGGTAAGATATAAGTATATTTTATACATCATCCTATTAGGGTGGGAAATCCCTAGAAGAAAAGCAGTATAAAGAGTCCCTTTTTAGCAAATTTCCCCTATAGGGAAGAAGCTATTACCGTAGGTCTCATCGTAAGACCTAAGCTCGGGACTACTATAAATTTTCGTTTTGGTGCCCCTAGAAGTCAAAAACACTATTTGTTCAAATTTCTATATATATATATATATATATATATATATATATATATATTTAGAGAGATTATCATTTTTACTAACAGAGTACACTTTTTTGTTCATAATTAAATATTTATTTAATTAAAATTGACGACATGTTTTTTGGCTCTTGGCCATTTTCATAGTCAAAACAAAAACCTAACCTACTATTGTAAAGTTGAAAATTATAATGTCTATGAGAACAGATGTTTCTTATTTGTAGCATAGCATAGAAATATTAAAATGCTTGACGTTGTCTTCTTATATATGTCTCACTTTTTCATATATTGGGTTGTTTGTTTCAATATGGGTATTTAATAGGTTTTGGGGTTCTTTTAGCGAATTTCCCCTATAGGGAAGAAGCTATTACCGTAGGTCTCATGGTAAGGCCTAAGCCCGAGACCATGATAACTTTTCGTTTTGGGGCCCCCAAAAGCAAAAAACACCATTCGTTCGAATTTATATATATATATATCTATATATCTATATATATGTGTGTCTGTCAGCACGATAGCGGCCGTAAAAATGGTCCGATCTTAATGAAATTTGGTACAGTCATGTAAAGTGGTAATCCCTCGGACGAGTTTGTAAACCAGCCCGATCGGACGACCGGAAGAGGGGTTAAAGGGGGGAAAACCCCCAAAAATGGGGTTTTTGAGGTTTTTACACATAAAAATAAAATTTATCCAATTTTTGTTGGCACCGTTGAATTCAGCTCAAAAAAACAAACAATTTATAATTTTGAATCATTGCTCTATGTCCATTGGTTTCCGAGATATTGAAAGTGGTAAACGTAGTATGTTGTCCCAATGTTAACCTTATGGGAAGTAAGTAAAATTCTATATCTCGGTTATTTCTCGACATATCTTGATAAAACTTGGTAAATAGCTTCTTCTAGTTCAGATCTACTAAATATTAAATTAAAACCACCCAGTTTTAATATACCTCTAGCAGCAAACCTGCATACTCATTCCCCATGTTATTCTTACGTAGCTTACCAAAACATGTAAAAACTCGCTATGTTGGATTGAAATATGATTTTTTGCATTTGAAATTCGCTGAGTATGCAGGTCTGCTGCAACGGGGGTATTTTGTAACTTAAATATATATAATAATTTTCTTTTGAATTCATATATAAGAAGACAACGTCAAGCATTTTAATATTTCTATACTATACTACAAATAAGAAACATCTGTTCTCATAAACATTATAATTTTTAACTTTATAATATTAGGTTAGGTTTTTGTTTTGACTGAAAATGGCCAAGAGCCGAAACATGTCGTCAATTTTAATTAAATAAATATTTAATTATGAACAAAAAAGGGTGCTCTGTTAGTAAAAATGATAATCTCTCTAATTATTATAGTAGCCCTAACAAGTGAATGTAATTTATTATACAGGGTGTTCATTAAAGTTGGTCACAAACTTTGGGGGCTGATAGTACTCATCAAAACTAAGAAAAAAGTTCCAAAACGTGGGTCCTAAAATGCTCGGTTATCCGTCTGTCGGTCTGTATGTGTTTTTAACATGATTTTGCATAACTTTGGAACTACTAAAGATATCAACTTCAAACTTGGTATATATGCTGACTATTAGGTACTATTTTGGTGCGGAGTATTAAGTTTCTACTTTGCACCATTTCAAAATGGCGACCATTTTTATATTTTAAAACTTAATATCTTAAAAACCGTAAATTTTACTAAAATCTTACAAGAAACAAAAAAGCTGCGCAATTTTATTTCCTATGAAATAATATAATAGTATATTTTATTACTAGGACCTAAAGAGACGCTTTTCATTCAGGGTCAAGTTTCACGACCAAGGCTGTAAGCCGAGGTTGAAAAATGACCGAGTAACGAAATGCAGCTTTAGGTCCGTGTGATGAACTATATTTTTCATTATATTGCTCAATACAATACGTAAACTACTTAAGAAAACCAAAATGTTACAGCTTGTTTACCTTTAAAGATACCTTCCAATTATGCCGCCATCTTTTTCTTGCTATTTGAAGCAATCGGCTGATTATCTGTTTCATTTGTGTTAGGTTAGACTGACAACAATGAACAACTATCGACGTATCGAACGCATGTTATAATCGATTGGTGAAATGAGCGAGTTTCACAAACCTGTTATCTTCCTTCCGAGAAGATATTATTTTTTACTGTCTAGGAAAGCTGTTTACCTTACATATTGATTGTTTATTTATAATTAATAATTTTAGCGAATTTCCCCTATAGGGAAGAAGCTATTACCGTAGGTCTCATGGTAAGACCTAAGCCCCAGACCATGATAACTTTTCGTTTTTCAACCCCCAGAAGCAAAAAACACCATTCGTTCGAATATATATATATATATATATATATATATATATATATGTGTGTGTGTGTATGTGTGTGTGTCTGTTAGCACGATAGTGGCCGTAAAAATGGTCCGATCTTGATGAAATTTGGTACAGACATGTAAAGTGGTAATCGATTGGACGAGTTCGTGAACCAGCCCGATCGGACCACCAGAAGGGGGGGTAAAGGGGGATAAACCCCCTCAAAAATGGGTTTTTTGAGCTTTTTACATAGAAAAATAAAATTTCTCAAATTTTTGTTGACACCAATGAATTCAGCTCAAAAAAACAAACAATTTAGTATCTTGAATCACTGCTATATGACCATTGGTTACAGAGATATTGAAAGTCGTAAACACAGTACGTTGTCCCCATGTTAACCTTATGGGAAATAAGTAAAATTCTATTTCTCGTTTATTTCTTAACATATCTTGATACAACTTGGTAAATGGCTTCTTCTAGTTCATATCTACTAAATATTGAATTAAAACCAACCAGTTTAAACATACCTGTAGCAGCAAACCTGCATACTCATTCCCCATGTTAATCTTATGGAGCTTACAAAAACATGACAAATCTCGCTATGTTAGATTAAAATATATTGTTTTGCATTTGAAATTCGCTGAGTATGCAGGTCTGCTGCAATGGGGGTATTTATCATTGATCGTAGTAGTAGAATTTATACCTTCTTCATTTACGAATGGAAATATTTGCTTATAGATTATCGATTGTTCGAATCGATACTATGTATTCAAATGAAAGAGTTTCGTGAACGATAGTTATGATAATAAACGACAAAAATTAATCAGCTGATGTACTCGGCACTTTTTGACTTTTTTAGTCGTAGGAGTAAAAAGAGTCAGCTGGTATCGAGTACATTAACTTTTAATTCCGAGGAATAAAAAGAGCGTATTTAGGTCCGGAAAACATGCATTAAAACAGCTGTTTTTGAAGCAGTATAACGTAAAGATTATTAAGATCAAACTACAATTAATGGAGTTATTGCAATTTCTTCAACAGAATACATGCTTGTTTATGGTAGTTATAGCAAATTTGCTTGAATTCTGATGGAAAAATTGCAATAACTCCATTAATTGTGGTTCGATCTTAATAATCTTGATATGGTTTTGTAGGATATAAAATTGCGCAGCTTTGTTGTTTCTTGTAAGATTTTTGTAAAATTTACGGTTTTTTAGATATTAAGTTTTAAAATATAAGAATGGTCGCCATTTTGAAATGGTACATAGTAGAAACTTGATACTCCGCACCAAAATAGGTCCTAATAGTCAGCATATACGTACTAAGTTTGAAGTTGATATCTTCAGTAGTTCCAAAGTTATGTAAAATCATGTTAAAAACACATACAGACCGACAGACGGATAACCGAGCATTTTAGGACCCATGTTTATGAACTTTTTTCTTAGTTTTGATGAGTACAATCAGTCCGCGAAGTTTGTGACCAACTTTAATGAACACCCTGTATATATACAGGGTGTTCAAAAAATGTGGGGCAATAATTTATGAAGTGATTCCTTGGGTTAAAATAAGCAAAAAAGTTTATATAGACACATGTCCTATCTCGCTTAGTTTAGCGTCTATTTTTTGTCTGTATGTGTTTTTGACAAAATAATTCATAACTCCTTAACGGTTTGAGTTACAGTGTTGAGAATGTGCACAAATGTTCATCTAATGTCAATATCTTTGTACAAAATATTATTAAAAAATCTTTAACCGTTTCAAAATGGCGGCTATTTTAAATATTTGGTTTTCATAAAAAATGTCGCCAAATATTTAGAAATAGCCGCCATTTTGAAACGGTTAACGATTTTTTATTATTATTTTTTACAAAGATATCGACTAATTAGATTAACATTTATGCACATTCTCAACACTGTAACTCAAACCGTTAAGGAGTTATGAATTATTTTGTAAAAAACACATACAGACAGATAGACGCTAAACTATGCGAGATAGGACATATGTCTACATAAACTTTTTGCTTATTTTGATCCAAGGACTTTTTGCTTATTTTGATCCAAGGAATCACTACGTAAATTATTGCCCCACATTTTTTGATCACCTTGTATATATGTGTCTGTAAGCACGATAGCGCTCGCAAAAATGGTCCAATTGGAATGAAATTTGGCACTGACGTGTAAAGTAGTTATTATTCGGACGAGTTCGAAAACCCCCCCCGATCGGACTATCGGAAGGGGGGAAGGGGAGGATAAACCCCTAAAAAATGGGTTTTTTGAGTTCTTTACATAGAAAAATAGAAATAATCCGATTTTTGTTAGCATCATTTGATTCAGCTCAAAAACAATCAATTTGGTAATTTGTATCACTGCTCTATGACCTTTGGTTACCGAGATATTGAAAGTGTTAAACACAGTACGTTGTCCCAATGTTAACCTTATGGGAAATAAGTAAAATTCTATATCTCGCTTACTTCTCAACATATCTTCATAAAACTTGGTAAATAGCTTCTTCTAGTTCAGATCTACTACATAATGAATTAAAACCACCCAGTTTTAATATTCCTGTAGCAGCAAACCTGCATACTCATTCCCCATGTTAATCTTATGGGGCTTACCAAAACATGTCAAATCTCGCTATGTTGGATTGAAAAATGTTGTTTTGCACTTGAAATTCTCTGAGTTTGCAGGTCTGCTGCAACGGGGGTATTCCACTCTTATGTTGTGGGTGCATATCAAACTTACCGCAAACTCTTTTATACTTTTTATTTGAGAAAGTCTAAAGATCATGAAAGTTTATGAGAATTGTCTAATGAATAATGTTGATGAATAGTTTCAGGGTTGTAGGTCATGCAGTTATTTTGGGCTGTGTGATATGTCAGTGAGTGGTATTTAAAAAATATATTTTGTAAATGACCTCAGTACATTTGTACAAATTTGTTTGGAAAATAGGCCAGTCATTCTAGGAAAAATAACATAGGGAACCTTAAAAAATTGCAAGAAGACAGTTTTGATGTGATTCTACTAAGAAGAATGTGTATTTTGACGTATCAAAAGTTTACCAAAATCGGACCACAGGACCCCCACTAAAATAATGATTAAAAATGGCGGCTTTTCCCACCATACAAAAATTTTTGAAAAAGTCACAACTGCTTTTTTATAATTTTTTTTCTCGAGTTATTGACTTCAGACCTCCACCAACTATTGTTGGGTGATTGGTTCTTAATTTTGATATGGTACGGTACTCATTTTTAGCCGCCATCTTTGATCGAAATAAATATTGAAAATTAATATCTGGCCTTTATATTGGATATAATTTTTTTCCAAATGTAAAGATGGTGTTTTTTCATGATTGTAGCCTCCGGATTACTGATGTATAACAAAAGATGGTTTATATTACCTTGTTCCGTCAAGTAATCCAAATTCACGTAGTAGCTGTTGCTACGGCCGTTTCGATGCGCTGGGCATCATCATCAGGCACAAGAACATAAAATATCACTCAAAGCCTTTGGTCTGAGAGTAACAAGTTTAGATCCAAAATAAAGTTTTACTGTATGTATGTCGATGACACTTTTGTCATGTATAATGGTAATCTGAGACAGCGAAAGATTTTTAACAATTACCTAAACAGCATCCATGAGAAAATTTGATTTACAATGGAATCCGAAACTGATGGATCCTTAATTTCTTAGATCTGACGATTTACAAAGTTTATAGACAGTTAAAATTTAAGATTTTTAGAAAATCCACGACTTAAGACGCGACCATCCATGCTTCATCACACCACCCTTATAGTCAGAAGATGGCTGCTTACAACAGTTTTATTCACAGACTTTTGACAATCCCACTTAGTCCAGAGGATTACAAAAACGAAGTAGACTTAACTAAACATATCACAGTGAAAAATGGCTGTAAAATTTCCATGATCGATTGTATGATCTCAAAACGTGTAAATAAAATGAGCGGCCCACGACCAGATAATTTCATTACCGTGAAGAAATATGTTTCAATGGAATTTGGATCTACTCCCCTAAATTTTACAGTAAAGAATGAACTAGCCAAAAATAATGTCTCGGTTTCCTACAGAACCAGCAACAAATTGAGTTACATTTTGGAACCCCGACCTAACAATAATAAAAATAAAACCAATGATGTCAACGTAGGTGAGGGCACGGGGTTTTACAAATTAAATTGCAACTACTATTAAGTTTTATATCGGTCAAACTACCAGGCCTTTTCATAAACATTTCAAAGAACATCTGCCAACTAATTACATAAAAAATCCTAAGTCCATATCGACCTATGCAACTCATCGGATTGACAACAACCATACCTACACCAGTTTCCAGAAAAATGTAGAAATCATTAATAAATGTAAAAAAGGACCCATTCTAGACTGTTTGGAGGAATTCCAGATTTATAAAGTGACAAATCAGAACCCGACAATGTATTAAATGAACAGTCATCCTTCAGATCGAATTTAATTTACGATACAGAGATTAATATTATGTGTGAACAGAACAAAAGTGGAGGGACTGGTCTAAACAATGACAAAGATAAAGGATGAACAGCTGATAACCGGGTCAACGGACATGCGCCGCAGTCTGGAGTTAGTCCTCGCGCGTGTCGGTCTATTTGTACATGGTCAAGTAATTTTGTATTTTAGTGTTAAATGTTACATGTTCGTGTCCGTGTTAGTGTTTTTAACAATCATCACAAACTTCATGAGTGATATTTTATGTTCTTGTGCCTGATGATGGTGCCCAGCGCATCGAAACGGCCGTAGCAACAGCTACATAAGTTGGATTACAGAACAAGGTTATATAAACCATTTTTTGTTAAAGATGGTGTCGCGACACATCATTATGAACTAGATTTTTACCCTGAACAAAACAACGCTAAAACAAACACAACGCTAAAACGCCCTGAACACAACGCTAAAATCCGTTTTTAAAAATCTGCATTAGTTAAAAAGATATTCCCAAATAAAAATCCAGTCCTATACATTTCATGTGGACATTCCGTATTTTGAAAATTATTTTGGATTATTCATCTTATATCTCCGTTTCTGAATAAGATATGCTGCATGGTTCGGTCTTAAAATGCTCAGTGATTTAACGGCTTTTATGTGAACTATTGATCGTCAAAATCGGACAAGTGTTAGACAAGCTATAAAGCTAAAAATAACTTGAAAATGAATTTTTTCGAAATTTGTTTTGTGTTAATAGATTTATAGCGCACATCCTCAATTGGTCACAAAGTTCATTCTGGTCACAAATTTTTCAGTAAGTTTCAGTAGACTTTCATATGTGATATTGCTCATTAAAATCGGACTTAATTACTTAATTTGAGTTATGAAACTTCATGTCCCATAAAATCTGTTTACTTTCATGGACTCTATATTAATGACTCATACATAGAAATCTAACAGAGGCTCAAAACAGTTTTAGGTCTTAATTAACTCTGCATATTATTGGCTTTCATTTAAACTCTTAATCATTTAAATCGGTTGAGTCTGAGGTGAGGTATGGACCTCCAACCAATATAAAATTAAATTTTAAAAAATTCATAATTATTTAAAGACTTGTAACCCCAACCCCAACTATGGCCTGCAGGTCAGAATGGTTTAAAGACGACCGATGAACTATCAGCTTTCATTTAAGCTTTTGATTATTAAAATTGGACAAAATTAGAATAAAGTATAAATCATTAACTAAAAACAAATTTTGAAAAAATAATTTTCATGTTGCGTTTGGCCTTAAAGCTCGTCCAACAATTGTCCGATTTTAATGATGAATAGCTTACATAGAAGCCTTTAAATCACTGAGTACTTTAAGACCAAAACATGCAGCCTATCTTATTTAGAAACGGAGATTTATGGTAAATAATCCAAAGTAATATTCAAAGTATGGAATGTCCTTAAGAAATGTATAGGGCTGAATTTTAGCGAATTTCCCCTATAGGGAAGAAGCTATTACCGTAGTACTCATGGTAAGACCTAAGCCCAAGACCATGGTAACTTTTCGTTTTTGGGCCCCCAGAAGCAAAAAACACCATTCGTTCGAATTTTTAGATATATATATATATCTATATATCGATATATCTATGTGTCTGTTAGCACGATAGTGGCCGTAAAAATGGTCCGATCTTTATGAAATTTGGTACAGACGTGTAAAGTGGTAATTAATTGGACGAGTTCGTAAACCAGCCTGATCGGACCATCAGAAGGGCGGGTAAAGGGGGATAAACCCCCCCAAAAATGGGTTTTTTGCGTATTTCACATAGAAAAATTAAAGTGATCCAATTTTGGATTACACCATTGAATTCAGCTTGAAAAAACAAACAATACAGTAATTTGAATCATAGCTCTATGTCCATTGGTTACCGAGATATTGAAAATGGTAAACACAGAACGTTGTCCCAATGTTAACCTTATGGGAAATAAGTAAAATTCTATCTCTCGTTTATTTCTCAACATATCTTGATAAAACTTGGTAAATGGCTTCTTCTAGTTCAGATATACTAAATATTGAATTAAAACCACCCAGTTTTAATATACCCGTAGCAGCAAACCTGCATACTCATTCCCCATGTTATTCTTATGGAGCTTACAAAAACATGTAAAATCTCGCTATGTTTGATTGAAATATGTTGTTTTGCATTTGAAATTCGCTGAGTGTGCAGGTCTGCTGCAACGGGGTATTTATTTTATAACTTTTTAACGAATCCAAATTTTTAAAAACGGATTTCAGCATTAACTTTAGACTATAAATCTAGTCTATAATGATGTGTCACACCTTTTTTACATTTGAAAAATAATTAATATCCAATATGGCGGCCAAAAATGAGTTCTATATCAAAATTAAGAACCAATCGCCCAACAATTATTGGTAGTGGTCTAAAGTCTATATCTTGAAAAAAACATCGATAACAAATGCTGTTGAGAGACTATGTTTACGTATTTTTGAATGGTGGGAAAAGCCATAATTTTTAAACTAGATTTTAGGGAGTTTCCCGTGGTCCTATTTTGGTACACATTGGATATGTTAAAATGTGCATTTTCCTTACTAGAATTCCATCAAAAAACGTCTCATTGCTATTTTTTAAGGTCTTAGAGTAAATTGAGTGGACTAAAATTGAAATTTGCATCTTTTATGTCTCTGAACATCGTATCATAGGCATAAAATTTATAGTTTTGAGAACACCTAAGTTTTGAAAATTGAAAATGGCCATCATTTTGAATTGGATTTTTATTGTATTTTGGCTTTTTGAGAGAAATTATTTTTAAATCTTATTTTAGTGGATGGGGGCCTATGTAAAGGAATTTGTGCTTCATAGGGAATAAATATTTTCTTAAATATTGGTTGCACTCATTTTTTTGCTATATCCATTTCAAGAGTCAGCTCAACTATACAAGTTTAAAATCCAAAGCCAATAAATGTCAAGCTAAACTTTATACATTAACGATTTCCTTAAGAAGTCCTGTGTTGAAATATTACTGTAAATTTTATTAGTGTCCTTGAAGTGCCTATTTGTTAATTTTGCTGTAGTTATAACAAACATGTTTTTTAGTAGATTTTGATGACATAAGTTTTATTTGTATTTCAGAACATTGGCTTAAAGAAAATGAGGTAGAATGTTTTTTCCCAATGGGTTATTACTGTGCTAGCGCATATGTGCGCCAAAATCATATAAGGGGGGGCTATTATTTTTGTTAGGAATGATTTGCAATCTAAAGTTTGTGATATTAACTTATTCTGTCAAGAATTTCATTTTGAAGCCTCAGCTGTCTTTATTGATGATCTAAAAATTATTGTAGTGTCTCTTTACCATTCAACTGCTGGGGATGCTGACATTTTTCTGCATACTCTAGATGACTTGTTAAATTTTGAATGGAAAATTTGGAATGGATTTGTACTTATTCCATTCTTTGAATGGAATAAGTACAAAATATTTATTGGAGGTGATATAAACTCTAATTTTGATGTTACCACAGAAAAAAAATCAGTAAGAGAATTTCTAAACATTCTCAGGCAGCATGACTTTATTTGTTTGAATGACCATCCAACTAGGAGTTTAAATTGCTTGAACAATGTGTTTACAAATAATCATAGTAAAAATATTAGTAGTGAGGTTGTTCATTTCCCTTTTTCAGACCACGATCTTATAGTTGTAAAAATACCTGTCATGCCTCCCGAAAACAATTTTTCGGAAGTAAATATTGTAAATAGTTTTAAACTTAAGTTGCCAGAATCATCAATCCCTAATCTATGTTTGCGATTAGCTTAATATGACTGGGAAATTATGTTCTACTCATATAGAAATATTACAGCAATAGAAATGTTCAGTATATTTTTTGAAGTTGTGCAAAATAATGTAAGTTATTTTTCAGTGTTAAAAATAAATAAGTTATGTTCAAATAAAGGAAAAGAAAAGTATAGTTGGTATACCAAAGAATTAGCTGATTTGAAGGAGAGGCTTGTGTTTTTGAGAAAATTAGTAAAAGGAATGCCTAAAAATGAAAATTATTTTTATAAAAGTGTTATCGATGTTAAGAAACAATACAGAGATAGAATAAGGCAAGCAAAGTTATCCTGTAATGTCAACTTTATTGAAAGTAGCAAAAACAAAAGTAAAGCTGCATGGAAAGTTATTAAAAATAACTGTAAAAGGTCTGTTCACACCCTCTCCATCCCCCTTCTAATCCCCGACCCTTAACTTCAAAATTTCAAATGTGAAAGTTACTTTGTAATATCAGTCAGCTTACCCAAAACTCTTTTGCTTTTTAAATAAATCATTATCTAATAAATGTTACAATTATGAAAACACTCTCTCTATGCTGTTTTAAATAATGTATCATCTTAAGAACGCATAATGTAGTTTAAATAAAAAATTAATATATTTAACTTTTTTATGATTTTTAATTTGTTGTATCACAAAGGGTAGCTTAATTATGAAAATTTGTTTCATAGGGGTGGGGGTGAGAGCGGGGTTAATGCGGGTATGAAAGTTGCATGTGTAAAATACTTCTCTGGATGTGAATATTTTACCCTCTGGTTATTGCTGTGTTGTAACACATTTTATAGTGCTGGAATGCTGTCCCTCCGAAACGTCTTCTGTTCGGTACAAACCTTGTCATAATTTCTTGATTAGCATGATAAGTGTTCTTGTATTCATTAGATGTAAATCAAAAACATCTTACAACTCTTAGAAATATATTCCCACTTATACTGTATAAATGTAGAAGATGGTAAATATACACAAAAGGCAGAAAATGGCGATCAATTTCGATTGGCCACACCAATCATTATCAGGCCCAATGAGAGACTTACCATAATTTAAGTAAAAGCAGTATAAGTGTAAGTAACTATATATTTTTAAATGTTGCAAGACGTTTTTTATTTATATCCAGAAAATACAATTACACGTATCGTGCCAAACAATAAATTATTTAAGATACTTCCCCCTATAGGTGATAGATGTCTCTATTGAATTGAATACTAAAATTTACTGTAGTTTTTTAAGTAACTTTAAAAAAACACCCTGTATAGTTCTAAACTTCTTTAATTCAAATATTTCCTTTGTTCCCAGCAATTGTTGTGTTAACCCTTCATGGACTGACCTCTATAGCTATAAAAACAAGGAAAAAAATAAGTACGGTAGGGGGTCAAACTTTTTTTTGTGTTTTCAGTACTTATTTATGTGTTTACGGTTGATATATACTGTATTTTAGCTTCAAATAATTTTTTGTCGTAAATTGCCGATAAAAATACTGGCGGATATATATGCCTATAGGCCTTAGTGAAAAAAAGATTAGCAGATGTATCCGTAGGCCATCTTCATCTCACTGACATATTTTACAGTTTTTTCTTTTAATTCTAAAAATGTGAGGAAATAAATTGTTTGAGGGTGTGTTTTATATAAATAATTCGATAATGTGAAGATTATAATTTTTTATTGCTCAAAAAACTTACAAAAAGTAAGTACCTACGAGTTATAAGTAACTAATAATGTTTGATTTCGGTAGTTATTGTTCTTAAAAAGTGATTATAATACTCAAAATTGGATTAGTGGTTCTTAGGCCAGTCAGCGGAGTCGGAAAGCTGAAAGTAGTTTATATCTCACATCTTATGACCACTCGTTTTAATATACTGAATGAGTTAAAAAAAATAAGCCAAAGCTTATTTTAATTAAATTTCAAAAAAATTAGTTATTTTTGTGGTGAATATTTGGTACTTCATGTATGGGGGATTTCCTAAAAGATAACGCATAGACGACCCTCCGTAGGTATCGACCTTTGCCGCTGAGCCAAAGGTTGCATCAAGGCGGATATCTATTACCATGTTATACCCTGATTATCGAAAGAAGGTGAGCGGCGCGGCGGCGGCGGAGCGAGCGCGCGGCAGTAAAAACATTCTTATTTAAAATGCTGTAGAAACGTAAAGAACGCTGTTAAAAATTTGCAGTTGACTTTATTCCAATGACCAGTTAATTAGGTTACCAGCACTGTTTTCAAATAATTTTTAACATATATCGTTTAGTTTATACTGTGAGTTATATTACTAAAAACACGATTTACGAATTAACCCTTGAGCGGGCGCTTCACCGGCAAAACATGAGTGGGCGCATGCGGAGTTTTACTCCGCAACCCTAGATTGCACAAATTTAACCCATTTTACTTGTTTTATAACGAAATAATGTATTTAAATGTTGACAAACTTCATTAGGGATCACATTTCATCTTCGATTCAATTAATTGTTCAACTTAATAGGTGAAATATTTCAATTAAACATAGTAGGTAATTTTCTTGTTTAAAATATGTATTAATTATTATTCACATTTTTGGACTTTTCCTTTCGCTTCTTTTTTTCAAAAGCAAAAGGAAAAGTACAAAAAATTAATAATAATTACAAATCCATTGCTATTATGAATTTTAAAAGTAGGTATTAGTGTCTGTGTAACGGGAGAGGGCGCTCCGCAAACTGAGAAGGCATCTCTGAATTGCATATAACGAGGTACCATGAGGGGGGGTGGGGGGTATAAATAGCTTTAGGAAATTCCTGGAATGAGGGACATAAAGTACGGAGCCGGACACGACCGCCGAAACCCATTATGTCTGTTTATTTTAACATAAAAAACACGTGCGGGGGAAAACTCCGCGTGCGCCCGCTCGAGGGTTAAAAAAGTCAATTCTTTATGTTTGATTTATGATAACTCTGCTTAGAAGCATCGGGCAAAGAATTCCTATAGAGAACCTTGTTAAAAGAATATACTCTCAAATTTTGATATATCGTTCCCAAGAAAGTTGACTGAAGGTTCTCTATAGGAACTTTTTCCCCGATGCTTCTAAGCAGAGTTATCATAAATCAAACACAAAGAATTGACTTTTTTAATTCGTAAATCGTGTTTTTAGTAATATAACTCACAGTATAAACTAAACGATATAAGTTAAAAATTATTTGAAAACAGTGCTGATAAGGTAATAAACTGGTCATTGGAATAAAGTGGACTGCAAATTTTTAACAGTGTTTATTTTTTTAATGAGTGGTCATGCGATGAAAGTTGATATTGGAGTTTGTTGGACAAACCCCCACCCCCCCAAAACCATTTTGGAGGGTTGAGCCTTGATGATGACAACAAGAAATTATTATTTTTGTATCTTTTAATTAGTTAAAATGTGTTCTGGTGATTCTTATTCGATTTAAATGTGAACTGCCAAACACAGAAAATACTCAATTTTAATTGACGGACGGCATTTTTTAATTTTTGAATCGCCGCAATTTTGGACTGGAGCATGATATCGACCTCCGGTTTGCGGCATTTTGTTTCTTTTAACAAGCCCTTTAAAATAAACAGTCGCACGATGGGGGTTTACATTTAAAATTTTGGGGATACTCCCCCAAAATCCAATTTTTGGGGCAGGGGTAGAAATGACACATACATCAAAAAGTAGTTTTTTTAGTACTAAAAGGAATGCAAAATATTGTTTTGGTATCTGGCTTACTTTAAAAGATATTTAACCGTTCCGGGACTTTTGGGACACACAGTATATATATTTGTGAAAATGAACGAATAGTGTTTTTTGCTTGTGGGGGCCCCAAAACGAAAAGTTATCATGGTCTCGGGCTTAGGTCTTACCATGAGTACTACGGTAACAACTTCTTCCCTATATGGGAAATTCGCTAAAAGGATTTATTGGATTGATTTTCCTAAAATTCCTGGACTATAATTACTGTCATGATTGTTTAGATCATCGATTGAAAGTTTGGGGTTAAGTGTTTTCATCAGCTTTTGAAAAATTTATATAAATCAAATGTTTGGATATTTACAATATTTTCATCAGTCCCTTGAGGTTTGAATTAACTTCCACTGTATTATATTTTTACAATATTTAATGTTATTAATGATGCTATTTATTTCACTACCTGGAAAATTGGTATTTTGTCTTAATATTTTATCACAAATAAATCATAAACTATGCCCTTTAAATAATGATCTATTTTAGTTGTTTATATTCATTTATATTACAATAAAATGTTTTATCTATTACTATGTTGATTATGTCCAAGACATACTTTGAACTTTAATCATCAATACCATCAGTATTTTTTTTATTTTTTATTTTATTTTTTTTATTTATGTAACCATCAGACTACATAAATACATAATTTAACCCACCATTACCAAAAACAAATTTCAAACAAGGATTAGTAGATAATTTTTAAATCGATATTACTTAAACTTTGGAGTTAGACATGGCTGTAGAGAGAAGTGCCAAAGTAAGGATGACTTTCACCAAAACCCCCGAGCAGTCTAGAAACAGTGAACTGATTAGACAGGGAGGAAAACAAGGAGATGAAATTTCTCAACAAGTTTGCTCAATGTCACAACATTTCACATGGTGGCAACGAAACTATCTCATTTTTGTTTACTTTCAATTGGGCTTAACCCAATTTTAAGACCTCTTTAATCATTATGGTAAGTAAATTTAATCTGTGTATTTGTAAAAGTAGTGATTCAGTTCAGATGAAATATGGAAATGATTTCAAATGGATTTTGAATTTTTCCTAGGAATGTATTTTGTTACATAATAAGTAGAAGTGTGTTGACAAAAATATTCCATCCACAGGTAGTTGAGAAATCTACCGAATTGAATTTAAGGTGAAATGAAATAAACTGTTTGCAATTTTAGAAAAGTTAAAGCGAATGATATGAAAGAAAGAATAAAAACAATTCACATTGAAGAAAAAGAATTCAACGGTATAGAAAAACCATGAGAAATACGGAACCGTGCTGAATAATTATTCTTATAATAAGTATTTTGTAATTAGTTTTTCCCCCACCTGATATGTTTAGGCGGGAGACAAAGTAAACCCATAAGAATAACATTGAAATCAATAATTCAGAAATTAGAGCGACTTCAAATTTCCACGCACACATGCAGATATGTTGTTGCTCAACAAATGCAGGCGCTAACAGCTGATTAGAGGCATTGGCTTACGCGGAAACGGAAGATAGCGCTCAGCTAACAAATTGAGGTTAGGTACAGTTGTCATTACTGAAACACGATGGATTCTGATTGTGAATATTCGTTAACCCGAACAGATATTTCTGATGAAGCTAAGAATGTTACAGCTAATTTATTATCGGAATAGACAAGGGAGAAGTATGAGGTATTTATGGAATGGTGTAAGATAAAAAAGTAAAAATATCTCTGAAAATGTAATACTTGTGGACTTGGACTTATCGGACTTACTTAAAGGTATGTAACCCAGCTTACTTATGGACAGTCTTTTCTATGTTGAAAGCTACAATTCATGTCAAAATTAACGAAGACATCAGTGGTTTTACAAAAGTAATTGCTTTTTTGAAGCGTATAAATGTTGGCTATAAACCAAAGAAAGCTAAAACCTTCACTTTAGACGAAGTAAAACAGTTCTTGCAAAATGCTCCAGATAAACAGTATTTATTTAAAAAAGTTATTATGATTATCAGTATTATTATTTCATAATTTATTACAAAATAACCGTTTAATTATTAGTTATTTCAATGTGTGTTTCATGACAGTAAAATAGTTTATTGTTTTTATACTGTGTAATTTATTTATTAATCCTGGTAAGAGGTTGTAATAGTCACATAACAACCGTGACGACAACAATCAGCTGATAATTAAGTTTGTAAGATTGTTGCAACGATCAGCTGATCGCTGGTGCATGATTGGTTGTAGCTACTCACATGCAGAGGCTAATTGCAGATCGAAACAAAATGGATATTGTTTGTTAAATACTGAGTTAATGTAATTGATATCGATTGTGGATTTATTATTGCTGGTGGGGGAAAAATGTTGTGTGTATTTCGAGAGTAAAGCACATTGTCTCCCTCGTGAAAATTGTCGCCCTCGCACAAGCTCGGGCACCAACATTTTCACTCGTGAGACAATGTTGTACTTTACTCACTCAACACACAAATAACTATTTCTTCCTACGTTTGCTTTTGTAATATAAATGTTTATTTAAATTGCTCCTTCTTGGGCCTTTTACTCGGCCTATGCCTAGAAGTAAATCTAGCCCTGATTAATACCACATAAATACTCATTTTTGTATACACTGCGACGTTACACGCGCCGCAACCTGTGGGTGTTTTCATAAACTATCGTTTTAGCGATACACCGCTACAACGGCAAAATTTCGTATTACGATATTATGGTGTTCAATTTCTCCACCTTAGCGCGCCAGAGTTGATTTTTCAATCAATGAAATGATACTCTACCAGTATTAAAATTTAAGATATTAAAATACGAAATACGATGTATAAGACTTTAAATTCGAG
This sequence comes from Flexamia atlantica, assembly GCA_035578135.1. Taxonomy (NCBI): domain Eukaryota; kingdom Metazoa; phylum Arthropoda; class Insecta; order Hemiptera; family Cicadellidae; genus Flexamia; species Flexamia atlantica. The sequence goes on from JAQJVK010000010.1 coordinate 2,293,451, forward strand.
GAATTCGTAAATTAATTGTTTAATTTCGATCATGATACAAATATCAATAGTCGACATTCAATTGTCATAATTCATAGACCTTTTCATAAAAGTCAAACGACAAACAAGAGGAAGACGGATTCGGCAAAGCTGGTTATATCCGAACCGAAAGGTAAGGGCCCTTGGCATAGCCGATTTTCTTTCTTGAGATTTTTTTATGATAATTGGCGATTCTCGCTGTTTCATAAATTATTTTGGGTTGTTAAAAATTATTGGCATTCAAGCTGTTTTGTTAATTATTTAAATGAAAAACGCGTTATTTATCGATCAATCATTTCACCCCACATAATTTTCATAATTTCTAAATATGTTAACAAATATTGTTTGTAAAATATGTTTCATGAATAAGTTTATATAATAAACTCCTTGATATTATAATTTATTCTTATTATTTATTAACCAAAAAGCCGATGGCAAAGAACACGCCCCAGAGATACTTATAAATATTAATTTTAATTAAAATTATATTTCAAGACAAAAACTTCCCTTAAATAGACGTCTGATATGTCATAACACTTAGAATATTTATATACGATTAATTATTTTTATCCTATTTTGATTGGATGTTAAATTATTTTCAAGTAGCAAGGGCCTATCTAAAATCAGTCGTAGTGTGATGGCTTTTTCACAAAATTAAAGTCTCTCGTGAATTTCGTGTACATCATCAGTAAAGCTGTAGAATTTTTTCATGCTCTTTTAAGGAACTTTTGCTTTAGACCTGGTCTTGTTACTGTTCAACAATGACCTTTTGATAGATAGCCCAATGACAAATGCCAACTTTGCCCAATGTTTAACTAGGTCAGGATTTGAACCGCTGGCCTTCAAATTACAAAGTTAGCACTATATCCACCCAGCTATCTTTTAAGCTTTCTTCTGGTTTATCTCACATTTTTCAATGGATTATTTTAATGGTTTAAATTGCTAGTTGCCTGATCAAACAACAACAGTTGTTCTCAAGTTTGTACGATAGCTTATATTTTTCCAACACATGAGGGTTTTAATTTTTCAAATTTAAAACTGATCCTTCTCGTTGATAAAAATTGTTATCACGTTCATTTGCAATAATGACTTCAATTTATGTTCCACCAAAATCCAATTTTTGGGGCTAATGCAGTCTGTGACTAATATCACATTTTGAATTAACAAATCAGTATTTCATGTAAAAATAGTTTTAAACCATCTGTAGCTCCTCAGTATTCAGCTGTTATGGAGTTAAACCACCACTTTGCCTGGTTAAAAAATGCCACTTTTTGTCTTTTCAATTTTTTTATCGTCAGAGTACAATCAGTTGAAGAATTTCTGACAAATTACCGACAAAGAGATAACTAATAGCCTGACAGTCAGTTGGTGCCCTCTGGCAGGGTGCCAGTTTAGACCTGGCAGCCCATGTTGCATTGTTTCTATATATTTTTGACTCATCATGGGCTCCTGTAGCATGTTCCTGATTATTGAGGTAGGTGGTGTTAAATAGCAACTTTTATTAATGGATGTTTGTACCTTTCCCTTTTGGTGAATGTGACTTAATGTAGGTTCTGGATCATTGATCACGTGTACCTTATTCAGTCTTGTCAGGTGTAACGTAAAGGTTGACTTTTGGGTAATCGTTCAACCGGTAGTTTTTTTAGATTGTTTTGTTGTTAGTGCCCAGGGGGTTCAAAAATTTGTTCAGTCTTCCGACCATCTGGAAAAAAACATAGGCCATACAAAAAAACAACAAAAAAAAACATAGGTCTCATGCAATGAAACATATTTACAATTGGTGACTTCCATTCATTTATATATTTTTCTTGATATACATATAAAAAAACGATAAAGGTCCATAAAAAAGATATAATGTTAATATGTCACAATAATTCAACTAGCCTATTTGAGAAGGCAGGCCAAACCTAAAAGTGACATTACTCAATTCTATTCATATTGCCTTAAATGTACATAAACTAAGTACCTAGAGTACAGTATATATTTTTTTAATGAAAGCAGAGAAAAACAATGTTGATATTTTTTACAGAAATGAAGCTTTTTGACTCCCACAACTTGTAACTGTTTATGTACTGTTAAAATTACTATTATTCAATTGTTAACTCATCATTAACAGATCTTTAAAAAATATCACCTAAAACTTTAATTGAACATCAATATTGTTTTCTTTGCTTTCATTAAACATAAATAAATATTATATTTAATAATTCCACATGTATATAACTTACAAAATGTTTTAAAATATTTTTCCCTTAAGATTTTTTTTATTAATACAGTGAAGTCCCAATAATCAAAAATAATTGGGACCGGAGCTATTTTGTATAAGGTAATATTTCAGCTGAAGTGGAATTATTACTAAAATGAAAATAATTACAAAATACAGCAAGACACATGTGTGTTTACTTTGTAAAGATATTTGTAAAGTAACTTATGTTGTTTTTCCGCGATTTACAAAGATCGCATGATCGTCTTTGGAAACCTTCTTTCACCGCTATTAAGCCGAATAACCCTGAACGGTAAATACTTGTGATCAAATTAAATGGCTATTTGCGTACTTTAGAAAGGTGTTCCTGCGTCCAATAAATATGCGTAATTGTTTTTTATAGCATTGCTGTTTTTACATTTGCCTCTTAAAAGTAATTTTAGAAATTTGTTCATGCTGGGTGGGGTAGGAATAATGTTGTTTGTAGATTTGTTAGTTTGCCTTTCAACATGTTACCACCCCCTAGAAATAATTTCTAAAATAACAAACTGTACGGGGGAAGGGGGGATAATTTTGCTTTAGGATTACTGAAGTTTTTACAGTGTTACCATTTTTACATATACCCGCCAAAAATAATTTTTGTAATTTTTCAGTATGGAGGGGGGAATGTTCTGTAAAGAATCATGCTGGTGTTAAATGGAAAAATATTGTTTTATAAAGGACCACCAGTATTTATTCTATCATTGCAGTAATAAAATCCTTCCTTGCAATAATTTCTCAATCTATCAGACATCATTGGTGGGGGAGTCACAGTGGTAGCCTAGTATGTCTAGTTATGGTCTGCTGCTAGGGCAGAATATCCCGATAGGGCCACTAGGAATGTTGGGCCTAGAGGTGCAAGCTGTCTAGGGATGCACTTTCAAGCAAAAATAAAATTTTTTAAATGGTTAAACCTAGGTTTGGCACAAGGCCCATGTGGAACATGTGGCCACATGGGGGGGGGGGCAAGGAGAAGGCACCAGCAAAACTGGCATGTGTATCGTCCCTAGCAACACCTGTGAAGCCTTTTCAAATGATATGGAGTGCTAAACATGTGGTTTGGTGGTGTTTGCCAGCGCCTGCGGTATTTGGCTAAAAGAAACTAAATCTGTTGTTACGTTACAAGGAAACTTTCGAAAATTCGTTATACTAACCATGAATTGTGTGGCAACCGTCCCCCCAGAAATGCTGGCTCTGGCTAGGACATGGGAAGAGGTGGAATACCGTTATGACATGTACTATACCTCTAGCGGAGCTCAAATTGAACTTTATTAAATTGCTAAAAAAACAAATTTACAACCTTTCCATTCATCTATTAAACATTTATATAAGGTTTTTACTTCATTAAAATATTTTGCCTCAAAACTCAGGAGTTCTTTTATAGACACCCTGTACTTTAATTTTCTAAATAACCCTTCTTAACCTTTGTTTATAAGCAAAATCCCCCCAAAAAATCATATGAATTATCTCCACTATGGGCACCCCTTGTATATTAGATTAACCAAGACATACATAGTTTAAGTTTTCAGCAGATCAGACTGGTTAATAAGTTACCATTAGATATAAGAAAATTACCACTTAGTAGGTTTGAATCAAAAATATCTTCATGGTTAAAACTCAAAGCATTTTACTCGGTGGAAGAGATGAGCTGTGATATGTCAGATTTTTATTTAGAAATTTGTTAGGCCGATATTATGTTAACTTATTTATGTTGTATGTTTTTGTTTTACTGTTAGTTATATTTTTATATTTTTTTTCAATGACAAAGCCTAATGTGACAATTTTGTTATTTGATGGCCAATAAAGATCTTGATTCTTGTGGTTTTAAATAGCACCCGTCCATGTATAAAGATTTTTTTCATATAGTGTAAGATGATTTTTGGGCAAGATTCACTTTGAGCCGTGGCTGGTACTGTGTTGGTGTACATTGTTGAGTCTTTGAATATCTTCTCCGTCAATGTAAAGGATTGTCTCTCAAATGTACAGTACAACCTAGAAAGGACTCTGATGGCTTCTTTGCAGGAATTGTATTCTTTTTATATAAATAAATAAATAAAAATGCCTTTATATACAGAATCCCCTCATATTCTTAGTTTGCATTAATTTTCTTAGTTACAACCTGGTTGTCAGTTTAACTTTAGTTGATAATCAATAATTTAACGACAGATAAAAGAACAACCAAATTAAAGTAAACAGAACTATTTCACCTTATATCCATATTTTAATCTTCTTTTCAAGATTGGTAAAGAACAGTCTTTGAAAATCAATATCAAACATCAAATTTAGGATATGATTTTCGTGCTGTTCTGTGTTAGAATGTTTAATTTCAGTAAAGCTGTGATTAGTGAAGGTGGTAAGGTAATAAACAAAACCGATTTAAAATTGTATTTAAATCCGTTTATTAGTAAGTGAGCCCTCCTATTTATTTAGCCTACAGTTGCCACCGGTTTAAAAAAACCAGCAGAGCTGGAGAAACTGGTGAAATTATCAAACATAAAAAGAGATTTTAAACCAACATAATTTTAAAAGATACATATTTTACAGAAATTCATCAACAAAACTATTTATATTATATTAATTAATTAATTCTCATTAGCGAGGAATTCCAGAACTTCTGACACATTTTATATCGCGCAATATGGATTTGAAACTCTGAGGTTAGTGTAGGGCCTTTTCCTAGGTCCTGGTTTTCATAAAGTGGGTAGATCGTCATCGGATAATAAACACATGTTTTGTTTTCAGGGTGAGGCTGAGGCACCTGCGAAGAAGAGTAAATTGGAGAAAAAGAGAAAAGAGGATTTGTAACGAAAATGTGGGCATAGGCGGGCAGCATGGGACCTCGGCTGTGCTGGATGTACATCTGTGCTGTCGTGTTCCTGGACATGTTGGCCACCAGTCTGCTCGTCCCCTTCCTCCCCCTCCACCTGCGGACCTACGGCCTGCCCCGGCTCACCGTGGGGCTCATCACTTCCGTCTACCCCTCGGTCCAGTTGTTTTCCAGCTCTGCCGTCGGCTTTTACTCCGACAAATATGGACAGAAATCCACACTGGTAGTTTCCCTCCTCTCGTGTTCACTGGCATATTACTCACTCGCATCTACGACGTCTATTTTGAACATTTTTGTCTGCAGAGTGATTCTCGGTGCTGTAAAACATACTCAGACTATTTGTAAAGCGGCTTTTATAACTCATAACCGACTGTCCGAGACTGTCGGGTTCGGAGGGCTGAGTGCGGCCGAAGCCCTGGGGTTCATGCTGGGTCCAGTCATTGGAGCTCATTTCATAGATGGGGATGACGGCTTTTGTTATCTCTGCAAAATCACTACCGCCTTGTTTGTAGTTAATGCTGTTACAGCATTTTTAGTTCTTCCTGCTGAAAATCGAGTGATAAATCGTAGCACAAAACAAAATGAAAACATTCTCGATATATGTAAGAAAAAAAATTTAGTCAACTTAAACTGTTTTTGGGATTTATTAATGTTGAAACTTATTCTGTGTTTTTCTTTATCTTTGTTTTACATTAACTACCATGTCTTGGTCGTTGAACTCTTAGATATGTCTCCAAGTATGGTGGGATACACTAACTCATTCCAAGGACTTATTTGTATTATCACTAGTTTATTCGCTCGTAAAATTTCAGATGTATACATTTTCAGATGTTATTACTTAAAATTAAGTTTCTGTTTTTTACTTCTATCCGGTTCCTTTTTCAGTTTTGCCTTTGTTTTTAATTCTAGTTATTTTGTGATGTTTTTAATTCCACTAAGTTGTGGTTCGTGCTTGTTGAGAATTTATCTGTCAGAAGCTTTGACTACACTCTCCAGTGCGAGTGATAAAGCTTCTGTCTTTGGTTTAGAAAATACGATCGCTACTGTTGCGAATTTGACAAGTCCTTTTTTCTTAGAAATATTTAACTATGTAATCGGATCATCATCGATTATGTACTTACCGTTTTTAATTTCTGGGATCGGTTCTGTGTTTTCCTTTATTCTATTTCTTGCCAAGGAAAAGATCAGCTTTTGCTAGTAAATATTTAATAAGTACCTTAAAGTAAAAATGAATAACCGGAGTCCTTCGATCAACCAAAGTTTTTTAAATCATTGTTTAAGACTGACAATGAATTTTTAATCTATTGACTTCCAGCAGTAAATCAAACGACAGAAAAGAGGGTAATGCTTTGAAGTTAAACCTCAGGCTGAGTAGGATTTTGTTCAGGAAAAGAACAAAATTAAAACTGCAACACTGCTGTTATGATCCCCTAGTGGTGTTGTAGTGCCAAAACTTAGGTCCACATTAAAATGTGACATTGTCGCCGTCGATGGATCACAACAACAGTGTTGCATTTGTATGATGGGCGCACATACAAATCCACAACATTCTTCAGAACTAAATTCAGATAGCTTACCTAAAGAACAGGTTTCAAGTCAGCATAGAAACACAAAAGAAATATAAATAGTTTTTCTGACTTTTCGTACTTCTAGGGGACTTCTTCAGAGAGAATGACAAAGACCCAGTTCTACAAACTTCATGTACAGTAATACAGTTAAATTCCAGCTCAGCTGTCCGGAAAAATAATCAGCTTAAAACAGAAATTTGAATCAATTCCAAGATATAATGTTGGCTACTTACGATTTTTTCAAGTTGTTATCTAAAATCAGATTGCAATTCAGTAGTAAAACTTAATAACCACAGTTTTGATAAGTAGTGCTAAAGATGACAAACCGCCAAAACGTGGGTTCACGTTCAAGTGAGACAGTGTTGTCGTCGACGGGTTGCAACAGTGTTGAAGTTAATCACCACTTTAAACCCGTTGCATGCAATTCTTCCTTTTGACCCTTTTTCCTGATAACCTGGCATTTCAAAAACTCCCCCCACCCTTCTGGTCCACATTAAGGCTCCCTTTCTAACACGGCGTCAGTGCGCTTAACGTCAATGTCGGTGTCATTCCGCTAGCGTTTAATGTGAAGCAGGCAATGGTGACTGTTTCGTAGACACTGCGTGCGCTGATTGTTGACGCATCAACGATTATCATTTCTCGCTTTACATGTAACTCTAGCGCAATGACGTTGACGTTGATGTTGAGCGTGCTGATACCGTTTTGGAAATGGAGCCTTTTTGCCTTTTCTAAGACTAAGTTTATACTGTAAGATAATTCCATGTTTCTTTTTATGTTTTTCTTTCGACATGTTCTCTAAGTTCACTCCTATCTCATGAATGAAAAAAGTGCATTTATATTGGTGATTATAAATGCTTTATAATTTTGTGCATCATAATTTTTAATTGTTTAGTGAATGTGTATATTTGGGTGAATCATTTGAAAGTAGTCAATTTATAGATGTATGTATATAAAATATATGTGATATTAAATAATTACTGAATATAAGATTCTCATTTAATATCGTTTGTAAATAAATTTTTTAAATTTGATTTGTTTTATGAACATCCTTGTTTCATCCCCATGAATGGTAGTTGACAGTGCTGGTTCCACTGCTGGAAGCATTTGGTAAGTAGGATCACATTCATTCCAGCACTGGTACTCAGTGGTTACAGCATACTTTCTACATCTACTGGTAGAAGGAACTGAATCCTTAAAACATCTTGCTCACAAATCAAAATGTGATATAGCTTAGTTTCAGTATATATTGATTACTGACTATTCTTTGTACAATGAAGAAACATGTCTGTAGAGTTGCACTTATTTTGTTGAACTCATTGTTGGAGTGGCTCATGCAACTGAGAGATGCAGTTTAAAATGATGCAACTCGTAGTGTTGTAGATTTATGTTACACATCTAATATATTGTATTCATATATCTATGAATAGTATAACTGATCTGTTAGAATGGAAGGGGGGGGCACAAAAAATACTTTTGCCTGGGCCAAAAACTCTTGACCCGGTCCTGACCAGTGTCTCATAAATGAGCCCCATGGTAGGAACATGTGTTAATAATAGTCCACATTTTCAATAATGCAGGAAGGGGATGAAAGGGTGGTACTTTTCATTATCATATTGGTAACATGGTTAGTGATGCTGCTTTCAAGTGGGAGGCCTACTGGCAGGGCCGCAGAGAGGGGGGGGGCAAAGGGGGCAGATTGCCCTGGGCCACTAAAGGACGGGGGGCCACAGTTTGAGCCCAGTATTTTTTTGTGGATTATTAAAAATTAGGATATTTAAATGAAGAAGACCAATATGAAATGAAAATTAGAAAATACATAAAAATTATAGTCTTAAAAACGTGTATTAACTAACTATCATGAAAGGCGATAGTTACATAACGCCGATGTGGATGTTGTTATTTGTCTTATTTTGATTCATTTTTATTTGGTTTTCTGGCGTCTCGTCAGGGGCCCCCCGGGGTTAGGCCCAGGACTAGGCCTGCGCCAGAACACACATAACTAAATCCGTACTAAACTAGGCTCCTGTCCCTGGTCCAATTTGCTGTCCCCAAAAATTACTCACAAAACGTTGTACAGGCCTGCGATGGACCAAGGAAAAGGATTCCTAGCTACAACTAAATGGATTATTGTATATTTTACAAAGAATAGTAGTTACAACATTTACGTGACATGACTTGTTTTGCAGAGATGAGTAACTTCTTCAGCTTCGTTTCTCCTTTTAGTTTCAGTTGAAGGGGTCCCTCCAGTAACGTTGTAAATGACAACTTTTTCAAAATTGAGATTTCTATGCAGTAAGGTAGTAAACGACATCCTGCATCAGTGCAGAGTATGATATCTCTTGTGTTGGCAGCACTAGCACAGGTTGGAAACCAAGCGCTATTGGTCCCGCAGTTGCAGCAACGTTGTAACCGCCAAAAATGGCAACATCACTGCGCACTGTTCTGTCGCCGTATGATGTAATCCGGCTAAATCGGAGTAAAAAACGCCTGGTTAATTTCGAAAGTTGGGCCAGGAATGTTCGGAAGCAAAGAAGAAATGCTGGGGAACCCTACATTAATGAAAAGAAGAAACCAGTACCCGGGAAACAACAACCACATGAGTTACGTGCAACAACGTTGTATCTGCCAAGTGCAACGATTTTCTGTACAACTTAAAATGTTATTGTTACGAAATATTAGTGTTTAAATATTTATTTTAATTAAACTAATACCTTTTAATATAATCCACATCTATTTTTAAAATTAACTACCGGCATTGACTAAAATTAACCACCGGTATTTTTATATTGTAAAAGTTAGTGTGATTAGGGCAAGAAAAGATCCGGTGTTTTCTAAAAGATCTAGTTTTATGTTATGGTCATGCGCCCTTATCATTTAGTTTGACTGTCTAAGAATGTCTTATACAAACGTAACGAGTGTAACTTCATATATATACGTATTTTTATTGTAATAATATTTTTTCATTACATATACGATGTTTGTTTTTCCATGCAATAACGTTGCAAGCGGCAAAGTCGGCAACAACGTTGCAAACTACTGTCACTTACAACGTTATTGCAATTTTAAAATCACTTTTTTTGTAATAACTTTTTTATTACGTGCGATAATATTGTAATACTTTATAGTTAGGCTAGTTTTATGACATTATAATTATATATAACAAATAAAACATGTTTACATCATTATATTCCCAATTATATGTTTTTTCCATTTCCTGAAAAATTTACTCTATGTCGCTTACAACGTTACTGGAGGGACCCCTTCAGTTTAGCTACGTACGAACCTTGATCCAATAAAATGCAGTTTTCCTCATTCGAAAACAATTTAAGTAAATCGTGACGTCATCAGCGACTAGAAGAATGCAGCTTGACTGAAGCCTCCAGCTGGTACGATAAATTATCTTTGCTAATCAGAAAGTTCTTATTACTGGCACCTCTGATTCAGGCTTTACTTTTACCCAATGGTAACATGCTAACATGCTATAGCTAGGATACAACCAAGATCTGTAGATTAGAAGAGAATCCACAGTCTGATATTATACTGTCAGGTTGTCTTATTTCATCTCCCATAATATGACCTGTGGATCCAAGCCTGTGACGTCAATGGATAGACCCAATATCCGGATCTAAGCAACTCTACTAGCATTAGGGTAAATATAGCCACCGGTCTGACACTTAAATGGAGCCAAGTGGTAAGCTTATTGGAGCGGGTTAGTTCGAAGCACTTTAGTTAGATGTCGTTGTAAAAAAATGGTTTTCTTCTTCTTCACTGAATCAGCCAATCAAAACCACGATAATGATCTGTTAACTTCCTATTCCGTTTCCCCTGATTTTCTGTCACGACGCGACGTGTACACAACCATAACGAGTTGGAATTAATTTGAGTGTGGGAAAATACCTAAAGTACGTTTGCAGAAAGTTGTTCTAGTGTAAGTTGTTTCGCGAAATACTGTACTGCGTGATTCATATTGTGCTTAAAGCTATTGATGGAAAATAAATACGTAGATGTTTACACAAAAGCACTTAATAAATACCCCCATTGCAGCAGACCTGCATACTCAGCGAACTTCAAATGCAAAACAACATATTTCAATCCAACATAGTGAGATTTGACATGTTTGGTAAGATCCATAAGAATAACATAGGGAATGAGTGTGCAGGTTTGCTGCTACGGGTACATTAAAACCGGGTGGTTTTAATTCAATATTCAATAGATCTGAACTAGAAGAATCTACTTACCAAGTTTTATCAAGATATGTTGAGAAATAACCGAGATGTAGAATTTTACTTATTTCCCATAAGGTTAACATTGGGACAACGTACTGTGTTTACCACTTTCAATATCTCGGTAACCAATGGACATAGAACAGTGATTCAAAATACTAAATTGTTTGTTTTTTGAGCTGAATTCAATGGTGCCAACAAAAATTCGATAAATCTTATTTTCCTATGTAAAACACTCAAAAAACCCATTTTTGGGGGGTTTATCTCCCTTAACCCCCCCCTTCCGGTGGTCCGATCGGGCTGGCTTACAAACTCGTCCAAGGAATGACCACTTTACATGTCTGTACCAAATTTCATTAAGATCGGACCATTTTTACGGCCGCTATCGTGCTGACAGACACATATATATATAGATATATAAATTCGAACGAATGGTGTTTTCTGCTTCTGGTGGCCCCAAAACGAAAAGTTATCATGGTCTCGGGCTTAGGTCTTACCATGAGACCTACGGTAATAGCTTCTTCCCTATAGGGGAAATTCGCAAAAATGTTTGTTATTTTATAAAAAAACCATGAACATTTTTACATTTCAAACTCAAGTAAAATCATCGTCAATTTCACTCAAAGCGTTATGACAACCCATTCAGGTACCGGTAGGCCTACTCAGAGAGTTTGAAGTACTGTATGGTGTTACAAAATACATTACAATAGCAATAACCACTGGTTCGGCAGGTTGTTGACACACTGCTGGGTCGAGCTATGGTTTCATTCATGTCAGTAATGTCACGTAAGCGTCGACGTACGGACCCAAGCTTAAAATAGCGCCCTGTGACCATCGACTGCCCAGCCAACGCCGCTAAAGGGCGATTCTCTATGTGACGCACGGGAGATTCAGACACTTTATACCCTTGTAAATATTACAAAATAATATTTTTTTTATTCATGCAGGTTAGTGTATTTCATCCTGCAGATTCTATCCACTCAAAGAAAATTTAGTTTTTGTGTAATAAATTTAAGTTATCACTAGAAAAGTGACCGTGATGCACGGGACTCAGACAAAGTCCAGAGTTTCGTAAGTAAGGTGAATGCTATTTTTTCTGTGATTTATGTGATAAATTATTTATTTAAAATTTTTCATTTTATTGTATAAAATGTTTTCTGTTTGAAATATTTTTTTGTTTTAAGAAAATTAATATTTTAATATATTAAAAATGTTTTAAAATTATAATACATCGTGATGCACGGGACAAAAGTTTCTGATTGCTTTTTTTGCCACTTCTTTCAATTACTTTTCAGAGGTGACCTAGATTTAGTAAATATACATTGAAATGAACATGTCAGAAGGTTTTTAAAGGGTTTTCTCAAATAACTTAAAGAAATAAATGACAGGTGATTCTATACGTGATGCACGAGACATTCAGACTCTCTATAGGCTTTGTACACATTATAAAATAATTTCTTTTCTTCTTGCATGTGTAGTTTATTTCACCATGTAAATTCAATTCATTTATGTAGATGCTTATTTACAACCGTTTGTTAAAGAAATGCCATCCTATATAAAGAACTCAGAACATTTCATCGATGAGTTAAATAATATTGCGCAACCTTTGCCTGATGACATCCATCTTGTATCAATCGACGTTGAAAGCTTATACACAAACATTAAACATGAGTAAGGTATGAAAGCAGTTGAAGAAATACTTAATGACAGACCTAGAAATACCAAACCAAGTACAAAGTGTATGATGGGCTTGATGGAATTTATTTTAACATGCAACTGCTTCCGTTTTTAAGATGAATATTACTTACAGAGGAAAGGAACCGCAATGGGAACCAGAATGGCTCCGTCATACGTCAACATTTTTATGGCTAAATATGAATACGAATTCCTCAGCACCCAAGTCGATAAACCACTTTGCTGGTTTCGATTTATCGACGATATATTCATGGTTTGGACTCACGGTTCTGAGAAATTACAGAGATTTTTAAACTCTCTAAATGAATTCGGAAACTTAAATTTTACACGGCAAATTTCTTCTCATAGTACGACATTCCTAGATGTAGATGTATTTATTCACAATGGATTTCTGAAACATAAAATAAATATCAAACCAAGAAACAAGTTCCAATACCTACAATACCAAAGTTGCCACCTACTATATGTAAAAAAATCTATACCAAAAGGTCAACTATACAGAGCTATCAAACTTTGCAGTGAGAGTGAACACAAAAAAGAATGTATAGCAAGAATGAAAAATGCATTTCAACAAAGAGGCTACCCAATAAAACTATTAGATGAGAAATTAGATGAAAAGAATATAAGGACTCAACAAAAAGGAATAAATTACACAACAGATGAACCTAAACTCATTACACAATACTAACCCGGCCTTCACAAACTAAACAACGTCATCAAAATCGCTTTCAACATCCTAAAAAACTCACCATTAACTCAATCATTATTTTCATCCCCCCCCACGAGTTATTTTCAGACGACCACCAATCCTCAAAGAGATACTGTCACATCCAAAACTTCCAACTTATGAAGAATTAAACAGAAAACCAGGTTCACATCCATGCGAAAAACCAAGATGCCTGGTATGTAAACAAATCGAAGGTTCGGCCACTTTTGAAAGTAGTACAACATCAAAAAACTACAAAATTCAGGGATGTTTGTCGTGTGAATCAAAAAATATAATTTATCAAATACAATGCAAAAAATGCCCCAAAGACTATATAGGATCCACGACAAACACCCTGAGAGTCAGAATGACTGGGCATCGATTTGACTACAGGCACAATGATATGACCAAACCCTTGGTTTTACACGGATTAGACCACAAATCAAGTTTCGAAGAAACATATAAAGTAAAACCGACCCGTCAGCTAAAAAAGAAGTTCAGTGTTCCATCGTTGAGATGCTTAGAGCAAGCCCATCAAATAATAACACGTTCAAAAACACCACATGGCCTCAACCTTAGATAAAATATAAATGACCTCATTCATATACATACAACAAAATATAGAAAGAAAAATAAAAATTATACACTCATCTTTACTTGCATTCAACACATGACATCAAGAGAACAAAACATATGATCACCAAAATATTTATTTTTAATTTTAATTTTAATTTTAGCTTATTATTTTGTAAAGTGTCTGAAGATGGTGTAAACCGAAATATTACACGATTAATTTGTAAGTCGGTCTTTTGTTTATTTAATATATATATATATATATATATATATATATATATATATATAGATGTATACAAATTCGAACGAATGGTGTTTTTTGCTTCTGGTGGCCCTATAAAACAAAAATTATCATGGTCTCGGGCTTAGGTCTTACCATGACACCTACGGTAATAGCTTCTTCCCTATAGGGGAAATTCGCTAAAACTAATCAAATTTTGGCTTGCACCATTGAATTCAGCTCGAAAAAACAAACAATTTAGCACTGTGAATCATTGCTCTATGTCCATTGGTTACTGAGATATTGTAAGTGGTAAACACAGTACGTTGTCCCAATGTTAACCTTATGGAAAAAAGTAAAATTCTATATCTCACTCATTACTCAACATATTGTAATAAAACTTGTTTTGTGGCTTCATATAGATTAGATTTAATATATTTTCGTCTAAAATCTCGGGTTTCCTTTGTTGTGGCAGCAAACCTGCATACTCATTCCCCCTGTTATCCTTATGGGAAATAAAATAAATGCTATAATCTTCCTTATTTTTTGACTTATCTTGGTAAAACTTGATATATGGCTTCTTCTAGTTAAGATCTTCTAAATATTCAATTAAAACCACCCAGTTTTAACAAACCTGTTACAGCAAACTTCCATACTCATTCTCCATGTTATTCTTATGGAACCTACAAAAACATGTCAAATCTCGCTATGTTGGATTGAAAAGTTTTCTTTTGCATTTGAAATTCGCTGAGTATGCAGGTCTGCTGCAACGGGAGTAATTATATTATTGGCGTGTTGCTCAAAGACAAAGCAATAATGTAAATATATTATTTTATGAAAATATTCTGATTTGACCAAACAAAATACATTTAAATCTGAGTAATTTTTATGAGTGATTGGTGTTTACAAGATTGGTTAACTTTGGAGGGTATTTTTTCACAGTACGGAGAAAAAATAATTTTTTTTACCATAATCATTAAATTTATATAGTTTACTAACAAAACACCCCCATTAAAAGTTTTCCAAAATTACTTTAAAAAACATCCAAGTCAGTTTCACTTTTCGGAGAATCGCCCTAAATCACAGTGTGGGGCTGCTTTAAGATTTTGTTTCATGAAGATGTAATAATTTAAAGTTTAGTAATCGTAATATATTTGGACCGAGAATTGATTCTGAAAGTAAGGTAATTATGTAAAGTCACAATTTTTTACCCTAAGAAAAAAAATTACATTACCTTACATTATTACTTTCTTATGCATTATTTGTTTTGCATAAGAAAGTAAATGGTCAGTGTGCACTTACAAAATAGTTTCTTTATAGAACTGTGCGACTTTTAATATGTCTAAATCCCCTCTAAGTTTCCCAACCTTAGCTATTAGGCTTATAAAATTTTGATTTTGAACGTATAGGAATTGTACGCCAATGAGCCACACGATAACACTTTGGTATACACCAATCTGAAAATTATAAAGACCCGTTTAGGCCTGTCTCACATTATGAGATCTTTGTCGTTCCGGCAAAAAGTCGGATGCAGATAACCATCCGAGCCAAAATCGGACAGTGTGAAAGCATTCATTTGATCTTATGTTCCACGGTTCCACTGCTGCCAAATGCAATCCGGCGTCGGACCGACAAAAAATCGTTGTCGCATAAATGTGAAAGGCTCAATACATTTCTTTGCTTCACCAAAACCTCTCCGACATCCGACTTTTTGCCGGAACCACAAAAATCGCATGATGTGAAACAGGCACACGCAACGATATTTTGCAACGATCTGATTGCTCCAACCACTCCACGGCCAAATATTGTTACGTTAATCGGGAGAATATTACGATTTTTCGATAACGGAAGGTCGATGAGCATTCAACCTGGAAAAAATCGTAAAGATCAGGGACTCACAGATGGATCTGCCACACATCCCGATTTCTTGGGATGGTCACCAGTTTTTATGCCAATGTCCTCTAAGATTGTACCTTGGGACAAGAAATTGTCCCAATTTCGTAGCGACAGATCGAAACGGGTACACTAAGCTTCAACCGAATCGCTTCGAGGTGGGCCTAATGGCGGCGCTTCGGTAACGAAATCGATGCCTGTGCGATCAGATCGTTTCAAAATTTCGAAGCATGACTGAATGAGAAAGAGTACAAAACATACTCTTAATTCCAAGGTCAAAAAGGCAGAAACAATTCTTGGAAAACTGAGAGCGCAGAAAGTTTGGTAGGCATGACGTGACATCACGACCACGGCCTGTGTAAAGCTGGCGCATTTCTGGCCAATTCCGCGAAATAGCACCTTGTGATTGGTCGGTAAACGTTGTTTTAACCGACATCCTGTTCTTCTTTTCGAGAAACCGTTTGCAAATGTGGATAGATGTTGACGTTCGAAGTGTGAATTTTAAGTGTGAAACCGTTTGTGTGATATTGACCACACTCATTATCACTGACGTTTGAGCGATATTTGCAGAGGTCAAATGGAACTCGTGTGTCAACATTTACTCTGCTGAGCAAACATAACGGCGCCATTCCACGCTCAATTAAAAATTGCATAATATAAACCTACTGAACCGATAGCTAACGAGTGCTCACGCAGCACGCTGACTTGAGGGAGCGAATCTAAATTCAGGGCTTGAGTTCGTCCATTTTAGACCATACCATAACCCAACATTTTGGGCTTTGCGTTCCTTAATATGAGGACAGGGGCTTCCGATTTATTCTCCCAACTAACTAGCCAATCAGATCGTAGACAATAATATTATCTTTACCAAATTTAAAGAAAATCTTATGATGATTGCAGATGCTAGAGCGCCAAATCATCTTAAGACAATAACGTATTGCGTATGGTTAATTCACATCCTCGTTCATAAATCAGTTATTTTTTTTGTACTTCAACTTCGGAAGAGGGCATTTTTGCATGTTTATTTTATTTGATAAAAAGTACCAAACACTTGCATTCGCTGCTTACACTGTTACATTACGCTTCTTGAACCCAACACTCAAAATTGTGGGCATTCATTCTCCAAAAAAGGGGAAAATTAATTGAAAACAAATATAGTATTCTATCCGTACGGAAGTTGAATCATGACTCCAACTCATGATGTCACGATCCAACTTCCGTCGACGACACATGTGCGGTTTTATTACAGTATATACTGGCCAGTTTTTTTAAAATTTATGTTAATGTTTGTCAGTTCGTATAAATGTCGTGTTTTTGTTGTGTTAGTGTGATGACGTCTCTTCAACGCCATCGAACTCGAAGAGGAATGTTTTAATTAGCTTGACCACAACTTGAAAATGAACCCTTGAGGTTTGAAACCAATGGTCGTTGATAACAACTTTTGAATCATTTGGCAGTACGAGGTAATTTTATACCTTTCTTTGGCAACATACGGTGTTGCGGAGGCTATTCAATCATGACACAATAATAGCGTTGTTAGCGTTGTCTTGATAATTCAATTATAGTGCATTCATGCATTGACACATCCACTACAATACAGCATATGTTCTTAATACAGTACCAGATAACAAACCAAATTTGTTTGATTAACCTTTAGTAAATACAAAAGTAGATACATAATATGAATAATCGCTCAAATGACATTTTTCAGAGTGGCTCACAAATTAATATGATTTCTAAATTGTAATTATTCAAATGATAGAATTACACCATGTAACACCAGGGGAATCTCAAGGATAGTTATTTTCTTTAGCGTATAATTGGCGTTTTACAATTGGAATCTTTGAATTTGTTCAAGCAGCTGACCTTCCACTATATTATATTAGAGGCAGCTGTTTAAGAACGGTTAAACTTCACAATAGTATGGCGTCTAGTATATAACTAAATGGAGCAAGAAAAACTAAAGCCTAGTATAAACCAGCATGTAGCAGTTAGTGTCACTCGGATACGCTAATTATTACATTGTTGTTATGTCACTACATGTTTATCATCACCTCCGTTGGGTTTACAAATCAAGTGATGCGTCACTTCGTTGATTATTGGAGAGATGCAGTCATGCGTCATCTGGAGTGACGCCACTAATTTTTGTAAAAACAAATATTAGTGGCGTCACTCCAGATGAAGCATGACTCCTAACCCCTAATAATAAATTAAGTGACCCATCACTTGATGTGTAAAACAACCGGAGGTGTTGATAAACATGCAGTGACATAACAACAATGAAATAATTAGTGTGTTAAATGGACGCCACTGCTACATGCAAGTGTAAACTAGGCTTCACTAATGAAACTTGAATCGTAGGCCAGCTGTTAAAAAAATACAGTTCTATTTATTTTGTCCAAGACGAACAACAATTTGCTATCAAAACGCACAATTTGTCGGGAAAAACAACACACAACTCCATGTGATTATTCGGGTTGTCAAGTCATCCAGGATCCAGGACAGAACGCTGGGAACATTACAAGTCCTGGTGAATGTACTGAGGCGTGTCGCCGCCGCCGCGAAGGACCGAGGCTGGACGGAGTCGAACCCTCGAACCCAGCTCGATCACACGATTTATTTAAACTGACATAAAATAATCTCTTAAGGTCTTCAGATAACAGAGCACTGATTTGACATTTCATATAAGTACCTGACCGTAAGTATTCCGAGACGCTGCCAAAAGAACCGGCTGGTTATGTATGAGTTGAAATTAACGGTTTTGCAAACTCCTATTAAGAGCCTTAAATGTATAATGCGAGAAAACATGAACTGTGCGATTAAACTTCTCGAGACAAATGAAACCCTCAAAATTCAAAAATAAGAGAATAAAGTTTATATCCAAAGAAAGATACAACAATATACAACCACTTGATTATTGCACAGTTAAATAAAATATGTATACATTAAATTTTACAAAATTTTGGGACACTGGATTACATACACAAAAAATATACTTATATTTTTATACTTGATTTTATACTTGCATATTTGAAAAAATATGCTTGTTGTATATTTCAGTTTTTGTGATTACCATGCCGCATTTATTATGTGAACATAATAAATACGGCATAAGAATAATAATAATTAATAATGGTAATCACAGAAATTGAAATATACAAAAATGCTCATTATAATAATAAAGACACTTCAATAATAATAAGTAATACATATTTTACATGGAGCACGTATCTGTTCATTTTAGATCAATGGGTACGAAGAGTTTGCAGTTAAAATCAAACTATTCGTAGTTTTATTGCGAATCTAAGTCTCGATAGGAAAACATGAGACGAGTTTTTTTCTGAGCCTGGGCGGGCAGATTTATTTTATTTAAGTAAAAAGTATGTTAAGTGTAAGATTTTTGCAAAACTATTGTCTGAGATGCCTTTAAGTTATCAAAACGAATAAGTGAGTGGATTGTTGATCAATTCATTATCCGTATGTAAGGCGTGAAAGAAAAACAAAATAATTCATTATTCCGACTCCAAAATCCAACGTATCAAAAAATAACAGTTGCCTGACTTGGACCGGTGCCACGCAACGATGCTTCATGAGCAATACGTTTTCTGGGAATTGCTTTTCAGGGTTGGTTGCTGCACCTTCGCAACGATGCACTATTCGAGTTACAATTTCGAAATTAAGTTTATCAGACCAATGCAAAGCACCACATTGACATTTGTTTTGTGTTCGTGTATTTCTAGGCAAGAGGAACTGTTAACAATTTATAGGAACGATACACACCGGGTTGTGTTTACATAAGTACGCTTTGTATGCTGAATAATCAAAATAAATCAGTTGTTGGATCCAATCTGTATTCTTATTAAAAGAAAGAGTTAGAATTACATAAATTAAAAATATACCTAAATTAATTACGCCCCAGTCAGTCGGACGCTAGTAGCTTTTCCCATCTTAGGTAGTTTAACGAATTGTTTTATCAACTCTAAACGATTTCTCATCGCAGTTATAAAAAATATCCATCAAGCTCACCTCTACGGTTTATCGTTGCTCGCATACAAAAATACAAATTTTTGTCTTTATTTTTTATTCGATACACACAAAACGTAGAAATTAACCACTGGCCACTGGGTCAACGTCCACGGTATTCACCTAAGGACGATACGGTGCCAAATCCGCGGAATCGCTTCTGCACGGGCCGGGGACAGGGGAGTGGAGGCCTCTCAGTTGTTTCAAACACTTTCATGAATTTTTGTTCAAGGGTAGCCGATCCACAGTCAGTTACAGGGACAGAAAGTCAATTGGAATAATACTGTAGTGACTAACTAAATCTGTTTCGTATTTTCTTACTTTTAGAATCATCGTAGCGGATTTTATTTATTTTCACATTTTCCCCCGTGGATGGAGGTACGTCTAATTAGGTACATTTTTCCATACAAAGAGATAAATCATTATACCCCCGTTGCAGCAGACCTGCATACTCAGCGAACTTCAAATGCAAAACAACATATTTCAATCCAACATAGCGAGATTTGACATGTTTTGGTAAGCTCCCTACCCATATAGCACACAATGTCATTTTGACGTCAAAAAGTGATCAATGATATCAAATTGACATCAAAGTAAATAGTTGCACATCAAATTGATGTCAATATGATGTAAGTATTTTTACTTGCAACTTCTTATTTTTAAAGTGAAACACTGCCCATCAAATTTATGTCAAATTGATGTAAAATTATTTAATGTAACTTTTTTACCATTAAAATACATTTATATATAATATTAACATTTGTTAGTCTATTCTCCACATAAAAATTGTGTAAAAACGACGTAGATCGATTAAAAATAAATGGTTTTACAATAAAATTTTGCTTTCTTTTTTAAATTACTTAACGTGATAATTTCCAGTTAACAAAATGTCAAATGACGTCTAACTGATGTCAAAATGACATCAAGGATGTCATTTTGACATCAGTTTTACGTCATTTGACATTTTGTGCTATATGGGTTAAGTTAATGTGTTCAATTTATTGTTATTGTTTGACTTAATTAGAGCCCAAGTTATTTTAAGATTAATGTTTCGATTTAAAAGAAGTTATTTATAAAAATTTGAGTATAATTGTTTTAGTTAAACAGACATCGTTTAAATGGGATAAAATTGATCATATGAGTCTTACATGTAAATTCGCAGAGAAAGGATAGTCCTATAAAATATTAATATTTGCATTTATTTTATTCTGAGTAGGCCTACGGTACATTTGAAAGTGCTATTACTAATATATACATAAAAAATCATTTATGGCATTTTGAAGTAAAAGCTTAATTGAGCTTATTATAAATATTTAATTGCTTTTATTCCACATTCTTGAACAAAGCATCTAAATTCACTTATTAAAAAATTAATCAAGATAATTAAATAAACTGTGTTAATTTTTAAAGATAACATGCCAAACAAACACAAATTGGAGACAAAACATTAAATTTTGAAAATATTTTTGAACTAACTATAAGCACTTTTCTCTCATTATATATGAGTTGAAATAGCCGAGAGGTCTAGAGCGTCATGACATTGAGTTCAAGATTCAGGGTCGCGGGTTCAAATCCATCAAGGTGCCCAATCTTTTTATTCCGCAATTCCGTTTTATAGTTATTCATTTAGCCCAAATAAATGTGTGTTTAAATTATAATTCACACATTTTCAGTTTAAAATAGATTTATTTAAAAAATGGAAGCTTGACATTGACATCAAATAGTGTGTTCTTTTTACTTATATTTTACATAAAATTGATTGACATTTTTACCTCCCGTTGACGTCAAAATGACGTAATTTCGATGAATTTTGATGTCAATATGACATCAACGATTTCATTGATATTGACATTTTGTACATCAATTTTACATAAAATTGATGTACTTGTGCTATGTGGGTAAGAATAACATGGGGAATGAGTATGCAGGTTTGCTGCTACAGGTATATTAAAACTGGGTGGTTTAAACTCAATATTTAGTAGATCTGAACTAGAAGAAGCTATTTACCAAGTTTTATCAAGATATGTTGAAAAATAACGGAGATATAGAATATTACTTATTTCCCATAAGGTTAACATTGGGACAACGTACTCTGTTTACCACTTTCAATATCTCGGTAACTAATGGACATAGAGCAGTAATTCAAAATACTAAATTGTTTGTTTTTTTGAGCTGAATTCAATGCTGCCAACGAAAATTCGTTAAATTTTATTTTTATATGTAAAAAACTCAAAAAGACCCATTTTGGGGGGGTGAAGGGGGGCCTTAACCCCCCCTTCCGGTGATCCGATCGGGCTGGTTCACGAACTCGTCCGAGTGATTACCACTTTACACGTCTGTACCAAATTTCATTAAGATTGGACCATTTTTACGGCCGCTATCGTGCTAACAGACACATATATAGATATATATATATATATATATATTAGGGATGTGTCGGTACCTTAAGTCTGTTCTCGGTACCACCGGTTCTTGGCAAAAGAACCGGTACCGAGAACCGACGTCAAAATGTCGGTACCGGTACTTCGGTACCGGTATAATAGGCGGGAGTAACTACCGGTCACGAAAGACGATCGATCGCACCGCGCATCGCCGCGGGCGTTGCGTTGATGGCAAATGCAACCGCGTACTATTACTGAAGGTCAATAATTTTTCTAAAATTACTTTTGATTTGAAATTTATCTTACATTTTTTGACTCTTGATTGATTTTTTACTCTAATACTTAAAATTAATGGGAATGGGGTTATTTTCTTTGGGAATTGTAAGATTATGAATGGAAACTAATTTGGAAACTTGTTATTTTTCACCTTGGAATTAGTTCTTGATTGATTTTTTACTCTAATTTTTAAAATTAATTGGAATGGGTTTAGTTTCAATGGGAATCGTAAAATTATGAATGGAAACAAATTTGTAAACTGTTATTTTTAACCTTGGAATTTTTTTGTTCACATAGTATATATTTTTTATATTATCTGTTAACAGAAGGATAAATAATTAAATTAATAAGTGAGATAGTATTTTATGTCTTGGTGAAACTTGCACTTGAAATTTTAAACATTTTCAAAACAGTAACATACAACAGATTGTCTGTAGGTTTGAGAGTACAATACATTATATAACACGTTTTGACAAACACTTGGTGCCGATGGTACCGGTACCGAGAACCGAGACCGACTTTGAACCGGTTTTGAAAAAAGTGGTACCGACACATCCCTAATATATATATATATATATATATGAAAATTCGAACGAATGGTGTTTTTTGCTTCTGGTGGCCCCAAAACGAAAAGTTATCATGGTCTCGGGCTTAAGTCTTACCATGAGACCTACGGTAATAGCTTCTTCCCTATAGGGGAAATTCGCTAAAATTAACTAAGTTAATTTTTATTAAGTGCTTTTATGTAAACATCCACGTATTTATTTTTTATCAATTGCTTTAAGCAAAATAAGAATCGCTCAGTATAGTATTTCGCGAAACAACTTGCACTAGCGGCAAACGTACTTAATCTAAACAAATCGGTAAAGTCATTAAAATTGAAAGTCTAGCAAACAAAACAAGAAAACGAAAATATAAACAAAGCAGACGACGAAGATCGATATGTCGCATCGACGACGATCGATATGTCGCATCGACGACTATCGATATATCTCATCGATCTTTTTAGTTTGTAGCACTTTAATCAGATAGCGCTGCTGTTCCCTTACCACCGAGTTAACATGGAAGTGCCAACTCTTTACGAAGTTCATTATTACTCTATGATATAGCCACAAAGGAGGTAATAGTAATGTGCTTTCTCTGATTGGTCAAGAGTAATAACTTTTTTCCAGCTGAAGATTATTAGGTTTCCGGTCTACAGAAGACGTCAGGATTTGTTTACATTTTTGACTGAGGTAACATATGTGTACCATTATTCTTCTCTTCTCTTCTTCTCTTCAGATCTTGGAATACAACCGGATAAATTGTCTCCTGATGACGTCATACAGGCCTTTTGGAAATATAGGAGTTAGTTAATAGAAGAAAAACCAATAAAGAGGTTTAATTAGGTAGTCCTCAATAACTTAAAACTGTTTCTTTAATCCTTTTTAACCCCAAGTACAGGTTTCTTACAAACATTGTTTAGCCTGGTGTTTCCAACCAAAAGATTCATTAGGCATATTAAAAATAATTTTACCTAATTTTACAGTTTGTGTTCTAAATTTGAATAAATTTACAAATCAAAGGCTTACTGCAGGCCTACGATGAAATGGTTTAGTTTTGAATAAATTAAGATAATATTCAACATTTTTAGAACAAAAGAACAAAACTTTTTTAATCAGCAGGATCTACGATTTTAGCTATTCAAGAGACAACAGTATTTTTATCTACAACTTTTATCTATTGAGGGGCCTCATGCCCAAACTTTGCCCCGGGCCTCCAAAAGTCTGTCGGCGGCCCTGCCTACTGGCCTAGCGCTTAATATTCTCAGTCCCACACTGGTGAGATGACTTCATTATTATGTTCCTAAAGAGTTTTCACAGAATATTCATAAATGAATGTATAAAGAAAGACGCATAGACACCGGTCTGACACTTAAATGGAGCCAAGTGGTAAGCTTATTGGAGCGGGTTAGTTCGATGCAATTTATTCAGATGGCGTTGTAAAAACATGACTTTCTTCTTCTTCACTGATTCAGCCAATCAGAACGACGATAACGATCTGGTAACTTCCCGTTCCGTTTCCCTTATTTTCTGTCACGACGCGACGTGTACACAACCATAACGAGTTCGAATTAATTTGAGTGTGGGAAAATACCTAAAGTACGTTTGCAGAAAGTTGTTCTAGTGTACGTTGTTTCGCGAAATACTGTACTGCGTGATTCATGTTGTGCTTAAAGCTGTTGATGGAAAATAAATACGTAGATGTTTACATAAAAGCACTTCATAAAAATTAACGGATCTTTTCCGTTATACGTATACCACTGTTTCGGGTTTGATTTTCAAGCTTGATTTTTGTAAGTTGGCTAGGATAGGTTAACTCACCTAACCTAACATAACCTAACCTAGCATTACCTAACCTAACCTAACCTAACCAACTGCAACTGAGACCTTTGGACGGCCAGACGCTGGCTTATCGCGTCTAAACAAAGATAACGGTAGATAAGATAACGAAACCGCAGGTAAAATATTCTGACAAGGAGTTTCCGCTTAAAAACGATTAATAACTATTATTTGACCTAGTTTATGGTGCTCGGTCAAAAATCAAGCTAGAAGGATAAATTTGGAATGGTGGTATACGTATAACGGAAAAGATCCAAATTAACTAAGTTAATTTTTATTAAGTGCTTTTATGTAAAGATCTACGTTGTATTTATTTTCTATCAATCGCTTTAAGCACAATAAGAATCACTCAGTACAGTATTTCGCGAAACAACTTGCACTAGCGGCAAACGCACTTAATCTAAACAAACCGGTAAAGTCATTAAAATTGAAAGTCTAGCAAACAAAACAAGAAAACGAAAATATAAACAAAGCAGACGACGACGATCGATATGTCGCATCGACGACCATCGATATATCGCATCGACGACCATCGACATATCGCATCGATCTTTTTATTTCGTTGCACTTTATTCAGATAGCACTGCTGTTCCCTTACCACCGAGTTAACATGGGAGTGCCATCTCTTTACGAAGTTCATTATTACTCTATGGCATAGGCTGGTTCAGGGAATTGAGCTTAATATTATATAGTTTTAAAGCTCATTCTTGAACTAATACATTGATAATCAACGATTTAAATCTGAATTTGTAAAAACTATTTAGGAGAAAACTATAGTTTTAGAACAACTATTATTATATCATATATATTTTTATTTTGCCCAATAACAAGGCTCAAATCACTTCCGTTATGACTCTGTTTTGTACTAAATATTTTTTCCTGTTTATAAGCTTTTATAAGCTTTAAAATGGTGTAATACTTGGCTTGCTTTTCTCACTTATTGCCTTGCTGATACAAGTAAAACATGTTTTACAGCGCCTGCTGCGGTCACGCGTTAGGCCACCGAGTTCATTCAACCTGGGGTTATAAGGAGAGAGGAAAATAGGAAAAAGCTGAATTTTTCACCATCGACTACTATTGTATAAACAAGCTTCTAGCCAAAAGTCCCCATTCCTACCCCTCTTGCTTCCCCCCCTACAGCCCCCCTAATTTTCCAAGTCTAATAAATGCAGTATTTTGCTAAGCTGCTTATATCTTAGAAACCATTTGAGATATCTTTTATATTTTGTTGTTTCCGGATTTCTCATAAAATAATCTAAAAGTAATGCTATATAGTGTTTTACGATTAATTCACTCCTTCTACTGCTATTTTCCTGTTTAATTTGGAAAAATGCATTTTCATTAAATTTCTATGAAATATATTTATATTTTGCTTAATAACAAGGCTCAAATCACTTCCTTTATGACTCTGTTTTGTACTAAATATTTTCTCCTGTGTATGAACTTTAAAATTATACCATACTTGGCTTGCTTTTCTCACTTATTGCCTTGCTAATACAAATAAAACATGTTTTACCACGCATGCCGCGGCCACGCGCTATGTCACTGAAGTTTATTTAACCTGGGGTATTAAAGGGAGGCGAAAATAGGAAAAAGCTGAATTTTTTCACCATCGTCTACTACCGTATAGACAAGCTTCTTGCCAAAAGTCCCCACCCCTACCCCCCTTGCTCCCCCCCTACAGCCCCCCATATTTTCCAAATCTAATAAATGCAGTATTTTGCTAAATAGTCCATCCAGGCAACGAAAATGTATAGACGGAATTTTTTGGAACACAATTTTTGACTTTGCAGCTTTGTTTCGGGTAGTTAGGAGGTAAACATATCAAACTTCCCCGTCCGTAGCCCTTGAGCGTGGGGAGGGAGGGGGGTCTCAAGGTACCATTTTTGTTTTTCCTAAATATCTTGAAAACTATCAACTTTTAGTAATCCCTGTTACATTTGAAAATTAAAGAACATTAAATTTCCTTTCAGAAAAGTAAATAATATGCCTATTTTGGTCCAACCATTTAAAAGGTAAGCACGAATTATATTAATATTAGAAAAAAATATCCCTTCCATAAGAAATATATGTAAATTTGTGGGTAACATACGAGCCCAATTAGGCAACGCTTATTTCACCTAATGGAAAATGAACAGCATTCAGGAAATATTAACAAAACTTCCATTAATTTGACACTTAAATCATAAAAATCGGTCTAAGATAAAGGTGTTGGTAAGCTTTCAAAAAGCGTTATTTTTCAAGGAATTTATTCCTTGAAAAATAACCTTGTTTGTAAGCTCGTCAACACCTTTATTTTAGAAAAATATTTATGATTGAGGTGTCAAATGAACGGATATTTTGTCAATATTTCCTGTATGCTGTTCATTTTTCTGTAGGTGAAAAAAGCGTTGCCCCTTTGGGCCCGTATGTCACCCACAAATTTACATGTATTTCTTATGGAAGGGATATTAGTTTAAATATTAATAAAATTAGTGCTTACCTTGTAAATGGTTGGACCAAAATAGACATATTGTATACTTTTCTGACAGGAAATTAATTTTCTTTAATTTTCAAATTTAATAAGGATTACTAAAAGTTGATAGTTTTCAGGATATTTAGGAAAATAAAAAAATGGTTCCTTGAGCCCCCCCTCCCTCCCCCCGCTCAAGGGCTACGGACGCGTACTTTTGATATGTTTACCTCCTAACTAGTCCAAACAAAGCTGCAACGTCAAAAATTGTGTACCAAATAATTCCTTCTATATTTTTTTGTTGCCTGGATGGACTATTTAGCAAAATACTGCATTTATTAGACTTGGACATTAGGGGGGGCTGCAGGGGGGAAGCAAGAGGGGTAGGGGTGGGGACTTTTGGCAAGAAGCTTGTCTATACGGTGGTAGACAATGGTGAAAAATTCAGCTTTTTCCTATTTTCGCTTCCCTTAAAACCCCAGGTTGAATGAACCTCGGTGACGTAGCGCGCGGCCGCGGCAGGCGCTGTAAACATGTTTTATTTGTATTAGCAAGGCAATAAGTGAGAAAAGCAAGCCAAGTATGATATAATTTTAAAGCTCATACACAGGAGAAAATATTTAGTACAAAACAGAGTCATAAAGGAAGTGATTTGAGCCTCGTTATTGGGCAAAATATAAATATATTTGATAAAAAATGAAGGAAAATGCTTTTCTTCCAAATTAAACAGGAAAATAGACATAGAAGGAGTGAATTAATCGAAACCACTATATAACATTACTTTTAGGTTATTTTATTAGAAATCCGGAAACAACAATATATAAAAGATATCTCAAATGGTTTCTAAGATATAAGCAGCCTAGCAAAATACTGCATTTATTAGACTTGGAAAATTAGGGGGGCTGCAGGGGGGGGAAGCAAGAGGGTTAGGGATGGGGACTTTTGGCTAGAAGCTTGTTTATACAATAGTAGTCGATGGTGAAAAATTCAGCTTTTTCCTATTTTTCCCTCCCCTTAAAACCCCAGGTTGAATGAACCTCGGTGGCGTAGCGTGCGGCCGCGGCAGGCGCTGTAAAACATGTTTTACTTGTATTAGCAAGGCAATAAGTGAGAAAATCAAGTCAAGTATTATATAATTTTAAAGCTCATAAACAGGAGAAAATATTTAGTACAAAACAGAGTCATAACGGAAGTGATTTGAGCCTTGTTATTGGGCAAAATATAAATATATATGATAAAAAATGAAGGAAAATGCTTTTTTTCCAAATTAAATAGGAAAATAGCAGTAGAAGGAGTGAATTAATCGTAAAACACTATATGTCATTACTTTTAGATTATTTTATGAGAAATCCGGAAACAACGAAATATAAGAGATATCTCAAATAGTTTCTAAGTTATAAGCAGTTTAGAAAAATACTGCAATCAATAGACTTAGAAAATCGCGGGGGGCTGTAGGGGGGTAGCAAGGGGGGTAGGGGTGGGGACTTGGAGACAGGCTAGAAGCTTGTCTATATGGTAGTAGTCGATGGAAAAAAATTCAGCCTGCTCCTAATTTTTTCACCTAAACACCCCAGATTGACTGGACTAATAGCAAAATTTGACCTGTTTTGGTAGGCTCCATAACAATAACATGGGGAATGAGTATGCAGGTTTGCTGCCACGGGTATATTAAAACTGGGTGATTTTAACTCAATATTTAGTAGATCTGAACTAGAAGAAGCCATTTACCAAGTTTTATCAAGATATGTTGAGAAACAAGCGAGATATAGAATTTTACTTATTTCCCATAAGGTTAACATTGGGACAACGTACTGTGTTTACCACTTTCAATATCTCGGTAACCAATGGATATAGAGCAGTGATTCAAAATACCAAATTGTTTGTTTTTTTGAGCTGAATTCAATGGTGCCAACAAAGATTTGATAAATTTTATTTTCATATGTAAAAAACTCAAAAACTTCCGGTGGTCCGATCGGGCTGGTTTACGAACTCGTCCGAGGGATTACCACTTTACATGTCTGTACCAAATTTCATTAAGATCGGACCATTTTTACGGCCGCTATCGTGCTCACAGACACACACATACACACACACACACACACACACACACACACACACACACACACACACACATATATATATATATATATATATAAATTCGAACGAATGGTGTTTTCTGCTTCTGGTGGCCTCAAAACGAAAAGTTAACATGGTCTCGGGCTTAGGTCTTACCATGAGACCTACGGTAATATAGCTTCTTCCTTATAGGGGAAATTCGCTTATAAAGGTAATGTTAAGGTTTGTATTTAATAATTTAAGCCTAGAGACTTTATGTTGAAGCTTTATAGGACTCAAATCTGATTTTCAATATCATAAAACAAATAAAACTATAAATTATTTGTCTTAAAACACAAAATTCATAACTTCTGTCATAATTTTTGTTGCATCAATAATGACCAATTTGTTATTTTCCTAGCAGACAGTAACAGACGACAGGATCTATGACGATATAATGACGTCATTGATTCTGACGTCATAGAGGTCCAGAAGTCCTCCGTGTGTAAGGTGACCAGACGTCCCGTTTTTTAGCGACGTGTCCCGTTGTACTGACGAACTCTCTCGGGACGCCCATCTGACCCGTTTTGGCGTTGTTGGTAAGAAAAATACTCTAAATAATACGTTTTAATGTAAAAAAATCATTTGTTCATGTTCTTTTGTAGTTTCCAAGGAACATAAAATTAATGGTTAAGATGAACTACGAGTCTAGCACATATTTTCAATCTGGAAGTGTCTAAAACCCACCAAAATACTCTTGATTTTTACAAATTTTCCCGGACCCCCCTCTCTTAGTGTGGGGGTATTAAAATACATACTGTAAAAAAACGCTTACTTAATTTTTTCGGTTCTTTTGTAGTTTCCTAGTAACTTTTGTGGTAAAGATAAACTAGAGTCTAGTATTATATTCAATCCAAAAGAGTTTAAAAACGCACCAAAATGCTCCTAAGTTTTCTAAATTTTCCCCGGACACACCTTTTTTTGTGGGGGGACACCCCCCGGAGGACGGCGTCCCGTTTTGGCTGCTCCAAAATCTGGTCACCTTACCCGTGTGCCCCGTCGAGTGAAAATTAGACTTCATGGCTCTTAAACCTAGAGTTGCCTTTTAGGCTTAAGAAAAAAAGCAACTTAGTTTCTGCTAAATTTGGTGCTTGCTGCCTGTCAACCATCTGTTTCTGTCAGTCTCCTCAACTCAAATAGATCAGTTGATCCAGCTTCATTTGTGTATTTTATTTAATTGTTGGCTATTAGTTTTGTTGAACCAACTCTGTTTTTGTCTGATTAAAATCTGTTTGAAAGGCTATAAATTTGCAAATATCTATGATTTTTAACTTGAGCTGTTACCTTGTCTCTACTGGCCAAATCGGCTAATGAATGTTAACTGCAGTTTTCATGCCCAAGATCTAGTTATTTAAGATTTCTAAAAAAACATTTTTGTTGATATGATTTACGACTGCTGTTTCAAGTGATTCATAAACCTCTATTTAATGTTTCAAAAATTTTTCATCTGCAGATAAGTAGGCTAATTATCAACATACGAAGCCTAAGTTAGAAAATGAAAAAAAGCAATATTATTATTCCAGCTTTGGATACAATGTTGCCTAAAAGTGACAAAGAACTAACAAATACAATGGCATCTTACTATGCACTTCAAGTTGCTTTACAAACAATGAAGGAAAGATGCCAGCAGTTGCAACAAAGATTATCAGCGGTCGAGGATGAAAACCTTAGGCTACGGGTTGAAAAGCAAAGGATAACATCAACTACAGTTCAAGAAGATTCCAAAAGAGAAATAAGTGCTTTGCATGAGCATATTGCTCAGCTTACCAGACAGAAATCACAATTAACTCACCATATCTACATGGTCGCTACAGAAAATAAACAGTTATGGACACGACTATCGCGGTTAACAGAGGCAAATCACTCACTTGGTAATCACTTGACAAAAATATCAGATACATTAAACAAAC
This sequence comes from Flexamia atlantica, assembly GCA_035578135.1. Taxonomy (NCBI): domain Eukaryota; kingdom Metazoa; phylum Arthropoda; class Insecta; order Hemiptera; family Cicadellidae; genus Flexamia; species Flexamia atlantica. The sequence continues at coordinate 2,324,954 of JAQJVK010000010.1, forward strand.
ACCCTATTGGCGAGTCATCGAAACCAAACCAATCAATCCAAATCATGAATTCATGTGAAAAAGAAGGTGATGTCAATGGTATGTATTCAAAACATTTTATTTTCTTTAGTTTGAACATGAATATCCTAAAACTTGGCTGAGTAGCCTATGAGAGATAATGGTGTGTAGAGTGTGACAGATCATTGGCCTATGAATTAGGCCTAGCTCTTCCTGGAAATAAACTTTAACTTAAGTTTCCTGATCAAATAGGTAGGCCTATAGGCTAAACGTTAAAATTTAAAAAAGAAATTAAGTTTAGTATTTTGCCAGCTCAAAAGCTAGAGATAGAATGTTTAAATGTTTTAGTAAAGTTGGAATATGTGATTTTTCAATGACTAGTGGGATGGCCTGTATTAAGTAGGCCTAGACAGCCTCCTTCGTGGACATTGGCAATTGTAACTAGCTTAATTGAGTCTTAAAGTAGCAAGGATGTGGTTTAGCTTATTATTTGGAAAAAGAGTGGTCAAAAAGCACTTTAAAAGTTAACTCTCAACTCACCAGCAGCATCTGTAATCACTATCACTGTACTGTACACCAATTAAGAAAACTATTACAAAATTAAGTGGATTCTCAGCCTAATTTGTCAATCCATTTCTAGTGGTCCAGCACTGGTTGCTTGACCATCTAAAAAAATTGATAATTTACTGGGAAATTCTTTAATGCTTGTGAAGTAAAAAAAAAATTAGAATTTTCTAGCATAGGCCTACTGTTCGAAAATGGTGGCCATTTTTGTATAAGGATGCGTGCCATTTTTAGTGTTAACGATTTTTTAAATTACTCTGCAACGAGTTGTCACATACTTTTCAAATGAATTTTATTATTTTCAGAACATCCTGGCCCACAAATACCATAATTACTCACCCACAATTATCTCCTTAATTTACTATATTTAACCTATAGGTCAAGGGGGTGTATTTCCCTGATCTCGCCCTGTCTCCCCGCACCTTCACCACTGAGCTTAAAAGTTCATTCATTTGGCCACGTTCACTTAAGATCGTTATTTACCATATGCCCCGGGGAGTTGCCTCGGCTAGAGTGCACTCACCCGAAGCATTGAAGTTGTGGAGGCTGTTAATCATTTTAGTTTGAAGTTTTACATTTTCAAACAATTACCTTGTTTTTAGACCAAAAAGACAAAGATGAGAGCTTAGAAGAAATTTCCTTGAAGATTATAAGCAGCATTATAAGAGAGAAGATGGAACTGGAACAGCAGTGTGATCAAGTAAGTGTGATCACTAATTAGGTCAGCTTATCGTATGAAGTGTATCTTCTATTACCACTTACATAGGCTAGTTACATTGTCTATTTTTAAGACTTTTATTACTTTAATCACTTCCAACAGACACTGTCAGACATTATCAAATAAGTTATAGGTGATAGATTAACATAATCATGATGATCTGATACTAAAGCTTAACTACAATGGTCTTTCTGGCAATAGACTGGCTTTTTTTGAATCTTATCTTAAAAATAGGTATCAAACAGTTTCAGTAAATGGTAAGTTTTCCAGTGAACGCTTAGTAGAATACGGAGTTCCACAGGGCTCAGTTTTAGGTCCCCTTTTATTCTTAGTTAGTATTAACGATTTGCCTTGTTCTGTAAATTCAATTTCATTATTATATGCTGATGATACTACTTTTGTAGACATATCTGACAATTTTGAGCAACTAAAATTAACCGTTGAAAACACTTTGAAAGAAGCGGAAAACTGGTTTGAAGTAAATGGTTTTTTACTCAATAAACAAAAAACTCAATCTTTTTTTCTTTAAGACCGGTTGGAGACGGTATGATTTTTGAAAATGCTGTTTCAGAGGCAAAATTTTTAGGAATTTTCCTTGATAATAAACTTAATTGGCAACCTCACATTGAATATATGTCTTCTAAACCTTCAAGAGTAGTATACCTTTTAAGACGATTAACTATTTTTGTCCCAGAAAACTATTGGAAAACTGCATACTTTGCATTTTTTCAATCAATTTTTAGATATGGCTTGATTTTATATGGAAATAGCTCCAAAGTTAATGAGTTATTAATTCTTCAGAAAAAAGCAGTTACTTAGAGTATTAACTAAATCAGAAGCCAGAGCCCATTGTAGACCTTTATTTGTTCAGCTTGAAATACAAACCATCATTAATCTTTACATTTTTGATTTGATGACTTTTGTTTTTAAAAATCAAGACTTAATTGTACCTAAGAGTAATAGGTTACATTATTACAATACTCATAATAAAAGCAAGGCAAATATAGATTTTAATAGGTTAAGCAAATCATTATCTAGTCATGTGTGGTATTGTCATTAAAGATTTATAATAAGGTTAGTGATCTCTTAGAAAATAGTATATTTCGCAACAAGGGCCGAAAATGAGGTTTTGTAGGCTTGAGATCGTGTTTCAAATTCGAGACGAAGTCGAGAATTTGAAACGATCGAGAGCTGCAAAACCCTTTCGGCCGAGGTTCGAACGCTATTTTTCACCACACTACACAATGAAATATACCCTGAATAATAAAAAAAGATTAATATTTGACTCACTTGAAAACAAAAATTTAAGGTTATGAGCGACGGTACAACTTCTGTACTCAAACAAACATAGCTATTAAAATCATATGATCGCAACTATCCTGTCTTTGGAACGTATTAAATGCCGTATAATTATGTGATGTTCTGACGTTGTTTCAAACAAATAAACGATCAGCTGACTTTCGGCCCTAGGGCCCCCAACGTTTTCGGTCCTGTGGCGGCAAACAGTGTGTTTCGGTCCGCATTTGACGTTTGTAAAACAGGTGATTTCGTGGTAGTGAGGTGAAAATATAATTTTAAGGTTTTTAAGCAGAAGTTTTACAAATGGCTATCCATGAATCCTTTTTATTCAATCAGTGAATTTTTTGCTTTTGACAAGATTGACTTTTGAATGAGAGATCTAATTTTAAATCATTAGGTTAAGGAATTTTACTTGGTGGTATTGCACTGCTATTTTTTGACTTTGTCAATGCTGTTTTAAGCCTGTGAGACAATAAATGAATTCTTATTCTTAATTAGGCTAGGTAATTTAACTTGGCTGAAAAATCAATAGGGCCTACTCAATCTTGCTAAGCAATAACTGAAGAGGAACGGCCAACAAATACTAGTTTTCAATGCAAATGATGTGAGACTCAATGAAAATCAATATCTTTATGTTGATAGAGAGTCAATTTTGTCAGTTCAAGATCGCTGCAGTAATGTAAGATAATGCTTATTGCACAGATGTCCGCACTGCAAACAGGCACGTTGAGTGTAGAGGACTGTGATTTTGGTGGAACGCTGGGTGAATCTCACGACCAGGAGCTTCGGGACTTGAGACGAGTCGTGGAGAACTTGCGCGACACTCGGGAGCAGCTCACTCGCCACCAGGCTGGGCTCCGTGCGACTCTTCACACTCTCACTTCCGTCATCAAGAGTACGTATCGCTTGTACAATATATTGTATTTATTTTAGATTTTGTAGTACACTTCCTTTTATCTGGACTTCTTGAGACCGAGACCTGTCCGGATAGTGGGTTTTCTGGTTAAGCAGATGTTTCCTAAAACATGTTAAATTATAAATCCAAAGACTGTACATATAAGCCAAAATTCTGATTTAGAAACGTGATTTTCGGTCTCAAATCTTTCCCATGAGAATATTGTAATACAGGACTGTCCATTTTTTACCGATCATGTCCGGTTCAACCAATGTGTTGATAAAAATTGTCTAGTTAAAATATGTATGTTCCATAGAGTGTGGTCCAGTCAAATCGGTGGCCAGATAAGAGGGAATCTACTGTAATTGTGTGCTTGTTTCATTGATTTAGCAATTACCTGTAAAATGGAACCGAGGTTTCCTACAAATACTGGGCAAAACTTATTTCTGGTGCAAAAGTGTGTTCTATTGCCAGTAGAAAACTTATAGCCTAATGTAAAAAATAATTTTAAAGTGAGTTAAATTAATATTGGGCTTTATGTATGTTTGTCTTTTCATATTGTAATGAAAAGACAATTCAAATGTAATTGACGAAATTGACATAATCATAACAGCTGCTTGTAACTATGATGCACTGTTGAGAGAAATGCTATTACAGCATGACATAGCGGTTAAGCTGAATTAGTGCCAAGTGCCATTAAGTATGGAGGATCGACAAAATGTGGGGGATGAATTGGTGAAAATGAAAATATTACTCAGCTTGGCTCGGAAAAAGAGGCTTGTATTAAAATAAATATTTTTTGTATTGTAGATTAGTTCATAAAGCTCTCGGGGTATCCTACCTCACAGGAAAATCTATTTAGAGCACGAAAGTTTTTCTCAGTCTCCAGTCTCTTTTACTGTCTACCAAAATGTAGATAGCTTCCCGTGGCCAATGTGGGACTTGTGGCAGGTGACAAATTAAATGAAACATTAAAACCTGATTACAAGGAAGTTTTTCTGCTTTATCACGGGTGAAATCGGGTTGAACAACTGTTACTTTATGAAAGCAAATTTTTTCAAACATTATTCATTACAGTTTCATTTGGGTATAATATATGAGTTCAATTTGATTGTTTAAAAGAAAATACCAATAAATTAAATATTTAAAATCATTGTCTAGTACATGAGACCCATCATCCATAGTAAAGTACTTGCAGCCATAGGCCTTGTCCAATCAGTTTAGATTAGAGAAGTGCCAATGTTGGATTGATAAAAGGTTGCCATAATATAAAGAAAATAGAAGTCCAGGATGGGAATGTCTGGGAAACTTTTTTTGAATAGTGGTTAAAAACCTGGCATACTGTACTAACATTTTTTTCATGTGAAGTTTCAGTTCATTTTTGAATTTGATAATGTCGATAATATCTTGAAAAATTATTGCAATGTGAAGAATAAAACGAAAATTAATTATTTCTGAGCCCATAGGGGGGTGGCCACCCCCTTTGCCCCTTCTGGATCTGCCATTGTGGCAGTTCAGTTATAATCATAAATATATCTTTCATGTTTTCCTAACTGAATGATTTTTTCATTTCCTTTTTCTCAACCCCCTAAAGCCATGTTTACAAACACAATGTCAGTTGAAGAGGTCAGTTGACTGGCATGGTAATAGGTAATTGCCATGAAACTCAGTTCTTTATAGTAGTATAATTCCACCAATAAAACACAGTTAATTGTCCTGACAATTGGTCACTGTGTGAGAGTAGGCCAATATTACTGCTTTGTTATCATTCAGTACCCAATCAGTTGTTAGGCAACTGATGTAAGTAATTCCTATATCTGTTGGTTTTTCAATGAGCTTTTGCAAACACGGCTTAATATTTCTCTTTACTTAATAACTGAATTGGCCAGGTGTAAATTAAGTCCATTTTTACTCTACAGATGGGGCAACATGTAAAAAATGTAAGAACTGTGATAAATCCGGGTCAAGATCGAGTAGAGATCAGAGTCAAGTACGGCAGACGAACATCTCCGCAGTGACAGAACCTCCTGCAGAGAACAACCGGACTGTTCAAGGTAAGAGGCTCGCACCATGGATAATACTCATTTGACTTGCATAATCACACTCTTACTCTAGACTTGGCGAACATATTTCCTTTAACACTTTCACTGCTTGGTGAATAACCGATTACTTGTGCCGCTCATCGCTTAGAGTGTGACTGCTGAAATCGTTGATCATTCCCTGGGTGCGTTTTATGTATCTCGGCATTTGTAATGCAATCGCTATGAATTTTATACATCTCCAAATTCTTAATTTTTGAGAGTGCCGTACTGTGGTTATATATGTAACATTAAGTTAATTTTTTTTGGTTATTATTAAACAAAATATACGCAATACACATTATATTTATACTTTCATCATATAAATATCACATACCATTTCATACCTTTTGTCACATTTCTCATACCATTTTCTTCTGAATTTGTCAATTTTTTTATCTAGTACAAACAAATCCACTTATATGTTTTTTCTCGTTTTCTTCATGGGATGACATCAGAAACGAATCTTAATGCTCTTGCATCGTTGTTATGTTATTCAGATTATCCGAATTTTTTGTTTCCCTGATTGGGACTCTACAGCATTAATCTGGATAATACAAGGTGTACTGTTTACAGGGACTTTGAGAAGAGGGGGGTGCATACGACTGGGGTTTGGGGGGTCTAGAATACACCCAACAACATGGAAAGTCCGGGAGTCTCCCCTTAAAAATTGTTGAAGGAAAATAGGTTGATTTCAGGCAATTCTAGTCATTAAAATTAAAATTCAAGCAGATGTCTACTTATAATTTTGAGTCCAACTCATGAGTTTGGAGTATTATGAAGTCACAATGAAATTCATCAATTTCTTTTAGCTGTCCTAAACAATGTGTCGATAGACCTTTGTCCAGAGTGGTATATCACAACCGGGAGCCTAGGGGGTGTGGATGACCCCCCAGTGAAAATCCGGGGGCAAACCCATGGAAAACCTTTTACATTTCACAATTTTATAAATTTAACATGGAGCAGCATTCTTATGGAGACGACAATTTTTCTAATATCAACACATCATCTGTTAACCTAGCTCCATTATTAAAATGTTTAGCTTGATGAGGTTTATATATAATTGCATATGAAAAGAATAAACAGTGGATATAGTTTGTAATAAAATTGAATTTCATTATTATTTTTAAATTTTCAACGGGAAGGGGGCCCTCACCCGACGGACCCTCTCCCTTTGTTACGTCCCTTCTGTTAAAATTAAATTGAAAAACCGTGTTGCAGGACGGGAAGTGGAGTTTGAGGACCGCATCTGCCCTCTCTGCAGTCGTTTCTTCCCAAAAACTGCACCCTTCGAGGAGTTTCACTCTCACGTTCTGACTCACTTTTCAGACGAAGACGCTGAATTTGACTCTTTAGTCAACAATTACGAAATGGTCAATTAACGAAAAATTTTGTTAAGAAATTTATATAAATTTTAAAGTGGTAATCTCAATAATTAGGATGATATAAAAGTCTTGCAGTGGAGGGCAATGTACCAGCATGTTGCATGTGTGGTTGAGTTCTCTGAGGAAATTTAGATGGAATCTGTGTTAATTTACTGTAAAACATTGTTGATTATACCAAGACTGGTTAGCCAAAAAAGGGACAGCAGCGACGGGAAACCGCATTTGGTGCATGTAGCAATTCTAATGATATGCGCTATTGTGTCTCACATCTTTCCGGTCTGGGAAGTTAATCCTGCCGCTTTTTCCAAGTAAAGAAAAACCCTGCCTAATAGACAGAATTTTGATTTTTTTAAAACTCTTGAATTTCCGGATCATTCCATCACAAATTTAAACAGTTTTGAATTAATGTAATAGCAATGTAGAATGTTTTTGCATTTCGCTGCCCGAGTCCCATGTCCTTTGTCAATTAAATATTTGAATTTATTCGTGAACCTTTATCCGAACACCCCCATTCCTCAAGTCATTAAGGATAGTCCAGATTCTACTGTAATTTGCACATAATATGGTAAGACCACTTTTACCCAGGCCTACTAGTATTATCGGGTAATTGAACTTTTGTCCTCTATGATTTTGTTGCATAATTGACTGTGGCTGACATCAACTTAATGGTTTACTTCTGATCAATCCAATAATACTCTCGTCCATTCAGGTGTACTGTACATACTGGTATAGGTATATGAAAAACTTCAGAATAAAAACAACAACAAGTTATTTAGTCACAGAGTAATTCAAAACACTCACTGTACTTAGCTTTACACTGTATTTAGTCATAAAAATTTTATTTTTTTAAGTGTTAAATGTATTTTTCCCAAGTTTTAAAATATTTCACTATTTTTCATTAATGTGATACCCTCCTAGTTTTATTTCACCTGTTTACCCAACATTTTTATGTCCATATTATGGTTCGGTCCTGTAGGCAACAGATGATATGTACTGTTGTAAAAATATTCAATATATAATATTAAATGTCAGTTTCATACATGACTTCTAGGCAATTAAAAAGAGTCAAAAGGTATAGAAAAAATACAAAAAACCTGTTGGGTTTTATGCCAATGTTCAGTTGAAGCACTATGTTATTAGTCTGATCATTTTACTTACAGGCATTACTAATATGGTTTTCTCTATCATTTTACGTTTAGCACGACCAACATTAGAACCCAGGCCCTGGGTTTCTATGATTTTCATAGTTCTTTTTGTTTTAAGTTTCAAGTGAATTTAATCTTAGGCCTGTATTCCAGGCCTACTTACCTTGGAGTTTGTATCTTTCATGTTAGTAAATTATACTGGCCATGGGCGGATATAGGTCATGATATTTGGGAGTGCCAGCTCACTTAACGTTTGATGTGTTGTATGCTCAAATTCAAACACCAAACTCCTATTTAAATGGTCCGTTTTAAGGTTTATTCCAAGTAGGTACTTATTTTATTTGACAACAACCATTTGCAATTTATGCAAATACCTCAAAGTTATGTCAAAGTTATCAAAGTTATGGGGGGGGGGGCACCCCCAAAAATCCGCCCATGCAACTGGCTGTCAAAGTATGAGTACAATTTTTCTAGGGAAGTAGATTATGAAGGTTTGTATATTGTGTCTATAATTTCATTGGGTAATTTCATCTAGCTATCACTCAGTTTATATTTATCTAAGTGCTGTGTGTTATCAGTTACCAAGAATTGTATAATAGTGTTTACAAGGAACTCACATAATAACAACTTATGGGCAAGTCTCATGTAGTTTGGATCAGCTTTAGAAAATGCTTTTTCGCAACACTACACTAGTAAGTAGCCGATTTCCGCTTCCGTTTCAGTGTGGGAAATCGCCGTTTACAAAAGAGTACGGCAAATATCAGCTGTAGTAAGGTAACAAATCAGCTGGAGTGCGGCAAATGCTCAATGTTGCCAATTCAAGAAAAAATAGTGTATCACACAATTTACATACAATATACATAAACACAACATACACATTTTAACTATGACGACTTTATATCTCAATTGTAACTAAACTGGTTTCCCAGGTTGCGACTATGTACAGTTAACAGTGTTAAGTTAATAAAGAGCAGTATTATCTAATCAATTGTTGCCGTCTGTGTGACGATAAGACGTATTCCTAGAAAGGCTTACTCGGTCGCTGAACAACAGAGATAACGCTTTTTGTTATCTCCCCCGCACAGATAAATATAGTTTTGTTCGTATTTTCTCTCTACAGTTTATTTAATATTTTTAAATCTTTTAACTTTCATAGAAGTGTTGTTTTTTACTTACTCTCTATATTTGTTGCTGGTAGTGTCGCGAAAACTATCGTACGCAACTCATCCAGGAAGGTGTTTACGTTGCTCGCATGAAATTCCTGCGCCTCCGCAAGCGTCGCACGTGAACTATCATGCTCGCAAATACCTACTTCCTGCACTAGTTGCCTAATATACTATTGTATAACAAGTACAAATAAAATTTGTTTTTACAGTCTTTCAAATAATTATTTCTTGCAATTAAAAAATCTTCTTGACGAGCTATGAAGAGAGGGGGAATGGTTGCATTCCTCTGACAGTTCATAACATAGCTCTTCTGACTTTGTTATTTTTAAATGGGCGAGTAAAATTTATAATGTTCTGTATGGTTTTTTTATAGGAAACTTAGAGAAAACTGTAATTTAATAGAAAATAACTTTTAGTGTAAATATTAAGATATATTTAGAGATTTTTTGGATTTCTGTATTTAGTTACAATTGTAGATATTATAGATTACTGTAAAATATTATTTGTTACAGATTGAAATAAATATATTTTAGGAAATTTCTAACATGAATTTAGTTTCCTTAAACCAATAATTCAATCAAACACATAGTTGAAACCAACTAAACTATTTAATTTGAGAACCAAATGTCTGCCACACTAAGTACTTATTATTGTCAGTTATTGCAAATTTGATTTCACTTGTTGTATTCATCCAGGGATGTCATGTAAATAAACTTTGGAATAAACTTAAAACCACACAACTCTGGCACATCAGGGCAAAAAAATCCAGAATGAAAATACTTTAATTATTACATAGCAGTTTGATATAAATATAATTGTTTCAATCAATTTGTGCAAGGCTGTGAGGGCATGGGTCAAGTCTGCTGCCAACAGTAGAGACCTCACTCGAAAAAACTATCGGAAGAGGCTAACTCAAGAAGCAGGGCCGGCCCCAGGGGTGGGCGGACCGGGCGGCGTCAAAGCAACAGCGCAGCGGTTGCGAGTCGGGAGTGACCTTGGCGGAATCCTCTCTTCTCCCCCGACGTTGTGTTTATTATTGTAGTAGCAATAAGATTTACATTTGCCAAAGCCTTTAAATAGTTTAAACCTAAAGCAAAAGTTATTTGAATTTATACCTCAAAATAAATTATGTATAACCTACTCGAGGCGTCATAAATTACATCTGAAAATTCGCGTTTTTAGGCAATCTAGAGGCATAACAACAAACAGAATAACTCCCAAAATTTGAACTAATTTGAGGCTGCTCGCAGATTAGATTCTGAAAATTTTAGATCACTTTGGAATTCTAGAGGGAATTTTTTTTTCACAATACAAATAGCATATTTATGAAGTAGGCCTAACACTAAAGGACAAATGAGAAAGTATTCAAGAATCATACGTTGTTAACCTTGGTAAAAAAGATTTTTTTCTGTTAATTTCAAAGTAAAAACTATATCTCACATATTGCACGCCTCGGACCTTCCGGACCTGAAGTATGCGGATCCTACATTATCCGTCCGAGGTTGATGAGTAGAATTAGAAAATGCTGTTTTCTCACTTATGTAGTGTTTCTCAAGTCCCAGAACGCAACCCTATAATCGTAAGTCCTCGTAAGCATCATAAACTATAGATTTGACGGCGAGACTTGCGTGGTTTTCACGCGACGTAGGCAGACGAGATTCGTCTGCCTGCCGCGATGCTGCTACGAGATTGTCTGACAGACGACAATGTTTGTATTCCTCATTTTAACATCGTGATTTTTTGACCATGAATATTTCACGTAATACATATGATGAGTCTTTTGCCACATGTGACGACGATGGCAATGGCGGCAAGATAGCGGACACCATTAATTACCACTATTGTTATCAGGAGTTTTTGCTTGCTTGCCATAGGCCTTCTCCCGCCAATTACTCACGATAACCGCAATAGGTAAAAATACCCTAATAATACATTATTCAATCCCCATCCCAATCAATTATCTTTAAAATAAAAGACTATAACTATTTACAAACTTTATAAAAGTTTATGAGTAATTCTTGTAGAGTGTTCTCTGTTTTACGGCAAGTTTAGTGATACCACCACTTCATTATGAACGAGATATTATTCTTCTCAAAAATATTCCAAAATCCAAAAAAATTTCGGGGGGGATATATCTTGATTTCCCCCCCTGGGTACGCTTCTGGATATATGGGGGAGGAGGCGGCGGCCGCCGATTTCGCCCAGGGCGGCAAAGTCCCTAGGGCCGTGCCTGTCAAGAAGTAACTGTGTAAATTTGAACTAACTGGTAAAATTATTAAGATGAGATGATAGAATCAAAGAGATTAAAATACCGTAAAGCTTAACAAAGGTTCATTCATGTTCCTTAGAAAAAAACACGAAAGTCTCATTCATGTACAAACCAATGATGAAAAGCTGAAACTCACACAACCATCATTTGGAGTTGGCTTCTTTTGCATTTATTCAGAAATAGGTCTTACAAAAACTATTTGTAAACCAAGAACTATTCTGTGTTTTATTGAATAATATTTTTGTGATTAGTGCTGGTGTGTCACGATTGCCACGCTAAACTATCTTTACCTTTGTTAAGATCTATATACGATAAGTTAATATTTTGAGACGATGTTCATCATATGAAGCAGATTTTCCGATCTCTATGGTTGGCATCATAAACTGTCAAAAACCTTCCAAAAATTGTTGTATTCATGTAACAGATTGACATAGCAAAAGTTTAAAAAGTAATGCCACAACTTTGACATTTACACTGTTGCCCAGCAGTTTATATTGTTGCTTCCTTGTAATAGATGGTGGGAAAGAGAAACGATCGTCCGGAAAACACATCAGGCGAGCCACTTCCCTGGGAGTGAAGTACCGTAAATTCAGTGATCTGAAAGAGGATAATTCAATTTCAATAATATATTTTAGTTTCTTATTGGTGCAAGCACATTAAAAACAACAAGACAATGTAACATGTTAGCAAGATAGAAAGCTTGCTTGCTATTTCAGGTTGTGAGAAATAGTGTAAATTTATGTTTTTAAGGAGGCATATTTTTGTCATACAACAATAAGAATGCTCTCTTAAAGATGATTTGGGTGACGATCTATTTATATCATTCAAGATAGGTTGGACTACCAGCTTAATATTAAAAAATTTCATCAATTTGGTCTCTTACCTTGAGCTTTTAAGGATCCAAAGTATCGAGAAATTGGATATAAATCACTGATTTTGGTAGCGTCGCCATCTTAAGTAGTGATACAAATTTCTTAACTTTTATCACTTATTTGTAGCTCAAAACGACTTTTAAGGTCCTGTACACTTTAATTATGGGCTATCACCATTTTAATATCAAAATTTTTCCAATTGGTCATACAAACTCACCTATAATGCATTTTAAATCTGGTTTGGTAAATTACTTTCAGATAATGATTTCTTTGATATGCCCACTCATGAAGGTAACCTTCGCATGCACCAGGTGAGGCTTCAAAATCTATGCTCCCAATGGAGTGTTAATTTGGATATATTGAATTCTCACCAATAGTCACTTGACAAGAGTTTTAAGGTCCTATACACTTTAATAGACAATAGACAATAATTCTTTAATTACATTATTCATTGAGAACAGTAAATGTGTCACTAAAACTAATACAAAAGATACAAAGGTCTGTGTTTTTAAAAGTTCTGCCTCAAGTTTTCAAACTCATTCACTGTGTAGAAGGGGTGCTGATGTAACCATGCGATAAGGTTTTTTCTTAACTTCTTCTCACATTGGATGATTTTCACTTCTTCTGGCAGGATGTTGAGGAATTTTGCTCCCAGATATGACAGTTGTTTTTCAGAGTGTGAGGTGATGGATCGGAAGTACTATGTTGTTGGCTCTTCTAGTGTTATAATTGTGTGTGTCAGTTCCTCTCTGCAGGTTGTGTCTTTTAGCATACAAGGCAGTTTCTAGGATCAAAAGGCTCACTACAGTTAACACCTTTAGTTGTTTTTTAAGGCAGTGCGGCATGATTCTCTAGGTCCAAGGCAGGCTAGAATTCGAACTGCCTTTTTTTGTAGAGCTATGATCCTTTTTTTGTTTTTGTTCTAGTGGAATTTCCCCACACCGCTATCCCATATCGGACATGTGATTCAAAGAGAGCAAAGTACGCTGCTTTTGTAGTTTCATCACTAGATATGTGTCTTAGCCTGCATAGCACATACAGAGCTGAGCTGAGTTTACTGCACAACTTGTCTAGGTGTTCAGACAAGGAAAGTTTATCATCTATTACTACTCCTAAATATCTTACTTGTGACACTTGCATCACATCTTGCAGTCCTGCTACTTCTTCTCTTTTTTTCCCGATGATAATTTGTTGGCTCTTTTTCTCATTCAGTACCAGACTGTTAGCATGACAATATTGTTCTGCCATTCCCAAAGCAATAAAAGATTGTATTTCCAGATCAATGGGGTTTTTATTTTTGAGCAGCAGTGCGGTATGGTCAGCATACATGATTGTACTGCAGTGGTCTTCGAGGTAGCGAGGAAGATCACTTGTGAAGATTATGTACAAAACAGGCCCCAGGACTGAGCCTTGGGGAACTCCCGATTTGATTATTGCTGGTTTGGAGGTGGTTTCCACGAAGACATCTGTTTTTAAGTTCTTGACCTCTACTGCTTGGGATCTGTTAGTTAAGTAGCTTTTAAACCATTCTGCTGCAGTGCCCCTTACTCCCATGTTCTTTAGTTTTTTAAGAAGCAAGTCATGACTGATACAGTCAAAAGCTTTGCTATAATCTAAGAAAACTGTGGTGGTTGTGTCGCCTTCTTCAATGGCTTTAATGATGTTTTCTATTATGGTTATGATGGCGGTATTTGTTGATTTACTTGCTGTGAAGCCATGCTGTTCTTCTACTTGTAGTTGATGTTGTAAGAGATGCTGCAGTAGTCTTGTCAAAACAATCTTTTCAATTATTTTTGAGAAAGTAGAGAGGAGTGATATTGGTTTATAGTTTTGGGTTTCAGTTGGGTTACCTTGTTTAAATTTTGGATACACTTTGGCGATTTTGAGATTATTTGGAAATTTTTCCAGTGCAAATGACTTGTTTATAATATTTGTTAGCAGATGTATCAGCTCGCTTTCACAGTGCTTAACGACCTTAGATGGAACACCATCAAAGCCACTTGAGTTTTTTGATTTGAGTGGCTTGATAGTTTTGCTGAATTCACATGGTGTTGTTGGCCAGAGTACTAGATCCTCTTGTATGTCATGTGCAGCTTCTGCAATCTTTGCTTTACAATTGGGTATCTGCGCTAAGATGTTGGTGCTAGCATTAATGGAGTAGCAGTTAAAGCCCTCAGCCACTTTTTGGGGATCGCCTGTAACTTTGTTGTCTATCTTTAGCTGAGCAGGCTCATACTTTGGATGTTTACTTTGCTTTTCAGAGTTTATGACTTCCCAAGTGGCTTTTGATTTATTTTCGGCTCTGTTTATGAAGTCAACATTTTGTGATTTTCTAATATGTTTAAGGTGGAGATCATATTCTTTCTTTTTAATAGCTGCATTTTCTTTGTTTTCCCTTGTTCCATATAAGAGATACATTTAATTTGCCCTTAGAAAATTGTCTCTTTTTGTTCTAGTTGTTTTGTAAGTGGGCAGGTTTTTCTTCTTCTTTTTGGGCCTGTATTTCTTTATTGGACATGCTATGTCAAGGTTACAAGTTATAGAGCTGATGAAGTTGTCATAGGCATTTTCTACACAGGTTGGTTCATACACATCTACCCATGCCTCTCTACTAAGCAGGTGTTTTAGTGTTCGGAGGTTCTCATTGCAAAAATTACGTCTCATCGAGGCAGGGGTTGCCACCTCATTATTTGTGACCAGTACTGAACAGATCTGTCTTGTGTGATCTGAAATGTAGGTGTTAAGGACCGTCACTGTGACGTCATTAGAGTGCATGTTTGTGCAGACTAGGTCTGTAGAGGTGGCGCTGTGCGGGGTGATTCTGGTGGGTGGCAAATCCAATCTCTTGATGTTATAAATTGCTAGGAGTTCTTTTAGCTCAGTGTCCTTTTTCCTGTGCATAACTCTGTCGACATTTATGTCTCCCATTATAATGACACTGCTTTTCCATGTTGGTATATTTTCAAGCAGGTCACTTAGGGACTCAAGGGCAATTTCAAATGTGTTATCAGGTCTGTAGATTCCAATAAGGTAGACATGGTTTTTTTGTATTGATATCTTTACAATTGACAGGTCACATTCAAGTTCCTTACTGTATCTTGCACCGTTAACTGAAACTGCCTTGTTTTCTAGATTTTGCTTGACATAAATTGCAACTCCTCCTTTAATATGGTTTTTTCTGCAAAAATAGTCAATCAGGGTGTATCCAGTTACTACTGTGTTTAGTAGGTTAGGTTCTGACAAACCATGTTCAGTTAGGATGACGACATCTGGGTTGTTGATCTTTAATGAATCATTTATGATATCTTGTTTATTTGATAGGCGGTCAACATTTTGGTGAAATATTTTTAGTTGATTGATTAGCTGAGTTTCCTTGAGTTGAGTTTAAGAAGTACCTCGTTTTGTATTTTGTGTTCCTCTTGTTGATATGGACTAAAAAATTGTCCTGGTGGGATTGGTCATTGAGGTGAGTTTTCTGTGGTAAGGCATGTTGGTGTTTTTTTCCGGAGACCTTATCAACGTATGAGACTGGGATTTTCCCATGAACCATTGTGCCTTGGTTTTCTTGTGTTTGTTCTGTATTAGTGGCATTTATATCATCAATGTTATGGTCTGGGAAGGATCCATCTTCAAGTTGGTGAAAAAAAGGTTTTACTATGAATGTTAATGCCGAATCACCTCCAGTTCCGTTCTGTGAGTTAGTGTTTTTTTGGTTCTGGGTCTTTCCTAGTATCTGGTCCGTTGTTGTTGAGCTTGACTGTTTTTTAGCAGGAGTTTGACAGACTCTCCCAGTTTCAGTTGTTGTTGTGTCTGGCTGTTTTTTAGCAGGAGTTTGACAGACTCTCCCAGTTCCAGTTCCTATTGTGTCTGACTGTTTTTTTGCAGGAGTTTGGCAGACTCTCCCAGATCCAGTTATTGTTGTGATCGACTGTTTTTTAACCGGAGTTTGACAGACTCTCCCAGTTTCAGTTGCTAATGTGCTCAACTGTTTTTAGCTGGAGTTTGACAGGCTCTCCCAGTTGTTGCTTCCTTAAAGTTTTTGTTAAAAAAAATCCTCTATGCTTTAATTTTCTTCACGAAGTTTGGCTGATGCAGGAGGAGAATTATATTTGTTAATATTTGAGTTTTCATGCATCAGTAATATTACAGCTTGTGATTTATTGTTTTCATTCTTATTTGCTTGATCCTCTAGTTCAGTGATCCTGTGTTGTTCAGTGATTTTAAATTTGTTAACTCTTAGTGAGACGCTGTATTGGTTTTGTACTTTCTTATTTGGGGATTTTTTGTCAGAAGGTTTGTCACAGAAAAAATTTCTTTTCTTGCACATTTTTTGGGGGGGGGGGGTTGATGTGTTTCACGTCTTGATAAGTTTCTGTTATATTTTTATCAGTCAGATTTTTGAGTATTGTTTCAACGTTTTTGAGTCTTTCTTCTAGTATATCATGGCCTTTTCTCAGAAGTGCCGTTTCTACTAGAAGCGAAGTTGGGTTTTTTATCATGGTTGGCTGCTCTGTTTGTGTTTCAATACTCTTTAGAAGTGACGTTTCTTGGTTTGAATTGTCTTCCTTGAAGGATAATCTTTGTAGCAATGCAATTTTTTTCTCTAGGTTGCAGATCTTAGTTTTGTAGTCAGTTAGAAGCAGTTCCTGCTTTCCATCATGCTCTTCGAAAATGTTTTCCATATCGAGAATATGTTCTTTTTGCTTTGAATTTTGTGCTTGTAATTCAGTATTTTGTTGTTGTAGATTTTCTATTCTGGAAAGATACATTTCTTCACTTTGTTCCAAATCTTCGATTTTGGCTTCCATGCAGAGTAGTTTGGTTGTAAGTATACAATTTTTTTCCTTATTATTTGTTTTCTTGTAATAATGCTGCTCCTATTTTTGCAGCAGTGATTAAACTTTCTTCTTCGTCTCCTGGCTTGTTTTCCATTAGGCTTCTTTCAAGTTCATACACTGTTGCGTTGCTTGTGTTTGTTTCCTCAAGAGTTGGGAGCGAGGAAACATGCGAGTCGCTTGAGGTCCTAGAGTGTCACTGTTATTTAATTCCTGATTTATTGACTGATACTCCGAATTTTGGGGTGCAGTTAAGATGTTATTCAGCAATGGTTCTTTACAGGAGTTGCAGGTCCAGGCTACAGGGTTCATTTTAGTCAAGGTCTTAAAATCCTTACTGGAGATGTTAGCACACTGAGCATGGTACCACTTCTTACAGATTCCATTACAAAGGATTCCTTTGTGTTTATGGTACAGACTCCACATTGGTATTTTGACACGTTTTCCTTTTCTTTTTTTTCGTGCGATCAGTATTTTTTATTAATATTAATAAAAATTTACTGCTGCTGTTTGTCATTGTTTACTACATATGCATAAAATTGTATATGTAATATGGTAGTGGCAAGAAACTACCTCTGATGATGTTTTATATCAGGGTGTCTACCAAATTTCTTATATGAAATTCCCGAATTTTTCCCGACTTTTTCCAACAATATAAAAAAATTCCCGACCATAAGAAATATGACTATTGCCTCCTATAACGAATACTTGAGTACAATATTTTTCAATAACTATATTTTGACGGCTGCAATGCAAGCAAAAGATCGCCAAAAGATGAGCAAGATGACCGCGATAAGTCCAAAAGATTTGCCAACTGCAATGCGACCGAGATTTCCGGCTGCGGAAAGAACGAACGATTTTCCGGCCGCGTTGTGACCAAGAGATTCTCCGGCCCCTGGCCGTGGTATAAACGACCGAGATTTGAAGATGCGACAAAGAGATTTTCCGGCCGCAATACGACCGAATCATGTTACGGCTGTGAAACGAGTAAGCGACACAATACTATCAAGAAACAATCGGCCACCTGATAACCGAAAAACAAGCGAAAGATTTACGGCCATAATAAGACCAAAAGATTTTCCAGCTGTGTTATAAATTACAATATATCTGGCCTCGAAAAATGTAGCGATTTTCTTTTCGCAATACGACCGAGAGATGTGACGGCCGCTAAAAGAGCAAGGAACTCGTCTGCCGCGAATCGGCCGAAAAATGTTTCATTCCTAAAACGAGTGAGCGATTTTCCGGCCGCAATATGAGTAAGGAACTCATCGGCCGCAATGAGACCAAGAGATTTGCCGGCCACAAAACAAGCGAAAGATTTCCGATCGCAAAAAGACCGACAATCTTTCCGGCCACGGTATAAATGATAGATATTCCGTCCGCGAAAAGATCGAGCGATTTTCTTATCGCAATACGACCGAGAGAAGTGACGGCCGCGAAAAGAGCAAACAATTTGTCTACCACGAGACGACCGAAAAATGTTTTGATCCCAAAACGAGTGAGCGATTTTCTGGCCGCAATACGACCGAGAGGTCTAACGCTCGCGAAAAGAGGAATGAGATCATCGGCCGAGATGCGACCAAGAGATTTGCTGGCCGCAAAACAAGCGAAAGATTTCCGATCGCAACAAGTCCGAAAATCTTGCCGGTCACGGTATAAATGACAGATATTCCGTCCGTGAAAAGATCGAGCTATTTTTATCGCAATACGACCAAGAGATGTGACGGCCGCGAAAAGAATAAAAATTTGTCTACCACTATTATTATGCCCGTTCTGGATACGACCGAAAAATGTTTTGGTCCCAAAACGAGTGAGTGATTTTCTGGCCCAATACGAGGTCTAACGCTCGCGAAAAGAGGGATGAAATCATCGGCTGAGATGCGACCAAGAGATTTGCCGGCCGCAAAATAAGCGAAAGATTTCCGGCCACAATAAAAGCGAAAAATGTGATGGCCGCAAAAAGAGCGACAGATTTGACGGCCCCAATGTGACCGAGAGGTTTGCTGACCCCGAAACGACCGCGGGATTTGCCGGCCGGGTTATAGATTTTCTGGCCTTCATGTGGCCAATAGATGTGATAGCCTCGAAAAGAGCGCACGATTTTAAGGTAGCAATACTAACGAGAGATGTGTCGGCCGCGTAAAGAGCGAGAGACTTGTCGGCCGCGTAAAGAGCGAGAGACTTGTCGGCCGCGTAAAGAGCGAGAGACTTGTCGGCCGCGTAAACAGCGAGACTTGTCGGTCGCAAAACGAGCGAGCGATTTTACAGCTGTATTAGGACCGAGAAACTTGCGGCAGCGGTAAAAACGATAGATTTTCTGGTCGAGATATAGCTAAAAATTTGTCTGCCGCGATTCGTTCGAGAGATTTTTCGGCCGAGACAATGACAATAACGAAGAAAACGACTATTTCCTTTTGTTTTATAGCCAAATTCGAATTTCCCGACCAAATGTTGAAATTCATTACTTTTTCCCAACTATTCCCGACCTTACAAAATCCCCGACATTTTCCCGACTGGTAGACACCCTGTATATTCATAAAAAGAGAAACTATAAAATAGTTGGCTGTGAATCAGAGTTGAGTTGAGGTAGTAAGTCAGCATTTAGGTCACACAAGAGGGCACAGTCAGCAGTTTGATTTGTTGTGCTACTGTGAACTGTTGACACCGTGAGAGATGTTTGATGAAGCTTACTGGCTGATTGCATCATTTTATGTTTCCATATGTTGTGATTTTTCCTTGGTTTTAATGGTTAATGGCTTTAATGGTTAAACGTATACCTTTCAGATAGTATTTCACTCACACAAGTCCTATCACAGCCCAACCCCAAAATAAAAGGGACCTTTGTATTACCCCGAGTTCTCTAAAATCAATGTTGTCTTAATCCCAAAGACCTCAGAAATAGGGAATGTGCTGTAAAAAGGAAAATTAATCCTTTGTGCTAACAAGTCCAGTACTGCTGGCATCTATGAAGTCGCAGTCAGCTCAGGATTATATATGTATTTGACCTGTCTAACACTCGTACTGCCAGCACTGCTGGCCGCTAAAATTTCACTATCAACTTCGCGGCCATTTCAACAGTTGCGTGGGGACAGCTTGGTACAACTCTTTTTCTGATTTCACTGAAAAGACCTCCATCACAAGGTTGACCTCCCCTGCATGGCAATTAACAGACAAGTTTTTTTCTCCTTATCTTAGGATGGAAACAAGGGAACTGATATTGTTAATTTAGTTCAAGAGTTAGTTGATAACTTTCAGCACTCGTCAGACATTCCTTTGAATTCGTCAGAATATGCTATGTCCTTCGTCAGACATGATGTTCGTAACTATGAACATCATCTTTATGCACCTATTATGATAATAAAGGAATACATAAGTATGGGCAGCAGTACTGGCCAAACAAGCTGTGAGAGACAAGGTTGCTAAAATAATATGAGCTGATGCAGAAATGGCTATGGCCAGCACAGCTGGACACCTGACAGTACAGTACAAATCTTAAATGACCTATACAAGCGCAAATGGTTAAAGATTGTTACTTTGCATTCACAAATTACTGTTCAACCCTTCCAGTGATCAATAAATATTCCTCATTTGAAACTCACCTTAATGTTTCGTCATCGACTGACGAGTTTGATTTCAAATCTAACAATCTGTCGAGTGGTTCTTGGTCGAGGGGACAGAACACAGAACCAGTGCCTTCTACGTAATGTCCGTAGGCCTTGGTGAAGCAACACGTCTTGGTAGAGTTCCTAGTTACTATGTCCATTACTCGGATGCGTTTTTTCACCAAATCATCGGCAATCAGATGTTCTTGATATAAACTGCTCTTTATATCATCTGTTTCCAGGATATCAGCAACAACTTTTGCATTCGGGAAATGGTTATTTATTGATTTTTCAAATTGCTTAGCTTCTTCAGGGAGTTTGGCAGCCTAAAAACAAACTAGAAATGTGAAATTATTGTAAAGACTGAACATACAGTACACCTCGGATTATCCGGATTAATGTGGCGGAACACCGATCCGGTTAACGAAAAATCCGGATAATCCGAGGTCATTGCAATATCGCCTAAATAGCGATCACGTACCTTAGCCCCTGCTGAATTGATGCTGCAAACGAAGTATCAAGACTGTACAAAACGTTATTCTTTCAAGCTTGTTCCGCAAAAGTACCGTTTTTCTAACTGCGCTCGATTCTTCCTGCCACCGTACTTGTCCCAACACCCAGTTCCTTAGCTAATTGATGTTTACTTGATTCTCCTGCGTCAAGTCTTTCGACAGCATTTAGTTTCTGTTCTAAAGTTAAAACATTTTTTTCCTTTTTACAATCACCCATTTTGAAATTCAATATCAGTTCACATAAAGAGTTCACAACTGTAAACACTTAAAGTGACAGCAATAAACTAGCTCGCAAAATTACCGTAGGATAAGCTTATGTTGATTACTGCTAGCGCCCCAAGCAAACCAAAAGACTACGTTCACGGAAATGCTGTAGTGTAGGTACTGTTTTGGCGATGCGACTCCTTTAATTATTGTGATTCTAAATGCGTACAATAATGTATTGTATTTGCAGTTTACTTTTAGAAGGCGCATTTCACTTGTGAACTCGCTAAAATCACTTTTTGCCGTGATTTAAATTGTTTCATTTCTCGGATGGAACGATCCGGATAATCCGGGATCTGGATAATGTGGGGTCCGGATAATCCGAGGTGTACTGTAGTTTATTTCTTAATAATCAGGAAAGAAGCTGTCGCCACGGAATGCACCTGTAACGTTCCTATGATGTGTAAACTGCTTCAAACCATTTATAATTGGTACCATAGTAATTGTGAGATTCAGACCTTTAATTTGATACCACATTTGTATTTTTTTAGCCTACTATATTTTGTAAACAACAGTTTAGGATTGACTTTGTTTTTATGCAGGTGCCGCACGGATAAACTCTCCCAAAGTAACTAAGTTATCGACCAAACTACGTCAGCTAATTTTTTCAAAAAATATGATTTAAAAAATTTAACTCTATCAACAATTTCCACCGTTTTTTATTTTACCTGACCAAAAAATAAAAAAGTAGCAGCCGACTACTTTTTTGATCTCTTGTTTTAAAGTTGAATAAAAACTTGTGACTTTATACCATTTTTTTAAATAGGAAAAAAATGATTTTGGAAATATGGTTGATACTTTGACTGTTCCAAACTAAAGGACTCTTCACATGCAAAAATTTCAAACTTAAGCCTAAATGCTAAATGGTGTAAACTACGAGTTATTTGAAACATGAGCACTGACAGATTACGCGGTTTTAAGACGACCATTCACGTACGTGCTTTGCACGCCGTGCATTGCTCGTCATGCAATTCAACAACATTGGTCTTATGCGCCGTGCCGTACGTTTGTGGGCTTCGGCGTGCGCGGCACGTCTCATAAGACCAATGTTGAGACGTTGCATGGCGTGCAATGCACGGCGTGCGGGGCATATACGTGAATGGTCACCTTTAGGCGCCGTTTTATGTTTCTATACCTAGACAGTATGGCGGCCCAGGCTTCACTTGCTGTAATGCAAGTAAGATAGCTATGCTCCGTCTATTTCTACTATGTGGTCACTGTGTGAGGTACGTTGAGTGTTTATTCAGTTATTAGTTACACGATATTGTAGGAAGTTGTGAGTAGAGTAATGTAGTGATGTGAGTAGTGTAGTAGGGTTTAGTTGTGTTTGGATAGTGGTGTAGTGATGGAATAATTATTTTAAATTAGAAAAAAATTACAGTATTTTTGTATTAGTAGACAACTCTAAACGGTTTTGTTAATAATGCCGTATAAAGGATGAACTCATCGAAAACGTTGTGAATCTGGCTGTAAAAGCTGATATAGAGGACGATGAAATTAATATTATTATCCATGGTTTAGCCCCTGAGCTGTGCGAACAAATAATGTAAGACTATATTACTTACTGGGGACGTCAGACAGCTCAAAATTGACACAGTTCTGTTCAGAACATGTTTCAGTGTAATAACGTGAGATCGGAAATAATTATCCATCGGTGGATGGCTTCGTCATAGTTGATTAAAAAACACATAAAACATAACATTGAATCACGAGACCGACACGATTAAACATTTACACGAAATATAACAGGCCTGTCACAACTAAATAGAGAACACGGCGCACCGGCAGTTGGGGGCAGACTGAGAGGAAGTTGATCGTTCATGTATCATGGTTATCAGATGGGCAATGTACAGCTGGCTTTTGTGGTGGATCGAACGCTAAGAGAGAATTAAATATAGAATGAGAACTGAACTGAAGCTTGTCGTTTATTATTACCTGATCAGGGTTGTTTTTCTTAAAACATTTATAGATTTCGAATTCCTCTAGAGTGTCCATCTTACGTCCTTTGTTACAAAAATGTAATATCTCAAGGCTGTCATTGATACTGTCGGTGGAGTGGTTAAAATCAATCAGGTGTTGGCCAAATGTAGATTTTTGTTTATCCAGCTTGTGATTTGGGCAATGTTCCTTAAAACGGGTTTTAAATGAACTTCCCGTTTGGCCGACATATACACTGAGTGCCCGAGCTTATACAAAATAGCTTATTTAGAACCAGATATATATATACTTAATTAAAAACAAATTTCATAAATATTGATTTTTTAATTACATTTAGCCTTATAGCTCATCTGTCACTTGTCCGATGTTGATGATTAATATCTCAAATGAAACCCGGTATTTCACAGAGTATTTCAAGACTAAAACGAACTACACATCTTTATTATAATGAGAGATAGCAGGAAAAAATCCCAAAAAAATATTGAAAATACGAAACGCCCATAAGAAATGTATAGGGATAAATTTTTATTTGTGCATATCTTTTTAACAAATGCATATTTTTAAAAACGGATTGCAGCATAGTAATCAGCGTAAAAATCTAGTTCATAATGATGTGTCACAACACCATCTTTACATTTAAAAAAAATAAAGTTGATATCCAATATGGCGGATCCAATATGGCGGCCGAAAAATATTATCCTGACAAAATATAGGATTAGTCAGCCAACGATGATAGGCGTTGGTCAAAAAATGCACGTAAAAAATGTAGTGAGGAAACTTTTTTTAAAAAATTATATGGTTTTAAGCCATTTTGGCCGCCATCTTGGATATTTGAATTTGCTCAAGGGTGACAATGTGGCACCCGGCAGATCTTAATTATGTAGGTCTTGAAGAAACAGAAATCAGCAAAAATCTTCGGGTGGACCTCACTTCCAGGTTTTTTCAACTGCAACCAGACTATTACCTTAAAAAAAATTCTGAAGGAAGGTGCAGTTCCATCCATCAATTTGGGAATTAAAGCTGCTGAAGTAAGTGGTGTTAATTTAAGTAATGAGAGAAATGATAGAT
Organism: Flexamia atlantica; assembly: GCA_035578135.1. Classification (NCBI taxonomy): domain Eukaryota; kingdom Metazoa; phylum Arthropoda; class Insecta; order Hemiptera; family Cicadellidae; genus Flexamia; species Flexamia atlantica. The sequence goes on from JAQJVK010000010.1 coordinate 2,349,561, forward strand.
TACATAAAAGATGTGTAGTGACCACCGACTTACCCCACCATGTAGTGGAAAATCAGCCTTAGAAAGGATAAAATTGCTAAGCCCAAAGAAGACAGTAGGTCCTGCAAACTCAAGCTCAAATAAACCAAATGTAGACAGCTTGGATCAAACAGATCAAAGTATTATTAGCTCAAAAACACCTCATTGTATAAATTGTAATAAATTACAATTAATTTATACAATGAGCTTTATTACAAAACAAAGCTAAGAACAATATAATAATTAAGAATTTAACTAAGCTAATTCTTAAGAATTATTAATTAAAAATTAGAACAAATCAATTAGTTGGTAAGGAAGATTTACATGTGTACTTATTTATTACAATTGCGATATAAATACAATTAACTCACCTTTTTTTTATACATCAAAGGTTTAAAATTTTTTAGTGGTAGTTATTTGTAAGACATAATGGATAATCGTAAATAATTATTATATAAGGAATTAATTATGCTAGACCTAATGACGGGTCGGGTGTGGCGGCAGGCAAGTCGCGGGCTCGCGGCCAAAGTATAGTCTCCTTTGTTCAACCTGAGTTTCTGTGAAAACTAGACATGCTAGAAAAAAATTTAAATACAAAGTGTAAAGGTCATTTCATTAGCTACAACTTTCGTGCAGATGAAACTCACCTGACCAAAAAATTAAAAAAAGTAGCCGACTAACTTCTTCAAGCCACAATAATGACTTAAGTTTTACTTTTAGTAGGGTAAAATCAGGCCATAAGTTATCCTTATGTAGGCTAAGTTTTGCTACAGGTGGCAACCAGGGCCGTACCCAGACCGGTACAGCCGGGACAATTTTACCGGGACCCGGGGTCAAGGGGGGGCCCGGGCTGGGTGGAAGGGGGGCCCGGGGGGGCAGAATTCCCCTCCGAAACTGAGGAAAGTCCCGGGAACACGTTAAAAAGGGCCCGCAACGGCAACGAAGGTACCAAAATCGGCACGTGGGAGTAAAAAAAAAAAAAAGGTTTTAGTGGAACGGGTGCAGTACCAGGACGTGAGGGGGCCTGGCTTCATTTCTTCACTGGGGCCCGCCAAAGCTGGGTACAGCCCTGGTGGCAACCATGTTTTTTTTGTTCCTTATGACCTATTGAATGCAAAAAGTGAATTTGCCACCTTCGAATTTAGTCGGGGGAACAAAAACCAAGATGGCGGACAAAATGGCTTATTAATGTTGTAGGCTTGGTATTTTTTTCCTTTTCCTCACTACATTTGATGAAAATTTCGGCAGTTTTAAGAAATAAATAGTTGGAAGATGGGAAATACTTAATGTAGGTTAAATTTTCACATCTGGTCGCCATATTGGATATAAGTTTTTTTTTGTAATGTAAATATAGGGTTGTGACATATCATTTCAAACTACTTTTTTTGCGAAAAACTCAATGCTGAAATCCGTTTTTCTAAATCTCTACCTGTTCTCAAGATAAAGGGGGGTAAAGGGGGATAAACCCCCCCAAAAATGGAGGTTTTTCCAGAGAAAAACAAAAATAATCCAATTTTGTTTGCACTATTGAATTCAGCTGAAAAAAAACAAACAATTTAGTATCTTGAATCACTGCTCTATGTCCATTGGTTACCGAGATATTAAAAGTGGTTTACACAGTATGTTGTCTCAATGTTAACCTTATGGAAAATAAACAAAATTCCGTATCTTCCTTATTTCCTAACATATCTTGGTATATGGCTTCTTCTAGTTCAGATCTACTAAATATTGAATTAAAACCACCCACCTGTTGCACCCTATGCACCCACCTGCATACTCATTCCCTATGTTATTCTTATGGAGCTTACAAAAACATGACAAATCTCATTTTGTTGGATTGAACTGTGTTCTTTGGCATTTGAAATTCTCTGAGTATGCAGGTCTGTTGCAACAGGGGGTCAGAGCCGGCGACAGGGGGGGGGCAGGGGGGAAATGCATAGGGGTCCGGAATCACAAGAAATCGGCAAAAAATAGCGCCTGAAATCACACAAGATTAGTAAAAAAAGGTCGCCAGGGGCCCGGATTTCTTAATTGCACAGGGGGCCCGAAAATCCTGTCACCGGGTCTGACGGGGGTATTAATGTAGTGTTGTGACCAGGGCCGCCGAGAGCGAAGTCGGGCCCCAAGTTTGCACACCGCACGGGCCCTCCGGGACCCCCCAGTGAAAGGGGGTCCGGGGGTGCTCCCCTGGAAAATTTTTGAAAATTAGGTCCCTAAACTCGCGTTTTTAGGCAGCCTAGAGGTAGAACATCATACATTATCCAAACCCCAAAATTCCCAAAAATTCGAACCAATTTAGGCTGAATGGTCGGTCGGACTTACAAAATAGTCTAATCTGATTAAAATCAAAAACTTAAAAATTATCAGCGATCCCGCACTATTGGATTTTTCATTCATTCGTCTCTTTCCCATAACTTCCGCATTCGTTCCAGTCTCAAAGTTACTCTTCCGTTTTTTCACGATCAAGGCGCACAATGGTTTTTTTCCGGCCATCTGCATTAATTGCAACATATGTTGTGCTCTTTTTGTTTACTATCGTGGATAATTAAAGTTGTTGTCAATATATTTTAATGCAGAGGAATGGAGAGGGAGGTATGAGTCGCTCAAGCTCATTACTCGCTGGCCGCCACCGCCGAAGCTGGTGTACAGTACAGTCACCCGCAAATACAATAGTACAGACAGACAAAACAATCGCTTTTGTCTTAACTAAATACTGTATTGTATTATCAAAGTAATTTGTCTGATAAAGTTAGACATTTCATTTTTTAACATGCAGGCCAAATTTGATTTCCAAGAAGTCAATGCCAATATTTCCTCAATCTAAAAAAAACATCCACTCATCCCGGGCCCCAAGTTTCAGACTTGGCTGACATGGCCTCTCGGCGGCCCTGGTTGTGACACATCATTATAAACTATATTTTCACGTTTATTACAATACCGCCATCAGTTTGAAAAAGTATTGTTTCATTCACAAGATATACAGTGTGTTAATTTTGTGTGCATACTATTGGGATCTCTTAAACTAAAAAAGATACACGGAAGGTTAAAGTAGCTAAGTAATGCGTAATCTAAGGACAAGTAAAATGGTGGTAAGCAATTAAAAATATTTGACTAACTCGTTCGCCACGCTGAAAAAAATATTTTTGCCCGTAACTAAATTTGCCCGTAACTTGCTAACTTTTTTTCTGTACAAACTCATTAAAAAAATTTGGCTAAATGTTTTGTCCTTTTGATTTATTATAAGTGGGCTCAAATCAACATGACATTTTACGTAGAATCTTAAAATGTAGCAACAAATTTGTATTAGTTATGGTTTTCTTAAGAATAATGCCCAGGTAAACAATTGTAAATGCCAATAAGTAAAATTTTAGTTTTCATTAAAAAGATATCTCTTTCTTGATAAAAAAATCTACACATGTGATATTTTCCTCATCAAATGTGTTTGCATTCAAAGGGAATATTTTTTATAAATTAAATGAGTTAGAATATACAGGATATGTATAAAAATTAAAAATATGGGTAACAGCTGATTAATACTATGCAGCTGATTGTGTGGAAACAGCTTGTTGGCAGCATGTACGCTGTTTTACGGATAAATACTTATCTTCATTTAAAACAGCTGATTTGATTGTAAATTACCTTTCCACTGTTAATTAGATGTTTGTAGTCTATCACCCATTAACTACTAATAAGTTAATCCTATTTCCTTTATTGTTATTATTAATCAAATATCGTAATCCATTAAATATTTAAAATAAATTGTATGTTTATGTTAATTAATTATTGTACATGATAATGGGTTATGATGAACTGAGTTCATAATGAAAATAAAAAACAGGGGAAAAGCTGATTTAAATTTATCAGCTGATTAATTAGAAAAAGCTGATTAACAGTGAAAGGCTAATTCACAAACAAATCAGCTGTTTTAAGTGAAGGTGAGTATTCGTCCGTAAAACAGCTTTTCGCTGCCAATCAGCTCTTTTCAGTCAATGAGCAGTTTAGTAATAATCAGCTGTTTACCATATTTTTCAATTTAATAAGTCCAGGAGATTATTACCCTTTATCATTTTACAAAAATACTCTCTTTGATTGCAAACTGTGTAGATTTTTTTTAATCAGGAAAGAGATATCTTTTATAATGAAAACTAAAATTTTACTTATTGGGCGCGTTCAGCCGCAGTCACCGGTGGTTAACCGGTTACCATAGTCACTAATAAGCAAATCCACCGCATCTTGACAATCAACAATGTCCGGTTACTTGCCGAATCCACCGTAAACACAACATCGGTGGATGCACAACAATGATCGGTAGGTGGTACGTCCACCACTACCGTTCACTTATTATAGGTTAGTAGATTACCCACCAGTGACTGCGGCTGAATGCGCCCATTGACATTTACAATTGTTTACCTGGGCATTATTCTTAAGAAAACCATAACTAATACGAGTTTGTTGCTACATTTTAAGATGCTAAGTAAAATGTCATGTTGATTTGAGCCCACTTATAATAAATCAAAAGGACAAAAAATTTAGCCAAAATTTTTTGATGAGTTTGTACAGAAAAAAGTTAGCGAGTTACGGGCAAATTTAGTTATGGGCAAAAATGGTTTTTTCAGCGTGGTGAACAAGTTAGTCAAATATTTTTAATTGCTTACTGTCAAGGATTTATCAATTAACATCCAAAACCTTAATTTTTATTTTCAACTATTTTATTTTTAAACATTTCCGGCCGCTACAACAATAGTAGTCGCCATTACAAGATTCCTTTATGTTCACATTTCAATAGAGTCTGCAAGTCGGGCAAAGTCCAAATTCAGGGGTTTCCTTCTTTATCGCTTCCCGGTCAGTGTCTACAGTCCACTCATCCTGTCCACTTGCAGCTCGTCCATCAGTAGACGATTATTTTCCAAAGGCCATCAGTTGCCGTAATATTATCAATTATTTTAACTTACCACCAGTGGTGTACCTTGGATATGTGGCGCCCATGGCAAGATTAAAAAATGGCACCCCTAAAAAGAACCCCAAGAACCTCCAAACCCCTCGAAATTGGCATTTTCCCTCATCCCAAGAAAAGTTGAAGTAATTTTTGGCAAAAAATGTGAAACTTGAAATATTATTCAACCAAGAATTTGAAATTAAGAATTGTAAAATGCCAATTTGAAATATAAATTCAAACATGTACAATACTAACGCACAACCCAGAATCAAAGGTCAAAAAACACAAAATTAAAATAAAAATTCGTTATATTTTACAAAATATTTAATCCAAGATAAAATGAATTGGTGTATGAGTACGTGTATTAAAATTATCATACTTCTGTTATTATAAGCCTTATCTACCTAAAAGCTACTTTCCTATTAGCTTTGATTTTCACAAAAGTATCAATCAATTAATCTAAATTAAGTTTTGCTACCTCCTCATGTTCAATAGATAAAATGACTAAATTTGACAAACGTTCTTGTCCCATTGATGATCTTAGATAATTCTTGATGAGCTTTAATTTACTGAAGCTTCGCTCACAATACGCCACCGTAACAGGAAGTGTTAACCCTAGAGAGCTCGCGCGGGGTAAATTTTCTCCAGGCACGTTTTTAACACAAGAAAAAGTATGCGAAGACGCACCCCAATGCTTTCTCCCCTTCAGTACCTTCCAGTCGACTCGTCTAGCGGCTGACCTGTAAGTCTAGGTTGATGAAATGCCAAATTTGTAACAGCAAATCTCGTGTTAAGTCCACGCTGTACTGAAATTGTAACATTACCAAGAGACCTAAAAACGCGCATAAAGCTGGCTTTAGGAATACCGCAACGAAAACCAATGCAACAACTAACTCGGAAAAAATACCAGATGTGATTTCTGATCAAGAAATTCAAAAATTTGGACCGAAAAACTACCAAGTGCTATGCTAATTGCGGTAAAAGCATCTGCAAGGACCATACAGTAGAAACTTGTGTTGACTGTTTTATGTGTGAACAGTATGCTTTTCTGTTAAGACTTTCTACATGATGGAGTGTATATAAGTTAAATATAGTCGACATTAAAGTTTGTAATATGTTTTGAATTAATTGCTTGTTGTTTCATTAAATAAATACTATAAAACAATGGGGTAAATATTTACCCCGCGCGAGCTCTCACGCTACGGCGGTAGGTGCGAGCTCTCTAGGGTTAAGTACACTCGAAGAGCAATCTAGATGTTTGGATAAATATCCTCTAAAGACAGCTCTTAAATCTTTTTGACGATATCAAGTGAAATTGCTTTTTCAAGATCGTTGATGAGCAGTGGCGGATCCAGAGCATGAGTTTGGGGGGGGGGAGCAAGTAGGATTACGAGTGTGACCTGCCGGGGGTTTGGGGGTGCGGGGGCCCTCCCCCAGAAAATTTGTGAAAATTTGAACTGAAAACTCTTGTTTTCAGACAATCTAGAGAAAAAACCTTGCTAAATTTTCAATTTAAAACTACATATTTTTATTGGATTTATTTATACAAGAATACTTGATTAGGTAATTAGGGAAATAAAAAAGATTTTGAGTCGAGCCTTCTTTTTCCTCCCTTAGCATAACGCTCAGTTACATTATCAACATTCACCTCAATATCACGATGTATGTATAAAAGACATAGTCCGTTCAACCCCTCTTCAATCATTCTTGTCCGTGAGTTCCGTCAAGATTGTTTCTTGTGCCGTTTATCAGCGACCGGCAATTAAATCGCGATCGTTTTTCACGGCCGATCGCGAGTTCCGCAAAGCTACATCGGCCATTTATCCGCGATCGGCTGATTCGCGCTATCGTATTTCGCGGCCGTTCACGAATTCCAGGTGTTACGTCTGAATTTCCGCAAAGTTTATTTAGCCGTTCACTAACAAATACGCGCGATCTTTATCGCGACCGATTGCGAGTTTAGCAAAGCTACGATTGCCGTTTTTATTCGCGATCGGCAAATATGCGCGATACTTTTGGCGGCCGATCGCGAGTTCCTTAAAGCTGGATTTGCCGTTTATGCGCGATCGTTTTTTGTCTGATCGCAATTTTCGTGAATCTACACTCTTGTTGCGATCGCTAAAACGATCCCGTCCCCAACATTTCCCGAAGATAATTCATATCCCGCCCGAAAACCGGGAATTTAATTTTCCCGAAAATTTCCCAAAATTTCGGGGACCGACCATCCCTTATAATATTTTTACTCAACAACAGTAGGCTATATTGTTTACTTACCAAGAATATATTTTTCACAATTATATACATCTATTGAGAAATGACCAGAAACAATAATGAACTTATGCAGGAAGATGTCAACAAATCTCGCGCCCTCGTGCTCTAATAAAAAAGTTCATGGAGTAAGAAACTTCAGCTTATGAAATTTATATATTTATACACGACCACATTTGAAAACAAATTATTCTTTTTTTAATGAATTAGTAATTAGGCTATCTTAATTTTTACACACGATATTATTTTTATTTTACAAATATTTTTCAGCTATTATTTTCTAAAAAAATTACTTTCGTGCCGTGCTCTGTTGCGTCATCGTCGGCCGCCCTCTAAATTTGCGCCCCCTTGCTCTTGCGCCCTTGGCGGGGGCCACTCCTGCCAACCCCTACACCACTGCTTACCACTTGTATATAGATGTTAAATCTTAACCTTGTGCAAGCAGCATAACTTTTGTTTTATTTAATTGTGAATATAAACTCAAAGACAGTGTTTCAAGCCTGTAGTGATTCGTGTTCGCGACCACCTCGAACGAACTTTAGGCCTTCATCACTAGTGCTACATCTCCAGGGGCGCCCCTCTACAAGATCTACGTCCTCCCCCAAATGCCGACGCAAGGATTAGAAGGTGCGTGCTCCAAAAAACCATATTTTCCAATCTAAACTCTAGTCAATTCAATCAATTTTCAATGACTGCCATTTTGCAAAACTATTAGCTATCGATAGGACTAAACCTTTCCACATTTTTGGTCACTTTGACCGCAGATTAATCAATCAGACTATGGATTAAATTTGGAACAGACATTTAATTTAACTATTAATTCCAGTGCTTTTACAATTTTGAACATTGATTTAATTTTAAAACATATTTCAACAAAGCTGCTTGCAAAATATTTCATATCCAATTTTGTTTGTCACAAACAACATGTGATTTGACAATGACGTCACATCCATCATAGCCAATGCCATCTATGAGTCACTTTGTCATTTCGACAAAATACAATATTATTTTGTCATTTTCCATATCCGCCATCTTGCCACTAGCGCTACCTGTTAGCAATTTCTGGAAATATTAGTTCTCTTCTTTGCCACTAGTAGCCAGTATACCAAATCCTTTTGGTCAATTTCATTATTCCTAGTCCTATTCCCATTCGTCTGAAATGAAGAATTGGAACGACCTCTTGCGTCACTACGGACATCAGCTGCAAAGCAGACATGAATAATTTCATGAATAATCAGGCCCAGGGGCAGTCGGCTTTCGGCTGTTCGGGTGTCTCTTTGGCGGCCCCGGGTACCCGAGCCAAGCTGCGAGACTCTTCTTCTCGCAGTTCTTCCAGAGTTAAGACCTTTCTTCCTTCTTTTGGGTCTTAGCTCACAGTCTTTCTTCTTTTCTGGGCTAATCTTGCCCACCTCTTCCTTTCTTCGACCCTGCTTGGGCCCCTCTCGCGAGCCCTGCATGGTGTCATTCTTCATCTTCTTTCCTCTGTCTCGTCTCCTGAAGAAAGTGCCTCCTGCCCCTTCAGGAGTCGAGGAAAACACAAAAAAACATGAAAAAGAAAAAAACACAAAAAAACAAAAAATCACAAAACCCACAAAAAAACAAACAAAGGGCAATCTAGTGGAGGCTTGTAGAAAAGAGGTAGCGGGGTGGCTGTCTTTTAAAAACACGAAGGCGGCTCGGGGTCCGGGTACGCCTGGCTTGCCATGGCAAATGGCCTCGGTGCTGAGCTCATCCATACGCCTGGGTTTGAGCCCTCCCCCTTGTACTCTGTTCGGGGTGCTTGGTGGGACGCTTAGTGGGGACATGCCACTTCTGTGAACTCCGAGCCAAAACTAGAGGAGCTGCTGAGGTCGAATTGGCCTCAGCAGGTGGCCACCCCCGCCACGCTGAAAGCAGTGTATCAAAATTGTCGGAAGTGGTTGTAAGAACCATGGGCATATTCCTGATCCTGCGACTGTGCTAGGCGGGTGATGGGTGTCCGAGGAGGTTTGACTGACGTCTGTCGGTCTAGGGCCGTGGAAGACACTCGGAGCGATTGGCAATGCTCCCTTTGACCGGGGGACCAAAAACCCAAAGATTTGATGATTTGATTGTTTGTTGTTCTTTCTTTTTTCGGATTGATCAAGAGCACGATGGCAGCGACAAATCAGGCGAGCGTCAAGAATGTTCTGGGCTCCGGATCGGGGGGTGACCCGTCGCCCTTCAGCCGGGGCTCAAGGTTGAAGAGGACCCCTCCGAATTCCGGAGGGGCTCCAAAGTCGGAGGATGCAGGGGGAGGGAAGGCACTGGTGGTCGGTGCGCCTCCCCCAGCCCCGTTCAAGTCCCCGGACTCCAGGGCCGACGCCTCGAAGTCGGTGCCCGAAGCTACGGCGGTTGGGCCATCGGCGGAGACGGTGGCCATGGAGACGGTGACTCCAAAGAATGAAGGAGATCGGAAGCGGCAGCATCCGAGAAGCCCGTGGGACGAATCACCGCCTCTCGGGCCGAGTGACACGGAATTGGACATCGTCCGAAGGCAGGTCGACGACTGCGACCTTGCGGAGGACAAGTCCATTTCTGAGATCGTGGCGGCACTGGGGCAGATCTGCGATGCGATGGCCATCCAGAAGAACATCAGCAATGGTGTTCGGACGGCCATCGCGAAGATCGAGGAAGCCGTCAGCGTCATGAAGGGGACACGGACGGTCCGGCTGAAAGCTCTCCAGGCTGAACGCCGGGTCGTCGAAAGAGTGTTCAAGAAGTCTCCGCCCAAAAAGCGGAACAAGACTTCCTTCTCGACGCCGGAGGTGGTGCAGAAGTCTGGGATGGAGAGGTCTACTATGACCTCGCCCCAGATGCTCCCCCCCGACGCCGAGGGAGGCGAGGAAGACGGAGGAAAAGTCTTCTATGACTTCTCCTCCTCCGAAGAGGAACGGTGGGAAACCGAAAGGTGCCCAGACGCCTGCAGCTGCGGGTGGGGGCACCAAAGCTTCGGTCCCACAGAAAGCGCCCGATCCCCCGAAACCGGCGGCAGTATGTGAACGTCAGTCTATAGATTTCAAAATCTAAAGTTGCCCCACTAAAACGTGTAACAATTCCTAGGCTGGAATTATGTGGAGCACACTTACTCTCTAAGCTGCTGAGGTATTCTCAAGCACAATTTTCTCACACTTATACAACTTCTATGTTTGCGTGGTGTGATTCAACTATCGCACTTTCTTGGATTAGAACTCCGTCATACTTCATTTCATTTCATTTTCATTTATTTATTTAACAATAAATCATACAAAAATTGGCCTTACTAAACATTAATGTTTCACAGTAAGGACCATTTATATTCTAGATAAACACACTTAAAACTATTTGTTACAATCTGACTATTTAATATTGAAACAGTGTATTGAAAAAATATCTCAAACTATTTTATTAATTACAAACATAAAAAAGGTAGCATTGGTGGGCTTATAAAAGACTATGCTTAATTTACTTGTGACAGATTTGTTTTTACACTTTTTAGCTGCTGAATTAATTTAAGAAAAGTTATAGTGACTCAGTTAGGCCTGTTGTTTGCCATGATATAACACAAGAATGTTTGATGGGGGAAGGAGGGTCCTAGCCCCAACTTTCACTTTCTTATCAATACAAACTAGTTTTGTGGATAAACTACTGACTCAAGACTTTTCATTTTACTCAGTTTGTTAGAGAAGAGCATTTAGTACATACAGTACATGGAGATTGTCAGCCTCCCGTTTTTCTGTAGTTTTTTTAAGTGCAGTGAAAAATAGGAATGGTGAATTTTCTTATTGTTATTGTGTTTGTGATATGAAGAAAGGTGATTTGTGCTAGTTAAATTGATAGTTGGATTTCGAAGAAAAGGTATGTTAATTTTTGCTGTTACAGACCAAAAATGCTTTCATGTCTACAATCCAGTTTTCTTATTTAGACCTTCTGATACATTTACAATGTTGCAATTGTGATTAATTGTATTTCATATATTACTCTATTGCAGCATAAAATAATTTATGAAACGTGCATCCTAGTTCTATTTCAACATTATAAATACAATTTCAACAGTATATATAAAATCTCCTTTGATAACAGTAATAGACTAATCATGACTATAACAGTTCAAAGATCAACAATAACAATAATAATAACAATACCCTCACAACAATATGAAACTTGTTTCAATAACATATTTGAACCAGCAAAATAAATAAATAAACTCAACCAGCAATAATACTTACTCAAACTATTTGTAGCAAACAGAGTGGCTCAGATCCAGGAGCTTATCCCTACATGTACCTGGAAACACATCTCGACTAATGACAACCCAGCGGATTTTGCATCCCGTGGACTAACCGCATCAAATCTAATACATCTCGACCAGTGGTGGAATGGACCACAATGGCTCAAAGGAGAGCCTTCTGTTTGGCCACAGTCCTCCCATAAATATATTCCAGAAAATGAACTTCCGGAGATTAAAGCTACTACTCTTAACCTTGTGACTACTACTAATGTTAATGATGATCAAGACTGGATTACAAAATTTTCTTCTTGGAAAACAACATTGTATGTCATGGGTTATGTGCTACGTTTTATTTCCTGTCTTAAACGGAAGGTAAAAATTATTCATCCTCTTACTGTTGAGGAACTTGACCAGGCGAGCAAGCGTATTTGTTGGCTAATACAGCAATCTTGTTTCAAGACTGACATTGACCTTCTTCAAAAGAGTAAAACCTGCTCGGATCGTATACAATGCTTAGCGCTATTTTTAGATTCAGAAGGAATCTTACGAGACGGTGGAAGATTGAAGAATTCTAGTTTGTCACTTTCGGCAAAACATCAGATTATTTTGCCCAAACATCATCCTGTTGTTCACAATCTGATTGATCACTATCATAAAATGCATTTACATGTCGGTCCACTACAACTTCAAGCTATTCTTCAAGAGAAGTACTGGATCCTCTCAGCACGCAGCGTTATACGCTCGAGAATCTTCAAGTGTATGAGATGTTTCAAGGTTAACCTAAACCTACCTTCCCTTTGATGGCCGATCTACCCTTGGGACGAGTTGTTCCTACAAGATGTTTCAACGTTTCTGCAGTTGACTACGCAGGTCCTTTTACTGTAAAGTTGTTCAAACTTAGAAGAGTGCAACCTGTCAAGGTTTATCTGTGTTTGTTTATTTGCTTAGTATCGAAAGCGGTACATATTGAAGTTGTTACTGACTTGTCTACCGATGCTTTTCTCGCTTCTCTTACGAGATTCATTTCAAGAAGAGGCCTGGTCTCAGATCTGCACTCAGATTGTGGAGCCAATTTCATTGGTACTTGTTCATCTCTACGAAAAACATTCGAAGAATTGATGAAGAAACCTGAAACTCAACGGTTTGCTCAGGACAACAGTATTCGTTTTCATTTCAACCCACCAAGAGCACCCCACCAAGGGGGATTGTGGGAACGTGCAATAAAGAGTGCAAAGTATCAACTAATTAGAGTCATAGGTAATCAAGTCTTGACCTATGAGGAGTTCTTTACTCTAACAACTCGTGTCGAAGCAATGCTGAATTCCAGACCGATCACACCTTTATCATCAGATCCTAACGACTTCGAACCACTCACACCTGGACATTTCCTAACAGGCGGACCTCTCGTCTCATTGATTGAGCCTTATCTTGCGGACTCTACTCCTGTACAACGCTGGAGATTAGTTCAAGCATTTGCGCAGCACATCTGGCAGCGATGGAACAAGCAATATCTTCAGACACTTCAAGAGTGTTCAAAATGGACGAAACCTCAAGAAAACCTCAAGATTGGAGATCTAGTGGTCATTCACGAGGACAACTCTCCACCTCTGACTTGGAAAATGGGACGAATCACTGAAGTTTTCCCTGGACTGGATCCGATGGTTATGTTAGAGTGGTCAAGATCAAGACTTCTGGCAGATCCTTCACCCGTCCAACAGTTAAGGTTTCCTGCTTACCCATCAATTAATCCCTAACAAACTGGCTACCCCCTATACTTCTTTTAATTTCTCAAAACCCAAACATGTTTATTTTATCATAATTTGTTGAACCGGATCGGTTCAAGGGGGGGGAATATGTCAAGGATTTATCAAATAACATCCAAAACCTTAATTTTTATTTTCAACTATTTTATTTTTAAACATTTCCGGCCGCTACAACAATAGTAGTCGCCATTACAAGATTCCTTTATGTTCACATTTCAATAGAGTCTGCAAGTCGGGCAAAGTCCAAATTCAGGGTTTTCCTTCTTTATCGCTTCCCGGTCAGTGTCTACAGTCCACTCATCCTGTCCACTTGCAGCTCGTCCATCAGTAGACGATTATTTTCCAAAGGCCATCTGTTGCCATAATATTATCAATTATTTTAACTTACCACTTGTATATAGATGTTAAATCTTAACCTTGTGCAAGCAGCATAACTTTTGTTTTATTTAATTGTGAATATAAACTCAAAGACAGTGTTTCAAGCCTGTAGTGATTCGTGTTCGCGACCACCTCGAACGAACTTTAGGCCTTCATCACCAGTGCTACATCCCCAGGGGCGCCCCTCTACAAGATCTACGTCCTCCCCCAAGTGCCGACGCAAGGGTTAGAAGGTGCATGCTCCAAAAAACCATATTTTCCAATCTAAACTCTAGTCAATTCAATCAATTTTCAATGTCTGCCATTTTGCAAAACTATTAGCTATCGATAGGACTAAACCTTACCACCATTTTACTTGTCCTTAGATTACGCATTACTTAGCTACTTTAACCTTCCATGTATCTTTTATAGTTTGAAATCCCAATAGTGTGCACACAAAAATAACACACTGTATATCTTGAAAACGAAACAATACTTTTTCAAACGGATTGTGGTATTGTAATAAGCGTGAAAATATAGTTTATAATGATGGGTCACATCACTACATTAATATTGCAACAGACCTGCATACTCAGAGAATTTCAAATGCCAAAGAACATAATTCAATCCAACAAAATGAGATTTGTGATGTTTTTGTAAGCTCCACAAGAATAACATGGGGAATGAGTATGCAGGTTTGCTGCAACAGGTATGTTAAAACAGGGTGGTTTTAATTCAATATTTAGTAGATCTGAACTAGAAGAGGCCATATACCAAGTTTTATCAAGATATGTTAGGAAATAAGGAAGATACGGAATTTTGTTTATTTCCCATAAGGTTAACATTGAGACAACGTTCTGTGTTTACCACTTTTAATATCCCGGTAACCAATGGACATAAAGCAGTGATTCAAGATACTAAATTGTTTGTTTTTTTCAGCTGAATTCAATAGTGCAAACAGGGCCGTCCGAAGGGGGGGGCAACCGGGGCAAGCTGCCCCGGGCGCAGCGGCTGAGGGGGCGTCGGCGCCGTGCCGCGGAAAATATTTTTGCAATCTTGTAGATTTGCATGTATTGTGAAGGTATGGCATTAATAAATAGGAATACAAATCTGAAAAATGAGGCTATAGCTAGAAATTATTCTTAACACTATAATATGAACAATGAAATAATAACAGTGTCGGTACTATGCAAGTTGCGCGCACATCCAATCGTCTGTCGCTGTCAAACTTGTCGAGACCAGTGTTGCCAAAAACCGGGTATTTACCCGGTTTTCGGGTATTTTAGAGGCCGTCAGGATTTGGTGGGGATTAAGAAAAAACCGGGGGTTTTAGACTTGGGCCACGGGGATTTATCCAACAACCTGAATATAAAAAAAAACGGTAAAACCGGGTAATTTGGACGAGCTACAAAATTGTTTTAACTCTAGTATTTTAAGTTAGTAATATGAATTCGTAATGATTTTATTGGTTTCAGTGTTACCAGAAACCGGGTATTTTCCCAGTTTTTCGGGTACTTTGAAGGCCATTCGGGGATTTTGAGAGAATTAAGAAAAATCGGGTAAAACCGGGGATTCTAGACTTGAGCTGCGGGGGTTTACCCGGCATCCTAAATACATGAAAAGTGGTTAAAGCCGGGGATTTTTGAATCATGATTTGCTTTGCAAATATCCATTGTTCATGTGAGATGAGAAAAATAATTTTTGTTTTCATGGTTTTGAGAACAAGTCTTGAACAGATATATTTTGGTATAGACTATATAGACTTGTATGTCTATATATGCATGTCTAAAACATATATTTAGACTTGTATGTTTTTTTCTACAGTTGTACTGATGCAGCTGTTTTTTCTGCATTGTGTAGCAGGGCTACCACACGTTAAGCATTACTTTGAACATTTGCTCCTTAATACTATGGAAATATTTTTTTTGAAGCCCACCTCATGCCACACTAAATGCTTGTAACGATTTTTTTGTGTTCTTAGTTAGATTTAGGAAATTAATGTTATATTTTATATCAAATATTTCTTGTATTATTTTGAACCTCGATGATAAGTTTGTATACTTATCGAGGCCATATGTATGTATTGTTGTTATAAATAAATATATATAGTGACCAATTTAGTGATGTAAGATTTCCCTCCTTATCTAGTAATTTTGAGGAAACTACCAGGTTTTGGGTGTTTCATTTGAAAGTCATTGGGTTCATTGGGTGTTTTAGGTGAAAGTCATTAGGTGGTTTTTCGGTTAATTACCCGGTTTTTGGTACTTGTGGGGATTATTGCCGAAAACCCGGGTAAAAGCAGGAATTTTTTATGCAGTAAGCAGGTAAAATGCCTAATCCTATGTCTGGCATGACTGGTCGAGACTTGAGTCGGGATTCGGGACGCGGTAGTGGGTGATGTAGTAATTTGTTACTGTTGTTGTTGCTAGTGACTGTTGTTACAGTAACACAGTTAGTTAATCACAGTGATGTAGTTAAGAGTGAGAGTGAATTCCTATTTGTAATTCATTTATTTATTTTCTTTTGAAACACATTCTGAACCGATTGATGTTCTTAATATTTTGCAGTCCTGGAATTACCCTTTAATACATGTAACTATACTTAACGTAAGCTGCGTAAGTATTGGTGGAAGCGCAAAAAGCTATCTGCGACTAATGCTGGGGGGGGGGGGGGGGGCGCCGCGACCACATTTGTCCCGGGCGCCGCCAACCCTAGGGACGGCCCTGTGTGCAAACAAAAATTGGATTATTTTTATTTTTCTCTGGAAAAAACTCCATTTTTGGGGGGGTTTATCCCCCTTTACCCCCCTTTATATTGAGAACAGGTAGAGATTGAGAAAAACGGATTTCAGCGTTGATTTTTTTTGCAAAAAAGTAGTTTGAAATGATATGTCATACCCTATATTTACATTACAAAAAATAACTTATATCCAATATGGCGGATCCAATATGGCGATCAGATGTGAAAATTTAACCAACATTAAGTATTTCCCATCTACCAACTATTTATTTCTTAAAACTGCCAAATTTTCATCAAATGTAGTGAGGAAAAGGTAAAAAATACCAAGCCTATAACATTAATACAGCTGGTGACTTCTAAGCTGGCACTTGACCGATCGATACTAGCCTAGTTCAAAAACATTATGTTCCGTCAAGCGGGTTGCGGCAACGTCCTCGCAACCCGCGTGAAGGCGTTCGTCAGCGGAAATGTTTGCAGACCGGTCTTTTTCTTTTACCTCCACCACTCTCCACTCACCCCCGTGCCTATACTGCCCGCGTGAGGCCCAAGTGCCAGCTTACCAGTCACCAGCTGTAAGCCATTTTGTCCGCCATCTTGGATTTCTGGTCCCCCCACTCCCCACTAAATTCGAAGGTGGCAAACTCACTTTTTACATTCAATAGGTCATAAGGAACAAAAAAACATGGTTGCCACCTGTCGCAAAACAGAGCCTACATTAAGAAGACATCTTATGGCCTGCTTTTTACCATACTATTTACGAGGTACAGTCAAAAAGTTCCTGGAATGAATTTTTGTAGACTTTTAGCGTGAACGCCAGCGGGAAATTCGTCTTGCAGTAGTTGGTAAGACTCCTGGGGAGGGCATATCAGTAGTGGGGGTATAGCTGACTTGCTGTAGTGCAGCATTGGCAGGGTGTCTACCAAATTTCATATATGAAATTCCCGACTTTTTCCCAACTTTTCCCGACAATTTAAAAACCATTCCCGACCATAGGAAACATGACCATTGCCTCCTATAACGAATATTGAGATCGATATTTGTAAATAAGTACATTTAGACGGCTACAATGCGAGGGAAAGATCGCCAAAAGATGAGCAAGATGACCGCGATAAGTCCAATAGATTTGCCAGCCGTAATGTGACCGAGATTTCCGGCTGCGGAAAGAATGAGTGATTTTCCGGCCGCGTTGTGACCAAGAGGTTCTCCAGCCGTGGTATAAACGACCGAGATTTGACAGCCACGATGCGACAGAGAGATTTGCCGGCCGCAATACGACCGAATCATGTAACGGCTATGAAAAGATTAAGTGACATAATACTATCAAGAAACAATCGGCCACCCGACAACCGAAAAACAAGTGAAAGATTTCCGGCCGCAATAAGTCCAAAAGATTTGCCAGCCATGTTGTAAATTAAAATATCTCTGGCTTTGGAAAAAATAGCGATTTTCTTGTCGCAATACAACCGAGAGATGTAACGGCCACAAAAAAAAACAAGGAACTCGTCTGCTGCGAATCGACCGAAAAATGTTTCATTCCTAAAACGAGTTAGCGACTTTCCGGCCGCAATATGACCAAGGTCTAATGGCCGCGAAATGAGTCAGGTTCTCATCGGCCGCGATGCGACCAAGAGATTTGCCTGCCATAAAACAAGCGAAAGATTTCCAATCGCAACGAGACCGAAAATCTTGCCGGCCACGGTATAAATGATAGATATTCCGTCCGTGAAAAGATCGAGTGATTTTCTTATCGCAATAAGACCAAGAGATGTGACGGCCACGAAAAGAGCAAAAAATGTTTGTCTACCACGAAACGACCGAAAAATGTTTTGGTCCCAAAATGAGTGAGCGATTTTCTGGCCGCAATAGGACCGAGAGGTCTAACGCTCGCGAAAAGAGGGATGAAGTCATCGGCCGAGGTGCGACCAAGAGATTTGCCGGCCGCAAAACAAGCGAAAGATTTCCGGCCGCAATGAAAGCGAAAGGTGTTATGGCCGTGAAAAGAGCAACAGATTTGACGGCCGCAAAGAGAGCGAGATATCTGACGGCGCCAATGTGACCGAGACGTTTGCTGACCCCGAAACGACCGAGGAATTTGCCGGCCGGGTTATAGATATTCTGGCTTTCATGTGGCCAATAGATGTGATGTGATAGCCACGAAAAGAGCACACGATTTTAAGATAGCAATACTAACGAGAGACTTGACGGCCGCGTAAAGAGCGAGAGACTTGACGGCCGCGTGAAGAGCGAGATACTCTTCGGCCGCGTAAAGAGCGAGACTTGTCGGCCGCGTAAAGAGCGAAACTTGTCGGCCGCGTAAAGAGCGAGACTTGTCAGCCGCGTAAAGAGCGAGAGACTCCGAGTACAGACCGTAGAGACTCGTCGGCCACGTAAAGAGCGAGAGACTTGACGGCCGCGTAAAGAGCGAGTCTTGTCGGCCGCGTAAAGAGCGAAACTTGTCGGCCGCGTAAAGAGCGAGAGACTTGAAGGCCGCGCAAAGAGCGAGTCTTGTCGGCCGCGTAAAGAGCGAGACTTGTCAGCCGCGTAAAGAGCGAGAGACTTGTCGGCCGCGTAAAGAGCGAAAGACTTGTTGGCCGCGAAACGAGCGAGCGTTTTTACAGCTGTATCAGGACTGAGAAACTTGCGGCAGCGGGATAAGCGACAGATTTTCTGGTCGTGATATAGCTAAAAATTTGTCTGCCGCAATTCGTTCGAGATTTGCCGGCCGAGACGATGACAACAACGAAGAAAACCGGTATTTCGTTTTGTTTTATAGCCAAATTCGAATTTCCCGACCAAATGTTGAAATTCATTACTTTTTCCCGACCTTACAAAATCCCCGACATTTTCCCGAATTTTCCCGAATTCCCGACTGGAAGACACCCTGATTGGAAAGCGCTTTTCCAATGCCTGAAATACTGGTAATTTACCTGAAATGCTGGTAAATTTATCACATGGAAGTGTTCACACCATCCTTCATGATCATTTGCACATGCATCAAAATTGTTCACTCAACAAACAACATCGACAACTTAGGCTTGCAGGTACACGAAAAGCGCTTTCCAATGCTGCACTACGGCAAGTCAGCCATACCCCCACTACCAATATGCCCTCCCCAGGAGTCGTACCAACTACTGCAAGACAAATTTCCCATTGGCGATCACGCTTAAAAGTCTACAAAAATTCATTCCTGGAACTTTTTTACTATACCTCGTATAAATAATTATTCATAAGTCTTACATAAAACATATTTACACTGTTAGATTCCTGAATTTATGCAGATTACAAATATATAAATACGGGGTGTTTATAAATTAATATTGGGGTTTCAAAGCCTTGCAGTATATATTCTATTAAACCTATCTTTACAAATAATACATCATTTAAAAGAGCAACTCAAACAGTTTTTTCTACATGCATTCAATATCATTGTCATTTGCCACATGACACGTATCGAGCCGATAAAAGAAAATTTCAAAAACTTAAAAAATACCGTTAGGTTAATTGATGCAACCTTCCTTTCAATTCTGTTCTTAATATTAGTTACATCAACTAATTACAGACACTTTATTTTATACGTTTAAATCCTAATAAAATGCATAGTGTGAGATCTAGTGAAGAGAAATGCAAACATAATTTGTCATTTGCCGCTCGCTATGCGGCCTATGACTCGTACCATAGCCATCTCTAGTACAAGGCCGCGGCGCTAGTAAATGGCAACATCGCTCCTAAGGGTTCAGCTGATTTGTTTATCCATACTGTCTTATGGCACTATTTTTTGTTTACTTGAAACCAGGTGGCACTGTTTGTCTCAAGGGTGAAACCCTTGAGAAGCGATGTTGCCGGGTCGAAGGCCGCGGCCTTATTACTAGAGATGGCTAAGCTCGTACCGATCGCTGATTTGGCGCTGTGATTGGCTTTTGTACGAATCCTTGTTCCAAATCCACACTACACATTTTCTTCTTTTGAGGGTAATAAAATAAAAATTACTAAGTTTTTTACTAAACTGATGTACCCAAACTGGAATAACAACGAAACTTAAATTGCACCAATTATCCTAGCAGTACTTATTAATGATTTAGAGGTTTATCGGTTCGATGTGTGTCATGAAACTAATGACGATCACATTGAATACTCGTAGAAAAAACTGCCTGAGTTGTTCTTTCAAATGATGTCTTATTTGTTAAAACAGTAAACTCCCGATTATCCGCGGAATTGGGTGGCGCGACTACCGCGGGTAACGATCGAGGATAATCGCGGATAATCCGCAAGTGTTGTAAATGGGAGAGAATAAAAGAGAAAAACAATTTCAACATTAAAAATCAATTTATTTAATACAGTCAGGGGCGAACCCAGATTTAATTTCGGGGGGGGATATCCTATAACGTCGCGGTAGGCGTCACAATAGAAGAATATGGACGTCGGGGTAAATGAATATCGTCGTCGTGGTAGACAAATACCATTGTCACGGTAGACACATATTTTTTTCACGTCACAATAACGAAAATCGTCGTCGTGGTAGAAGCATACTGTCGTCACGGTAGACGAGTATCGTCGCCGCGGTAGAAAAAATATCGTCGTCTGGTTATACGAATATCGACTACGAATATATGGTCGTCTGGTTATACGAATATCTGGTTATACGAATATATGGTTAGACGAATATCATTGTCGCAATACATAAATATTGTTGTCACATCGCAGTTGACAAAAATAGTCGTCGCGTCGCGGTAGTCGAAAATCGTATTCGCGTCGCGGTAGACAAACATCGTCCTCGCGTCGCGGTAAACGAAAATCGTCTTCGCGTAACAGTAGACGGAGAAAGCATGAGCGCGCTTTGTACTCAAAAAACTTGCTAGTTCAGTCTAATTTTTTTATAAATATGTATTTTTTCGCTTTTCGTAGCACGCGCGGATAGTCGGGAGTTTACTGTATATGTTGAATAGAACAGATACTGCAAGGCGTTAAAACCCCAATGTTCATTTATAAACACCTGGTATATCTGACAAGTCGTATCATTCCTCAGGTAATAATTTTTTTATTTTTTGTTGATAAATAAGAAAATATTTAATTTTTTAAGTGTTCCTTCTGGAAAAATAACACTTGAATATGAATCAATTAGAAAACACCAAGAATAGACATTAACTCAAAAAAATTTTTTTCCCATTTATCGGCATATTATATCCCACTTTTCTGAGAATCACCCATATATAAATAAATTATGATTTTTCTTAAATGCTTTATTGGTTTATTAAATTCTATTTAGCTTACCTATAAAGTGTATGTGCATTTTATAATTGCGTCCTGTAGGCTAAAAACAAGAAACAGCATTTTGTCTGTCCTTATATTAAAATCCAGATATTTGTTTAAATTTATTAGCGTTTTATAAAACACAGAAGTTATAAGTTTAATTAAATAACAAATTTACAGAATTATATATATAATTGGATATAAAGATAACATTCTGAAAAATTTAAATAATTATTATTACTTGAATTTTAATACGTAAACAATGATTTAAAGTTCGACAAGACCAACAAATTAAATGTTTGACGATATTTTAAAATAATTTTGTTACAAATAATTTATTAATACAAATTATTACTGTATGAAACATGTAGTTGCCTCTCTTAAAACTAAGAGTACACTTCTCTGTACAAGGATCAAGACAACTTTTTTCTGCAAGTGGACATGGCCAGGCTCCATAAATTTTGGCACAAGGAACTGGCGTGGCGGCCGTGGCGATCCGTACAGCGAGCGAAGGCTGGGACGGGGAGTCGAGCAGCCGCCAGAGCGCCGATACAGAGCAAGACAGTCGGGGCGAGGGTTTGGGGGTAAGGGTGGAGGCAGCTCTCAAAGAGAAGCCGCGAAGGGGAAGCGAGCAAACGCGCCTCTCCACTTTTTGTCCGCCGCACCCTCCTAGCGCGACGAAGCTGCGACCTACGCGGAATTAGTCTACTACAGAGCTCATTGCACCACCTTAAGGATTTGCCCTATCGATGCAAACAAAAATTCGGTATGCATTTGAATCCTGTAATTCTTTGAAGACAGAATGTCTAAGGCTAAGTAGGAAAGGATGCAAATATCCTTCCATCTCTCCTTTAATTTTACAGAGATTAAAAACCA
Source organism: Flexamia atlantica (assembly GCA_035578135.1). Classification (NCBI taxonomy): domain Eukaryota; kingdom Metazoa; phylum Arthropoda; class Insecta; order Hemiptera; family Cicadellidae; genus Flexamia; species Flexamia atlantica. The sequence goes on from JAQJVK010000010.1 coordinate 2,371,993, forward strand.
TTTATATGATAGCCTAAATGAATGGATTTTGTTTTGAAAATATAAATAAATCAAAATAATTACCTCGGTAACTTACAATATCTGAAGCATTGAAACAAAACTTCAGCGGCTTTTTTTTTGCTAGTAAGTAATATCGAGTCCTCATGTTGGGAAAGCCGAGTTGTGTTGGACTGATAAGGAACTCTCGGATTTCAAACTCTTGGTTTTCTAAACATGAGACTAGTTTGTTTCTGGCTTCTGAGCTCTCAAATCCTTTGACATTCTCAACGAAAACATACTTCAATGAAGAGAGTTCTGGCAGTATGGACAGGATGTGTTTCAGTGGGTCTGCTCGAGTATCATCAAGACCTTTTTTTAGTCCTACCCTGTCAATACAATATACTATTAATAAGTTTATCCTCATTATAATAGGGGAGAGCGAATACTTGACTTTTGAGTAATCACTTAACTTTTTACAACTCAAAACACCCCGTTGCAGCAGACCTGCATACTCAGCAAATTTCAAATGCAAAAGAGCATAATTCAATCCAACATAGCGAGATTTAATATGTTTTTGTAAGCTCCATAAGAATATCATGGGGAATGAGTATGTAGGTTTGCTGCAACAGGTACGTTAAAATTGGGTGGTTTTAATTCAATATTTAGTAGATCTGAACTAGAAGAAGCCATGTACCAAGTTTTATTGAGATATGTTGAAAAATAAGCGAGATATAGAATTTAACTTATTTCCCAAAAGGATAACATTGGAACAAAGTACTGTGTTTGCTACTAGTGATATCTCGGTAACCAATGGTCATAGAGCAACAATTCAAAATACTAAATTATTTGTTTTTTTAAGCTGAATTCAATGAAACCAAAATTACATTATTTTAATTTTCTATATAAAAAATCCAAAAAAAAACATTTTTGGAGGAGTTTACCCCCCTTTACCAATCCGATCACACCCCCCCATAGCCCCCAATAGTCCGATCACACTGGTTTTCGTACTTGTCCGAATAATTACTACTTTACATGTCTGTGCCAAATTTCATTCAGATCGGACCATTTTTACGTGAGTTATCATGCTTAAAGACACACATATATATACCAAACAAACAAAAAAAAGGCTGTAAATATATATATGTATGTGTTTATATATATACAAACATATATATATTTATGAAAATGAACAAAGGTGTTTTTGGCATCTGGGGACCTAAAAACAAAAAAGTCATGATGGTCTTGGGCTTAAGACTTACCATGAGACCTACGGGAACAGCTTCTTCCCTTTAGGGGAAATTCGCTAAAATGATTAATGAAGGCTTACATTTTGGTCAAAGACTTCACCACCAATGCTCGGCACCATGTAGAAGTAAGACACCAATCGACTGATTTCAAAAGGCAATCACACACCATAAAAAGAAAAATCTGTTTTCAACATAATTTTGTTGTACATAAGTAAACACATCATGCACATCGTGGTGCAGAAATCAGACAAATCAAACGTTTAGAATGCCATCAAAAAAGCCAATGAAATATTGTTAGGGTTGTAGAGACCGGTCCAAAATGCCAGCACTAGTCTGGTTTCTGCAGTTAGTAGCTGAGAATTTTGTTGTTGAACATTTTTAATGTTATTTCCAAGTAAATGAAGAATATATATTTTTAACAAAACAAATTTGGCTTTTCTAAATACCACATTTATTCCCTTAAAAAAAAAATTTACTTCAAAACATAAGTTAATAGCATTTTAATTTTTCTATTTCAGAAACCAGTCAAGTACTACAACTGAATAAAAAAACATTCGCTAAGCTCGACTTAAATGAAAGATTTACCTCTAAACCTCTTATACTTTTGTAGCATTTAGTGGTAAAAGTTCATTGACCATACCATACAATCAGTAACTCCTTGAGTTTACTGATTGTGATTTGACAAATTACTGTTCTTAATGTTCATGTAATAAATAAATATAAATAAAAAAATTAATAAATTGAAAAAAATCAGAAATTATTTTCTTAGTTAGGCGTAAAACAGTTTTTTTCAAATCGAGAAAAATTTGCATTCGACTGCTTTTTGAAACAATCTATTCACAGAGCCAAATAACGAAAATAGTTAGGATTACTTACTCCAGATACTGTCGTCAATTCTAATTATAATCAGCGATGACTATTATTAGAATCGACGGCAGTATCTGGGGTAAGTAAACCCTAACTACTTTTGTCACTAAACATTGATTCTGGAGGCAAAATCATTAATAAAAAAACAGAGCCAAAGTTTTCTCCTCCCTATACTTGCTCCAATATCACTGCTCTGAATGCTTACATGGTAAACTGTGGTAGATGGATTATTAAGGATTGTGATAGATGGATTATTAAGATAGCTTATAGTAATTATATTAATGTTATAGAAAACCAAATATTTAATGATCCGCAATCCTTTTGGGGTATTATCAAGAAGATTAGTAATGTTAACAATACCCCGACTGTCATGATGTTTGATGGCGAGGAGGCGGAGGGTGGTGAGGCGATATCGGAAAAGTTTTCCTCATATTTCAGTTCTGTTTACGAACCATATGGCCTGGACAACGGCGAACTCTGCTGCAGCGCGCTTCAATCACCGACCATGCCTAACGTTTCTTGCCTGTAACTGAAACGGAAGTGTTGGCTGCAATTAAAGATCTCAAACCCAAACGATCGTGTGGTCCTGACGACATACCTCCATATATTTTCAAAGCGTGTGCTGAGTCATTCGTTCATCCTTTGTCATTCATATTCAATCTCTCGTTACAACAAGACTATTTTCCCTCTGCTTGGTAGCGTGGTAAATTAGTACCTATCTTCAAAAAGGGGGACCGAGCACATGTTCAGAATTTCAGGCCCGTGACAATATTATCTGCTTCTGCTAAAATTTTTGAGTCGATCATCTATAAGCATTTATTTAGGCATGTCAGTTCTCTTATTAGTTCTCATCAACATGGTTTCTTTACTAACAGATCCATCAACTCCAACTTACGGAATTTTTCTGAATACTGCATTCCAATCTTGGACTATGGTGGTCAAGTTGATGTCATATATACTGATTTCGAGAAAGCTTTTGATAAAGTTATCCATGCCTCTTTACTTTGCAAATTAAATTATTTTGGTCCGTCTACTCCACTCATAAAATTATTCTGTTCTTATTTGCGCGACCGAAAACAATATGTGTTTTTTGAGGGGTTTTCATCAAGTGATTTTTACGCTGAATCAGGTGTCCCACAGGGGTCAAACATTGGACCTTTATTGTTCCTATTGTTCATTGATGACATAAAATCATGTGTTTTGAATAGAAAATTTCTTTTATATGCCGATGACTTGAAGTTGTTTAGGGCTGTAGGTAGTTTGTCTGACTGCCAATCTTTACAGGATGACATTGACCGATTATACATGTGGAGTAGAGACAATCTCAAATTTCACATAGATAAATGTGCTGTTATACCATTTACAAAGAAGTCCGATGAAAATATTCTTCGCTTTAATTATAACTTAGGTGGTACTTCCCTCAACATAAAGTCATCTGTACGTGATCTGGGCATTGTCTTCGATTCAAAATTTAATTTTAACGAGCATATAGATTCCATCTGTAAGAGTGCTTACAAAATTCTTGGTCTTATTAGACGATCAGGGAATTTTTTAAGTAATGTCAATGCAATTAAGCTTCTTTATTCTTCTTTGGTACGATCACGGCTTGAGTTTGGTTCGGTGATATGGTATCCTCATCACACGTATCAAATTAAAAATTTTGAGAATGTCCAAAAAAGATTTCTGAGATATTTATACTACAAAGCGTTTGGTCATTATACTGAAGTTATACCTTGCTCGGAGTTGCTTCAAATCTTCAAAATAGATTCATTAGATAAAAGACGAAGAGTAGCTTCCCTATCTTATCTTCACAGGCTGGCATCTGGTTCGCTGGACGATATGTCGCTCTTATCTAATCTCAATTTCACGGTTTCTCGCCACAATTCCCGGTCCCGCTTGCTGTTCACCCCCCGTTTTTCTCGTACTAACATTGATGCCAATGCGCCTCTCAATACAATGATAAAATTGTATAATTAAATTTCATCAAGTGCAGATGTAGATATTTTTAGTGCATCCATAAATTCTTTCCGTTCGTCCATTCAGTTGCAACAAATTCAATAAATATCCAGTAATTAATTAGTTCATGTAATAATTCCAGTGTTACACAAAACTATCATTGTTGAAACTATTTTTTTTTATCGTCTATATTAAATTATTTAAGTATCTATAGTATTAGTATTATATATTGTAATGTTTTGCATTCAGGAGAGTAATAAGTAAGTGTTTCTCATTATGTTTGGGCATGTGAAAAAGTGTTTAGGCTGAAATGAAGCAATGTATATTTATTCTGCAGATGAAAAAGACTGTTGGACATTTGAATCTCCACCACTCATATATTTATATTTATAATGCTTGTCAAAATATTAATGTTGCATTGTAATTGGGCTTGGCCTGTTTTGTAACATTTTCAAATAAATAAATAAATAATTAATTAATTAACTAACACTACCTGGTGAATGGCTGACATGGTGGGCTCATTACTAGAGCTTCAGGCAAGAATTTATTCAGCTGTGCAGCACTCACAGACAAGATATTCTTCTGCAGCAGGCGAGTCGAGGGGAAGTTGTGAAGGTAAACCTTGTTGGCATTGGTGTTGATTTCAACGGCAAGAAAATCTGCTTGTATTCCATTTGCTGAAAGTATTAATTGCCAATCAGATTTCAAAATTAATTTTCTTCATTATTAGAAAATCTGGATGATCGTTAAACACCATTATTTAATATTTTATCTTACCTTATGATCCTATGTATATATCTTAGGGAGACCTAGGCTGCAGCACCGTAACGCCAGCATCAGTCCCATTAGTTTAAAATTTATGGCATGCTACAACTTCTTTATATTTTCTTGGTATGAGAATTTTGTCATTATTCATGAAATATATCACTTCACAAAAACATAAAAAAACACTTAGAACACACATTTTTCATGATCGTGACTTGCATTTCACAATTCCAACAATCATAATCTCTTCTTAATATTCGAAGGTACGCTTCCGTGGGCACTTAAATCACTCCCGAGATCTGAGTTTCCCCGCGTAGAGTTGTTATTTCGATGTAACACCGACGTTTCGGACTCGTTACAGAAGTCCATCTTCAGGGCGAGCACAATTTCCACTACTGCACTCAACTTAAATGAAAAAACGTGCAGTAGTGAAGTTAATCTTCACTCAACTTAAATGAGTGCAGTAGTGGAAATTGTGCTCGCTCTCCACAATTGGACATCTGTAAAGAGTCCGAAACGTCGGTGTTACATCGAAATAACAACTCTACGTGGGGAATCCCAGAAGATCTCGGGAGTGATATCTTCTTGGTCATTATAAGAGAGGGATCTTACAATTTCAATGACATTTTTCTATTAATATTAAAAGAGTGGGCTTACGCCATAATGAAAAAAAACCCTGCCATAATGAAGCCAGGGTCTCTTGAGTGTGCCCCATGTGGCCACATGTTCTGCATAGTCCTAGCGTTGGCCATGAACTTGAGTATGTCATATAGAAAATTCTGTATCCTATAAATTATGAGTACCATTAGGTCCACAAAGCCCAGGCTTAAGGCCGAGCATTGAAAGGGGGCCGCACACAAATAAGGTTTTTTTGTTAATGAGGGAGGATAATTAGCGTCCGAAACGTAATTTTACTAAAAAGGAAGGTCGCCACTTTTGCAGAAGCTGTTGGGTGCCAGAGATAGGCCACACAGAAGTCTGGGCTTAGTGCTGCAACAGCCGAAACTTAATTCCGGCACTGCAGATTATTTTACAATTTTTTATTTCTGATCTCCAAAAGGAACATTAAATTAGCCTAAATGTAACGGTTTTTTAAAATTTGTCTACCCTTCACTTTGGATGCAGCATGTCCAGCACAGAACTAGATAAAGGAGCGAAATAAAAATTAAACATAATACCCCCATTGCAGCAGACCTGCATACTCAACGAATTTCAAATATTGAATAAATAATTAAGACGAATACTCACATCAAGTAATAGCAATGTACATCATTTAAATAAGCATACAGAAATATTCTCCATAAGAATAACATTGGAAGTAAGTATGCACGTTTGCTGCCACAGGAATGTAAAAATGAGGGATTTTAGGCTATCATCCAGATGAAGTTAGGTACCAAGTTTCATTGAGCTTATGTTGGGGAAGGAAGCTAGGCCTATGCAATTTGATTTTAACCACAAAGAATCAAACAGAGGTATCTTCTAATGTTGCGCTCATTGGGTGTCGAGGACTTAATTTACCATTAACGTCACAAGAGAGCAGCACCGTCAGGCCCGTTTTTAACCCTCTTGGCGCTATGGGCATATTAAACTGGTGCGCCCCCCCAACCATAAGGCCTTTTTTACAATAAGCGATCGACCGCGGCATCGCGTTGCCGATCCCTGTTGTTTTTGTTAAGTCATTGTCATCGGGTCACCATATGTGAACACGCACAATCACCGCATTTGAAGTATTATTCATATTTTGTGTCAGGACGCAGACCTGTCACCACGACCGTGACCGGTCGCCTAATGTAAAAGGTACGGTATCTTAGTCTTTGCCAGTTTTCGTTTGGGAGGGATTTCTCCCTTAACTCCACCTTAAATTGGTGAGTCTTTCCATTATCCATCCACCTATGGACCCGCCATGTCCCGGACTGGCCAGTTGGCGATTGTATAACAAATAGGCCTAACGTCGCGAGCAAGCTTGAGCTGTACGGCGCACATGCGCCCTCGCAACAGTTCCAAGGTCAAACTCTCAATCAACGTCCCCACTCGTCTAGGTTTTACTTCTCTAATGTTACTTTTATGCAAGTACAATATTATGCATATGCCAATAAAGATACAAAGGGGCGGGTGGCTTGGTGGCAGTGGTGGGGAGGAGAGGGCAAATTTACACGAGGCGTCAAGGGCGCAAGCGCCCTCTCAGCAGTTCTGAGGCCGAACTCAGTTGACGTCACGTGCCGCGCGTCCGTTTATTTTTTTTCTTCCGCCCCTTAACCCTGGCGCCCCTGGGCACGTGCCCATTGTTCCCAGTTATGGAATCGGGCCTGAGCACCGTCACTGCCTTCTCCTAATTTAACCTCACTGTAAGTTTAACTAGTAACTGGATGTAAGTTAACAAGTAACTAGTAACTGTAACTAGATTTAACTGTAACTAGTACTTGGGCGCAACGGAAGACCCATTTAAAAGCGACCTCTGTTTGATTCTTCTCTGTGATTTTAACCCCATAACGTTAACATTGGAGAGGTTTGCTACCTCAACAATCTAAAAGTTTGGGAATTTTTTCGTACAAGTTAATCAAGATCTTAACAACTTGAAAAAGCCAAATACCATACAAAGATTTATCAAGCCCTGTTCGGAAATAAACACAAAATTTACATTTTTTTATTCCCCTTCCGATTAACATGGGTAATGAGTATGCAGGTTAGCTGCCACAAAAATTTACAAATGGGTGATTTTGGGTTATAAACCAGTAGGTTTAACTCGTGCAGCACTGGAAATACCAGGCCTAATAATTTTAGAGGAAAACTGCGGGTATATTTCATTAAAAGCCAAAAAACATTTAAATCCAAGGCCCCAGATAGGGTTGGAATAATGTGCCTAAGTAAGTGGGCTAGTGACCTCGGTTGTTTAAGTCCTTGACCTTAAGGCCCCTTTTAAACGAAGCCACTGTTACCCGCAACTGTGGCCAACCACTGTTACTGTCTGCTTGAGCAACTACAGCGGACACTGTTTCCCGCCAACTCTTAAACTCTTTTTTTTGCGCCAATGTTGTGGGTGATTCTCCAGATAGGGCAGCATTTACATTTGAAAAATATTAAAAATTAAAAGTTACCAAAAGTTGTTTTGAGCTAATTATAAGATTAAGACATGGATTTGAAAAAAAAATTACATGGTTTTCAGAGCTGAATACTTTTTTTAATACTTTTTATTAATAATAAAAGAAATGATTTTTCCACGCTAATGACACACAGTCCACGCTAATGACATCTTATAGAAATTATACATTGTAAAACATAAAATATAAAACTAAAACTTAAGAGAACTTAAGAATTAAAATATAAAATGACAAATAAATATAATAAAATCATAGGTGCCTTGACCAAAAATAATAGTTATTCTCAGTTAACATCAACTGGTGGATCAAACTGATAAAGATTCTATCGCCTTTGACCATCAAATTTGGTACAGGCAAAACTGAAATCAAATCTGTATAGTGGATAAAACTTGAATCATTTTCATTGCTCTTGAAACAAGTTTTATCCTTCCCTACACTTTGCATAAACATCACTTCAAGTTCTCCGTTATCATCTATTTCCGTTTCACAGACAGCCACAAATCATGACACGCCTTGTTTTCTTTGTAGTCCAACTAACACGAACACACCAGCTGTTACATCTTCCATATTTGGTAAATCTGGAAAAATTATATATATATTATTAACTATCCAGCCTATTTTATTTATATTTTTGGTCATATTAAAGCTGTTAAATAGCATTTTTCAAATTGATACAAAAGAAACATAATTTTAATTTGTTTGTTTAAGAACGTAAACTTTTACGCTCCCAATGTGAATAGAATTAGCTTACATACAAACAAACTTCAAGGTTGGTTAAAATATATATTTTTACTAATTTCACTTAAATTTTGATTTTTTGTGAAACCTAGTTCAATGAGAAATCATAGTTATACAAAAAATATACCACTTACTTGATTGTAAATCATGTTGTGGATCATTTGCACTATGTTGCTGATGGTCATATACATTGAATTCTTGTACTGCTCTAGTTATCTCATCCCATGTCAACTTTAGGAGAGTAACTAGATGGTAATGTGAGCAGACATCATCCACAGGTTACAGCTCCAGCAGCTTAGTGTCCTGGACATAACGTCTGTAGTGTGCCTTGCCCAACACACTTGATGAACTTTCATACACCCTTCACACAAAAGTGATCCAAATCATGACTTAAGAGCCATACCGTTTCTTCCTCTATACCAAAGTACCCTAGCCTTTGATTTGAGTTTAATTAACTCTCATCAAAAATGTAATTATTGATCTTTTGCAGGAAAGTCTATTTAGGCTAAATCATTTCATGTAATTTAGGCTTATTCTAAGATAAGTAGTTTTAGGTCAGCAAATACCAGGCCTAGGGATTAAGCTCTAGAACTTAGCTTGCTGCCTTGATCTGTATTATAACTAAAGTTAAGCATTACTTTCTCTTACCAAAATTATGCAATCCTTTTTAGAACCTCTAGAACTTAGCTTGCTGCCTTGATCTGTATTATAACTAAAGTTAAGCATTACTTTCTCTTACCAAAATTATGCAATCCTTTTTAGAACCGTTGTAAAGCTAAGTTTAGTCTTGCCAGAGGAACCGATTACACTACTGTCCTGGTTTTTTAAATCTGTGTAGCATTGGCCCTAAAAACTACAGATCTATAAAATCATAGAAATTTCACCTAGGCCTAGCCTATTTTAGCAATTTAACACTTGTGAACGTTCAAGAAACTGCTGCTCAGAATTAACTTCATTAATCTTGGTTGGGTGTTGTCAGTCACCAACCAAGACCAGATCTTGGTGGGTGTATTCATTGAGCATTTTAACATAGGGCCTAATTTTTTTTCTTTAATTTGGTTGAGTCTTTACATTTAGTAGGTAGGCTAATATTTCTTGCAACCTAATGTTCTTGGATGAGGATCCAAAAGTGCATTTATAGTTCTTTAAATTAGGCTTAATTTAAGTTATTACCTGTTGGACTGTAGGAAGCATTCAAGGTACATCGCTCTAGTTTCTCTGAATGTCAGTTAGTATTTTTAAAATTATTATTGTATTATTATATTTATTTTACGGATTAGTTAATATAATATTGTTAATTTCTTTTTAACACACTACTGTTTTAAGACACTGCTTTTGATGTTTCAATTTATTATGTTAAAAACAATTAACCAGCCTAGGGAGGTAAAAGAGCCTTTGTTGTTTAGTAGCTTGTTGTCCAGGGTAGTAAGGTAACTTAACAATAAAGTGTTGATGTGGGCAGAACAGGTGATCAAAACAAACTCAGCACTTCTTCAGCTTTTTTCATAACTTTTCTGTGGGGCATTCTTGTAGTTCCCATTTGCTTTGCCCAATCAGCCTATTTTTTCTCAAACACTACTTTGGATTTAAAAAAATTGAAATAAAATGTAGCCTAATATAAAATTTAAATTTTAAAAAATAATTTACTAAGTTTATCTGAGGTTTGAAATCAGCTGTTTTAAAATTATTGAATAAACAAGATCTTTTCATAACCCATGTAGTCCAGGCAACGAAAGGTTATAGAGGGAATTGCATGGATCACAATTTTTGACTTTTTAACTTTGTTTGGACTAGTTAGGAGTAAAACATAACAAAAGTCCCCGCCCTTAGCCCTTGAGTCGGCTGGGCTGGAAGGGCCTAAAGGTACATTTTTTTTGGTTTTCCTTAATATCTTGAAAACTATCAACTTTTGGTATTCCTTATTAAATTTGAAAATTAAAGAAAATTAAATTTCCTGTAAGAAAAATACATAACATGTCTACTTTGGTCCAACCGCTTACAGGGTAAATTAATTTTATTAATATATTTTTAAATATCCCTTCCATAAGAAAAACATGTAAATTTGTGGGTAACTTAGATGCCCAATTGGGCAATGCTTTTTTCACCTAAAGGAAAATGAACATCATTCAGGAAATATTGACAAAATTTCCAGTAATTTGACATCTTAATCATAAAAATTGGCCTAAAAATAAGGTGTTGGCGAGCTCACAAAAAACGTTATATTTCAAGAAATTATTATAATTTGTTATGATTCCTTGAAAAATAACGTTATTTGTGAGCTCACCAACGCCTTGATTTTAGACCAATTTTTATGATTGAGATGTCAAATTACTGGAAATTTTGTCAATATTTCCTGAATGCTGCTCATTTTCCTTTAGGTGAAAAAAGCGTTGCCCAATCGGGCATCTATGTTACCCACAAATTTAGATGTATTTCTTATGGAAGGGATAATTTTTTTAAATATTAAAAAAAATTAGTGCTTACCTTGTAAACGGTTAGACCAAAGTAGCCATATTATGTATTTTTCTTACAGGAAATTTAATTTTCTTTAATTTTCAAATTTATTAAAGAATACTAAAAGTTGATAGTTTTCAAGATATTTAGGAAAAACCAAAAAATTGTACCTTTAGGCCCTTCCAGCCCAGCCGGCTCAAGGGCTAAGGGCGGGGACTTTTTATATGTTTTACTCCTAACAAGTCCAAACAAAGTTACAAAGTCAAAAATTGTGATCCATGCAATTCCCTCTATACCTCTTTTTGAGCATTCATTGCCTGGACTAATGGTAAAATTTGTGAAAGTTGGTATGAAATAAAATAGGTATTTTGTTCGGTTTTGTTTTACAATGAAAGGTTTTAACAATAGTAAGAAACGCAAGTGTGCGTTTTGAGACCGAGTAATCATTGACACCCTTGAATGATTTCCACTGTCAACTTCGCTTCGTGCTGTCACACCTGTCTCTTTTTGTGCAACAATGACTAACTTTGCACTCTTTTCACAAATGTAATTATTAATGTTTTGCAGCAAAGTCTAATTGTCACTAGCAAGACTTACTGTACCTACTTATTTTTTATTTTAGTATTAAAACAGTGCTTTTATGGTAAAAAATTATGTTCGTTGTTGTTGCAGCTGCTTCAAATTGCGATCGGCCTACGTCAGAAAGGAGCTGGCTGGAAAAAAACAGCATCCTATCCACTTGGCTGGCTCAACCCAAGGCCAAAAAGGAAAAATAGTAAGTTGGTTTAGTTCTTTAGTTTAGCCTACTAAAAAATGTTTTTAATCGTTGAGCTATTGTATTTTTATGAGTATTATTTAATGTGAGAACGCCTTTTGTTCAGAAAAGTTGAGCAAATGCAGGGCCGGCCCCAGGGGTGGGCGGACCGGGCGGCCGCCCAGGGCGGCAGATTTTTGGGGGCGGCAAATTTTAAAATATGAATAAAATAATAAATTCATGAATGTGAAGAGTAAAATTTTCTGCATCACATTTTACCCAAAGAACTAGCTTAAGAATATATACGGCAATGCAAGCATCGATTTACCATTATAATTCAAGTCCAAATATAAAAACAAACCACTTGGCTTGTATGGAACAACCGTCGTCGCCGCGCTGCGCTGCGCAGAACAGTGACAGCTTCAAAGCAACAACGCAGCGGTTGGGAGCATCGAAGTATTTACTTCGATGGTTGGGAGTGACCTTGACGGATTCCTCCCTTCTCCCCCGACGTTGTGTTTATTATTGTGGTAGCAATAAGATTTACATTTGTCAAAGCCTTTAAATAGTTTAAACCTAAAACAAAAGTTATTTGAATTTATACCACGAAATAAATGATGCACTAGCCTACTCGTCATAAAACTGCGTGTTTCTAAATTACTTGAACAGCAGATCACTTACCTCTACTTAGGGAAAGGGCTGTTCAAGTGATCTCGAGGCTCACGATTATATTACGCCTGTCGCCTAGTAGGCCCATAGTCGATTTTTTATTGCTTCAGAGAACAATTAAGTATAAACAATTTATTGTTTAGATTTGTCTAAAATGGCTCTAATAACAACTCGGCATGCATAGTCAGGTGTAGGCCTATTTTCAAAAAGCCAGGGCTGTGTAAGTTTAGTTGTGCTATCAGAATGGTACTTAGTTTTTTTTTCGTAAAACTACGAACTTTTTCAAGCAAAGGAATATTAAAAATGAACGTGTTTTTAATATCATATTGAATTAAATAGTTAAGCATATATACATCTAACGTCTACAAATTCCATAAGGGCTTTCTCTGTTACGTTCCTTTTTTCCCGACCTACTCAACCGGTTTTCACGATTGATGTGTCATTTTAAAGCTTATGATCTAGCGCACGGCGGACGGGTAAATAAAGGATATTTCGTTTGGGCCCCCTTAGCCTTTGATTTATTTCTAGAGGGCGCTTTAAAATGTCGACCAACTTTCATTATAAGAGTTTTAAATGTCAATTAATTGTAATTTAACAGCTGATTACCTTCGGGTAAATTTTTAAATCAGATTATAAACAAAAAAACAAATATAGATCTCTGCAACTGTAAACACGAATCAGCTTATAAAATTAAAATAATTTAAAAATGTGCAATTTACACTTGGGAGCCCTAGTATAATTATTTAAGATATACTGTAATTATAATTATTTATACATAATTATTTAAGAGTTTAGGGAGACACTGTGGCGCGATCTCAAGGAAGGGGTGGAGCCCGGGAGTAAACAATTAGACAGGGTGTATATGGGGGGGGGGGCGGCGGTTGCCGATTTCGCCCAGGGCGGCAAAGACCCTGGGGCCGTGCCTGAGCAAATGTATGAAGTTTGTTCTCAGATAATAACTCTAAAGTATAATTTGTAATTGTCACCCAATAGCCCAAGAGTCTCTGTAAAACACTTCACACTTATTTTCTTCACTAGTAGAGCCCTTTTTCTAACTACTGAGGTGGTTTTGTTACTGGGGGAGTTCATTTTTTTAAATATATCAATTTTTACTTTTAGTGTTTATTTATGTTAAGCTATTTCAAAGGTTTTTAATACACTATTTTAGAAGCACACCACAGTGTCCCTGAAATTGGTTTACGGCGAACCACAGTGCCCGCAATGCACAATTTGGGAACCGCTGCTGAATTCTTTTAAACATTTTAGTGAATTTCTCCTATAGGGAAGCTGTTACTGTAGGTCTCATTTAAGCCCGACCTCAGCCCGAGACCTTCGTAACTTTTCGTTTTGAGGTCCCCAGATTTCCATATATATATATATATATATATATATATATATATACAGAGTGTTTACAAAAAACCCTTACAGACTTCAGGATATGGTTACTTGCATCAAAAATATGAAAAAAGTTCCTATAAACATGGGTCCTAAAATGCTCGGTTATCCGTCTGTCGGTCTGTATGTGTTTTTAACATGATTTTGCATAGCTTTGGAACTACGAAAGATATCAACTTCAAACTTGGTACGTGTATGCTGACTATAGGACCTATTTTGGTGCGGAGTATCAAGTTTCTACTTTGTACCATTTCAAAATGGCAGCCTTTTTTATTTTAAAACTTAATATCTTAAAAACCGCAAATTTTACAGAAATTGTACAAGTGACAAAAAAGTTGTGTAATTTTATTTCATACAAAACCATACAAAGATCATAAAGATCGATCTACAATTATCGGAGTTATTGCAATTTTTCTAACAGAATACATGATTGTTTATGGCATTTATAGCAAATATTAGCATTATTTTGTTAAGAAAATTGCAATAACGCCGTTAGTTGTTGTTTGATCTTTATAATCCTTATATGGTATTTTAGGAAATAAAATTACGCAACTTGTTTGTCTCTTGTACAATTTCTGTAAAATTTACGGTTTTCAAGATATTAAGTTTTAAAATATAAAAATGGCTGCCATTTTGAAATAGGTCCTATTAGTCAGCATACACGTACCAAGTTTGAAGTTGATATCTTTCGTAGTTCCAAAGCTATGCAAAATCATGTTAAAAACACATACACAGACCGACAGACGGATAACCGAGCATTTTAGGACCTATGTTTATGGGAACTTTTTTCCTATTTTTGATGTAAGGAACCATATCCCAAAGTCTGTAAAAGGGTTTTTCTTAAACACCCTGTAAAATATACAGGGTGTCTCGCCCAAAGCGAACCAATAGCTAACTTTTTATTACAAAACTTTACAAACAACTTCTTATGGGGGCTTCTCTTTATTTTTAAAGCTGCTTCTTGGAGTCACTTCAAAATTTAAAAATATGGCCGTCACTTTCTAATATATCCTATGTTTGTGTGACTTAAAGCCCAATAACTCACGAAAAAATGGCCCGACTTAATGAAATATGGCACAGATGTAAAATAGTAAATTTTTGGAAAAGTCGTAGACCAGCCCGATTGGAACATTGGAAGGGGTGTAAGGGGGATAAACCCCAGCAAAGACGGGTTTTGGGGATGTTTTACATATAAAAAAGAAATTCATCAATTTATTGATATGCCATTGAACTCTTCTTGAAAAAAAAATTGGTAATTTAGTATATTAAATTGAAGGGGTCCCCCGTAAAACCTAGTTTTGAGTAATCAAGCGTTGAAAGTTGAATTCTAAAATTTTTGTTTTTTTCAAGGTTAGAACTTATAATCATGTCTAATTTTTAATGCCCTATTTATAACATCATAATGTAGCCTTACAATAAATTTTTTACTTGAAATTAAGCATTTTAAATTATTTTACGTGTTTTAGCGAATTTCCACTATAGGGAAGAAGCTATTACCGTAGGTCTCATGGTAAGACCTAAGCCCGAGACCATGATAACTTTTCGTTTTGGGGCCACCAGAAGCAAAAAACACCATTCGTTCGAATTTTTATATATAAATATATATATATCTATATATGTTTCTGTTAGCACGATAGCGGCCGTAAAAATGGTCCAATCGTAATGAAAATTGGTACAGACGTGTAAAGTGGTAATCACTCGTACGAGTTCGTGAACCAGCCCGTTCGGATCACCGGAAGGGGGGGTAGAGGGGGTTAAACCCCCAAAAATGGGTTTTTTGAGTTTTTTACATAGAAAAATAAAATTTAACGCATTTTTGTTGGCACCATTGAATTCAGCTCAAAAAAACAAACAATTTAGTATTTGAATCACTGCTCTATGTCCATTAGTTACCGAGATATTGAAAGTGGTAAACACAGTACGTTGTCCCAATGTTAATCTTATGGGAAATAAGTAAAATTCTATATCTCCGTTATTTTTCAACATATCTTGATAAAACTTGGTAATTAGCTTCTTCTAGTTCAGATCTACTAAATATTGAGTTAAAACCACCCAGTTTTTATATACCTATAGCAGCAAACCTACATACTCATTCCTCATGTTATTATTATGGAGCTTACCAAAACATGCCAAATCTTGCTATGTTGGACTGAAATATGTTGTTTTGCATTTGAAATTCGCTGAGTATGCAGGTCTGCTGCAACGGGGGTATTTTACGTGTAACGTGTAGGCTAATTACGATTACCATGGTTTCACCAGCTAGTGAGACCATGTACTTACGCAATGTATACAGGGTGAGTCTTCTAAGCCGTCCACAACAGATTCTAGGCGAACGGCTTAACATACAGCAGTGCAGTGCTCAAATCATTTAAATTTGCATCCTTTAACATTGAGTACAGCAAATTTAACATGGGCGTTATATGGGAAAATAGAGTTTTATGTTTATTACTGAAAAACTACCAAAGGTAGAAGGGGAGTATAAATTGAAAAATTGTAGGTTTTTGAAAGACCTTTAAAATTATATCCTATTTAACATATGTTGCTATTTAAAATTTTTAATTTTCAGTGCTACCAACATTTATAACAAATTATATTTAAAAAAATATATATTTTCTTTTAATGTTGGCATGTTGCATATCAAATTTAAGCTGAGTTTACAAGGATAAAGAATTTTCAAACAGAACAAAAAAACCTTCAGTGGTTCTCGAGATACAGGGTATTCCGTACATGCCAATATTTTTCACAAAAACGGCCGCCATTTTGAAAATAATAAAGATAATTGAGTTCTGTTTTCACCAAATTGTTTATCTCGCTTAGAGCTTTAAAATTATGTATAATATGACATATCTTTACATTTGAAAATTTCTAGATTCGAACCCATGACCCCCGGTTTTTAGAACACCCTGTATTTTAAAAAGCTTAAAAATATATTTTAACGTTGTTCCTTGGGTATGATTTAGTGGGAAAATGTTTTGATCCGTCTTTGTATGTTAAGCCGTTCGCCTATAAGCTGTCGTGGACGGCTTAGAAGACTCACCCTGTATATATATGGGTATATTTTAGTTATTTGGATAGCGTAAACAACATTGTTTCACATGCCAAGCCACTGCTATTTTTTCATTTGCCATATCCATCCCTACAATTGCAAAATCTAACAACATAGTTTTTTTAGTGAAATTAATTATAGCCTAGTAGGAAAAGGCTCAAGTTGTGTAAAAATATTTACCCTTTTGTATGGTTAAATCTAATTTTAATTACGTATCTGCTTCACTCAAAAGATATTCTGTGTTATTTCAAACAGGATTTGGCCACTAAATTAGAACCAAAGAACGAGCAGGTGAAGATTTAATAAAACCAGCCAAGGCGTTATGCAATTATGATGGGACCTCCTATGAATAACCCCTAACATCACTTGTTCGCTCATCCATTATCATTACAAGTTAAACAGACTTAACATAAACTTGAATTTTTATGTTTCAGGTTGCTGATCCAACTGAAGGTCAAGCAGATGCCGAATGAAATTGCTACTACAAATGAAATTGTGATTGTACAGACCTAATTTCATTACAAACCTGATATCTGTATTTTTATATATGGGCCTACACAGTGAATTAAAAATGTTGAGTTATCAATACTATGTGTTACTTTTATTTTCACACTCCATAGAGATAAAAATACCCATTTATCAGCATGAATTATTTTCTAATGTAATTTACAGATTTGAATGTGAACTATGAGTTTAACTTTACATTAAACAATGACTTTATCAGAATAGAACTGTTTAATCCATTATTTTGAAACGGATGATTTAATTTGATTTAATTAACTTAAAGATCCATGTTGAATAAAAAAATTGTAATTTGTTGTTTTAACAGTTTGTGCTTAGATCCACTTCCTAATCAATATAATTACTGTCATTTGAAACATTTATAATAACATTTTAAATAATAATTTTAAAAATATTTTTCACTGTTTTAAACATATTTTTATAACATTTTACATAACATTTTTAAATATTTTGAAAAAATTTAAAATGTTTTAAAGGGTTTTAGTAAACTGTTAAAAATGTTTTTCAATATTTTAAAAAGTTTTTAAAAACATTTTAGGCCTAAACAATATTTTTAAAACATTTTAAAATGTTTTTAAAAACATTTCAAACAATATTTTGAAAACATTTTAAAATGTTTTTAAAAAGTTGTTTGAACAATAAAAAAGGGTGCATTTATAAATTTGAAAAAGGTTTTTGTAAAATTTTAAAAATATAAATAAAACTTATTTTAAAATATTTTTTAAAAAATTTTGTGCTACTAGGGAATGCTACTAGGGGGGGGGGATTGAGGTTCAGCCGAGTACTTACACTAATGGTTTTCTGAAAAATCAACGTGCATAGGCTAAACAAGTCTTTTTCTGTTACATTATTTTTAACAAATGAATTGACTTCTTCTGGTGTTTAATATTCATTAGATGAAGTAAATAAGGACCCAACATGGCTCCAAAACTTTTGACGACTTCTAACACAGTACAGTCGATTGTTTCTTTCACGGTAAGCTGAACTGTGATTTCTTTTTTAGTTTTTGCGCTGATTCTTTTTTCTTTCTTGTGTACCCATTTTTTAAATTCGGTTTTCTGGTTGGTGTCAAATTTTAAATAAGGTACGTTATTGTATACACACCTCTTACAAGTTCTTTTAAAGCAGGATTCTGTTTTTTCAGGGCACACCAAACATTTCATAACATCGAAAGGGGATCTTGTGCTAATTACCTTTAATGAATGAAGTTTCTCCGTAAAAAGCTTAAAATTTTCATGTTTCAAGCACAAACATGTGTCCCTGCAATTGACATTAGGTATTTTCACCCAAAAAGGTCTTAGTTTGTAAAAAAGAGAATAGCTAACAAACATATTGTTTTCTTTAAGGTA
This sequence comes from Flexamia atlantica, assembly GCA_035578135.1. Lineage (NCBI taxonomy): Eukaryota > Metazoa > Arthropoda > Insecta > Hemiptera > Cicadellidae > Flexamia > Flexamia atlantica. The sequence continues at coordinate 2,390,832 of JAQJVK010000010.1, forward strand.
CTCAGAGTGTAGGTGTTTCAAGGGCCCATTAAAGTATCTCTTTTGCATTTTAATCCCATTCTTTTTTATGAAATCCTTTTTGCCTGGGCAAAGAGTGGTGTTTTCTTCATAAAATGATTGTAAGCTATTCCTGATTGTCATTTTTGCAGTTGACTGCAGTCAGTCGTATTAAAATGTGTTAAGATGCTTTTTGTTCGAAAGGAACAGCTTTTTGGGCAAAACGTCTCTTGTATGTCCCAGAACTCTGTAGTTTTTCAATACCTTTCCACCTATTATCTTTGTAAAAATTTGTTTTTCTTTATTAGATTTCAAAGACTTGAATGAACATTTTAACTCCTCGGTGATTGTTTCTGCAAAAACAAGCTTTTTTCTAACTGTATGGTCAACATGAACCCCTTTTAACATTTTCTGAACTTTACTATTAGGAGTCAGATCACCTTTACTTGTTTGGGGTTTGTTTTTGTTCAGTGTTCTCTCATACCTATTCTTATATCTCTCAAACTTTTTCCTCAAGTTTTCATTTTCAGTTTTAGCGAATTTCCCCTATAGGGAAGAAGCTATTACCGTGGTCTCATGGTAAGACCTAAGCTGGGGCCCACTGTAACTTTTCGTTTTGGGGCCCCCAGAAGCAAAAACCACTATTCGTTCGAACTTTAGTGAATTTCCCCTAAAGGGAAGAAGCTATTACCGTAGGTCTCATGGTAAGACCTAAGCCCGAGACCATAACTTTTCGTTTTGGGGCCACCAGAAGCAAAAAATACCGTTCGTTCGAATTTTTATATACATATCTATCTATCTATCTAACTATCTATCTATCTATATATATGTGTCTGTAAGCACGATAGCGGCCGTAAATATGGTCCGATCTTAATGAAATTTGGTACAGACATAAAGTGGTAATCGATTGGACGAGTTCGTGAACCAGCCCGATCGGACCATCGGAAGGGGGGGTAAAGGGGAATAAACCCCCCCAAAAATGGGTTTTTTGAGTTTTTTACATAAAAAAATTAAAATTAATCAAATTTTTGTTGGCACCATTGTATTCAGCTCAAAAAAACAAACAATTTAGTACCTTGAATCATTGCTCTATCTCCAGTGGTTACCGAGATATTGAAAGTGGTAAACACAGTACGTTGTCCCAATGTTAACCTTATGGGGAATAAGTAAAATTCTATATCTCGCTTATTTCTCAACATATCTCAATAAAACTTGGTAAATAGCTTCTTCTAGTTCAGATATACTAAACATTGAATTAAAACCACCCAGTTTTAATATACCTGTAGCAGCACACCTGCATACTCAATCCCCATGTTATTCTTATGGAGCTTACAAAAACATGTCAAATCTCGCTATGTTGGATTGAAATATGTTGTTTTGCATTTGAAATTCGCTGAGTTTGCAGGTCTGCTGCAACGGGGGTATTATATTTAACTTTTTAATAATTCTGTATGCCGCGGACCGATTTCGCTGTATGACTTAACTTATCTTCATCGTTTTTTCTGGGCGCGCTCTACTTTTTCAATTAGGTTGGACTCAACATTTAATTCTTGAAGAACATTTATGTCATATCAGGCAACCTTTCAGTTAAAACAGTTTTTTGCTTTTCTCTTCTTCGTTTTGAATTCTTTTTCCATTCTTTTCTTTTCTGTCTCAACTCTCTCTCACTCATGTCCTTAACTCTCTTAACTTTGCCTGTGCTTACAGCCCTTAAGTAAATTTCGTGCTTTTTCTTCTTCAGTTCTTCTGCTTTTTCTTGATCATTCTTTATTTTCTCCCTTCTCCGCTTTTCACATTCTCGCTTTCGTTTCAGTCTTTCTTCCCTGCTCAAAGGTTTCTTCTTAGGCATCTTTTCTTAAGTTTATGACCTGAAAAAATATGAGTTCTGTTAAACTATTTTTATTAAAATTCGCCAGGTTTATTAAAAAAAATCACGTCACATACCGTTAATAGAAACTAGGTTAAAATAAATTCAAACCTTATTACCAAATTAAATATTCTGAAACTTTCAAATATTAATATTATAAGACATGTGTATGGGTTTTCAATTAATTAAACTTAACTAACTAAATAAAATTCTATGGCATTAAAAAATGTATCAAAAAGTACATTTAATAGCATTGTCATCATTAGACTGGCAATCTAGTCATTAGCATGGACACCAAATATCCATGCTAATGACTAGTAAAATGTCCATGCTAATGACAATATTTTAGTTTTGTTCCTTTATTAGATTTTGAGGTTATTCTGTGATGTAATATTACAAACAGTAGTTTTTATATCACTTATCAGGTGAGTAAACTGCATTCAATTGAATTTTATCTGCATAAACATATTAAATATACCACCCACGCTAATGACATGTAAAAAAAATACTCACCTTGATTCTCAAACTAAATCCACAAAGGGAAAAACATGAGGGGCATCTGACCCCAACTGTCAACTAAACAACTGAGGGCAGCTCCAGTGCTGCCTTCTGTACACATCTTAGCCTAATTACAAATTTCCCTTCCTTTTTATGTGCTTTTCAAATATCTCCATGCTAATGACAAAAAAGTCAAGGACAAACTTAAATATTGTTTTATATGGTTATATGTGGTTGTTTTAACCTCAAAAAATATTTTTTTCAAAAGTTATTTTCATACTGTAATGGTAAATACAAATTTTATAAATGTGATTATCTTACTTGGTGATAAACCAAATCATTCCTCGGAATACATGGCGGGGACAGTCCATGCAAATGACATTTTCAAAATAAATAATTAAAGTAAAACAAGTAGGAAAATATATAATTAGGCCTAATTGAAGTTTCATTATTTTAGTCCCAAAATAAAACTTAAAATATTACAAAAAATTTTAAAAATATCTCAAAAATAAAATTTTTTATCGATTAGGGACGTAAATGTTGCCCTATCTGGAGAATCACCCTTGTCAAGAGAAGAGGAGTACCTTCTTCCCGCCCTCCTCATTAGGAAAAGAAGGTGAAGAAGGAGGCAGAACATTCACGTTCACCCGATGTTAATGAAAGAGCGGATTAAGGTAATTGTTATACTGTTTGACGAGTAGTGTGTCCATAAAAGTATGTTTTTTAACTACGGTACTTTAGAATGTGTAAAGTTTCATTTGATGAACTGTTGGACCTAATTTGTGAACTCTTTCACCGCATCACTCTCGATCCTTATTTTGGCACTCGTCACCCATTCCGTCAACACAATCACCGAACAAAGACATAACCTATAGGCTTTGTTTTCATAAATAAAGTGAAAAACACAATCGTTCTAGCGACGGAATGTGATGCACGCACATGTAGTAGCTGGTAACTGTGGTGGGTAACGGTGGCCTCGTCTAAACGGCCCCATTTGATTTAATGCCCCACTCTGAGTGTCAGCCACCGTAAGATGCTCTCTGTGACCGACATCGGCTGCGTAAAGAGACACCAAGTGGCCATTGTGTCCCTTCGGCAAACTGTGTCTTCCTCGTCTAGAAGGCTCCATAAGCGATAATGTTTTGTGAGTGGCCAAGAAACAGTAAGGGACACAGTTGTGGGTAACAGTGGCCTCGTGAAAAAGGGGCCTGATGAAAAGTAGGTCTAATTTTGAACATAAATGAAAATGTATACCTTCAAATGCATAATGAATTCCACCTAAGCCACTGAACAGTTCTAAAACCTTCATTTTCCTTTATAATTTCTAATGTTGTGCTAAACAGTAAAGTGAATAAGACAATTCTAACGAATTAAGAGTATTTTTTGGTTATTGCATTGAGCATTTTTTATGGTAAAGTGTCAAGATTATGGTTACTATTTTACTTCAGTGGCTCCAAACTCCAAACCAAACAACCAAACAAAAACAAAACATAATATGAACATAAATACAACGACATGGCATATAACTGATAGAGACTGCTCATGAGATACCAGGGTGAAGTTAGCTGACGACCTTCTGTCGAGTAGAGAGGTCGTAAAACTGTCACGAGAGTCCAGATAGCCAGTTGATATACCTCCATTAAATTAAAAGAGACCACAAACATATTAACATTAAAATGTTTTAGTACCTTTATATTGTCGATATGTAGGGGCAGATTACCTTATATCTATTACGTTTTCAAATTTTCCTCGACAAGTTAAGCCTTCGGAATTGAAAATCAAAGTAAAAAACGATATTTCGCACGGTGAATTACCCGCTTATGAAGTCCCGCTACCACTGTTTAAATGTAACGGGTTTAACTATTTGTAGTGAATAAACCTGACTTGGTTTATTATTTTTGATTACTGTATGTGAAAGATCAGATTCCATTCTATTATTTAGCATTTTCAAATTTCCCGACACTTTTGATCTTAGGTTTCAAAACCAAAGTAAAAAACGGGGTTTCGCATAGTTCAGAGCTTGCTTATGAAGTCCCGCTACCACTGTTATAATTCACTATGTATTCGATGTGCAGTGAATAAACCTGACTTGGTTTATGATTTTTGATTACTGTATGTGAAAGATCAGATTCCATTCTATTATTTAGCATCAAATTTCCCGACACTTCTGATCTTCGGTTTCAAAACCAAAGTAAAAAACGGGCTTTTGATTCTGTTGACAGAGAAATCCTAATACGTAGACTGGAAATAAGTGGAGTACGTGGAGTTGCTCTTGATTGGTTTAGGAGTTACCTGTGTGAGCGTTTTCAAATAGTATCAATTCATGGTCAATCCAGTGCTCCTCTTCGGATTGATTACGGTGTTTTATAAGGTAGCACATTAGGGCCTCTTCTTTTTCTTCTTTATATAAATAATTTGGGTAAGGTTAATTTGGAACAGGGACGGGGATTTTCTTTATGCTGACGACTCAGCTTTAGTTTTTGAGATCGACAGCTGGGAGGAAGCGTACCGTTTGCCGGAGCGGGGCCTATCCTCTGTCAAGCGGTGGTTTGATCAAAGCCGGCTCTCTGTAAATATTTCAAAAACAAAGCATATGCCTATTTCTCTGAGAGCCGACCACGATCCAGTTAACCTGTATCTACGTTTACATACATGTGGGAGTGACAGGGCGAATGAATGTAAAACGTGTGAGTGTATTGAAAGAGTGAACGAATATAAATGTCTCGGTGTTATCTTCGATAATCGTCTGAAGTGGGCTGGACATATTACATTTTTAAGAAATAAGCTGCGTAAATTTATTTTTATTTTTTCGAATATAAATAATGTCCTTGCTCCAGATCTGATTAAAATTGTATATTTTGCTTGTATTCAGTCTTTGTTACAGTACGGAATTTTAGCTTGGGGCAGCTGTTTTCAAAGTATTTTAACGCCATTGGATATTACCCAAAAATCAAACATAAAAGCGGCATTGAAAACAAATCGACGATATCCTTCAAACCTTTTATTTGATGAATTTAAAGTACTCAGTATCCGCCAACTTTTTATGAAAACATTAATTTTATACATCCGCAGAAATCTGAATTCTTTGTTTCGTCGTCTTGTTCATACATATTCTACAAGATCTGCTATCAATACCGGTATTGTTGCCCCTCGATTGAATAAAACAATAAATACTACCTCATCTTTTTATATAGCTAATTTAGTATTCCCTCGACTTACAAATCATATGAGTCGCTCATTTTCAAATCGTCCTTTATCCAATTTTTGTCGAAATTGAGTTACTGTTACCATGACAATCTATATATTTTTTTCTATTGAATAAACCAAATATTTAGTTACAAAACGTCCTTTAAACTATTTAAAAATAAGGCAAAAGTTGTGTGAAATTCCTGTTTGCTTTCAAAACGTCTTGTTTCCAATCCAATATGGCCCCCACCTACAGCAACGATTTTGTTTTCAAAACGTCCTCTATCCCACAGTGTAATAAATGGACGCATTTAATCTTGTTTTCAAAACTGTCCCCTATCCAAATGTAGTTGAGTAATATTTTTCTCTATAATACATATTTATACCTCTTTGTCCAATATTTCAATGCTGAAATTTTGTTGTGGCAGAACTGCTGTTCAGCTGGAAAAAAAGTCTGGCTACTTTTGACGATAGGTTATGTTGTCATGCACCTTTGAAAATTGTGGCTTTTCGTTCTACTTGTACTGTGTTTGTGTTGTACATTTTTACGATTTTTTAATTAGTGTGCAGTCTTATTTAAAGCCAGTTCTCTTAATAAGTTAATCTTAATAGTTATAAAAGTATAATATCAAGCAACAACTGTATCATATTTCTTTATTATGGAGATAGATACAATTGAACTTCAGACTGTGGAAGAGGAGGCAATGCAAGGGCCCAGTGTAATTCCCTGTGAAAAAAATAAAGCTAGGAAGAGGATTAGAGATCCAAGTAAGTGGAAAAGGGAAATAAAAAAAAAGGAAATTGTATGCGCCGAAGAATCTTCCTCGGTTACCTCAGTGTCATCATAAGGACAGTGTTTTAAAGTGTAATGATCTGACCATGCAAGATATCAGAAAGTTTCACAAAGGTTTTTATGACAACAAAAATAAAGTTGATCAAGACAATTACATACTTAAATACACTATCAGTGAAACCCCAACGCGAAAAGATAGAGTAGCTGATGATCAGCGCAAGCAAACTACGGAAAACTGGAACAAATACGTAATCCCACACTCAAAATCAGGTCAAACTTCTCTCATCCAGGTATGTAAAAAGGCCTATTGTAGTATACTTGGTATAAGTGAAAAAAGAGCACAACGAGTGTGCAAGCGTCATTTCAATACGAGAAAGTTGGCATCAGAAAATAGGGGCGGTGACCACAAGTCTCAGTTGTTTGAGCCTAAAAGACGTGCTGTAAAGTCATTTATAGAAAGTCTTCGGCCAGTTGAAAAACATTATTGCCGAAATGCTAATATTACAAGACAGTACTTTGCTAGTCACCTATCGATTAGCAAATTTCATAAGGCATACAATACTACTGTTGCATCAGAACTCCAGGTTCCTTATTCTTATTTTTATGAGATTTTTGTCAAAGATTATAATTTGAGCTTTGGTTCTCCAGCAGTAGATAAGTGTTCAAAATGTATTCAGTTCCAACTAAGGCTCCAAAGTGGGGACAAATCTGTGGAAACAGAATACAATCTTCACAAAAAAAGAGCCGACTGTTTCTTTCAACAGCTCAAGTCACAAAAACAAGATGAAATTACTCTGTCATTTGATTGCCAGAAAAATCTGATTTTGCCCAAAATTGCAGATCAAGCAGCATATTACAGGCGACAGTTTTATCTGAACAACTTTACAGTTTGTCAAGGGACATCTAAAGATAAACAGTCCAAAGACAAGGTATTCATATATCACTGGACAGAATCAGATTTCAAGAAAAGTTCCAATGAAATTGCATCAGCTGTCTTTCATAGGCTGAAAAATACTGATCTTCAGAATGTCAGTACTGTTAGGCTTTTTGCCGATGGGTGTGGCGGCCAAAACCGAAACAGTGCAATGATATGCATGCTTCAGTATTGGCTTGTAATGGAGGCACCAGAAAATGTTAAGAAAGTTATTTTGACCTTTCCTGTTCCTGGGCATTCCTATATGCCTCCAGACCGGGTATTCGGTAGAATAGAAAAAGAGATACAAAAAAGAGAGACAATCATCAAACCTGAAGACTACATTGAAATTTTCAAAAATTGTGGCACTACAATAAGTTTAACTGAAAATTGCAATGTCTTCGACTGGAAGACAGTCTGTGAAAAGTTTCAGAAGAAACCGCAATCCTGGCACTTTAAATTTGCCAGTGCTAAAAGGTTTATAATTACTAGAAGCAATGTGCCCACCACTGAAGTCCTTGTCTCAGGAGAGCCCTGGTTTAACACGAATGTTGGTCTGTATAAAAAAGTTATAAAGGCTGGCTGTAAAGTTGAAAATTTTGAACTGCCGCTTCTTTTCCCGGGAGTGCCTGTCAAGGCTGAAAAGGTCGCAGATGTTAAGAAACTTCTTGAACTTCACTTTGGACTAAATTGGGAAGATAATGAAGAGTTAATCTTTTACAAAAAAATTATTTTTGAAAATGAAAATCAAGAAAACGTGCAGTCAGAAGATGAAGACGAAGGTGGTCGGATGGAGGACGCTGAGGGATTTTAAAAGAAATTTAAATCCATAATGTTATTTTACCTTTTTCAACAAATTTTACCAGTTTTTAGTTGGATAGGCCTACAATAAACATTGTAACAATAAACCTTTTTTTGTGAAGTTAAGATTTTTATTCAAACTGTCCCTTCTCCTTTGTTTTTAGATTCAAACTGTCTCTTATCCTTATTTTGGTTCCAAAACGACCTTTATCCAAACATTTTTTTATAATAACTAAATAACAATGTAAAATATCATTATGGAATAAAAAACCAATTAATCCATCATTTTTTATGAATTTAAGGGAAAAAAATCCTTACTGGTATGACAAAAATGTAAATTTATAGAGGTTTTTTGTTGATTGCCATAAATTTCAGCTGGTGGATAAAGGACGATTTGAAAATGAGCGACTCATATTAAATATCCTCTACCCTGTAGCAACCGCACTTATAACAAAATTGTTGACAAATGGCTATTGGAGATAGGGCGAGATCAAATTAAGACTTTCTTTACTTCCCCGTGTATACCTAGGGTCAAGGTCACAAAGCGATTGCAACTGCGCGTATGGGTGTGTGAGTGTGAGTGCGTGTTTGTGTGTGAGTGAGGGTCCGTCCGTCCGTCGAGCCCGTGTTTCCTGTGAATGTGAGCATGACTGGACCGAGATTCTCGGTTATTGCAATGACGTTTTTACTTTTATATTACTGTTGTATTATCACTCCATAACTTCCGTCCTAAATGTAAACTATTGTCCCAGTTGTATTTGCGTGCATACTTTGTTTTTGTTTAAATTTATCTTTGTACTTTTATGTTTAATTAAAACTTACTATATTTCATTTTTTTACTAAAATAATTCCTCTAAAGTGGCTGATTTTTTACTCGTTCCCTACCCACAGGCTTTGACCCATGTGGGGAACTAATTCCTATTGATAATTTATGTTATGTGAATAGTATCATTGTAAAGTTGTTAAAGGAATAAACGAATTTCAATTTCATTTAATTTCAAATACACTGCCGTATCCCTCTCTTTCAATTTTGCCGAGATTTAGTTTCAAGACTCAACCTCAACCACAAAAGGCAGCACGCTCTTCATGCTTTAAACTATTGAGGTCGAATTAGTATAAACGCCTATAATTCACTTTGTAATCGATGTGTAGTGAATAAACCTGACTTGGTTTATGATTTTTGATTACTGTATGTGAAAGATCAGATTCCATTCTATTATTTAGCATTTTCAAATTTCTCGCCACTTTTGATCTTCGGTTTCAAAACCAAAGTCAAAAACGGGGTTTCGCATAGTTCAGAACTTGCTTATAATCAGCCGCTACCACTGTTATAATTCCCTATGTAATCGATGTGTAGTGAATAAACCTGAATTGGTTTATGATTTTTGATTACTGTATGTGAAAGATCAGATTCCATTCTATTATTTAGCATTTTCAAATTTCTCGCCCCTTTTGATCTTCGGTTTCAAAACCAAAGTCAAAAACGGGGATTCGCATAGTTCAGAACTTGCTTATAATCAGCCGCTACCACTGTTATAATTCCCTATGTAATCGATGTGTAGTGAATAAACCTGAATTGGTTTATGATTTTTGATTACTGTATGTGAAAGATCAGATTCCATTCTATTATTTAGCATTTTCAAATTTCTCGACACTTTTGATCTTCGGTTTCAAAACCGAAGTCAAAAACGGGGTTTCGCATAGTTCAGAACTTGCTTATAATCAGCCGCTACCACTGTTATAATTCCCTATGTAATCGATGTGTAGTGAATAAACCTGACTTGGTTTATGATTTTTGATTACTGTATGTGAAAGATCAGATTCCATTCTATTATTTAGCATTTTCAAATTTCTCGACACTTTTGATCTTCGGTTTCAAAACCGAAGTCAAAAACGGGGTTTCGCATAGTTCAGAACTTGCTTATAATCAGCCGCTACCACTCTTATAATTCCCTATGTAATCGATGTGTAGTGAATAAACCTGACTTGGTTTATGATTTTTGATTATTGTATGTGAAAGATCAGATTCCATTCTATTATTTAGCATTTTCAAATTTCTCGACACTTTTGATCTTCGGTTTCAAACCCGAAGTCAAAAACGGGGTTTCGCATAGTTCAGAACTTGCTTATAATCAGCCGCTACCACTGTTATAATTCCCTATGTAATCGATGTGTAGTGAATAAACCTGAATTGGTTTATGATTTTTGATTACTGTATGTGAAAGATCAGATTCTATTCTATTATTTAGCATTTTCAAATTTCTCGACACTTCTGATCTTCGGTTTCAAAGCCAAAGTCAAAAACGGGGTTTCGCATAGTTCAGAACTTGCTTATAATCAGCCGCTACCACTGTTATAATTCCCTATGTAATCGATGTGCAGTGAATAAACCTGAATTGGTTTATGATTTTTGATTACTGTATGTGAAAGATCAGATTCTATTCTATTATTTAGCATTTTCAAATTTCTCGACACTTTTGTTCTTCGGTTTCAAAACCAAAGTCAAAAACGGGGTTTCGCATAGTGCAGGCTAATCACCCTCTGCTTGACTGAATGAAATTGGAAAAGTAAACATAAGATCATCCATTACACTTATATTGGAGTATTTCAAAACTTTGAGTCCGCTAACAGACCCTTAAAACCTCGAGATTTTTATAATTTTCTATATAAATGGATCAAATAATTAGATTATTACAGCACAGTCTGTCGGTGACTAAATACACTACCGTATCCCTCTCTTTCAATCTTGCCGAGATTTAGTTTCAAGACTCAACCTCAACCACAAAAGGCAGCACGCTCTTCAGGCTTTAAACTATAGAGGTCGAATTAGTATAAACGCCAAATCATCGTATCAGGCATAATTACTACTCCCGCTGCCGAAATAAAGATGGTGCCATATAGTGAATTTATGATTCAAAGATTAGGTTTTAAAATTAAACTAAATTTAACTTTTATATAGTGCATAATTATGTCCCGTAAAATAAATCAACTAAAAATCATAAAACCGTGATGAAAGAAAGCAAATTATAATCAGCTGTAACAGCGTATTTTGTACATTTGTGAAGCTAACTTCCAGCTGCTTGATTGAATGAACTTTGAAAATGTAAACAAAAGATCGTCCATAACACTTTTATATGGGAAAATTTGAAAACTTCGAGCTCGCCAAAAACCCCTTTATACTACGAATCATGTAAAATCCTGTCTTAGCGGATGCCTACGCCCTAAAAGGAACGTCAACGTAAAATTTCAAGGTCCTAGGTCGTATAGTTTGGGCTGTGCGATGATAGGTGAGTCTTATTTGACAAATATATAGTAGAAGATTTCATGTTATGTGTATTTCAACGCCAGTGGTATTTTTTAACGTTTTAGGCCCGCATTACACTATCAAATATTTTATAAAAGATCTTTTATAAAAGATTTATTTGACCAATCAGAATTAAAGTTATTGTTTTTAAAATCAGCTGGTTTAAATTTTGATTGGTCAAATCAAACCTTTTATAAAAGATCTTTTATAAAATATTTGATAGTGTAATGCGGGCCTTTATCGAGAACGGTCCAAACCCGGGTATTGTTTCTATCTAACGGCGACCTTTGTTAGATATCAACATTTATTCTTAGCCAAATGATAAATGACAACTGGACCCAGTTTCGATCCTGTCAGGAATGGAACCGGCGACCCTCAGGTTATGAGGTTAGCGTTTTATCCACTCATTGTTTATGATTTCTTTAGAAATGTTATGATTAAGTGGTTTTCAGAATTAAGATACAATTGTAAAATTGTTAGAAATCATGATATATTCATAGTGTACCTGAAATTCATCATCTTACCAAAACCCCTCGCCCAATCCGTCAGGCAGCTGCGGGGTCCGTAACATTCCGACGCGTCGTAAATAAGAAAGAATGCGGTGCAGGCGAGGCAAGGGTCAGGACCCGAGCTAATGACCCTCTTCTCAGGATAACGATATGTAAAATAGGTCCAAGTAACCAAAATATAAAAAGGAAGAAATCCAGTCATTTTTCAAGCTTAATACGCAATTAGAAAGTTGTTTAATATATACACTAACTATTAAAACAATAGTATTAACTAAGGCGCATACAAAAGCACATTTTATTATATCTACAACATAAAACGTTAACATAGTTATAAACTTATAAAACACTAGTAGATATACCCGCGGCTTCGCTCGCTGAAATGATAACAAATGTTTGGTTCAATTATGTGTCATTTGTAATGTGTAATTTAAAAAAAAATTCCAAATAGACTGATGATTTCAATGATTTATCCGAACTATTCGTTTTTAAGCGCTGAATTAGAACTAAGGTTCAATCTAAATTTCAGACTGGCATGAGGAGAAGAAACGTTTTCTCATTAATTTCCCTTTTCACCTCAAATGGTATGAATTGGCTACCATGTGCTAACATATAATGTTTCAGTTTAGTTTTAAAATACTGAAACTTCCTAGTTAATCTTATTAAACCTAACATTGGGTTTATAAGAGTTTGAATAAAAAATTATCAGCTTCAGGGTTTTCAACTAAAAACTTTCATTGCGCCGCGCTTTGCTCTAAAACCTGTTGACCAATTTGACATAAAAGAATAAGAGGCATACTGATGTAAATACCGTAAATTTAAATATCGCAAAGGGCGGACTCTATAGACCTAAAATCTGAATTTATCATGTTTATTAATATACCAAATACTCTAAGAATGAATATAAAACTAATTTGTTAGAGAAAATTGAGGAAACATAATTCCCCAAAAATGTTTCAATTATATTAGAGATTAGATTACTCGCTTAACAGCTTGAGGCAAACGTTTACGGTAGAAATAGTATATTTGTTTGAACTTAGCCTAAATCGCTCTCGGCCAACACGCAAATCCTCTTAAATTTTTAATTCAGAAGAACCCCGACTCTATAAAAATGACAGAATGATATGTCCATGAAGAGTTTCAAGATTCTAGTTCGTTTAATTCGGGTGATCCGTATAACGCGAGTTGCCTCTATATACGTGGTATCTGACAAATATATAATTTAAGATTAGTTTTGTACAGTCTATTCTTCTAGTGGATGGAATTTCTATTTTTTGTCTATCTAAGAAAATCCTTGTATTGATGGACCCTCAATTGATATTTTGTAATTACATTATAGCTATAAAAACTTAAAAGGCCGCCATTTTGAATTTTTGAATTTACCTTATTTTAGTCTTTCCTTAGAAAACATTTTAAAATCCTTTATCAGTATGCACCTAGAGCCTGCAAAGAATATTTGAGCCAAAACTCATGGCTAAAAGCCCTACATTTTTTAGAAAATAAGTTTTGAAAACTAAAATTGGCCGCCATTTTGAATTTTATAATATTCCCTGTTTTAGCCTTTTGAGACAAAATATCTTAAAATCCTTTCTTAGTACGCATCTAGAGCCTTTATAGAATATCTGTGCCAAGTTTCACCTGTGACTTCACCTACTTTTTTAATACATTTAAAAATATTGATTCCATTTTCTTCTAAATGGCCGCCATTCCAATATGGCGGACAACTTTGATTTTTCTCACGGAAAACCCTGTATTTGATGGCATATTTGGATTCTACGCTTAATTTTAAGAACTTTTTACTCTTTGGCATTTTTTCCTAAACCCAATAGTTAAGTAGATATAAGCTGTAAAAGTTTTATTGTTCCCCATAAGAAATGCATTATTAATTTTTCAAGCTTAAAGTAGTCTATACTTGAACGTACAAATAAAGTAGTAATTACTATATTACTTAAAAAAAAGTAATTCGCCTAGTGCTTTCAATTCGCCCAGTGCACTTTCGCCTACAATTCGCTAAAAGTGCTATAAAATACGAAAAAACAGAAATACCGGACATCAAAAAAGCAAATACAAAACAAATACATGCACATACTACTAAAACACTCCGAGTTCAAAACGAAATAATAAGCCATTTCACTGTAAGTCCTCTTGGTCATTCATGCACACTCATTCTGCAGGCACACTAAGCTCACTCACCCAGACAGACGGACCCACTGACATTCATCCATTCACGCACACACACACACACACACACACACACACACACACACACACACACACACACACACACACACACCGGTTTTCTTGGAACTACACGTACGGAGAAGACAATAACTCTTTAATGCGCACGCGTCCAACTTCCAAAAGCCATTTATCTACAAGTTTTTTAAACGGTCTGATGCTACAAGGTGAAGGATATTTAATACTGTTCGGAAGATGGGGAAAAACTAAGTTAGCAACATAGTAACAACATTAAGATGTTGCATTTAATGTTTTACACGGACAGACGCCATTCTGAAAACCACTTTTTTGGATTCAGGAAGCACTAAAACGAATATATCCACTAACAACTCAAATTCGAAAATCTTCACAAAAACAATACTTTCTCCATATACTATGTATAGGGGGGAGAAAGTAAAAAAAATCTAGTTGCAAAACAGCTGTATTGCCGTATCCACCAGTGAAACGTATGTTTATCAGCTGATTTGAAACCTTATACAGTTTGTCAGTTGTTGTAGATTCCTAATAATGTTGATAAATTTTCATTTTGTTATGAAACAAATTTTATCAGAACTTGTGCTACTAAAAAAATACTACTAATATACGGTACTACTAAATTACTAATATACTATTACTATTAATATACTACTAAATTCTTACAACTACCATTTATTTTACTTCTTGTGGTTTTGAATATACTATTATTGTTTAGTTTCTTTGCGTAATATTAACGCAGCTATGGACTTGAACTCGCCACACGCACAGGTCTTTGAGCCATGTGAGTTTTTTTTAAATTTTGTTACTATAACGCTACTTTGTTATTACTTCTTGAAATAAAGAATTATTTGATTTGATTTGATTTGTGAATCATATAACCCGCACTAATGGTCGGCGTCTAATATGGTAATGATAATGCTAATATTTTAGAAGTCATTATGAAACGGGCCCATGTTTGCAATATGAAAATGTTAACACTAATTGTCCATTTCGACACAAATAGAAAAAGAAAAAACTAAAATATAAAAATAACTAGACTAACCCCGTGCAGCGCAAAGCGCCGCAAAAAATGATAATTGTACTATTAGTTTCCATTATATAGACACTGGCATAATATAACCTCTAAAAAGTTGAAAACAATTTTATGCTATTTGTTCTGTAACTAACAACACAATTCTACACATTTAATCACCACTGAATTACTTAATTGAAGTAAATTACAACGTGAACTAAGGAAGTTAGCAGGCGCGAACCCAGGGGGAGCTCGAGCTTCTCCCAAACATGGAAAATTTGCAAGAATTTGGAAAACACAATTTTTTTTATTGAGGCCGGAAAATCTCTCAATTGTGTATTTTTTGGTAGATTTCATGATTATTTCTTAGAGATTCAGCCATCAAATCTCTTTTATCACCGTCGGTCAATCTCGGTGGTTTTTCGGTGATGATATTTTAGCGAATTTCCCCCTATAGGGAAGTAGCTATTACCGTAGGCGGCATGGTAAGACTTAAGCACGGGACCACCGTAACTTTTCATTTTGATGCCCCCAGACCCCAAAAACACCGTTCGTTCATTTTCATATATATATATATATATATATATATATAAGGATATATATATACCTGTCCGTAGGCGCGATAACTTTCGTAAAAAGGTCCGATCGCGATAAAATTTGGTACATACGTCTAGAGTAATATTTATTACTTCGAGTTCGAAAACCAGCGCGATAAGTTAACTCTAAGGAGGGTTTTTTGACAAAATAAAATTTATTTTTAGGATTTAATATCTTTATAATATTTTCTTGTAAATTTAAGTGTCAAAATTGGATTCAGCTTAAAAAAATGAACAATTTAGCATTTTGAATTATTATTCTACGTCAATCCGTTGCTGAGATATTGAAAGTGCTAAACACAGTACGTTGTCCAATATTATTTTAATTTTACCCTCCAAAAAGTATAGTTACCCTGATTTGACAGATTAAAAAAAAAATTCTGAACATATGATCAAATTTTCAGGTGATGGATATTTTATTTGTGTTTATTTTGAATAGTTAGAGTTCCTTGATCAAGATTTTTCAGAAAATATATACTATATCAAAAAATATATAAATTATTTTTAAATTTAATAAAGAAAGTATGAGAATTTGGAGGGGGGATGTGTCTTGGTCTAAACTGCCTGAAAATGTAACATAATATTATGTTATGTTTACAATGATGAGGATTGATGATATGTTTTATTGAAATTGGCTGGAGATCCAGGTTTGCTATAACAGGGGTGTTTACTGTAATTATAAAACTGACCATATGATTAATTTGATTTTTTTCATGAGATTAAGTTATTTGTTTGTTTTGAGTATTTTGAATTTATTGATTATATGTTTGTTGACATTTATATACTATAACAAGATTACTTTTTTTAAATTAAAAGTCTAAGAATTATATAAAATACAAAAGTGTATGCGTTACCGGTACAAATGAAAACCAATGTGGTCTCCTTGTTAATTTTCCTCATGTTTAAAGCTCATGAATGATTAAGTTGCTCACATATACAAAATAAATCCTATGGAAATTCGCTGAGTACGCAGGTCTGCTGCGACGGGGGTATTTCTGAATAGGCAGATTCCATCTCGAATAATTGGAGTTATGTCGAAATGTTTATAAGTTGTCATAGTCGCAGTTAGTTGTAATCAAGTCATGCTAACCAAATAAAAATTTGACTTAATGATAATCTCAAACATGTTGATTAAAAGTGTTATGATTATTCTTCACTTCTGTTCTTCTTGGTTTCCAGCCTAAGTTTTCCAATCATTAAACCTCTTAAAATCACTTATAGGGAAACCCATTATTTTAGGTGTGTATTTAAATTTTTGAAATTTTCTGTAATTTTACAATATGGCGGAAAACTTTATTTTTTCTACTGTAACACCCTGTATTTCATGGTGTTTTTGGATTATACACAGAAAAATTAGAATTTGTTAATACTTAAAATCAATATATCTTTTATAGGCCACCTATTTATACAGTACAGTGTGTATGATAGGTTATGGCAAGTTTTAAATTTTATAAGCCCTCTGCATAAGTCGTTTACCATTATATGTTCAAAATTGTGTATTTTAGGTTTATTTTTTAAAATCATGCAATGCTATAAAATTTATAAAGAACATTTTCGCCAAATGTGTTATATAGTTTTGCAATGGTTTCTCAATGAAACAAAAATTATTTTTTTAATTCATAACTAGCAGCCTGCGTCACTTCGTGACTTTTAAGTTTTGGTTTCATGTTGGTTAGTTATGAAGTTCCGTAGCGTAAAAGAGTGTTCAATGAGGAAGTGTGTGGTTTGTCATGTTTTTTCTAGAGAATACAACTGGGACAATAGTTTACATTCAGGGCGGAAGTTATGGAGTAATAATACAACAGCAATATAAAAGTAAAAACGCCATTGCAATAACCGAGAATCTCGGTCCAGTCATGCTCACATTCACAGGAAACACGCGCTCGACGGACGGACGGACCCTCACAATCACACACCCATACGCAGTTGCAATCGCTCTGTAACCTTGACCCTAGGTATACGGGGAAGTAAAGAAAGTCTTAATTTGATATCGCCCTATCTTCAATAGCCATTTGTCAACAATTTTTTTATAAGTGCGGTTGCTACAGGGTAGAGGATATTTAATGATTCGGAAGTCGAGGGAATACTGAATTAGCTACATAAAAAGATGAGGTAGTATTTATTGTTTTATTCAATCGAGGGGCAACCATACCGGTATTGATAACATATCTTGTAGAATATGTATGAACAGGATGACGAAACAAATAATTCAGATTTCTGCGGATGTATAAAATTAATTTTTTCATAAAAAGTTGGCGGATACTGTGTACTTTAAATTCATCAAATAAAAGGTTCGAAGGATACCGTCGATTTTTTTCCATGCCGCTTTTATGATAGATTTTTGGGTAATTTCCAATGGCGTTAAAATACTTTGAAAACAGCTGCCCCAAGCTAAAATTCCGTACTGTAACAAAGACTGAATATAAGCAAAATATACAATTTTAATCAGATCTGGAGCAAGGACATTATTTATATTCCAAAAAATAAAAATAAATTTACGGAGCTTATTTCTTAAAAATGTAATATGTCCAGCCCACTTCAGACGATTATCGAAGATAACACCGAGATATTTATATTCGGCCACTCTTTCAATACACTCACACGATTTTACATTCATTCGCCCTGTCACTCCCACATGTATGTAAACGTAGATACAGGTTAACTGGATCGTGGTCGGCTCTCAGAGAAATAGGTATATGCTTTGTTTTTTTAAATATTTACAGAGAGCCGGCTTTGATGAAACCACCGCTTGACAGAGAATAGGCCCCGCTCCGCCAAACGGTACGCTTCCTCCCAGCTGTCGCACTCAAAAAGTAAAGCTGAGTCGTCAGCATAAAGAAAAATCCGTCCTTGTTCCAAATTAACCCTACCCAAATTATTTATATAAAGAAGGAAAAGAAGAGGCCCTAATGTGCTACCTTGTAAAACTCCGTAATCAATCCGAAGAGGAGCACTGGATTGACCAAGAATTGACACTATTTGAAAACGCTCACACAGGTAACTCCTAAACCAATCAAGAGCAACTCCCCGTACTCCACTTATTTCCAGTCTACGTATTAGGATTTCTCTGTCAACAGAATCAAAAGCCCGTTTTTTACTTTGGTTTTGAAACCGAAGATCAGAAGTGTCGGGAAATTTGATGCTAAATAATAGAATGGAATCTGATCTTTCACATACAGTAATCAAAAATCATAAACCAAGTCAGGTTTATTCACTACACATCGATTACAAAGTGAATTATAGGCGTTTATACTAATTCGACCTCAATAGTTTAAAGCCTGAAGAGCGTGCTGCCTTTTGTGGTTGAGGTTGAGTCTTGAAACTAAATCTCGGCAAAATTGAAAGAGAGGGATACGGCAGTGTATTTGAAATTAAATGAAATTGAAATTCGTTTATTCCTTTAACAACTTTACAATGATACTATTCACATAACATAAATTATCAATAGGAATTAGTTCCCCACATGGGTCAAAGCCTGTGGGTAGGGAACGAATAAAAAATCAGCCACTTTAGAGGAATTATTTTAGTAAAAAATGAAATATAGTAAGTTTTAATTAAACATAAAAGTACAAAGATAAATTTAAACAAAAACAAAATATGCACGCAAATACAACTGGGACAATAGTTTACATTTAGGACGGAAGTTTTGGAGTAATAATACAACAGTAATATACAAGCAAAAACGCCATTGCAATAACCGAGAATCTCGGTCCAGTCATGCTCACATTCACAGGAAACACGAGTTCGACGGACGGACGGACCCTCACTCACACTCACACACCACTCACAATCACACACCCATACGCAGTTGCAATCGCTCTGTGACCTTGACCCTAGGTATACGGGGAAGTAAAGAAAGTCTTAGTTTGATCTCGCCCTATCTTCAATAGCCATTTGTCAACAATTTTTTTATAAGTGCGGTTGCTACAGGGTAGAGGATATTTAATGATTCGGAAGTCGAGGGAATACTGAATTAGCTACATAAAAAGATGAGGTAGTATTTATTGTTTTATTCAATCGAGGGGCAACCATACCGGTATTGATAACATATCTTGTAGAATATGTATGAACAGGATGACGAAACAAATAATTCAGATTTCTGCGGATGTATAAAATTAATTTTTTTATAAAAAGTGGGCGGATACTGAGTACTTTAAATTCATCAAATAAAAGGTTCGAAGGATATCGTCGATTTTTTTCCATGCCGCTTTTATGATAGATTTTTGGGTAATTTCCAATGGCGTTAAAATACTTTGAAAACAGCTGCCCCAAGCTAAAATTCCGTACTGTAACAAAGACTGAATATAAGCAAAATATACAATTTTAATCAGATCTGGAGCAAGGACATTATTTATATTCCAAAAAATAAAAATAAATTTACGCAGCTTATTTCTTAAAAATGTAATATGTCCAGCCCACTTCAGACGATTATCGAAGATAACACCGAGATATTTATATTCGGCCACTCTTTCAATACACTCACACGATTTTACATTCATTCGCCCTGTCACTCCCACATGTATGTAAACACAGGTTAACTGGATCGTGGTCGGCTCTCAGAGAAATAGGTATATGCTTTGTTTTTTAAATATTTACAGAGAGCCGGCTTTGATGAAACCACCGCTTGACAGAGAATAGGCCCCGCTCCGCCAAACGGTACGCTTCGGGAAATTGAGTGTCGGGAAAGTGTCGGGAAATTTGATGCTAAATAATAGAATGGAATCTGATCTTTCACATACAGTAATCAAAAATCATAAACCAAGTCAGTTTTATTCACTACACATCGATTACATAGGGAATTATAACAGTGGTAGCGGCTGATTATAAGCAAGTTCTGAACTATGCGAAACCCCGTTTTTGACTTCGGTTTTGAAACCGAAGATCAAAAGTGTCGAGAAATTTGAAAATGCTAAATAACAGAATGGAATCTGATCTTTCACATACAATAATCAAAAATCATAAACCAAGTCAGGTTTATTCACTACACATCGATTACATAGGGAATTATAACAGTGGTAGCGGCTGATTATAAGCAAGTTCTGAACTATGCGAAACCCCGTTTTTGACTTTGGTTTTGAAACCGAAGATCAAAAGTGTCGAGAAATTTGAAAATGCTAAATAATAGAATGGAATCTGATCTTTCACATACAATAATCAAAAATCATAAACAATTCAGGCTTATTCACTACACATCGATTACATATTGAATTATAACAGTGGTTAGCGGGACTTCATATGCAAGCTCTGCACTATGCGAAACCCCGTTTTTGACTTTCGTTTTGAAACCGAAGACTGTGTCGGAAAAATTAAAAACGATAAATAATATAATGGAATCTGATCCTTTAGTTACAAGAATTAAAAATCATCAACAAACGATAGTTTATTCACTACACATTGATTACATAGTGACTTAAAACAGTGTTAGCAGGGTTTCCAGAAGTTAATTACTCGTTTATTCAGTTAACTCATTAATTAATTTCATGCAAATATTAGTTTTCCCTCAAGTAATAAGGTCTTATACCGTCCAAATTGCATCTCTTACACCTTGTCCCGCCTTGTCTCCCCTACCTGGTATTTCCCATCGGTCATTGGACCTTCACTTCCTGGGTTAATGTGCGGGTGCATTCCTGCATTCTCATCTTGGAACACTTGGGGGTGTCATGCCTTCTTTTTCTTATAGTTGTTTTCAAAACTAACATTTGGGACGGATGGGTAAAACCTTGAAAATAATAGAATTATAGTCTATTTATAATTAAAACCATTAAGTCACACTGTCATGAAATAAAAATTAATAAATACAGTAAATATCAATAAATAAAGTAAATTGCCATAGCAATGTATAATATTGATGCTTTGATCATTTATTGTAATTCTTTATTGCACACAAGGAAGGTCTATTTGTATTTGAAAAATAGGTACTCTCAGGGTCGTCAGTTGAATTCGTGAGCTAGCTTCACCCGAGTTTACGAGATAGGAAAAAGTTACTGGAGGATTGTCACCGTCACCGACATTCAAACACAAACGTCATAGACTTGAAAACATGAACCTGATTCTAATTTTTTTGGTCGTTGTTTTTGAATCATCAAAATTTTATATAATAAAAACAAAAATTAGTTTTCAATTGTATTACTATTGTTTTATAATTTAATTATATACTTATCTTACATCGTAGACTACATCAATAAATAAAAATTCAACTAGTAATATTGAAAAACATAACTAATTTATAAATAACCCATACCGTAGATAAAAGGATATTAAGCGGGAGTAGGCCTATAAGAACATAAGGCAAGGACAAACTCCTAGCACAGAAAACTAAATCAGTACTGTTCCTAGTAATATAACAAACAACAGTGGCCATTAATGAAGTCCCCGATATTGCTGTCATCGCCATCGTCGTCAGATGTGGCAAAGGACTTATCATATTATATGAAATATTCATGGTATAAAAAAACAATGTTAAAATGCGGCGTACGATTATTGTCGTCTTCTCACGGTCGTCTTCATATGTCGGACGACCTCGTAGCAGCATCGCGGCAGACGAATCTCGAAAGAAAACCAAGTCTCGCCATCAAATCAAATCTAAGCAGATTTGTGATAGTCTGTCAAAGTTCTGAGATCAAACTTTTTCCGGACCCCCCTCCCGCTGGGGGGTATTCCATACCTCCCCGAAAATAAATCCTGCGCACGCCACTGGGTATGTTGTGCAATGTTTAAATGTTTAGATTGCAAAATCATCCAAAAAATGGCGAGTAGACCTATTTCCTTCAAACGCTGTAAATGTTGTGCCTTATTTATGGCTAAACAACTTTGCTTTGAAAGTCACACTAATCGTCAGGAAAGAATACAATGACTTATTAAAAATAATTTTTAACTCAAAATCAATTATTCAATACATCATTGGACCTCATGGTCCGTCAAACGACAATAATAACGAAATACACCATGACGTATAATTGTTGATATCCATATGTTTTTACTGCATTTCATTGAAGTGAAGACTGCACACCGAGTAGGCTATTCAATGGACGAGATACCACTAATATATGCTAATAAAATTAGGCTTAGTTGACATGAGATAGAATCAATTCTTATAAAGACAAATATGTACTATTTTACCGAGTAGAGTGCAAACAACTATATAAGATTGAGCTGAGCTACAGACACTCACTCAAACGCAGTTTTTCCCTTAAAGCCCCTTTTCAACTTTCACTTTCATTTAGGCGGCATGCAGGGGACTTGACAGTCTATGTATGTGGCTTGGGACTCACATGGCTGTTATTATGGCTGTTGTTGTGGCTAAGGGGGTTTGACCTTACATAAAAGTATTACAGTTACACATTGATGATTATTATGATATGAACCGAGGTGATTCAAAATACGTTTTGTTGCTTTTTTCATGTGATTGATTAGGCCCTACGTTGCGGTAGCGGAAAACAGTGAAAGTGAATGATTTTCCATTCAAATATGTGGTCGATGGGTGTCGGACTTATGGTTTTCTCAAAAGTTACTCGTAGTTTGGGCATTATAAGTTATAAGTTATTGCAATTTTTCTAACTTGCTTCAGAAACTGGCGGAAACTCAAGGTCAACTAGATAAGGAAAAACAATGTAAATTAGAATCACAGATCATATTTGAAGAAAATGATGAGAAACTTTGCCAAGTGATTAATGAACAGAATGGCAAAATCAAATCTCTGGAAAAAGAGATAAAGCTCTTAAAAAGTCAAGCAAGAAATAAAGTAGACATGGACAGACCTTACAATGACTCAGTTGAGGCCTCGACACAAACCACAGAGCCCACTAATAACCAGCAAAACTCTCAAATCTTTCACTTACCATCACTCTTGTTTGAAGTATCAAGACTAAAAACCAACCAGGAACTCATTGAAACAACAATTAAATCATTAACTACATGGCCGCACACCACGTTCACTAACAGCAACCAGCTAGGTGACCATAACACAATTAAAGACTTGACCAACACAGATGAAGTCCAGACTACAGGAAGCAGTCAAACCTGTATTGAAAAACTGAACACCCCTCTGACACATAACAAGACAGATCAAAGAAATACAGAAACGGCAGGAAACAGACAAACCTGTACAAAAAAAACTGAAAACTCCGACAAATAACGAGACGAACAAAAGAATAACATTAACGGCAGGAAACAGGGAAACCTGTACCAAAAAACTGAGAACTCTCCCGACAAATAAACGGACGAATCAAAGAAACACAATGACGGCAGGAAACAGCCAAACCTGCGGTAAAAAACTGAAAAACATCTGGACAGAAACGAATATTGACCCCGTTCCTAATAAAACTTACCCTAATACTTTATATAGTGTCTCCCTACAAGTCGCCAAAGCTCAAGAAAAGGCAAAGATATCAGAAACCATTACAAAGAACGCAAAATACTTGGGGGAAATGAAACTTAGTGGCGGCCCACCAATGAATGCAAAACAAAAAGCCAAAGATGAAAGTTACCTACTACAGAACCTTAAACCTGCTGTGCCCAAAATGAAGGGAAATGTCATCAAATCACCCCCTCTGAATGCTAAAGTAAGGAGAATTGATGAAAAAGTAGAGGATTTCTTTGAACAAAATATCGAGTTTTACAAAGAACACACGAAGAAATATTACAATACTTAAATAGAATACAGCCTGGCTGAAGGAGAAATGTATGAAGGACAAGCTAAAACTTCTGGGTCTTTTTTAGAAATGAAGCAGAACTATAGCTATGATGAGACCAGGGGAAGCTCTTTATTGACTGCTTGTGAGCTCTCCTCGCCGTCGTCACCCCTGCCTCCGATAAACATAGATAATGATAACAATCCATTTAGTCCACAAGGTAATATTGGAAACAATAGTAATTTTTTAGTCTCCAGTCAAAGAAAAACAGTCAAATTAAAGCAAAAATCAAGAACATTCATCAACTCAAATCTAAAAAAATCACTATATTTCATCAAAACATTGACAGGATAAGAAACAAAATTGACCGCCTAAACCACTTTCTTGATACCTCAAGACCAGAATTAGTCATTATAACTGAACATGGACTCAACAGCAATGCCATCTCACAAATGCGCCTAATAAATTACACCTTAATCACTGCCTTTAGTAGGGAAAACCATATAAAGGGAGGGGTGGCAATTTATAAGCATGACAGCTTTGGCTATGAGATTGAAAGTATAAATTTGGAGGATCTCAGCACAGAACTTACTTGCGAAATGACAGCAGTAAAAATCAAGTTGGAACAAAAAAGACAGCTCTATGTCATTGGCATCTATCGTCCCCCAAATTCATCATTTAATTATGCACTTCAATCAATGGCCAATCTCTTAGACCAAATACCACAGGAGAACGGTGGCATTTGCTTAATGGGAGACCTCAATGTGGACTGGATGGACAGGTCAAAAAATAAGGAAAATCAGGTCTTGAATGAATGTTTGTCCTCATACAACATGTCGCGAATTCTACTGCCCCCCACAAGAATTACGAGTGCTTCAGTTTCTTCCATAGACGTGGTATGCACCAACTTAGGTCATGGCATGCTGAACGTTGACGTGCTTCACCTGGGACTATCTGACCACACAGGGCAACTCACCACTCTAGACATTCCATCAAAAAGAACAATACCCCCTTCAGTAGCTCGAAGGCGTCTGAATAAGAATAATCTCTCCTGCTTAAGGGAACTGCTAGGAATCCAGTCATGGGAAATGATCTATCAAGCAGCGGACGTAGACGATGCATATACCAACTTTGTGGACACCTTCACAACAGCCCTTGACATAACCTGTCCAATTAGAATAACACGTGATAAGCCAAAAAAACGACATAATCCAGCTGTGTACCCTGAAGCCGCAGCCCTCAAAGCTAGTTTCCTTGAAGCTCATGACAAATTTATCAGAACTAATAAGGAAGAGGACAAACAGGAAGCTTGTCAGAGGAAGACGAGTTATGACTTAAAACTAAAAGAGCTCAGAAAAAAAGAAAATGAAGCCCGGATCAGGGAAGCTCCTAATAAGAACAAGGCGATATGGGAGGTAATTAATTCTGAAAGAACCACAAGAAAGAAAGGAAAAGAATGTTCATGGCAGTTAGAGCATGCAGGTGGAGTTACCGATGACGTCACTAAGGTAGCTGAACTGTTCAATGCATTTTCCACCACTACTGCGGAGGAATTACTAAAGCGGAATAACCAGGTCATGCCTAAGACCTTATAAAACATTGCCCTTTGTGACCATAATCTTGAATTCTTTCCACTAGCAACAACTGAGGAGGTAAAAAAATCCATCAAATCCTTGAAACTTAGCTCATCAGCTGGTGTCGATGGAATCAGTTCAAAGATGCTGAAATTCTGTGAAAATGAACTCTCTCATCCCCTAACAGATATTATAAATAAATCAATGGCACAAGGTCACTTTCCAACAAAAATGAAAAATTCAAAAGTCCATCCTTTGCATAAAAATGGCAGCAAAAGCAACATACAAAATTTCAGACCTATATTTCACTTGTACCTACAGTATCAAAACTTCTGGAAAAAATTGTTCTCACTAGACTGTTTAATCACCTCATTTCATACAACCTGCTTCCTGTAAGGCAGCACGGGTTCTTGGCTGGAAAATCTACTACAACTGCTTTAACGGAGCTGATAGAACTGATAACTGACTACATAGAACAGGGCAATACCGTCACAGGCACATTTCTCGACCTGAGTAAGGCCTTCGACTCTCTAGATCACACATTACTTCTGTCCAAGATCAGTTCTCTAGGAACCTCCGGATTAGCACTCCAGTGGTTTAAAAGCTATTTAACAAATAGAACGCAAATTGTTGAGGTCAATCAAACCATCAATGAGGAAACAAAGGTAGGAACCTCAACTCCTCTACCAGTGAGAAGAGGTGTTCCTCAGGATTCTGTGTTAGGCCCAATTTTATTCTTACTATTCACTCGAGACCTCCCACTGGCTGTTGAACCTCAAAGCTCTTCTGTCATGTATGCAGATGATACTGTCCTTGTCAGCAAAAGTAAATCCTTAGAGACACTGGAAATCAATACGTTCGTCTCAGTAAGCAAAGCTGAACAGTATTGCATTCAAAACGACCTTGTGTTCAATGAGGCTAAAACTAAACTTCTAGCTCTAGGAAGAAACAAAGACCAATTATCAGGTTTCCCGAATATTGCCACTGTTCAAACCTTAAAACATCTTGGAATGATTCTGGATGACCGCCTGTCCTGGAATGATCATGTAGATAACGTGTGTCTCCGACTTGGTACCTCTTTATTCGCTTTGAAAAGAGTCCGGGCTATAAGTACTCCAGAAGCCTTACGAACAGCTTACCATGCGCTTTTTGAAAGCCACATTAGATATGGAATCATTCTCTGGGGAGGTTCATCGGCCCAAAACCTTCAGCGAGCCCTCGTCCTACAGAAGAGGGCCATCAGAACTATGACCGGCTTACAACAAAGGGATAGCAGTAGAGAAGCCTTCAAGACCCTTGGCATCCTCACAGTAGCATCTCTTTACATACTTGATGTGATCCAACACACCAGCAACGTAGATCTTCTAAAACACAACAACATCCACGATCACAACACCCGCCATGCTGATGACTTTGTACTTCCTAGTCACAGAACTGCCCTTTTTGAACAAAAGCCTTCTTATGCCGGTGTAAAATTCTACAATGCCCTCCCGGCTAACATCAAGAGAGGAAGCAACGGATCATTCAAGGGAAGACTGCGAAACTGGCTATTGGAAAGATCGATCTACAACCTCAATGAGTTCTTTGCCTGCACTGAGAATCTCAACTTATACCCTGCATAAAAACATTATCACCACTACTTTTAACCTCTAGCATGCATTTGGAAATTTTATGTAATTGATTTTTATTTTAACATTTACAATTTTTAATACTGTTACCACTGCTCTTTAAATAAAAAAAAATTATGTGTCACCTTTCAAGATAGTTGTATCTTAAATTCTTGTAATCTTTACTTATATTCTAAGTTTGACGCAATTTATGTAACTTGATGTTATGAAAATAAAGAGATTGATTGATTGATAACAGAATTCAAGAAAATTTGCTGTAACTGCCATGAAGCAAGCATGTATTCTGTTGGAAAACTTGCAATATCTCCGTTCAGGGCCGGCCCCAGGCAGGGGCAACCGGGGCAGCTGCCCATTGCCCCACGCTTTGGGGGACCCCGCGCTTTCGAGAACCCCGCACGAAAAATCTCTACGAGCTAATTAAAATAACGTGCTATTTTATCTGTTTCAAAAAGTGATAACACGGCAAGTGCAAATTCAGATATACGAAAATAACTGGATTAGCAATGGTGGGTCCTTTCTTATGTTAGCACTTCGGTACTAACATAAGACGACGGGCTGTGCAAATCTCGGGAAACAACATCAGCCGTCTGCTGCGGCTGAGCGCTGAGCGGAAGGTGTGGTTTGCGCTTGCGCGCGATGTCGTCGTCTGCCTGTTTTGATTTTACTACAGTATCAGTACGACGTACGCGCTGATGTGTTTTATCGTGAATAGGTAATGCTTTTTAAAAAGCGATAATTAATGTCCGGTTTAATAGTGATTTTCTATTATTAAAATTCTCTTACGTATATGTATCTTTATTGGATCAGGTAGGTTGAGTCGGGGTCGGGGCCTAAAACTTTACCAATCTTGCCGGATTTTCAAGGCCGTGGTCGTGGGATAACGGGGATTAGGCCTAGAGGAGCTGAAAGGGATCAGGATTAGTCGTATTAGCATTATGTACATTTTAAAGAGCTTAAAATTTAATTTTCGTTCAAAAGTGTAATCAAATCCAGATACAATATGCGATTGTGCTAAATAATTTATTGTTTATTTATTGTAATATGTGATTTAGTTTAAATAATTTATTGTCCAAGTAAATTGTGTAAATATGTTGGAAATAACGCTCTATTTCCGGAAATGATAGTTGTACTATCGGAAAACATTTGAAAATAATTAAAAATCGCAAAAACAAAAAATATGCTTTTTAAGGAAATAGGTCACGATGGGTCTCAAATTGTCAGGGAGAGCAAGCTTAAGAAGAAAATGCAAAAATGTCAAAATTCGATCGATACCAACGGAAATACGCATTTCGTACTGTTCCTGTAGCAAGTCCAGAACGTCGTTTTTCGCGTTTATAAGGCCCCTTGCACACGCTCCGATTTTTATCGGTCCGGAAAAAATCGGAACTTCACATTCCAATAGTGGCGGCCGGTGGAGAATGGGAGCTTGCACACGGTCCGTCCGCCATCCGATCCGGCACGGTCGCCGGATAGCAGCCGGACGCTGCCACTGCAGACATCCGGCGCCGCGCCGGCACCGGAAACAGTGGCGCATGTGACTAGACGGAGGCTTGCACACCTGCCGGTAATCTCCGTTCCGGCGTCAGTACTCATCGCTGGTCGAGGAGTGTTTCTTGCGTGGTTTGATTTTATATTATTGTGAGTATGTCTGACGATAGTATTGACATTGACAATGATATTCTTTTATCGCTCGTGCAAGGTAGTCCTGTGCTGTGGGACAAAACCCTAGATGTATACAAAGACAGAAATGCGACAAAATAAGCTTGGACTCAAGTTTGTTGCGCGTTGAAAGAGGGGTTTGAAGCGAAATTTTTGCATAGCAATTGTGATCGTTTGGAAAGTCGCTGGATGATGGGAGAGGGCTCAAATAAAGGTCTTGATCCCTGAGACTCAGAAAAATATAGAAATTTCTTGAAATTTGTCAGGAAACGAAAAATAACCAAAAGTATCTACCATTTAAAAAACATTGGGATTTAAAAACGTCTGCTTTGTTTACATTAAAACAAGTGGAGCTGCTGCTTGCTTCAAAACTATGTGCTATATTGAACCATAAGCATATACTTATACATAATATGAAGGATTTTGTACTATAGTGAAAAAAGATCTTTGTAATTTAAATTTCCTCTATTATGATTAGGGGCTTTAAGCCCCTTAAAGCCAATAGTTCGAAAATATAAATACCGTACAATTAACCCAGATAGCACAACAATGAAAAAATCACGTGAAAATAACGTTTTCTTTGAATATTTTTAACGTGATTTTCACGTGAAAAAAGTAAATATCACGTTTTTTTCGCGTGAAAATACAGTGAAAATGTCACAACTTTGGCCGTGTTTTTCACGTGAAAATTACGTTTTTATTTCACGTTATTTGTATATATTTTACATTTTTCACGCAAAAATCACGTTTCTATTTCACTTTATTTAATCATTTTTAACATTTTCACGTAAAAATTACATTTTAATTTTGCTTTATTTTCACATAGTGTTCATTTTTATGTAAAAATTACGTTTTAATTTCGTTATATTTATCACATATTTGAAATTTTTCGGTTAAAATTACGTTTTATACACCTTATACCTTCACCATCTTTAACACTTTTTACATAAAAAAACACTGTTGTTAATTTTATGTCCAAATAACTACTTCGAAAAAGTTGTTAGCATGAATAGCATATTTTTATTCAAACTCGTTAAAAAAAACTTTAAAAGTCAACATGTTTGAATTTTGTGATATTTAACAATAAAAAATTGTTAAATTTACAAATTACTACTAGGCCTTATAACCAAGGAATAATACTGAAAAAGTATTACACCAAACACTGTTGTTTTAAAGAGAACATTGAGATTGTGTATAAATATTATCAATTATTATCGTTATTATTATTATTATTATGTATCATTTCAAAAAGTAGAACAAAATACCCTTTAATCATGGTTTAATTTCATGCTAAGCACGAATAAAACCACGGAAAAAGGGAATTTTGTTCTACTTTTTGTAATAACCATAATATCCCTTATCAGTGAAGCTGTCTGAAATATGTACATAATTTCAAACCATAATATCCCTTATCAGTGAATCTGTCTGCAATATATATATAATTTCAAAGTGAGCAGTTATTTTAACTTATTCTTGACAAATTAAGGCCTTGTGAAATAAATAGAACGATGATTGAATAAATTTATGTATTGACATGAAAAATCCTAAAAAATTAACACATACTCAATACAGTATAGGCTAAGTTTTTTAAAATTAAACCTTAATAGGCCAACACAACATTAGTTTGTACGCTTCCTCATGTTCCATTTTCAACCCCATCTTCCACAAAATCTTGCTTCCTGTAAATCAAAACAGATCCAATTAATATTATAAAACAAACTAATATCATAATCAAAATTTACTAGAAGACTACACTGTAAAAAGATTTTTACTTTGGCCTATCAAGAAAAGCCATGCAAACTTGGTATAGCAGACAGGAGGTTACTGGGTCAGTGAATTGATAATTACTGTTTTATGGGGAATAATGGCAGGAAATAGAGAAATAATAGTATATTTCACTATTAGACTTGAAAGTAGCCCATTTCGGGGCAAGATAGTGTTTTACATGCTCGGGTTGACATCTCGCATGTAAAACACTATCTTGCCCCGAAATGGGACTTTGGTGATGAGTTGTGAACAATAGATTTCATTATGACGCAAATAAGTAACCAAACTTATAAAAAATCATCCAACATTTCATAATTTAGTCATTTCTCTATAAGCAAACACAATAGGGCTGAACTGTCTATTTTAGTCAGCTGGTTGAACTGTCAAAACTGGAACTTCGTTTGTTTGGGTACGGCAAAATTTTGTTTGGGTACGGAAATGCAAAGTTTGGGTAACAAAAATCCGCTGATCATTATTTGTTTTGATGTAAGGAAATCGAGGGTATTCGTAGATTTCAGCTGCACGGTAACGGGCAATTTTTGTATACAGAGTGATGAAAAATGCTTTCTGAGGTCATAAATACGTTAAAGCAGTATAAACTGTTTTATTGCAGTCAAATATACGGTAATGCTATAAGGAACTTAAAGTTTCACCTAAATTTATTTTGAATTGCTGTTTTAGTAAGTAGACTTCTTGGCAGGTTACCTGTGTTAGTTAACACTGGGTTTGCAAATTATCGTGGCCTATTTATATCCAATTCACATTTATAGTTTTTCACTGCAGGAAGAAAACTTGTAGTTACAATACATGCTTGCTTACCTACATTAAATGCAAATTAGTTAAAAATTAGCAAAAATGTCTAAATACCAAGAATATTTGCTACCTAACATTATTTGTCAACCTCGGAACATCATATCGTCCAAGAGAAAACAAAGCTTTGTATACCATAGTTTTTCTTTTAATTCCTTTCACACCACATGAGAATTTCCGCAGATTGACGAAACATCCAAATGAAAATAATCTTTAGTGTAATATCGATTAAAAAATTACTAGCCAATAAGGAATCTGAAGAATGTTATGGAGTTTTCCGTGCGCTGATCATAAAACATCATAAGAAATATAAGACAAAAAGGAATCGTAAGACACCCACAGAAAGCAATACTAAAAAACCTACCTGAATTTTTTCTCCTTAAGTTGTGTTTTGAAGCCAATCCATAGACTGAATCGATTCTCACAATTTCTCCAAAAAGCCTAGAAACTTGTAATCTTTTCTTGGTGTTAAAAATGCAACAGCAAGCTCCTTCCTAAAAGAAACACAAAAAAAACATAAAATTACAAAATAAACAAACATCATTAAATTGCAGATAAACAAATGTAAATTGCTTGAAGGCTACTTCAATATTTAAAAAGTTAAGTTGGCTAAGGTACTCATTACCAACGTTTCCAAATAGGCGGGTGATGTTTTGTAAGCGGTTTAAATTTGGAAATAGGCTATCAATCTGAAACTTTTATACCTCTGTAACCGAAATTAAGATTATTCGATTTCATCGAGAACAAATCAAAACACTTCAAAAAACATCAATATCTAACCTAAATAAACAAAATAATGTAATCAAAAGTATTAAGGTGGAGTCTGATAAGGTCTCACCTGATGGGCCTACTCAATCAGAGTATATTTAAGTTAGGCCTTTGATAAGTGCTAGTGACGGGCAAAAATAAACAGTAGGCTTAGAAGTAAAATAGGTAATTTGCTTTAGCAGAACAAAATATAATCAGAGGTTATACAGTTGGTGCGTTTCATCTTGAGTTTTGGCCTATTCCGTTGCCGAAGCTGTCAAACATTATTTATTTATTCTTAATGATCTGGGGCAATAAATGGTGAAAAAATTAATCTCAACAAATATTAAATGTGATTAAATACAAATTACAGTAAATACGTATATAGACAGCTATTAAAAAATGTTAACATGTCAGGTTAACTTTAGGTATCAGCTAAAGTTAACCTGACACATATTCATATTCTGTGTTCTGAACATATTCACTCCACTCCAACCGCTTCAGGTGTAGGCCTAAACGGTTCCCATAGCTCAAGGTAAAACGCCCAAACTGTATCCAACAAGAAGTTCAAAATTTAGTAATAAGGCTGAGGCTGAGGAGTTAGGGGGTACGAGTTTCATAGCCTACCTGATCTTCTGCCGTTTGTTCCTATAGCAGACGATTCAACATCTGATTTACTAAGAAACAATATCGAACAATCTACCAATAGTCGAAGTTTGATGCACTGCCTGCTGGACAGAACTTAACATCCAATTCCATTGTCTTTGATATCGATTGATTTGTTACTTTACGAAAATGTTTATCAATGGTATTTTAGTACAAGATGGCAGATGATGAGAAATAAGGTAGTAAGTTGTGTTTAGTTAGTTAATTATAGTAAAGTTTTAATTTAGTTTTTATATTAGGCCTACTGTAACTTATGTTTAATATAATTTTAGTTTTATTATATTTACGTTAGGTATGGTTTGTTAATTGTTTGTGAGAGAATCGAATGATATAGGCCAAGATATAATTGACAATCGTTTCGGTATTTGTTTGTTATCGAAGTTTCTTCACTTGCCCACTGACGGTTGTTTGTTCAAACAGTACATCAGTTAGTTGAGTTAAACACGATAGGTTGATAGTTAATATCGGATAACCAAAATCTGAACTGAGTACCCAAAACAAAATTGATCTTTGCCCATAAATTACCTCAATGTCAGAGCATTCTGAAGGTATGCTATTTCTCATTTTCGCATTCTGGTGCTGGATGTTATCTTTAATCCGATCATGCAGCTCATCAAAAGATTCTTTTGACATCAGAAAAAAGTTAAAAAATGTATTATAGTCCAGTCAATCTGGGGTTATTAGGTGAAAAAATTAGGAGAAGGCTGAATTTTTTCCCATTGACTACTACCATATAGACAAGCTTCTAGCCAACAGTCCCCACCCCTACCCCCCTTGCATCCCCCCCTACAGCCCACCCCCGATTTTCTAAGTCTATTAATTGCAGTGTTTTTCTAAACTGCTTATAACTTAGAAACTGTTTGAGATATCTCTTATATTTTGTTTGTTTCCGGATTTCTCATAAAATAATCTAAAAATAACGTTCTCTGGTGTTTTACGATTAATTCACTCCTTCTACGTCTATTTTCCTGTTTAATTTGGAAAAAAACATTTTCCTTCTTTTTTTATCAAATATATTTATATTTTGCCCAATAACAAGGCTCAACTCACTTCCGTTATGACTCTGTTTTGTAATAAATATTTTCTCCTGTTTATGAGCTTTAAAATGATACAATACCTGACTTGATTTTCTTACTTATTGCCTTGCTAATACAAGTAATACATGTTTTACAGCGCCTGCCGCGGCCGCGCGCTACGCCACCGAGGTTCATTCAACCTGGGGTATTAAGGGGAGGGGAAAATAGGAAAAAAAACTGAAATTTTCACCATCAACTACTCTTGTATAAACAAGCTTCTAGCCAAAAGTCCCCATCCCTAACCCTCTTGCTTCCCCCCCCTGCAGCCCCCCTTAATTTTCCAAGTCTAATAAATGAAGTATTTTGCTAAGCTGCTTACAGAAACCATTTGAGATATCTTTTATATATTGTTGTTTCCGGATTTCTAATTAATTAATCTTAAAGTAATGTTATATAGTGTTTTACGATTAATTCACTCCTTCTATGTCTATTTTCCTGTTTAATTTGGAAGAAAAGCATTTTCCTTCATTTTTTATCAAATATATTTATATTTTGCCCAATAGCGAGGCTCAAATCACTTCCTTTATGGCTCTGTTTTGTACTAAATATTTTTTCCTGTGTGTGAGCTTTAAAATTATATCATACTTGGCTTGCTTTTCTCACTTATTGCCTGGCTAATACAAATAAAACATGTTTTAAAGCGCCAGCCGCGGCCGCGCGCTACGTCACTGGAGTTTATTTAACCTGGGGTATTAAGGGGAGGCGAAAATAGAGAAAAGCTGATTTTTTCACCATCGTCTACTACCGTATAGACAAGCTTCTTGCCAAAAGTCCCCACCCCTACCCCTATTGCTTTCCCCCCTGCAGCCCCCCATATTTTCCAAGTCTAATAAATGCAGTATTTTGCTAAATAGCCCATCCAGGCAACAATCAAATATAGAGGGAATTTTTTGGAAATCAATTTTTGACGTTGCAGCTTTGTTTGGACTAGTTAGGAGGTAAACATATCAAAAGTACGCTTCCGTAGCCCTTGAGCGGGGGGAGGGAGGGGGGTCTCAAGGAACAATTTTTTTCGTTTTTCCTAAATATCCTGAAAACTTTCAACTTTTAGTATTCCCTATTAAATTTGAAAATTAAAGAAAATTTAATTTCCTGTCAGAAAAGTATACAATATGTCTATTTTGGTCCAACCATTTACAATGTTAGCACTAATTTTATTAATATTTAAACTAATATCCCTTCCATAAGAAATACATGTAAATTTGTGGGTAACATACGTGCCCAAAGGGGCAACGCTTTTTTCACCTACAGAAAAATGAACAGCATTCAGGAAATATTGACAAAATTTCCGTTTATTTGGCACCTCAATCACAAATATTTTTCTAAAGGTGTTGACGAGCTTACAAAAAAGGTTATTTTTCAAGGAATATGTTTGTAATAATTCCTTGAGAAATAACGCTTTTGAGAGCTCACCAACACCTTTATTTTAGACCAATTTGTATGATTTAAGTGTCAAATTAGTGGAAATTTTGTCAATATATCCTGAATGCTGTTCATTTTCCTGTAGGTGAAATAAGCGTTGCCTAATTGGGCACGTATGTTACCCACAAATTTACATGTATTTCTTATGGAAGGGATATTTTTTTCTAATATTAATAAAATTAGTGCTTACCTTTTAAATGGTTGGACGAAAATAGACATTTTTATTCTAAAAATAAAATTTAATTTTCTTTAATTTTCAAATTTAACGGGGATTACCAAAAGTTGATGGTTTTCAAGATATTTAGGAAAACCAAAAAATGGTACCTTGAGACCCCCCTCCCTCCCCACGCTCAAGGGCTACGGACGGGGAAGTTTGATATGTTTACCTCTAACTAGCTGAAACAAAGCTGCAAAGTCAAAAATTGTGTTCCAAAAAATCCCTCTATACATTTTCGTTGCCTGGATGGTCTACAGTATTTAGCAAAATATTGCATTTATTAGACTTGGAAAATATGGGAGCTGTAGGGGGGAACAAGGGGGGTAGGGGTGGGGACTTTTGGCAAGAAGCTTATCTATACGGTAGTAGACGATGGTGAAAAATTCAGCTTTTTCCTATTTTTGCCTCCCCTTAATACCCCAGGTTAAATAAACTTCAGTGACGTAGCGCGCGGCCGCGGCAGGCGCTGTAAAACATGTTTTACTTGTATTAGCAAGGCAATATGTAAGAAAAGCAACCCAAATATGATATAATTTTAAAGCTTATACACAGGAAAAAATATCAGTGCAAAACAGATTCATAAGGGAAGTGATTTGAGCCTTGTTATTGGGCAAAATATAAATATATTTCATAAGAAATTAATGAAAATGCATTTTTCCAAATTAAACAGGAAAATAGCCGAAGAAGGAGTGAATTAATCGTAATTTAGATTATCTTATGAGAAATCAGGAAACAACAAAATATAAGAGATATCTCAAATGGTTTCTAAGATATAAGCAGCTTAGGAAAATACTGCATTTATTAGACTTGGAAAATTAGGGGGGCTGTAGGGGGGGAAGCAAGAAGTGTAGGGATGGGGACTTTTGGCTAGAAGCTTGTCTATACAATAGTAGTCGATGGTGAAAAATTCAGCTTTTTCCTATTTTCCCCTCCCCTTATAACCCCAGGTTGAATGAACCTCGGTGGCGTAGCGCGCGGCCGCGGCAGGCGTTGTAAAACATGTTTTACTTGTATTAGCAAGGCAATAAGTGAGAAAATCAAGTCAAGAATTATATCATTTTAAAGCTCATAAACAGGAGAAAATATTTAGTACAAAACAGAGTCATAACGGAAGTGATTTGAGCCTTGTTATTGGGCAAAATAAAAATATATATGGTGAAAAATGAAGGAAAATTCCTTTTTTCCAAGTTCAACAGGAAAATATACGTAGAAGGAGTAAATTAATCGTAAATCACCACATTACATTACTTTTGGAACTTTTTATGAGGATTCCGAAAACAACAAAATGTAAGGTATATTTCAAATAATATCTGAGATCTTGTCATTTTTACAAAATACTGCATTTTCTAAACTTAAAGAAAAACAAGGGGCTCTAGGGGGGGAAGCAAGAGGGGTAGGGGTGGGGACTTTTGGCTAGAAGCTTGTCTATAAGGTAGTAGTCGATGGTGAAAAATTCAGCCTTCTCCTAATTTTTTCCTGTATTGCCTCTTTTTAGGAACAGATTGACTGGACTATTACTATCATTTCGGAGTTCTTTATAAAGTGTGTGGAATGCCCCTGTATGTTCTCTTTGTTTATTGACGGGATGCATCCAAAACCTTCGCTTAATCCTTCGACGTTTTATACGTCGATACAACAACCACATTGCCACAATTTTCTTTGGATTCATTTTTACAAAGCGCTCACTACACACGGCACACAGCGATCGAGCAACTGGCCCGATAAAATTCGGATAGTGTGCAAGCAACGCTTGTCCGGTACAAATCGGACCGATATTTACCGGTCCGACACAAATCGGAGCGTGTGCAAGGGGCCTAACTATTAAAACATAATTGAGAACGACTCTGTCTACAGATAGACTTATTATTAGCGATTCTGTTAACTGAACGTGCCATGGTTGTTGGAATGATCTTTTATGACCTCGTACGTATACGAGTTTGCTGAAAGAAAGGCAAGAAAAGCTTACTTTTATTAATTGGATTAAAATAAACAAATTATCATTAAAACAAGCACTCTCCTTTGATTCCCATTAAATATTACAATAGAACTGATTTTGCAATCAATAACATTGTTTTTGTACAATCGATATACTTAATACAATAAGGTTTTTTTCTGTTAGATCCCTTTTTCAGGCGTCCTACTGAACCGATTTTCACGATTGAGGTGTCATTTTAAAGCTTATAATGTAGCGCACCTGCGACAGATAGTTAAAATAGGCATTTATTTTTCGGCTTCGACCCCCAAGCCTTTGATTTATTTGTAGAGGGCGCATTCAACGCTCAAGCGCTGAACATCTTGCGTTAAAACGGGTTTAAAATGTGATTTTAATTTAACAGCCGATTACCTTCAGATGGATTTTTAACCTATATAAGTCAGACTGTAAACAAAAATAAATAGTCTGCAACTAACTTTTAACAAGATTTGATACATTTTGATGAAAAATAATTCTTAAATAAACATTTTTTTTTTGGAAATTGCAATCTAATTGAGGAGAGAGAGAGAGACAAAGAGAAAACCGAGTCAATTAGATTAGGGAAAAACATATACCTTCGACGAGAACCGAGAACTGCCGAGAGACGAGGGACACTGCATCACCTATCTACTTGCAACGACTTGCGATGATGTTAGGGTATGAATACGCGAAGAAAAACTTCCGGTACACTACTGTTGTGCCAGAAGACAAATTAAAATACATAGTGTGATGAACAATGTGTGTGTTTTGTTCCGCTAAGCTTTTATTTATTTAGGTGAGACCTTTAAATTTCACTTGAAAGGTTTACTTCATTAATAACAGCGAGTTTAAAAAGTTATAAAATTTCTTCAAATCGTAGGTGAGTTTCTCACAAACGGAAATAATATTAAAATGCACAATTTGCGCATGGGGCCCCTAGTATTATTAAATACTGTATCACATTTCGCAACAAGGGCCAAAAATGAGGTCCCTATAATACTTTTGTTTGTTGTTTTTTCGTCACAATCAATTAAACAATAAGGCAGCCGAAGCAGCTCATAGTGCCCGATAACAATGAATGCCGATATTTTTTTCTATATCATTTCAAATATTTATTATTT
This sequence comes from Flexamia atlantica, assembly GCA_035578135.1. Classification (NCBI taxonomy): domain Eukaryota; kingdom Metazoa; phylum Arthropoda; class Insecta; order Hemiptera; family Cicadellidae; genus Flexamia; species Flexamia atlantica. The sequence goes on from JAQJVK010000010.1 coordinate 2,429,787, forward strand.
TTTCTAGTTATTAGATTGGCCCAGGGCCCCGCAACGGCTAGGGCCGGCCCCGCGTTGATTAATGTTTGATCTTGATAGGAAATAAATTTGCGCAACTTTTTTGTCCCATGTACAATTTCTGTAAAGTTTACGATTTTTGGAATGGAAGAAGTAGAAACTTTAATACTCCGTACCAAAAAATACCTCCGTTGCAGCAAACAAACAAACAATTCATTTAAAATAACCTTTAAACAATTTAAAATTAGTTATTTACAAATCAAATGATTTTTGTAACATAACCTGATAAATAAAAACAACCTGAATCAGTTGTTTTGGTTAAGGTAGTGCAATGATTTTTGGTCATAGTGGAATTTTGAATTTTTGAGAGGTGCAATTTGTAGAGGTGATTTTTCTTAACAAGAAAAAATATTCGAAAATATTTTTTAATGCTAATTTTGTGTTTGTAGGTCCTTAAAGTAGTTTTTTGTAATCTTTGAATATTGGTTGATAAAATGTTTTGGTTCTTATAGTGGAATCATTTTATGAGAAAAAATGGCCTAACCCCCAAACAATTGCAACACGAGCAATTTAAAAAAAATGATAGCTAAGAGTACCCTTAATAACCCCTCAAATATCGCCATCAATCGCACCTTGGCAATATGCCCAAAAATTCAAAATGGCCGCCAAGATTGCTGCCAAAATATATATTTTGGCATATATCTCGAGAACGGTTAGTTTTATCAAAAATCTTTATTCTAGCAAAAATGTAGCTCTTTTAATGCCGATCAGTTTTCATAATTACATTTTGTCTGAAAGACGTATGGTATGGCCGCCATTTCCCGAGACGTAATTCATTAAAATCTGTCTTTTTAGCGAATTTCCCTTTAGGAAAATTAAGCTATTACCGTAGGTCTCATGGTAAGACTTAAGGCCGGGACCATCATAACTTTTCATTTTGGGGCCCCCAGAAGCCAAAAACACCATTCGTTTGAATTTTTAGATATATATATATATATATGTTTCTTGTTTTTAGCCTACAGGACGCATATATATATATATATATATATATATATATATATATATGTATTCAAAGTTTATGTGCATTTTATTTTAAAATTGCGTCCTGTAGGCTAAAAACAAGAAACAGCATTTTGTCTGTCATTAGTTAGAATCCAGATATTTGTTTTAATTTATTTGCGTTTTGTAGACAATCTGTAGAAATAGTTTTTCTTTCCAAATATTTTAGTTTAATTTATCTTTCCTCTCTTATTTTTATTAATTATTAGACTGTTTACTTGAATTTAGGTGCTTGAGAAATACACTTGTAAACTCAAAATACAAGAAATTCATTATATTTCAAACATAAAACTCACATGACCTCATGATCTTCCTTATACAGTGCCGGGAGAGTCTTGCACCCTACAACAATTTTCGATACTTATTAGAAATCTGACTTTAGTTACTTTTTTAATTATTGAAAGAAAATTAAATTGACAAGTTAAAGTTGATTGTTTGGTGAGCACAAAAAAATATTACATTTGAGATACAATTCATGAAAAAATGCTAGTTCAAACTGACTTTTAAGATTGTTTTAAATACTTTAAAATGTTACTCAGATGAGATTTACATATATTGAAAATTAAATTAAATAAGCTAAATGGTTCAAGTTTTACATATCCAGTATTACAGGGGTGCACTATGTTCCCGGCAGGACAAGAAAAGACACTGCTCCAAATTCAACCTCAGCTTTTATACTTAACCATAGACTTCCCCCCACATTGAGTGACCTATGACCTATGACTTGCATCTTGAACTATTTAGCTGTACATCCTGCTCAAACAAACTAAGACCTGTCTGCAAATTCTGACTCTACATTTATTAAAATATTATTTTTTCGACATTATGAAATTTTATATTTTTTTATAATTACAAAATTGCTACAGTTTTATAAAACACAGAAGTAATAAGTTTAATTTAATAACAAATTTACATAATTATATATATAATACAGTGGAACCTGGATAATTCGAACCTCAAGGGACCAGCTAAAAACTTCGAATTATCCATAAATTCGAATAAAGAAGTTCTAAAGAATTAGGCCAAAACATTCAAACTTCACATTGTGAACTTAACCTCTTTATCAAATTTTCACACTAAAAGAATAAATTCATAAAAAAACGCTAATTATAAGGGTTCAAAAACAGTAATCATAAAACAGAAATAACTCCGCTAAAGTATAGACTACGTACGACGCGACGTACGATAATACAAAGAAACATTTCTGCTAGAAAAAATACAGTACGTTCTGCTACTTCTTAACTTGTTGCAGGCTGCCAACTTAACCTCGTGTAACATTGACAATCCGACATTGTCTTTCCGCTAAAGTGAGTGTTTTATAGGTCCGTGATTTTGTCGACATGGTCACTACACTTATTTAATGTTACGAAATAACTTTTAAACACTTAAAAACAAGACACTGCACAGAGAAAAACACATTGTTTGAATGACGATCGAAAACAACGGAATGCTACACTGGAATTCGGAAGTTAGTTTGGCTGGTGGGGGGTGGGAAGGGTCGCAATGTTGAGTAGCCTTTGTGTCGACATAGAAAACTGCGCATCAGGTCTGGCGCATGGCTCGTCTGCCGGGAGCCTTTCTACACAGAATCAAGCTCGAAAAGACTAGTGGTACTATCACGGCGACACGGCGAGCGCAACCCTTTTCCGAACCCAGTCAGCGTTCTGTATTGCTTTAGTTTACATTATTATTGGTGTCGAGTTAGAAGCGATGTTGGGGCAGGATGGGAAGCCTGGGAGGTGGAAGGGATGAGTCATCTGACCATAACCTGACACGCCATAGGTCTGGCGTTAATATTTTATTGAACGTCGTAGTAAAACGTGTTTTTCAATGAATTTGTAACGATTTCCAGCCGTGGAATGAAATTGATGTACCTTAATTTGGCACTCAAAAAATTCGAATTATCCAAAATAAAATTCGAATTATCCACGATTTTTTAGCATTGTTTAGATACAAAATGCCAGGGACCAAAAGAAATATTCGAATTAAAGAAGATTTCGAATTATACAAGTTCGAATTATCCAGGTTCCACTGTAATTGGATATAGTTAACATTATTACAAATTTAAATAATTATTATTACTTGACTTTTAATACGTAAACAATGATTTAAAGTTCGACAAGACCAACAAATTAAATGTTAGACAATATTTTATAATAATTATGTTACAAATAATTTATTAATACAAATTATTAATGAATGAAACATCTAGTTGCCTCTCTTAAAACTACGAGCACACTTCCCTGTACAAGGATTAAGACAACTTTTTTCCTGCATATGGACATGGCCAGGCTCCAAAAATTTTGGCTCAAGGAACCGGCGCGGTGGCCGCGGCGATCCGTACAGCGGGCGAAGGCTGGGACGGGTACGGGGAGTCGAGCAGCCGCCGCGCCGATACAGAGCAAGACAGTCGAGAGACGAGTGACGTCTCGAGGCAATGGTTGGGGGTAAGGGGAGAGGCAGCTCACAATGAGAGAAGCCGCGAAGGGGAAGCGAGCAACCGCGCCCCTCCACTTTTTTGAACGCCGCACCGCTCCTAGCGCGACGGTGCTACGTCCTACGTGGAATTAGTTTACCGCAGAGCTCATTGCACCACCTTAAAATCAACAACAAAAAATACCCGAGAGAAATACAGCGAGAGAAAATTTTTATTGAGCATAAGTCAAGTTATGCGGTAGATAAATTAATACGAATGCTCTATATGGCCAATCTTTGTTTACAGAAAAAATTGTAAATATAAAAGATGTTATAAACAAAAAAAATAAAATTAAATATGCGTCTAAGCACATGAAGAGAGGATGAGGTGAGAAAGATATAGCATATAATTTGTAATCAGAGTGAGTAATTTCATGAAAACTCTGAGTTGCAACGACAATGTTTTTGCAAATTTTTGTAAACAGTTTGCAAATTCAAGCAAACTTGCTATAAATGCCATAAAACAAGCATGTATTCTGTTGGAAAAATTGCAATAACTCCGTTAATTGTAGTTTGATCTTAATAATCTTTATATGGTTTTGTAGGAAACAAAATTGCACAACTTTTTTGTCTGTTGTGCAATTTTTTAAAATTACTGTTTTTAAGGTACTAAGGTTTAAAATCTTAAAATGGCTGCCATTTTGAAATGGTACAAAGTAGAAACTTGATGCTCCGCACCAAAATATTAGTCAGTATATACGTCCCAAGTTTGAAGTTGATATCTTTAGTAGTTCCTAAGTTATGCAGAATCATGTTAAAAACACACACAGACCGACAGATGGATAACCGAGCATTTTAGGACCCATGTTTAAAGGAACTTTTTTCTTAGTTTTGATGTAAGAAACCATATCTCGAAGTCCTAAGGGTTTTTTTTATCAACACCCAGTATAACGTTTTGAAAACAATGTATGATCGTAAAATGTGCCGATAGCAAATAACTGTCTTCAAATAAACTAAATTAGGGGGCCCATGCGGAAATTGCGCATTTTAATATATTATTTCAGATTGTGAGAGACTCACCTACAGTTATAATAAATTGCATAGCTTTTAACTCACCTTTATTAATCAAATTAACCTTCCCAATTGAAATTGAAATATCTATAAGCTATTTAAAAAAGGCCTATAGCTGAAGAAAATACACACTCGTTATTCATCACCCAAGCGCTATGTTTTTGAATTTGGTTGTTTTCTTGCTCAACATTAGGATATCGGAAGTTTTTCTTGGGGGCTCCAAGTGCAATTAGCGCATTAATTTTTTTTAATTAGTCTTTGTCTCTCAGCAGTTTTCTGTTCTTGCCGTAGGTTGAAGGTTACGCATAATTTCCCTAATCTATAATCTATGCCTTTCTCTTCTTCATTTTTCGGGGTTCAATTAATTTACAATACATTTATAATCTGTCGATCGTGGATCTTTACCATAAAGAATGATTTACCTCCCTAAATTTGGCTACACAATAAAAGTAGTCAGAATTCACTTTCTTAAGCTGAATCGGATCTTGTTTACAGTTGCAGACAATCTATTTCTGTCTACAATGTGACTGGTTACAAATCCGTCTGAAGGTAATCAGTTGTTAAATTACAATCACATTTAACCGTTATAACGCAAGTTGGTCAGCACTGGAGCGTTGAAAGCCCCCTCTAGAAACAAATCAAATAAAAGGCTTGGGGGACGAAGCCGTAAAAGCAATGGTCATTTTTACTATCAGTCGCCGGTGCGCTACATTATAAGCTTAACAGTGACATAAATCGTAAAATACGGTCAAGTATGACGGCTGAAAAAGGGATATAACAAAGAAAACCGTTACTGTATTAAGTATATACATTTTATTTTAAGCAGAAACGGTTTTATAATTTTTATTCTAATCCAGTAAATTGTAAATGGTATTGGAACAAAAATTTCAAAATGATTACTAAAAACCTAAATTAACTGCTGATTGAAAAATCTATTAATTTTATACGGTGTGAATAGTGTGATTTACATTTATTCGTAGAATGTTAACAATTATGATCTAAATAATTAGTTGTAAAAAGAGATTCGATAAATTCGGAAAACCGCCACGGCCTTGAGTTTCGGCGGGAAACGCCATCATCAAGGTGACCGCCGCGCTACCGAAAACTACTGTCCGGCGCCGCGCCGCAGCGCTGCCGTTCGCTCATTCTGGCTGCGGTCTCAAAGGAGCCGCCTCAGTGCCGCTGCCGCCGTTCCTCGCCTGTGATTGGTCGCCCCCTCACACCCTGTTGATGGTGTGGGCATTGTGAAATTTCCTCACTGTTCTTTTCTAATGTTCAACTCGGATAAATTGATGTACAACATAATTTAAGGCACGTTGATTTATAGACTATGTTTTCACAATTATTTTTTTGTTGATGTTTCATGTATTTTTGCCCTTCAACAAAAATATTAATACTGTATGTAATCATAAATATTCGGCATACACTGCCCTTTTTGAATGGCGTTCATCAACGGTCATTTCCCGCATAAACTTATTATGCCAGGAACTTATTATAATGGCCAGGAAATTACATTTTAAATTGCTATGTTTTTCAATCCTCATCAAAAGTATAAAGGCTCGATCCCTTTCCAACACGGGCCTTTCCAATTGTGGCCTGACCATTCTATGTATTATTACGATTTTGTAAGAAATTTAATTTCCTAATTAAATAATGAAGAGATGCCTAATTTATTAATGTGCTCAGGGGGTTTAAGTTAACATGAAATACATGTTACATTAGTTACATTAGGAACAATATTAGTGCTATTAGTGCCATTGGGGCAGTAGCCACATATTTTAACATTGTTGAGCTTGCTGGTGTATGTGAGTAGGCTGTGCTGAAAAAAGAATGGGATGATGAGCCGATGTGTTGGCAGGATGACCTTATAAAAATTTGGAAGATATTCCGATAAATGGATTTTAAACTAGAACTGGTTTCCCTAAAGCCCTGAATCTGGCTTCTTCCTTATAGAGGAAATTCGCTAATATGTAACTCGCAGACATCTATGGCTTTGCACCGTGAAAGGAAAACGACATTTCAATTAAATTATATTATACCATTTGCAGTGCGTAGGCTAGTTTTTTGTGTAGAGAAATAAAACGTTAAGTAGTGCACAGCATATTCATGCATCACATTGTATTTCCCCAATTAGTCTACATTTCGATTCCAAACAGCTCAGTGAAACGGCGTTGCGGAGGAATCTAAGTCGCGCTTCGACTAATCTAACTGATGCGTAGCGGTAACTAGTTTTCACATATCTGTTACGATAAAACAACTAGTACAAAAATCACTGGAACAGCCTCAACAGCGCTGCGGCGGGAGCGTTCTCAACTACGTTGGCCAGCGGCCTGAACGTTCTAGCAGACTGTGTTCACTGCCCGGTATCCCGTGAGACATCTCCTTTGTATCCCTGTATCTATGCTCATACGCCGTGATAATTCAGTGCCTGATCGTCGCACGCTGGTTTTAGAATACCGTAATATTTTAAGTCATTTTAGACGCAATTCCTTGTATGTAACATTGATCCACGCATTTCTAAACCCGTAACATAATTCATAAAAATTTAGGTACCGTATCAGTCTAAATTATAGTAATGCTATAATAATATTTTGATAATATGTAGATATTTTGCGCTTAGTTTAAAAATGTTTGTGAACGTTAGGGCCTATAAGCAAACATAATAAATAAGATCAACATTAAATTACAAGACCAAATCAAACAAACTCTAACTTACTAGTAAAACAGTCATGGCCCTTAGGGGTAGTTGACTTCAACTACACGGGTGTGGCGGCCCCGAGGTTCCCTAGCCAACCCCAGTTCCCTTCTCTTCTGTTCTGGGTTCTATGACCAGCATTCTTCTTCTTTTTGCTGGTTGTCTTTTCTCTTCTCTTTCCTATTGAAGAACTCTTCTTCCCTCTTCCTTTCCGTTTGTTTCTTCTGTTTCAGCCTAACCCCAGTAGTGTCAAGTGACCCGAGCTGAAGGGGTGAATGCCACCGGGCTCTGCGATCAGGTGGTGCTAACGGAGCCTCCAGGATACCGGGCGACTTCCTGGAGTATGCAGCCTTACCCGGGCACGCGGGGCTCTGCCCGGGCGGACCTTCACTTCCCTAGCTTCTCGTGGGAATCACATGGAGAGTTTTGAAAACACCCGACCAGAACCACAACCCGAAGCAAACCTTGAGGTTACTTCGCCAAACAATCCCATCCCGGCCCCATCAGGGCTGAACCAAGCTCTCTCTGCGGGTGCCCCAAGAACTCAGAAAGTTCCGGAGCATTTCGTGGAGGAGGCAGAGGACTCCGCCCTCTGATTTCAGGAGGATATGGAGGACAAGCTGCTGCTGAGCCCCAAAACACCGGCTTCAACAGGGAACCTTGACGAAGAGTTCAACAAGCTCAAAGTCAAGCGTCCCAATCTTTCAACCAAGCAAAGAAGAGAAGCCTTGAAGGCGAAACTTCTTGCTAGGGGAGAAACCTTCGACCCGGCCAAATGGCGAAGGGGAAAGAAGGGCAAGAAATCAAAGAAACCTGACGCTGGCTCTGCCGTCACCCCTGAGGTGAGTCAAACTGCCGATGCGAGGGGGGCTAAGCGCCCTAGAGGCGAAACAGCTACTCCTCCTTCGGCGGAGGCTCCCTCTAAGAAGGTCAAGGGCAGGACCAGCATCAATGAGGATAAGCAGGCTCCTGAGGCATCTTCTAAAGGTGTCTCCTACAGGGACAGGAGCGCAATCAAAGTAGCCATTGTCCCACATGGCTACCCTGAGGCTAAGCTCACAGCAAAGCAAGAGGAAGCCATAGAGGACGCGGTTCTGGACCTAATCGAGCCTTTCGAGGACGGCTCCGCTCCTGTGTTTGCTGGAAGCTACATGGAGAGGGGTGCCCTCATCATTGCCTGCATCAACGACGCTACTAAGTGTTGGCTTGAGGCACTAACACCCACTCTACATCTCTTCGGGGATGAAATGTCACTCAAGGCTGGGTTACGCAAGGACATCCTGAGATCCGTGAGGATCTTCTTCAGAGCCCACCCTAAGCTCTTAAAGAAGACTCCAGAAAAGGTTCTCGAGATGTTAGCCAAGCAGAACCCGGCCCTCAAGGTCAGTGAATGGAAAGTGCTGCCAGTCAAGCCGGACCCAAAGGGATACAGATTCGTCTGTTTCCTGGATGAGGTCTGCTATGACGCTGTGCGGGCAGCAAACCACAGAGCCCACCTAGGATTCTGGCAAATCTCTTTCGTCACCTCTACAGCGATGGATGATGGTCAGGATCCTACAAATCAACCTCTAAAACATAAAACAGCTTCGGCTGCTTTATGCCAGGTCTTCCTTCAAGAGGGGATTGACCTGGCCCTCATACAAGAACCATGGCTTCATCAGGGCAGAGTCGCAGGCCTAGGAGAATCCAGAGGTAAGTTGACCTACTGCACATCTCTTAACAATGTCAGAACTTGTATTCTGGTAAGGAAAGAGGTGCAATTTCTAACCCTGCACGAATTTTGCTCTAGAGATATCACCGCTATATTGACTACCTGGAGAGCTGGGGGTAGGGAATGGAGCATCATCGCAGGCTCTGTATACATGCCCTACGACTCCAGGGACCCCCCTCCATCAAGAGAGCTCGACCTCCTGGTGGAAACAGCTAGCACTGGCAGTCACCAACTTCTAGGTTGTGATGCCAATGCCCACAATTCTTGCGGCTGGGGGAACAGCGACACTAACGTCAGAGGTGAGGCTCTTCTTCAGTATCTCATTTCCACGAATTTATACATATGTAATGTAGGCAATAATCCGACGTTTGTCACAAAAAACAGAAAGGAGGTTATTGACATCACGGTTTGTACTGAAGGAATCGCTGGAGTTGTGAGTGACGGGCACGTCAGCCAAGAGGCCTCTCTCTCAGACCACAGGTACATACGATTCCACGTCCAAGGCAATCACGACTCTCCCTGCTACCGGAACCCTAGAGGGGCTGACTGGGAGGGCTACAAGTCCGACCTTCAGCCCCAGTTGAGGTCTGTTAGCAGGAGAGTCACCTGCTTTGCTGATATTGACCAGATCGCTTCTGATCTACAGGAAGCTTTGATCTGATGCTTCCATGACAATTGTCCTCTTCGGCGTAGGAGCGGCGGCACCAACACCAGGTGGTGGGCTGCTGCGCTCAGTCGGCAGAGAGCCAAGGTCAGGAAGCTCCAAAACCAATGCAATCGGACTCGTATCTGGGAGCCATATTACAAGGCACTTACGGAATACAGTCTGTCAATTAAAAAAGCCAAACGGAATTCCTGGAGGCAGTTTACTCAAGAGGTGGATAGACTCTTCGCAGCAGCCAGACTGCAGCGAGTGTTAGCCTCCAAACCAACTGGTCTCCTAGGATCCCTGAAGGATGCCGCAGGAAACTATACTTCTGGAAGTAGCGGAAGTCTCAAACTTCTCCTTGAGACTCACTTTCCAGGTTGTATCTTTGAGGTTGATACATCCAGACCTCTCTCTAGCGCCAAAAACAGCTCTTGGCCGGGGGCTGATCGTGAAAGCTGGAGGGTGGCAAGGAAAGTTGTTACTCTCTCCAAAGTGAAATGGGCAATCAACAAGTTTGGCCCTTTCAAGTCCCCAGGGGGGATGGCATTCTGCCTGCGATGATTGAACGCGGGCCAGATGCCCTCTTAAGCCTCCTTTGTGAATTATTCAGAGCCAGTGTGGCATACAGGTACGTTCCCAAGACCTGGCGCCTAAGCAGGGTGGTCTTCATTCCCAAAAGAGGAAAGACAGATTACTCTGTGCCTAAATCCTTTCGCCCTATAAGTCTCTCCTCATTTCTGTTGAAGACACTGGAGAGACTGGTCGAAAGACACCTAAGAAAGGGAGTGCTTTCTGACACTCCCCTTCACCGCAACCAACATGCATACCAGCCAGGAAAGTCTTGTGATTCTGCTTTGCACCAACTGGTCAGCAGGATCGAGGACAGCCTGGCTTGCAAAGAAATTGCCCTATGCACCTTCATGGGCATTGAAGGGGCATTTGACAATGTAACATTTTCGGCCATGGTGCGAGGTGTGCGTGAGCGTGGACTTGAGCTTGCTCTTTGTGAGTGGATCGAGTCGATGCTCCGCTCCAGACGCACCAGGGCTGAACTCCTTGGGAGCTCTGTGGTGATCGCTCCCACGAGGGGTTGCCCGCAGGGAGGTGTACTCTCACCTCTACTGTGGAACTTTGTGGTTGACGGTCTCCTTCAAGAGCTTTCCCACCAAGGTGTCTTTGCCCAAGGATATGCGGACGACATTGTCCTCATGGTGCAAGGAAAATTTACCAGCACTGTAGCTGACGTCATGAACGTCAATCTCAGACACGTACTTGCATGGTGTCTCAGGGAGGGTCTCAACATCAATCCCTCCAAGACAGTTGTAGTCCCTTTCACTAGAAAAAAGAACTTACAGTCTCTTTCTAGGCTTACATTAGGAGGAACCAAGTTGGAGGTGTCAAGTACTCAATCAAGTACTTAGGACTGACGCTAGATTCGAGACTCACTTGGAATGAACATTTGAACAACATACAGCAAAAATCTAAATGGGCACTTCTAGCGTCTAGGCGATTGGTAGGAGCAACTTGGGGCATCAAGCCCAAAATTGCCTTATGGCTGTATGAGACCGTTGTCAGGCCTCAGGTAACGTACGGTTCACTAGTCTGGTGGACAAAGGTGAACCAAACTACAGTCATCTCCAAACCTGAAAGCCTTCAGAGGCTCGGAACTCTTCTGGCTACTGGTGCGTTCAGGAGTAGTCCATCAGCAAGTCTTGAGGTTGCACTCGGACTTCTACCCCTGGACATTCACATTAAGTCGGTGGCACGCAAGACAGCCTACCGACTCAGGATTGCCAATTTGTGGAGGGAAGGCCAGTCCAGAACTGGTCATACCTCCATCATCAAACTTGTGGCTAATGACCCTGTGCTTGACATGATCTCGGATGTCATGAGTACAGAGGTTATTTTCCACAAACCTTTTTCTGTGGAATTTCTTTCCAGGAACGACTGGGTGGCCGGAATAATGCCGTACTCAGGCAGAGGGAGACTTGTCTGGTTCTCTTTTTCGAGGCTCATCCGGTTTTGGGGTGTATGGTAAAGCTACTGGAACTGCGATTTCAGCAAGTCTGAGGGCTTACTGCACCATTTTTCAAGCAGAAATCTTTGGTATTCTTTCATCTCCTGCGGTGACCCTCGGGCCCAGGGCTGTGGCTGTGGTGTCGTCGAGCTTGTGGAACAGTATAAATATCTAGGGGTAATCATCGATCATAAAATGCTTTGGCTTCCACATGTTCGATACGTCAGGCAGCGACTAAGAAGGATGATTTTCGCATTCACCCAACTGAGTAGCGTTCTTTCATTGGTTCACTGCAGAACTGTATACTTTGCTTTTGTGCAGTCCATCATTCAGTATGGGATCTTGGGGTGGGGGGGGGAGCATCGTCATCCATTTTGGAGCCTCTGGTAGTAACTCAAAGAGTTCTCATCAAAACGCTTTTAAATAAAAACATAAGATATCCTTCTGATCAACTTTTTAGAGATTTTCCTGTGCTTAATGTTAGACAACTTTACATAAAAACTCTTTTAATACATATAAAAAAGAATAAAAGTAAAATTTTTCAAAATATAGGTCATTCTTAACCGACAAGGAACAGACTCAATTTTGGTTATTTCTTCCCTAGATTACTCCGCTCGTCAGAATCATCCTGTTCTTTTTATATTGCACATACACTTTACCGAAACATTCCTGAGTATATTCTGGAGGGAGGGGGGCAGCCTTGGTGTCTATAAGCGGAGGGTTAGTGACTGGCTACTCCGCATCGGTGCTGATGGTTGTGAGGCGCTGATACGCTCAATATATGCCAGTTAATTTTTACTCTTCTAATTATTTTCCTACTTAATCAATTAATTTTTTTTCTAATTAATTTTCCTACTTATTCAAACATAATATCACCAGCAATGTCTCTTGCTATAAGTAATGTCTTTAGATTAATCCACATCTTGTAAATAGTGTTTTTTATAGATTAGTGGTGTTTTTTTATAGATTATAGTGTCACATTTGAGAAGTCAACGCAAGATGGACTGGACAGACTCGTCCTCACTCACAGACGTGTAGTCTATGTGAGGACTATCCATATTTTTGTTCAATGTTATTTTCACTTGTGAGATATCTTATGGAATAAATGATTTGATTTGATTTTATTTGATGTGCCAAGTTAGGCCTCGCAAGGGGCCTTGAGGGCAGACAAATTGTGATCTTGTCAGACAGTCAGGCTGCTCTTAAGGCACTTGACTCTAACGAGATCGCAACAATTTAATTCAATGTGGATCAGCTAACTTTTCAAAAAAAAGTCTTTATAATTGAGTACAGTTCCGAATATAGGTAAATAGAATCAGAAATCCAAATTATAAACTAAACTAGCTCTGGTTTTTTTAGATTTCCAAAAATGCAACCAAAGTTTAAAAAAATACAATTTCTGAGAAAAGAAAAAACTTAAAAGCAAGAAATAAAAATGATTTTTCAGATTATTTTGTGGTTTAAGTACGTTTGACATATTAGCTTCATTCCAGCATTTGATTTTATACCTCTGCTTTTATAAGAAACTATTATTGCAAGTTTCTGAAATTTCTTGTGAAATAATATAATATGATATGATAAATTCTACCTCATTTTTTCCCCCGACATGAAACCAATCTGCTTGAATTATTTACTAAAACCTACTTACATTAAAATAAAATTCTGATCCTTAATATATAACGCCTTTTTTATGCAGTATAAAATTTCCAAGGCATTTCCCCGCTAATGAATAGGCTAAGGTCCGTGACATTTAATTTTTAACATAACTTCAGTAAACTTCAAAACATCAATAACCATAAGTATTTATTTACTTTTTCCAACTGAAATATTACTAAAAAGGCACTCAATATTTACAGTAACACCGTGAATATATTATGAAAAAAGAAGTACCATATGTCTCTGGTTTATTTTGAGCATTCATTTAAGAACGTAATTCTGCACTTTTAAACATTAAGATATAATTATTGCATGTTTCTGAAATTTGTTCTGTGAACAAAATTAATTTACTTAGCTACAGTGCCCTCTTTTGATAGTTTTACCTCTGCTGTTTTCCTGACAAAAAACCAGTTTACTTAATTTAGTTTACATAATACACAAAATAAATTTCTACTCCTTGAGATACCGGCATATAAAATACAAAGAAAAAAATAAAATCAAATTACCAGGGTATTTCTTCAACCAAATTAATAAATAGGCTACGGTCACTTATTATTATGTAAAATAAGTTCAGCCATGCTTTTAAAACTAATTGCAATAAGTATTTAGGCCTATTTACTTTTTCCGACTACAATATTCTAATGCTATACACATCATAGGAATATGAAGGAGAAATGAAATGTCCATGTTTTTTCTGGCTTGTTTTATAAGCCATGAATTCATTAAATGATAATTTATGTTTCATAGATTGGCCGTAGCATATAATTTTCACATTTAATGCGTATAAACTTACCGTACTCCACAAAAACAACTGAAAGAATTTGGTTCTGGCAGTAAAAAAAATGTGCAACTTAAGTAAAAATTAGTAGAATGTCTGTGAATTAATGTCCGTAGAATTTGAAGGTGTTATGGTAGTCCCGGAGGGCTGCTACGACGCGTTCTCGACGTGTTGCTGCTGGGCGGCGGTGGACTGCGGGGGCGGCGTCCTCGCGTCCAGGTCCTGGAGGGACGACACACGGAAGGGACGACCCATGGAGCTCCTCTTTGCCATCACCCGACCATCGTTGGTCCATACAGATGAGAGCTTACCCTCCTTCATCTTGCTCCTTCACTTTTTTGTCAGCGTTATTATTTTGTTTTTCGATGTTATCAAATCTAGCTTTAAGAGCAGTAAGTTCACTATTCACCCCACTGATTGCTGATGAGGAGGAAGTAATCAAAAAGAAATTTAAACCTTTTGTAGAACCAATTGCTGAAATTGTTAAAAATATAAAAAAACAAAAATAAAATAAAAGGTAACATCATTAAGGAAAAAGGAACAATAAAAAGTAAAAAGAAAAAAATAAGTTTTTAATGGACGATGACGATGATGAAGAAGAACAATTACTATCCTCAGAAGCACATAACCTTGAAGCTCCAGATGAGGACATAGAAAAAGGTAGCACAGGTCCAAGTGTTGAACAAATATCAGACGTAGAGGAATCAGATACTGATGATGATGATGTTAATGAATCTTTTACTGATTATGTTCAAAAATCGACGAGTGACGTGAAAAATGAAATGGATCATACCCACGGGGTTTATTTAGGTCCAAGAGGAAAGTGGATGATTGGCGATAGTGAAATAAATTACTTACCTTCTGAAAACTTCATTAAAATAAAACACGTTACTTTTTCACCAACAAAAGGTTTGTTAGAGCTAATGTTTAAGAAAAAGCCGATAAAGAAATTTGTTACTAATAACGATATAACCTCTTATAAAGATATTCTTTTGTTAACTAAGGCTCATTTAAGAAAATATACTGAAGGAGAAAGGATAAAAGTAACAAACACGCCAAAATTCAAAAATTACATTAAAAAATCTTTAAAAAGGGTAGTGGACTGAAACAGATTTTTTAAAGCTTGATACTTATCCTTGTGCACCGGACTTTGTACATTATGATAATATAAATAAAATCGTTGACAGATTACGAAACTTAAAGCTTCTGATGCTGCTGGAAATACAAGTCATAATAACGAAATTATAAATATAATATCAGAACTAAGGGAGAAAGGTGTTATACATTGATTAGTTAAGAATTATGAATGTTAGAGAAGACATCGCCCGAGAATTACATAAACCAGTTAGAAAAACTTCATCAGGAGGAAAGTTACTGTTAAAGGTTATGATAATCATTGGCAAGCAGATTTAATTGACTTAAAAAAGTATTCTTGATATAACAGAGGGTACAAACACTTATTAGCAGTTATCGATGTTTTTTCCAAATATGCTTGGGTGAAACCTTTAAAAACTAAGTCTGGTCATGAAATAACAACCGCAATGGAGAACATCTTAAAACTCGGAAGAGTTCCTAAACATCTACAATCAGATTTAGGAGCTGAGTTTTATAAAGATGAGTTTAAAAAATTAATGAATAGATACAAAATAGATCATTATTCCACTTATAGCAATCTAAAAGCATGTGTTGTTGAAAGGTTTAATCGCACTTTAAAAAACCTCATGTGGAAAAGGTTTACAGTAAAGGGATCTTATAATTGGATAGACCTAATAGACGATTTGGTTGTTTTATAATTCTAAGAAACATTCTACAATAAAAATGAAACCCTCTGACGTTTCAAAACACGATGAAAGAGAATTACTTGAAACTGTCTATGCATATAAAAAACCTAAAATTAAAAAGGCAAAGGTTTGAAATAGATGACTACGTTCGTATAAGTAAGTATGAAGGAGAATTCGAAAAAGGTTACACTCCAAATTTTTCTACTGATATATTCCGTATTATTCAAGTGCTCCCAACAGAACCTGTTACCTATAAATTAGTTGATGCTGAAAATCAACCAATAGCTGGTGGATTCTATCAAGAGGAGTTAGTTAAAGTTAAACACAATGACATTTATTTAGTTGAAAAAGTGTTGAGAAAAAAGAATAATAAAGTATTTGTTAAGTGGCTAGGATTCCCATCATCTAAGAATTCTTGGATTGATGAAAAAAATGTTATGTAGATTTGATGATAATTGTTATTATTTTAAATACTAATAAATATATTTTTTTAATATTTGAATTGCAGTTATTTTTTACTACCTTTACTCTTTATTATAAGATTTACAAGATATCATAGTTTTACTTATTATTATATATTTTATATTATTAGCTCTATCGTCAAAAACCATCAAACACCCGAACACAACCATCCACCGGTGCTGTAAAATATATTGTTATATATTTTATATTATTAGCTCTATCGTCAAAAACCATCAAACACCCGAACACAACCATCCACCGGTGCTGTAAAATATATTGTTATATATTTTATATTAATAGCTCTATCGTCAAAAACCACCAAACACCCGAACACAACCATCCACCGGTGCTGTTTTGAAACGCCCAGAAATACTCTACTAGTATTTCCCTAATAATTTCAAAAATTGTAATATGAATTTAATCTATTGATGAAAAACGTGATATGTAATGGTCCGAACCATTTCCATCGTTTCCAGTTTAATACTATGAAATATTTTAACTAAGAAATAATAAATATATACAAATAACGATATAATTATATATTTATAATTATTTCGTTATGTATATACATATATAATATACAAAACGAAATATGTAACGAAATATGTTTATGTAATATTATACAGATATAATTATATACATAAAACGATATAAGACATGTATTGCGTAAATTACGTTAAGGAAATGTTGCATCTTACGAAATGCAGTTTTTCGCCCCCCATACACAGGCCTACTCTTGGACTGGCCTTAGAAACACTCTTGGTATGACAGATATGCAATAGTGTACAGTTACTACGTATAAAATATAAACCTTTTATAACCCTAAAATATATTTCTGTCATATAAATTCAAAACGTAATACTTTCTAACAAGCATTATTATCTTTATCATGAATCGGTGTGGATTTTCATAAGAGAGCTTTTGAAAAAGTATAAACCGAAATGTGATAACATCTAGTTGATCGACGGCTGCAATAAACTAATGACAGAAACAGGAAATGTGAGTTAGGGGCGCAGGAACCGCGGTAGACTGAGGATAATTATGCGGTCAATTATCCGTTGCGACCCTTCAGAAGAAACCCGCGCCGTTTTATCGTCGCTTTCAGTTTATCTTCTGTATCATTTATTTGTTAAGTATAATCATTACAAATAGTACTGAAAATTTTATGTTTTATTTTTGTAGGCCTATGGTAAATATTAACGATGTTTTCAAGAAGACAAAAATATACTATCGTCTTTGCCGATTCATTAAAAAGTGTTTATACTTTTCTTGGAAATATTATATTATTATGCAAACGTAATAGCATTCAATTAACGTCCGTCCTGCTCTCTGCACGTACAAAAACAATACTTGGCAAAGCAATACTTGGCAAAACAATACTTGAGTGGTGGCCAAGAATTTGAAAAAATATATTTCTCTTTTTACTAGTGCATTCGATTAAGGGGTGTGGCCGGAACGTGTTGGTAGTACTCATTTGTGTGATTCGGGTTGCCTATCCAAATCATGTAGGCACAAAGTTCTATTTCTTTGTACGACTCCAAAGGAAAAGTTGTAAAAATTAAGTTGTCTTTTTAGGACACCTTATACTATTGACGGACCTCAAAATTAACATAGTTTTTGAAGCTATAACATTTCAAAAAGAGCAGAAAAAAATAATTTCCAAAACTTGTTTTTTATTAGTCACATTTATTTTTATTTTAGGTTCTAAAGAGTAATGAATCATAAAAGTTCCAAAAATAGGTACCGTATAGAACCCGTAAGATCAAGCGGTTTCCCCTGTGGAGTTTTACCAATATTGGCACTTTTGGCAATTAGGAATTCTGTTACTCCCCAAGTTTACATTAAACAAATTTATGAACATTTCCCCGTTGTTGTCTCTACAAACAACGGGGTAAACTGTTACTCTCTATAAATAGAGGCGTAAACTGTGAATATAATTTTTTACCATAAACCCTTAAGGATGGATAATTCAGTTTACCTATTTATGTAGATGCCGAGTAATCTAGTGAGAGGAAACTGATAGAACAAATCTAAAAAAAAGCCCCAAGATAGCTTTCAGTGCGGTTAGCGCGTTTTGTTTTCTGGTATTTAATTTACTAAAATAACATACCTTGAAATACCTGTATTTCAAATGTAATAAATAGAAAGAAATAATTTTTTCTCGTAATGCCAGAGGAATAAACAAACATCCGATAAAAAGGGTTTCTTAATTTGTATGTGCAAGTCGAGAGTACTTGGGGTCCATTATAATGAGGGGAGACCGCGACCCCTTCACGCATTCACCCCTTCCCCTCCCCCTCCCTCCTTACCCCTCTTCCTTACTTAAGGGAGCTTTGACAACCCCTATAGATAAATTACATGGGATATTTGTAAATTATCACAATTTGTTTAGTAATAAAGTAAAATTATACTGAATATTTCTTAAGTGTTTTATTTTGACATGGTAAACATTAAAGATGTTTTCGAGAGGAAAAAAATAGTTCCGTATTTATTTCGATTATATCTAAGTCTTTAACCGATTCCCATTTAATAAAAATTGATCGTCTTCCGAACAGGTCAATGATATATATATATAGACTTATTTATTTAGGAGCTCGAGACTTTAAGTTTAGCACTGATATTACTTGGAGTGTCTACAGGGAAAAATCTCAAAACTAAAAATGTAAACATTTTCACCCCTTAGCGCTGTGAAGGGGGGTAATAAGTATTTGTAGCGTTTAGGGCAACAATATAACAATGTACAGCCAAAAATATAATGTGTCTCTGGATCTTTTTTATCTCTACTTGCAAACCGTATTACAGGGTGTTTTTTTAATCGCAACCCATATTTAAGACTGAACAATGTACATATAAAGATCAGATGAGTATTGTTTTGTTAATCTTTACATTTTATACAACCTATTATTTAAGTTTTATCACATTTAGCTTACATTACATGTTCAAACAGTCCGCCATTGAAATTATTCAAAGTTGTGCTCTCTCCATCAAATTCTTGAACACGTTTTGCAAAGTACCTCTTTGAATTTCTTGTATTACATTTGCTATGTTTGTTTTGAGGCCTGAATATCCTGTATCCTGTGAATTGTTTTCGTAGGTCTTACCTTTGTATCCCCAAAGGAAAAAATTGAGTACGGGGATCTTGTAAGGGAATAATCCTTCACTGATAAAATTAAGATTTGGATTGCGTAAAAAAAACAAAAAAACAAAAAAAAACACCGAGTACAATTAAAGACAGGTTTCCTCTTTAATAATTATTGATGATGTTCAAAAATTACTTTTTGTTTTTAGGCTTAGCGTTTAAACTAGAAGTCACATTGAAAGTCAGAGATCCCTTATTGTATTTATAAATACAAATTTATAAGTTTTAAATCACCTATCAACTTTGTAAATACCGGAATTGAAAACTTGAATTCCAACTAATGATACTGTTAGCGCTGTAATTGACAAGGCAGACAATACGCATGCTATCATATTGCGTTGTGTTATTTTCAGGCGCTTATTTTGTATCTAGAATTGAATCTATCTCCTGAAGCATAATATGTATAATACTTCAATTGATATTTATTTATCTTTTAACTAGGTCTTTGCAGAGAATATTCTTATTCTTTTTTTAGTCCTATAAATTCTTATATTTGACTTTAGGAAAAGTTTGAAGTTGTGTTAACTTTCTCAAATCTACATATTAATGCACATTTCGCCTAGGACTCAGTGACTCATTCACCGATTTCCAAGATTGAAGTGTCAAATTTAAGAGGTTAACACTGATACTTACCTATTTTCCTAGATTTCCCCGACTTATGTGATTAAAGATTAGACTACAATATAGTTATTGTTGTTAGATGAGAAACTACAATCTATAGTAAAAGAATACCGAATCAGTTTCCTGCACTGTCCAAACGCGCTCGGCTATTTCTCTCCATTACCACTCCAACTTTGCCTGTTACAGCACAGGATTAGATGTCGCTGAAGTACGTATAAAGCCTTTTACATTTATTTCTGTATATAACACCCTTTCCCAGAAGGGTTTTCTTATATGTTTATTCGTATTTGTCTATTCCTTATATTTTACTTTAATTTCATTTTTATTCCAGTTTCTTGTCCAATAACTGAAAATTGAAATAGGGATTTTGCAATCATATAAATATTTATCATACCGTATTGAAGGTTCAATCAATTCAATATGTCCTATGAACTAAGCTTCAAATGTCCTCTTCACAAATGAACATTTTATTTCCCATTAGTTCCCAGAATTAATATTATGGTAATGATATCTACTGAAAACTACTTCATGAAAGCTACTGTTGCTGAAAATAGGTATGTTCTAAACTTTCGTGTATGTAAAATGACGTAACCCACAACCACCAAAAGGACTTTATATTATATAATTTGGTGCACTTGATGTCGTTGCCTTTATATAATTTAATGTAGTAAGTCGTTCACAAAGCTTTATGAAACTAGGTATTCCAGGAATATAACAAAGAGTTGATGAAATTGCACAGCCAAAAATATAACGCCTACGGCTTTTATCACTCCTTACAAACCGTATTACAATTAAAGACAGGGTTTCTTCTTTCGATAGAAAGATAGATGATATTATTTTCCTTAGTACTAACCCACATAGCACGGAATATTCTGGTGACGTCAAATGAATATTCCGAAGGTCAAACAATGTCAAATCAAATTTTTGATATTCGTTTGACGTTAGTTTGATGTAAAAATGCCAAACTCAATTATGTCAAATCATGAATATTTATAGCATATTCCAAATATCAAAAAGCAAAATTTCCAAAAACTAATAAATAATGAAACTGTAATAAATTTGATATTTTCTTATAAAGTCAGTGTAATTTGTTGACTCTGTGAATCTTTTATTTTAATTTTTAATGTCAAACATTTGACATTGTTTGACATTTGTTTGATATTCTCAGATGTTAAAGTTATGATATTCATACTTATTAGAAATGAACAAGATATAGTTTGTACCGGTGAATGTTCCATTTAATTTTCAGATTTTCCGAATTTACAATTTTTGACATAGTTTGACTTTAATTTGATATTTACTTATAGTTGAATCAGATTAGTTGTTATTTCAAATTTAATTACACAAATTAATCAATTGTATCTACATTTAATAAGAAAATTTATAAGTATTTACTTTAATTAAATCACATTTGTATTAAAATTTACTAATATAGGCTTAAATGCTTTGTTTCTCACTTTTGTAATATTATAAAGTTTGCGAATTTTTTTAAGTGTAAATTTGTGAGATTAATTGATAATTATTTATTAAACAGATTTCTGCAATTTAAAACTACTATTGACTTTAAATACTGAAGAAAGTAGGTAAACATCACTAGATTAACTTTGTTACAGTATTTATATTGATAGTTATTTATTATTGGATAAATAGAAGCACTTCACTTGGCATTCTCAACTAGCACCGTGGCTACAGGGGTTAAAGCGCTAGGACATTGCACTCATGAGTCTGAGGTCGTGGGTTCAAATCTCACTGGCGGCACATATTTTTATATAAAAATTTTTATACTAAAATTATGTATTACAGTTAAAATAGTGATAATATAGTTAATTTTTCATAAAAATATTTTTTATGTAATTTAAATTAATTGTTTTAGGAATGTTAGAAATTTGATATTTTGATTATCAATAGAATATCAAATTTGAATATTCCATGAATGTCAAAACGTGTGACGTTTGAACCAAGAATTAACGTTAGATTGACGTCAAAGAATATTCGGGAATATCAATTTGATATTCGAATATCAAAATTTTGATATTCATATGACGTCAAAGGAATATTCGGTGCTATGTGGGAAGAATGTATGGTATAATAATCTTCTGACAAGAGACCATTTTTTATTTTATTTTAGTAACACCCCTGATTTTAAAAGGAAAATTTAGCGTTTATCATTTTAAATTTCCTCGTTGTGCAAAGACCATCTCATACTTGGCAAGAATCTAAATTGTTAAGACCAGAATGTATAAATAGCTAATTACGCATTTAAGTACATCTTGGACAAAGACCTATATAACTCTCAACATCTTTTTCTGAGATTTGAGAAATTTGACCGCGAAATGAGAACCATCTCGAGTTAACGATATTGCAGCTGACTTCCAAGTTATTTTGTAAATTGCAGGTTTTTGGAATAATTCTGCAAACCTTTCCCTCCAAATGCCCCTTCGAAAAGCAATAACAAGGTGTTTAGTCTAGTTAGTGTACAGACCGAATTCCTCTTCCAATAATTATTTCTTTAAAAAAAACCGTGTATCTATTGTGTAAAAATTCATGTGTTTATTGTGGAAAAGAGTTAATTTGTTTCAAAAAATACCAAACTGTGGACTAAGCAGTTATACTGTGGACAATGGACATTTAAACCATCTCCCCTCCTGTGGTAACGATACTTCAAGCAAATTGTAAATTAAATTGTAAGAATCCGGTTACTTTTGAAGTTCTGAATGGTTCTTTATTTTAATTTCAATACCATTACCTATATACATGTTTATTTCGGTCAGCCACCGATCAACCTATGGTAATGCTTGTTTCAAACAACCATTAGTTACGGCGTCCGTCATCATTCGCTTCCGCCGTCGCTGGCTCCTGTTAATCGCACATTTCAATTTGTCATTCCTCAGCGTTTATGATTATTACAGATTAACTTCTACTTTAGGAAGGGTTCGCAAGGTTTCGAACGAAAAGATTAATGATGAATAATGTAGTAATATATATCGTTTGTTTTGCCAGCAGGACGTGGAGGGGAAAACTGTCCGACTGTCCAACTCGTAATCGGTTTCAAATATTGTATTTGCTTTGTACGATTGTGAAGCATATCGTACAATCACAAATCGTACGAGCGCATGACCTTAAGATAAGATCGTACGATCATATGTGGTTCATGTTTGTTAAATCAAAACATGAATTGTAGTGGAACAATCAGCTGATGGAATAAAACAACTCACATTTGAGGTTATCTGACATTATCTGAGGTTCGTCTGACATTAGTGCAATATTTCAAGTGAAATATTTCAGGCGTAACGCCCAGGTGCGGGATGTCGGGGCTCTACACGCTTTTTTTTCATTTTGCCTTTTCCTCTCCCAAGTCCCTTGCGACATCACTTGGCTTCCCTTTACATTTCCTTTCTTTTTTTCCTTAATCTTGTCTCTTGAGAGCATTCCTTTCTTGTTTAGTTTATTTATTCCTAACCCTAAATGGTGCGGGGTGTCGGGGCTCAACATGCCCGCCCAGATGCGGGGTGTAGGGGCTTAACACGCCAGGTGCGGGGTGTCGGGGCTCAACACGCCAGGTGCGGGGTGTCGGGGCTCAACACGCCAGGTGCGGGGTGTCGGGGCTCAACACGCCAGATGCGGGGTGTCGGGGCTCAACACGCCAGGTGCGGGGTGTCGGGGCTCAACACGCCAGGTGCGGGGTGTCGGGGCTCAACACGCACAGATGCGGGGTGTCGGGGCTCAACACGCCAGGTGCGGGGTGTCGGGGCTCAACACGCCAGATGCGGGGTGTCGGGGCTCAACACGCCAGGTGCGGGGTGTCGGGGCTCAACACGCCAGGTGCGGGGTGTCGGGGCTCAACACGCCAGATGCGGGGTGTCGGGGCTCAACACGTCCAAGCACCTAACCCACCGGTGGTGGGATCGGGCTTGAAGGTCCAACAGGCTTTCAGCTGCCGAGAGCGTATAACTTCGGCAGGAAAGGCGCCAAAAGAAACGGGAAGTGCTCAGTTCCATGTGTCCTATCGACTGATTGGCATTTTTTCCCTTATGGAACTGTCCCTCAGTCAATTGGGACTGAAACATGCTTCCAGCATGTGGATTTTTTCCTCATGCTTGAGGAATCATGGTGGATTTCTCGAGGTTCCAAGCTTTGCCAGGCACCCCCTGATTTTTGGTCGACATTTGGCAGGGAAGGAAATCTTGTTTTCTAGCAATCATGTAAAAGAATAATAATAATAATAATAATAATAATAATAATAATAATAATAATAATAATAATAATTTTTTTTTTTTTTTTTTTTTTTGGGTAGGAGGTGGAATGCGTTTACGCACACTGAGAGGCTCGTTGTCCCCTCAGTAGTGTCGGACTCCCACGAGCTCGATGTCCCGTGAACTACCGACTAAACCACCTCCCTCGGCACCAAGGACACTAGCCTGGAACTGTTTCACACATTACTTCGGGCTAGGCCTTTGATATTACGCCGCTAGGGCAACCTCCGTGGGGAAATGCTGAGGATTAAGGCCGATCGAGGTCGACCTTTTTCGCCCGAAGAATGGCCTGGACGTAGTGCTGGACACAGTTCCAGTTGCCCTCTCCCTGGAGCATAGCTCCGACGATGTTGTTTGGGCTGACGACCACGCCGATCTCAGATGAAAGCGAGGCTCGGCGGACGTGCCAACGGTCGCACTGAAAAAAGGTGTGCTCGGACGTGTCTGGGATGCCGGGGCAATACAGACAGTCCGGGCTGGCGACTTTGCCCATCCGGTGCAGATAGGCTCGGAAGTACCCGTGTCCAGAAAGAAACTGGGTCACGTAGTAATCGACCTCGCCGTGCTGCCGCTCCACCCATGGTCGGACGGATGGTATGAGCTGGAAGGTCCAACGTCCCCTCGGCTCGGCTTCCCAGTCGCGCTGCCAGGAGTCGAAGCTGCGATCGCGCTCTTCCCTGGCAGCTGTTTCCCGGCCCACTTCAGGCCTCCTCCGGTAAATCGCCTGCCTCTCCCTCGCGAGGAAGAGGACGGGGATGACTCCGGCGATCACCATCACAGCAGGCTCGGAGACTGTGCGGTAGGCCGAAGCGACCCGCAGAGCTCCTCGACGCTGGACTCGGGAAAGCCGGTCTCGGAAGACTCGCTTCTCGAGTGCGTGAGCCCATGCCTCCGCCCCGTACAGCAAGACTGACTGGACGGCAGTCATGAGCAGACGGCGCTTGCAGGAACGAGGACCGCCGACATTGGGCATAAGCCTACCAAGGGCAGCGACACCCTTAGCGGCTTTGTCGGCGGCGCGCTGGATCTGCTCGCCGAAAGACAGTCTGCTGTCGACCATGACTCCCAGGTACTTTGCAGCAGGCTTAGTCTCGAGTGTGACGTCACCTATCTGCACCGGGAACACGGTATTTATCCTCTTTTTGGTGAGGACGACGATCTCCGTCTTACTAATAGCCAGGGACAAGCCGTGATCTCGCATCCACCCGTTGACCTTGGCCATTACTACGCTGAGCCTCAGTTTTGCCTGCTCGACGCTCCTCGCAGCGATCAAGGCAGCGACGTCGTCAGCATAGCCAACGAGGCGGGTCTCATCGGGCATGTCTAGCCTCAGCAAGCTGTCGTAGGACACGTTCCAGAGATCTGGTCCGAGAATGGACCCCTGCGCAGCCCCGGAAGTGATGGGAATGCGCCGCTGACCTTCGGTCGTGTCGTACAACAGAACGCGGTCTGACAAATACGCTTCTATCATACGCAGGAGGTAGGAGGGAACTTGGAACGTATGCTCAAGCGCCCACAGCATATCGCCCCACCTGGCGGAGTTAAAAGCGTTCTTCACGTCGAGCGTGACGAGAAGGACCACGCGGCGCGACCAGTGGTTGTGGTCCTCCGCCCTCCGCACTGCCTCAACTACCTCCTGAATAGCGTCGATGGTAGAGCGACCGGATCTGAAGCCGTACTGCTGCGGGGACAAGTCCCCCGCAGAGACGATGGCCTCGGTCAGCCTGACGCGCAGGAGCTTCTCAAGCACTTTCCCGGCCGTGTCGAGCATACACAGGGGTCGGAAAGAAGAAGGGGTCCCCGGTGTGCTCTTCGCCTTCGGGATAAGAACAAGGCGGGCAACCTTCCACGACGAAAAGAAAACGCCTTCCGCCAGACACGCGTTGAACATATCGAGCAGAAGCCTTGGATTCACCTCCGCAGCGAGCTTGAGCACCTCCGCCGGAATGCCATCGGGACCGGGCGCCCTTCTGGGTCGTAGGGATCGGACGGCGGCGGTGAGTTCCTCTTCCCGGAAAACTGGGAAGGCGCCTACCTCTCCGAATTCCCTGACTGGCCGAACTGGGTGGCTGGGAAACAGTGTATCGACGACGGCGGCCATGGCTTGTGGTTCCATGACCGCAGGTGGTGAGCGAGCCCCTAGCTTCTGGGTTACAAGTTTGTAGCCCATCCCCCAGGGGTCGTTGTCAATATCCTGACACAGCTGCTTCCAGCACCTGACTTTACTCCGGTTGATGGCACCGCGGAGCTCTCGGCGGGCCGCTCTGTGCTCAGCCGATCTGGCATTTGCATCAGGGCGGTTCCTGGCTCGCTGCGCAGCTCGTCGGAGACCAAGGCATCTCCTCCGGAGTTCCGCGATTTCAGGCGTCCACCAGTAAACCGGCTTCTTCCTGTGGCGGCGGGAAACTCCGGGCATCGACTGCTCACACGCGGTCGCGATGAGACGCATCGTCGATGCTGCCAGATCTTCGGCACCTGTGAAATTCACAATGCTCTGGTCTTTAATTACTTCTTTAAAAGTGTCTTTGCTCAGACGACTGGTGTTCCAGCGTCGAGCCAGAGGAGCAGGTTCAGCGCGCAAGCGCGCACCCTCGGGAAGGACCTTGAAGAGGATCCCCTGGTGGTCGCTAGAGGAATACTCCTCGCAGACACGCCAGTCGGAGATCCGCTGGACAATCCCTTCAGAGGCAAGGGATATGTCAGGGATCGTCTCTCTGCACCCCGGACGGCGAAAGGTGGAAATGCCGCCCGTGTTGAGGATACAGAGGCCCGACCTGGCAGCCGACTCGAGGATGTAACGACCTCGAGTGTCGGTCCGCGGGGAACCCCATTCCACGGCTTTGGCGTTAAAATCGCCACCGACTATGACCCCGCCAGAGGTGTTCATGATCTCATCCTCGATGGAATCGACCATGTGGCGGTAGTCTGCGATTGGTTGGTTAGGCGTGAGGTAACAGGAGAAGACAGTGAAACCCCTGCTCCTCACCCAAACGAAGCCGTTGCCCGATCCGGAATCGAGAACAGGCACCTTCCCGAGGTCCAAGATAATAATAATAATAATAATAATAATAATAATAATAATAATAATAATAATAATAATAATAATAATAATAATAATAATAATAATAATAATAATAATAATAATAATAATAATAATAATAATAATAATAATAATATTTTTTTTTTTTTTTTGTTGGTGGAAGGTAGGTGGAATCCATTTACGGACGAAGTGTGGGACTCGCCGAAGCCCTACCCACTAAACCACCTCCTTGTTCCGGGCAAATCTCCCCCCGGAACCGTTTATCACATTACTTCAGGGGGAGGCCCCGTGCTAGGATCCGCATGCTGGATACCGCGGTCTGTCAGAAGAGGGAACTACTTCCCCCTTCTTCTACCCGCCTTCGGTTGGCGTTGGCTTTGCGTCTTTTTGGCGTTTTCCAGGGCAAGCCTAAAAACGCGGCATGCCCCGGAACCAGCTATGTGGTCGCACATGACCTTTTCCAGCTTCGACCCACTACAAAGGAAGCAGTGAGGAGCTTTGTTGCAAGCTTTGAGTAGATGGTCCGACTCACCACATTTAAAGCAGTGAGTCGACCGATCCACCCCCGTGCATTCGCTGCGACGGTGCCCGAAGCCCAGGCACCTGAAGCACCTGACGACCACGGTTCGCAGGCGCACCGCGCAGCTTAAATAGCCAACCCGAAGATGGCCGGTCTTCAACAATTTGGCGGCCTCGTCCTCAGACAGGTCGAGAACCGCCAATTTGAGTTGCCGCTTGTTCGGTGGGCCCAGCGACACCCTGCGCGTATCGCTGGATCCCCCGAAAACCTTGTTGAGCGCGTCAACAACTTCCTGAGTCTCCGTGAGGGCGTCGAGATTATTATAATAATAATAATAATAATAATAATAATAATAATAATAATAATAATAATTTCAATTCAATTTCAATTCGTTTATTAACTCGCATGCACATTTTACATACACAGCAGTGCTTATTTTTCCTCTCTAGCTACTGTATCAGCTATTTGAGAGGAAACATTTTTTACATTACTTTTTTTACATTTGCATTTAAAAATTGATGGGTATACATTTTTTCTTTCATTTGTTTGAATAACTAATAATAAATAATAACTTATAATAAATATTTCACATGCAATAACATTCTATATTTCTAGCATTAAACCTATATAAACTTTTAACAGATAACAATACAACATGCAAAAACATTCATTTATATATAACAATAACTTCTAACTCAATTTTATACTCTATGCTCTGACAGCTGAAACTAAGCCTGACAGACACCACGGCAAAATAACAAAACAATCCAACTAACCTTCAAACTAACTAGTTACAGCTTGTCATGCTGTTGAAATAAAGTTTTCTCCTACACATTTCTTTATATTAATAACTATCTTTACCTTTTTCAAAATAAATATGATGCTATCATTCAATCATTCCCTCTCTTATCAAACTGTGAAAAAGTGTGGTCCTGGGATTTGTGTTAAACTAACTTTTCTTAACATACTAACTACTAACATCACATTAACAAAGGGTAAGACTAACTAACTTTTAAGACAATTAACAGGTGTGTATTGTATTTTTCTTATTATTTACAAAGTAACAATGATATAATATGGGTTTAGGCCTAGACGATAAGGTAAGTTTAGTCTTAATTTCTGATTTTATGTCTGCCCAGTTAGCTTAGGCCTAGGCTATGGTAGGCTTGCATCTATCAAGTTTTAGTCTTGAATCAAACTGTTAATAATAATAATAATAATAATTTTTTTGGTAGGAGGTGGAATGCGTTTACGCACACTGAGGGGCTCGTTGTCCCCTCAGTAGTGTCGGACTCCCACGAGCTCGATGTCCCGTGAACTACCGACTGAACCACCTCCCTCGGCACCGAGGACACTAGCCTGGAACTGTTTCACACATTACTTCGGGCTAGGCCTTTGATATTACGCCACTAGGGCATCCTCCGTGGGGAAAAGCTGAGGATTAAGGCCGATCGAGGTCGACCTTTTTCGCCCGAAGAATGGCCTGGACGTAGTGCTTGACACAGTTCCAGTTGCCCTCTCCCTGGAGCATAGCTCCGACGATGTTGTTTGGGCTGACGACCACGCCGATCTCAGATGAAAGCGAGGCTCGGCGGACGTGCCAACGGTCGCACTGAAAGAAGGTGTGCTCGGACGTGTCTGGGATGCCGGGGCAATACAGACAGTCCGGGCTGGCGACTTTGCCCATCCGGTGCAGATAGGCTCGGAAGTACCCATGCCCAGAAAGAAACTGGGTCACGTAGTAATCGACCTCGCCGTGCTGCCGTTCCGCCCATGGTCGGACGGAAGGTATGAGCTGGAAGGTCCAACGTCCCCTCGGCTCGGCTTCCCAGTTGCGCTGCCAAGAGTCGAAGCTGCGATCGCGCTCTTCCCTGGCAGCTGCTTCCCGGCCCACTTCAGGCCTCCTCCGGTAAATCGCCTGCCTCACCCTCGCGAGGAAGAGGACGGGAATGACTCCGGCGATCACCATCACAGCAGGCTCGGAGACTGTGCGGTAGGCCGAGGCGACCCGCAGAGCTCCTCGGCGCTGGACTCGGGCAAGCCGGTCTCGGTAGACTCGCTTCTCGAGTGCGTGAGCCCATACCTCCGCCCCGTACAGCAAGACTGACTGGACGGCAGTCATGAGCAGGCGGCGCTTGCAGGAGCGAGGACCGCCGACATTGGGCATAAGCCTACCAAGGGCAGCGACACCCTTAGCGGCTTTGTCGGCGGCGCGCTGGATCTGCTCGCCGAAAGACAGTCTGCTGTCGACCATGACTCCCAGGTACTTTGCAGCAGGTTTAGTCTCGAGTGTGACGTCACCTATCTGCACCGGGAACACGGTGTTAATCCTCTTTTTGGTGAGGACGACGATCTCCGTCTTACTGATAGCCAGGGACAAGCCGTGATCTCGCATCCACCCGTTGACCTTGGCCATTACTACGCTGAGCCTCGGTTTTGCCTGCTCGACGTTCCTCGCCGCGATCAAGGCAGCGACGTCGTCAGCATAGCCAACGAGGCGGGTCTCATCGGGCATGTCTAGCCTCAGCAAGCTGTCGTAAGACACGTTCCAGAGATCTGGTCCGAGAATGGACCCCTGCGCAGCCCCGGAAGTGATGGGAATGCGCCGCCGACCTTCGGTCGTGTCGTACAACAGAACGCGGTCTGACAAGTACGCCTCGATCATACGCAGGAGGTAGGAGGGAACTTGGAACGTATGCTCAAGCGCCCACAGCATATCGCTCCACCTGGCGGAGTTGAAAGCGTTCTTCACGTCGAGCGTGATGAGAAGGACCACGCGGCGCGACCAGTGGTTGTGATCCTCCGCCCTCCGCACTGCCTCAACTACCTCCTGGATAGCGTCGATGGTAGAGCGACCGGATCTGAAGCCGTACTGCTGCGGGGACAAGTCCCCCGCAGAGACGATGGCCTCGGTCAGCCTGACGTGCAAGAGCTTCTCAAGCACTTTCCCGGCCGTGTCGAGCATACACAGGGGTCGGAAAGAAGAAGGGGTCCCCGGTGTACTCTTCGCCTTGGGGATAAGAACAAGGCGGGCAACCTTCCACGAAGAAAAGAAAACGCCTTCCGCCAGACACGCGTTGAACATGTCGAGCAAAAGCCTTGGATTCACCTCCGCAGCGAGCTTGAGCACCTCCGCCGGAATGCCATCGGGACCGGGCCCTCTTCTGGGTCGTAGGGATCGGACGGTGGCGGTGAGTTCCTCTTCCCGGAAAGCTGGGAAGGCGCCTACCTCTCCGAATTCCCTAACTGCCCGAACTGGGTGGCTGGGAAACAGTGTATCGACGACGGCGGCCATGGCTTGTGGTTCCATGACCGCAGGTGGTGAGCGAGCCCCTAGCTTCTGGGTTACGAGTTTGTAACTCGTCCCTCAGGGGTCGTTGTCGATATCCTGACACAGCTGCTTCCAGCACCTAACTTTACTCCGGTTGATGGCACCGCGGAGCTCTCGGCGGGCCGCTCTGTGCTCAGCCGATCTGGCATTTGCATCAGGGCGGTTCCTGGCTCGCTGTGCAGCTCGTCGGAGACCAAGGCATCTCCTCCGGAGACCCGCGATTTCAGGGGTCCAAAAGTAACCCGGCTTCTTCCTGTGACGGCGGGGAACTCCGGGCATCGACTGCTCACACGCAGTCGCGATGAGTCGCATCGTCGATGCTGCCAGATCTTCGGCACTTGTGAAATTCACAATGCTCTGGTCTTTAATTACGTTTGTAAATGATTCTTTGCTCAGACGACTGGTGTTCCAGCGTCGAGCGAGAGGAGCAGGTTCAGCGCGCAAGCGCGCGTCCTCGGGAAGGACCTTGAAGAGGATCCCCTGGTGGTCGCTAGAGGGGTACTCCTCGCAGACACGCCAGTCGGAGATCCGCTGGACAATCCCTTCAGAGGCAAGGGATATGTCAGGGATCGTCTCTCTGCACCCCGGACGGCGAAAGGTGGAAATGCCGCCCGTGTTGAGGATACAGAGGCCCGACCTGGCAGCCGACTTGAGGACGTAACGAACTCGAGTGTCGGTCCGCGGGGAACCCCATTCCACGGCTTTGGCGTTAAAATCGCCACCGACTATGACCCCGCCAGAAGTTTTCATGATCTCATCCTCAATGGAATCGACCATGTGGCGGTAGTCTCCGATCGGTTGGTTGGCGTGAGGTAACAGGAGAAGACGGTGAAACCCCTGCTCCTCACCCAAACGAAGCCGTTCCCCGATCCAGAATCGAGAACAGGCACCTTCCCGAGGTCCAAAATCCAAATCGCCGCAGTGCCGGAGGGACCCGAGAACCACTGCGCGGAGTTTCGGTTCTGAAACTGCTCACTGAGAAGCAGTAGGTCAGCACCCCACTCCGTGGCGAATTGGAACAGCAAGTCGTTTGCTGTCCTGCTCCTCTGCATATTAAGTTGCAGAACACTGATCATTTGATTTGTTTCTAGCGAAGCTCCTGGATGGCACGTCGGTACTGCCCGCAACGACCTGACCCAGCAGAATGCTTGACCTGGTCGCCCTTCAAGCCGGCTTCTGTACACAGGACACAGGACAACGCGGCACTGCACGCGCTGGCCTTGTGGTCCTGGCCGCCGCACTTGAAGCAGAGCTTGCTTCTATCGGGTCCGGGACAGCGATTAGCGACGTGACCGAACCCCAGACATTTAAAACATCTGGAGGCCACGAGCTTCTCGCGTACCCGACAGCTCACGTACCAGATCTTCAGGTGGCCCTTCTCCAGGAGCTTCGCAACTGC
Organism: Flexamia atlantica; assembly: GCA_035578135.1. Classification (NCBI taxonomy): domain Eukaryota; kingdom Metazoa; phylum Arthropoda; class Insecta; order Hemiptera; family Cicadellidae; genus Flexamia; species Flexamia atlantica. The sequence goes on from JAQJVK010000010.1 coordinate 2,462,381, forward strand.
CCTGGCTCCCAGCGAAAGGATCGCCACCTTCTGGCCTCGAGTATTCGCCTTCGAGACGAAAGTCTTCACCTCGACGTTTTCGCCGATGGCGGATTTGACAGCAGCAGTCACCTCCGCCTCGGTCGTTAGCTCGTCGAGGTCCCTCACCTCCAGCGTCGACTTGGGCTCGAGAACGCTGACAGTCGCGTTCGCCCCCAAGATGTTCTTCAGGTCTTCGCTGAAGGCGGACTTGCTTTCGGAGGCGTCCCCGAGTTCGACCAGAAGATCGCCGGCTCGAGTCTTCCTCATGGCCTTGATAACGGCGCCCTTCTCATCGGGCTTCGCTTTGCTGCGAATCTCGCCCAGCACGTCAGCGTAGGATTTCCCCTCCGACGGCTTGATGAGAAGAGCGTCTGGCCGTGTCCTGCGTGACCTCTTCTTCGGCACCTTCTTGTTGTCCTGGGGACCTGGCTGGCTTCCAGGCTGCTGGGGTGGGACATTCTTCTTCTTCCCCTTCCTCTTGACGACGTCGGTCAATTTCTCGAGGTCCGATGTCTCCCTTGGACCGTCACCTCTGGGTTTCTTCTCAGCCTCCGGTTGGGCGGGGCTGGAAGCAGCCCGTTTCCCACCGGCCGGCTGAGCCTTAACGCGCAGTGATGGGGTCGTCTGCGTCGAAGCAGTCACCGACTCGCACGACTGCCAAGACTTCCTCAGCTGAAGGATGTGGTTAAGGCTAGTCTCCAATTGGACTATGCCTTCCTGCACATCCCTGCTGATGTTCTTCTGTCTGCCAGTCGCGGCCTTCATAACAGCGAGGGTGGCGAAGCACTTTTGAAGGTGCTCCTCCTCCTGCTGCCTGGCAAGTGAAATTACCGCCTGGAAGGGGGACAGGTCGGTGTTCACCGAGTCCACGTCGCTGACGGGTGCTTGCTCGGTGAGCACCGGTGTTCTTGTCACCGAGACAGTTGGCGTCGCACGGCCTTGTGGCGACCTCGCGACACGAGGCTTCCGACCAAAGGGGTCTTCACTCTCGACATCCCCGCTTTGAGAGGGTAGCCGTGGAAATTGCTCCCTCTGGGTCGATTTTGGGGTTAGGGTACCCCGGGAAGATTCTTGCACCTTTTGAATCGCTTTATCTTGTGAACTAGCCATGGTGTCTGGATTAGCCCCCAAGACTGGGCGTTTGTAACCCCCCAAAACAGTGCCCCAATGTGATTGTCAAACCGACCCATCACCAGAGCAACTATATCCATGTTCGACCGCCTCCAAAACACCGGCGGTCCTAGACGAGCAGTGGCCTCGGCAGAGCCCCCCCGTGACCGCAGCAGGGCCCTATCCGGTCGCCAACCGGCACCGCCACGGCCAAAGGGATTTTCGCCGGCTGATAGGGCAGCCAGGTCAGCTGGCTGGGCTGACCCGGGCCCCTGTACTATCCGGCAGCCTGGGAGGTGCAGAACCCAGTTTTTAAGCTGTACCCTCTGCTCGTCCTAGACCTCCAGCGCAATGGAGGCTGAAGAACACAGAGTCACCCCGGCAAATAGGCCGGAATGATTTAGAAAAAACAACCGGGCTATTGAAATGAACCGGAGAATGGAGTTATGAAAAGGAGACGCGAAAAAGGACCAGTGCGCCCCCTCCCCTTTTAGTCGGCTCTTACGACAAGCAGGGGATACTTTGGACATTCTGTCCCGGCCCAACACGGGAAATAATAATAATAGTTTTTTTTTGTGGTAGGAGGTGGAATGCATTTACGCACACTGAGGGGCTCATTGTCCCCTCAGTAGTGTCGGACTCCCACGAGCTCGATGTCCCGTGAACTACCGACTAAACCACCTCCCTCGGCACCGAGGACACTAGCCTGGAACTGTTCCACACATTACTTCGGCCTAGGCCTTTGATATTACGCCACTAGGGCAACCTCTTTGGGGAAAAGCTGAGAATTAAGGCCGATCGAGGTCGACCTTTTTCGCCCGAAGAATGGCCTGGACGTAGTGCTGGACACAGTTCCAGTTGCCCTCTCCCTGGAGCATAGCTCCGACGATGTTGTTTGGGCTGACGACCACGCCGACCTCAGATGAAAGCGAGGCTCGGCGGACGTGCCAACGGTCGCACTGAAAGAAAGTGTGCTCGGACGTGTCTGGGATGCCGGGGCAATACAGACAGTCCGGGCTGGCGACTTTGCCCATCCGGTGCAGATAGGCTCGGAAGTACCCGTGCCCAGAAAGAAACTGCGTCACGTAGTAATCGACCTCGCCGTGCTGCCGTTCCACCCATGGTCGGACGGAAGGTATGAGCTGGAAGGTCCAACGTCCCGTCAGCTCGGCTTCCCAGTCGCGCTGCCAAGAGTCGAAGCTGCGATCGCGCTCTTCCCTGGCAGCTGTTTCCCGGCCCACTTCAGGCCTCCTCCGGTAAATCGCCTGCCTCTCCCTCGCGAGGAAGAGGACGGGAATGACTCCGGCGATCACCATTACAGCAGGCTCGGAGACTGTGCGGTAGGCCGAAGCGACCCGCAGAGCTCCTCGGCGCTGGACTCGGGCAAGCCGGTCTCGGTAGACTCGCTTCTCGAGTGCGTGAGCCCATACCTCCGCCCCGTACAGCAAGACTGACTGGACGGCAGTCATGAGCAAGCGGCGCTTCCAGGAGCGAGGACCGCCGACATTGGGCATAAGCCTACCAAGGGCAGCGACACCCTTAGCGGCTTTGTCGGCGGCGCGCTGGATCTGCTCGCCGAAAGACAGTCTGCTATCGACCATGACTCCCAGGTACTTTGCAGCAGGCTTAGTCTCGAGTGTGACGTCACCTATCTGCACCGGGAACACGGTGTTAATCCTCTTTTTGGTGAGGACGACGATCTCCGTCTTACTGATAGCCAGGGACAAGCCGTGATCTCGCATCCACCCGTTGACCTTGGCCATCACTACGCTGAGCCTCAGTTTTGCCTGCTCGACGTTCCTCGCAGCGATCAAGGCAGCGACATCGTCAGCATAGCCAACGAGGCGGGTCTCATCGGGCATGTCTAGCCTCAGCAAGCTGTCGTAAGACACGTTCCAGAGATCTGGTCCGAGAATGGACCCCTGCGCAGCCCCGGAAGTGATGGGAATGCGCCGCTGACCTTCGGTCGTGTCGTACAACAGAACGCGGTCTGACAAATACGCTTCTATCATACGCAGGAGGTAGGAGGGAACTTGGAACGTATGCTCAAGCGCCCACAGCATATCGCTCCACCTGGCGGAGTTAAAAGCGTTCTTCACGTCGAGCGTGACGAGAAGGACCACGCGGCGCGACCAATGGTTGTGATCCTCCGCCCTCCGCACTGCCTCAACTACCTCCTGAATAGCGTCGATGGTAGAGCGACCGGATCTGAAGCCGTACTGCTGCGGGGACAAGTCCCCCGCAGAGACGATGGCCTCGGTCAGCCTGACGCGCAGGAGCTTCTCAAGCACTTTCCCGGCCGTGTCGAGCATACACAGGGGTCGGAAAGAAGAAGGGGTCCCCGGTGTGCTCTTCGCCTTCGGGATAAGAACAAGGCGGGCAACCTTCCACGAAGAAAAGAAAACGCCTTCCGCCAGACACGCGTTGAACATATCGAGCAGAAGCCTTGGATTCACCTCCGCGGCGAGCTTGAGCACCTCCGCCGGAATGCCATCGGGACCGGGCGCTCTTCTGGGTCGTAGGGATCGGACGGCGGCGGTGAGTTCCTCTTCCCGGAAGACTGGGAAGGCGCCTACCTCTCCGAATTCCCTGACTGGCCGAACTGGGTGGCTGGGAAACAGTGTGTCGACGACGGCGGCCATGGCTTGTGGTTCCATGACCGCAGGTGGTGAGCGAGCCCCTAGCTTCTGGGTTACAAGTTTGTAGCCCGTCCCCCAGGGGTCGTTGTCGATATCCTGACACAGCTGTTTCCAGCACCTGACTTTACTCCGGTTGATGGCACCGCGGAGCTCTCGGCGGGCCGCTCTGTGCTCAGCCGATCTGGCATTTGCATCAGGGCGGTTCCTGGCTCGCTGCGCAGCTCGTCGGAGACCAAGGCATCTCCTCCGAAGTTCCGCGATTTCAGGGGTCCACCAGTAACCCGGCTTCTTCCTGTGACGGCGGGAAACTCCGGGCATCGACTGCTCACACGCGGTCGCGATGAGACGCATCGTCGATGCTGCCAGATCTTCGGCGCTTATGAAATTCACAATGCTCTGGTCTTTAATTACTTCTTTAAAAGTGTTTTTGCTCAGACGACTGGTGTTCCAGCGTCGAGCCAGAGGAGCAGGTTCGGCGCGCAAGCGCGCACCCTCGGGGAGGACCTTGAAGAGGATCCCCTGGTGGTCGCTAGAGGAATACTCCTCGCAGACACTCCAGTCGAAGATCCGCTGGACAATCCCTTCAGAGGCAAGGGATATGTCAGGGATCGTCTCTCTGCACCCCGGACGGCGAAAGGTGGAAATGCCGCCCGTGTTAAGGATACAGAGGCCCGACCTGGCAGCCGACTCGAGGATGTAACGACCTCGAGTGTCGGTCCGCTGGGAACCCCATTCCACGGCTTTTGCGTTAAAGTCGCCACCGACTATGACCCCGCCAGGGGTGCTCATGATCTTTTCCTCGATGGAATCGACCATGTGGCGGTAGTCTACGATCGGTTGGTTAGGCGTGAGGTAACAGGAGAAGACAGTGAAACCCCTGCTCCTCACCCAAACGAAGCCGTTGCCCGATCCGGAATCGAGAACAGGCACCTTCCCGAGGTCCAAGATCCATATCGCCGCAGTGCCGGAGGGATCCGAGAACCACTGCGCGGAGCGTCGGTTCTGGTACTGCTCAATGAGAAGCAGTAGGTCAGCACCCTGCTCCGTGGCGAATTGGAACAGCAAGTCGTTTGCTGTCCTGCTCCTCTGCATATTAAGTTGCAGAACACTGATAATTTCTTTTGTGTTTGGCGAAGCTCCTGGATGGCCTGCCTGTACTGCCCGCAACGATCTGACCCAGCTGAATGCTTGACCTGGTCGCCCTTCAAGCCGGCTTCAGTACACAGGACACAGGACAACGCTGCATTGCATGCGCTGGCCTTGTGGTCCTGGCCGCCGCACTTGAAGCAGAGCTTGCTTCTATCGGGTCCAGGGCAACGATTAGCGACGTGATCGAACCCCAGACATTTAAAACATCTGGAGGCCACGAGCTTCTCGCGTACCCGACAGCTCACGTACCAGATCTTCAGGTGGCCCTTCTCCAGGAGCTTCGCAGCTGCTCTGGCTCCCAGCGTGAGGATCGCCACCTTCTGACCCCGAGCGTTCGCCTTTGAGAGGAAGGTTTTCACCTCGACGTTGTCGCCGATGGCGGATTTGACGGCAGCAGTCACCTCTGCCTCGGTCGTCAGCTCGTCAAGGTCCCTCACCTCCAGCGTCGACTTGGGTTCGAGAACGCGGACGGTCGCGTTCGCCCCCAAGATGGTCTGCAGGTCCTCGCTGAAGGCGGCTTTGCTTTTGGAGGCGTCACCGAGCTCGACCAAAAGATCGCCGGCTAGTGTCTTCCTCATGCTCTTGATGACGGCGCCCGTCTCATCGGGCTTCGCTTTGATGCGAATTTCGCCCAGCACGTCGGCGTAGGATTTCCCCTCCGACGGCTTGATGAGAAGAGCGTCCGGCCGCTGCTTGCGGGACTTCTTCCACGGCGCCTTCTTCTTGTCCTGAGTGCCAGGCTGGCATCCAGGCAGCTGGGGAGGGTCTCTCTTCTTCCCCCTCTTCCTGACGACGTCGGTCCATTTTTCAGGGTCCGATGTCTCCCCTGGACCGTTTCCTCGAGGTTTTTTCTCAGCCTGTGCTTGGGCGGGGCTGGAAGCGGCCCGCTTCCCACCGGCCGGCTGAGCCTTTACCCGCAATGACGGGGTCGTCTGCGTCGAAGCAGTCACCGACTCACATGACTGCCACGACCTCCTCAGCTGGATGATGTGGTGAAGGCTGGCCTCCAATTGGACGATGCCATCCTTCACATCCTGACTGATGTTATTCTGCCGGGTGGTTGCGGCCTTCATCACAGCGAGGGTGTCGAAGCACTTTTTGATGTGCTCCTCCTCCTGCTGCCTGGCGAGCGCGATGACCGCCTCGAAGGGAGACGGGTTGGCGTCCATCGGTACGTTGTCTCCATCGGGTTGCTTCTCAGTGGCCACAGATGTTCTGGCCACCGATGAGGCTGGTGTCACGTTGCGGCCTCGCGGCGATCTCGTGAGGCGGGACCTTCGCTCGAAGGGGCTAGCCACCTCACCCGTGAGCCCGCTCGGAGAAGCGGTTGGTTTCGTTGTTGGGGTTAGGGTACCCCGGAAAGAGTCTGGCACCTTTTCAGACGTATTTTTATTGTTTGCTGCCATCATGTCTGGTTTGGCCCCCAAGACTAGGCATTTGACCCCCCAAAATGTGCCCCAATGAGAAAGTCAGACCGACCCATCACCAGAGCAACTATATCCGTGTTCGACCGCCTCCAAAACACCGGCGGTCCTAGACGAGCAGTGGCCTCGGCACAGTCCCCCCGTGACCGCAGCGGGGCCCTATCCGGTCGCCAACCGGCACCGCCACGGCCAAGGGGATTTTCGCCGGCTGATTGGGCAGCCAGGTCAGCTGGCTGGGCTGACCCGGGCCCCTGTACTATCCGGCAGCCTGGGAGGTGCAGAACCCAGTTTTTAAGCTGTACCCTCTGCTCGTCCTAGACCCCCAGCGCAGTGGAGGTTGAAGAACACAGAGTCACCCCGGCAAGTAGGACGGAATGATTTAGAAAAACAACCGGGCTATTGAAATGATTCGGAGAATGGAGTTGTGAAAAGGAGACGCGAAAAAGGACCAGTGCGCCCCCCTCCCCTTTTAGTCGGCTCTTACGACAAGCAGGGGATACTGTTGGACATTCTGTCCCGGCCCAACACGGGAAAATAATAATAATAATAATAATAATAATAATTTTTTTTTTTGGTAAAGGCAGGTGGAATCCATTTACGGACGAAGTGTGGGACTCGCCGAAGCCCTACCCACTAAACCACCTCCTCGTTCCGGGCGAATCTCCCCCCGGGACTGTTTCGCACATTACTTCAGGGGGAGGCCCCGTGTTGGGAAACCACATACTGGAGACCGCGGTCTGTCAGAAGAGGAAACTACTTCCCTCTTCTTCTAGCCGGCTTGGACTTGCGTTGCTGTTCTGCCTGTTTGGCGTTTTCCAGGGCAAGCCTAAAAACGCGGCATGCCCCGGAACCAGCGATGTGGTCGCACTGTGATTTCGGCTGCAGCTCACTGCAGAGGAAGCAGTGAACTGCGTTGCCGCAATCCTTGTGGTGATGGCCCGACTCTCCGCATTTGAAGCAAAGAGCGGACCGATCCGTCCCCGTGCATTCGCTGCGACGGTGCCCGTAGCTCAGGCACTTGAAGCACCTGACGACCACGGTTCGCAGGCGCACCGCGCAGCTCAGAAAACCCACCCGAAGGTGGCCGGTCTTCAGCACTTTGGCAGCCTCTTCCACAGAAAGGTCAAGGACTGCCATCTTTAGTTGCCGCTTGTTTGCCGGTCCCAGTGACACCCTGCGATTGTCACCGGGTCCGCCAAGGGCCTTGTCGAGTGCGTCGACAACCTCCTGTCTCTCCGTGAGGGCGTCAAGGTCCCTCACCTCGACGGACACACGCTTTTCTGGGGCAATGACGTTGCCCGCGTTGCCGACAGCAGCTCCGAGGGCTGCAGCGAACTTCTGCGTGTCTGAGCCCTTACCCAGCCGGAGGATAACATCCCCCTTCGGAGTCGGCCTCGCGCAGACAATCATGGCGGCGCAGGTGTCGGGGTTGAGGTCCTTTCGGATCTTCCCGAGAACACCCGCATAGGACTGGCCGCCAGCCACTCTGACGAGCACAGATGATGGGCCAGCGCTCGCCCCCGGCTTGGCTTTCGGCCTCACGGCCACCGCACCCTGATCGGGTTTGGTAACCGTGATAGCCGGCAGATCCTCCGCCTCCGCCTTTCTTGATTTCTTCTTTGCCTTCTTCTTTTTCTTCGTTGGCACAACCCTAGGCTCGTGCTCGTCAGAGCTCTCACTAGGGCTGTGCACCCGCTTGGCTGGAGCCGAGGAACTGGCCGCGAGGACGGCATCCTTGAGGAGCCGCCCTTGGATCCGCGACCTTGTCCTTTTCCGGGCGTCTCTTGCCACCTCAATGTCATTGACGTTGTGGTGGTATCTGTCCTGGACTTCTTCCGCCGATCTGCGCAGGAGCTTCAACTTCTCAAACAACGCGGATAGGGAGAGGATTCCCTCCTTCACCGTGTTGTTTACGTTTTTTTGGATCCTGCAGGCTCCAGTCATGTTGGCCAGTAGAGTCTCCACTTGGCCAAAAATCTCGTTCTCTTCTTCGCGGGCTTTGAGGACATTTCCCCATTGACTCTCGCAGTACTCCAAGTCTTACGCAGTGGCATGACTGAAGTCACTGCCCATGCTGCTTGTGCTCGCCAAGCTGTTTCGGCGCGACTGTGGCACAGTCAAGAATGACTGGTTGCCCTCCCCAGAATCCGTAAGGCAGCCCGAATGATCGGGGTGGGATTTCGAACCGGAGTCCTGACCCACCTGGGGTACGTTACCGTGGTTTTTCGCAGACATCATGCTTTATGGCCCCCTTGTAGCCGGCTTTTACGGCAAGCAGGGGATACTGTTGGAACATTCTACTCCGGCCCAGCACGGAAAGAGAAGAAGGCGTGAAAAGACACCCAGGGTCTGGGGTCGAAGAAAGAAGAGGGTGAGCAAGATTAGCTCAGTAAAGAAAAAAGAGGCGAGCCAAGACCCGAGAAAGGAAGAAAGGTCTTGGCTCAAGAAGAACTGCGAGAAGGAGAGTCTCGCAGCTTGACTCGGGAACCCGGGGTCGCCAGACACCCGAACAGCCGAAAGCTGGCCGCCCCTGGGGGAATTACCTTTAATAATAATTAATAATAATAATTTAATAATAATAATAATAATTTTTTTTTGGGTAGGAGGTGGAATGCGTTTACGCACACTGAGGGGCTCGTTGTCCCCTCAGTAGTGTCGGACTCCCACGAGCTCGATGTCCCGTGAACTACCGACTAAACCACCTCCCTCGGCACCGAGGACACTAGCCTGGAACTGTTTCACACATTACTTCGGGCTAGGCCTTTGATATTACGCCGCTAGGGCAACCTCCGTAGGGAAATGCTGAGGATTAAGGCCGATCGAGGTCGACCTTTTTCGCCCGAAGAATGGCCTGGACGTAGTGCTGGACACAGTTCCAGTTGCCCTCTCCCTGGAGCATAGCTCCGACGATGTTGTTTGGGCTGACGATCACGCCGATCTCAGATGAAAGCGAGGCTCGGCGGACGTGCCAACGGTCGCACTGAAAGAAGGTGTGCTCGGACGTGTCTGGGATGCCGGGGCAATACAGACAGTCCGGGCTAGCGACTTTGCCCATCCGGTGCAGATAGGCTCGGAAGTACCCGTGCCCAGAGAGAAACTGGGTCACGTAGTAGTCAACCTCGCCGTGCTGCCGTTCCATCCATGGTCGGACGGAAGGTATGAGCTGGAAGGTCCAACGTCCCCTCGGCTCGGCTTCCCAGTCGCGCTGCCAGGAGTCGAAGCTGCGATCGCGCTCTTCCTTGCAGCTGTTTCCCGGCCTGGACGTAGTTTTATAATTAATAATAATTAATAATTTTTTTTTTTGGGTAGGAGGTGGAATGCGTTTACGCACACTGAGGGGCTCGTTGTCCCCTCAGTAGTGTCGGACTCCCACGAGCTCGATGTCCCGTGAACTACCGACTAAACCACCTCCCTCGGCACCGAGGACACTAGCCTGGAACTGTTTCACACATTACTTCGGGCTAGGCCTTTGATATTACGCCGCTAGGGCAACCTCTGTGGGGAAATGCTGAGGATTAAGGCCGATCGAGGTCGACCTTTTTCGCCCGAAGAATGGCCTGGACGAAGTGCTTGACACAGTTCCAGTTGCCCTCTCCCTGGAGCATAGCTCCGACGATGTTGTTTGGGCTGACGATCACGCCGATCTCAGATGAAAGCGAGGCTTGGCGGACATGCCAACGGTCGCACTGAAAGAAGGTGTGCTCGGACGTATCTGGGATGCCGGGGCAATACAGACAGTCCGGGCTGGCGACTTTGCCCATCCGGTGCAGATAGGCTCGGAAGTACCCGTGTCCCGAAAGAAACTGGGTCACGTAGTAATCGACCTCGCCGTGCTGCCGCTCCACCCATGGTCGGACGGAAGGTATGAGCTGAAAGGTCCAACGTCCCCTCGGCTCGGCTTCCCAGTTGCGCTGCCAAGAGTCGAAGCTGCGATCGCGCTCTTCCCTGGCAGCTGTTTCCCGGCCCACTTCAGGCCTCCTCCGGTAAATCGCCTGCCTCTCCCTCGCGAGGAAGAGGACGGGGATGACTCCGGCGATCACCATCACAGCTGGCTCGGAGACTGTGCGGTAGGCCGAAGCGACCCGCAGAGCTCCTCGACGCTGGACTCGGGCAAGCCGGTCTCGGAAGACTCGCTTCTCGAGTGCGTGAGCCCATACCTCCGTCCCGTACAGCAAGACTGACTGGACAGCAGTCATGAGCAGACGGCGCTTGCTGGAACGAGGACCGCCGACATTGGGCATAAGCCTACCAAGGGCAGCGACACCCTTAGCGGCTTTGTCGGCGGCGCGCTGGATCTGCTCGCCGAAAGACAGTCTGCTGTCGACCATGACTCCCAGGTACTTTGCAGCAGGCTTAGTCTCGAGTGTGACGTCACCTATCTGCACCGGGAACACGGTGTTTATCCTCTTTTTGGTGAGGACGACGATCTCCATCTTACTGATAGCCAGGGACAAGCCGTGATCTCGCATCCACCCGTTGACTTTGGCCATTACAACGCTGAGCCTCAGTTTTGCCTGCTCGACGTTCCTCGCAGCGATCAAGGCAGCGACGTCGTCAGCATAGCCAACGAGGCGGGTCTCATCGGGCATGTCTAGCCTCAGCAAGCTGTCGTAGGACACGTTCCAGAGATCTGGTCCGAGAATGGACCCCTGCGCAGCCCCGGAAGTGATGGGAATGCGCCGCTGACCTTCGGTCGTGTCGTACAACAGAACGCGGTCTGACAAATACGCTTCTATCATACGCAGGAGGTAGGAGGGAACTTGGAACGTATGCTCAAGCGCCCACAGCATATCGCTCCACCTGGCGGAGTTAAAAGCGTTCTTCACGTCGAGCGTGACGAGAAGGACCACGCGGCGCGACCAATGGTTGTGGTCCTCCGCCCTCCGCACTGCCTCAACTACCTCCTGAATAGCGTCGATGGTTGAGCGACCGGATCTGAAGCCGTACTGCTGCGGGGACAAGTCCCCCGCAGAGACGATGGCCTCGGTCAGCCTGATGCGCAGGAGCTTCTCAAGCACTTTCCCCGCCGTGTCGAGCATACACAGGGGTCGGAAAGAAGAAGGGGTCCCCGGTGTGCTCTTCGCCTTCGGGATAAGAACAAGGCGGGCAACCTTCCACGAAGAAAAGAAAACGCCTTCCGCCAGACACGCGTTGAACATATCGAGCAGAAGCCTTGGATTCACCTCCGCAGCGAGCTTGAGCACCTCCGCCGGAATGCCATCGGGACCGGGCGCTCTTCTGGGTCGTAGGGATCGGACGGCAGCGGTGAGTTCCTCTTCCCGGAAAACTGGGAAGGCGCCTACCTCTCCGAATTCCCTGACTGGCCGAACTGGGTGGCTGGGAAACAGTGTATAGACGACGGCGGCCATGGCTTGTGGTTCCATGACCGCAGGTGGTGAGCGAGCCCCTAGCTTCTGGGTTACAAGTTTGTAGCCCATCCCCCAGGGGTCGTTGTCGATATCCTGACACAGCTGCTTCCAGCACCTGACTTTACTCCGGTTGATGGCACCGCGGAGCTCTCGGCGGGCCGCTCTGTGCTCAGCCGATCTGGCATTTGCATCAGGGCGGTTCCTGGCTCGCTGCGCAGCTCGTCGGAGACCAAGGCATCTCCTCCGGAGTTCCGCGATTTCAGGCGTCCACCAGTAAACCGGCTTCTTCCTGTGGCGGCGGGAAACTCCGGGCTTCGACTGCTCACACGCTGTCGCGATGAGACGCATCGTCGATGCTGCCAGATCTTCGGCACCTGTGAAATTCACAATGCTCTGGTCTTTAATTACTTCTTTAAAAGTGTCTTTGCTCAGACGACTGGTGTTCCAGCGTCGAGCCAGAGGAGCAGTTTCAGCGCGCAAGCGCGCACCCTCGGGAAGGACCTTGAAGAGGATCCCCTGGTGGTCGCTAGAGGAATACTCCTCGCAGACACGCCAGTCGGAGATCCGCTGGACAATCCCTTCAGAGGCAAGGGATATGTCAGGGATCGTCTCTCTGCACCCCGGACGGCGGAAGGTGGAAATGCCGCCCGTATTAAGGATACAGAGGCCCGACCTGGCAGCCGACTCGAGGACGTAACGACCTCGAGTGTCGGTCCGCGGGGAACCCCATTCCACGGCTTTGGCGTTAAAATCGCCACCGACTATGACCCCGCCAGAGGTGTTCATGATCTCATCCTCAATGGAATCGACCATGTGGCGGTAGTCTGCGATCGGTTGGTTAGGCGTGAGGTAACAGGAGAAGACAGTGAAACCCCTGCTCCTCACCCAAACGAAGCCGTTGCCCGATCCGGAATCGAGAACAGGCACCTTCCCGAGGTCCAAGATCCAAATCGCCGCAGTGCCGGAGGGATCCGAGAACCACTGCGCGGAGCGTCGGTTCTGGTACTGCTCACTGAGAAGCAGTAGGTCAGCACCCTGCTCCGTAGCGAATTGGAACAGCAAGTCGTTTGCTGTCCTGCTCCTCTGCATATTAAGTTGCAGAACACTGATCATTTCTGTTGTTTCTGGCGAAGCTCCTGGATGGCCCGCCTGTACTGCCCGCAACGACCAGACCCAGCGGAATGCTTGACCTGGTCGCCCTTCAAGCCGGCTTCTGTACACAGGACACATGACAACGCTGCATTGCATGCGCTGGCCCTGTGATCCTGGCCGCCGCACTTGAAGCAGAGCTTGCTTCTATCGGGTCCAGGGCAGCGATTAGCTACGTGACCGAACCCCAAACATTTAAAACATCTGGAGGCCACGAGCTTCTCGCGCACCCGACAGCTCACATACCAGACTTTCAGGTGGCCCTTCTCCAGGAGCTTCTCAGCTGCTCTGGCTCCCAGCGTGAGGATCGCCACCTTCTGACCCCGAGCGTTCGCCTTTGAGAGGAAGGTTTTCACCTCGACGTTGTCGCCGATGGCGGATTTGACGGCAGCAGTCACCTCCGCCTCGGTCGTCAGCTCGTCAAGGTCCCTCACCTCCAGCGTCGACTTGGGTTCGAGAACGCGGACGGTCGCGTTCGCCCCCAAGATAGTCTGCAGGTCCTCGTTGAAGGCGGCTTTACTTTTGGAGGCGTCACCGAGCTCGACCAAAAGATCGCCGGCTCGGGTCTTCCTCATGCCCTTGATGACGGCGCCCTTCTCATCGGGCTTCGCTTTGATGCGAATTTCGCCCAGCACGTCGGCGAAGGATTTCCCCTCCGACGGCTTGATGAGAAGAGCGTCCGGCCGCTGCTTGCGGGACTTCTTCCTTGGCGCCTTCTTCTTGTCCTGGGTTCCAGGCTGGCTTCCAGGCTGCTGGGGAGGGTCTCTCTTCTTCCCCCTCTTCCTGACGACGTCGGTCCATTTTTCGGGGTCCGATGTCTCCCCTGGACCGTTTCCCCGAGGTTTCTTCTCAGCCTCCGGTTGGGCGGGGCTAGAAGCGGCCCGCTTCCCACCGGCCGCCTGAGCCTTTACCCGCAGTGACGGGGTCGTCTGCGTCGAAGCAGTCACCGACTCACATGACTGCCACGACCTCCTCAACTGGATGATGTGGTGAAGGCTGACCTCCAATTGGACGATGCCATCCTTCACATCCTGGCTGATATTCTTCTGCCGGTTGGTCGCGGCCTTCATCACAGCGAGGATGTCAAAGCACTTTTTGATGTGCTCGTCCTCCTGCTGCTTGGCGAGCGCGATGACTGCCTCGAAAGGAGACGTTCCATCGTCCATCCGCTCATTTAGAGTGGGTGTCTCATCGGTGGCCGCTGATGTTCTGGCAACCGATGAGGCAGGTGTCACGACACGGCTCGGCGGCGATCTTTCGACCCGCGACCTTCTTTCGAAGGGGCTTGCCACCCCGTCGTCGAGCCCGCTCAGAGAAGAGCGTTAATAATAATAATAATAATAATAATAAATAATTTTTTTTTTGTGGAAGGTAGGTGGAATCCATTTACGGACGAAGTGTGGGACTCGCCGAAGCCCTACCCACTAAACCACCTCCTCGTTCCGGGCGAATCTCCCCCCGGGACTGTTTCGCACATTACTTCAGGGGGAGGCCCCGTGCTGCAAAACCACATACTTGAGACCGCGGTCTGTCAGAAAAGGAAACTACTTCCCTCTTCTTCTAGCCGGCTTGGACTTGCGTTGCTTTTCTGCCTGTTTGGCGTTTTCCAGGGCAAGCCTAAAAACGCGGCATGCCCCGGAACCAGCGATGTGGTCGCACTGCGGTTTCGGCTGCAGCTCACTGCAGAGGAAGCAGTGAACTGCGTTGCCGCAATCCTTGTGGTGATGGCCCGACTCTCCGCATTTGAAGCAAAGAGCGGACCGATCCGTCCCCGTGCATTCGCTGCGACGGTGCCCGTAGCCTAGGCACTTGAAGCACCTGACGACCACGGTTCGCAGGCGCACCGCGCAGCTCAGATAACCCACCCGAAGATGGCCTTGCTTCAGGACTTTGGCGGCCTCTTCCTCGGAAAGGTCGAGGACCGCCATCTTTAGTTGCCGCTTGTTTGCCGGTCCCAGCGACACCCTGCGTTTGTCACTGGGTCCACCAAGGGCCTTGTCGAGCGCATCGACCACCTCTTGTATCTCCGTGAGGGCATCGAGGTCCCTCACCTCGACGGACACACGCTTCTCTGGGGCAATGACGTTGCCCGCGTTGCCGACAGCAGCTCCGAGGGCTGCAGTGAACTTCTGTCTGTCTGAGCCCTTCCCCAGCCGGAGGATAACATCCCCCTTCGGAGTCGGCCTCGCGCAGACAATCTTGGCGGCGCAGGTGTCCGGGTTGAGGTCCTTTCGGATCTTCCCGAGAACACCCGCATATGACTGGCCGCCAGCCACTCTGACGAGCACAGATGATGGACCAGCGCTCGCCCCCGGCTTGGCTTTCGGCCTCACGGCCACCGCACCCTGATCGGGTTTGGTAACCGTGATAGCCGGCAGATCCTCCGTCTCCGCCTTTCTTGGTTTCTTCTTTGCCTTCTTCTTTTTCTTCGTTGGCACAACCCTAGGCTCGTGCTCGTCAGAGCTCTCACTAGGGCTGTGCACCCGCTTGGCTGGAGCCGAGGCACTGGCCGCGAGGACGGCATCCTTAAGGAGCCGCCCTTGGATCCGCGACCTAGTCCTCTTTCGTGCGTCTCTCGCCACCTCAATGTCATTGACATTATTGTGGTACCTGTCCTGAGTCTCTTCCGCCGATCTGCGCAGGAGCTTCAGCTTCTCAAACAACACGGATAGGGAGAGGATTCCCTCCTTCACCGTGTTGTTGACGTTCTTCTGGATCTTGCAGGCTCCAGTCATGTTGGTCAACAACGTCTCGACTTGGCCAAAGATCTCCTGCTCTTCCTCGCGGGCCTTGAGGACGTTCCTCCATTGCATTTCGCAGTACTCCAGGTCTTGCGCGGTGGCATGACTGAAGTCACTGCCCATGCTGGTCGTGCTCGCCATGCTGTTTCTCCGTGACTGTGGAACAGTCAAGAATGTCTGGTTGCCCTCCCCAGAATCCGTAGGGCAGCCCGAATGATCGGGGTGGGATTTCGGACCGGAGTCCTGACCCACCTGGGGTACGATACCGTGTTTTTTTGCAGACATCATGCTTGCTGTTCCCCTTGTAGCCGACTTTTACGGCAAGCAGGGGATACTGTTGGGACATTCTGCTCCGGCCCAACACGGATAAGAAGAAGGCGTGAAAAGACACCCAGGGTCTGGGGTCGAAGAAAGAAGAGGGTGAGCAAGATTAGCTCAGTAAAGAAAAAAGAGGCGAGCCAAGACCCGAGAAAGGAAGAAAGGTCTTGGCTCAAGAAGAACTGCGAGAAGGAGAGTCTCGCAGCTTGGCTCGGGAACCCGGGGTCGCCAGACACCCGAACAGCCGAAAGCCGGCCGCCCCTGGGGGAATTACCTTTAATAATAATTAATAATAATAATTTAATAATAATAATATTATTAAAGGTTCGTGAAGAACCTTTAATAATAATAATAAAAATAATTATTATTTTTTTTTTTTGGGTAGGAGGTGGAATGCGTTTACGCACACTGAGGGGCTCGTTGTCCCCTCAGTAGTGTCGGACTCCCACGAGCTCGATTCCCGTGAACTACCGACTAAACCACCTCCCTCGGCACCGAGGACACTAGCCTGGAACTGTTTCACACATTACTTCGGGCTAGGCCTTTGATATTACGCCGCTAGGGCAACCTCCGTAGGGAAATGCTGAGGACTAAGGCCGATCGAGGTCGACCTTTTTCGCCCGAAGAATGGCCTGGACGTAGTGCTGGACACAGTTCCAGTTGCCCTCTCCCTGGAGCATAGCTCCGACGATGTTGTTTGGGCTGACGATCACGCCGATCTCAGATGAAAGCGAGGCTCGGCGGACGTGCCAACGGTCGCACTGAAAGAAGGTGTGCTCGGACGTGTCTGGGATGCCGGGGCAATACAGACAGTCCGGGCTAGCGACTTTGCCCATCCGGTGCAGATAGGCTCGGAAGTACCCGTGCCCAGAGAGAAACTGGGTCACGTAGTAGTCAACCTCGCCGTGCTGCCGTTCCACCCATGGTCGGACGGAAGGTATGAGCTGGAAGGTCCAACGTCCCCTCGGCTCGGCTTCCCAGTCGCGCTGCCAGGAGTCGAAGCTGCGATCGCGCTCTTCCCTGGCAGCTGTTTCCCGGCCTGGACGTAGTTTTATAATTAATAATAATTAATTTTTTTTTTGGGTAGGAGGTGGAATGCGTTTACGCACACTGAGGGGCTCGTTGTCCCTCAGTAGTGTCGGACTCCCACGAGCTCGATGTCCCGTGAACTACCGACTAAACCACCTCCCTCGGCACCAAGGACACTAGCCTGGAACTGTTTCACACATTACTTCGGGCTAGGCCTTTGATATTACGCCGCTAGGGCAACCTCCGTGGGGAAATGCTGAGGATTAAGGCCGATCGAGGTCGACCTTTTTCGCCCGAAGAATGGCCTGGACGTAGTGCTTGACACAGTTCCAGTTGCCCTCTCCCTGGAGCATAGCTCCGACGATGTTGTTTGGGCTGACGATCACGCCGATCTCAGATGAAAGCGAGGCTCGGCGGACGTGCCAACGGTCGCACTGAAAGAAAGTGTGCTCGGACGTGTCTGGGATGCCGGGGCAATACAGACAGTCCGGGCTGGCGACTTTGCCCATCCGGTGCAGATAGGCTCGGAAGTACCCGTGCCCAGAAAGAAACTGGGTCACGTAGTAATCGACCTCGCCGTGCTGCCGTTCCACCCATGGTCGGACGGAAGGTATGAGCTGGAAGGTCCAACGTCCCCTCAGCTCGGCTTCCCAGTCGCGCTGCCAAGAGTCGAAGCTGCGATCGCGCTCTTCCCTGGCAGCTGTTTCCCGGCCCACTTCAGGCCTCCTCCGGTAAATCGCCTGCCTCTCCCTCGCGAGGAAGAGGACGGGAATGACTCCGGCGATCACCATCACAGCAGGCTCGGAGACTGTGCGGTAGGCCGAAGCGACCCGCAGAGCTCCTCGGCGCTGGACTCGGGCAAGCCGGTCTCGGTAGACTCGCTTCTCGAGTGCGTGAGCCCATACCTCCGCCCCGTACAGCAAGACTGACTGGACGGCAGTCATGAGCAAGCGGCGCTTGCAGGAGCGAGGACCGCCGACATTGGGCATAAGCCTACCAAGGGCAGCGACACCCTTAGCGGCTTTGTCGGCGGCGCGCTGGATCTGCTCGCCGAAAGACAGTCTGCTATCGACCATGACTCCCAGGTACTTTGCAGCAGGCTTAGTCTCGAGTGTGACGTCACCTATCTGCACCGGGAACACGGTGTTAATCCTCTTTTTGGTGAGGACAACAATATCCGTCTTACTGATAGCCAGGGACAAGCCGTGATCTCGCATCCACCCGTTGACCTTGGCCATCACTACGCTGAGCCTCAGTTTTGCCTGCTCGACGTTCCTCGCAGCGATCAAGGCAGCGACATCGTCAGCATAGCCAACGAGGCGGGTCTCATCGGGCATGTCTAGCCTCAGCAAGCTGTCGTAAGACACGTTCCAGAGATCTGGTCCGAGAATGGACCCCTGCGCAGCCCCGGAAGTGATGGGAATGCGCCGCTGACCTTCGGTCGTGTCGTACAACAGAACGCGGTCTGACAAATACGCCTCCAACATACGCAGGAGGTAGGAGGGAACTTGGAACGTATGCTCAAGCGCCCACAGCATATCGCTCCACCTGGCGGAGTTAAAAGCGTTCTTCACGTCGAGCGTGACGAGAAGGACCACGCGGCGCGACCAGTGGTTGTGGTCCTCCGCCCTCCGCACTGCCTCAACTACCTCCTGGATAGCGTCGATGGTAGAGCGACCGGATCTGAAGCCGTACTGCTGCGGGGACAAGTCCCCCGCAGAGACGATGGCCTCGGTCAGCCTGACACGCAGGAGCTTCTCAAGCACTTTCCCGGCCGTGTCGAGCATACACAGGGGTCGGAAAGAAGAAGGGGTCCCCGGTGTGCTCTTCGCCTTCGGAATAAGAACAAGGCGGGCAACCTTCCACGAAGAAAAGAAAACGCCTTCCGCCAGACACGCGTTGAACATATCGAGCAGAAGCCTTGGATTCACCTCCGCAGCGAGCTTGAGCACCTCCGCCGGAATGCCATCGGGACCGGGCGCTCTTCTGGGTCGTAGGGATCGGACGGCGGCGGTGAGTTCCTCTTCCCGGAAAACTGGGAAGGCGCCTACCTCTCCGAATTCCCTGACTGGCCGGACTGGGTGGCTGGGAAACAGTGTATCTACGACGACGGCCATGGCTTGTGGTTCCATGACCGCAGGTGGTGAGCGAGCCCCTAGCTTCTGGGTTACAAGTTTGTAGCCCATCCCCCAGGGGTCGTTGTCGATATCCTGACACAGCTGCTTCCAGCACCTGACTTTACTCCGGTTGATGGCACCGCGGAGCTCTCGGCGGGCCGCTCTGTGCTCAGCCGATCTGGCATTTGCATCAGGGCGGTTCCTTGCTCGCTGCGCAACTCGTCGGAGACCAAGGCATCTCCTCCGGAGTTCCGCGATTTCAGGCGTCCACCAGTAAACCGGCTTCTTCCTGTGGCGGCGGGAAACTCCGGGCATCGACTGCTCACACGCGGTCGCGATGAGACGCATCGTCGATGCTGCCAGATCTTCAGCACCTGTGAAATTCACAATGCTCTGGTCTTTGATTACTTCTTTAAAAGTGTCTTTGCTCAGACGACTGGTGTTCCAGCGTCGAGCCAGAGGAGCAGGTTCAGCGCGCAAGCGCGCACCCTCGAGAAGGACCTTGAAGAGGATCCCCTGATGGTCGCTAGAGGAATACTCCTCGCAGACACGCCAGTCGGAGATCCGCTGGACAATCCCTTCAGAGGCAAGGGATATGTCAGGGATCGTCTCTCTGCACCCTGGACGGCGAAAGGTGGAAATGCCGCCCGTGTTAAGGATACAGAGGCCCGACCTGGCAGCCGACTCGAGGACGTAACGACCTCGAGTGTCGGTCCGCGGGGAACCCCATTCCACGGCTTTTGCGTTAAAATCGCCACCGACTATGACCCCGCCAGAGATTTTCATGATCTCATCCTCAATGGAATCGACCATGTGGCGGTAGTCTCCGATCGGTTGATTTGGCGTGAGGTAACAGGAGAAGACTGTGAAACCCCTGCTCCTCACCCAAACGAAGCCGTTGCCCGATCCGGAATCGAGAACAGGCACCTTCCCGAGGTCCAAGATCCATATCGCCGCAGTGCCGGAGGGATCCGAGAACCACTGCGCGGAGCGTCGGTTCTGGTACTGCTCACTGAGAAGCAGTAGGTCAGCACCCTGCTCCGTGGCGAATTGGAACAGCAAGTCGTTTGCTGTCCTGCTCCTCTGCATATTAAGTTGCAGAACACTGATCATTTTTGTTGTTTCTGGCGAAGCTCCTGGATGGCCCGCCTGTACTGCCCGCAACGACCAGACCCAGCGGAATGCTTGACCTGGTCGCCCTTCAAGCCGGCTTCTGTACACAGGACACAGGACAGCGCTGCATTGCACGCGCTGGCCCTGTGGTCCTGGCCGCCGCACTTGAAGCAGAGCTTGCTTCTATCGGGTCCAGAGCAGCGATTAGCGACGTGACCGAACCCCAGACATTTAAAACATCTGGAAGCCACGAGCTTCTCACGCACCCGACAGCTCACGTACCATACCTTAAGGTGGCCCTTCTCCAGGAGCTTCGCAGCAGCTCTGGCTCCCAGCGTCAGGATTGCCACCTTCTGACCCCGAGCATTTGCCTTCGAGACGAAGGTTTTCACCTCGACGTTTTCTCCGAGGACAGCTTTGACGGCAGCGGTCACCTCCTCCTCGGTTGTCAACTCGTCGAGGTCTCTCACCTCCAGCGTAGACTTGGGCTCGAGAACGCGGACTGTCGCGTTCGCCCCCAAGATGGTCTTCAGGTCTTCGCTGAAGGCGGACTTACTCTGAGAGGTGTCCCCGAGTTCGACTAGTAGGTCGCCGGTTCGGGTCTTCCTCATACCCTTGATAACGGCGCCCTTCTCATCGGGCTTCGCTTTGCTGCGAATCTCGCCCAGCACGTCGGCGTAGGATTTCCCCTCCGACGGCTTGATGAGAAGAGCGTCCGGCCGCTGCTTGCGGGGCTTCTTCCTCGGTGCCTTCTTGCTTTCCTGTTCGCCGGGCTGGCTTCCAGGATTTTGACGAGGGTCTCTCTTTTTCCCCTTTCTTTTGACAACCTCGGTCCACGTTTCGGTTTCCGACCGCTTCGCTAAACCGTCTCCCCTAGGCTTCTTCTCAGCCTCCGGATGGGCGGGGCTGGAAGCGGCCCGCTTCCCACCGGCTGGCTGAGCCTTCACCCGCAGTGATGGCGTCGTCTGTGTTGACGCGGCAACCGTCTCGCATGATTGCCACGACCTCCTCAGCTGGATGATGTGGTGCAGACTGGCCTCCAATTGGACGATGCCATCCTGCACATCCTTGCTGATATTCTTTTGCCGGGTGGTCGCGGCCTTCATTACAGCGAGGGTGTCGAAGCACTTTTTAAGGTGCTCCTCCTCCTGCTGCCTGGCGAGCGCGATGACCGCGTCAAAGGGAGACGAGTCGGCGTCCATCGGCTCGTTGTTCTCAGCGGGTGCCTTTTCGGCGGCCACGGATGTTCTGGCCACCGATGATGCAGGTGTCTTGACCCGGACTGGGGGCGATCTCGTGAGACGGGATCTTCTTTCGAAGGGGCTTGCCACCCCTTCGTCGAGCCCGCTCAGAGAAGAACGCTGCTGGGAGTTTTGTGGGGTTAGGGTACCCCGCTTTGATTCGTGCACCTTTTGAATCGTTTTTCCTTCTGCCGTGTCCATGGTGTCTGGCTTAGCCCCCGAGACTGGGCATTGACCCCCCCAAAAAAATTTTTTTTTCCCCTATGAGAATGTCAGACCGACCCATCACCGGAGCAACTATACCTGCGTTCAGCCGCCTCCAAAACATCGGCGGCCCCAGACGAGCAGTGGCCTCGGCAGAGCCCCCCCGTGACCGTAGCAGGGCCCCATCCGGTCGCCAACCGGCACCGCCACGGCCAAGGGGATTTTCGCCGGCTGATAGGGCAGCCAGGTCAGTTGGCTGAGCTGACCCGGGCCCCTGTACTATCCGGCAGCCTGGGAGGTGCAGAACCCAGTTTTTAAGCTGTACCCTCTGCTCGTCCTAGACCTCCAGCGCAATGGAGGCTGAAGAACACAGAGTCACCCCGGCAAGTAGGCCGGAATGATTTAGAAAAACAACCGGGCTATTGAAATGAAACGGAGAATTAAGTTGTGAAAAGGAGACGCGAAAAAGGACCAGTGCGCCCCCCTCCCCTTTTAGTCGGCTCTTACGACAAGCAGGGGATACTGTTGGACATTCTGTCCCGGCCCAACACGGGAAATAATAATAATAATAATAATAATAATAATAATAATAAATAATATTTTTTTTTCGGTAGGAGGTGGAATGCATTTACGCACACTGAGGGGCTCATTGTCCCCTCAGTAGTGTCGGACTCCCACGAGCACGATGTCCCGTGAACTACCGACTAAACCACCTCCCTCGGCACCGAGGACACTAGCCTGGAACTGTTTCACACATTACTTCGGGCTAGGCCTTTGATATTACGCCACTAGGGCAACCTCCTTGGGGAAAAGCTGAGGATTAAGGCCGATCGAGGTCGACCTTTTTCGCCCGAAGAATGGCCTGGACGTAGTGCTGGACACAGTTCCAGTTGCCCTCTCCCTGGAGCATAGCTCCGACGATGTTGTTTGGACTGACGACCACGCCGATCTCAGATGAAAGCGAGGCTCGGCGGACGTGCCAACGGTCGCACTGAAAGAAAGTGTGCTCGGACGTGTCTGGGATGCCGGGGCAATACAGACAGTCCGGGCTGGCGACTTTGCCCATCCGGTGCAGATAGGCTCGGAAGTACCCGTGCCCAGAAAGAAACTGGGTCACGTAGTAATCGACCTCGCCGTGCTGCCGTTCCACCCATGGTCGGACGGAAGGTATAAGCTGGAAGGTCCAACGTCCCCTCGGCTCGGCTTCCCAGTCGCGCTGCCAGGAGTCGAAGCTGCGATCGCGCTCTTCCCTGGCAGCTGTTTCCCGGCCCACTTCAGGCCTCCTCCGGTAAATCGCCTGCCTCTCCCTCGCGAGGAAGAGGACGGGGATGACTCCGGCGATCACCATCACAGCAGGCTCGGAGACTGTGCGGTAGGCTGAAGCGACCCGCAGAGCTCCTCGGCGCTGGACTCGGGCAAGCCGGTCTCGGAAGACTCGCTTCTCGAGTGCGTGAGCCCATACCTCCGCCCCGTACAGCAAGACTGACTGGACGGCAGTCATGAGCAGACGGCGCTTGCAGGAACGAGGACCGCCGACATTGGGCATAAGCCTACCAAGGGCAGCGACACCCTTAGCGGCTTTGTCGGCGGCGCGCTGGATCTGCTCGCCGAAAGACAGTCTGCTGTCGACCATGACTCCCAGGTACTTTGCAGCAGGCTTAGTCTCGAGTGTGACGTCACCTATCTGCACCGGGAACACGGTGTTTATCCTCTTTTTGGTGAGGACGACGATCTCCGTCTTACTGATAGCCAGGGACAAGCCGTGATCTCGCATCCACCCGTTGACCTTGGCCATTACAACGCTGAGCCTCAGTTTTGCCTGCTCGACGTTCCTCGCAGCGATCAAGGCAGCGACGTCGTCAGCATAGCCAACGAGGCGGGTCTCATCGGGCATGTCTAGCCTCAGCAAGCTGTCGTAGGACACGTTCCAGAGATCTGGTCCGAGAATGGACCCCTGCGCAGCCCCGGAAGTGATGGGAATGCGCCGCTGACCTTCGGTCGTGTCGTACAACAGAACGCGGTCTGACAAATACGCTTCTATCATACGCAGGAGGTAGGAGGGAACTTGGAACGTATGCTCAAGCGCCCACAGCATATCGCTCCACCTGGCGGAGTTAAAAGCGTTCTTCACGTCGAGCGTGACGAGAAGGACCACGCGGCGCGACCAATGGTTGTGGTCCTCCGCCCTCCGCACTGCCTCAACTACCTCCTGAATAGCGTCGATGGTAGAGCGGCCGGATCTGAAGCCGTACTGCTGCGGGGACAAGCCCCCCGCAGAGACGATGGCCTCGGTCAGCCTGACGCGCAGGAGCTTCTCTAGCACCTTCCCGGCCGTGTCGAGCATACACAGGGGTCGGAAAGAAGAAGGGGTCACCGGTGTGCTCTTCGCCTTCGGGATAAGAACAAGTCGGGCAACCTTCCACGAAGAAAAGAAAACGCCTTCCGCCAGACACGCGTTGAACATATCGAGCAGAAGCCTTGGATTCACCTCCGGAGCGAGCTTGAGCACCTCCGCCGGAATGCCATCGGGACCGGGCGCTCTTCTGGGTCGTAGGGATCGGACGGCAGCGGTGAGTTCCTCTTCCCGGAAAACTGGGAAGGCGCCTACCTCTCCGAATTCCCTGACTGGCCGAACTGGGTGGCTGGGAAACAGTGTATCGACGACGGCGGCCATGGCTTGTGGTTCCATGATCGCAGGTGGTGAGCGAACCCCTAGCTTCTGGGTTACAAGTTTGTAGCCCATCCCCCAGGGGTCGTTGTCGATATCCTGACACAGCTGTTTCCAGCACCTGACTTTACTCCGGTTGATGGCACCGCGGAGCTCTCGGCGGGCCGCTCTGTGCTCAGCCGATCTGGCATTTGCATCAGGGCGGTTCCTGGCTTGCTGCGCAGCTCGTCGGAGACCAAGGCATCTCCTCCGGAGTTCCGCGATTTCAGGCGTCCACCAGTAAACCGGCTTCTTCCTGTGGCGGCGGGAAACTCCGGGCATCGACTGCTCACACGCGGTCGCGATGAGACGCATCGTCGATGCTGCCAGATCTTCGGCGCTTATGAAATTCTCAATGCTCTGGTCTTTAATTACGTTTGTAAAAGTTTCTTTGCTCAGACGACTGGTGTTCCAGCGTCGAGCCAGAGGAGCAGGTTCAGCGCGCAAGCGCGCACCCTCGGGATGGACCTTGAAAAGGATCGCCTGGTGGTCGCTGGAGGAGTAGTCCTCGCAGACACGCCAGTCGGAGATCCGCTGGGCAATCCCTTCGGAGGCAAGGGATATGTCTGGGATCGTCTCTCTGCACCCCGGACGGCGAAAGGTGGAAATGCCGCCCGTATTGAGGATACAGAGGCCCAACCTGGCAGCCGACTCGAGGATGTAACGACCACGAGTGTCGGTCCGCGGGGAACCCCATTCCACGGCTTTGGCGTTAAAGTCGCCACCGACTATGACCCCGCCAGAGGTGTTCATGATCTTTTCCTCGATGGAATCGACCATGTGGCGGCAGTCTACGATCGGTTGGTTAGGCGTGAGGTAACAGGAGAAGACAGTGAAACCCCTGCTCCTCACCCAAACGAAGCCGTTGCCCGATCCGGAATCGAGAACAGGCACCTTCCCGAGGTCCAAGATCCATATCGCCGCAGTGCCGGAGGGATCCGAGAACCACTGTGCGGAGCGTCGGTTCTGGTACTGCTCACTGAGAAGCAGTAGGTCAGCACCCTGCTCCGTGGCGAACTGGAACAGCAAGTCGTTTGCTGTCCTGCTCCTCTGCATATTAAGTTGCAGAACACTGATCATTTCTTTTGTGTTTGGCGAAGCTCCTGGATGGCCTGCCTGTACTGCCCGCAACGACCTGACCCAGCGGAATGCTTGACTTGGTCGCCCTTCAAGCCGGCTTCAGTACACAGGACACAGGACAACGCTGCATTGCATGCGCTGGCCTTGTGGTCCTGGCCGCCGCACTTGAAGCAGAGCTTGCTTCTATCGGGTCCAGGGCAACGATTAGCGACGTGACCGAACCCCAGACATTTAAAACATCTGGAGGCCACGAGCTTTTCGCGCACCCGACAGCTCACATACCAGACTTTGAGGTGGCCCTTCTCCAGGAGCTTCGCAGCTGCTCTGGCTCCCAGCGTGAGGATCGCCACCTTCTGACCCCGAGCGTTCGCCTTTGAGAGGAAGGTTTTCACCTCGACGTTGTCGCCGATGGCGGATTTGACGGCAGCGGTCACCTCTGCCTCTGGCTTTGCTTTTGGAGGCGTCACCGAGCTCGACCAAAAGATTGCCGGCTCGGGTCTTCCTCATGCCCTTGATGACGGAGCCCTTCTCATCGGGCTTCGCTTTGCTGCGAATTTCGCCCAGCACGTCGGCGTAGGATTTGCCCTCCGACGGCTTGATGAGAAGAGCGTCCGGCCGCTGCTTGCGGGACTTCTTCCTCGGCGCCTTCTTCTTGTCCTGAGCGCCAGGCTGGCATCCAGGCAGCTGGGGAGGGTCTCTCTTCTTCCCCCTCTTCCTGACGACGTCGGTCCATTTTTCGGGGTCTGATGTCTCCCCTGGACCGTTTCCTCGAGGTTTTTTCTCAGCCTCCGGTTGGGCGGGGCTGGAAGCGGCCCGCTTCCCACCGGCTGGCTGAGCCTTTACCCGCAATGACGGGGTCGTCTGCGTCGAAACAGTCACCGACTCACATGACTGCCACGACCTCCTCAGCTGGATGATGTGGTGAAGGCTGGCCTCCAATTGGACGATGCCATCCTTCACATCCTGACTGATGTTCTTCTGCCGGGTGGTCGCGGCCTTCATCACAGCGAGGGTGTCGAAGCACTTTTTGATGTGCTCCTCCTCCTGCTGCCTGGCGAGCGCGACGACCGCCTCGAAGGGAGACGGGTTGGCGTCCATCGGTACGTTGTCTCCATCGGGTTGCTTCTCAGTGGCACAGATGTTCTGGCCACCGATGAGGCAGGTGTCACGTTGCGGCCTGGCGGCGATCTCGTGAGGCGGGACCTTCGCTCGAAGGGGCTAGCCACCTCACCCGTGAGCCCGCTCGGAGAAGCGGTTGATTTCGTTGTTGGGGTTAGGGTACCCCGGAAAGAGTCTGGCACCTTTTCAGACGTATTTTTATTGTTTTTTGCCATCATGTCTGGTTTGGCCCCCAAGACTAGGCATTTGACCCCCCAAAATGTGCCCCAATGAGAAAGTCAGACCGACCCATCACCAGAGCAACTATATCCATGTTCGACCGCCTCCAAAACACCGGCGGTCCTAGAGGAGCAGTGGCCTCGGCAGAGCCCCCCCAGGACCGCAGCGGGGCCCTATCCGGTCGCCAACCGGCACCGCCACGGCCAAGGGGATTTTCGCCGGCTGATAGGGCAGCCAGGTCAGCTGGCTGGGCTGACCCGGGCCCCTGTACTATCCGGCAGCCTGGGAGGTGCAGAACCCAGTTTTTAAGCTGTACCCTCTGCTCGTCCTAGACCCCCAGCGCAGTGGAGGTTGAAGAACATAGAGTCAACCCGGCGAGTAGGACGGAATGATTTAGAAAAACAACCGGGCTATTGAAATGATTCGGAGAATGGAGTTGTGAAAAGGAGACGCGAAAAAGGACCAGTGCGCCCCCTCCCCTTTTAGTCGGCTCTTACGACAAGCAGGGGATACTGTTGGACATTCTGTCCCGGCCCAACACGGGAAAATAATAAATAATAATAATAATAATAATAATAATAATAATAATAATAATAATAATAATAATAATAGTAATAATAAGTAATGGCGTTGGTGCCAAGAGACCGGCGAGCAGCCCTCCGGCGCGTCCGACGGAGAAGAGGCAGAACACCAAGGCCCAAACTCCGCCGGCTGTTCCTATTGAGGAGACCAGAGAGGGAGCTCCTACTGCACCTGCTGATGGGGAGGGTTTTATCCAGGCCCTTTCCAAGAAGCAGAAGAGGAGGCTCCGGGCAGAGGCCAATGCCCAGAGGAAGCGGGAAGAGGCGAAAAACGCGCCTTCCCAGGCTCCCAGCCAGAAGGAGAAGAAGCCCAAAAGTAAGGCCCGGCCTAGGAAGACCAGGAACCAGGTGGTCCTGATCAAGCCGAGCACCGGTAAGACCTACTCTGAGATCCTCGGATCGATGAAGAGGGAGGTCACGCCAGAGGATTCCGGTACTGTTTTCAAGCAGATCAGGAAGACGGCGGCCGGTGGTGTCCTCCTCGAGCTTTCAAAGTGCGACGATCGGGGGAAACTCCAAGAAGCACTTCGGAAAGCGGTAGGGGACAAGGGCGAGGTCCGTTCCATCATCCCGAAGCTGAGGTTAGAGATTCTTGATCTCGACACCCTGACTTCGGAGGCCGATGTTACCACGGCTTTAAAAAGAGACCTTCCGACAATCTCCGGCGAGCCTAAGGTCACCCTGTTCACGCCGAATAAGCGGGAACAGAGGAAGGCCATCGTTGAGATGGAAGAGAAAGACGGGCAATTTTTCCTTCGGGCCGGGAAGATTAAGATCGGCTGGGTCGTCTGCCGCATTCGGCAGCGCCTCGAGGTGGAACACTGTTTCCGGTGCCTCGGGTACGGCCATACACGCCGGAGTTGCTCTGGTCCCGACCGCAGCAATAATTGCTGGAAGTGCGGTAGTGGCGATCACAAGGCCACTGCTTGCACTGCGGCAGCTTCTTGCGTCCTCTGTGCCGGTACACCCGGAGTGTCTTCGGATCACTACCCGGGCTCAGGTGCAGGCGGGGTTTTCAGAAAAGCCCTGGACGCCAAGAAGGCTCGATCTGCCACGAAATGATCCGTTTTGTCCAGGCCAACCTGCAGCGGAGTCAAGCGGCTGACGCCATTCTGGAACAGCTTGCTTGCGAGGTCAAAGCCCAGATCGCGATCGTCAGCGAACCCTACCGGATCAAAACCAGTTCATCTTGGTTTTATGACCGGCTTGGTACCGCGGCTCTCTGGATTGCAGACAGTCGCGGGATCCAGGTGTTGGGTCACGGATCCGGTGACGGTTACGTCTGGGTGAGACTTCGTTGCGTCACCGTCTACAGCGTCTACCTATCTCCCAACTATTCCGCCCAGGAGTACCGGGAGAGGTTGGAGGCGCTGGAAGACGATCTTCAAGATGTCTCGGGGGGCGTAATAGTGGCCGGGGACCTCAACGCGCGCGCCGTTGAGTGGGGCATGCCCGTCACTAACGCCCGTGGGAGACAAATCCTGGAGATGGCCTCGAGGCTCGACCTGGAAGTCGCGAACAGAGGGAACACGCCGACTTACCGAAGACCTGGTTTCGGCGATTCCATACCAGACGTCACGCTGGTATCGGCAGGGTTGTTTCCTCTGCTAGCAGAGTTGATGATGGACTGACTGACTCTCAACCAGGTGATGTTTCGGGTCAACAGAGTGGATGGATGATGAGGTGATGGACGTGTACACTGCCAGTGACCACGACTTCATCTCCTTTCACCTGGAAGAAATCGGGTCGTCTCGTCAGTCCAGTACCCGAAACCCAGTTGGCTGGAACTCGGCCAAACTGGACAGGGGAAAGTTCGTCGAGCGGCTCAGTCGCAGCCCCGAGGCCTGTCAGACGGATCGCTTCGACTCCACTGACCGACAGCAGGTTGAGACTCTGGTTGGCTCCACCATGCAGCTGATCGAGCGTGCATGCGACTCGTCGATGCCTCGGAAAAAACCTGTCCGGGGTCGTCGCCAAGTCTACTGGTGGACGGACGAGATCGCGGAGCTCAGGAGAACGGCGCTGATGCTTCGCAGAAGAGCGCAGAGAGCTCGAAACCGACCGGAGGCTTTAGCCAGGTCGGCAGAGCATAAGGCTGCGAAGAAAGCTCTGGCCAGCGCCATTCGCCTGAGTAAGGCTCGCTGCTGGAAGGAGCTGTGCCGGGACGTTGACTCGGATCCGTGGGGTAGGGGGTACCAGCTCGTCACGAAGAAGCTCGGGGGAATGGGGGCCAGCAGCGCGGCTATGTTTGCAGGAACGGTCACGGCCATCGTCGACGCTCTTTTCCCAAATCACCCAGTGAGGCGGGTGGAGAGAGTTGTGAGGCCGGTTCCTGATGTTCCTTTGTTCATGGAACAGGAGCTCGTGGCAGCATCGTCTGCCATGCACAACAACAGAGCTCCAGGCCCAGATGACATCCCGGTTGAGGCTCTGAAGGTTGTGGTGGAAAGTCACCCACACTTGCTGCTGCGCATGTTCAACGCGTGTTTGGCGGCGGGTGTGTTTCCGTCACGCTGGAAGATAGCTAGACTGGCGCTCATCAGTAAAGGCAAAGGTGATCCAGAGTCCCCGTCGGCGTACAGACCTCTCTGTATGCTGGACACGGCGGGTAAACTCTTTGAGAGGTTGCTGAAACCCAGGTTGAGGTCGGCCGTCGAAGCCGCCGGGGACTTGTCCCCTCGGCAACACGGCTTTCGGAAAGGCCACTCAACCCTGAATGCCGTAACTGAAGTCCTGGGCGCCGTCCAGCAGGCTGACACAACCTGCCATCTGGCCAGGCCGATCGTGCTGCTGGTCACCCTGGACGTGAGGAACGCGTTCAATTCTGCCCGTTGGGTGGATATGCTCGAGGCGCTGCAGCGTGACTTCAGGGTACCCGACTACCTCTTGGTCGTGGTACAGGACTACCTGAAGGATCGCAAGCTGGTGTACAGCACTGAAGCAGGAGTCCGTTCCAAAGTGGTCACAGCCGGCGCGGCACAAGGGTCGATCCTCGGCCCTGACCTTTGGAATGTGGCATACGACGGGTTGCTTCGCCTCGAGATGCCACCAGGAGTTTTTCTCGTGGGCTACGCAGACGATGTAGCCGCAGTCATCACGGCTCGGGATCCGGAGTTGGCCCAGCTTCGCCTCAACCAGGTGATGTTTCGGGTCAACAGATGGATGAGCGGTCATGGACTTGAGCTGGCGGTCGCCAAGACCGAGATCGTCATGCTCACTCGACGGAGGATCCGCACAGTAATCCCCATGACTGTCGGTGACGTCGAGGTCCAGACGAAGACTGCGGCGAAGTATCTGGGAGTTGTGCTCGACTGCCGTCTCACGTGGTGGGAGCACATCCAGACTGTCTGCGACAAGGCGGCGAGGGTTGTTCTGTCGCTCAGTAGATTGATGGGGAACATCGGAGGTCCGAGGGCTAGCAAGAGGCGACTCCTCATGTCCACCGTCAACGCCATTCTTCTCTACGGCGCAGAAGTGTGGGCGGGTGCCATGGGAGTCAAGAAACACAGCAAGAGAATTCTCTCTGTTCAACGCAGGGCTGCGCTCAGGATCGCCTGTGCGTATCGCACCGTGTCTGGACTGGCTGTCATGGTTGTGGCTGGAGTGATTCCCCTCGATTTGCTCACCGTTGAGAGGCAGAACATCTTTCGCCGCGCTCCGGATCTCGGCAGAGACCAAGCTGCTGAGGAGGCGAGACTCATCACTCTGCGGGCCTGGCAGGAGCGGTGGAACGACGGACCAGAAGGGCGATGGACATTTCGTCTCATTCGAGACATCAGCCCGTGGTTGAGCCGTACCTTTGGGGAAATTGATTTCTTCTTGTGTCAATTCCTGACGGGTCATGGCTACTTCAGGGATTACCTTTTTCGCATGGGAAAGGTGAGGTCACCTCAGTGTAGGTACTGCCCGGAGGAGGTGGAT
The DNA here is from genome assembly GCA_035578135.1 of Flexamia atlantica. Lineage (NCBI taxonomy): Eukaryota > Metazoa > Arthropoda > Insecta > Hemiptera > Cicadellidae > Flexamia > Flexamia atlantica. Next base: position 2,493,632 of record JAQJVK010000010.1, read on the forward strand.
GATGCTCATCATACCTTTTTCCGGTGCAGACGTTTCGCTGAAGATAGGAGGAGGCTTGTTTCTGCAGTCGGCGATCTATCCCCGGACGTCGTTGTGGGAGCAATGCTTCGCAACGAAGAATCCTGGAGAGCGATTGCGCTTTTCGTGCAATCCGTACTTCGGCGGAAGCGAGATGATGGATACTTAGGTGACCTCTAAGTATCCTGAAACAGTGACTTGACCCGTCAGGGCGCAAGACACGCGGACCAGTGCTGAAGTTGTCCGATAAGGGTTCCGGCCTGGTTTTCCCCGCGGCTCCGTAGGAGGTTTAGTGGGTACACCTCGACCAACATCTGAGAGGGAGTCCCACACTGTTCCTTGGGTTCGCACATAAAGCGTTCCTCCTACGTAAAAAAAATAAAAAAATAAGTAATAGTAATAATAGCATTATTTTTTTTTAAGTAGGAGGAACGCTTTATGCGCGAACCCAAGGAACAGTGTGGGACTCCCTCTCAGATGTTGGTCGAGGTGTACCCACTAAACCTCCTACGGAGCCGCGGGGAAAACCAGGCCGGAACCCTTATCGGACAACTTCAGCACTGGTCCGCGTGTCTTGCGCCCTGACGGGTCAAGTCACTGTTTCAGGATACTTAGAGGTCACCTAAGTATCCATCATCTCGCTTCCGCCGAAGTACGGATTGCACGAAAAGCGCAATCGCTCTCCAGGATTCTTCGTTGCGAAGCATTGCTCCCACAACGACGTCCGGGGATAGATCGCCGACTGCAGAAACAAGCCTCCTCCTATCTTCAGCGAAACGTCTGCACCGGAAAAAGGTATGATGAGCATCATCCACCTCCTCCGGGCAGTACCTACACTGAGGTGACCTCACCTTCCCATGCGAAAAAGGTAATCCCTGAAGTAGCCATGACCCGTCAGGAATTGACACAAGAAGAAATCAATTTCCCCAAAGGTACGGCTCAACCACGGGCTGATGTCTCGAATGAGACGAAATGTCCATCGCCCTTCTGGTCCGTCGTTCCACCGCTCCTGCCAGGCCCGCAGAGTGACGAGTCTCGCCTCCTCAGCAGCTTGGTCTCTGCCGAGATCCGGAGCGCGGCGAAAGATGTTCTGCCTCTCAACGGCGAGCAAATCGAGGGGAATCACTCCAGCCACAACCATGACAGCCAGTCCAGACACGGTGCGATACGCACAGGCGATCCTGAGCGCAGCCCTGCGTTGAACAGAGAGAATTCTCTTGCTGTGTTTCTTGACTCCCATGGCACCCGCCCACACTTCTGCGCCGTAGAGAAGAATGGCGTTGACGGTGGACATGAGGAGTCGCCTCTTGCTAGCCCTCGGACCTCCGATGTTCCCCATCAATCTACTGAGCGACAGAACAACCCTCGCCGCCTTGTCGCAGACAGTCTGGATGTGCTCCCACCACGTGAGACGGCAGTCGAGCACAACTCCCAGATACTTCGCCGCAGTCTTCGTCTGGACCTCGACGTCACCGACAGTCATGGGGATTACTGTGCGGATCCTCCGTCGAGTGAGCATGACGATCTCGGTCTTGGCGACCGCCAGCTCAAGTCCATGACCGCTCATCCATCTGTTGACCCGAAACATCACCTGGTTGAGGCGAAGCTGGGCCAACTCCGGATCCCGAGCCGTGATGACTGCGGCTACATCGTCTGCGTAGCCCACGAGAAAAACTCCTGGTGGCATCTCGAGGCGAAGCAACCCGTCGTATGCCATTTCCAAAGGTCAGGGCCGAGGATCGACCCTTGTGCCGCGCCGGCTGTGACCACTTTGGAACGGACTCCTGCTTCAGTGCTGTACACCAGCTTGCGATCCTTCAGGTAGTCCTGTACCACGACCAAGAGGTAGTCGGGTACCCTGAAGTCACGCTGCAGCGCCTCGAGCATATCCACCCAACGGGCAGAATTGAACGCGTTCCTCACGTCCAGGGTGACCAGCAGCACGATCGGCCTGGCCAGATGGCAGGTTGTGTCAGCCTGCTGGACGGCGCCCAGGACTTCAGTTACGGCATTCAGGGTTGAGTGGCCTTTCCGAAAGCCGTGTTGCCGAGGGGACAAGTCCCCGGCGGCTTCGACGGCCGACCTCAACCTGGGTTTCAGCAACCTCTCAAAGAGTTTACCCACCGTGTCCAGCATACAGAGAGGTCTGTACGCCGACGGGGACTCTGGATCACCTTTGCCTTTACTGATGAGCGCCAGTCTAGCTATCTTCCAGCGTGACGGAAACACACCCGCCGCCAAACACGCGTTGAACAATTTAGCAAGTAGGACGGAATGATTTAGAAAAACAACCGGGCTATTGAAATGATTCGGAGAATGGAGTTGTGAAAAGGAGACGCGAAAAAGGACCAGTGCGCCCCCCTCCCCTTTTAGTCGGCTCTTACGACAAGCAGGGGATACTGTTGGACATTCTGTCCCGGCCCAACACGGGAAAATAATAATAATAATAATAATAATTTTTTTTTTTTTTTTTTTTTTTTTTTTTTTTTGGGTAGGAGGTGGAATGCGTTTACGCACACTGAGGGGCTCGTTGTCCCCTCAGTAGTGTCGGACTCCCACGAGCTCGATGTCCCGTGAACTACCGACTAAACCACCTCCCTCGGCACCGAGGACACTAGCCTGGAACTGTTTCACACATTACTTCGGGCTAGGCCTTTGATATTACGCCGCTAGGGCAACCTCTGTGGGGAAATGCTGAGGATTAAGGCCGATCGAGGTCGACCTTTTTCGCCCGAAGAATGGCCTGGACGTAGTGCTTGACACAGTTCCAGTTGCCCTCTCCCTGGAGCATTGCTCCGACGATGTTGTTTGGGCTGACGATCACGCCGATCTCAGATGAAAGCGAGGCTCGGCGGACGTGCCAACGGTCGCACTGAAAGAAGGTGTGCTCGGACGTATCTGGGATGCCGGGGCAATACAGACAGTCCGGGCTGGCGACTTTGCCCATCCGGTGCAGATAGGCTCGGAAGTACCCGTGTCCAGAAAGAAACTGGGTCACGTAGTAATCGACCTCGCCGTGCTGCCGCTCCAGCCATGGTCGGACGGAAGGTATGAGCTGGAAGGTCCAACGTCCCCTCGGCTCGGCTTCCCAGTCGCGCTGCCAGGAGTCGAAGCTGCGATCGCGCTCTTCCCTGGCAGCTGTTTCCCGGCCCACTTCAGGCCTCCTCCGGTAAATCGCCTGCCTCTCCCTCGCGAGGAAGAGGACGGGGATGACTCCGGCGATCACCATCACAGCAGGCTCGGAGACTGTGCGGTAGGCCGAAGCGACCCGCAGAGCTCCTCGACGCTGGACTCGGGCAAGCCGGTCTCGGAAGACTCGCTTCTCGAGTGCGTGAGCCCATACCTCCGCCCCGTACAGCAAGACTGACTGGACGGCAGTCATGAGCAGACGGCGCTTGCAGGAACGAGGACCGCCGACATTGGGCATAAGCCTACCAAGGGCAGCGACACCCTTGGCGGCTTTGTCGGCAGCGCGCTGGATCTGCTCGCCGAAAGACAGTCTGCTGTCGACCATGACTCCCAGGTACTTTGCAGCAGGCTTAGTCTCGAGTGTGACGTCACCTATCTGCACCGGGAACACGGTGTTTATCCTCTTTTTGGTGAGGACGACGATCTCCGTCTTACTGATTGCCAGGGACAAGCCGTGATCTCGCATCCACCCGTTGACCTTGGCCATTACAACGCTGAGCCTCAGTTTTGCCTGCTCGACGTTCCTCGCAGCGATCAAGGCAGCGACGTCGTCAGCATAGCCAACGAGGCGGGTCTCATCGGGCATGTCTAGCCTCAGCAAGCTGTCGTAGGACACGTTCCAGAGATCTGGTCCGAGAATGGACCCCTGCGCAGCCCCGGAAGTGATGGGAATGCGCCGCTGACCTTCGGTCGTGTCGTACAACAGAACGCGGTCTGACAAATACGCTTCTATCATACGCAGGAGGTAGGAGGGAACTTGGAACGTATGCTCAAGCGCCCACAGCATATCGCTCCACCTGGCGGAGTTAAAAGCGTTCTTCACGTCGAGCGTGACGAGAAGGACCACGCGGCGCGACCAATGGTTGTGATCCTCCGCCCTCCGCACTGCCTCAACTACCTCCTGAATAGCGTCGATGGTAGAGCGGCCGGATCTGAAGCCGTACTGCTGCGGGGACAAGTCCCCCGCAGAGACGATGGCCTCGGTCAGCCTGACGCGCAGGAGCTTCTCAAGCACTTTCCCGGCCGTGTCGAGCATACACAGGGGTCGGAAAGAAGAATGGGTCCCCGGTGTGCTCTTCGCCTTCGGGATAAGAACAAGGCGGGCAACCTTCCACGAAGAAAAGAAAACGCCTTCCGCCAGACACGCGTTGAACATATCGAGCAGAAGCCTTGGATTCACCTCCGCAGCGAGCTTGAGCACCTCCGCCGGAATGCCATCGGGACCGGGCGCTCTTCTGGGTCGTAGGGATCGGACGGCGGCGGTGAGTTCCTCTTCCCGGAAGACTGGGAAGGCGCCTACCTCTCCGAATTCCCTGACTGGCCGAACTGGGTGGCTGGGAAACAGTGTGTCGACGACGGCGGCCATGGCTTGTGGTTCCATGACCGCAGGTGGTGAGCGAGCCCCTAGCTTCTGGGTTACAAGTTTGTAGCCCATCCCCCAGGGGTCGTTGTCGATATCCTGACACAGCTGTTTCCAGCACCTGACTTTACTCCGGTTGATGGCACCGCGGAGCTCTCGGCGGGCCGCTCTGTGCTCAGCCGATCTGGCATTTGCATCAGGGCGGTTCCTGGCTCGCTGTGCAGCTCGTCGGAGACCAAGGCATCTCCTCCGGAGTTCCGCGATTTCATGCGTCCACCAGTAAACCGGCTTCTTCCTGTGGCGGCGGGAAACTCCGGGCATCGACTGCTCACACGCGGTCGCGATGAGACGCATCGTCGATGCTGCCAGATCCTCGGCACCTGTGAAATTCACAATGCTCTGGTCTTTAATTACTTCTTTAAAAGTGTCTTTGCTCAGACGACTGGTGTTCCAGCGTCGAGCCAGAGGAGCAGGTTCAGCGCGCAAGCGCGCACCCTCGGGAAGGACCTTGAAGAGGATCCCCTGGTGGTCGCTAGAGGAATACTCCTCGCAGACACGCCAGTCGGAGATCCGCTGGACAATCCCTTCAGAGGCAAGGGATATGTCAGGGATCGTCTCTCTGCACCCCGGACGGCGAAAGGTGGAAATGCCGCCCGTATTAAGGATACAGAGGCCCGACCTGGCAGCCGACTCGAGGACGTAACGACCTCGAGTGTCGGTCCGCGGGGAACCCCATTCCACGGCTTTGGCGTTAAAATCGCCACCGACTATGACCCCGCCAGAGGTGTTCATGATCTCATCCTCAATGGAATCGACCATGTGGCGGTAGTCTGCGATCGGTTGGTTAGGCGTGAGGTAACAGGAGAAGACAGTGAAACCCCTGCTCCTCACCCAAACGAAGCCGTTGCCCGATCCGGAATCGAGAACAGGCACCTTCCCGAGGTCAAAGATCCAAATCGCCGCAGTGCCGGAGGGATCCGAGAACCACTGCGCGGAGCGTCGGTTCTGGTACTGCTCACTGAGAAGCAGTAGGTCAGCACCCTGCTCCGTAGCGAATTGGAACAGCAAGTCGTTTGCTGTCCTGCTCCTCTGCATATTAAGTTGCAGAACACTGATCATTTCTGTTGTTTCTGGCGAAGCTCCTGGATGGCCCGCCTGTACTGCCCGCAACGACCAGACCCAGCGGAATGCTTGACCTGGTCGCCCTTCAAGCCGGCTTCTGTACACAGGACACATGACAACGCTGCATTGCATGCGCTGGCCCTGTGATCCTGGCCGCCGCACTTGAAGCAGAGCTTGCTTCTATCGGGTCCAGGGCAGCGATTAGCTACGTGACCGAACCCCAGACATTTAAAACATCTGGAGGCCACGAGCTTCTCGCGCACCCGACAGCTCACATACCAGACTTTCAGGTGGCCCTTCTCCAGGAGCTTCTCAGCTGCTCTGGCTCCCAGCGTGAGGATCGCCACCTTCTGACCCCGAGCGTTCGCCTTTGAGAGGAAGGTTTTCACCTCGACGTTGTCGCCGATGACGGATTTGACGGCAGCAGTCACCTCCGCCTCGGTCGTCAGCTCGTCAAGGTCCCTCACCTCCAGCGTCGACTTGGGTTCGAGAACGCGGACGGTCGCGTTCGCCCCCAAGATAGTCTGCAGGTCCTCGCTGAAGGCGGCTTTACTTTTGGAGGCGTCACCGAGCTCGACCAAAAGATCGCCGGCTCGGGTCTTCCTCATGCCCTTGATGACGGCGCCCTTCTCATCGGGCTTCGCTTTGCTGCGAATTTCGCCCAGCACGTCGGCGAAGGATTTCCCCTCCGACGGCTTGATGAGAAGAGCGTCCGGCCGCTGCTTGCGGGACTTCTTCCTCGGCGCCTTCTTCTTGTCCCGGGTGCCAGGCTGGCTTCCAGGCTGCTGGGGAGGGTCTCTCTTCTTCCCCCTCTTCCTGACGACGTCGGTCCACTTTTCGGGGTCCGATGTCTCCCCTGGACCGTTTCCCCGAGGTTTCTTCTCAGCCTCCGGTTGGGCGGGGCTAGAAGCGGCCCGCTTCCCACCGGCCGGCTGAGCCTTTACCCGCAGTGACGGGGTCGTCTGCGTCGAAGCAGTCACCGACTCACATGACTGCCACGACCTCCTCAACTGGATGATATGGTGAAGGCTGACCTCCAATTGGACGATGCCATCCTTCACATCCTGGCTGATATTCTTCTGCCGGTTGGTCGCGGCCTTCATCACAGCGAGGATGTCAAAGCACTTTTTGATGTGCTCGTCCTCCTGCTGCTTGGCGAGCGCGATGACTGCCTCGAAAGGAGACGTTCCATCGTCCATCCGCTCGTTTAGAGTGGGTGTCTCATCGGTGGCCGCTGTTGTTCTGGCAACCGATGAGGCAGGTGTCACGACACGGCTCGGCGGCGATCTTTCGACCCGCGACCTTCTTTCGAAGGGGCTTGCCACCCCGTCGTCGAGCCCGCTTAGAGAAGAGCGTTGTTGGTTGCTTTGTGGGGTTAGGGTACCCCGGGAAGATTCCTGCACCTTTTGAATTGTTTTTCCTTTTGAACCGCTCATGATGTCTGGATTAGCCCCCAAGACTGGGCGTTTGTTACCCCCCAAAACAGTACCCCAAAGTGATTGTCAAAACCGACCCGTCACCAGAGCAACTATATCCGCGCTCGACCGCCTCCAAAAACACCGGCGGTCCTAGACGAGCAGTGGCCTCGGCAGAGCCCCCCCGTGACCGCAGCAGGGCCCTACCCGGTCGCCAACCGGCACCGCCACGGCCAAGAGGATTTTCGCCGGCTGATAGGGCAGCCAGGTCAGTTGGCTGAGCTGACCCGGGCCCCTGTACTATCCGGCAGCCTGGGAGGTGCAGAACCCAGTTTTTAAGCTGTACCCTCTGCTCGTCCCAGACCTCCAGCGCATCGGAGGCTGAAGAACACAGAGTCACCCCGGCGAATAGGCCGGAATGATTTAGAAAAAACAACCGGGCTATTGAAATTAAACGGAAAATGGAGTTGTGAAAAGGAGACGCGAAAAAGGACCAGTGCGCCCCCCTCCCCTTTTAGTCGGCTCTTACGACAAGCAGGGGATACTGTTGGACATTCTGTCCCGGCCCAACACGGGAAAATAATAATAATAATAATAATAATAATAATAATAATAATAATAATGATAATAATAAATAATAATAATAATAATTCAATTCAATTCAATTCAATTCGTTTATTAACTCGCATGCGCATTTTACATACACAGCAGTGCTTATTTTTCCTCTCTAGCTACTGTATCAGCTATTTGAGAGGAAACATTTTTTACATTACTTTTTTTACATTTGCATTTAAAAATTGATGGGTATACATTTTTTCTTTCATTTGTTTGAATAACTAATAATAAATAATAACTTATAATAAATATTTCACATGCAATAACATTCTATATTTCTAGCATTAAACCTATATAAACTTTTAACAGATAACAATACAACATGCAAAAACATTCATTTATATATAACAATAACTTCTAACTCAATTTTATACTCTATACTCTGACAGCTGAAACTAAGCCTGACAGACACCACGGCAAAAGAACAAAACAATCCAACTAACCTTCAAACTAACTAGTTACAGCTTGTCATGCTGTTGAAATAAAGTTTTCTCCTACATATTTCTTTATATTAATCTAAAGAAATTTATATTAATCTAAAGAAAAGAAATAGGTAAACTATCTTTACCTTTTTCAAAATAAATATGATGCTATCATTCAATCATTCCCTCTCTTATCAAACTGTGAAAAAGTGTGGTCCTGGGATTTGTGATAATAATAATAATAATAGTAATAATAAGTAATAGTTTTTTTTTTTTGGGTAGGAGGTGGAATGCGTTTACGCACACTGAGGGGCTCGTTGTCCCCTCAGTAGTGTCGGACTCCCACGAGCTCGATGTCCCGTGAACTACCGACTAAACCACCTCCCTCGGCACCGAGGACACTAGCCTGGAACTGTTTCACACATTACTTCGGGCTAGGTCTTTGATGTTACGCCGCTAGGGCAACCTCCGTGGGGAAATGCTGAGGATTAAGGCCGATCGAGGTCGACCTTTTTCGCCCGAAGAATGGCCTGGACGTAGTGCTTGACACAGTTCCAGTTGCCCTCTCCCTGGAGCATAGCTCCGACGATGTTGTTTGGGCTGACGATCACGCCGATCTCAGATGAAAGCGAGGCTCGGCGGACGTGCCAACGGTCGCACTGAAAGAAGGTGTGCTCGGACGTATCTGGGATGCCGGGGCAATACAGACAGTCCGGGCTGGCGACTTTGCCCATCCGGTGCAGATAGGCTCGGAAGTACCCGTGTCCAGAGTACTGGGTCACGAAGTAATCGACCTCGCCGTGCTGCCGCTCCACCCATGGTCGGACGGAAGGTATGAGCTGGAAGGTCCAACGTCCCCTCGGCTCGGCTTCCCAGTCGCGCTGCCAGGAGTCGAAGCTGCGATCGCGCTCTTCCCTGGCAGCTGTTTCCCGGCCCACTTCAGGCCTCCTCCGGTAAATCGCCTGCCTCTCCCTCGCAAGGAAGAGGACGGGGATGACTCCGGCGATCACCATCACAGCAGGCTCGGAGACTGTGCGGTAGGCCGAAGCGACCCGCAGAGCTCCTCGACGCTGGACTCGGGCAAGCCGGTCTCGGAAGACTCGCTTCTCGAGTGCGTGAGCCCATACCTCCGCCCCGTACAGCAAGACTGACTGGACGGCAGTCATGAGCAGACGGCGCTTGCAGGAACGAGGACCGCCGACATTGGGCATAAGCCTACCAAGGGCAGCGACACCCTTAGCGGCTTTGTCGGCGGCGCGCTGGATCTGCTCGCCGAAAGACAGTCTGCTGTCGACCATGACTCCCAGGTACTTTGCAGCAGGCTTAGTCTCGAGCGTGACGTCACCTATCTGCACCGGGAACACTGTGTTTATCCTCTTTTTGGTGAGGACGACGATCTCCGTCTTACTGATAGCCAGGGACAGGCCGTGATCTCGCATCCACCCGTTGACCTTGGCCATTACAACGCTGAGCCTCAGTTTTGCCTGCTCGACGTTCCTCGCAGCGATCAAGGCAGCGACGTCGTCAGCATAGCCAACGAGGCGGGTCTCATCGGGCATGTCTAGCCTCAGCAAGCTGTCGTAGGACACGTTCCAGAGATCTGTTCCGAGAATGGACCCCTGCGCAGCCCCGGAAGTGATGGGAATGCGCCGCTGACCTTCGGTCGTGTCGTACAACAGAACGCGGTCTGACAAATACGCTTCTATCATACGCAGGAGGTAGGAGGGAACTTGGAACGTATGCTCAAGCACCCACAGCATATCGCTCCACCTGGGAGTTAAAAGCGTTCTTCACGTCGAGCGTGACGAGAAGGACCACGCGGCGCAACCAATGGTTGTGGTCCTCCGCCCTCCGCACTGCCTCAACTACCTCCTGAATAGCGTCGATGGTAGAGCGACCGGATCTGAAGCCGTACTGCTGCGGGGACAAGTCCCCCGCAGAGACGATGGCCTCGGTCATCCTGTCGCGCAGGAGCTTCTCAAGAACTTTCCCGGCCGTGTCGAGCATACACAGGGGTCGGAAAGAAGAAGGGGTCCCCGGTGTGCTCTTCGCCTTCGGGATAAGAACAAGGCGGGCAACCTTCCACGAAGAAAAGAAAACGCCTTCCGCCAGACACGCGTTGAACATATCGAGCAGAAGCCTTGGATTCACCTCCGCAGCGAGCTTGAGCACCTCCGCCGGAATGCCATCGGGACCGGGCGCTCTTCTGGGTCGTAGGGATCGGACGGCAGCGGTGAGTTCCTCTTCCCGGAAAACTGGGAAGGTGCCTACCTCTCCGAATTCCCTGACTGGCCGAACTGAGTGGCTGGGAAACAGTGTATCGACGACGGCGGCCATGGCTTGTGGTTCCATGACCGCAGGTGGTGAGCGAGCCCCTAGCTTCTGGGTTACAAGTTTGTAGCCCATCCCCCAGGGGTCGTTGTCGATATCCTGACACAGCTGCTTCCAGCACCTACCTAACTTATTTTCATGTTTTAAATTTAAGGCAATTGTATATGAAATCCTTATTAACTTACATATTTAACCATGTCGATGAAATTTTTCAAAATTTTGACCATAGTTATTTCACCCGAAGTTCTCAAACAACAAAAATCAGAGTAAATAGGTTGAACAGAACTTTTTCAGTCACTAACTCGCACTACATATCTCAAATTCTGTTCAGAAATCTTCCTGCTCACCTTCAAAATTTCAATAGTGTTCAAATAGCAACCTATAAGAAACATGTACCGAATTGGTTAATGGAAATTGGAAGGGAGGCATCTGAGGCGGTTATCACATCTGGGTACAGATAAGACTAGACTAGACTTGACTTGGACTAGACTTGACTTAATACTAAGTTGCCAAACGAGTAGCAGTTCGTCGCAGTGGTCATTCTCCAATAGTTCCCCGATCAAATTAAAATCACGCTTCGTCATTTACTTTTCTTGCTCCAAAACTTTTTATAGAAATTTGCATATTTACTTTTTTATTTACACATATTGCCAAGCTAATTAATTAATTTCTGACCAAGACTGAGTTTTTAGCGGCTCGTGCCTACGCACAGGAATTTACTCCTATGTAGGCACTAAATTCCGATATTAATTTTTGTCAGGTGTTACTTTAAACTAATATTATATTTTATCTTATTGTTCCTGGGTCATTTCTAAGTGTAACATTTTTTTGGAATAAATGAATTTGATTTGATTTGATTTGATTTGATTTTACTCCGGTTGATGGCACCGCGGAGCTCTCGGCGGGCCGCTCTGTGCTCAGCCGATCTGGCATTTGCATCAGGGCGGTTCCTGGCTCGCTGCGCAGCTCGTCGGAGACCAAGGCATCTCCTCCGGAGTTCCGCAATTTCAGGCGTTCACCAGTAAACCGGCTTCTTCCTGTGGCGGCGGGAAACTCCGGGCATCGACTGCTCACACGCGGTCGCGATGAGACGCATCGTCGATGCTGCCAGATCTTCGGCACCTGTGAAATTCACAATGCTCTGGTCTTTAATTACTTCTTTAAAAGTGTCTTTGCTCAGACGACTGGTGTTCCAGCGTCGAGCCAGAGGAGCAGGTTCAGCGCGCAAGCGCGCACCCTCGGGAAGGACCTTGAAGAGGATCCCCTGGTGGTCGCTAGAGGAATACTCCTCGCAGACACGCCAGTCGGAGATCCGCTGGACAATCCCTTCAGAGGCAAGGGATATGTCAGGGATCAATAATAAGTAATAGTAATAACAGCATTATTACTATTATTACTAATAATAATAATAGTAATAATGCTAAACGGGAGCATCGCGGCAAGCTCCCTGGTGGACCAAATCGTTCGGGAGACGGGGACATCACTCGTCTTCGTGAGCGAGCCTCACAGGGCTAAAGGTCCACTATGGCTCCCTGACCGCACAGGATGGGCTGCGCTGTGGGTGCCCGACCCGCGCGTGGTCCCCATCGAAAGAAGTGGGAACGGCGAAAATTTTGCCTGGATCACAAGCAATGGAGTCACGTTCGTGAGCTGTTATTTTTCCGCGAATGACAGCATTTCACGATTCACGGAGAAGTTGGAGGCCATGGAGGACGCGATCCGAGCGATCGCCGGTCCGTGTCTCCTGGCCGGCGACTTCAACGCCAGAGTGAGAGAGTGGGGGTGCCACATACAGACACCCGAGGAAGGTTGCTGTTGGAGATGGCATCCAGGCTGGGGCTGCTGACAATGAACGAGGGGGACACGCCAACCTACCGGAGGCCGGGATTCGGGGAATCGATCCCCGACGTGACCCTGGCATCGGAAGGTCTGGCTTCCCGAATCGTCGGCTGGAGGGTGATGGGTGATTACTCGGGGAGTGATCACGAATACATCACCTTCGAGCTGGCCGAAAGAAGACAAGGAAATCGCAGCAACAGCCGGCGCCCGCTCGGCTGGAACCTGGCGAGATTGGATGAACGGAGGCTGACAGACGGTCTGCAGAACGGCATGGGGGACATCCCCCAGATGCCGGACGACCAGCCAAGCAGGGCGGACGCGGAGGCTGTGGTGGAAGCCACATCGCGCCTCATTCATCGCGCTTGCGACGCGTCGATGCCCCGCAAGTCGGCACGTACCGGAAAGCGCCCTGTGTACTGGTGGACCGACCGCATCGCCGAGCTGCGGCGAAACTGCCTGAGACTCAGGCGGCGAGCCCAGCGTTCCCGGGACAGACCCGAAGCGGCGGAGAGGTCGAGCCAGTACAGAGCGGCAAAAAGAGAACTGGTCAAAGCGATCAGAGAAAGCAAGGCGCGCTGCTGGAGCGCACTGCGCGAGGACGTGGACAGCGACCCCTTGGGACAGGGGTACAAGCTGGTCATGAGGAAACTCGCGCAGGGACCCGAGTACGTGCCGATGGAGGCTGAGAAGATGCGGACCATCGTGGACGGACTATTCCCGGATCACCGGGTCAGAGACGACACCCCTCTGCGGGTGATCGCCGAAGAGGTCCCACTGTTCACGCGTCAAGAGCTGGAGAGAGCGGTCAGCTCCATGAAGAACAAGAAGGCCCCGGGCCCGGACACCGTACCGTCAGAGGTGCTGAAGCTGGTGGCGAAATGCCGCCCTCAGCTCCTGCTGGACATGTACAACGTCTGCTTGAAAGTGGGAGTGTTCGCATCCCGCAGGAACCTGGCCAAGCTCGTCCTTCTGAGCAAAAAACGGGGCCCACCGGACGCTCCATCGTCGTACCGCCCTCTGTGCATGCTGGACACGGCGGGAAAACTGATGGAGAGGTTGTTGAAACCGAGAGTCGGAGAGGCTGTGCGAGCGGCAGGGGACCTCTCGGCCCGACAACACGGGTTCAGAGAGGGCCACTCGACACTCAGCGCCATCTCGGAGGTCGTGGCTTTGGTGACACGAGCGGATCAGGCGTGCCACGCAGCTCGTCCGATCGTGCTGCTGGTCACGCTTGATGTCAAGAACGCGTTCAACTCGGCACGGTGGTGCGACATTCTGGTCGCACTGGAAAGAACATTCAGGTTACCTGGGTACCTCCTCGCCATGGTGAGAGATTATCTAAGGGACCGGCGGCTGATGTACGAGACGGACCGGGGTTTCGTAACCAGGGCCGTCACCTCTGGGGCAGCCCAGGGATCGGTGCTGGGGCCGGATCTCTGGAATGTCTCGTATGACAGCTTGCTCCGCACTGAGATGCCACACGGAACGTTCCTCGTGGGATACGCCGACGACGTGGCGGCGGTCATCACCGAACGAAACGCGGAGTTGGCCCAATTGAGGCTGAATCAGGTCATGCGCCTGGTGGAAGGCTGGATGCGCGATCACGGCCTTCAGCTGGCTCTCTCCAAAACGGAGATAGTCATGCTGACGAGGAGGCGGATACCCACGATCATTCCGATAAGGGGGCAGATGCGACGAAGGTGAAGAAATACCGGACTCGCATGCTGGCGGTGCAGAGACGCGGCGCGCTCAGGGTCGCGTCCTCGTACCGCACGGTCTCGCAGGCGGCGGTGCTGGTCATTGCGGGAGTCATCCTAATCGACCTGCTGGCGCAAGAGAAGAAGACCATCTGGGGGCGTGCTCCCGAGATGGATCGGGAAGAGGCTGCCGAGCTGGCCCGTGGCCAAACAATGGCCGCCTGGCAGCGTCGATGGGACGAAGACACGACCGGAAGGTGGACATGGCGACTCATTAGGAACCTGGAGCCGTGGGTTTGCCGCGACCACGGGGAGGTGAACTTTTACCTCACCCAGTTCCTGACAGGTCATGGCTACTTCCGTTTCTACCTCCACCGAATGGGCAAGGTCGACTCGCCCAGGTGCAAGTACTGCGGACACGACGGAGACGACGTGCATCACACTTTCTTCGTGTGACGTCGCTGTGACGAAGAACTGACTGCCCTCGCCGACTCGGACGGCGGTCATCTGACCCCGGACAACATCGTGGGGAAGATGCTGCATGGCAGCATCAGCTGGAACGCAGTGGCTGACTTTGTCATGTCCGTCCTGCGCCAGAAGAGGACAGACGGGTGTCTCGAGTGACCCCAGAACCGAGGACAGCAGAAGAACGGTTGAACACCAACTGAGGAGTCCCGAAAGGGACAGCAGCGCGGAGTCCTGAAAGGGACAGAGGCCACGCATTGCGATGTCGCAATGAGCAGACGCTCGGGTCGATCGCAATGATGTGGTGACAGCACGCGAGGGGTTTTTTTTAGCAGGTATGCCCAAGGAGACGTACAGACAACTGTACGCTCCTAGCCACCTCGAGCCTCGAGGCAGGGCCTCTGACACTAATGCTGTCTGTCAGAGGCTGGAAACCCCTGCTTGTCGCTTTGCTCTCTTGGGCGAGCGGCGTAGAGGGCCCGCATTTCGGTGCGGGTAAGGGCTATTTTTAACCTCCCTTACAGCGTGGATGAAAAAAAATAATAATAATAATAATAATATTTTTTGGTAGGAGGTGGAATGCGTTTACGCACACTGAGGGGCTCGTTGTCCCCTCAGTAGTGTCGGACTCCCACGAGCTCGATGTCCCGTGAACTATCGACTAAACCACCTCCCTCGGCACCGAGGACACTAGCCTGGAACTGTTTCACACATTACTTCGCACTAGGCCTTTGATATTACGCCACTAGGGCAACCTCCGTGGGGAAAAGCTGAGGATTAAGGCCAATCGAGGTCGACCTTTTTCGCCCGAAGAATGGCCTGGACGTAGTGCTGGACACAGTTCCAGTTGCCCTCTCCCTGGAGCATAGCTCCGACGATGTTGTTTGGGCTGACGACCACGCCGACCTCAGATGAAAGCGAGGCTCGGCGGGCGTGCCAACGGTCGCACCTGGGGGGGGGGGGGGTTTAGCAGGTATGCCCAAGGAGACGTACAAACAACTGTACGCTCCTAGCCGCCTTGAGTCTCGAGGCGGGGCCTCTGACACTGATGCTGTCTGTCAGAGGCTGGAGACCCCTGCTTGTCGCTTTGCTCTCTTGGGCGAGCGGCGTAGAGGGCCCGCATTTTGGTACGGGTAAGGGCTATTTTTAACCTCCCTTCCAGCGTGGATAAAAAAAATAATAATAAACTATTCAGAGTAAAGTTCATTTGGTTGATGGATTTATTTGTTATTCATTCCGATCTTTTGTTTAATATTTTCTAACCAAAAAAGTATTTTCTAATCAACAAATTAAAACGGTATGATGTTCAAATAGTCTTCCAAACAATCTGCTTTGAAAGCATACTTTATAGATTCTAAAAAATGTTTTTCAAGCGATGATCAACAAAAGTATTCTGTTTTCACAATAATATTACAAATAGATTAGTACTTAATTCAAATGAGTTGCAATATAAAATTCAAATGTGTTGTTGCTAAATAAAAGAAATACCTTCTTTAAATATGCCTTAAAATGGACTGTTTATGTAGAAGTCTTTTGAGCATTTATTGCCTCAGTTCGTCAGATTGTTAGGTGACCAGGCGCCCCCAAAGGCACCTAATTCCGCCCGTGCGAGGAATGCACTCAACAGTATTCCCTTGGTCATTTGGTTCTCTTACCCCGAAATTGTTTTAAAATATTTATTTGTGGCTTACATTCTAGCTAGATCTCAGTTTTTCTATTTTTCGAAACTGTAAGTTTGCCTTACATACACCTCATTACAACATTACAAAAAAGAACCTTTTCAAATTAAATTAAAAAAAGGCTAGTACGCATCTCACCTTAAGAAGTTAGTTTTCTTAAGTATTAAGAAGTTTTAAACATATTGTTTACCAGTACATAAGTACATAAATGACACAAAACAAACTGATTCTGAGATCAACTTGATAAAAGTAAGTGTTGTTCTCATTATTTAAAATTCTTTTGATAACTAACTGATTGTTACACACAAATAAAATAGGCTTTAAACGATTAAACAGTGCCTCTTTATTCTACATGAAAAACTCTTTTATAAAAATCGTCTTTTTTCAACATAAGTAAACAATTCAACATCAGCTTTCATCACAGCTTTTATGTAAATTCAATTAATTGTCTTGACTACAAAAAACTTGTTGCTATTATCTTCCAATACTGATAAAAGATAATTTAAAAGTCTAAATTTCTAAAAAAAGACTACAACATAAGTAGCACATGTAATAAAAACAAAAACGGCAGTCTCCATTATCAAAACCGAATGTCATTTGGAATAATTTGCCACAGTAAATAGTCCAAAGTCTCGATTTACACAATGAAGATAGAATTTTCCACCAGTTCTCAAGTACTTGGTCGCCCGTGGCCGCATGTAAACATTGTCGCGGAGAGGGGGAGGGGTAGACCTCACCCGGGGGGGGAGACCTCACCCGGGGGGGGTGCTCATTAGTGGACTCGAGGATACTCGACATCCAGGCATCAATTAGTGAACCAGTTTATTCCTAGGTTATTGTGGCGTCCCCGACATTGGCGTAGTTAAAAACTGCTCTTTCACAGCTGGTTAATTAAGTGTGCAATCGCCCTCTTAAGTACGCGATGGAGTTAAACAGAACTAATTCAAGATTATTAATCGTAGATTTCGAAAGGTTTACTTCCGATTTTCTCACTTATGTACGTTCGGTTTCATGATTTGATCGGTAGCTAAATTAATTTAGTAAAGACTGAGGTGCATATTCAACTTAATAAGCTGCTCGAATGAATGTTTAATTTTGTGAAAAACTCGTACGGATGAGGTATGTCATTAAAAATATTTTTGATTTCGATGTCCCCTACCCCGTTGTCGTGATATCGTTTAACACTACGATGGTTTCGATCTGATTTCGACAAAGGCAATGTTGATTTGTTGAACTTGTTGCACAATCTGATACCGTTGGGTGACGTTTTTAGTAATTAACTCGTAAGTTTTATAAAGTCAGAACATTTTTAAGTTACAAAAAATGTTCGCTACCCCATACTTTTCGTGATATTTTTTGGCAGGGAAGGGGACATGTTTTCTAGTGCTTTTTCAAGATAATTTACTTCCCATTTTATTTCGTTTTTAGTTTGGTATATTTGGTCTTTATCCCCGACTTTTGTTTCAACTTTAAGACATTTTCCCCTGTCAGAAAATATTCACAAAGGTAGTTAACCGAGGATGGCTCAGCCAATACAATTTGCTGGGAATTCCAGGGTCTACTGGGCCACATGGTCACGGAGACGACTGGTGGTCCAGGCCTTTAAACAAGAGCAACGCACACAAGCCGTAATTACAGCCCAATCTGAAAGAGTGGGGGGGGGGGCAGTGTGACGTAACGCAGAACACGTGGGTATATTTAAATGTTCTAAACACCAAACACCCAACAGCATGGCTCAAAAGCACGCCCAGAGTTCAGCCTAGCAATGTCGAAGTACGCCAGGCCCAAAACACCTACTAACAGGGGCCGCCATAAATTGTCATCCGAAAATATGGGGGAGGGACCCAGATTAAAAATGGCACGGAGGATGCTGTGCATGGTGGGGGGTCAATATTTATATGACCTCATTTTCCAAATTAATTTTTATAACAAATTGTGATAGAACATACGACATTCAAACATTTGATTTAAATTCAATTGAGTTATCAGCTTAGAAAATTCAGTGTTCTCGGTTTTTACATTTGTTTTCATACCTATTTTAGTTTCAGGGCAAAATAAAGCTACATTAAGAGCAAATTTTAATGGTCAATGTTTTAGAATATATATGAATTTGGCGTCCATCACTACCATAAATTGTAGTAGTACGTAAAAAGTTTCAAAAATGTTGAAGTTTACCTCGATAATTTGTTTTAAAAAAAGTTCTGGTTTTGATAGTCGATCAACAGCAAATTAGCTCAAAATGGGGTTAAAGCATAATTTGATGGTTTTAACACCCATTAGGAAAAACATTTAAATAATAATATTTTTTAAGAAACTTACGTAAATTGCAAGTTTGTTCTCTATGACGTAATTTTTAAAATGGTGGGGATATTAAACAAACTATGACAAGAGGATGATTGTAGGGAGGGGAGGGGGCCTAAAATGGCAAAAAGAGATGACGTAATTTATGGACGGGCCCCAACAAAGCAAACGGACAAGTCATGTCACTTGCTAGCGACTTAATGCACAATTCATAAAAAATATACAGTTATATAATCCTGTAATATTTTTGTGACTGTAAAAAATATCACCAACACTAATAACCTAATAGATTAAATTACTTAAGCCAAAACAGTGCCAGGTGGTAGCCCTCAAGCTCAAACCGCAATAAAATATTCACAAAAAAATTTAAATTTACAAGAGCAACGCCAACATTATTACTAATCTTGCCAATAGACGAATTTGTAATTAGCAACCCCCAACAACAGAATGTGTCTGAGCAGGGGCCTTGAAACAATTAAAATATTTAATAATATCGGGTATTTTCATAATTTTTTTATATTGAGATTATTTTTATTATACCCAGGGTGTTAGGGGAAATAAACAACCCCAAAAATGGGGTTTTTAAACTTTTTACATAGAAAATTAAAATGATCAGCTTGAAATATAAACACATTTAGAACTGAGAATTGAGGAATGTTTGGACCCTAGGCTCACTCAGTGGTGCTGGCCTCCAGATCAGGGTGACCACTGACCAGACGTCTGGCTTTAGGAGGACATGTCCTCCGTCCTTTTCGATTTGGCGATCGAAAAGCATCTCGCTCTTTTCGTGGTCGTCACATCTATTGGTCACATCGTATATGGTACTATGTTCTAAGGTTAGAGACCGGCCATAAATTACGAGACCACTTTTAGTCATTTTTGGACCGCCACCTCCCTAAAATCATCCTACAGTCATAACTCGCCTGTGACCTCCATTTAAGTCAATATATTGCTGAAGCCTTTACACCTTATATTATAAAAAAAAACTTACCAAATTTGGTAGTATAGCCTGTAGATGTCAAATAATCTTTTTCTTACAAGAGACCGGTTTCGATTCTATGACGAACCATCTTCAGTCATGTAATTATCTATAATATTAAACTTGAGCAGATTTCTATGATTGTCGGGATTTTAAAAGACGTTTTTACTTCACTATATAAACAAACATATATATATACATATATATATATATATATATATATATAATTTTCCCACCATGTTAACAATCAATGTGTACACATTTTTACCTCAAACTGTCCATACAGTATGGATCCTGTAGACTAACAACTGCCAGCAGGTGGTTAGCCAAGGTCACCTTATCAGCTGATTTGAATTATTGTTTTCCAGGCTATTGTATAATTTGAATGTTAGTTTGTTTGAATACTCATATTTTTTGTTAAGGAGATTTTCACTATTATTTTCTGAAAAATGTTAGTTACTTAATTGGTAAAATGACAAATTGATTGTTATATCATAAATATTATGTAATTACAGTAACATTAAGTTTTATGAATACCCAAAATATCCGAAAAATACCCAGATTATATATAGACTGCAATGTAATTACAGATAATAAAATAAACCACAGGTATAAATTACAACCACGAGTTTGAAATACCCGTCAACTTTATATCACAACAACCAAAGATTTTTTTTCTTTTTTATAATAGTGCTAACACTTTATAATGACCCTGTTATATTGGCTGTTGGGCGGCAAAAATGTGTTCGGCGTTCAGGAGCCAATGGCCAAGGCTGAATAAAATAATAAACTCACAACATGGAAAACTCATAGTAGCCCGAGTAGCGGCTACGATCTGTAATTTCTGTTAAAGCTGTATAATCTCAAACTCGCCTTTGGCTCGCTGGGGACTCCGCCCCAGGCCCCCTACTGTGAGTCCCTTGGTGAGGGATTTTTATATTGAACTACTAGATATACCCGCAGCTTCGCCTGCGTACATTGAACGTACCTTGAAGATCACGTTACTTAGCATTCGATAAGGCAAAATATTGTAGTGATAGTTTGTGTTTTGAAATTGAAACCCCCATCACCTAAGCAAACCCTCCTAAAATTTTAATTTTGGAATCTCTGTTTCTAGTGCATGTACATATGCTCAAAATGAATTGTCCATACTGAGTTTTAAAGAATATATTTTGAGTACTTATTTATTTATTTTTAAGACGGACAACAAATTTTACCTAATCGGGAAGTGGGAATACAAAATAGTACTCCGGGAGGTTCATACAATGCAAGTAGCTTCAGTTATATTCAACAAATACAACTCAACACAAACAAATTTGAATGGTATACATTTGTACACTTTATTCTTTTAGTACATTGGATTTCGTACCTTTACTATTCCCTGAAAATATTCTATAGGCCTCCCATCCGTAGTTTCAAAAACTGAAATGGCCGACATTTTGAATTTTATAATACACTATGTTTTAGCCGTATGAGAGAAAATATTTAAAAACCCTTTCTCTGCTTGCATGTAGAGCCTAAAAGGAATATTTGTGTCAAGTTTCATGGCCCAAAGTCTTGTAGTTTTTGGGAAAGTAAGCATTGAAAGCTAAACATGGGCGCCATTTTGAATTTCATAATATACCATTTTCAAACCTTATGAAAGAAAGTATTGCAAAACCCTTTCTTAGTACGCATCTAGAGCTAGTAGAGAATATTTGGGCCAAGTTTCATGGCTCTACGCCTTGTAGTTTTTGAGAAACTGCGATCAGTCAGTCAGTCAGTCAATGGGTTTTAGCTTAAAGTATGGGTTAAAGATACACTAAACAAACAGTGGGATGAAGGGATGATTGTACAAAAGCTCAAACAGCCAAGGTCATATCTAGTCGAAATCAAAGACAAGGGGATAAAAAGAAGAAATAAAAAGTGTATAAAGAGGAGAGAAAGTGTAAGATAATAAGCTCAAGAGGGAGATGTTTAATATAGCACATGTTTTAGAATCATGTGATATAAATTATTATTATTATTGTTGTTGTTTACATTCAGTAGTCCATTTTCAGTGTTTTAAAAAATATCACAAATTTAAAGGCCGCAAATTTAAATACTGCAATAGGAGGACTCTATAGACCTAACATCAGAATTTAGTATGTTTATTAATATACCAAAAACTGTTAGAAAGTATATAAGACTAATGTGAAGGCCAAAAAATGACGACACCTAATTCTCCAATTTTTTCAATCATATTGGAGATTGGATTACGGTTGTAGCAGCTTGAGGCGAAAATTTTCGGTACAAATAGTATATTTGATTGAACACAGCCTAAATCTTTCTCGGCCAACACGTAAACCCTCCTAAAATTTAGTTCAGAAAAACCCGGATTCTATAAAAAATTACGTAATGATATGTCCATGCAGTCTCAAGACTTTAGTTTGACTACTTCGGGTGATCCGTAAAAAGCGAGTAGCGTAGGTATGTGGTATCTGAAAAATATTTAATATAAGATGAGCGTGATGTACAATTTATTATTTTAGGAAATGGAATTCCTATTTTTTGTCTCTTTAAAATATTCTAGAGAATTTCCATTGATATTTGTTAATCATAGCTCTAAAAACTAAAAAGGCCGCCATTAGAAATGTTTGAATTTATCTTATTGTAGCCTTTCAAGAGGTAGCATTTTAAAATCATTCATTAGTATACATCTAGAGTCTATAAAGAATATTTGAGCCAAGATTCATGGCCCAAAGCCCTACATTGTTTTAGAAAATAAGCTTTGAAAACTAAAAATGACCGCCATTTTGAATTTTATAATATACCCTATTTTAGCCTTTTGAGATACAATATTTGAAACCGATTACGAGTTGGACAGTCGGACAGTTTTCCCCTCAAGTCCTAATGGCAAAACAAACTATAAATGTTACTAAATAATTCATCATTAATCTTTTCGTTCGAAACCTTGCGAACCCTTCCTAAAGTAGAAGTTAATCTGTAATAATCATAAACGCTGAGGAATAACAAATTGAAATGTGCGATTAACAGGAGCCAGCGACGGCGGAAGCGAATGATGACGGACGCCGTAACTAATGGTTGTTTGAAACAAGCATTACCATAGGTTGATCGATAGCTGACCGAAATAAACACGTATATAGGTAATGGTATTGAAATTAAAATAAAGAACCATTCAGAACTTCAAAAGTAACCGGATTCTTACAATTTAATTTACAATTTGCTTGAAGTATCGTTACCACAGGAGGGGAGATGGTTTAAATGTCCATTGTCCACAGTTTAACTGCTTAGTCCACAGTTTGGTATTTTTTGGAACAAATTAACTCTTTTCCACAATAAACACACGAATTTTTACACAATAGATACACGGATTTTTTGAAAGAAATAATTATTGGAAGAGGAATTCAGTCTGTACACTAACTAGACTAAACACCTTGTTATTGCTTTTCGAAGGGGCATTTGGAGGGAAAGGTTTGCAGAATTATTCCAAAAACCTGCTATTTACAAAATAACTTGGAAGTCAGCTGCAATATCGTTAACTCGAGATGGTTCTCATTTCGTGGTCAAATTTCTCAAATCTCAGAAAAAGATGTTGACAGTTATATAGGTCTTTGTCCAAGATGTACTTAAATGCGTAATTAGCTATTTATACATTCTGGTCTTAACAATTTAGATTCTTGCCAAGTATGAGATGGTCTTTGCACAACGAGGAAATTTAAAATGACAAACGCTAAATTTTCCTTTTAAAATCAGGGGTGTTACTAAAATAAAATAAAAAATGGTCTCTTGTCAGAAGATGATTACACCATACATTCTTTAGTACTAAGGAAAATAATATTATCTATCTTTCTATCGAAAGAAGAAAACCTGTCTTTAATTGTAATACGGTTTGTAAGGAGTGATAAAAGCCGTAGGCGTTATATTTTTGGCTGTGCAATTTCATCAACTCTTTGTTATATTCCTGGAATACCTAATTTCATAAAGCTTTGTGAACGACTTACTACATTAAATTATATAAAGGCAACGACATCAAGTGCACCAAATTATATAATATAAAGTCCTTTTGGTGGTTGTGGGTTACGTCATTTTACATACACGAAAGGTTAGAACATACCTATTTTCAGCAACAGTAGCTTTCATGAAGTAGTTTTCAGTAGATATCATTACCATAATATTAATTCTGGGAACTAATGGGAAATAAAATGTTCATTTGTGAAGAGGACATTTGAAGCTTAGTTCATAGGACATATTGAATTGATTGAACCTTCAATACGGTATGATAAATATTTATATGATTGCAAAATCCCTATTTCAATTTTCAGTTATTGGACAAGAAACTGGAATAAAAATGAAATTAAAGTAAAATATAAGGAATAGACAAATACGAATAAACATATAAGAAAACCCTTCTGGGAAAGGATGTTATATACAGAAATAAATGTAAAAGGCTTTATACTTACTTCAGCGACATCTAATCCTGTGCTGTAACAGGCAAAGTTGGAGTGGTAATGGAGAGAAATAGCCGAGCGCGTTTGGACAGTGCAGGAAACTGATTCGGTATTCTTTTACTATAGATTGTAGTTTCTCATCTAACAACAATAACTATATTGTAGTCTAATCTTTAATCACATAAGTCGGGGAAATCTAGGAAAATAGGTAAGTATCAGTGTTAACCTCTTAAATTTGACACTTCAATCTTGGAAATCGGTGAATGAGTCACTGAGTCCTAGGCGAAATGTGCATTAATATGTAGATTTGAGAAAGTTAACACAACTTCAAACTTTTCCTAAAGTCAAATATAAGAATTTATAGGACAAAAAAAGAATAAGAATATTCTCTGCAAAGACCTAGTTAAAAGATAAATAAATATCAATTGAAGTATTATACATATTATGCTTCAGGAGATAGATTCAATTCTAGATACAAAATAAGCGCCTGAAAATAACACAACGCAATATGATAGCATGCGTATTGTCTGCCTTGTCAATTACAGCGCTAACAGTATCATTAGTTGGAATTCAAGTTTTCAATTCCGGTATTTACAAAGTTGATAGGTGATTTAAAACTTATAAATTTGTATTTATAAATACAATAAGGGATCTCTGACTTTCAATGTGACTTCTAGTTTAAACGCTAAGCCTAAAAACAAAAAGTAATTTTTGAACATCATCAATAATTATTAAAG
This sequence comes from Flexamia atlantica, assembly GCA_035578135.1. Lineage (NCBI taxonomy): Eukaryota > Metazoa > Arthropoda > Insecta > Hemiptera > Cicadellidae > Flexamia > Flexamia atlantica. The sequence continues at coordinate 2,518,231 of JAQJVK010000010.1, forward strand.
AGGAAACCTGTCTTTAATTGTACTCGGTGTTTTTTTTGTTTTTTTGTTTTTTTTTTTAACGCAATCCAAATCTTAATTTTATCAGTGAAGGATTATTCCCTTACAAGATCCCCGTACTCAATTTTTTTCTTTGGGGATACAAAGGTAAGGCCTACGAAAACAATTCACAGGATACAGGATATTCAGGCCTCAAAACAAACATAGCAAATGTAATACAAGAAATTCAAAGAGGTACTTTGCAAAACGGTTCAGGAATTTGATGGAGAGAGCACAACTTTGAATAATATCAATGGCGGACTGTTTGAACATGTAATGTAAGCTAAATGTGATAAAACTTAAATAATAGGTTGTATAAAATGTAAAGATTAACAAAACAATACTCATCTCATCTTTATATGTACATTGTTCAGTCTTAAATATGGGTTGCGATTAAAAAACACCCTGTAATACGGTTTGCAAGTAGAGATAAAAAAGATCCAGAGACACATTATATTTTTGGCTGTACATTGTTATATTGTTGCCCTAAACGCTACAAATACTTATTACCCCCCTTCACAGCGCTAAGGGGTGAAAATGTTTACATTTTTAGTTTTGAGATTTTTCCCTGTAGACACTCCAAGTAATATCAGTGCTAAACTTAAAGTCTCGAGCTCCTAAATAAATAAGTCTATATATATATATATATATATATATATATATCATTGACCTGTTCGGAAGACGAACAATTTTGATTAAATGGGAATCGGTTAAAGACTTAGATATAATCGAAATAAATACGGAACTATTTTTTTCCTCTCGAAAACATCTTTAATGTTTACCATGTCAAAATAAAACACTTAAGAAATATTCAGTATAATTTTACTTTATTACTAAACAAATTGTGATAATTTACAAATATCCCATGTAATTTATCTATAGGGGTTGTCAAAGCTCCCTTAAGTAAGGAGGGAGGGGGAGGGGAAGGGGTGAATGCGTGAAGGGGTCGCGGTCTCCCCTCATTATAATGGACCCCAAGTACTCTCGACTTGCACATACAAATTAAGAAACCCTTTTTATCGGATGTTTGTTTATTCCTCTGGCATTACGAGAAAAAATTATTTCTCTTCTATTTATTACATTTGAAATACAGGTATTTCAAGGTATGTTATTTTAGTAAATTAAATACCAGAAAACAAAACGCGCTAACCGCACTGAAAGCTATCTTGGGGCTTTCTTTTAGATTTGTTCTATCAGTTTCCTCTCACTAGATTACTCGGCATCTACATAAATAGGTAAACTGAATTATCCATCCTTAAGGGTTTATGGTAAAAAATTATATTCACAGTTTACGCCTCTATTTATAGAGAGTAACAGTTTACCCCGTTGTTTGTAGAGACAACAACGGGGAAATGTTCATAAATTTGTTTAATGTAAACTTTGGGAGTAACAGAATTCCTAATTGCCAAAAGTGCCAATATTGGTAAAACTCCACAGGGGAAACCGCTTGATCTTACGGGTTCTATACGGTACCTATTTTTGGAACTTTTATGATTCATTACTCTTTAGAACCTAAAATAAAAATAAATGTGACTAATAAAAAACAAGTTTTGGAAATTATTTTTTTCTGCTCTTTTTGAAATGTTATAGCTTCAAAAACTATGTTAATTTTGAGGTCCGTCAATAGTATAAGGTGTCCTAAAAAGACAACTTAATTCTTACAACTTTTCCTTTGGAGTCGTACAAAGAAATAGAACTTTGTGCCTACAAGATTTGGATAGGCAACCCGAATCACACAAATGAGTACTACCAACACGTTCCGGCCACACCCCTTAATCGAATGCACTAGTAAAAAGAGAAATATATTTTTTCAAATTCTTGGCCACCACTCAAGTATTGTTTTGCCAAGTATTGCTTTGCCAAGTATTGTTTTTGTACGTGCAGAGAGCAGGACGGACGTTAATTGAATGCTATTACGTTTGCATAATAATATAATATTTCCAAGAAAAGTATAAACACTTTTTAATGAATCGGCAAAGACGATAGTATATTTTTGTCTTCTTGAAAACATCGTTAATATTTACCATAGGCCTACAAAAATAAAACATAAAATTTTCAGTACTATTTGTAATGATTATACTTAACAAATAAATGATACAGAAGATAAACTGAAAGCGACGATAAAACGGCGCGGGTTTCTTCTGAAGGGTCGCAACGGATAATTGACCGCATAATTATCCTCAGTCTACCGCGGTTCCTGCGCCCCTAACTCACATTTCCTGTTTCTGTCATTAGTTTATTGCAGCCGTCGATCAACTAGATGTTATCACATATCGGTTTATACTTTTTCCAAAGCTCGCTTATGAAAATCCACACCGATTCATTATAAAAACAATAATGCTTGTTAGAAAGTATTACGTTTTGAATTTATATGACTGAAATATATTTTTGGGTTATAAAAGGTTTATATTTTATACGTAGTAACTGTAGACTATTGCATATCTGTCATACCAAGAGTGTTTCTAAGGCCAGTCCAAGAGTAGGCCTGTGTATGGGGGGCGAAAAACTGCATTTCGTAAGATGCAACATTTCCTTAAAATAATTTACGCAATACATGCCTTATATCGTTTTATGTATATAATTATATCTATATAACATTACATAAACATATTTCGTTTTGTACATTATATATGTATATACATAACGAAATAATTATAAATATATAATTATATCGTTATTTGTATATATTTATTATTTCTTAGTTAAAATATTTCATAGTATTAAACTGGAAACGATGGAAATGGTTCGGACCATTACATATCACGTTTTTCATCAATACAGTGATATCTGGGATTAAATTCATATTACAATTTTTGAAATTATTAGGGAAATATTAGTAGGGTATTTCTGGGCGTTTCAAAACAGCACCGGTGGATGGTCGTGTTCGGGTGTTTGGTGCTTTTTGACGATAGAGCTGTTAATATAAAATATATAACAATATATTTTACAGCACCGGTGGATGGTTGTGTTCGGGTGTTTGATGGTTTTTGACGATAGAGCTAATAATATAAAATATATAACAATATATTTTACAGCACCGGTGGATGGTTGTGTTCGGGTGTTTGATGGTTTTTGACGATAGAGCTAATAATATAAAATATATAATAATAAGTAAAACTATGATATCCTGTAAATCTTATAATAAAGAGTAAAGGTAGTAACAAATAACTACAATTCAAATATTAAAAAAAATATTTATTAGTATCAAAAATAATAACAATTATTATCAAATCTCTATAACATTTTTTTCATCAATCCAAGAACTCTTAGATGATGGGAATCCTAGCCACTTAACAAATACTTTATTATTCTTTTTTCTCAACACTTTTTCAACTAAATAAATGTCATTGTGTTTAACTTTAACTAACTCCTCTTGATAGAATCCACCAGCTATTGGTTGATTTCCAGCATCAACTAATTTATAGGTAACAGGTTCTGTTGGGAGCACTTGAATAATAATACGGAATATATCAGTAGAAAAATTTGGAGTGTAACCTTTTTCGAATTCTCCTTCATACTTACTTATACGAACGTAGTCATCTATTTCAAATCTTTGCCTTTTTTAATTTTAGGTTTTTTATATGCATAGACAGTTTCAAGTAATTCTCTTTCATTGTGTTTTGAAACGTCAGAGGGTTTCATTTTTATTGTAGAATGTTTCTTAGAATTATAAAACAACCAAATCGTCTATTAGGTCTATCCAATTATAAGATCCCTTTACTGTAAACCTTTTCCACATGAGGTTTTTTAAAGTGCGATTAAACCTTTCAACAACACATGCTTTTAGATTGCTGTAAGTGGAATAATGATTTATTTTGTATCTATTCATTAATTTTTTAAACTCATCTTTATAAAACTCAGCTCCTAAATCTGATTGTATATGTTTAGGAACTCTTCCGAGTTTTAAGATGTTCTCCATTGCGGTTGTTATTTCATGACCAGACTTAGTTTTTAAAGGTTTCACCCAAGCATATTTGGAAAAAACATCGATAACTGCTAATAAGTGTTTGTACCCTCTGTTATATCCAGAATACTTTTTTAAGTCAATTAAATCTGCTTGCCAATGATTATCATAACCTTTAACAGTAACTTTCCTCCTGATGAAGTTTTTCTAACTGGTTTATGTAATTCTCGGGCGATGTCTTCTCTAACATTCATAATTCTTAACTAATCAATATATAACACCTTTCTCCCTTAGTTCTGATATTATATTTATAATTTCGTTATTATGACTTGTATTTCCAGCAGCATCAGAAGCTTTAAGTTTCGTAATCTGTCAACGATTTTATTTATATTATCATAATGTACAAAGTCCGGTGCACAAGGATAAGTATCAAGCTTTAAAAAATCTGTTTGCAGTCCACTACCTTTTTTAAAGATTTTTAATGTAATTTTTGAATTTTGGCGTGTTTGTTACTTTTATCCTTTCTCCTTCAGTATATTTTCTTAAATGAGCCTTAGTTAACAAAAGCATATCTTTATAAGAGGTTATATCGTTATTAGTAACTAATTTCTTTTTCGGCTTTTTCTTAAACATTAGCTCTAACAAACCTTTTGTTGGTGAAAAAGTAACGTGTTTTATTTTAATGAAGTTTTCAGAAGGTAAGTAATTTATTTCACTATCGCCAATCATCCACTTTCCTCTTGGACCTAAATAAACCCCGTGGGTATGATCCATTTCATTTTTCACGTCACTCGTCGATTTTTGAACATAATCAGTAAAAGATTCATTAACATCATCATCATCAGTATCTGATTCCTCTACGTCTGATATTTGTTCAACACTTGGACCTGTGCTACCTTTTTCTATGTCCTCATCTGGAGCTTCAAGGTTATGTGCTTCTGAGGATAGTAATTGTTCTTCTTCATCATCGTCATCGTCCACTAAAAACTTAATTTTTTTTCTTTTTACTTTTTATTGTTCCTTTTTCCTTAATGATGTTACCTTTTATTTTATTTTTGTTTTTTTTATATTTTTAACAAATTCAGCAATTGGTTCTACAAAAGGTTTAAATTTCTTTTTGATTACTTCCTCCTCATCAGCAATCAGTGGGGTGAATAGTGAACTTACTGCTCTTAAAGCTAGATTTGATAACATCGAAAAACAAAATAATAACACTGACAAAAAAGTTAATCAACTGATAGATGAAAATAAACGATTGAAGAATGAGATACTGGCTGCAAACCGTGAGATACAAGAACTCCAACAGTGCACAAGAAAAAATAATATCATTATCGCCGGAATCCCTGCCGCGCCGGGGGAAGATGTGTCGGTCCTCGTGGAGAGTATAGCGCGGCTACTAAACGTGAGATACCTCCGCTCTGAAATCAACGCCGCACAGTGGTCATTTTTGCTTATTTAGGTGGACAAAAATGGAAATATTGAACTTTTTATTATAACCTTAAGCACCATCTGAAGTTGTTTTTAACTAGTTAGAGGTAATGAATGAGCTGGGAAAACCCATCTAAGATATCACATTTCTTGTGAGCAGGTCACATTTTCAGGAAGTTTCGGAATTCCCATAACCGTTGTATGATTTTACCCGTTCAAATAGTTTCACTCTCTACCGGCAGTGATACAGCAAGGTTGATAATTAATATTGTAAGTTAAATATTGATGAATTAACTATTATTGTGATAAGTTTCAAGAGTTTTAATATATTTTATCCTGGGGAAAACACATAATTAAATTCTAATGGTATTTTTTGTTAAAACTTAATTTGTTTTAGTCTATAACTTTTGTGGCACGTCCAGGCACGTCATGAAACTTTTTTAATTGTAACTTGAGTGTAATCTTAAAACATTTGTAGGGTAGCCAAGTGCGTAAAAGTGCATAAAAATTTGCTGTAAATTATTAAAAATGGTCTTACGCTTAGATTTAGTAATTTTGTTATCAGGTTAGACGTTTTGTATAGACAATACGTCAAAACTATCATCATGAATGATGGTAATAACACTCTAAAATACATTTTTATTTTATTTACTTCAATTTTGTCGATCAAACTTTGAAAATAAACTTGTAGATTTTGTCCTTTAGAGTAAAATGATCAAATTGTCACTACACATAGCGTTTTACTGTAATATGCAGATTATACTACATCAAAATAAATTTTTACAAAAACATTATAGTTTCTTACAGTTTATTTCACTGGAAATACTCTTCTGAAACTCATAAAAAAACATCAGTACAGTCACATGGTCAAAACGGTCCATGTAAATGGGACGCCATTTTTGTCCATGTAAGGGGTAATGTAGATATGCCAGGACTTTATGTAAAATAGGAAAATGAAGCTAGAGTGGAGATATTTGTTTGACTGATGGTGCAATGAGAACTTTTCAAACAAATCGCTACCGTCATTCATAACATAAATTTTATGTTGGATACTGAAGTAGTACTAGATAAAAGCTAGAGACAAGCGTACATCAACGAAGCTGAACGTTTTTTTTGAAAGTTTTACATAGTATGTTGGTCTTATTAAAGCATTCCTAAAGGAATTTGTTTACAGGGTTTCTAAATGGCTTGATTTTACATAAAGTCCTATCAAATCTACGATTATAAACTCCTCACATGGACAATAATGACGTACTATTTACAGGACGTCATTTGTGTCTTCGTGACTGTGCTGATATATTAATATGAATTTTTTTTATGAGTTTCAGCAGCGTATTTCCAGTAAAATAAACTGTAAGACACTATCATTTTTATGTATAAATTTGTTTCAGTGTTGTAAAATCTGTATATTACAATAAAACGCTATGTGTAGTGACATTTTGACCATTTTACTCTAAAGGACAAAATCTACAAATTTATTTGCAGAGTTTGATCAACAAAAATTGAAGTAAGTAGGCTGAAAATGTATTTTAGAGTGTTATTAGCATCATTCATGATAATATTTTTGACGTATTGTCTATACAAAACGTCTAACCTGATAACAAAATTACTAAATCTAAGCGTAAGACCATTTTTTTAAATTTACAGCAACTTTTTATGCACTTTTACGCACTTGGCTACCCTACAAATGTTTTAAGATTACACTCAAGTTACAATTAAAAAAAGTTTCATGACGTGCCTGGACGTGCCACAAAAGTTATAGACTAAAACAAATTAAGTTTTAACAAAAAATACCATGAGAATTTAATTATGTGTTTTCCCCAGGATAAAATATATTAAAACTCTTGAAACTTATCACAATAATAGTTAATTCATCAATATTTAACTTCCAATATTAATCATTAACCTTGCTGTATCACTGCCGGTAGAGAGTGAAACTATTTGAACGGGTAAAATCATACAACGGTTATGGGAATTCCGAAACTTCCTGAAAAGGTGACCTGCCCACAAGAAATGTGATATTTTAGGTGGGTTTTCCCAGCTCATTCATTATCTCTAACTAGTTAAAAACAACTTCAAATGGTGCTTAAGGTTATAATAAAATGTTCAATATTTTCATTTTTGTCCACCTGAATAAGCAAAAATGACCACTGTGCGCCGCTCACTGGCTCCCTGTCAGGGAAGGGGACCCAAGAAAATCGCTGGCGATTGTTGTATCGTTTGTTTCACGCCTGGTTAAAAGCGACTGGCTTAAAGCTAGGCGCTCTAAAGGAAGCCTCACAGCCAATGAAATTAACACTGATTTTCCAGCGAACCAGGTTTACTTGAATGAACATCTTACGCCCCACACCCGTACACTGTTCAATGCCGCAAGGAGCAAGATGAAGGAGGGTAAGCTCTCATCTGTATGGACCAACGATGGCCGGGTGATGGCAAAGAGGAGCGTCATGGGTCGTCCCTTCCGTGTGTCGTCCCTCCAGGACCTGGACGCGAGGACGCCGCCCCCGCAGTCCACCGCCGCCCCGCAGCAACACGTCGAGAACAGCACGTCACCCCCCGCCCCCGCCCCGCTGCTACACGTCGTTGTAGCAGCCCTCCGGGACTACCATAACACCTTCAAATTCTACGGACATTAATTCACAGACATTCTACTAATTTTTACTTAAGTAGCACATTTTCTTTACTGCCAGAACCAAATTCTTTCAGTTGTTTTTGTGGAGTACGGTAAGTTTATACGCATTAAATGTGAAAATTATATGTTACGGCCAATCTATGAAACATAAATTATCATTTAATGAATTTATGGCTTATAAAACAAGCCAGAAAAAACATGGACATTTCATTTCTCCTTCATATTCCTATGATGTGTATAGCATTAGAATATTGTAGTAGGAAAAAGTAAATAGGCCTAAATACTTATTGCAATTAGTTTTAAAAGCATGGCTGAACTTATTTTACATAATAATAAGTGACCGTAGCCTATTTATTAATTTGGTTGAAGAAATACCCTGGGAATTTGATTCTATTTTTTTCTTTGTATTTTATATGCCGGTATCTCAAGGAGTAGAAATTTATTTTGTGTATTATGTAAACTAAATTAAGTAAACTGGTTTTTTGTCAGGAAAACAGCAGAGGTAAAACTATCAAAAGAGGGCACTGTAGCTAAGTAAATTTATTTTGTTCACAGAACAAATTTCAGAAACATGCAATAATTATCTCTTAATGTTTAAAAATGTAGAATTACGTTCTCAAATGAATGCTCAAAATAAACCAGAGACATATGGTACTTCTTTTTTCATAATATATTCATGGTGTTACTGTAAATATTGAGTGCCTTTTTAGTAATATTTCATTTGGAAAAAAGTAAATAAATACTTATGGTTATTGATGTTTTAAAGTTTACTGAAGTTATGTTAAAAATTAAATGTCACGGACCTTAGCCTATTCATTAGCGGGGAAATGCTTGGAAATTTTATACTGCATAAAAAAGGCGTTATATATTAAGGATCAGAATTTTATTTTAATGTAAGTAGGTTTTAGTAAATAACTCAAGCAGATTGGTTTCATGTCGGGGGAAAAATGAGGTAGAATTTATCATAACATATTATATTATTTCACAAGAAATTTCAGAAACTTGCAATAATAGTTTCTTATAGCAAGATATAGTTTCTTTGCAATAATAGTTGTTCCCTGGTTGTTTTTGACTCCTTAATAAATTTTCCTACTTAATGAATGAAAAGTAAAACTCTTAATTTTACGTTACAATTTTTCCTCCTTGAATAAATTTTGTTCATTCAACTACTTTCTCCATAATAAATTAATTACGGTCTTAATTTCTTCTTAATGCAACTCAACAGCAGACGCACAGGCAGCTCCTGCCTGTCTGCTGGTTCCTTTTAGGCCATCAATAGATAAATAAAGGCTACATAATGAAATGTTTTCAGTTAAAGCTGCCTGCATAAGAATATTTTTAGTTAATAAGTAACATTTCATTTAATTTGTACTGTGAAGTAGCTTAAGTTCTTTATGGAATAAACAATGTTTTTCATTCATTCATTCATTCATTCATTTATAAGCAGAGGTATAAAATCAAATGCTGGAATGAAGCTAATATGTCAAACGTACTTAAACCACAAAATAATCTGAAAAATTATTTTTATTTCTTGCTTTTAAGTTTTTTTTCTTTACTCAGAAATTGTATTTTTTAAACTTTGGTTGCATTTTTGGAAATCTAAAAAAACCAGAGCTAGTTTAGTTTATAATTTGGATTTCTGATTCTATTTACCTATATTCGGAACTGTACTCAATTATAATGACGTTTTTCTTGAAAAGTTAGCTGATCCACATTGAATTAAATTGTATTAAACTTTTTCACAAGAGTTTACGACGGGAATTGTTGCATTTTTTATATTATTTTCGTACTTAGTCGTCATTAAGTGAGAAATCAATTTAAGTAGCGAAGCAATAGATTTTTTTCATCACTACACATAACACCCTTTCAACATAGCTCAAGTATGAAATAGCAAGATCGGCAAGAAAATAAGTCTGATAAGCCGCACGCTAGTAGGCATAAAATTAAATAGGTACCCGTATCATGGATAAGGATTTTCAGGATGCACCTTTAATTGAATGTAAAGAGTTTTCAAATGTATTTAACTTTAATGAAATTTTGTGTAGCCGGAATGAAAACTGCAATAATTTGCTTGGTTTTAAAATAATGCATCTAAACATTCAGAGCTATGAGAAAAATTTTGATGAATTTTTAGTCCTGTGGCAAGGGCGTAAAGGTAAATTCCATTGTGTAATTTTAACAGAAGCCTGGCTTCACAGCGAAAGCGACCTCTTATATCTAGATGGGTACAATTTATTTAGGAGTTACAATAACTTAAATCAGAATGATGGGCTGGTCGTGTACATGGACGAGACGTTATCGGCGACCTGTAATCAGCTGCTTATCGGTGGGGTTGCTACGAGCCTACATTTGACATTCATTTGGGCAAACACATCCTGTGAGTTATTGTGTGTATATCGAAGCCCATCTTCATCCTTGGTTTTATTTAATGAAGGTTTGCAGGATATCTTCACTTCCAAATTTAATCATTTGAAACTCAAAATTATAGCTGGCGACGTTAATTGCGACATTCTCAACCCAATTTTACACTCACAAGAGGAACGCTATTTGGACTTGTTAAGCTAATACGGATTTATTTCTTGTATTGACAAAATAACACGACCGGGTAGCAACACATGTGTTGATCATTTTTTTGTAAAATTGCCATACTCGTTTAATGCCAACTCTGTTGTCTTACAAACTCATATAACAGACCACTACATAACTTGCTTGGAAATCAAAAGTAACTGTACTAAAAATTAATGTATTCAAAACCATGTCTATTACAAAATTAATTGGAGTAAATTTAGTGAAGATTTAACACTTCTGAACTGGGATCAAGTCCTCCAATCTGAATGTTTAAATTCTGCAGTGGACAATTTTAATAATATTACTCAATCTGCTTTAAATCGAAACTCAGTAGAACTTAGAGTGTCAAATAAATCGTCCAAATTGAAACCATGGATAACCAGCGGTCTTCTGAAATCGATAAGAAAGCGGGACAAAATTATCAAGAAAGTCAGAAAAAATCCTTTAAATATCCGACTTTGTGGGTGGTTTCTCAGATATCGAAATCTATTAAATTCTTTGATAAAGCGAGCAAAATACAGCTACTATAAAAACAAAATAGATGAGGCACAGGGAGATTCGCGAAAATTTTGGAGTGTCGTCAATGACGTCGCCGGTCGGCCGCCGCCGAACAAAACTAAATTTCCGGTAGAGGCCTTCAACATAAATGGTGACACTGCCTCATCTTCTGACATTAAAAATTATGCAATTCTTTTAATCAGTACTTTGCTTCAGTAGGGTCACAACTCGCTGGGGCACTTCAGCCATGTGGTCCTCCAGAGGTTGATGCCGCTGAATTTGCCGTCAATTCCGTGTTCTCACTGCGGCCTGTCAGTAGAGAAGAGCTTCTCGAGGTTGTAAAGAGTATGAAAGGAAATTCTGCACCTGGTTGGGACCGGATTCAATAAAAAATTATAAAAGGCAATATCAACAGTCTCATATCCCCCATACTATTTATTATTAATCAGAGTATCCGGACAGGGAAATTTCCTGATTCTTATAAAATAGCAAAAGTTATTCCAATTTACAAATCCGGCCAAAAAAACTTAAGCTCGAACTTTAGACCAATCTCTCTGCTCTGTTCTGTCTCAAAAATCCTCGAGAAGTGTGTTAAGTTGCAATTGACTAGTTACCTTGAGAAAGAAAATATAATTTCTGACTTGCAATTTAGCTTTAAAAAAACAAAAGTACTTCTCACTCACTTCTTGAAATTTCTAAATTTATATCTCAAGAAGTGGGTGATGAGAAGCGTGTTTTAATTACTTTTCTTGACCTCGCAAAAGCCTTTGATTCCATCGACAGACAACAATTAATCATAAAACGTCGATTGGCTGGTGTCATCAATAATTCCATTGATTGGTTCACAAGCTACCTTGAAAATAGACTACAATTTGTTTCTATCAATGGGGTCGAGAGTGACAAAACCAGAATTGAATATGGGGCTGTTCAGGGAAGCACGCTGGGCCCGTTACTTTTTTTGGTTTACATAAATAACTTGGCAAAAGTTAGAATACGGGGCAAGCTGTTTCTTTTTGCCGACGACACGGCCGTGGTGTCTACTGGCTGCACGTGGGACGAGGTTTATGAACAAGCTTCTTCGGGCCTGGGGAAAATCAAACTTTGGCTGGATCATAATTCACTAACATTGAATATCTCAAAAACAAAGTGCCTTCCAATATTTTTCAAACATGAAAGTGATCCTAACCAGAGACAATTAATTTTACATTCCTGTGGTGATCCGCGGTCCTCTACCTGTAGCTGCAACGTAACTGAGCGTGTGGAACAATATAAATATTTAGGTGTGATTTTGGATAAAAAACTTTGTTGGGTTCCACACGTTCAGTACGTCAAGCGGAGAATCAGGAAGCTGGTCTATGCTTTTGATCAGCTTGGCAGGGTGTTGATCGTGGGTCATTGCAGAACGCAGAACAGTTTACTTCGCCTACGTGCAATCGGTATTGCAGTACGGGATCTTGGCGTGGGGAGGCGTCTCTTCCTATGTTCTTGAACCGCTGGCTTTGACTCAGAGGACTTTGATCAAAACAATCTTACATAAACCTAGTAGATATCCTTCAGATCACCTTTATTCCGAATTTTCTGTTTTCAATATCAGACAGCTTTACATTAAAACCTTATTAATTTTCATCAAAACAAATAAAACAGAAATATTCACAGATTTGATCCATCACTATCCCACTAGGCACAGGCTAAATTTTAAATATCTTTTTCCAAAATCATTGATTCAATCAGTGAACAATAATCCCTTTTATCTGGCTCACGTTCTATACCGCAATCTACCTTCTGTAATTTTGGATTCAGAAGGGGGCAGTGTCGCACTCTTTAAAAAAAGGGTCACGGAGTGGCTCTTTAATATCGGACAGATCGCCGCTGAAGCGCTTATACGGTCGCCATACACATAACAGGGCTCGTCATATTCTTCTGTTATTATTTATTTGTTATTTCATGTTTTAAGTTTCGATAGTTAGTAAGTAACAGCTTTCCATAGTGCCGACCCATTAATTGACAAAATGCAAATCAGTTTTATTTTATTTTATTTTGCTTTTTGATGCAGTTTCCATTCCGTACACTTAGTTTATATGATAGTTTATAGTAAATTTGTTTGCTTAGGTTTAAGCACCTACATTAAATTAAGTAGGGTACAAGTGCCTGAATCTTACAAGAGGACAACTTTAAAAAACTGCTAGAGACAGTTCTCTTTCCCCGCGCACAGATCTGTAGTCTTTGCGGGGAAATAATTCCAATGACAACATAGAATGTAAATTTTTATTGTACTTAAAAGAGGAATAAATATTTTTTAATTTGAATTTGAATTCCACGTTTTAAGGCTAAGTATTTTTTCTCACTACATTACTTGTTTTAGTTAACTCCTCTTTCAGATCCATAATGATCAGAGGACAAAGGTAAACTGTGCAAATTACTCAATTGTTATTGTTTTTTACTAATGAATTTATCAATTCCATTACGATATCTACCATTGTGTAAATCACTTTCCTTATCTATAACCAGGAATCCATATGTTTTATCCCAACACAGCCTACAAATTGCTTCAAACTCTGGAAATGTCATATCAGGATTTACATGATTGTTAAAAATATGTTTTAAATTATTATTGTCCTGTTTGAATATGATAAGCATGTTTGCATTGTCTCTGATCACTTGTTTTGGTATTCTTGTATAAGACTGACAAAGATAAAAACAATCCACATCTTTATGACGACCCATGCTAAAAAAAACACAAACGTTATTTTGTCGTCCACAAATTATATCATCGAAAACAAATATCAAATTTCTTTTTGCATTACTCGGTTCGATTATTTCTTCATTTTCTGAATATTTATAAAATCCAATTCCTTTAATTCTTTCTAAAATCATTTCTAAAAATTGATACTCAGGTTGATACAATGATTCAGAATATATGTTTTCAAACTTTAAACCATTTTGATCAGTAATCAGACTTAACAATACAGCAGTTTTACCACATAATGATGGCCCTGAAATTATACACCGTATAGAATTAGGTAAAAGCTTGCTATGTTTCCTTTCATTACTTAAGTTTCTTAATTCGAAAAATGAAATTTTAATTTTCTGTTTTTGATTTATTATTTTCATATTGAAAATATCATAAGATATCCGTCTCTTTCAGGGTCTATTTTTGTAATGAGTAGTTTAGATATTTTACTTACATATCTATAAACTTATGACTAAGGAATAGGAAGTAGTAAATAGCTTAAGATTTTTATAATTTTTGTTATTATTTCCATAATGTTCTGCTTTGCATTCTACATGACAACAAATTCATTTTTTCTACAGCATGTTCCACATATTGAATTCTATTACTACCATAAGATCTTAAAAATAACCTACGAATGCGTGAATCTTTTTCTTTATCACTGCAGTCTTTGAAATTGTTGATAAAGTCTTCACTTTCGTACCCCATTGAGCGATGTCTTAAAAACATTAAGGTATAATGTTCACAGAAGTTTGATGATCTGCTTCGCACTTTTTTTTGTTGTATTTCCAATTGATGCAAACATTTTCCAAAAAGTTCATCACTTTGTAAGGTGGAGGTAAGCCAAGACTGTCAAAATATTCTCCATGCTGTAACCTATCAATAAACACCGATACCCAGTGTTGTCCGACATTAAAAATAAAAGAAGATGGATAAGTCACATAAACAGGCATTCGTTTTCTGATATCGAAAATTCCGCAAAAATATTGAATGATGTGTGAGTCTCCATTTACATATAATTATAGTTCATTTGCATACAGTTTTGACAATTTTCCTTCTCTAGAGATGGTCCGTCTATATGATCTCCGCCTGATAGGTTGTAATGGTCATAACAATATACAATGTCCTTCAATTTATTCTTCGTGTTGGCTGGAAGAAGGTCCCAGACAAACCGAATTTCCTGAAGAGATACATGATGTAAAAAGTACTCCCTAGGTAGATAAGGATTTCTGAAACTTTAAGATTTGTTAATGATGGATTACCATATTCATCAGGCATATTATATTTTTTTATAATGTCACCTATTTAATGATTACTTGTTCTTCGATGTCTGAAACCGTAGATTTCTTTAAATAGTTATTTACATACCAGTTTAATAAAACTCTAACATTTTCACTGGCACATTGATCAGTTGCTTTAGAATGATAAAAACATTTTCTAAAATTAAATTGTTTTTTTTCAATTCGTTCAATCGTGGACAACACAGAAGTTCCATATCTAAAACTCGAATATTTGTATTTTTTATCAGATTTTCAATAACTGGTTTTTTCCACACCTTTTAAAAGAACTCTATTATAGTCCTTTAATATTTTATTAAATATATTTTTTATCTCAGAATAATGAATGTATCCATCATCCCAATCCATACCGTGAACGAACTTTTTCACCCATGATGCACACTTTTTATGTTCTTCAAATAAGGAAAATGATGAATATGGTGGTTTAAAAACAAATGATTGAACTTTACTACCCGAAGAGGAGAGGAAAGCAGCTTCTTTTATAATAAATTCATTTTTAATACCTCTGAACCCTTGAATATCACAAACAACCATCTTCTCAGACATCTTATTAGATACTGAAGGTTAAATATTGGTTATTCTATTGATAAAAAAAATAAGAACCTTTTATCTCTAGGTTATTGACCTTTTTAGACAATTCGTTTTATTACACTCGTTAATTGGTTGTATTCTACAACTCGATCATGTAACATTAAACAATATGCTGTAGTTTTACCTTGAATAGAAGATTTAGATTCGAACTCTAAACGGATATCTACAGGGCCAGATTTTATCGATTCGTTTTGTCTGGTACAATCAATTACAATTAAAGGAGCATACTTAATAAACTCATCATAGGAAAACAAGGGTTCACCCTTTTTAAAATAATAATTTTCCTGGAATTTGATATACATTTCATACAGACTCGCTAGCTGATTTTTTGAAGGATCTAAGTTCATATCATCATATGGGTAACATTCAGAATTCAAATACAGTTTCACATTCGAAATATCACATAGATCAAATTCACCAACATTTTTCTTGATGTTATTCAAACGGTCTGTTTGAAATGCTAAAACGACATACCTAGGCTTTTCTAATTGAGTTGTCGTTTTTACATTCCACGTCTGTCGACTAGATTGAGGTAACAGCGGATATTCATAGAGTTCCCAGGCTCTGAGGTTTATATAGATTGATTGATTTTTTTCAATTACCTTAATTAATGATATCTTTTCTTCATCAGAAGGGAATATGTAGGGGACCCTCCATTGAATTTTTTAAATGTCAATATCAACTATTGGGTCAACAGTTGTTGCTGTAGTGCCAGTACCAACAGTTGTCGTTGTTCCATAAACAGCATTGAGGTCTGTTCTTGATCTTATGAGTATAAGTTCTTGCTTGACGTTTAAAATTATTTTACTAAATCTTCAGCAAAGCCTAAAATAGTTTTAGGGGAATACAAACATTAAAATGTTTGTACCAGTTTTTTGAGAATCTTCTTTCAGATTTAAGAGGCCACCCTTGATAATTGTCCAACCTGCATTTATGAGTGTTTTTATATCACCGTCGTTATAAGAAAGATAACCCTTTATTTTACTTGTGATACCTACATTTTTAACTCTGTCAATTTATACTCCTCGAATTTCTTACCTTACTTCATCAAACAAAAATGTGAATCCATTATTGATAAAATTCATATTCGTAGCTTCAACCACACCTTCTATATATATGGTGCTATTGCATGGATATGAATATATATCTTGATGCTGTATCGGTATCCTTATTTCATCATTATTTTTAAAAGTGGAATTCGCATACGGTTGGTATGGGTGATTACATTTTGTTAATTGACTCATCAAAATATATCTGTTCTCTAACTTGTAAAATGTTATTACTCGCCATTTTTAAGTTTCAATCCAATTGATAATAAAAAGTCTCTATTAATTTTTGTATGAGATCCTTCCTTCACAGTGTCCGGTTTACGAATGATAGCCGTCTAGAAGTAAGGAGTGCTTTTAAAAGGAATATAGATCATAGGCATGATTACAGACATTTGAGATGTAGTGTTACTGTGATGACCTCGTCTCAGAAATTAATCCTTTTACCATTTTGATCGAGTATTTTAAGAGAAATGTTATCAATTGACCATGAATTAATCGGAAGGTAAATTATGTTAGCAGGTGTTTCAACAAATTTAAAACCAGGTGGTACAGTTGGAAAAAAGGTGTGTATTACATTACTCGGTGATCCGTTTATGTAAGAGGATGTGACAATATTACTTTCAATTTTAATTGTATATACTTTCAATATATTTACAGTAAAATTTGAAATATGACTGTGAAATTTACTTAACTTACGGGGCGAAAACCCTAAAATGGGACCTATTGAGTCTTCAGGTGTAAAGTCAATATCTTTAGAACATTTAATTTCACTTTTCAAGTCAACACATCATCATGTTTAGATTTATAAGCACTTCTATAAGATATTGTATTTTCAATATCATCCGCCTCAGCTCTCTTATCACCTAATACCTTCCTTAGGAATTTCTGTAAATTGGAAATTTCATATGAACCAGTGGCTATAGTCACATTAACCTTTTCACCTTTATTATTAAAATAATAAAACTTATTACTACCTTCTTCAACATTTGGAATAGAATTAAAGCTTTCAAAGTTTATTAATCCTAATACATACTCTCCTTCATCTTCAAGTTCAATTTTTGGAAAAATTTCACAATTTTAATCTGTACTTTTTCCTGTCACTACAAATAAATATGACATGTTTCAAGGGTGAAGGTTAAATAAATACGAAGAAGGAAAGACATAACAATTTATTTATATTCACATGAAAACTTCAAACATAAATGTTTACAAATTTCAGTATTATAATTTTGTTCTCTTGCGTAATTGTACAGTATAATACAGTTTTTTTTAATATTTTATGATTTCAGTTGGAGGCTTAAGATTCCCAAAACTGTCGTAGTATTTAGCTTGTGATCCCTCTTTTCTCACTGCCACCCAATGGGTGCCAGGTCCTTTATCATTGTCCAAGTTTAAAATGATTGCTTCTTTTTCTAAAGGGACAGCTGGTAGCTTTCCTTAAAATATATACCCCGGAAATGGGGTATTTTCAAAATCATTGCACATTTCTTTAAATCGATTTCATTTAAAGCGTTTGGTCTAAGAAAATACCCATACCATACTTATAGGGTCTTAAATATAGTCCCTGACCCCTCTGAATTTTAATATCACTCACATTATCTTTTTTCGCCTTTTGTACTTCATTTATTGCTTTGTAAACTGAAGCAGCTCCTCCAGCCAAGCTGCCTATTGCTGATAATCCTGCAAACAAAGGTAATAAAAACGGTAGAGCACCTCCCGTCTTAGGTATGGGTATAATCCTAGGTTTTTTAATATTCTCTCTCTTACTCCCCTTATTAGCTTTTCTGGCTACTTTAAGTACAGAAGGAAGTAACTTTTTCATGTTCTTAGTTTTACTTTTTTTAGCTACAGCCTTCGCTGCTATAATGGCATCCCTAAGATGGGTTTTTTTTAACTTTTTTAAATTTTTTAATGCTATTCTTCGGTGGTTTTTAGTTCTGTTTTTATTAGCGAATTTCCCCTATAGGGAAGAAGCTGTTACTGTAGGTCTCATGGTAAGACCTAAGCCCGAGACCATCATAACTTTTCTTTTTGAGGTCCCCAGATGCCAAAAACACCATTCGTTCATTTTCATATATATGTGTCTTTAAGCACGATAACTCGCGTAAAAATGGTCCGATCCTAATGAAATTTAGCATGGATGTGAATAGTAGTAATTTCGGACGAGTTCGTAAACCAGACCTATCGGACTACCGGAAGAGGGGTAAAGGGGGTAAACCCCCCAAAAAATGGGTTTTTTGAGTTTTTTAGATAGAAAAATATAAATAATCAAATTTTTGTTTGCACCATTGAATTCAGCTAAAAAAACAAAGAATTTAGTATCTTGAATCACTGCTCTATGTCCATTGGTTACCGAGATATTGAAAGTGGTAAACACAGTACGTTGTCCCAATGTTAACCTTATGGGAAAATAAGTAAAATTCTATATCTTGTTTATTTCTCAACATATCTTAGTAAAACTTGGTAAATGGGTTCTTCTTGGTCAGATCTACTAAATATTGAATTAAAACCACCCAGTTTTATTATACCCTTAGCAGCAAACCTGCATACTCATTCCTCATGTTATTCTTAAGGAGCTTACAAAAACATGTCAAATCTCGCTATGTTGGATCGAAATATGTTCTTTTGCATTTGAAATTCGCTGAGTATGCAGGTCTGCTGCAACGGGGGTATTTTTTGTTTTATTTTGGTTAGGTTTCTTCAAACCAGCTCCAAGCTTTAATTTAGCCTTCATTGCGTTCGATACTGCAAACGCTGCAACCTTTTCCCCAAATTTAGCGTCAGGAGCTGATACTCTAGACCACGCTCTATCCGCTAATAACCTGTCAGCTTCGTGTCTGGTTTTTCAATATTTATTGTTTGCATACGCAATGTCGTGATCCTTACAGTAGTTATCGTGAGGATTTACCCCCTCCTCCTTTTTTGATAAACGTTTCTCAAGCATCGTGCCAGGTCCGCAAAATCTATATCCTGGAATATGTGCTTCAAATGGTAGATTATTAATCAACTTATTTAGGAGACCACTTTCCCGTTTGAAGGTAAGAACCATACTGATGGACTATCTTAATTAATTACTATTCAATTGATCCACTCTTTCCCAAATTCGTCTTTGTCATCATCGCCTCCCTCTAGGTTTTGAATACTTCTTTTTAATATATCGATTCTTTTATTTATGTCCGTTATACTTTTTGAAATTGAGTTAATAACATCAGATAGTGGTTTTGTATTTTCACTTTCCGACCTTGCACCTGTTGGGGATGGGTAAAAAACCTTCAGTTGATTTTCCAAACGGGACATATCACTTTCAATTCTTCTCTTAAACGAATTAAACTGAAAATTTGTAAAAGGTGCATAGTCATCATTGTTTACATCAATTAAAAGTTTTAAATTAGATGCTCTCAAGTCTATAACACCATTCTCATTAGGTTTGATAAAATCTTTTATTAAATCTTTAACTGCAACATTTATAAGAGTATTTTTGTTATTTCTTGCAGTTTCATCTACATATTTTTTATTTGCAGCGTCATGATAATTCTTTGGCTCTTTAAGATTTTTTAGAATGCAATTATTCATGTCTATTTCATTATTTTTTTAAAAATAAATATAACTTTGTAAAAAGGTATTTAATTGTTTAAGATTTATAGGTGACTGATCATACATAGCTTCACTCGTATAAACTGTGAAATGTTTAAGGTTTAGTTCCCCCTTTTCCGGTTTTATAAATGGATTTATTCTCTTACTAAATGTCCGATCAACATCTACCAGTTTATTATCAACATAATGTTTACTGACTGCATAAAGATTATGGGTTGGCTCCTTATTAATCCGAAAATTATCTAATTTATAATTTTTAAAATAGACTTCATTGTTTTTCACTCCAAATATAACACAATCCATCTATCATCTATTTGTTTTGTAACATATTTTTCAGTGAATTGTTTAGATGCTACATCAGACAATTCTTCAGGTTCTTTAATGTTAGTAATTTTAAATTGTTAAGCATTAAAACCGTTACTTTCCAAATGTAAGGTATTATATACCATATATTGTAAAGATACTACATCTTGACCATCAGTTGGGTTAGATATATTTTTAATTGAATATTTTTTACAGTCGATAAAACGTTTTTCAACGTTAAACTTCATACAATTAGCTAAGTCACTGTCTAATGATTTTCTTAAAAACGGCTTGGTAATCACATCGGTTTCTTCGTCGGGTACATTCACATTAGAGAGCTTTCTTTTATTAAAATTTATTTTTTTTCTTTTCATAAACGAGACAGTTAGACAAAACATACTTTAATGTCACAGCATCATTTACATCTACAGCTGAACCTACATTTGTTAATCTTTTATTCTATATATCATAGTCATCATTTTCAGTAAGTTTATAACCTTTCCCAGGAGGACCTATTAAGGATTTTTCTTTGCTTGAATAGCCTAAATAACCTCCAAATTTATCTATACTTAACTTCATTCTCTCAAAACAACTGAATAAATTATTATTGTAGTGCTCTATTTATTCTCTTATCACTACTGATCTAAAATATACCACAATTCTTTTTTTTAACTGACAAGGAACCAGCCAGTTGTTTTGATTATCACAGTTTCTTAGTAACTGAAGTTATAAAAATGGTTGAATGTTAATAAAGGTAATGGAAGTATGAGATAAACACAATTTTTTAAAAACACTCTTTTATTAACCCATAAAACATAACAATAAACAATATTACTTTGAAATTAAAACCAATTCGCATATCAATAATTTTAATATAAATTTATAAACAATATAACATTTTTTTACAAATTAAAAAAGTGATAACAATTTAGCATTGAAATAAAAACCAATACATAAATTAAACATACATATAGTATAGTTAATCATTTGTAAATATAAATTGATAAACAATAAATTATTAAAAAATTGCCTTATACATTTTCCCATTTTCATTGAAATTCAAAGTAATACCATTGACACATTTTAGTCACAAACGACTTCCTCAAGATCAGAATCGGTTTCTGATTCAGAATCAAGATTTATGGTTTCCTCCGGGTGACTCCATTTGATAGTTTTAACCCCTTAACTATTTCCCATTTCACTGAATATACTTTACTCAGAACCAACTTTGCTATTCTTTGTTTGTCTGAAATTTCAAAAACTTCTTTTCCGAAGTTTACAAGGATTACATAAACTTTACCTCTGTGATTTGAATCAAGTGTGGCCGGAGAATGTAGGACAGTTATACCATTAATCAATGCCAAATCAGCACGAGGTCTGATTTGAGCTTCAAAACCTATAGGAATTTCAATTTCAAGCCCTGTGAAAATTATTTCTCGTTCATTCGGTCGTAGGTAAATTTTATTATTCGGTCCTGGAAGATGTGCATGGAGATCTACTCCCGAACTTCCTACGAAGGAGTATTCAGGAATCGTGATAAGATTTTCATAAATACTGTGCCCGGGAACTTTCCTAAGTTTTACTTTAACTTCACCCTGTTGCCACTGATCTGAAATTAAAAATTGTTTCTAGTATTATACGTCACCATAACAGTTTTGCTTGAGTGGAATTCATAACTAGACAATCAGTATCAAAATAACATAGTGTAACCTTTGCGTCCATGAAATTATCTGGAAAAAACCGTAAAGGCAATTTTTGTTCTATCTTTGTTTACAATAAACATATACAATAATATTTAAACTACTTTTTTCCTTTTTGCTCTTAATTCATCAAACATGTCACGTTTTCGTTTCCTTTCATTGACTAAGGCAGCATGACCATGAGCATGGCCTTGGTGCTGATATTATCACCAAGGACAAATCTTTTATCATCAAAAGATGATAATGCTAATTTGTTTAAGTTACAAGTGTACAATTCATGTTTATAACTTCTTATAAAGTTCATACTTCTAAATTGATCAACATTAGCAAACAAGACTGCTTCATAATCCTGAAAATTGATGTCTTTATCAACAACACATTTTTTACCCCTTTTGCTCTTTTGGAACAGTCAAAATTTAAAGACATCACAGAATACAATTTACTTCTATGACCTAAAAACTTTCTTAATGGAATACCAGCATATTCATCTTTCATAAAATCTATCTGTTTTTTCTTTCTTCAGAATAACAAGGGTACGTCTTTGGGTAGTTGCTTGTATCAAATAAATGTAAGTTATCTTTAATCTTTAGATAAACATTATCACATTTAATGCTATATATAAAACTGTCAGTGTCCATATAGTTCAAACTCATATTTTCAGCACCAAAAACCTTAGGAAATTTGTTATAATGATAATTATACATTAGTTTCTTACTTAACTCAAGCACTGTTAGGCCAATATAAATAGGCTAATTAAATTTAACTCTGGTTTTAGCTAAGTGAACAGCTACAAGTTTATTTGTAAAAATTGTTCTATCAATAAAGTTTGGTTTGGCTACTAATCTGTCAAGTTTTCTGGTATTATCATTTACCAATTGCATGTTCAGCCGGTTGCGTACATTTTCCATGGTTTTTCCAAAAAAGATATTATTCATAAGTTTGGAAAAATCCTGTTCAAATGAATTTGTTGCTTTAGCTATAAGTCCAGTATTTTTATTTATATATTAAGATAACCAATCAGATTGCTTAAACTCAATTGCTCGATGAACGTTTGCTAGGATTAAACCATTTTTGATGGCTTGTTAAAATTTTGGATATAGATAACATAGTTTGTTTTGTTTTCTAAAGTATTTAACAGTTTTTCAAATTTCCCTTTTGGTGGTTTCTTTTTTCTGCACAAAAGGGGAAGTCTGAATGTTTTTCATGAAGTTCACATGGATATATTAGGTATACTTCTAAAATATACCCAATTGGGTCGGTTTTCTTAGTTTCAAACATTTTTGATTTTAACACTTTGATTTCTTCATTGCTTAACCATTTAAAGTCCTTATAAGGTATAAATTGTGACATTGAATAACCGTAGAGATTATTTATATCGAAGTACAATAAATAATTACTAGGTAAATCAGGAGATTCATTTTTGAGTTATTTATTTTTAGCTTCACTATACCTCTTCGTACAAACCGATATCCCACCTCTAATACCGCGCTCTTATAAAATGAACATTTCGTAGTCACATATCAGCTCAAGAGTTATATTAGTCATCTATGAACACGCATCCCAAGAGAGGCCAGGAGCAGTATAGTACCAGCATGGATCAATTTTGTAATGCGTTTTACAAATGTCTCTGAAATTTTGAAAAATGTCAGCTAGAATTAACACATCAGTTTGAAGGTAAAAATCAGGACAAGAACCTAAGTCTTGTAAATTAAATGTTTCCCATTTTGTCTTTACATGGTTATACTGCTCCTGAGTGATGGAACAATTATTTAACGAACTAAAAAATGCATCAATGGGTGGTAAAGAAGTCTCTTTTAGTTTTTCCAAATCTGTTACATACTCATAAGGGAAAACACCCTTTTTGGTAACCAAATCGAGGTGATCTACTCCAAAATGTGCTGCTGTTTCCTTAAACTGAGTTTTAGATAAGTTCTTTGCTAAAGAATCTAAACTTGCACTCATAAATCTAAAACTATCCAAAAATTTGATTTCAAATTTAGCACTTACCTTTTTGCTTAATGAAATATACCGGTCTTCTTTACTTGGAATTACACTGATTTCAAAATCATTAAGTGTTAAATTTTGACATATGAAATGTAAATCATAATTCCTTAAATTATGCATAAAAATGGAAGGAAATTAGGATTTTGATATTCTAAGTTACATTTTTGATGATCTGCTCCTCTGAACTCAGTAGTCAAGTGATTATGATCATGAACTTTTACATCATTAGCCTCAAAAGGGCGTTCGCAAATATGACAGTTTGTACACAAGTTAAACTGATTAATTTCCTCTAAAGCCAAGTCTCTCATTGGTAGTTTATCATCATAGATAGCTTTAATTTTAATGCTTCCTCTTTAATCTTTTCAATAAATACCTTTCCAGCATCAGGTCCTCTATTAGAGACAATGTTAGATTTAATCCCTAAGTCATTTACAATATAATATGCGAAACTCAATGGGATATGTTTACTTTCTTTTCTTGTATTTGATTTATTTTTACAGATATTAAGGTTTTTACAAGGTGTTTGATCACAGGTATTACATAACAAATCTTTTGAAAGAATGGCTTCAAAGTCAGCGTAGCACACAAATGGTACTACTTGTTTATGTTTAAAGTTTGAAAAGCTTAACTCTTTTCAGATTCATCAGGCATTTCAACTTTTACAGGAGTGTGAGAATCACATAAAACTTTATGTCTATCATAAACAGCTTTTGTTGTGAAATGAATAAGGCAGCTTTTACATACATAAATTCGACCATGATATCTTGTTATTTGTGAACAAATAAGTCTTTCGAAATCTTTTATATAAGCAAAATGAGTTGTGGTTCATTTTTTAGTAACAAAAGGTCCCTATGGTCTTCTTTCTCAGTTTTACAAATTTTGATTGGATAAATATAATGTTTTTTGCTATCTGGTTCATTTTATAGTCCAAAAACATTAATAGAGATTTTATTAGCTCTTTCGAATTTGGGGATATCTTTGATAGTTACTGGGAATGATACAGCCAATTATAACGATTTTCCATATCATAATTGTTCAGGTATTTACTTACTCTATGTGCATTACTTAGAAGAACTTAGAATAAATTGAATACTTAAAACAGTAATTATCGTCATTTTGCACGTTTATTACAGCTCTTTTTGGAGCTATATCTGCCGGCAAATCAATATGTTTCCGTCCGCGCAGCGGGATATATTTGTTTATTCTTAGTTTTAGGGTAATGATTCTGCTTAGTGACTATCCTGATCCTCGACCTTTGTAGTCGTTCTCTTCTTTGATTAGTTTTTTGAAAACTTCATCGACGTAGGAGTTTAGATTTGTTGAAGAAAAAATCGTTTCATTTTTCGTTTTAAATACAATTTCCTTTTTATCTTTTTCAAAACCATCTTTAGTATACAATGATTTTACAAGAATATTACATTTCAAGGATTTACACTCATTTTGTCCTCTATCTTATCAGTTATAAACTGCTTACTGTAACCAAAAAAACTCGAATAGTCTAAATGTCCTGGTACATTTTTTATGCAACAAGGGATTAATCCAAACTTTGCTGCATTTTCAATCTCTACTATGGGTTCATATCTATATATTGTTTTTAAATAAGAAGCCGTTTTTCATGCTTAGGTTTATCATTTTCTCTATACCAAATATTACAAACTACACAATTTTAATTTTATCGTTGCTATATAGTTCTGCATTTTAATGACGTTTTTTAATGGTGTGTGTTGAGATATCCGCCAGCATTTTTAATAATGAAGAATGTTTTTACATTAAAAATAGCTACCCGCACTAGCACTACATTGAGACACTACACTGATGAGACTACTAACCGATGCGTTCTTGTTGGATTTTTCTCTTCAATTCCGCCAACCGTTTAGTCTGGTCGAAGGTTAAGTCTGCTCCGGCGCTTACGAAGGTAATGGCGTGTTCGTATTCCGCAAACTTCCCCCGGATCGTTGTCAGCTTAGTACAATATGGCAGTCTCACTCTGAAGGTTATCTCATCTCTCTTCGTGATCTGAAATCATAAGTGACTTTTAATATTCTTACTAAATATTAAGATTATTATTCAAATAATTCTAAAAAAATTGTCAAAAATTTTTTAAATCTCGAAGTAAAAAAATCAAATTTAATCAAATTAATTAATTTAATTTAATTAATTCAAATTACTTTCATCAAAAAATCAAATTTAATCCATCAAATTAAAATAAATCAGTTCATAGATTTATAAAATAAACTCGCTAATATTTAAATATTGATAATCTAAAGTTAAACCATGATTTATAATCTTAAAATCAGGTAAATTCAATTACAAACAGAGAATAATTAATAAAAACAATAAATAACCACCAAAATGTTATTTACTAGTAAAATACTTACATAATTATAATATATTTTTGTAAATATTAAATATGTTAACTAAACCTATACAAAAAATGTGTTCCTATAAGAAAATAAAAATACTTAACACCACAAAGAAGAAAAGAAAAGAAGTACCATTCAATTTATTAAAAATCTGAATAATTTATTTTAAAAACAAACGAAATATTTTGATATATACATTAAACCAATGTAAACATAAAAACAGGTAAATTTAACAACAAATAGAATCAATTGCTTTTTTTAAATAAAGATTAAGTGTTATGTTAATTATTTGCTTGTAAAATAAAATAATTCGAACTACTTCCAAAGTTTAAGATATTGTTACGAATTAGAAAACCATAAGCAAAACATAAAAAATCTCTTTTATTTAATAAAAATATAATAAATATTAATATAAATTTGTATATTTTAATCCTTTTATAAAATCACCAAATGTATTTAACACAAAAAAAATTACTAAAGTTATTAGAGCCATTAAAAGAATTATGAGAAAGTTAAGAGCAATATATTATATTTGTACAAACAAAAGAAAAAAGTTAGTTGTATGAATAATAATTTAATTTACCTTGATATTTAGATATTTACATTAAACCGATATAAACATAAACAACAGGTAAATTTAATAGCAAATAGAAACAATTGTTTTTAAATAAAGATTAAATGTTATGTTGATTGTTTGCACATAAAATAGATCAAACTAATTTTAAAGTTTAGATATTTTTATAAATTAGAGAACTGCAAGAAAAATATTAAAAACCTCCTTAAATTAAAAAATATTAAAATTAAATATTGATATAAATCTATAAATTTTCTTCCTTTTATAAGATCACCAAATTTATTTCCCACAATAAAAAATGATTGAAATTATTAGAATCATTTTAATAAAATTAAGAAAAGTTAAGAGCAATATTTTATTTTTATTAAACAAAGTTAGTTGTATAAATAATAATTGAATTTACCTCGATATTTCCTTGCGGAAATATAGACTTTATGACGATGTAGAGGTCCTCAGCCGACTCTAAACCTGCGCCGTCAATGATGCTAATGTCCCAAGTGGACGGAGTGGTCAGAGCGCTCGAAGCCACTTGATGAGCAGATAATGGCAGCTTATGACACACCAGAGGTTATATACCATCCACCAATCAAAGGAGGGACACAGTAAAGTTCACGTGCTTGCGTAACATCCGCTGATTGTCCACGCGCACGCGGTAACGGATGTTGACCGCCTGCTATCACGTGCAGAGTCAGAGGTCACGGACATCCATCGATTGTCTACTCGGTATCGGGTGTTGACCGCCTGCTATCACGTACAGAGTCAGAGGTCACGGACATCCATCGATTGTCTACTCGGTATCGGGTGTTGACCGCCTGCTATCACGTACAGAGTCAGAGGTCACGGACATCCATCGATTGTCTACTCGGTATCGGGTGTTGACCGCCTGCTATCACGTGCAGAGTCAGAGGTCACGGACATCCATCGATTGTCTACTCGGCATCTGGTGTTGACCGCCTGCTATCACGTGCAGAGTCACAGGTCACAGACAACCATCGATTGTCTACTCGGTATCGGGTGTTGACCGCCTGCTATCACGTGCAGAGTCAGAGGTCACGGACATCCATCGATTGTCTACTCGGTATCGGGTGTTGACCGCCTGCTATCACGTGCAGAGTCACAGGTCACGGACATCCATCGATTGTCTACTCGGTATCGGGTGTTGACCGCCTGCTATCACGTGCAGAGTCACAGGTCACGGACATCCATCGATTGTCTACTCGGTATCGGGTGTTGACCGCCTGCTATCACGTGCAGAGTCACAGGTCACGGACATCCATCGATTGTCTACTCGGTATCGGGTGTTGACCGCCTGCTATCACGTGCAGAGTCACAGGTCACGGACCATCGATTGTCTACTCGGTATCGGGTGTTGACCGCCTGCTATCACGTGCAGAGTCACAGGTCACGGACATCCATCGATTGTCTACTCGGTATCGGGTGTTGACCGCCTGCTATCACGTGCAGAGTCACAGGTCACGGACATCCATCGATTGTCTACTCGGTATCGGGTGTTGACCGCCTGCTATCGTATGCAGAGTCACAGGTCACGGACATTCGCCAATTGCGCGTTCACAATCGGTCGTCGACTGGACCATATCATTTGCAGGGTTAGAGATCATTAATAATTAATTCACTTCAGAAATTCGATTGATACTTTAAAGTCACGTTAAGACCACTTATAACGAACCTTTTCAAATTTTTAAAATACTTAGTTATTAAAATGTAATAAATTTAAAACTTAAATTAATAATTACTCAACAAAAAATCTACAACTATACTTAATTTAATTATAACTTACCTCAGTGGGTTTCGAACCTCGGCCTTTCCGGTGAAAGCTGGGTGCGTTGACCACTGGACCACCTGAAACACATCTTACAAAACGCTCGTATGCTATGAAACAAAGAGTATCAAAACTATCCATTCAGGTTATTACATTCGTTAGAAAGCCTACTAAAACAAACTCTTTTCTATATTAAATAAAGACAATTTCATTGTAAAATAATTTAAATGAATCATTTTTAACTTAAAATACAGTTATTTACATTTATTTATTTTTGTATTAGTTTTTCTTATTATTATATATTTTCTATTAATAGACTAAACGTTAAAACCACCAAACACCCGAACACAACCATCTACCGGTGCTGTTTTGAAAGTGAAACCGAAGTCGAGCGTTATGAAACGATCGAGAGCAGCAAAACCCTTTCAGCAGAGGTGCGAACGCTATTTTATTCACACAACTACACAGTGAAATAAGATTAGTTTACTAGTAAACAAGACAAAACGTCGATGATGTAGCTTAAAGGTTGTAGTTGCTTGCTACAATAATAAATGGTTGCTTGGCAACGACAAAAAAATCCAATTTGTCATCAATCTGTCGCCAAGACCTTCTATTGAATACTACAAAGTTATATAACATGGTTTTATAATGTTAACGTTGTTTCAAGAAAAATGAACAAACAGCTGACATTCGGCTCTAGGGCCGAACATTTTCTGAAGTAGTGTAATAAAAAATATTTTTCATTTACTGATGACACAGGAACATCCTGTTTCCTGTTCCTTATTTTTTGCAGGAAAGTTACTCTTTGCTGATACCGGCCTAGGCCAGAAAATTTCCCGACGGCGAATTTCTTTACGGATTCAGCCGATGGCTGAGTCCAGTTGGGTATTGTTGTGCCCCGAGCGTCGACCCGACGGACGCGCCGCCTCCCTACGGGCATGCCAATCATTGTAAGTCATAAAGCAATAATTTACAATAATTAAAAAATCTGTTCACAATAACTTTGAGTTAACAATCATTGTATAATGTTCACTTAACTATTTTACAACAGTTTTTTAATAGTGAGAGAATTTTAAAACAAAACAATTTAATAACAGTTTACAAATCATTTACAACAGTTGTACAATCATTACCAAAATTATTATCATTCTTAAAATCAGTTGAAAAATAATTAAAAAACAATTTTATAACAATTTGTGAGATGATTTAAAATTTCAGCTTTTCATTAACAAAACAACAGTTTAAAAATTATTTCCTACGTTAAAACGGCCTGATTGTCAACTCCACCACTAGGCAGCGCTGGCGTAGCTTACAGCTTGCATCTGTCCTGTCGCCGCCATTCGCCATTTTAAGTGTTTGTCTCTGTCCTCTGTGTTTCTTTTTCAGTGAATAAATTGTTTTAGTTCTCTCTATTGTGGTTTCAAATTAAGGTAAGTCCGTTATTGAAATACAATTATTTACTCTAGTTAGATTTCGTGGCTCTTCGCGATATGTGCATAAATTATTTCCATCGTGTTTATAGGAGGTAGGTGTATATAACCTAAAGTATTAACCCAGCCTTTCTTTGAATTCAGCAGGGCTAACGACTTGGAAACCTATATTTACATTTTATGTATATTTAACTAAAGACAGATCTAGTTTCTTGATGTGTCATTGACAATAAATTATTTGGTTATTCAAAACTAATTGGTATGGTATCTGGGCCTATGTTCTAATGACAGTTTTTGGATGACTGATGTTTTGAGTGTTTCATATTTGATCCTCTGCCTTTAAAAAAACATGTTCTGTTTAGCGGTTAGGTATATTTCCTACTTATTTCGGGTACGTTAATCATCTTCTCAGTATGATTTTACATGAAGTTTGCTTTCCTATAAGCTTTCGTAGAGAGCAGGCCTATTGAAATAATCTATAAATGCGATGGGGTTGCCCAATAGGCTATTGAGTGCTGCTTGACAGACTGTAGTGTATATCTAAGTTTGACTATCGGTATATGGTATGATAATGTGGATGTTAATAATAATCCAAAGAAAGATGTTTTCGGTGGATTTGGTAAGAAACTGGTCATTGTTTGTCAAGATGCGGTGGATTTGCCTATTAAGGACCAAGGCAACCAGTTATTCACCGGTGACTGTGGCTGAACGGTTTTCTTAGAAACCAGGATCTGATCGTCTGCTAATCAGTAAGAACGAATGGCAGAAAATCAAACATGAAACTAAGTTAGTACCCTTCTTAAATTTGATATTGACTAAACTTACCAACAAATAATTGATTTTATAGTTTTAGGGGGCATATCAAAGTCTAACCAGTTGCTTTATATTATTTGTTATTAGTAACAGAAAGTAAATATTAATTTAATACAGTTTTAGCGTTATTTTTCTCATAAATAGTGTGATTGGCAATTTATTTATTTGGTAAATATGCAGTTTCCAGTACTGGTCTCAAAAAAAATTTTTTTTTCAAAATTTATGGAAATTTGATGCTGATTCCGGATATGAAGTTTTTTTCCGGCGGTCACGGCCGGAAAAAAACCAAACAAATTTTAGTCTCAAAGGTTGGTCATTTGGGTACTCAAATTAACCGGGCGAGCTGAATAAGAATATGCAAAAATATTCAAGATCTGGTGTATATTAACAGAGTTGTGACCGGAAATCACGGAAAATCGTCTACAATGGTCTATTTAGAGTTAGGTTTAGGTCAGACATTGGTAGTTTAGGTAAGTTAAAACATATTGGATTGATAAGTGGTGGACAAGGTAAAGTTTTGATAGGCTAGGTTAGGTGATGTGTTTGGATAGGTTAGGTTATGTTTTGTCAGGTTATTTTAGGTTAAGTATAGCAATTCAGGTTTGATATTACAGTACACCTTGGATTAACCAGACCCCCGCATTATCCGGATCCCGGATTATCCGGAACGGTCTACCCGAGGAATTAAAAAATTAGAATCACGGCAAAAAATGATTTTAGCGAGTTTACGGGTGAAATAAGCCTTCTAAAAGTAAAATGCAAATGTGGAATAACAATAATTGAAGGAATATTGTACTCAATGGTAGGGCTACATCACAGTATTTTCCTGAACGTAGTTTTCGGGATTTCTACTTGGGTCGCTAGTAGTTAGCAACAAAGACGTAGCCTACGGCAATTTTGCGAGTTTGTTTATGCTGAAATTTGATGTGTTAGGCCTACATTATTTTTTAAGAAGAGTTGCTGTAATAAGTTTTGTCATGATTATTTAATCTTAAAAATTAAATATTTTAATCCGACATTTTATTCCAAACCCAAACTGTAAGTACGGTAAAAGTTAATATTACGTTCGTATGATTAATAATAAAGTTTAGTTCTTAAATTTGTTTCAGAATTAAACCCCCGCAAAATTTGAAAGACTAACATGTTGTACAGACTTGTGACACGCCGCCGTTTGCAGCATCAAAGCAGGGGCTACATATGGTACGCAATCACTGTTTAGGCGATATTGTAATGACCTCGAATTACCCGGATTTTTTGCTATCCGGATCGGTGTTCCGCCACATTAATCCAGATAATCCGAGGTGTACTGTAGTTTGATAATGTTTGGTTAGGCCTATGTTCTGATAGTCGTGTCACAATCCCATGAACTTTATCCTTAGCTAAA
Organism: Flexamia atlantica; assembly: GCA_035578135.1. NCBI lineage: Eukaryota > Metazoa > Arthropoda > Insecta > Hemiptera > Cicadellidae > Flexamia > Flexamia atlantica. The sequence continues at coordinate 2,550,911 of JAQJVK010000010.1, forward strand.
TCAATGGCTATAAACTAAACCTAAATTAACTTAATCTAATATAACGCAACATACCGTAACCTAACCAAACTTAACTAAACCTGACCTTAATCAACCTAAACTATCATAAAAATTCTTGATCCAATCTATTTCAATGATATCCATATAAATATAATCTAAACTAAGTTAAACTTAGTCTAACCATAAAATATGTTTTTATGTCAACATATTGCCTCAATTTTGCAGTTCGAGTACAGAATACCATCTGCAAATCCACAAAGACAGAGACCAATAATGAAGACCCATGCTGAAGACCAATAGAAGGTTTATTTTACTGCTTTTCGTCATGTCGTAAGTGGAATATCAAGTATTTATATGCAGACAGATTTTCTTTTGTTTACAAATATTTAAACTACAAAGACAAACTGTACTTATATTTTTATTCGTGAGCAAAGCCATGGGTACAGCTAGTAGCATTGGCAGAGTTTTGGGAGGGCCTGGGGCCCCTCCAAAAATTGGAAAAATAAAGCCTTGCTTAGTAGCTTAGTAATTAGGCCCTATTTAGAAGTATGTTGAAATTATTACTCAATCAAATAACCTAAAGCTATTTTACTATCATACTTTACTTTTTACGGTAAAAATAATTTATTCTTTTAATCCAATAGCCGATAGAATATATATATATATCTTATATATAAATATCTTTACCTACATTATTGTCACTGAGTATCTATAGGCCTACCAGTCACGGCGGGAATACGGGAAAAACCAGAAATATGTCAGGTATTTTGTCTGGTTGGGAATAGTCGGGAAAAGTAATGAATTTCAACCTTTGATTGGGAAATTCGAATTTGGCTGTAAAACAATACCTTGGATAGCCATTTTTGTCGTTGTTATCGACTTCTCGACAGACATTTTTATTACTTGGTGATATTAAACCAGCAACAACTTACAACTTCATCTAAGTGAGACAACATTGAGGAAATCTTTTGCTAAACTGCTTTTGATGTCAAACACTAAAGCCTTCGACTGTTGGCGTCCTATGGTAGAATGAGGTTATTTTTAAGTTCTATATGATAACTTTTACTTTGTATATATTCATTCCTGTCCCTATTCTTTTATACGTAAAAAATGCTTTAAAAATACTAAAAGCGTTTGTACAGAAACTTATTAGTTCTTTATCTGATAAAAGGTAAATATTTTGGTTTATTGCATTGTCTCTGTAGACCACTTAGATAAATTATTTTAAAAAGTGTATGTTTTTTTACAAAGGCCTAATCAGAATGCTCACATATAATTACGTTTAAAATAAGAATAAACTTTTAAGTTATTGAAAACCGTAATTTGGACTATAATAAAATCATATTTGCCGCTGCTATTACCAACCGTAATTTGGAAAAACGTAAAGTTTAATGTCTTAAGTTAATTAGGGTCAATCCATTTCAAATCAACCAATTTAAAAATAAAAAGTTGCTGACAATTTATCGATATTTTCATATTTTTACTCGTGGTTATGCTATGTTCGAAGAGTTAAAAACAACTATTAATTTATTTTTTAGGTGCATAGTTTTTTTTTGAGCAGCCATTTTGTATCGGTGCGACAGCTGATTTTGCATTTTGCAGAGGTGTACGTTAAACTCTGTAGTTTTTTTATTATTGAAGATATTCAGATGAAAGAAAAACCATTTGAAAGAGAATAAAATGACCAATAATCTTTGTCCAGTACATGTTTTGGCTTAGGTGATAGCAAATATGCATGAAAAATAAGTATGAGTAAAATTTCTACAAACGCAAATCTACACTTCCAGTGCCTAAATTCAATGTGTGAAAATTAAGACTCGCCTTCAATTTTTTTCTATAGACAGTCTTCACAGTATATTTTCTTCTGACCAAGTCACAAGCTTGAGATATGTATTCCTTTTTTAAACATATTTTTAAAATGAGCAGTTTATCCACAATCGTGTATTTTGAACTTGGCATATATCTCAGAAGGGACACATTCTGAAAATCTGAAATTTTCAGAAAACATTCTTTTGACGGGTTGAATCAAGTGGTTAAAATTTCATTACTTAGAATTTCTCATATTTTAAGCTATGATTATCTTTATAGTGACAATAAATAGTATACAAAACAAAATCTAAGAACATATACATTTTTTTGTAATGTTGTAATATTTATCGTAAAACATAATTGAAGGGGTCCCCCGTAAAACATTATAAACGACAAAAACCTAGATTCGAGTAATCAAGCGTTGAAGATTGAATTCTGAAATTTACGGTTTTTTTCAAGGTTAGAACTTACAATCATGTATAATTTTTTAATACCCAATTTGTAATATCATAATGTAGCCTTAGACTAAATTTTTACTTGCCATTAAGCTTTTTTAAACATTTTTCGTGTTTTTTTTGGGGGGTTATAACGTTCTAAATGACTGGCGTTTGAAACGTTTTCTGACGGACTGCCCCTTCTGCTTTGGTAGAAATCATCAGGGAGTGTAGGAATACCAACATAAACGAAAATAAAACTGAATATAAAACAATTTTATTGGTCTAAAAGTTCAAAAACGTAACGTTGTTACATAACGTTATAAGTCATTTTACTAAAAGTTATCCAAAGGAGGCACCTAAAACGTTATTCTACTCACCTCTTTTTTGCTAATTTTCCAGGCCTTGCCTACTTAGTTTTTGTAATTTAGGGTAATCCAGCTGTTCTATATATCTTCCTGGTTTTATCCTTCCACTTTCTAATATTTACTTCACCTGTTTTAATTTTACTTACACGATTTTGGTCGCTGAGCGACAACGCAACGAGCGGTGGGGAATTTATCTTTCGGCGAATAGAACGTTTTTCCCCAGAATGTCCGTGCAGTCCCGCGAAGCACGCCAACTTTGACAGACAAAATCAGGGCTGCCAACTCAAATATCTTCAAAACAAAATATACCACGGTGTAGCTCGTGTCCTAGAGAACCTTTTTCACTGAATATCTCCGATTTTGAAATTTTGTCACTTAGGCCTAGAACGTTTTACGGGGGACCCCTTCAATTACTATAAGCTGGTTGAAAACATCAAATTACATTATAAAAACACTGTTTAAAAGGTTCAATGTGATGTACAAGTTGTGTCAAATGTGATTAAGAAATTTTGATGAAAAGTTTGCTGATTGATATGCTCATCAATAACAAAATGATTACTTCCATAGTGTGATGGGTCCTTTAAATAAACAAAAACACAGATAAGATCAGATTTTTTGTTGAGGGGAATCTAATTGTGGGCATCGAATATACCCTATAAGAAGGACATACCTTACTGCCAGAATTCAGACCAACTTTTTTCTGTGAGTGAAACTTTTTGACTTTACCACCAGAGTTCTCCGGTCCCTTTTTTCCTTGCGCTCTGTGCAAGAGAGAAGGGGGAGAAGAGCCGGAGGTGTGAGAGAGAGCGCGCCGAGGGTGCGAGAGAGAGCGCGCCGGGGGTGTGAGAGAGAGCGCGCCAAGGATGCGAGAGAGAGCGCGCCAAGGGTGCGAGAGAGAGCGCGCCAAGGGTGCGAGAGAGAGTGCGCCAAGGGTGCGAGAGAGAGCGCGCCAAGGGTGCGAGAGAGAGCGCGCCAGGGGTGTGAGAGAGAGCACGCCGGAGGTATGAGAGAGAGCGCGCCGAGGGTGCGAGAGAGAGCGCGCCGGGGGTGTGACAGAGAGCGGGGATGTTGAGAGAGGGCGGGGAAAGAGATAGAAAATCTATCTGATGGAGTAGAGTCAGGGAGGAAGCAAAAGACCTAACGAGCAAGAGAAATTCTAAGAACAAATTCGTCCCCCGAACCAAATGTTCAGCTTGGAAACAATACCCCAATAGTAGTTTATGCAACGATTGTATAATGAATGCCTTTAAGCCACGAGTGAGATGTAAGTTAGAACACGAGCGAAGCGAGTGTTCTAAATAACTCATTTCATATGAGTTTTCTAAAGTGACTCCAGTACTCTAAAGTCGTCATTAGAGTACTGCTTGGTTTTTGGTGTTTTAATGTATATCATTATAATGTTTATTGTAATACCATAATTGGTGCTTATTGCAATGGTCGTAGATAAAATATTGTTTTGAACCAACAGTTAAGAGCACTGGTTTGGTCTTAAGTCTTTCCGTTTGGCGGATATCATAATTATTATTACTATCTCGCTTCAGTCTAATTTGTAAATACCAAATTTGTAAAGGTCTTGGTGGGCAGGTAAAATAGTAATTTTTCAAGGAATTATTACAAATATGAGGTTACTAAAACTTTTTTGTGAGCTCGGCCATACTTTTATTTTAGACCAATTTTTATGTCAGGGAAAATGTAATTTTCAATAATTTTTCAATTTAGGGAATACTAAAAGTTAATAGTTTTCAAGAATTTTAGGAAGAACCAAAAAGAATTAATTGTACCTTTAGACTTCCCCTCCCTCCCCCCGCTCAAGAGCGACAGACGGGAACTTTGGATATGTTCACCTCCTAACCAGTCCAAACAAAGCTGCACGGTCTATAAATGAGTTTAAAAAATTAGTGTTGGTAAATCTGGCATTGGGAGTGTGGGACATATGGTGTAGTTATATATATATAAATAACTTATAATTAATAACATAAATTCATTCGTAAGCATTTCATTAACAGTACCGAGACAAAATTATTTGTTTCAGGTGGGAAGAAGTGTCACTCACTGATCCAGCAGAAGCCCAAGATGATTGAAATTAGTCTTGTAATGTTAATTTGCAATAAAACTTATGGTCAACAACAGAAAAAGAGTATTAATTTTGGCCAAAATGGTTTTTTAATGTTAAGGGCATTTAATTGTTTTAAATAGCATAACTGTAACTTGTTTTGAACAGTACCTGAGGCTGGCCTAAGGAATTTTAGTATAATATGCAATGATCAATATAATCAGCCATTAAATATATTTTAACGACTAACAAACCTTTTTATACCTATCTATTAAACCATTTCATATGACTTTCCTACTTATGACAATCAGTTTTAAATGAATTATACAGGGTGTATCAATTTTAAATGAATTATACAGGGTGTCTGTAAAGTCCATCACCAAACACCATAACTTGGTTTATTGGGTCAAAATAAGCAAAAACGTTCATATGAAGGTATGACCTAAAATGCATATCTACACAGATGGAGATAAAAAATATTTTGTGAAAAATACAAAATGGCGGATATCTGGGTAAATATGCATTTTACCTTTATATGAACTTTTTTGCTTATTTTGACCCAATAAACCAAGTTATGGTGTTTGGTGATGGACTTTACAGACACCCTGTATATAACATTGCAATTATTACAAAAATTCATTTAACCTTTGCATATTAGTTTGCAATTGTTTGAAAATCACTTTTAAAATTGACTAGATACACATAATTACTACCTGAATACTTGAATACTTGAGAATAGCAATAATTAAAACATTATATAATAACCATTTTGATATGAGTTTACAATGATTTAAAAATCAATTTTAAAATTGACTAGATACACATAGCAATAATTAAATAATTATGTAATAACCATTTTGATATGAGTTTACAATGATTTGAAAATCACTTTTAAAATTGACCAGTTACCAAGTTAACAGCTTGTAAAATAATTTTTTTATTGTTTTATAATCATTACAAATGATTTATCTATGATTTTAAAATAATTTTTTTCCCCTCAAAATGCCCATTGGGCTCCTTCAACAATTCCATACGGATTCAGCCGCTCGCGCTCGAAAATATAGGCACTGGGTTAGAAACCCGATATATCATGAGCAGATCGTCTGAGCTAAATAAAAAACATATACCTTATTTAAATATATTATACAGTAAGTGGTACTATTTTAATGAATAAAGGAAAAATAGAAAAAAACTATTGGCTAAAACGCCTTTAAAGGGATGGTTTCCTTGAAATTGCACACTAAAATGTGAAGTTTCGACTTTTGTTAGCAAGAATCCTCTTGAACAATTATTCTCTAGTTTTAATTGGTTGAGTACAGGTTTATTATAAACGTAGGCCTATTGCTTAAGTTTCTAAATGTTATTGAAAAATATTTGTTGTTAATGTTTAAAAGTTGTGCACTTGGCGCTTGTTAAAAAAGGAAAGTTTATTAGTACATTTAAGACAAAATATTTTCCTTTCCTTACCTTTTAACGTTGAGTTATTGGATGTAGCTAACCCATTACAATTTGCGAATAATTTTGTAAAGGTTTATTGCAAACTTGAAGAGATGGTCTCTGTTGAAATTTTACGGCACTGGACAAATGTGAATAACACTGTCACCGAAATCCTCCGTCTGCACGCATTTATTTTATTATGAAATTAGGGGCCTATTACGTTCGACGATGGAAATTATTGTAGCTGTTCTTATACGGTTGCATTTGTATTCCACGGCAAATGTGCACATATAGTAAATCGATTACACAATAGTCTTGCATACAAATTACCAATACAGTATAGCAAATTATGAATAAAGCACACTACATTTTTCAGGCGGCACTGTCCGAGGTCTGCATGTCATACCTGGGTTAAAGAAATGTTGCTCGAGTACTGTTTTAAAATTGCTGATATAAAAAGAATGGTTCTAATCATGCAAACAACAAAAATAATATTTGAAATCATAAAATAATAATCCACCCCAAAGACCACAATTAAGAAGATTTATTTAGGTTTATTTATTAAAGAACTGAGAGAGAGTCAGTGAACTAAAACGACGATGCAGAATCGCAGTTTGAAAATAAATGTTACTTCAAAATCTGGCTGAAAGAAGATACAGAGTGTATAATTAGCTATTGTGAACATTAATTCTAGGATTACATCAAAACAATTATCATACCGTGTGTCCCAAAAGTCCCGGAACGGTTTAATATCTTTTAAAGTAAGCCAGATATCGAAACAATATTTTGCATACCTTTTAGTACTAAAAAAACTACTTTTTGATGTATGTGTCATTTCTGCCCCTACCCCCAAAATTGGATTTTGGGGGGGGGTAGCCCCAAAATTTTAATTGTAAACCCCCATCGTGCGACTGCTTATTTTAAAGGGCTTGTTAAAAGAAACAAAATGCCGCAAACCGGAGGTCGATATCATGCTCCAGTCCAAAATGGCAGCCATTCAAAAATTAGAAAATGCTGTCCGTCAATTAAAATTGAGTACTTTCTGTGTTCGGCAATTCACATTTAAATCGAATAAGAACCACCAGAACATATTTTAACTACTTGAAAGATACAAAAATAATAATTTCTTGTTGTCATCATCAAAGCTCAACCCTCCAAAATGGTTTTGGGGGATGGGGGTTTGTCCAACCAATTCCAATATCAACTCATATCGTATGACCACTCATTTTAATTTGCTGAGTAAAAAAATAAGCCAAAGATTGTTTTAATTAAATTTCAAAAAAATTACCTTACTTGTAATAAATAAATGAATCTTGTTAGTGTCAAAATTATTTAACTGACATACTAATAGATATCCGCCTTAATGCGACCTTTGGCTCAGCGGCAAAGGTCTATACCTGCGGAGGGTCGTCTATGCGTTACCTTTTAGAGAAAAAAACCCATTCATGAAGTACCAAATATTTGCCACAAGAATAACTAATTTAAAAAAAAATTCATTAAAACAAGCTTTGGCTTATTTTTTACTCATTCAGCACATATTTTCAAATAATCATTATATCAACTGAAATTATATCAACTGAAATTATATCAAATGAATTATATCAGTTGATATAATTCAGTTGATATATTTTCAAATAATCTTTACCTGTACAAAAAATATTGTCAAAGGGATTTAAATTGAAAGCTCGAATCAATCAATTAAATTAATTATTGTATCTGTATATAGATAATAGTTTTGAACTTCTAGTCAGCCTACTTATAAAAAAGGGAGGGGGAAAAGCATGAGTTATTATTTATATTTTTATTAATTACTTATTTTCCCTCGTACGTTGGAGTCTAGTTATTGTTAACAGAGTTTATTGTTGTTGATTATTATTAATATTTATTATTCTGTTACTTATATTATTATTGTTACGCTATTTATTATTTATTTGTTTACTTTTGTTAGGCCTAATAGTGATAATTATGTATGTGCACTGGACTGGACAGAAATATTGTGGACTTTGAAATAATTGCATGTCTTCTGCTATTGAACATGCACAATTAGTACAGTGCAATTAGACTTTTTGGTCACCCTCCAAAAACACAGGAGGAAACCACTTGGAACATGTAGGGGACACTCCTGAAGCTTCAAAACCAAAAGTCCCAAAAAATCCCGTGACGGGTTTTCCGCCATTTTGAGAGAAAGTCGGCCATTTTGAATTTGTGTAGTACATTTACATTTTGGACAATGCTTAACGTATTTTTTAACTTACAGACCTGGGAATGGTGTTATTTTATTCAAAATTAAATTCTGTACATTTTAAATACAATTATGTACACGTTATTCCACAATATTAACACTATATATCACATTAAAATAATTTTTTTAGATTTTTTTGTCACATTTTAATATAAATCACGATACATTTTTCTACATTAACTGTAGGAAAATATTATTTGAAGTAAGGTTGTAGAGCGAAAAATTCTCTATAAAGTTCATATATAACAATGGTTGTTAGGTGTAACAGTCATGAAGAAATTTAACATTCATCTTATGTTAACGAAACTGCATTTTTCATTCTTTGTACAGTAATAATAGCTCCAAGGCTAACCTTACCTTACCATTAAAAATAACAGTGAAAAAATGTTTGGAACATGTAGGGGACACTCCTCAAGCTTCAAAACAAAAAGTCCCAAAAATCCCGTGACGGGGTTTTCCGCCATTTTGAGGAAAAGGCAGCCATTTTGAATTTGTGTAATAAACTTACATTTTGGACAATGCTAAACGTATTTTTTTACTTAGACTCCTGGGAATGGTGTCACATTATTCGGAATTTAATTCTGTACATTTTTAATGTAATAATACTCTCATTATTCCACGATAACAATACCATATATAACATTAAAATATTTTTTTTTTTAATTTTTCGTCATTTTTAAAAAAGAATTACGATATATATATATATATATATATATATATATATATATTTTACATTTGCTACAGAAATGTAAAGTATCGTACGTCACTCGCCCGGTAAGTTTTACGATACTCACCGGCAAAGTACCCGGTAAAACACTACTTACCGGCCTAGTAACATAATATACTAATGTATGCGTTCACACAAACTAATGCAATACTATGATAAAAGTACTCATATAACAAGCATACCACACTTGTGTGCTGTTAAATAATACAGGGAGTGAATGGTGAAACCAGATGGGGAAAAATCCAAACAAATTGATGAAACACATTTAATATTATTAAATAACCACAAACACAGTAACATTTACACTTAAGATAATCCAAATAAAATAATAAGTAACTTAACCTGTATGAGGAAGGCACTTTATATAATTTAATACTCCAATCTATTTATTTGATTGTCTGAATATATAAACATTATGTACAGTATCTATACAAGTTGTCTCCACAGTAACGATTAGAGCAGCTTACATTCCGAGTTAATTGACTTGGCTCAGGCTGCCCGTAAGCACAACGCTAAAATTAACATTAACATTAACCTTTTGGGCGGACCGGGCCAAGTTATTTGATTGGAACTGTACGGCTAGTGGAATGTCATTTACCTCAGGGGTTTGGAGGAGTTAAAATTCTTCTGGAGGGAGTGTTTGGTTATTGTTGAATGCACATGCTCAATAACCATGGTGAAATTATATAGGTAAAAATATCAATATGGTATTTTAGGTCATACGCATATAAATAGTCATACGAATCTTAAATCAACGGTTTTAGCCCCGTAAAGTCAAGTCTGGTGGATAGTTGTCACTTTATTTGATATATAATGTCTAAATCTAAAAAAATAACACTATGCCTGCCTTCCATTAGACCTTTTATATATATTATATTCAGAGAAGCATTCAATGATTTAAGGTCATTTCTACTTGTTGGTTATATTGTGTCCAACAAGAACAAGTATACGGACATAACTTTAATAAAATAATCAGAGCTATAATACAATCAATACAACACAGCGTTTCAATTTAACTTTCAAAAGGCCTGGATGATTTTAAGCTAAAAAATATGTGATAAATGTCGCTGATACAAACTGTTGATTTTATGGAAGTATCTCTTTTGAATATAATTAGTTTAAAAAAAGAAAAATCAGAGTTGAGTTTCTAGAAATTAATGATCAATAATGGTAAACAAAATACTAACAGTTGCTTGGGGCTTATCCTATGGAATGCCATATATTTATCATGAAAACATAACATCATTACGAAATGAAAAGTATGAGGTTGGAATGGACTTATGATTTTTAATTATAAAAGAAAATGCTTAGTCCAGATGTAGGAATGTCAAATACTTAATAAAACAATGCTAAGCTGCAATTTAGTTCTAAACTGAGGGAATTTTTATTTTGCCAATAGATTGTGTTAAGAATTAAAAATACTAGTCTGTTGTAATGTTTTGACAAATTATCAGTTTCTTATGTGAAGTGTGTGGGTCTATAGTTGTAAAATTAACTTGTATAGCTTTTCGGTATAAGGAAGAACGACACTGTTCTTCAAAGTGACGTGAGACGCCAGTCGCCGTCAAGCTCCAGGAGTTCTGTCGTCATCAGACATCAGCTCGGACGTCTCTTGTTACGAGGATTGACACTGGAGGTTTCTTGTCATCTGGCATGGTTTGGGGGGCACGTTGTATGGTTTGCCGATGACGTTGCAGTTTAGCTATTTACGTGAAGAGGTGGACGAGCACGAGTAGAGTCGTGGTGTGGACCAGCCAGGAGGTGGTAGCAGCGGTTGAGACTACTTTGTTGTCATCAGACATGACACTGGAGGCCAAGACCAGCCCGGACCTTCCCTTGGGGCCCTCCGTCACCGCGCAACTCCTCTGGAAATAAAATATTAGTGGTTTTTAGTAAAGTAAAACTAACACTTTAACGGCCGGTGTACCAAATATGGTACACAGCAAACTCAAAAGTGGACCATGTGTACTATTAGTATTATATTCTGAACTTCCGCTGTGGACCGCGCGTACCAAAAATGGCCATATGCAAGGGTTCAATAAGTCGACTGTGTGCACTCGGTGGTCACATATATTTTAAATGCATAAATATATTCCTCTGGTCCAATAGGGAAATGTGCTTGAGTTGAGGTTATGATCTGAATTTAAACAGCAATACGTCAGCTGATTTTGTATAGAAGAAATCAGGTCTACACAATGAAAAATGTTAAGTAAATTCAATGGAAAGTGTGTTACAATAAATTTGCGATGTGGTAAAAGAAATTTGGCTTATAATTTTCCTATTAAATAATTTCTGGCTAAACATAAAGTTAAATTGATTAAGTACCAAATATGGTGCACACGGTCCCGGGGGAGAAAAAATCTCGAAAATAAATGATACCCTGAGTCTTGATACTGTCAGGGGTCAGTGTATCAAGACAAAGCATAAAGTTATAATTATTTTTCAACCAAATATGGTGCGCACGGTCCTTGGGAAGAAAAACTCGAAACTAAATAACATTTTATTGTAAGGGACCAGAGTATCAAGTATGGTACACACTAAAAATAGCGCGTATGGAAATTAAAATATTAACTACATTGTATAGTGTTAGGTACACACCAAACACTTTGGTGTTGGTGTGTTTGGCCTCACACCAAAGTGGCTTGGTGTGGCACTGCATGGTAGAAAATTAGTTAAATAGCATTGCGTTGTATGTAAAGTCAGCTGATTGGGAGATGCGCAGCTTCCTGCCACTTGATACATCTCCCATGTTAATTATACGATATAGGGGCCACGCCGTATCACACCACGCCACTCTGGTGTGTGGAGGGCCTTACTGAGAAAAACAAAATTATCTTTCACTAATTTTGTTCCGGAAGACGGTTTCGTCTAAATGGCCTTGGTCCATTTGGTAAGTTGGGGAGAGGAGGTCCGGTCGTTGAAGTGTAACTGCAATGGAAGTACAATGTTGTATTGTCAATTAATCGATTACAAATCATCTTTGAAAACCGTCCAAGCGAGGCGACAGAACTGCAATCCCGTACTCTCGTGACGGAAAAGTTCATGCAAAATCTACAAGTTCACGATTTCGAGTGTTCGTTAGAGGCTCAACGAAATCTAAACGTTTAAAATCGGTTTAGAGGAAAGCCAGAAAGAATTGCGAATTTTAATTGACCACGACTACACGATACAGCGACTATGCACGATACAACTTGAGTGAACTATTGGAAAACGAAAGTAAAAACTTAAAGGTATTGTAGCTTGTTTCCTGGAAAATTAAAATAATAACAATATATAAACACCATAAAAATATATTTTTTCAATTAACCGAATTTCCACAAAACATAAAATAGGTTCTTTGAAAAACAAACCAGTTAGTCACTTGACACTAGTATCGTCAATTTTAAGATCGATCTATTATCGCAATCACAAAACGTCCAAGCGAAGCGAGTGAAATCCCGTAACGCGAAAGTTCTGAGGTCTATAAGTACAAATTTGGTCCCCTGAAACTGTGATAGTTTTAGTTATTTATTTGGCAAAACGACCCCGCCCTTTCCAGCGTTAATCATAAAACCGGAGTCGCATTCTCTATTGTACATTAAACGTAGTCATCTCCCGCGCGTTCCGGCCATGGAGGACAGTTATAAATTGTAACGATGTGACTGCGATTATTTATTATGCAGCACAGAGATTAAACTGTGATCGCTTACAAAACGCGCTAAAAACTAAAACTTTGGAATTTATTTAAATAGTTGGTTTGTTATTTGACAACAACAACAAACGAGAAACAAAGTACAATTAAACGAGAAAGTAATTATGAAATTAGCGACGAAAACTAAAATAGTCTATATAAAATAACGGACTGGAATATATTAAAACCTGACAAACGTAGTCATTGTCATTAAAAAGTCGATCGCCCACTTTGAAGTAAGGAAAAGAACAAAAATATTCTTGACTAAAAAGATAATGTTGTTAAAAGCTGTATAGTTTACATTTTATTCAAAAATTTAAAGTGCACCTTCGTAATAACATACTTTGCATTACCACCGTATTGGAAACCTATCAAATAATACGGGATGGTTATATATTATCATTTTTTTATTTTATTTTGGAATCACATCAAGAGTTTTTTGGAAAACTGCTTTTAAGGCCTTCGACAGGCATTTTATACTCAATTAAGGCCGCGGAGGAATATTACTACATACATCAATACACGATTATAAATAGAAAACTACATTGGATCAGCCTCTCAAGTAGCAATTTGTACAATAAAAGTGAAGATGAGTATTTTATATTTTTGTCAAGACGATACTAAAAAAGACGGTTTATTTACTACGACGTGCTACTTTCCTTCAGCGTCAGCGCGGAGTAACGCTAGTTCAGCTTTTACGCTTTTACCCGTGAGAACGACAGCGAATCACCGAATCGACTTTACCCCTGAGGGGATGGAGTGGCGGGAGGATGAAGAGGACAGCGGGAAGTGAGCGGAGATGGATGCAAAAAGAACTTAAATGTAAAACAATGGAACAAATTCGAGCCAACGTAATAAAAGAAACAAGACACTGGATACCGAGTGATACCGGAACAAGGACTAGTTAAAATATAGAATGAAACATTAAAAACCTCACCGACTGGCAAAAAAACCCTCATTGCCTGCATACTTTGCGAATTACAAATCCGTAATAAATTATTCAGTTGAAGCCTCATAACAAGTAATATCAAGTATGTTTATAGACGAGCATACTTCAACAATATCCACAAGTTGGAGTAACATGGGAAATGAGTATGCAGGTTTGTTGCCACACAAACATGAAAATGGAGGGTATTAGGTTATAAACCAGTACATCATAACTGTATGGAGACATATACGAAGTTTCATTAGGATATGTTGAGAAATAAGCAAGATATAAGTTTATGTATTTCTCATAAGTTATTATCGGGACAATGCACTGTGTTTACTACTACCGATGGTACTTTGGTATTATACGGAGGCCACTGTTTTTAGAGAAATTGTTTTGCTGGACAGCAAATATAACTACATCATAAGGAAGAACGTACTTTAATCGACTTACTGTCCAAATTTGTCTTAATTTATGATGAACAGTATTTGTGTTCTGCCTCCCAGAAGGCAGCGATGTCAGCGAGGATTGAGTGTTCACGTTGTCACCGCCGCTATCGTCCACACCCGATCGCCACCCTTATACAGCGCGCTGCGGCGGTTATGTTAGGTTAGGTTATCATAAATATGTTAGTAGGACTTTCCTCGTTATGTTACAAATCAAACGATACCAGATGAGTCATACTTTCGCCCGCCAAATCCCCTCCAAGTAGGCACAGGTCTGGTCGTTGACCGGAGCGCGCGCATTACCTGTCAACGGGTTTTGGCAGGCGAAAGTATGACTCATTTGGTATCGTTCGATTCGTAACGAAATGAGGAAACTCCTACTAACATATTTATGATAACCTAACGTAACATAATCGCCGCAGCGCGCTGTATGAGGATGGCCTCCGTATAATACCAAAGTACCCTACCGATATCTCCGTAACCAATGGACGTAGAGCAAGGATTAAAAATTCCAAAATGCTTTTTTTACTGAATCCAATATAGATCTATGTATTTTTTAAAAATGAACAAATAGTATCCTTAGCATCTGGAGACCTCAAAATGAAAAGTTTTTATGGTCTTGGCCCTAGGTCTTACCATAACACCGACGGTAACAGCTTCTACCTAGTATGGGAAATTCGCTGATAGAAAATAATCCAAGTCGGTAAAAGAAAAGCAAACGAACAAGGAACAGGATAGCGAGAGAGAAATACTTGGAAGCTCACCGACTCCTTGGTCTCGTTCTTCACCTCCGAACACCTGGTCTTCTGGTGGCCCAGGCAGGCGATGTAGGCGATGGCGTGGGGAATGTAACTCTGGTCCACCGTCCCACTGAACAGCTCCCTGGCCAACGGACCCTGAGGAGTCAAATTCAACAATTAAAATTGGTAATTAATATTTATAAAGAGAGTTCTGTGTTGCTATATCACGTGCTACATCCAAAACTACATGTCGTAGATAGTTGATCTTGGTGTCAAATTAAAGCTCGGAATCTCATATTGCACCATGATGGTTGGTTTTGATATCGTAAAGTATTAAAGCACGTCCGAAAGGGAACCGTGCCAAGGATTTTGGATGTGCTTTGAATAGTTATTATGGTTACCATTTGAAATAGCTACTCTTGTTGCTAACAGAATGCAATACTAAGAAACAACAGGAATACAAGAGGAAAATAATCTCCCGGACAAACCCAGAGTTATCGGCTAGTTATTAAATATAAAATCTTCATTATCGATTCTTTCACTATTTTCATTTGATGTTTTCATGACATATAGAGATACTATGACGTATCAATTTTGAGGTCGAAATTGTAACTATTGATATAATGTTTTCATGACAGAGATGATATTTAAAAACGAAATTTGAGGTCGGAAATATATTTTTTGTTAATAAAAAGGAGATTATGTGCTAGTAAATTATCGATCTAAGGAGCTCGTTCAAGAGTAAAATAGCTAGTCACGATAATACTAAACTTTCATAAAAACCCAACCAAACATCGCCAAGACTTAAGCCAATCTTAAAAATGGTACAAGGGTAGTTTTTAATATAAACACTGTAAACATTATCGTCCTTTTCCCCCCTCCACTTGACTTCGAGTTCCCACCAGGCCCTTCAGAGATAGATAAAACAGGTTTGTGACATTCAATTTATTTTCAGGAGGGAAGATGCATTTACCGACCTTCAATTTTGATTGTATGATTTTACCTAGTAGAAATAACTTGTTAAAATAGCAAAACAATTGAAAGGTGAGTGCCTGGAACTATAAAACCTATAATTATGTATCGAACGAATTATGTTATGGATTGAATTACCTATAATTTAAAAGGATTTAATGCCCCAGAATTGCTGGCAAGCTGCGTCTTCATCTGGGGGTATTGTACAGATTTAGGAAGGAGGGAATCGGCAAAGTTGGGAAAGGCAAGACATGGTTAGGCAGCCTCGTCCACAGGGGCGGCTCCAGGGGGAAGGCCCCCGAGAGCTCCGATTTTTTTTTAATTTCAAACAAGATTTTACTAAAATTAGTTCTTGTGTATATGAAGTTATTTTTGACCCAATATCGGAAAAGCCGTTTCATACAAGATTCTCGAAGACGAAACTTTTTATTCCTTTATAGTTGTTACTTATGTACACTTAATTTAAGCTTACATTTTTTGTTCAATATTAATAGTAGGAGACATTTCAAGTTGTTAGGTTTGCAGCGCGTCACGATTAGCCGCCATAATGAGGTTTGGGTTTGGAAAATATTATTTGTAACAAAAACAAATCAATATGTACGTTTATTATGAAAGTAGCACTTATTACGCTGTGGCTACGTACATGGCAGCCGGCTCTCCAATTGGATAAACGGCAGAAACCGATGACGTCATCAGAAAGCAATGGCGTCAAAAACAACTGTGACATCACAAGCAGAAGCGTGTTTATTGTCGTTCTCAGATTTTTAGCACTCGCCTAGGTTATAGCGGTTACCTAATGGACTGTTAACAGGATTAACGTTAAAAAATCAAAAAATGTTTCAATCTATTCAAGTTAATCCTGGGTTTCCTTTCCCTCTCAAATAAAAATTGAATTAAGGTAGTGCTTATAATAATATGACCTATGTGATTTTAGCCCCCATTAATGACAACCCTTACATGTGAATACAATTAACAAATTACGAAATTTTCATATTATCAGCCTCTGAATCACTTGAAGTAATAAAATTGGTTTAAATACCTTAACTGCCAAAGTGATCCTCTGCAAGCTTTTGATGCTACTGCAGTTTCGACTCACACGTAGTCTTCATCGGCGTCCGACGAAGGAGGAGGATCACTTTGGCAGTTAAGGTATTTAAACCAATTTTAATTACGAAATTTTATTTACCTTGTCAACAACTATACATTTTAGTCCTGTTATGAACCTAAACCTTTGTTTCCAACCTAGCCTATTGACCCTACCTTCAGCTCTAAAAATGCAAACAAGACGCCACTTAATACTTGCAATATGTTAGCTTTGGGTCAGTTCCAGTTCTTTTGATTGTGCTCTTAAATTTATCATGATAAACCCGTACGGTAAGAAGCATGAGTTTTTAATTAAAATAATATTAATTCTGTCAGGTTTTAAACCTATCATTTATTTGTAAAAAGGATTCCTACAAAAACCTTAACACTATTTAAGTGGTCTTATTTAATAATAGGCTGTTATATTTCGTCAGCAATATGCACCGTTACAAAGGAGAGAGGGGGGCTTCAACGTAACTTTAAGCACCTATTAAACCTTAATAATTAATTCCATAAATTATTCCAACAAATTCAAATTATCTCAAAGTAAAAAATTTTGACTTTTTGTGGGGGGGGGGGGGGTGATAGTACAGTGTTACGTAACTTTTGAGGGGTTTCTGAAAAGGCAGATTCTAGCGTTAGGTCATTTATGGATGACCCTTTAAATGAAATCTTTAACAAAGTGTTAATATCTCATAGTCAGAGGTGTTAATAAACACGTATTTGGGGGGGGGGGGTGACTAAAAATGAACCAAATTTTCTCATACTTGACCCCCCCCCCCCGAGAAACTCTCCTGGGAGTCGCCCCTGCTCGTCCCAACAAAGAGGGAGTTCCTCCAACCTTCCTCCGGCCTCATATAAGGAACTCGCTCTCCAACTAACGACCTCCCAGGGCCAGCCAGGAGCCCTCCATGTCGCAGTGGACGGTTCACCCTCTAGTCCGGCAGTTCCTGGGAGTTTGTCAGGCAAGGGTTCCTCATTCCATCCCATGTGGACAAGCCGGGACGATCCACTACTCCCTCCAGGGCTCAGACCTGACTGGTTATCCGAACTTAGGGATCAAAGTTCCCAAAGAGACAGTGAGAACTCAAGATGAATAGAAATTTGGACATTCTAGATAGCCAGGCACAGCGATGTAATGATAGCTTGGTCTCCCGATGTAATGGGAACCATGGTCTCCCTCTGTACACTAGTCAGAAATCTGATTTGGCCAATGGTATACTGTAAAGCGTAATAAACACCTTTCAGTCTATGTATCATCTCCCTATGTATTAGATAACATATTGTCATAGACAATTCAATAATATTAACATCTAAATATGTAACATGTAATAATAGAACATTAGCCCTACATAATTTCGTAGTTTGTTAAATGTAAATATAACTTTTATTATTTGTTATGATACCGTCCTAAAGAGTTATTAAACAGAAAAATATTCAATTATATTTTATTTAGCTTTGGGATTGTAATGTAATGGAGATATATTTTAATATTCATTGTAAGTCTTAAGCATTTCTAAATTTGAAAATTTCAGTTTTGGTTGAAATGATCTGGTTTAAAAGGACATTATCAAAATACAATAATACTCATAATAGTATAACATCAGTTAAAGTAAAATTTACAATAATGGCCGTAAAAAACATAAATTGAGGCAACTTGAGGTTATCACCATAAACAACGTAAAGGTTTATCCAATCCAGCTTTAGTTTTTATTGGAATTTGTTCTCATTTTTATATGTATTATATAATTTGAAGACTACAAAATAGAACTCAATATGATAAAACAAATAGCATTGAATAACGGTTGTAACTCTAACATCATAGGCAAGCTCATATGGCAGCACAAGAATAAACAAAACAAAAAAGACCATCCCGGATCCCAAAACCAATTTGTTCTTATGATATATCACGGCCCAGTCATCCATAACAGTTTGAGCAAAAGGAACCAAAGGTACAGAATTGTTTATAGATCGAAGGATATAGCTAGCCCAAATCTTCAACAGGCCATAGCATACAAACATTATATCGGTCAAACCGGGCGAATTTTTTAAGTCCTATATAAAGAGTAGAGTACCATCCCAAAAACTCCAACATCAACCAATCCACCTATGCCGAACACCTAATAAACAAAAGCCATTCACATTCTACATTAAATCAAGACCTTGAAATTTTGCATAAAGCCCCAAAAAGTAATAAGTTGGACATAATTTAACAATTTCATATACCGGGTGCGGCAAAAGTCAGCGTACCGCTGCAGGCCGGTGAGTGTCATTGTTTATCTCTCGCGCTAATATAGTGTCACTCCTTATCTTATCTTCATCTAGTTATGGTTTATTTTGTCTTCGTTTATTCTTTATCGATGAATGTTTGTTTTGTTAGTATACCACTTGTGACAGTGAAGTTAAGTTAGTGAGTGTAGTGCTTGTTTTATTAACTTATATTATTAATGGTTTTAATGTTCGCACTACGGCCTTAATGCTCGAGCATTTTTAAATGATAACTTCGAAGAATGGATAGGAAGATGAGGAGCTATTAATTGGCCTGCTAGGTCCCCCCAGTCCTAACTCCGTACGATTTTAGTAAGTGGGGTTTGTTAAAAGAACACGTGTTTTTTGAGGAGAAACCTCAAAGTTTAGAACATTTAAAAGAATTGATAACGAAACATTTTGATGTTTGATGTTTTATTCACTCCACAACTATGCAACAAAATCTGTAAATCAGTGTCAAAAAGGTGCTAAAAGTGTATAGACAATGTTGGTGGTCACTTTGAGCAGCTTCTCTGACAGGTACATTAAAATAATACTGTTAATACTAGCTATAGTTTAACTGCATTTTCGGTACGCTGACTTTTGCCGCACCCTGTATATAGCATCATCAAATCCAATCCATCTAAAATCCTCAATGAACAACGAAATTTTTCAGCAAACATAATTTTTGACACATCATTGAAAATAAAAAACACATCAAAAACCTAGCTGCCTAAATCCAAAAGCATATCATGACTATCATTTCCCATAAAAAAAGTCAACAAAGCCTGTAAACCTGTTGTCAATCTGCCAGTTGCCGACAAAGTGTTCCCCTTAGTGGAAGTGAGGTTAACCCAGTTTTAAAACTATGGTTTTTGTCAAGGTATGTAGACAGATAAGAAGAGAATAATAATAACTTATTACTCTAAGGTTGCCTTAATCCCATAGGTATAAGGCCTTTGGAACCAAATAGGTATAAGTTTCAGGTCTATAATAGACGTCACGATCCCAGCTGTAGGTTATGTTGTAATGTTACAAAATATTGCCCAATACTAAATAACCGACTATGTCTTACTAAATAACTTATCCATGAATTCTGGAGCACAAGTGACAATATTAAAATATATACTGGGCTATAGACAAATTATTTAAAACAAATATTACTGTAATACACAGTTAAACTCACTTTTATAAATATTATGGTATTTATTTAAATACTATGCAGCCGTAGGAAACGGCAAAATAATGCCTAATTAATAAATAAAACCTGGACAAGTATATGGCAACGAAGTGAACTGCAGGGTTCGGACGGTGGCCGCTAGTAGCGCCACGACTACGCTCCGCCCACCCCCGCCGACGGCAGTGGGAAGCGAAAAGCGGCGACGCCGGCGCCGTCAGTCGGGCCACAGCGGCCCATCCCGCCGCCACGGCGCGTTGAGCCGGCGGCAACCTCCCCTCCCCTCCCTGACCACCGCAGAGGCACGCTGCGCCCTCGGCGGTCAGTCTGTCCCCGGCCACCGCAGAGGCAAGCTGCGCCCTCGGTGACCGGGTCCCGTTCCCCTTCCCTGACCACCGCAGTGGCACCGTATCCCCTCCCTGACCACCGCAGTGGCACGTTGCGCCCTCGGCGGTCAGTCTGTCCCCGGCCACCGCAGAAGCAAGCTGCGCCCTCGGTGACCGGGTCCCGTATCCCTTCCCTGACCACCGCAGAGGCATGTTGCGCCCTCGGCGGTCAGTCTGTCCTCGGCCACCGCAGAGGCAAGCTGCGCCCTCGGGTGACCGTGTCCAGTTCTCCTTCCCTGACCACCGCAGTGGCAAGTTGCGCCCTCGGCGGTCAGTCTGTCCCCGGCCACCGCAGAGGCAAGCTGCGCCCTCGGGTGACCGTGTCCAGTTCTCCTTCCCTGACCACCGCAGTGGCTCGTTGCGCCCTCGGCGGTCAGTCCGTCCCCGGCCACCGCAGAGGCAAGCTGCGCCCTCGGTGACCGGGTCCCGTTCCCCTTCCCTGACCACCGCAGTGGCAAGTTGCGCCCTCGGCGGTCAGTCTGTCCCCGGCCACCGCAGAGGCAAGCTGCGCCCTCGGGTGACCGTGTCCAGTTCTCCTTCCCTGACCACCGCAGAGGCACGCTGCGCCCTCGGAGGTCAGTCTGTCCCCGGCCACCGCAGAGGCAAGCTGCGACCTTGGTGACCGGGTCCCGCATCCCCTCCCTGACCACCGCAGTGGCTCGTTGCGCCCTCGGCGGTCAGTCCGTCCCCGGCCACCGCAGAGGCAAGCTGCCCCCTCGGTGACCGGGTTCCGTTCCCCCTCTCTGACCACCGCAGTGGCACGTTGCGCCCTCGGCGGTCAGTCTGTCCCCGGCCACCGCAGAGGCAAGCTGCGCCCTCGGTGACTGGGTCCCGTTCCCCTTCCCTGACCACCGCAGTGGCACGTTGCGCCCTCGGAGGTCAGTCCGTCCCCGGCCACCGCAGAGGCAAGCTGCGCCCTCGGTGACCGGGTCCCGTTCCCCCTCCCTGACCACCGCAGAGGAATGTTGCGCCCTCGGCGGTCAGTCCGTCCCCGGCCACCGCAGAGGCAAGCTGCGCCCTCGGTGACCGGATCCCATATCCCTTCCCTGACCACCGCAGAGGCATGTTGCGCCCTCGGCGGTCAGTCTGTCCCCCCGTACCATCGCAGAGGCGAGTTGAGCCCTCGTTGGTCAGTCCGTCCTCAGCCACCGCAGAGGCACGTTGCCCCCTCGGTGACTGGCCCGTCCCCCCGTACCGTCGCAGAGGCGAGCTGAGCCCTCGGCAGTCTGTCCGTTCAGGTTATCCAAGTGGTCCGATGTACCCAGATTCCAGAATTCCGTTTTCCCGTCCGTAACTGCCAAGTGGCGCAATCCCTTGGCAGTAACCCCACTATTTCATCCCCACTCTCTTGTGCTTGGGTTTAATAGTGGGTTCCGATGTTTCAGCAGAATCAGTTGAAACCAGCCGGTGAACCAAGTTGGTCCACCTCCGTATCCGTCCGAGCTAGCCCATCCGTTAGATCCAGTGGATCATCCGTCCGTATTCCCCGTCAGCAGCCGGGGAGCCGCGCCGTCGACGCCAGTCCGCGCCATCACCGTGACCTCCTGTGATCAGCTTCGGCCCAGGAGATCGCCCGACCCCCACACCGAACTAAGAGTCTTCGGACACCAGTGAATAGCCCGTGTTAATAAAGACCTAGCCGCAATAGTGGGTGGTGATAGACACTAGTAAGAGTGTGAACCTTAGTGAGTAAAACCAGTGTGAACTTTTCTTGTGATTAATAAATTTTCAGTCTCTATGAGAAAACCTTTTATTTTTGAAACCTGGGTAGACGCCCCTTAAAAAAGTCTAATAAAGGTAAAAGAACCTTATATTTTGGCGCCCGAACAGGGACCGTGAGTTTAACCGTGTTTAAAAAAAACTTTGTCAGTGAAAAAGTGCATCAGAAGAAAGATGTCAGGCGACGAATCAGATACCGCCAGCGTCAGCAGCTTCACCATCAGGGCTAAGGCCGAGCCCAGGACTTCATGGATCTACACCCTCAAGAAGACCGAACTTGCAGAAGAACTTCGGAAGTTTGGACTACCCGCCAAAGCGAAGGTACGAGATATGCGGAGACTTTTCACGAACTTCATCAAGGGAAACTACAAACCAACACCAGAAGCCGTGGATCCGCCAGAAACCCTGACTGTGACGAATCCAGCCACTTCAGCCCAGACACCGCAGCCCTTGACAGCCTCCAGCCTCGTAACCGTAAGTCAAACAACACCTGAACCAGTTTCAATTTGCAACACTGTTAGGAAATGGAATCTCTTTTTCGATGGGGACAAAGATGTCATGCTGTTTTTGGAAAGAATAAACGAACTTAAAGAGGCCTATATTATTTCCCCGAATAAACTTTTGTACGCCCTGCCGGAACTATTCAAAGGAAAGGCCCTACTTTGGTACCGTAATAATAAATGTCGTTGGAACACTTGGGAAGATTTCCTCCAATGTTTTGAAAGTCAATTCTTACCCAGAAGGTTTCGGAAAAAATTAGAATTGGAAATACAAGGCAGGACTCAAGGTGCAAATGAATCTTTCAAAGACTACGTCATTAGCCTCCAAACCTTGATGCGCCGTTATGGCAAATTTTCAGAAGAACAACAATTCAATCGGATTTTCGAAAACATGCTGCCGGAGTATAAACTTTACGGGCTCAGAAACAACATAACTAACTTGTCTGACTTATTGCTAGCCGCTAGTGACTATGAAGTAGTTAAACAAAGTATGCAGGATTATAAACCCCCGAAAATGCCGCCCAGGCTTTTTACCCAGATACCGCTTACAACGATCGTAATTCCGTACAAGAGAATTCTCCGAAACCGAGAAAACCTCTAAACTCCACGCCTTCTAAACAGGCCAAGTGTTGGTCGTCCCGCTCCGGAGACTCCTCGTGCTGACCCCAACTACCCTAACGCCCCACCCAAGAAGAAGCGGAAACCAGGACAACGAAAGTTCCATCAACGCACCGAAGAAGGCGTCAAAAGGATTTACCAAGCCACTCATGGAAAAGACAACTGAAATCTGTTTTATTTTTACATATGTTTTTAAAAAGTTGCTTTCGTTTATGCACTAGAGGTGTTCCTTTTTGGTTTCTAAAAACATTTCAACTCGTTGTTTTTCAACCCGACTTTTCTTTTTCTCTACCCCGAAATAAAAAGAGGGTGTAATGTTACAAAATATTGCCCAATACTAAATAACCGACTGTCTTACTAAATAACTTATCCATGAATTCTGGAGCACAAGTGACAATATTAAAATATATACTGGGCTATAGACAAATTATTTAAAACAAATATTACTGTAATACACAGTTAAACTCACTTTTATAAATATTATGGTATTTATTTAAATACTACACAGCCGTAGGAAACGGCAAAATAATGCCTAATTAATAAATAAAACCTAGACAAGTATATGGCAACGAAGTGAACTGCAGGGTTCGGACGGTGGCCGCTAGTAGCGCCACAACTACGCTCCGCCCACCCCCGCCGCCGGCAGTGGGAAGCGAAAAGCGGCGACGCCGGCGCCGTCAGTCGGGCCACAGCGGCCCATCCCGCCGCCACGGCGCGTTGAGCCGGCGGCAACTTCCCCTCCCCTCCCTGACCACCGCAGAGGCACGCTGCGCCCTCGGCGGTCAGTCTGTCCCCGGCCACCGCAGAGGCAAGCTGCGCCCTCGGTGACCGGGTCCCGTTCCCCTTCCCTGACCACCGCAGTGGCAAGTTGCGCCCTCAGCGGTCAGTCTGTCCCCGGCCACCGCAGAGGCAAGCTGCGCCCTCGGTGACCGGGTCCCTTTCCCCTTCCCAGACCACCGCAGTGGCACCGTATCCCCTCCCTGACCACCGCAGTGGCACGTTGCGCCCTCGGCGGTCAGTCTGTCCCCGGCCACCGCAGAGGCAAGCTGCCCCCTCGGTGACCGGGTCCCTTTCCCCTTCCCAGACCACCGCAGTGGCACCGTATCCCCTCCCTGACCACCGCAGAGGCAAGTTGAGCCCTCGGTGGGCAGTCTGTCCCCGGCCACCGCAGAGGCAAGCTGCGCCCTCGGTGACCGGGTCCCGTTCCCCTTCCCAGACCACCGCAGTGGCACGTTGCGCCCTCGGCGGTCAGTCTGGCTCCGGCCACCGCAGAGGCAAGTTGCACCCTCGGTGACCGAGTCCCGTTCCCCTTCCTAGACCACCGCAGTTGCACGTTGCGCCCTCGGCGGTCAGTCTGCCCCCGGCCACCGCAGAGGCAAGCTGCGCCCTCGGTGACCAGGTCCCGTTCCCCTTCCCTGACCACCGCAGAGGCATGTTGCTCCCTCGGCGGTCAGTCTGTCCCCGGACACCGCAGAGGCAAGCTGCGCCCTCGGTGACCGGGTCCCGTTCCCCTTCCTTGACCATCGCAGAGGCAAGTTGAGCCCTCGGTGGGCAGTCTGTCCCCGGTCACCGCAGAGGCAAGCTGCGCCCCTGGTGACCGGGTCCCGAATCCCCTCCCTGACCACCGCAGTGGCACGTTGCGCCCTCGGTGGTCAGTCCGTCCCCGGCCACTGCAGAGGCAAGCTGCGCCCTCGGTGACCGGGTTCCGTTCCCCCTCCCTGACCACCGCAGTAGCACGTTGCGCCCTCGGATTTCAGTCCGTCCCCGGCCACCGCAGAGGCAAGCTGCGCCCTCGGTGACCGGGTCCCGTATCCCCTCCCTGACCACCGCAGTGGCACGTTGCGCCCTCGGCGGTCAGTCCGTCCCCGGCCACCGCAGAGGCAAGCTTCGCCCTCGGTGACCGGGTCCCGTTCCCCCTCCCTGACCACCGCAGAGGAATGTTGCGCCCTCGGCAGTCAGTCCGTCCCCGGCCACCGTAGAGGCAAGCTTCGCCCTCGGTGACCGGATCCCATATCCCTTCCCTGACCACCGCAGAGGCATGTTGCGCCCTCGGCGGTCAGTCTGTCCCCCCGTACCATCGCAGAGGCGAGTTGAGTCCTCGTTGGTCAGTCCGTTCTCAGCCACCGCAGAGGCACGTTGTGCCTCGGTGACTGGCCCGTCCCCCCGTACCGTCGCAGAGGCGAGCTGAGCCCTCGGCAGTCTGTCCGTTCAGGTTATCCCAGTGGTCCGATGTACCCAGATTCCTGAATTCCGTTTTCCCGTCCGTAACTGCCAAGTGGCGCAATCCCTTGGCAGTAACCCCACTATTTCATCCCCACTCTCTTGTGCTTGGGTTTAATAGTGGGTTCCGATGTTTCAGCAGAATCAGTTGAAACCAGCCGGTGAACCAAGTTGGTCCACCTCCGTATCCGTCCGAGCTAGCTCATCCGTTAGATCCAGTGGATCATCCGTCCGTATTCCCCGTCAGCAGCCGGGGAGCCGCGCCGTCGACGCCAGTCCGCGCCATCACCGTGACCTCCTGTGATCAGCTTCGGCCCAGGAGATCGCCCGACCCCCACACCGAACTAAGAGTCTTCGGACACCAGTGAATAACCCGTGTTAATAAAGACCTAGCCGCAATAGTGGGTGGTGATAGACACTAGTAAGAGTGTGAATCTTAGTGAGTAAAACCAGTGTGAACTTTTCTTGTGATTAATAAATTTTCAGTCTCTATGAGAAAACCTTTTATTTTTGAAACCTGGGTAGACGCCCCTTAAAAAAGTCTAATAAGGGTAAAAGAACCTTACAATGTTTCCAGTCTATAGAAGACGTCAAAACCAATCCATTTACATTTTGTTTACATTTTTTTGTTTCCATTTTTGATTTAGACAACCTGAGTACAGTTATTCTTCTCTTCTCTTGTTCTCTACAGACCTGGGGGCTGTTTTTAAACGATGTTGGTGAATTAATAAAATTGACTTTGTATTTTGTAATACTAAGATTCTGTTTCAAAACCGTAAAGATACAATGGAGATGAGTTGCAGCTAGTCATTAGTAATTAGTAGCTAGTATTTGTGAAACACGTTTAGAAACACCCCCCTTGTGTTTTTGTCCCGACTTTATGTGTCAAGTTCATGTTCAGTGTCTATTCAGTGTTATTTTATATTCAACGAAGCCCTACGGGTAGATGCAGGGTTTAAAATTATTAGTCGATCTAGATCCGGACTTAAGATGAACCTTCGGATTCTATATCGATTTATCATTGGATCAACAATATTAGGATTGCTAAAGTAAGACCTTAATTTTAATAGTATATAAGCAATCTAGAGGCTAAGATGATTGATAATTAATAAATTTGACCTGATAATGATTATTGAGACAAAAAAGTGACATCAGCACAATCAACAACACAATAAACATGATTAGTTATTTTTTTTAGTCGGAAACTTGATCCGAGAACGTTATTACTCGTTTGACAAATAAGCCCATTAATTTATTTGAATGTGTCATCTTGCATGAGTGAACTTGACAATCTATCAAATTTTCACCAATGTAATCTGACCAACTCCAATAAATTTTGAACATGTCTAAAATATTTTTGGAAACCCATTTCGCTTGCTGCCCACAAAAGAAATAATCAGGAAAACCTTTTTCAGCAGAATCTATCTCATGCGAAGCAGCTTTACCTAACAAAAGCAGAAGTACTGCATTTTTTAAAGATTATCATAACAGCGAAATACCAGCGACGAAGTATTATTTTTAAGTTTTGAACCTTTGACTCGATGCTGTTATTTAAATATAAATACATAATTTAAACATAAATATAAATTGATATTTATACAAAAATTAATTGGACTATTTATAATTTTTTAAATATGAATACAATATTTTCTGGGATATAATAATGTAGGCTACATGTTTGTATGGAGTTACAAATGTGTGAAACATAAATATTAGATTTATTTATTTTATTGAGGATCGTCGTAAAAATACCTAAAGCAAGTTACAGCTAAAGACCGTTCACGTTATTGATACATATAACGAAATTTTATAAATTAAAAAACTAAAAATACTGGAGTTATCTTTGGTTTCGCTTATACAGGGTGTTTTTTTTTAACGCAACCCAAAACTTTATTATGTCAATGAAGGATTAATCCCCCCAAGATCCCCAGATTTGATCCCACTATATTATTTTTTTTTTGGGGATACATAAAAAGTAAAGCCTATGAAAACAATTCACAGGATATTTAGCACCTCAAAACAATAATAATAAATTTAATACACGAAATTCAAAGAGGTACTTTGCAAAACGTGTTCAGGAATTTGATGGAGAGAGCACAACTTTGTATAAATGTCAATAGCGGATTGTTGGACACAATGTAAGCTAAATATGGTCAAACTGAAATAATAGGTTGTATAAAATGGAAAGATTAACAAAAAAATACTTATTTCAGCTTTATGTGTGCATTATTCGATTTTAAAAATGGGTTGTGTTAAAAAAAACACCTTGTACTTATGACATGTGATTAACTTTTTTGTGGACTAATTTTTTTTACACTGTAGATCTGGATCCGCTAATCGTATCTTAACGAGCAATACAGACCGGGTACTAAATATTGAAAAGGAAATACAAGGCGCAATAGTCTCTTTCTTCGATGTATATTGGATCTTTTACTTTGAATTGTAAAATACGTTGCCGTACCTTGCACAAAGAAAGAACGAAGATGTTATTCACGGAACAAAGACTGGTGCATTAAGCAAGATAACAACATTGATTGACTGTTGTTATACATTGAAATCACCTTCAACTTCGATGAAAATATCGTTAACATTTGGTGGCTTAATGATAACGTAAGAGTAGGATTAAGTTAACCTTTTAACTGGCCACTGATTGATGAATAATAAAAAAGGCTACTTTGAATGTTGAATAGACTTTAAACTAACCAGTTTAATGAACAAACTGTCTCTTAAATTTATATTTCGATAAGAGTAAAAGTGATCATAAACGTAAACGAACAAACAGCCTAAATAAAAACAACCAAATTTTATGCTTGAGTTTATTTAGATATGTTTTTTAAATTTATTTTTCTCTTTTCGATTCATAACTGAGCGTAGACAGGCACATCCTCGCCGCCGGCGCCGTGAGTCGCCCACTGCCTGGGCACTGTCACGTACCTGAGCGTAGACAGGCACGTCCTCACCGCCGCGAGTCGCCCACTGCCTGGGCACTGTCACGTACCTGGGCGTAGACAGGCACGTCTTCGCCGCCGTGAGTCGCCCACTGCCTGGGCACTGTCACGTACCTGAGCGTAGACAGGCACGTCCTCACCGCCGCGAGTCGCCCACTGCCTGGGCACTGTCACGTACCTGAGCGTAGACAGGCACGTCCTCACCGCCGCGAGTCGCCCACTGCCTGGGCACTGTCACGTACCTGGGCGTAGACAGGCACGTCTTCGCCGCCGTGAGTCGCCCACTGCCTGGGCACTGTCACGTACCTGAGCGTAGACAGGCACGTCCTCACCGCCGCGAGTCGCCCACTGCCTGGGCACTGTCACGTACCTGAGCGTAGACAGGCACGTCCTCGCCGCCGTGAGTCGCCCACTGCCTGGGCACCGCTGCCCCGTGGACGGCGTTGCGCTCCTCGCCGCTGGAGTTGGAGGGGATGGCGCGCGGGCTGGTGTACCCGGGGCCGTTGCCGTAAAGCAGACTCGAGTACGGCAGCCCGTCCATGTCCGACGGCTTCGTGTCCGTGCCTAGACAGTCATAACCAAGAACTGAGCAGAAATGTCTTTTTTCTACAACCGCGCGTAAAGTGTCTGTTTATGCACCGAAAATCAATCGCAAAACAGCTGTTTACTGAGGAGCGAGCGATAAAGTCTTTGGAGCCAGCGTTAAAGTCTTTAACGCTCGCTAGCTGATTGCATTGTTACTCGACACGCTATATCGCTCCCTTCCGCTCCGACTGAGCTCGACTTCTTTTATATCCTCAAACTGGTGCATTTAATATTAACGCACACAATAAGTATACAAGATATTCAAGATGTTCAAGTTGTTCCTATTATTTATTAGCTGTAATATGTATTTAATAAATCGTGTTTGTTCTTCTAAAATTCTTTATTTTTATTCATTGTTTATAACCTCAGAATAATAATGGAGCATTCAGGTACAATGGACGTGAGTAACTGTGATTGTCTTTATCGTTTGGAAAATTTAAACTGCAGTTGTAGGAACAATTTAGTATTTATTTCGAGTGTAAAGCGTCTTTCTCGCTTTTGCTAAAAATACTTCACGCTCTTAATACATAAATAACTATTTTCTATTACTGCGTGTAAAGTGTCAGTTTACGTGATTAAAACTAATCGTAAAAGAGCTGTTTACTGAGGAGCGGGTGAAGAAGTATTTTAAGATCGCCAGCTGATTGCCACAAACAAATACAATGATACTTTACACGCTCCAGCGCTTCCACTTCCGTTTTGATTCGACTATACCCGACTTGTTTGTAACGTCAAACTGGCGCATTCAGTTACACTGGACGTGGGTAACTGTGATTGTATTTATTGTTTGGGGATCCAAAACTGCAGTTTTAGGAAAATCGTCTTAAATATTTCGCGTGTAAAGTGTCTTTCTCGCTTGAGCGGTACCGCGCGACGCTCTTAGTACATAAATAACTAGTTTTTTTATAAAGGTCGAAAATGTCGTAACAAACGTCTCATAATTAATTTCACATCTCCAAAACAATTTTCATACACTGAGAAAAAAGTCTAGTGGTAGACTACAGAAATAAAGAGGGAACCTCATTAAATCTTGTGCTTACCTTGCCGGATGCCATTCTTGAGGCTGCCACCAGCCTTGGCTAGTGTAAGGACCCTAGCCACATCTTGTGTGCGCCACAAGCCATCTTTGGCTGTAATTGTGATGTCATAACTTAATGACGTCACTACTATATCCTTAATTCTTGAGGTAACAAGCATACTGGACTGGTGTGTGTTCCACTCTGACTAGTTATAGACTCAGTACTGCCTAGTGCCAGACCCCAGCCAGCCAGCAGCTACCTCTCTTTGCGTCTGGTGTCATTCCAACCTGGATAGTTGCAGCCCCATTACTGTCTAGTGCCAGACCCCAGCAAGCTAGTAGCCACCTCTATTTGTGTCTGGTGTCGTTCCACCCTGGATAGTTGCAGCCCCAGTACTATCTAGTGCCAGACCCCAGCAAGCTAGTGGCCACCTCTCTTAGAGTCTGGTGTCGTTCCACCCTGGATAGTTGCAGCCCCATTACTGTCTAGTGCCAGACCCCAGATAGCTAGTGGCCACCTCTTTATGTGTCTGGTGTCGTTCCACCCTGGATAGTTGCAGCCCCATTACTGTCTAGTGCCAGACCCCAGCAAGCTAGTGGCCACCTCTCTTTGTATCTGGTGTCGTTCCACCCTGGATGGTTGCAGCCCCATTACTGTCTAGTGCCAGACCCCAGCAAGCTAGTGGCCACCTCTCTTTGCGTCTGGTGTGCGTTCCACCCTTGATAGTTGTAGCCCCAGTACTGACTAGTTCCAGACCCCAGCTAGCTAGTGACCTCTTCTCGTGTTGTCAGCGGGTTGGTTCCATCGATTAAAATTGATTTAGCCCACAAATCGGCCACAGATGTAGGACTTAGAATCAGACTCCCCCCTAATGCTTCAGTATCAACCTTTCTGTTTAAGCCAGTTTTGATTTTTTTATTCTTAATCCAATGATTAAATTTTTTCCTAAATGTCTGCTAGTTTAACTATAATTATACCAAAAGCGTCATAATTAAGTTAATGAGTTACTGATACGTTAAAAAAACTGGCTTGTTTGAAATGCTAAATAAGACATAGGAACAAAGGGCGGATTGTGATTCAAAGAACTGTATCTGCAGTTCGCTTCTGGGCTGATTTATTTTTTAATTTACACAACACACAGAGGCAGAAAGAGGTGGTAGCTGCTAGCAGATCGGATCTGGAACTAGGTAGTGTTATGGCTACAACTATTGTGGCAAAATTCAACATTTCTAAAATAAAAGGTTGATCTCATTAGAAGACTAATTTGATGATATGGGTTTTGGTTCCAAGCTGGCTCTTGCTTTTAATATTATGATTAGAGACATATACCACAAGACTTATTTTCATTTAGATTGTTTCAAGTAAAGTGAACATTAAATTTAGCAAATTTTCAGCTTTTTAAAAATACTCAATACAGCTTCGAAGATAATTACAACAGATTATATGATATATTATATAATTTAATAATCAACCAAACATTATAAAAATATAAACATTTGAGGAGTTAAATTTTGAACAAAATAGGACAAGTATGTGTCATTATAAACTTTTACAATTTCTAGTGCAACATTTTGAAGGGTACCAGATGCTTCATTGTTAAAGCTAGTATTTAATAAATAGTATAGTATATGCCAAGATAAAACTGCAATCAAAGACTTATTTAAGTAATGAAAACATTATTAAAACCTTTGTAATTTGGACACTGAATTTCA
Source organism: Flexamia atlantica (assembly GCA_035578135.1). NCBI lineage: Eukaryota > Metazoa > Arthropoda > Insecta > Hemiptera > Cicadellidae > Flexamia > Flexamia atlantica. The sequence goes on from JAQJVK010000010.1 coordinate 2,582,951, forward strand.
TTTAATATAAATACATTTTCTATAAACGGTTAATTTGAATGTATAGGCTAAATAAAATATTTGAGACTCCAATTGTAACAAATTTATTAATTGTAATTAAAACAAGTACAAATCAAGAACATTGAATTAATAATAATGATGGCTGTAATAATAATAATATTCCCTTAACCATAACTATTACTGACAAAAAATTATGTAACTGCTGCAAACATGTTGGTTTCAAGAGGGGGTTCCAATCCTACACAACTACCTGCTCCTCCCTCAAGACTAATTTTAACTTTAAAATTTGGTACACAGCATTAACTGCTCAACCAATGTCTTGATTTATAGCTCATTTGAAAGAGAAAAACTATTTATCGATTCCAGTTATCAGATTTTTGATATCGCTTTAGCTTTAAATATAAAATATAAAAATAATGATTAATTGCATTTTTATAAATTGTATTGGTTGTGATATCAAGGGAAGGATATCACTGGAATATCTGGATAATTTTGTTTAAATTATCCAGATATTAAATATACTATCCTTTAAATATTAATATACTATCGTTTAAATGAGCTACGATAAAATAAATAATAAAATAAATCAATAATAAATAATAAATAAAATAAATCAAAAATTTTGGTTGAGCGGTTGAGGCTGTATTGGATTTGAAAATTTGGGAGGAGCAGTTACGAATGTGAAGTTTTTCGTAACTGGAACCCTCTCTAAAAAAATACTATACAAAAATATTAACTACAGTATTACAGACAATTATAGCTACTGTCATCATTAAAATAAAAGTATTATGCTTTAACAAAAGCTGTTACTTGCAATATTATCAGCATTAAAATAATTAAGAAAAAATACAATGCAAGAATATTAGGTAACAGTCAGACACTAAATCCATTAAAATTAAGCTTGAGAAAAACCCTTAACTGTTCTGGCCGCAGTAGGCCGACTATTACAGTGCTGACAATTTTATAACTGCTGCTAAAAAGTCATAAATAATCGAAAAGTCACAACTAATCACTACTTTGCTCTGTTTCATATCTTCACAACTCCCTACCATAATTATAAAAGGCTGAAGTGTGGGACCATACCGTACATATTTCTGTTTTATCTCCTGCACCGCAGCCAAAATGTCTGTTTCACTTGAAAGAAATGAATTTCCTGTTTCGAAGGCTTGTTCAGTCCTTTTCCATGTATCTTGCTAATTTTCCTCGTGTACAGAAGATAGTTAAGTAGAAGTAGGATGGCCACACTTGATTGAGGAGAACTATCCTCTGAAAAAAGGGCAGACATACCTGTAATAATTTTTATATACCAACATAATAGCTACAAGTTTTTTTTTTGTAATGCACCATAATAATTTTGTAAGACTGGTTGGGTGCCCTGTCAGAGGTCTGAGGGAGGTTATTGAAGATGGCAAAGCACCCTGCAATATAATTTTCAAATGTTGTAAAAATTGTTAATAGCCCACCGAGAATATGTCAACAAATTATTATTTTTTTAACCATAGGGCTTACTGTTTTTTTCTTTACAGTTTTATTTATAAATCTGAAAAATTCCATTAAAAATTATACCGGGTTTCCCATGATAACCCCCCCCCATATTTTTCAAATATCAACAATCCCTCACCACCCCCAAAAATTGTTGGGTAGCTAATACTTCATTTTGAGTAGGTACCCAATTTCGGCCGCCATATTGGATCCAAAATATATTTTTCAAATGTAAAAGTGGAGTTGTGTCCCATCACTTTACGCTAGATTTTTTCACTAATTACAATGCCGCAATCCGTTTTTTAATATCTCGATTGGTTCTTAAGATATGACTTCTTTAAATTTTATTAATACTAAAAATTTATTTATTTTCAACCAATTTAAGCATTACAAATTAATAAAATAGGCTAATTTTTATTTTTTGAGAAATTCATATTTTTTGAAATGTTTATTAGAAATTTATTAATATCTTGAAAACTAAACATGATAATTAAAAACGGGTTGCGGCATTGAATTCGGCGTAAAAATCTAGATTGAAATGATGGGTCACAACACCATATTCATATTTGAAGTAACTTACCTCATTTCAAAATGGCGGATCCAATATGGAGGCCAAAACATTTACATTGGAGAAAGTTAAGTGGAAATAATTCAACAATGACTGGTGGTGGTTATTCGTCACTATCTACAGTAGCATTATTTTGTGGTTATGGCCTATTTGATCAATTTTTAATTTTTGATGTTTAAATTGGTTGAAAATAAATAAATTTAAAGTATTCATATCATGAGAACCAATTGAGATATTAAAAAACGAATTGCGGAATTGTAATCAGTGAAAAAATATAGCTTGAAATAATGGGTCACATCACCACTTTTACATTTGAAAAAAATATTTTTGATCCAATATGGCGGATCCAAGATGGCGGCCAAAAATTGGTTACCTAATCAGAATGAAGTATTAACCACCCAACAATGTTTGGGGGTTGTGTGGGATTGATATTTGAAAAATATAGGAAAAAGTTGGGGGGGAATATTATAGGACACCCGGTATATTACATTGAGGAAATGTTGCATTTATTAAATAATAATAAATGTAATAAAGGCAATTTTGATAAAAAAGTAACAACAAATTAAATGTGTGACATCTACAATTTTAATTTTTCAAAACAAATACATTAAATGCCGTTCGATTAATGATTCTTCAATTACTTTGAAAAACGTAGTGTCTTTTTGCTTGTAAAAAAACAATTTTACACGTTGAAAACCCAGAGTAAACGCCCTCCCAGTGTTCTTATGATGTAGCTAATCTCAAATTTATAATTTTAAATTTTTAGTCGAAATTGTCATTAATAATAACTTTATATTAAGACGATGTTATATTATTACCTGATGCAATGGTTTTAAGATGTTTTATTGCCTGTTCCCTGACCTTATCCCTAGTTTGTTGTTCCATGGTTTTTGCTATAGTCAGGATTTTATTCCTGTACGCTGTGATATTGTTTGAAAGACTTCTCTTTTTCGGGATCGAGATGGTCAAAATCTTGAAGAAACTGGAAACATACAAAGTTTATTTAAAAAGAGTTTTTTTAGCTGTTTATAGAAAATTCTATGTACTCTTGAAAGGAGAATTTATTCTTAATGGAGTTTAAGTGAAAAATTAATAAGGTTCGAACCATAAACTTTGGCCAGAATTATCTCCCCATTATTATAACCCTATAAGCCTACTTTCTGAAAAATCACAAATATTATTTATTTTTCTCATTAACTAAATGACATTACGTTTGCCAGTAAATTATGCTGTTATGTCATTACAAAGGGGGGGAGGGGAAAGGGGGCAGACTGCCCCGGACCATAAAAGAACGGGGCCACATTTTCAGCTGAGCATTTTTAATTTCTTTCATCATAATAATTAATTCTTTAAATATATTTTAAAAACCGTCTATATTTTTGATTGCAAACAAAGAAAATCAAGTTTGATGTCGACTGATAGCGCCACGGTTCCGAAAATTCAACCCTTGATTAGTGTACTCAAATAAAGTACATTATTTTATAGGCCTATTTTGTACAATTCTAAGACACATTGGCAAATATATGTAGAAATACCTTTAAATTGAAACCTCAAATATTAAACTCCTTCCAGCCGTTCTTGAGCTATGACTATGAAAAGAAATCCCCTCGCCTTAGGGGTATTCCTACCCTACAATTTTTTTTCAAACTCCGTAAGGTCTTAACTTGGGTACAAGTCTGTGGGAGTTAACACGTTGGTCCGAAATGGCTAATTATTTTATAATTTATCTTATCACTGGAGACATATTAAGTTACTTAGTTCAAATAATATGGTTTTATCAAGTGACGTAAATTAAATTCACTTAACAAGTGGTGGTATTTAAATCAATCATGTTGCCTAAAAAAACACAAAGAATTAATTTGAGGAAATATTGAAAATCATTTCAAATTTCAGTCGCCTACTCGGTTTAGTTTATTTAATGTAAAGATCAAGATTCGAACACATTAACAAATGAACAGTGCTGGCAGGATAAAAGTTAAAAATCCTTTTGAAAACAAAGTAAACATCAATACATAGAACTTAAAACATTGTGGGCATACCAAACAACATTTGGATCAAACCACAAAAATGTAAAAGTACGATAATCGTACGTTGGAACACACTACATTAACACTTGACTTTATCGTTATGTCTCCATAACCCTGAAATTTTACCAAGCCCGCAAATAATTGAACTATTTAACTGAGGAAGTATTTTTCAAATCGGCTAAATTTATAGGGCCTATAGTCAATGGGTAGATATGTGATCTCATGACATTTTATTATGATATTATTGACTAAAAAATACGGTAACTTTTATTGCCATAAAACTCAAACTCACCGGTAAAATTCTGTTGTAAGACGTGGAGGCCCCAATCCTGCAGGAAGCGTGAAGTTTCTTCACCCATTATTCACAAAGGAAACAAAGAAACAAGGCACTATAATAAACAGTCCAACCAGTTACACCAACAACTCACTCAGGACTGCATGGGTCGAATATTAGGGGTATGACGCTGTCATCAGTGTGATTGCGCATGCGCGGACACCTGTCAGGCACAGGGACGGTTAGAGCCCACCCTCTGGTTGGCTGGGGTACGCTGCAAACCCCAGCCTTGGAAGCGCGTCGCGTCTATACGCTAGGGTCCCTCACAAACATTTTGTTTTTTGCCACATGACATTCTATATGTGACTACCACAATGCGCGCCTGGTTTTAGGCAGAGGAATACAAAATATCTAGGGCATTGAACGAGCACTAGTACGGACTGGGGCTAAGTGTGACGTCACTGATTTCATCACACTAGCATTGCTAGTGTCCGCAACATTTGTTTATTGTTAACGCCTAGATTCTAGTCTGGACTGTTTTAACATTACACTGCTAGGAACGGACCAAAGCCAAATTGGAGATGTAATGTGTATGACTCCAGACCACATTGGTTTGCCGCATGTCGCTGGTTGTAGCGCCAAGAATCATGCGAAATCAACATTCACTCGCAATCTGGAGCTCTGATTTTTCTCAGTGTAAATGTTAAAGAACCATCGGTTTGAATTTTAGATTTGAAGTAGAAAAAAGATTATAAACCAAGTGGTTTTCATGTTTAATTTACCCTATTGAGAGTGTGAATAGGGGATAGGTACTAGGTTCGGTCGCTAGTTAATTAAAGCGGGTTATAAAAAATATGTCCTACATATTCATGCGCGTGTATGTTAAAGAAGTTATCTTAACACAAAAGTGTAATCAGGAATCTCCTTTTCATATACAACTACTCTATACAAGATAATTACCTTGTATAAGGTAGACAACTAATGTATATAATTTCATGTACCCTATAAAACGCTATGCACTCTGTATATGTATATCGCCCTGTGTGTTATGTAGGCAATGTTACATAATGCCTATACTAAATTATTAGATTGGTATACTTGTATAACTGACGCCGATTCTTGAGACCCAGTGTGGTGGATGCGCGGCAGCAAAAACGGCTAGTGCGCATGCGCGGCAACGCGTCACCAGAGCGGCAGCACTGTCATTCTGCTCTCAGCCGTCAACAATCGCGTGTCACTACATGTCGTCCTTAAAACATTAACCGACGGAACATTGACTCTTATTTACGATTAAAGTATAATACAGCATAAGATTTAAGAATACAGTAGGCGGCAGGAGAGAAGTCCGTTGGGCTGCGGCCAATGGAAAGAAAGCGCGGCGTTGACAAGTTTACAGTAGCCTCGTACGATCCCGGCACCCTGCTAAAAGCCGCTTGAGGCTACACACTACTGTGTGCTTCGGCGTTAACTGTTAATACAGTAGTATGAGAGCGATTTGATTTATTCTCTTCAAATGATTATTGAGAAAGCGTACAAAAGGATGAATGATGATCTTTATGATTTATAAATTTTTCAACAATAATAACATTTACGAATTATATTACTTTTATTAATTTAAAAGGTTCTCACGCTGCTCGTAATGTCTACCAACTCGCCTATTAGGTCTCTTTACCTTTTATTTTTTCAAACTCAAAGTATTAAATATAATAGAGTTAATCGTAAAAATCAATATTGAACCAGAGTCACATTTCCGCATAAAGCCAAAAATAAACACACCACCTGTGTCATGAACTGTCGTCTGACTTATTACTCCCGTGACGATCGACAGATTTCATGCTCAAATTTTCTAACTGGAATATTCATTCTCGCTACGTAATTTTTTTATACAGTGTTTTATCTATTTACATACTGGTCATAGTTCCGAAATCGTCACAAGTTACGCTTACACAAAACAAGTTCGCGTTTTTTCCGCATTTTACCTTAGGCCTTGTTTGCACGACGACCAGACAGTAGGACAGTAGAAAAAAATTCTTTTGTTCTCTTTTGTTTAAAGGTTTTACTGTCCACTGTACTGGGCGTCGTGCAAACAGGCCCTTAAGCTCATATTACTTTTAAGACCATAATTGAGAGATTATTCAACAAATCATGGTTCTAAGATTGAAATATTTTGTTAATAAGTAGTTACTTTTCAAGAAAATATATAATTAGCAAGCATATAGAATTTTAAACATAAACATTAAAATTGTAGCTTCAGTGTATTGTATATGTAATTTTCAATTGACGTGTATTTTCTGTGATTTATTATGCAGTGTTAACCCTGAAAGTATTAAAAACGTGATTTTGTTTGTAGTTGTATTTTTTATAGGATTGACCTTAACTGAAAAAAATAGAAAATATATAGGGCCTACTGCAGATATTTTAGACTTAAAGTTTATCGAACAAAACCAATATGTGATGCGGAAAGTGAAAAGGGACCTCAAGTCGGAATTTTCCGGTTTTGAGTAATTAACATCCTGAAATTCAGCATTAAATTACGAACAATTTGACATATAATTTATAGTGCTATGATTTTTTGTCTTTAAGTTACTTGCATTTTAATTTTAACTAGTTAAAACGGGCATTTTAGGAAATTAAGGCCGAAAACTTCAAATGTTCACAGAATATTTATTATTAGTATTTAAGAAATGAATTGGGTATCAAAATAAAGCTGAAAACTACATCTTTAAATCTACATAAAAACAGATGTGATACACTTACAATTTTTCTGTTTAAAAAACAAACAAGTGAGAAGTTAGAAAAGGGACCTCAAGTCGGAAGTCAAAATACCGAGGAATAAAAGAGAAATACACTGTCAATATGGTGATTTTCGGACTTAGAAAATATTCTTTTACAACGAAAAACTTGAAGTAGTTCACTTATTCGCCGATAGATGTCAGGAGAGACTAGTTTTGTAATGCCCCAGACGATGTCAGTGCGGGCTTGCACATTTGAGAAATGGGACCTCAAGTCGCCCGCCATGTTATTTCCCATTTAAGTGACTTCAGGTCCCTTTTCATATGCGTGACATAGACTGCTTCATCGATTATTTTTTAATATTTCTCAGATTCTTATCGCTAAAATAACCGAATGAATGTGCACAGGAAAGATTAAGGAATCGTATCCAATCGAAACCTAAAAATCAATATTTTTGACCCGGTTCGACTAAAATGCCCGTACTGTAAAATTTACTCCAGCGGCTTGAGGTCCCTTTTCACTTTCCGCATCACATATAGCAACCACAATTCAAGAACTTTATTATTTAATTTACTCTATCATTAACTCTATTTGGCCATACTACCAAATAATCAATTCAAATGGGTTTTTAATATTGAAGGAAATAAGCTATCGACCTAGTTTTTTATGAAAATGTTCGTAATTTATTGTCCTTTAGTATGGTGTTGCACGATTTTTTGCAGTTTTACTTTTTTTACCCGAGCGCCTTGATTTTATATTACAAGTACAATGATTCGGCGTCAAGCGCTGTTTCAGCGGGGAAACAGTTTGGCAACCGCGCGGGGTGCGTATTGGTTTATTCAAGGTCACGGCGACTGCAGGCCCCGCCTCCAACGGACTTCTCTTCTGCCGCCCAGTGTAATGTTTCATTAGTATTTAATAAAGCGTCTTGATATTCCTTTGATTAATTTTCCTTCTCCGGGTTCCCATGTTTCGACATACCCCGCATTATTGATCTTGACTTCCTATTTTATTCTTTATTATTTTTTTTGGGGCTTTTCTTTGAATCTTAGTTTTAATTTATCTTAACCTAATAAGTATTATAATATGTCTGTTATTCTAGATCTAATCAATTCCCTTCTGTCTCCTACTATCCTAATCTAACTTTCTAACTCTATTTCCGTTTTTTTCTTCAACTCCGGCTGAGTCAAAAATTGCCTGGGGACCTACGAATAACAGGTTCGCTAGGTGATTAATCTGTGTCACATTCAGGATGATCTGCGAGCCCATCTTCTGTCCAGTCTTCTTTGGTTTGCAGGTTTCATCTTGCGTCGATAGGCTCCAGCAGGACTTTGTCTTGATCGGGTTTCGTCATATCCGGTGTTTTTTTGTCTTCCGCTACACTCCTCTCGTCAGGTAGATTTCTTTCCAGGTGGCCATAGGTCTCGTCCATGCGTCTGGATGCCTTATAGTAGCTGTGGCAAAGTTCCAAGGCTGTTCGAGTCCCATTCCTCTCAGGTCTTCCAGAAGTTGCTGACTGAGGTCACTATATTCCAAACACTCCAATATCGCATGCAGGGGGTCGTCTGTCTCTCCGCAGTCCTCACACTCCGGCGTTTCCCTCCTCCGCCACCTGTGTAGGTAGGATCCGAAGGCCCCATGGCCCGTCAGCACCTGAAGTTGTATGTGGTCGATGTCCTTAAGATGTGCAAGTTAGCCCCTCTCTTCCAGATCCGGCATAATGGTGAAAGTGTATCTTCCCGTATCTGCCTCCTTCCACTCTCGCTGCCAGGTGTCACTGAATCTCTTCCTGATGTCTCTCCCTTGTTCCTGTAAGAGACCCTTCCGGGCTCGCCAAAGTTCGTGGTCCATACTCAACTTATGGTAAATCGGCATTATGAGGGTAGAATAGAATAGAATAGAATAGAATAGAATATGATTTATTGCAGTAATACAATTATTACAATTGTGTAGCAAACGTCAATTAATTGTTGTTATAAATACCTAAATTATAAAATAAAACTAACATTAAAATTAAAATTACCCCTGGGGATTACAATTTGGTCCTACTACCCCCAGTGGTGGGCCATGAACTCCTCCTCCGTGTAGAAGACTGAATTTGTCAACTCAAGCTTCAATCTTCTTTTAAACTTTGTGGAATTCTCCTCTCTTTTGAGGCTTTCAGGGAGGCTGTTGAAGAACCTGACCCCGACCTGAGAAGGGAGGCGCGCAAATACCGCAGTTCTGTGCTGGCTAACGCGTAAGCCATCCCTCGCTCTAGTGCCGTAATTGTGTATAGCATTGCCAGGCGTTGGCTGACAATGGAAGCGGCAATACACGGTCGTCTCCAGTATGTAAAGGGAGCACATAGGGTCAAAATTCCAAGATCCCTGAAAGTGGTTCTACACGACTCTCTCTGCTGTAAATTTGCAATGATTCTAATGGCTTTTTTTTGGAGTCGAAACACCCTCTCAAATTCTCTTTTTGGACAGCTTCCCCAGAGCCGTATTCCATAGGAAAGATGCGGATAAATTAGGCCATAATAGGCCGTGACCAAAACATTTGAGGTGCAAAATTTTTTCAGATTGCGAAGAGCAAAAATGCCTAATGCAATTTTGGAACTCACGCCATCAGCGTGTTCCTGCCAGTTCAGCACTTTATCCAAGTGCATCCCTAGAAACTTAGTGGATTCAACCTCTTCTAGAGTAATATCGTCCACCATTATAATTGGTGTTGACTCAGCATCACGATGACGCAAAGAAAAATTTATAAAGTTTGTTTTGGAGTGATTCGTATCCAAATTTTCGGACTGAAACTTTTGAATGCATGTGTTCAAGTTGATGAATGATTCCATTTCAAGTGATTGATGGGAATCTGATTCAAAATAGAGAGTCGTGTCATCTGCATATTGTATGACTCGCCCGCTCGAAATTGAGGAGCTGATGTCATTTACATAAATCAAAAAAAGAACCGGGCGCAGGATAGATCCCTGCGGGACTCCTTGGGTGATGTGTGAAGTCTGTGACCTGACTGAGGAGATTTGCACATACTGACTCCTTCCATTTAAGTAAGATCTCAGCCAGTGCAAGGTGGTACCTCGAATGCCGCAGAGTTCAAGCTTTTGGAGAAGGATCTGATGATCCACGCAATCGAATGCTTTTGTGAGGTCGATGAAGATCCCGAGTGTCTTCTTTCGCCTCTCTAGTCCACTGAGGACATTTTCAATTAATTGATTGATGGCATCTACAGTAGATTTCCCCGGTCGAAATCCATATTGGTTCTCTGAGAGAACATTGTATTTTTCCAAAAAAACTGTAGAGCCTTGAGAGATAAATTCTTTCAAAAATCTTACTTAAGACCGGTAAAATTGAAATTGGTCGATAATTGTTGGGGATGTTCGGATCGTTTTTTTTGAAAATCGGAATGACTTTGGACATTTTTAATGCAGACGGGAAAATTCCAGTTTGAAGACTTAAATTTATTATTGTTGTCAATGGAGCAAGTATATGCAAATAAATTTGCTTAACAAGCCACATTGACATGCCATTGACGTCGTCTGATCTTTTAGCAGGAAGGTCGTGTATTATAGCTGCCACTTCGGCCTCACACGCAGGACCCAACACCAGGGATGCCGCCGGACTGCGAAAAGCTGCACGCACATAACTGGGAACGCATTTTTCCCCGTTCTTTTCTCCGATGGACAAAAAAATGAATTAAATTCCTCAGCTACTGAGAGCGGATCATGAGTTAAATTTCCATTGATGTTAAGAGTGATGGGTTTGGGTTTTGAGTTGGATTTTGTATTGTTAATTATGTCCCAAGTGACCTTTGAAATGTTTTCAGCATTTTTAATTTTGTTGTTGACGTCATAGGCCTTAGCGGCATTTATGACTTTTCTATAAATCTTTCTATATTGTCGGAAAAAAGTTTTGAAACGTTCACTGGTGGTTGTTTTGAAAATTGTTGAGTAGAATTTAATTCTTTCCCTTGATACAAGAATTCCTGGAGTGATCCAACTATTGTTCATAAATTTAGGTTTGCTGCAAGTTTTTTTAAAAGGATAAGTGATATTAAGGTGGTGTGTAAGTATGTTATTAAATATTTCGAAACTTCATCGGCAGATGTCAGTGTATTCAAAAATTCCCAGTTTTCATTTGAAAGGCTTTTACTTAACATGGTTATGTTAAACGGACAAAGATTCCGTTTAATGCTCACTAACGGGGGGTCTTGATCCGGCAGACACCCACTGATGACGGTTTCCTGCGCAAAGTGGTCGGATATAGCCGTGTTGATAACATTAACACGACTATCAGGCAGGTTGGTGACAACATTGTCAATGGCAGTTTTAGAAAAAGCTGTTACACGGGTGGGAGTGTTCACAGCCCACTTAAGTGAAAAGGATGTGAGTAAGTCGGAAAACTGTTCTGTTAAGTTACTATGTTTGTTAAGTACGTCAATATTGAAATCACCGGCAATTAAAAAGTGTGTACGATTTGTGACTAAATGTTGTAAAAGTTGTTCAAATTTTTCAAAAAATATATCTGATTGACCACTGGGGGATCTGTAAAGCCCAACGATAACAATCTTTCCTATTCCATTTACATCAAATTCAATTCCAGTTACTTCGAAATCTAAATCAGAAGAGTTATTATTAAGATTAAAATTTTTAAACTTAAGCCCATTTTTAACAAAGATTGACACACCCCCGCCTTGATGATTTTTCCGTTGAAATGATTCTGTAATTTCATAGTTTTCAATTTTAAAATTGAAGGGTTATTGCACATAGTGCCAGCAGTGAGGTGGTTCTGTAAGCCCCAGTCAGATTGATCAGTGCATGCCGTTGAGCTTCTTTAACTTTCCGCAAGATATGTGAGTGATTTAGACGATTAATCCATGTTCGGGAAGCATAGCCAAGGACGGGAACAAACACAGTCTTGTACAAGAAGAGTAGACGGCTCAACCTCACTCCGAACTTAAGTTTAATGAGTCGGGTGATCTTTCCCATGAGGGCCTTTGCCTTATCCGTTACTGCTTTCACATGCGGCAAGAAGGTGAGGCCTGTATCCAGGATAATGCCCAAGTACGGAGCCTGCGGAACAAACCGTATTGATTGTCCGTTCATCCTGATGCAGGGTGGTCTTCCAGGAAGCTTCCCTCGAAGCAACATTCCTTTTGTTTTATCAACAGCAATCTTCATCTTTGTTTGGGCATCCCATTCATTGATTATCTTGCAAAGGGTATTACCCTTGATTTCATGATCTCTCCATGAGCCTCCCTGGATTATGAACGCCACATCATTCGCAAAAGCAACAGGGTCTACACCCTCTGGCATATTTCTCTGGAGTAGGTCGTCGAAGGTGAGGTCCAAAGAATAGGCCCCAAACCTGAACCCTGAGGACATCCTCTAGGCATCTCCCTTTCTAGCTGCTCTCCGTCATGTTTCAGAATAACTCGTCTGTTGCTGAGATACGATCTCAAGATACCCTGAATATTCTGGGAGGCATTTATCCTCTTCAGTTTGTCGAAGACTACGGGCCACCACATCGCATCAAAGGCCCCTTTGATGTCAACCTGTATGGCTACCACATACTTATGATTTGAATGTAAAGCCAAGCCCTTCACTCTTTCGATCGCCTCTACTCTGCCTCTTTGCTCCCGAAAACCATATTGATGGTCACTCAGTAGCCAGTGTGCCTCAATGTGTTCGTTTAGTCTGGCAACAACCATTCTTTCTACAAACTTTCCTACTGTCGGGGGGAGGCTGTTTGCCGGTATGACCCGGGCTCAGACCAATCTCTGTTGCCCGCCTTTCTGATGACCTTTAGCCTTGCCACCTTCAAGAGCTCTGGAAATTTTCCATTCATCCAACATGTGTTGACGATCTTCAGCAGTGCATTTTCATTTTGTTTATCTAGGTTCTTGTAGATTTCCGCAGGAAGATTGTCCACTCCAGCTGCCCTGTTGTTTTTGGCTTTGTTAAGTGCATGTTCTAGTTCATAAGTTGTGAATGGCATCTAGATGTTCTGATTATCCTGCATGTACATGCTTTCTCTTATTCTTGCGTGGTGTTCAGTTTCTCCTTGCATGCTATCAGTTGGGACAAGAGTGTCCATCAGAAGTGTGATTGTCTCGATATTTGAACAAGTGTTTTGATCGTTTTTCTTTAGAGACGTAAAGACCTCTTTACTTTTGATTTTGTTGGCTCAGAGTTTGTACGCTAAGCTAAACGGGTCATCGTTAATCGACTCTGCAACAAAACTCATCCAGCTTTTCTTTTTCGACTCTTTCAATAGCCTTTTGTAAATACGACTTTCTCTTCTCAGTATCGTCAATTTTTCAAGTTTTATCCTGCATTCACAGCAGCGTTGATATGACCTCTTTGCTCTTTTAACTTTTGTCCTTTGTCTAGTAAGGTGCCTGATTCCACCAAGGCACTGACCTTTGCCTTTCTTTCCTTTTTGGTTTACTTTTGTTACAGGATCTCTTAAGCATGTTTGTTAACTGTCTTGCCGCATCTTCTATTTCAACTTCTTCCTTTTCCACTTTCTCCGCCAATCTTGTCAACGATGGTCTAAGAACATTATTCAGTCTCTCATAGTTTGCTTTTGCAGGTTGTACTCGTCTGTGATTTGCATAGTTCTTAACTGGCTGAGATGCAATTCAAACGTTATCAAGCGATGATCGCTCGTACTCTCGTCCTCATGCACGGTCCAATTCTTTATTTTGTCAGCCATATTCCTAGTGCATAGGGTCAGGTCAATATTACTTCCAGACTTAAGAGTTGGAGGCTGATTGTCTTGATTCAATATGGTCAAATTATGTTGCATGGTTGTTATGTTTTGTTATGGACAAAATCGGTGAACAATTGTCCTCTTTCGTCTTCTTGCCTGGAAAACCATAGCGGGGAATGCGCGTTTGCATCGAGACCTATCAGTATCATCGGTGTCCTCACATTTCTTATGATCCTATCAAGATTATTAATGTAGGGCTCAATTGGATGTGCGAATTGAAAATACGCAGATATCATCGTCAAAGGTCCATTGGTGGCGTTGACCAAGATGGTGCTATAATGGCTTGTTTTTTGCTGAATAAACTCCAGGGGATCGTATTTTGGCTTGGTAATTATTGCCGCCGTTGGTCTTTGTCCGTCCGTATGATTGCCAATTACCAAATTGGAGCTTGACATTCCAAATCCTCGGACACTTCCCTGGGCGCTGTAGGGTTCTTGCCCCAGGAGGAAGTCGATGTTATGGTCTTCTAATATCTTCCTAGTTTCAGCAGTTACTTTTCTAGAATTTTGCATATTGAACTGTGAAATTTTAATATGTACTTCCCTCCCTGTTTCCTTCATTTCTTTGTGTGATTGTAATCCTGTTTTCTTGCATGTCATTTATGTATGTGTTTTCTTGCTCTGTCATGTCCATTGTAAATTCGTTTGCCTCTACCTCTTCATTTATCGTGCATAGTCTAGTCCGCATTGTCCTATAAGCCATAATCGGTTTGGTTTGCAATTCTGTTCTTTTCCGCCAAGAATGTTGGACATTTATCTGACGTTACATTGTGTTTGTAGGCTGAATTCTGCCTCGCACAGTTTGCGCATTGTGCTGGCATTCCAGCTTTTTTATCGGGACAGTCAGCATGTGTGTGCCCTTCCTTCGAACAATGACTGCACATGTTTGACCTTGCCGTGCAATCTTTCGCTAGATGCCCATACCGCTGGCATCTGTAGCATCTACTTAAAATGATATAATCCGTCGCTTTACACGCTCGCCATCCCAAGTACACTCTCCCATTTGCCGCCAATACAGCCTTTCTTAATTCAGGGGCCACTTCGTCCACCCATTGAACCATCTCTTTGTTCTTCGGTCCTATCTTCATGACCAGCTTCATCTTTTCTTTGAACTCTTCTTGGCTCATAGCACTGAAGTTTTGTTGCCTGATGGCCTCTATGATTTGTTGATCGTCTTGGTCAGTTGGTACGTCGAAAATTCTTATTTTAGGGCGTTTCAGCTTAGGCTCTCTGACTTCAAATTTTATTCAAATTTTGTCTTGATACTCTGAACAAAGATTGACAGAGAAGGAGTAACTACGTGCGAGCTGCCGAATGTACGCAGCCAGGCTAGTACACCCGAGTACACCGTCAGCCGCCGCTGCCGCTCCTACTCCCCTCTCCTCCCAGCCTACCCACTCCCCGCCCCATGCGTGGACTGGGCCTCAAGAACTGGCGCCAGTTATAACACATTATGTATTTTTTGGGGCTCTACTTCTTCCGGTGCAGTGTGTGTTTTACTGTTTCAGTAAAACACACTGAAACAGCGGCGGCAGCGGTGCGGTGCGGTCCGTTGCGGTGTGTGTGTGCTTTCACTGGATTATCGTTAAATAAATCCATATTAATAAATTAAAATGTATGTTTATTTCAGCAACTACAATCGAGACTTAAGAAAAAAGACCACTATATATGTATATGGCCTGAACCCACTATATATGTGTGAGCCTGAACCCACTTTTATTAACAATTTTGGTTTGATACTAAGTTTCATTAGCATGCTAAAAGTAATCACTACATCGAGTGTTATTACTAATAAATATTTAACTTACACTGGATTATTCCATCGAATACAAAAATGTTATGACGTAGCATCCTTTTCCTTTAAGTAACAGACACTTTAGGAAGATAATAATCCATAAAAGCTGTTTTCTTTCGTAGGTCCGATACAGGGTGTCCGGAAAATATGGTAAAATATTTTAGTATATGATTGTAGAGGTAAAAATAAGAAAAAAAGTTAACTAGTATTTAAACATAGGTTCTAAGTAGTACGTTTTCTGTCTACGTGTCTGCACAGAAGATTCTGTGGTGTCTGTTAGTGTTTGTTACATATTTAATTATACTTCATGAACCCCTTAATTTATAAACTTTAAACTTGGCAAATGGATTACCACTTCAAGAACTATTTTCATAAGAATTATCAAATTTAAACTTTGTCTCATATCAAAATGGCGACGGTTTTATGTTTTCAAAGCTATATATCATCAAAACTGTAAATGTTAGAACAAATATACTAGATTTTAATCAAATTGCGAAATTTAATACGATCAACGTTGATATTAATACTCTGTCAATCGGACAGCTAATTACGGATAATTCGTAAATTTCCCGAATAAAAAACAAGCAAATTTCAGGCAGTATGTACTAAAGAACCAGTTTTTTATTAAGAAAAGTCACGATTTCTCTGTTATTAATAGTAATCGACCATCATGATATTAATATCGGGATTAATTGGATTAAATTTCGCAACTTTTTTTGTCTCTATTATAATTTTTATACAATATACGGTTTTTAGGATATTTAGCTTTGAAAGCGAAAACAAATCACCATTTTGAAATGGTACAAAGTAGAAATTTGATAATTCCTATAGAAATAGTTTCTGGTCCTTCAACTACCAAGTTTGAAGTTTTTTAAGAGGTTCGTGAGATATAATTAAATATGTAGAAAACACTAGGAGACAAACGGACGGAACTCGAAGCACTTCATGACCCATGTTTGTATAAACGTTTTTCCTCATTTTTATCTCTACAATCATACACTAAAATATTTTATCATAGTTATCTGATAGTTATCTGACACCCTCTAAAGGGGTACACGAAAAAGTGATAATCTAAACAACACATAATTTTGCTTAAACATAATTTTTGGTTTCCCACTAGTTGAAGAGTGGGTGCCTACCGAGGATGGGGTTGCCGCGGGGGGTGGCGAGGCCGCCCAGGGTGACGACGTGCGAGTGGTCGGAGGTGACGACCACCAGGGTGTCCGACAGGTCGACCAGCGAGAGCACCGTCATCAGCGCCTCGTCCAGGGCCAGCGTCTCGTCCAGGGCGCGGTACGGGTTGTTGTAGTGGTGGGCGTGGTCTATCCTTCCACCTGGAGCCGAAGTAAAACAGTAATTATTAGTTTGTGAGTAGTAAATGTCGATAGTTTTGGGGTAATAACATAAAAACCAAATTTTCGAACTCGAGGTACCTCGGCACGCCATGGGGCGTCGTTTGCCAAATGTCTACGTTATATTACAAACTATGCATCCCGGAGAAATTAATTGAATTTAAAACTTAAAGAATGTATTCCTTACAATTTAAGAGCTTTTTCAGCTATGTAGCTTTGATGGATCCGGAGATATACTCTTTCAAAGTTAAGTAAAATTCTTTCAATTGACATAGGTTATTAACTTAGGAAATTTCGAAAATTTCGGAGGCGACTAGGACAGCACCCTAAAAATTTACTCCAAAATAGATAGCTTAAAAATAATTTTTGCGCAAACTTAGATAATTACTGTATTCCAAGTTCAATACGAACAGTTTCGAGCCAATTTACGTCAAACCAACTCTTCCTTCCCATGCAAACATGTAGAACGTTACAAGATGTTTTAAGTTGATTAGTTCGAAGACATTTTTGCCATTAAGCATTAAATTTGGTATATATGTGTAAATTTGCACGGAAAATATTACTAAGCTATTCGTTTTGTCCTAACTGTTTGGGGATCTACCCAAGTCACCTCAAAAATTTTTCAAAATTTCGTGTGTTAAACAAATGGACCTATGTTAATAAAATGGAAAAATTTTGTTTATCTGTAAGGATCATATCTCTGGATCCATCAAAACTACAGAGCTGCAAAAGCACTTAAATGGTGAGGAATTTAGTCTTTTTTAAATATGATATCTGAGTAATTTTGATAGGATGCACAGTTTTTAATAAGAATGTGAACATTTGAGAAAAAGTACCTGAAGGAGGCACGCCCCCTGAAGCGCCGGGGTACTTCGAAGTCGAAAACTAGGATTGTTATGAGCCCAACGCTAACAACACTATCCGAAGTTCAAAACTACCCGACATTCTGTACACCACAATGTATCATTTTACTGTTTGTAAATGATTGAGAGCC
Source organism: Flexamia atlantica (assembly GCA_035578135.1). Classification (NCBI taxonomy): domain Eukaryota; kingdom Metazoa; phylum Arthropoda; class Insecta; order Hemiptera; family Cicadellidae; genus Flexamia; species Flexamia atlantica. Next base: position 2,600,945 of record JAQJVK010000010.1, read on the forward strand.
CCGCAATTGCCGGTTTGGCATGTTTTTGGATGTATTGCGCCTTGCGGAAGGATGAATTAACGGAGAGGACTGTTAGAGTTGAAGAAATTAAAGCCCCCAGCATTTCCAGCTAGGCGCATTGTCACGCACGTATTGTGTAGGGCACGTCTTCCTAGGGATATTGTGCAGCTTAGGGAAGGATGGGATTTTCAGGATGGGAAAGGTACGATATGGCCTGTCACCTCGCCCCTGAAGGAAGAGAGATACTTTTCCAAACCATCCTCCAGGCTTTTCCGGGGTCGAAGCACCGTCTAACTCGAGACCTCCCAAGCATTTCCAGACTTGGATCTCCACCCGGGTGCTCTCCTTCTTATGAAGAGTCTCACCCAGGTCGGTTCGCCCTCCAAACTAGAAATGCTTTAAAGTTTGTCGCGTAAGAGTACCCTATCTCCTCCCAGATGGACAAGCCAGGACGATCCATAACTCGCTCAAGGGCTCAGACCTGACTGGGAATCCGAGCTCAGTTGGGAATAGATGTTCCCAGAGAGGCAAGGAGGTGTAAGGTTCTTTAACCCTTATTAGACTTTTTTTAAGGGGCGTCTACCCAGGTTTCAAAATAAACGGTTTTTTTACAGATACGGAAAATTTATTTAGCACAAAAAACGTTCACACTTGATTTACTCACTAAGGTTCACACTCTTACTAGTGTCTATCACCACCCACTATTGCGGCTAGGTCTTCATTAACACGGGTTATTCACTGGTGTCCGAAGGCTCTTAGTTCGGTGTGGGGGTCGTGCGATCTCCTGGGCCGAAGCTGATCACAGGAGGTCACGGTGATGGCGTGGACTGGCGTCGACGGCGCTGCTCCCCGGCTGCTGAATAATAATATTCGCTGTTCCCGTTCCGGGGAAGGGGAACGGGACCCGGTCACCGAGGGCGCAGCTTGCCTCTGCGGTGGCCGGGGACAGACTGACCGCCGAGGGCGCAACTTGCCAGTGCGGTGGTGGGTACGGACGGATGATCCACTGGATCTAACGGATGAGCTAGCTCGAACGGATACGGAGGTGGACCAACTTGGTTCACCGGCTGGTTTCATCTGATTTTGCTGAAACATCGGAACCCACTATTAAACCCAAGCACAAGAGAGTGGGGATGAAATAGTGGGGTTACTGCCAAGGGATTGCGCCACTTGGCAGTTACGGACTGGAAAAAGGAATTCAGGAATCTGTACATCGGACCACTGGGATAACCTGAACGGACAGACTGCCGAGGGCTCAGCTCGCCTCTGCGACGGTACGGGGGGACGGGCCAGTCACCGAGGGCTCAACTCGCCGCTGCGGTGGTGCGGAGGACGGGGCCAGTCACTGAGGGCGCAACGTGCCTCTGCGGTGGCTGAGGACGGACTGACCACCGAGGGCGCAACGTGCCACTGCGGTGGTCGGGGACAGACTGACCACCGAGGGCGCAACTTGCCTCTGCGGTGGTCAGGGAGGGGATACAGGACCCGGAAACCGAGGGCGCAACTTGCCTCTGCGGTGGTCGGGGACAGACTGACCGCCGAGGGCGCAACTTGCCTCTGCGGTGGTCAGGGAGGGGATACGAGACCCGGTCACCGAGGGCGCAGCTTGCCTCTGCGGTGGCTGGGGACAGGCTGACCTACGAGGGCTCAACTCGCCTCTGCGGTGGTCAGGGAAGGGGAACGGGACCCGGTCACCGAGGGTGCAGCTTGCCTCTGCGGTGGCCGGGGACAGACTGACCGCTGAGGGCGCAACTTGCCACTGCGGGGATCAGAGATGAAGAACAGGACCCGGTCACCGAGGGCGCAGCTTATCTCTGCGGTGGCCGGGGACAGACTAACCGCCGAGGGCGCAACTTGCCACTGCGGTGGTCGGGGAAGGGGAACGGGACCCGGTCACCGAGGGCGCAGCTTGCCTCTGCGGTGGCCGGGGACAGACTGACCGCAGAGGGCGCAACTTGCCACTGCGGTGGTCGGGGAAGGGGAACGGGACCCGATCACCGAGGGCGCAGCTTGCCTCTGCGGAGGCCGGGGACAGACTGACCGCCGAGGGCGCAACTTGCCAGTGCGGTGGTCAGGGAAGGTGAAGGGGATGTTGCCGCCGGCTCAACGCGCCGTGGCGGCGGAATGGGCCGCTGTGGCCCGACTGACGGCGTCGCTGCTCTTCGCTTCCCACTGCTGGCGGCGGGGGTGCGGAGCTTCGGTGGGCGGAGCGTAGTTGTAGCGCTACTAGCGGCCACTGTCGGAACTCTAACTTCCACTTCGTTGCATTATACTTTAAATCTAGATTTTATTTACTAATTTAGACAGCACATTATTTTGCCGTTTCATACGGCTGTATAGTATTTTATTAAATATCATAATTATTTATAAAAGTGAGTTTAACTGTGTATTCAGAAATACTTGTTTTAAGTAGTTTCTTCATAGCCCAGTAAATATTTTAATATTGGTATCTGTGCTCCAGAATTCATGGATAAGTAAAGTCTGTTTTTTAGAATTGGGCATGATTTGTAACATTACTGAGGAACCGAGCCGAACAGGAGCTGGTCAATCCGGACAGCCAATAAAAATGTACCAGAACGATGACAGCTTCTAATTGCTGTACCCATTTTCGACATCTCTACTGTTACAGACCAGTCAGAGAGCCGTCTAGGGCCAGGGAAAGAAAGACATGGAATGTTACAACTTTTGCATGGGATAATACCCGATGTTTCGGGTACTATCCCATCTTCATGTTGTCAAATAAAATAAAATAATTACATAAAAAGGATACTTTGTAAATATTATGTTAATTTCAATCATATATATATATATATATTTATTTATTTATTATTAAAATATAAAAAACCAGAGTACCCTTTTTTTGTAACATTTTTTATTTCATTATTGACACGTGTTTCGACCTAAGGCCATGATCACAGTGTACATTTCAGTAATAACCTAATTTACACAATCAAAATAAGAAATTTATCTTGTCATCTTGTTGTTAAACATATGAATGTACAATTAAATAGTGTTTTAACTTTAGGGGTTAAGATGGTTTCTTTTTATATTTTTTATATTTTTCATGTATTTTATTTTTTCAAATATTGGGTTTATTTTTTACACTTGCATTTTATTTAAGATACTGGTATTTTCTTTCGAGTTTATACACTGTGATCATGGCCTTAGGTTGAAACACGTGTCAGTTATGAAATACATATGTAATATAATATATATATATATATATATATATATATATATATGTACAATAATATATATATGTATAATATCATATATATGTATAGTATATATATGTGTCTTTACAGGATAACTCGCGTAAAAATTGTCCGATGATAATGAAATTTGGCATGGACGTGTAAAGTAGTAATTATATTCGGACGAGTTCGTAAACCACGATTGGACCACCAGAAAGGGCTGTAAAAGGGGATACACCCCTCCAAAAATGGGGTTTGTGAGTTTTTTAAATGCAAAAATAAAAATAATCTAATCTTTGTTAGCACTATTGAATTCAGCTCAAATAAACAAACAATTTAGTATTTTGAATCACTGCTCTATGTCCATTGGTTACCGAGATATTATCTTGATAAAACTCGGTAATTGGCTTCTTCTAGTTAAGATCTACTAAATACTGAATTAAAACCACCCAGTTTTAATATACCTGTAGCAGCAAACTTGCATACTCATTCCCCATGTTATTCTTATGGGGCTTACAAAAACATGTCAAATCTCGCTATATTGGATTGAAATATGTTGTTTTGCATTTGAAATTCGCTGAGTATGCAGGTCTGCTGCAACGGGGGTATTGATTAAATTACAAATCTTTCCTTCACAAAATAACATTTTAAAGACCGTTGCTCGTCAACCGTTCATAAAGGACAGTAATCACCAAACTTTTCATTTTAAGTGGCCTTTTGCTGATAACATACATTTTGTATTAAGTTAATTTGAGATTGTCGGTCAGAAAATATCTAGTAAGACGTCTGTAATGTAATGGCAAGTGTATTCTCGCTTTCTCCTATGGGCCAGAGCAGAAGTTTGGTATAATGTTTGTCAGATCAAAACAAACAGAAAAACGTTATGCAAATACGCCACATCTGGCTCAGATCTCTGTCCGTTTTTTTATATATTCTAAACAAATATTACTTTGTGTTGGCTTCAAACATCGTACAAACATTAAATTATTTAATATTCAGTGTTTGCATATCTAAGTTTATTTATTTATTTTGCATATTTAAGTGTATGCATTTAATATGTTTAAAATGTTTGCATCTTTAAACAATATATACACACACACACACACACACACACACATTATATATATAAAACACATTATATATATATATTATATGAGTGTCGTATTTCATATTATCTGACATATGAATATATGTGTGTGCGTGTGCGTGCGTGGGCGTGCGTGCGTGTGTGCGTGCGTGCGTGCGTGCGTGCGTGCGTGCGTGTGTGTGTGTGTGTGTGTGTGTGTGTGTGTGTGTGTGTGTGTGTGTGTGTGTGTGTGTGTGAGTGTTTAAAACACTGAAAAATGTTTACGTTTTGAAGTAGTTTTTGTACACAGAACAATGAAGGAGTGGTATACCATTTCTTTTAAGTTTATATTTATTCTTTAAATGTAAATATTTCATCGTATAATACAATAAATTATAAAATTATCTCAAACTACATTAAATAATGAACCTGAAACATGTGTAACAGTTTGTAGGGCAGATACCTGAATGGTATAAATATTAAATAATAAGTAAAATTATAACAGAAAACTTAATATTCATGTTTGTATACCTTTGAAACAATTGAAACTCAAAATATTAGGTCTATGTATAAATACAAATGATCAAGGAATAAAAACCCCAAATAAAATTGGAAATCCAATGTTTAGAGTTAAGAGGAATCTTTAAGGGTATGAAACGGGTTAAAATTTATGAACAACCTCTTCTGATTGACCTTAAGTGTAAATCTGACTAACATCGTGTCAAAATCAGGCCTCACAAAAAATGCAAAAAAATTAAAACCACGATTAAAAGTGAAAATTCAATGGCAGTCTGATTTTAGGGGACCCTTTGAGGGTTAGAAACGGGTTTAAATTGTTATATGTCCTCTGATAAACCTAAAGGGTAAAACTGACTATCTTCCTGTCAAAAACTACGTCCGTGAGTCAAAAAGTAAATTTAAAAGTAAAAACTGGGAAAAGTGATTTTCTTAAAAATTTACTTGAAAGGCCATTATGGAAGTGAATGTAACTTTTTCAGAATTATTTAAATGCAAGCTCATCGTTTTGTGCTAAATTTTTTAATTTATTTTATCCAATCATCCAAAATACCATATTCAACGATAGATATTTTATTCATTTATCAAAATCAAAGGTAAAAAGAAAGTTCTAATTTCTGAATAAAGGTTTTTTTTCATAAAGAGAACTTTTTATTTACTATTGTTTATGAGAATGCCAGTTTCAAATAGAAATATAACAACAGTATTTATGTATTTTTACTTGGTACTGTCATTTTGATAATACCAAATAAATATATGAGAGCATATTAAACACTCATAGAGTTCAAATCTTTCCACTTTTTATCATATAAGCTTAAGAACAAGTATTTTTATCGCAATTATTACTTACTTTCGACGAAGAGGAGGAAGCCTCTCGGACTTTTCAGCAGAAGCTTGAGAGCCTTCGCCGTCATTTCCGCCAGGGACGGATCACCTGTCGACTTCTTGTCTCGTTCAGCTTCGAAATCCATGTGCGAGTAGGCGAAAAGACCTGCGTGAAAAGACATCGATAGTTTCAGTGAGTAATAGTTTCTCGCTAATAGTTATCTGATTCTGTATAATTTACAGCCCTTAAAATGAAATGCAGTAAGGTATCCTATCTGAAAACACTTATTGTGACAAATAGTAATTTTTCTTTGAGACATCTGTTTATTTAAAAGGAATAAAGTTGGAGAACATGCTTCAGGTAAACTCAATAAAATGCCCTCTGCATTTAACAAATCTTACCTTTCATGTTCAATAGGGCGAAAGTATGGATCTGGGAGAAGGACTTTATTCAGCGACTTTTTGAGAAAAATACCTTTATTAGATACATCGATCATCACATAATACATTCATTGGGGAATTAGTCTGAAAAAATAACACAACAGTTTTTCATAACACCTCAAATAACAACAATTTCTAGTATAAAATGACTTTCTATGGTTTACATTCTCCTCCTCGGATTTAGAGACAGTGAAAAGCATTCATCTGGTGATTATTTTAGTATAGTTTATAATAAACGAGCTGCTCAACTTTTACATTTAGCGAATGTTTTGTGTTTTACGTTTCAGTTTTTACGTTTCTATACTTTCATAGCGAACCGTGAACCTATTTTACCCACAATAAATAAAAAAATGTTTTGTCTTTTAAATAGGTTGGCGGATTGATCTTACAAACTGAACACGAAAAGTAATTTTGTACTTTTCAACTCCCTAATGCCCCTTTTCACAAGTGAGGTAGAAATGAGATATATTGCTGTACAACTATCTGAACATCGTTAAAACTAAATGAAGTATAAAGTCTAAACCAGAATGTATCTCACTCAGTATGTATTAAAATACTCAACACTAGTTCAAATACAGGGCCACTAAAAAGGGTCCAAGATTTGAAAATAAAATCAAAAGAATGCATGTGCAAAAAATCTTAAATATTTTACCCTATACAAAAAGTGTTTGCATGAGGAGGATACATACGAGGTTATTTATACATGGGGGTTATATATATATTCAAGCGATTTCAGCATCGTCTCATAAAACTCAATCATATTTGCTTCGGTAAATTAAGCTGACTAAGAAACATAGATCTTCGAAGCCTGTGTACGATCAGATATATATATACACTCAGTGTCAGATTAGACGATTATTCAATAAGGTGAAAGTCTCCCATGGATCCCATTAGGGGTAAAATCCTCTGCCTTTAATAATAATTCTAAATTATTAAATACCGGCAATGTGTAAGCTAGTTAACAATTTTCAAATCGATTGTAGAAAATTTCAATATGTAGATTATTAAGTTCTGACTGACCCAAAATTAACGTACCAATGAAACTAGATTAATTCATATTGGTTTTAAGAGATATTTCAATCTATTATGTATACTAGGAAGATATTTCCCCGTCTGACTTCTGAATTCCTCCCTCCCCTCTGGCTTTAATTTCGGTATGTTATAGGAAAGAGTTTTTTTATATAACAAATGTAATCCAGTTTACAATGTCTACATTCTTTACATTGACACTCAATTTTTTCAGTACCAATGGTAATACCGATTATAATATTATTACGAGCAACGTTGTTGGCTTGCATCGTATAAAACTAATTAAGGTACACACATATCAATAACTCTTAAAAACATATTAGCGGTTGATTTAGCTATCACGATAATGAAAATAAGCAATATCATATAGCTTAAGGTATAAATGAACAATCATAAACTATATCTCTTGTGGGCAGCATCATAGTAGTTTATTACAAAAGCATTAGACTAGAGCTTAACTTTGATCCTTTGATCGTTCACCAGCTTGTTGCGAACGCTCTATACTGTATATCTATATCGTGTTATGTATCTCTAGAAACTAAAGAAGGTTTACAGACACAGACAGAGCATGTATACGCATAATAGTTAATTTTAATTACTTATAATCACGTCATTATAATTTTGACAAGTCATATGTTTACTCAGCCTATAGCTTAAAAATGTAAATCAATGTGACACTTGTAAATAAAATAAATAAATAAATAAATAAATATAAATATTTGATAAATGAAGATCACTGATGAGGGCTACTATTAAATAAGTAATTGAAATTAACATGAGTACCCTGTTTTTATAAATAATTTTATTCGCACTAACGCGTTTCAACTATAATAGTCATGATCACAGTCAACTGTGATCTTGACTATTATATTTGAAAATGATACATACAAAATGAATATATACGATTTTTCTAAACATTAGAATAAAAGATGAGAGTTATGATTGAGAGGATTTACGATTAATTGAATGCTTATAATAATGATTTTTATTAATTGAAATTTTAGTTTCTTTGTTTGCTCGTGTACGATGGTTACTTAATCGTTGGAATGGAATTAATACATGAATATTTACAGGATGAAGTGTTAATACATACAGATTATACATGGCATAAATTCAATTGGCTAATTTCTGCGCTCGCTTGATGGAGAAAATGCGCTCATGACAACATTAACATGAAGTTTTTAAACTGCAAAAGATCATTAAAATGATTGGAATTGCAGGAAATGCATGAAAAGACATGTTTTTAATTTTGCTTTAAATTTAAAATCAATTCAGGGACTACAGAACCAATAGTTGTTGATGACGGACTTCGGAACTTCGACATGGGTTCGGCTCTGCTATGGGCTCGAATCATAATGTCCAAAGCATAATGTCAGAAGCCTTAAACTATGCTAACAGGTGGTTTGATCTGAATAACTTAACCATGAATTAAAACAAATCTGAATTGATTAACTTCTCTCTTAAAGAAATACCAACTGACTTTAATGGAATTACTGAGGTAAAACTAATGGGATTTACCTTGGATAGTCATTTAAGCTGGGATCCTCATATTAATAACTTATGTAAGAAACTTGCCCGTATTGATTTTCTACTTAGAAAATTGAAGCCTTTAGTTAGCCTAGACACACTGATAATGGTTTATTATGGTCTTTTCATTCATTAATTAGTTATGGAATTCGCCTGTGGGGCAACTCTAGTCATATCTCCAAAGTATTTATTTGGCAGAAAAAGGCTATTAGAGTCATGGATGATCCAACCAGTCGACAGTCATGTAAAACTAGTTTTCAAAAGTTAAACATCATTATTGTTCCTTCATTGTATATTTTTAGCAATTTAATTCATGTACAACAAAACTTAGAATCTTTTACTTGTCAAAGTGTAGGCCATGACCATTTAACTAGATTTAGATATAACACTGTAACAAAAACCTCATGTTAGTTTAGCCAAAACATTGAAACGTCATGTATACCAGCAACGGATATTATATAACAAACTGCCTTTAGCTTTAAGAAATATGCCTGTAAATAGTTTTAAAAGGACAATTAATGAGTGGATAAAGAACCAAGCCTTTTATACTGTAGCTGAATATATGGACTCTCAGTTCCTGAACTGGACTATCAGTTCAGTGGCCTTTTTATGTAAAACATCACATATTGCATCTTGATAATTTTAATGAATCGATATGAGTAGGGGGTTATTGTGGCTCCCACCGCGTGGAGGAGCGAGGAGCCGTGATGTCACAGGTCACGTGCCCCCCCCCGAGACCACCCACGACGATCTAATTAATATGCAAATGAGCTAATTAATATGCAAAATAGGTAATTAATATGCAAATGAGCAAATTAATATGCAAATGAGCTAATTAATATGTAAATGAATTACGTAATAATTGCAATATTTGTGCAATAATTGTCTTCGATGTTGAGAGTCATTTCTCAGTTTGACACGGGTTGACAAGGCTTTTAAGAGAAGAAAGGCGGTATGTTGATTGTAAAGGAAGGGTGTTATTGTGTCGCGACATTGACGAGGGATGAACAGGAACATTCGTGTCTCATTAAGTCGTGAATGACGACTATTATCGTGAACAATAAGCTTCTAGAAGGATATAGAAAGAACCTTTTCGAACATATAACAACGAAACATTAGTTCTAGGAATTGTCGGTTCCGCTCCCCACCCTTGTAGCGCACCGCTCTACCTTCAGTTTGGTTTGGGAGCTTGTCGACGACGGTCAAACATCAGGGACTGCTGGGACAACGCTATCAGCGACGAGGTGTTGGTTCGAGCCTGCGTCGAAGCTGAGAGGATGGAGGTGGAAGAACATCGACCCGACTACAACTACAACTGGATCAACCCGACTACTTGGCAATGTAAATGGACCAGAGAAGCCTATTCCGATCTTAACTGTCGTTCATACATTCCAAATATTCAAGATGATATCGTCGCTTATTACGACCAGTATACCATACCCGCCATTCAAGAGGAATGGGACTGGGATACTGGGCAACCGTCCTGGCTACTACTTTTAAGATGAAGTGTACTGGTTCCTTGAAGACGAATAGAAAATAGTTCCAATTAAGCAAGAACAAACTTACTTGAAGGAAATCTGTGATTATTACTTCCCAACGATCGATGACTCACTCAGCCACTACTGCAGACCACGTCCATTCCGGTGGTGGCCAAAAGAAAATTATCTGGAATGGCTTCGAAAAGCCATTGAAGAACAGAATAATAAATAAAACATATTTTCACCTTTTTTATCGACGACAAACGGCCTTTCTAAAGGCCACCCTAAACTTTTAGAGTAGTTAAAATCAAATTGAAATACCGTACACCCGCGCACACTCGATTTCTTTCCACCTATGACGTCATCAGTGACGTCATCCCTTCAAGTTCTCCCTCGAGCTTTCTAGAAACATCTAGATTCATTCAACCATGACAACCGAATATAAGAGGAAAATCATCGATATATCGTTTCGAAAAATCATTCATATCGAGTACAAACGGAGAAGTTTACGTGAAAGAGTACTGATTAATTGCGTGTTATGTGTGGCAAGACATTCATTTACGAATATTATGCATTGTAGTTCAGAATTACACCGCGAGAATGCACAGGTGCTTGAATACGATTACACGCACCTAGTGGACAGCGCGTAAAGTCAGTCGAGTGTGTGAAGTCAGTGCGTGCGGACGTGTTTCGTAATTATTATGGCGGCTACTATTAATGAAGTTGATGAATCCATTCGTATGATGATGAAAGAACTTGAAGCGATGAATCAGTCAAGTATCGGTGGTGACAACGATAATGCGGTATATTTTCCATTACAACAACAAGAACAAGATAAGCAACGAGTTTCAAGAAAAAATAAATCGAATGACGTAAGTGTACAAACCGACAACAGTACTTCCAACACAATAGAAGGCGGATGGACTGTGAGACCGACAAACGATTCACCAGCAATTACATGGATCGATAGTGGGTTTCAATACACGATACAGAATCCGGATAATTGTGGGAAAATGTTACTGAAATTATATTTATACGATGGAGGAGTTCCGACATACACGTGCGGTATTTCTTTCAATCCCGATGATGAGATTAACAATTTGAAACCATTATTGTCATATTTACAAAGTATGTGGGTTGATAAAAGTACAGTACAAGAGCCCCGAAAATTAACGGTTTAATACAAACAATGATGCCGTTAGCGGCTTGGCGTAAACCATTAGAGGAACAATGTATAATTGTGTCCCAGCCGACTCCAGTGAAACACAAAAGATCATCGTCAACAGCGGTGAGACACGTAGAGACACTCAGCCACGGAACAAAAAGAGACAACAAAAGACCGAGGGTCGGGATTCGAAGAATGAACCACGCACACGTGTGACAACAAAGAAGGCAGTGGAATGTTCTGGAAAACTATTTCACAATAGGGGGATGATTGGCGCCAAAACAACAATAGACCGAGGGTCAAAATTCCAAGAATTAGTCACGCACACGTGTGCAAACAAAAAGTGATGGTATGTTCTAGAAACTATTGCACCACAGGGGGACGTTTGGCGCCAAAACTATTTCACAATCCTCCCCCCAACAGCGTCGTCCCCACCACAGGGAGACGTGTAGTGCCAAAACTATTTCACAATCCTTCCCCCCACTACCACAACCCCGACCGCCTCAGCACCATTCGCTGCTCAGTTCTCGAACCGTGTGGACGTGTTTCGTATTGACTCTTGTGTCTCGAACGCATTATGTCTTCCATACCGGTTGTGCTTAAGCAAAGTATGGCTTCGAAAGTGGACTTGAAGTCGTGTTTAAACTCTCACAAGCCGGGTGTGCCGTACACCAAAATTACCGATCTCCGCGAAGAGTGTCGTTATAAAATTGCACAACTCGAGCGCATCAACACAACGTACGGCGAGACCATCTTGGCCACGTTGGAGGGACATGTCGGTGAAGACTACTACTTGTACGTCTACCTTCCACGTCGCTACAACGATTCGATCACCAACAGCATGATGGAGAAGTACAACGCCGGCTACGGGGATCGCTTACACTTGGTGAGACGTGAAGCAGCACCCAGCAGCAAATATTCTCCATTGGAGTTTGTATGAAGCAAGAAAAATTCATGTTTGTTAAGCAAGAAAAAGAAGATATACTTTAAAAGATTATAAATTTTGATATGTTTTGTAAGCAATATATATAGCCACCTTCATAGCATTAAAACCAGTTTTTTTATTTCACAAACCCTTACTCCCTCAATTAATAATAAAAGTGAAGGTAAGTCGGTATTTGTGCTTTCCAAGTCACCATGCGTTATAGTGCCGTGGGGGATGGGATGACGACAACCATGGCACGCCGTGGACAGCAAACTGGCGCACTCGTATCTTAATATGGTTGCTGTCATTCATAATTAATGGGAGAAAATTACGCTCCCATTCTTCAACACATTTAAAACAGTCCAACGACGATCGCCGTGAATCTACGAGCCGCAGCACAGTCATGTTGCTTGTTCGCTGTTCACCTTCCATCTGAAGCTAAAACGGAACGCCACAGAAACTGCGACGCTAACGCAGGTGTGAGAAGAAAGGAGGGTTGGTCTATTCATTAGGTTTTCAAAGCCAACAAAGCTCTTCATTCGTCAATGTCTATACAAAAGGATCCATTTAGAAACCCATCAACCTTTGTTAGTGGACCTTATTGTGAAACCATCATACAATGTGTTATGCATCAATCACCTGTCACCTGTCAATCACCTGTCAATCATCCATCAATCAAGGGGGGTGAGGGGGGGCTCGTCGTGGGTGGTCCGGGGGGGCATGTGACCTATGACGTCACGGCACCTCGCTCCTCCACGTGGTGGGAGCCCAGATAACCCCCTACTGATATGTACAATTTATTTCTAACTTGACCTGTCCAATTACATTGTTAATGTCTAACGGACCAATAAAGATAGTCTATTGTCTATTGTCTATTGAATCTCGATCCTTGCCTAGGAATGTTTGCAAACAAAGGATACCTTGAATCGTAGTGACTAATCCTCTGATCGATTTCATACCTTTCTTTTCAGTTTATCGCCTATGGGGGGGGTGGTAAAATGTAAGGTTAAAGGCACGCTTTGTTTGCATACATAGTAAGTATTAAGACCAACATTGTAAATTTTGGATTATAGATATTGTAAATACCGTATTAAATCCTTTAAGCCCTTAATGAACAAGACTTTTGGTGGTATACAGTCAGCTTGTATCCCATACGCTGTCAATAATCAGTAATTTGATCATTATAAATTAAGTTTCAAAATCCGCAATTTTAAACTAAATAAAAAAGATCTTACGTGAACTCTAACGAAGAAATTTATTTCCGAAACTATTATTCAATACCACACCTGTATAGCCGTTCTTTTTACATTGTAAAATATCCTGTTGAAGCGAAAAGTTAATTAATAAACCTAGACGAGAGTAATAAACGCCCCTGTTATTGTGCTTTTTGTTGGGGCTCTCGGAATTAACAGTGTTTGCTTCGGTTGAAACCTAGTTCAAATATAAACTATGTTATAATGGATTTTGATTAAATTAGTCCTGGATAAATTTAGAAATATTTATCCTCATAATAATTTAACAAACGAGTAGAAAATGTATAAGCAATATGTCAAATAATAGTCCAATTTTGTTATTTTTTATAAAAATAGTAGTTCATCCTTAGAAGTAGACTAAAACTTGTACTTCAAAGCAATGATTCTTAGCTCTACTCGTTTTAAGTAGGGATCATTTGCTTCATAATAAAATTGACTTAAGTAACCCCGTTGGATTTATTGGTACAGTAGCCTACAATAAACTAAAATATTTTATTAACACGATGTTTATGTTTTACTACAATGTAAAATATAAAAAAATAAAATAAACAAAAAAATGTAAAATAACCACAAAACATTTTAAATAACAACGTTTGTATTTTAAATATATAAAATATTTAATGTTTTAAAATATTTTATCAACAACGTTGGTTATGTTTTTTATAAACAAACATATTTTATTTTCACACGATTACCCAATCGATTTTTGCTTAAGTCAGTGGAGCTTAGCATTTAACTTATTACACAATTTTTTGCTAAGGATAATTTCAATGAGTGAGTATTTTTAGATGAAATATTTAGATTAATAATACACCAATACGAAGAATTTTTGTTTGAGCTTTAATTGCCAATACTTAATAGTAGAGTAAAAGTGGGGCTGCTGGCCCACTTTGCATAAATTAGCATAATGACAGCTGGCGGAAGTGACGTTACAGGCTGTGATGTAGCTGTAATGTGGAAATTTAAAGTTTAAATGTCCGGTGTAGGTGGGTATTTAAATTTTAAATGACCGGAAATGGGTCAAGGTCGGCTGGAGATGTTTTTAAAAAGATCTTGCATTTTCGGGAAATCCGAAAATGCAAGATATTTCCTTTTATACAAAAGTTTTATTTTACAATAAGTTTGAAAAGTTTGCTCCCAAATTTGGAAAGTAGGTTGTTGTCGGTGCTGAAATTTCTTGCTTATTTTCATCCTTCTTGTTGTTATAAGTTGGAAAAAACACATTTTTTCGTTTTGATTGTTTGTTGCATAAAGTTCCAAAGATAAGCCGAACCCAGTAGCTATAAGTTGTTTTAGTTCTTCACTAAAAATTTCCAAATCCTTGCAGGCTGTAAGATTGATAGTGTTGTAGTGAATCCCGCGAATGTTGAGAGACATGACTAGAGTTGTTTACTCGACTAGAGGTGTAGAAGGAATGATTATAGCAAAGCCGGTGCTGCGGGTACCTCTGACGGTGGGGGTAGTGGTGGGGGTAATGGTGGGGATAAAAAATGGCAAGCGTTTGATTAATCACTTTGAATTTAATCGCTGCAACAATAGACCAAGTCGATGTTGCAATTCTTCTAGTTTATCCAACCGGTTCTTTTGATATATTTTGCAACTACATTTACAGTAGCATAAAGAATTACATTTTGTACAAGCTTTTCCGCCAACTTGATCCTCAGGTATTCTAAAATATTTTTCTTTGCAACAATAAGAGTAGGGGGGTCTAGGGGCTCCCACCGCGTGGAGGACGGAGGACGATGACGTCACAGGTCACGTGCCCCCCCCCGAGACCACCCACGACCCCCCCCGACCCCCCCCAACAAAATGGAGTCGAACCCCCCCCCCCGGTTGATTGATGGATGATTGACAGGTGATTGACAGGTGACATGTCATTCCATTGTGTTCCCTTTGATGTTGGGTCGACAGGCTATTAAGTGAACAAAAGACCGCCGAACTCAGCTGCGTGTTTGCAATAATGGGACCCAATTATCCCTTGATGTAGGGTTGACAGGTTGTTATTTGAACAAAAGGGTGCCGCAGACTGATGCGCACTTATCACAATGAAACTCCATTAGCGGAACACAATACTGAAAGGAAACTATTGTGTTCTGACGTTGATGAATGAAGGGTTTCGTATTCAACTATCGCCAACAACGAAACGTTTAACAAAAGAACTACGGATCCAATTATCCCTTGATGTAGGGTTGAGAGGTTGTTATTTGAACAAAAGAGTGCCGCAGACCGCTGCGCATTTATCACAATGGGATCCCATTAGCGGGAACACAACACTGAAAGGAAACTATTGTGCCGTGACATTGACGAATGAAGGGTCTCGTATTCAATTATCGCTAACAACGAGACGTTTCACAAAAGCACTGCGTGTTGTAAACAGATGCCTTTGAAGACCCTCGTCACTGTTGACAGGCTTTTAACGGCCACCAATTAACGGTAACAAAAAGGTTCCAGAACCTTCTAGAAAGATCTAGAAAGATCTGGTCCCATCGAACAATAGGAACTGCGCGCCAATTCCAGGAATCCGAGACTTCACTGCCGGTACTGCAGCGTTCTCGCTCGACTCTGGTCAGAAGTGGTTTGGTGTCCGAAGTGAACAGACGTGTCGTCTCTGCTCTCCTTCGTGTTAGTGTGGTGAAATACTTTGTGATTTCGTGTAAGTGATTATTAAATTGTGTAAACGTAAGTAAATAGGTAATAAGTATTTACGAAATATATTAAACCATGTTTCTAGTATTTTTATGCTAAAATATCTTTATTTTATACCAAAACTTACAGTACCGAGTTGATTGCACCATCACTTACTTCCATGAGCTAGGTTAAGTCTTTCAATGAAATCTTTTGAGTTTTAAAGAACTAAAATATTATTTTAAAACATCTTTTTACTTTTTAAAAATTATTTTGGGTTTCAAATTTCATAAATTTAATCCGTGTCAGGTTCTGCTAGAATCTATCTTTAAAATTGTTTCGTTAGTAAATATTAAAAATAGAAACTTTGTTTTAACATTTTATATAAATTACTTTTTAAAAGTAGGTGTATTTTAAAACTAATTTATTTTAAAAAATAGGGATTATTATCCACTGGATAAAGTGTTAGCCCAGTGACTACGCCAACCAGTGATACATTTTCTTAGCCACTGAATATTGTGTGTTAGTCACTGGATATTGTGTGTATATTTTATAAATTTAAACTGTGTTAGGTTTGGCTAGAATCTATCTTAAACATTATTTCGTTAGTAAATGTTTCAACTAGAAACTACTGCATTTGGTTCGGCTAGAATTTGTCTTTAAAATTATTTCGTTAGTAAATATTAAAACTAGAAACTTGGTTTAAAACAGAACTAAATTTTTTTTTAACTTTTAATTTTTGAATTTTTTAATTAAAATTTTTTAAATATTATTTTTATTTTTTAATTTCAATTTTTAATTAATTTTAAACTAATTAATTTTTAATTAATTTTTAATTTTATAATTTATAATTTTTTTAAATTAATTTTTTAATCTTTAATATGTAATTAATTAATTTTTTTAATTTTTAATTAATTAATTTTTAATTAATTAATAATTTTTTTTATTAATTTTTTAATTTTTTGATTAAATTTTAATTTTTATTATTTGTTTATTTTTATTTATTTTATTTTTTTATTTTTTTAGTTTATATTTTTTTATTTAATTTTTAATTTTTTTTCTATCGACTTCTGTACGGTACGTACGACTTTACCTCATGATTAATTAAATTTAAATATTTATGTTTAGATCTACTATGGATTGCAAACGCCGTTTCGTGTGCGGGGTCTGCTTTGCGGACTTCACCGACAAGTGTAACCTTCGGCGACACATGAAGGGTCATCAGGGCGTGCTGGAGAACCACCGGTGCCCGCAGTGTCTCGTCAGCTTTAAGCGACACGACAACCTTCTGCGGCATCAGCGCGCGGCCCACGCCCCGCCCCCCTCGGCAGACCCCGCCCCTGGTCCGTCATCCGCCACAGCGGACCGGATAGGTGGGTAAAAATCTAAGACTTGTATAAATAAAGCTGGATTTTTACTGTGTGTACAGTTTCTTTATTCCACTTTTCTAATTCGTACTACTGTATGATGAATTTTCAATTTAACATATCTGTCAACTATTGGGTTAGTGTAAATTAACACACATATCGACAACTGGATTAGTTAAAAAATTAAAGTGTTAATAATTTATAACATGAAAATAGAGTTTGAATAATTGAGATTATTTCAAAGATAAAGGTGTTAATAATTAGGTAAGTAATGAAAATTATATCTTGTGTTGTCAGGTGCTTCGCCTATCGCAGGTCCTGCTGCGGATTCCCCCATCCCTGGCCCGTCATCCGCCGCAGCCGACCGGATAGGTGGGTGAAAATTTAAGACTTGTGTAGATAAAGCTGGATTTTTTTTTCTTTATTATGTTCACAGTTTATTGTTCCTTCATCTCTAATTCTTACTATAATATATTTTCAATTTAACATATCTGCCAACTATTGGGTTAGTGTAAATTAACACGCATATCGACAACTGGATTGGTTGAAAATTAAAGTGTCAATAACTATTGTGTCTGTAATTGGCTAATATGAAAACAGAGTTTGGATAACTGAGATTATTTCAAAGATAAAGGTGTTAATAATTAGGTAAGTAATGAAAATTATATCTTGTGTTGTCAGGTGCTTCGCCCATCGCAGGTCACGCTGCGGATTTCCCCACCCCTGGCCCGTCATCCGTTCCAGACGACCGGACAGGTGTGTAAAATAATAATGAATTATTATTTTCTTCTAAAATTTAAAACTAATTAATGAAATATGTTTATCGAATAATGATTTATGTAAATAAAGCCGGATTATATGTGTACTATTTATTTCCCTTAGTCCCCATTGTTTGATTTAATAATTGTATTTTAATAATAATCAATCAGGTAAGTAATAGATGTTGTGTTGTTCTGTTTAAGGATTCGTGTGTCCCCACTGCCGCCGGTGCTTCTCCAGACGTGACAGTCTACAACGTCATGTTCGACAACAACACCGGGGATCCCAGGGCGGTAGTGGGCCTGCACCATCGCCTGCCACGGACATCGCGCTGGACTCCCCCGCCCCGTCGACGTCGTCAGGAAGCGGAGGCAACGGCAGCAGCAGCGAGGACGAAGTTCCGGTGGCCATCCCCGACGACCTGCCACCGGAGACCTCACACTTCGTCGAGGTCGAGTCTGGATACCGCGGACGTTTAAAAACCTATTGTCTGCGGGAGCCGGACTCCGAAGGCCTCACGTTGCCGGAGTTCCTGACGACCATCTTCGAGGACATCGTTGCTCTCATGCACCGAGTATTGGAATTCGTCACCGCTGTCAAAATAAACCTCTGGGTCGAATGTGAATTTGAGGACGTGCACGGAGAAACCTGTCGCCGTGCTTTTAAAACCAAAAACGTCCCCGTCCTCCGTACTGATGACATGGAGGACATCTGTGGGGACTTCTTCCAAAAATTAGTATCAGAAAAAGAGCAGTGCGAGATGAAGGGATCTGGCTGGACCTTTGTGCGGGTGTTAGACATGGAGGTCAGGGTCAATGTCTATCGCCCGCTCAGAGGTAGCTCCTACATCACGCTACCGCCCCCAATAGAAAACAAAAAAGCCGTAATTAGTGTTATTAACGAGGACGAGCGATGTTTTATGTACGCCGTCCTCACCAAATACATCAACTTTACACCTGAACATAGATTGAAGGCGGCAGATTTCACCCCTGACCTTCTTGCACGCGTCAATTTAGACTTTTCAGGTCTCGATTTTCCGGTGAGGCTGGACAAAATCGGTAAGTTCGAAGAGATGAACCGGGGGGTAAGTATCAACGTGTACGGCCTGGACCTGGAGAAGATATTTGATGAACAGTCAGGCCGGTACATACACAAATATTTTGTGTACCCCCTGCGAGTTGCCAAGCAGGAACTCGAAAACCATTTCGACCTGCTATACTTAACCGATGTAGGGAGATGCCACTTTGCTTACATTTCTAATTTCGAAAGGCTGGTGAAATCTCAATTGACGAAGCACAAAGAGAGAATTTATATTTGCGAAAGGTGCTTCGCCTACTTTGATGACCAGCCTACAAAGCTGAACCTGAGCGGTGCGGATCGACTCAAACAACACAAAGAGTACTGTTACGAACACGCACCGCTCCGTACAGACATTTCAAAAGACAAGAAAATTAGGT
The DNA here is from genome assembly GCA_035578135.1 of Flexamia atlantica. Lineage (NCBI taxonomy): Eukaryota > Metazoa > Arthropoda > Insecta > Hemiptera > Cicadellidae > Flexamia > Flexamia atlantica. The sequence goes on from JAQJVK010000010.1 coordinate 2,620,572, forward strand.
TTAGCCATTTCGAACGGACCCAACGCAGCCGTTTTACCATCTATGCGGACTTTGAAAGTATGTTGGTACCGTACGATGGTGAACGGCCACTCAACCCCACCCCAACAGTGGCCCCTCCAGCCTGGGACCCGGCAACCTCGAGACCCGGGCTCCCCCACCACCGCCACCACGGAGATTCGCCCTCATCAGCTCATGTCACCACCCGAAACGTACATGTCCCTTACTCGTACGCTTACTACATCAGAGACGATCACAGGGATGATGTCGATGGTGACGTCGACGATGGAGACATCCCCACTAGCGAGACCTTTTCTAAATTTCGCCTGTACAGTGGTGAGAACGCGGCCCAGCACTTCATGGCGACGCTCCGTAAGGACATCTACACCATCGGGCAGATCCTCTACGGACGACGGCGACCCGGGAATCCCCCGAACCTTACGGCAGCGGAGGAGGCGGAGTTCCAGACGGCAACTACATGTCACATCTGTAGGAAGGACTTCGCCCCGACCGACATCAAGGTCCGCGACCACCAACACTCACCACCGTACAGGTATCGAGGTGCCGCTCACCAGTTATGCAATTTGCAGTACAAAGAGCAGGATACGGTGAACGTGTACCTCCACAATCTAAGTAATTACGACGCTCATTTCATTGTGCGGGCATTGAAAATTGACGGAGGTGAAGTAGACGTGCTCGCCAACAACGAGGAAAAATACATCTCCTTTACGAAACGGTTCGAGTACCCGAACGCAGGCCGTCACAACAGGCTACGAGTGCGTTTCGTGGACTCGTACCGATTCTTGGCGAAGTCGTTGGCGACGCTCGCTTCACTCCTGCCCGAAGAGCGTCTAAAGGTCTTGCGAGCCCGTTTTACCGACCCAGAGGAATTCCAACTGCTTCGGAGGAAAGGCGTGTTTCCCTACAAACACATCACTTCGTTGGAGGTATTGCGAGAGAACACCCTTCCCCCCGTTGAAGCTTTCGAGGCGAGCGTATCAGCGGAAGATTACGCCCACGCTCAAAGAGTATGGGAGAGATTTGGCTGCACAACCCTCCATCTATCTGACGACCGATGTACTACTGCTGGCCGATATCTTCGAGGGTTTCCGGGCGATGTGCCAAGAACACTATAACTTGGACCCGGCACACTACATCACTCTCCCGTCGTACGCGTGGGACGTTATGCTGAAAACAACCGGCGTGACCCTCGATACCCTACAGGACGTAGACCAGTACTTGTTCTTCGAAAAGGGTATTCGAGGAGGACTTTGCCAATGCGTCACCCGCCATGTTGTAGCGGACAACAAGTACACGAGGAACAGCGAACAGGAGAACGTTGACGACACTTTCCTCATGTACTTCGACGCGAATAATTTGTACGGATGGGCAATGTCCGAGCCACTACCGTACGGAGGCTTCGAGTGGCTGTCCGACACAGAAATCGCCGGTCTGGTCGAGAACATCAAGAGTATGGCGGTAGACGGCGAGGACGGTTACGTCTTGGAGGTAGATTTAGAATACCCCCGAGACCCCCTCCTCCATGACAAACACCGAGACTTGCCGTTCTGCCCAGAAGTGGTCAAGGCACCGTCCGACCAACTGCCATACGACCAGAACGTTCGCCTCCATAGCGGAGTTGGAAAATCCGCTAAACTGATGGCCACCCTCACTGACAAGACCAGGTACGTAGTCCACTTTCGCTATCTACAGCAAGCGTTGGAGAACGGATTGCGTATCCGTCATGTTCATCGTGTGTTGCATTTCAAGCAGTCCACGTGGTTAAAGTCGTACGTGACTCTGAATACCACACTCCGTCAGTTGGCCAAAAACAAGTTCGAGGTGGAGCTCTTCAAGCTCATGGTCAACGCGGTGTACGGTATGAGTCTTCAAAACGTACGTAAACACAAAAACGTGAAGATCTGCACCAACCACCGTAAATATATTAAGTATGTGTCAAAGTCAAATTTCAGCGACCGAGTGTGGTTGGACAAGACTTTGACACTACTTAATATGGCTAAGGTGCGCGTGGTGTTGGACAAACCCGTTTATGTGGGTATGTGCGTTTTGGACCATTCGAAGTGGTGGATGTATCGCTTTCACTACCTGATGGTTGAGTGGTACGGACGTGAAAACATACACATGGCCTACATGGACACAGACGGTATCATTTACATGATCCGTACTGCGAACGCCTACAGGGACATGCTGCAGCACATCGATGACTTCGACACCAGCAACTACCCCCAAGGGCATATCTGCTACAGTAAGGACAACGCTAGAGCCCTGGGGAAATTCAAAGACGAAGCTGGTGGTCATGTCATGACGGAGTTCATCGGACTTATGGCCAAACTATACTGCATATCATTTCTGCGCATCAGCGATAGCGGCAGCGGTCAGGACTACGAGCCGCCTGCCATCAAGAAAATTAAGGGAGTGAATCTGCAGTGGTGCAACGTGACTTGACCGTAGACGACTACAGGAGATGTCTACAAGATCACGTGGTCAAGTACACGGAGAATGAGCGCTTCATAAGTAGACGCCACTACATCTACACCATCATGGTGATGAAGCGCTCGCTGGCGCCGTATGACGACAAACGCTATGTGTGCGATGACGGCGTCAGCACATTACCGTGGGGGCATTACGCCATCGCCCCACGTGCACCGCAGGACGAAGAAATGCCGCTATCGTCCCCTGAGTTACCACCTCCGTTGTCCCCACAACCTGGACCTTCTACCGCAGAGTGACTTTGTTCGCCCACCAACACTGTCACAGAAGGTATCCAGCAACGGATATGCAGTACAGTTTGCGGTGACGTCGGTGCATGAGAGCCCATCGCACTCAAAATTCATCGTGGTGGGCCATTTAGGAACCAATTCGACTTAGGAACAAATTGATTTTTTCTAGTATTTTTAAAAATAAATACTATTATTTACCATTTAGGAATAAATTTTTCATCGTAAATACTTTTTCTTCTAGTCAAATATTAGTAACAAATTTTTATTGCAAATACTAGTAACAAATTTTCTTTTATTGTAAGTAATTATTTATTTTTTGATTGTAAATATTTAATGTTTTATTTAATTGTATAAGTATTTATTTTTTGATTGTAAGAAGATATTGATTGTGAGTAGCTATTGATATTGAAAATAAAACATGTTATTTATTTACGTGTGTTGATATTTATTTTCCCATGTATTATCATCTTAAAATAAATCCAGAGTTCCTATAATCTCTGGATTCAAAAATAATTACTTAAACTAAAAGGATAAAGGGTAGAAATGAAAACAAGAAAGTATAATTAAAAATTTAACTTTTTATTTTTCAAAAAATCTATACATCTTACAATAATGTGTTTATAGCTGTAAAGATTATTTTCAAACATAAAAATAAATCAAGTAGAAGAAGAAGGTAAGTAAAATCTTGTGAAGAGCATCCGGACCAGCGTGTCATTCTCAGCAGTGGAGTCACCGAAGAGTTGGACGAAATCATTCATCGACATATCGTAGTTGGTACGGCAGTACAGGTAGGTGAGACAGTATTGGCCGCAAACCGAAGTATCCAAGCCTTGTAGTCGATACTTGTTGTGGATGTAACGCAAAAGACGTGAATTGATATTACGTCTCAGGAAACGTTGAAAGTCGGCTTGATATGGAAGTCGGCCGAAACTGTCGAAATATTCGATAATTTGTGTATTGTTGTTGAATTGTCTTTCTTCACTGTCTCTGTAGAATACTACCCAGTGTTCACCGCTCTGTGTATGCGGTTCGGTGTTGACGACTAACGCAGTCGACGAAGCGATATATGTGGGTAGACAGTCCGATGCAAACACTCCGACATGTTGTATGTTTTTCAGCTTTGCTAAATGTTTCCTTATGGCTGTGGTGTTCATGGTTTGGCGCCAAACGTCCCTCTATTGTTACCGGAACATTCCATCACCTTTTGTTGTAACACGTGTGCGCGACTAATTAATTCTCGGAATTTGGACCCTCGATCTATTGTTCTGCGGCTACCTGTCTGAACACGATTGTGTTCACAGTTCGGGGATGACGGGTAGGTCAGAGCTGCTGAACACCGACGATCTAATTTTGTGACGAGGACAACAACAATAACATAATCCGCAATGTGGTTCTTTGGCTGTCAACAGTAACCAACCACGTAGCAGCATACAGTTGCTCAATGCACAACGGTGTTGTACGCTTTTATGTTGACCACAACGTAGCGCGTTGGTGGATAGTAGATTTCCGATGGTGGCCAACGATCCGCATCCGATATCCGCCAAATCCACTACCAGTACTTTTCCGTTGTTTATGATAAGATGTTTCGTGGCGTATTGTTTCTTTTCCGATCCTTTTACGTAGACCACGGATTGACTGTTGAGACATGTACGTAGTTTGTCCATCATCACGTGGTACGGTATATCACCGTGATTCCAATCGATACCGTGACAGTGTTTAGTCAACCAGTAGCTTTCTCGAAGTTTCTCTTCGGATAGAAAATCACGATCGAACGGTGGACGTGCGATGTGGTGCAATAATAGTGTACCGGTACACACGTCTATAACGCTGGCCTCTTTCACTATGAAATCGTTGCTGTTGTCTTTGAAACATTGTAAATCCAAGACGACAGACGAGTGGATCAATTTATGCTGCTGCTGCGGTGTACAATCCATGTTTTCTCGTTCACGGTCACCGACGTACTGAGCTTTTTAACTGCCGAAATCCACCGACACGTTACGTTGTCGATCGATCTCGATGACGTTGTCCAGTTCCGCATAGATGATCATATTGACGGATTCAGTTAAAGCCTCACTGAACCCGATCTCGATACGTAGATTACCGTTACGTACCAAATTCCAATGACTGGACTCGTTAGCGCTCAAGTCCGGTGTCAAATCGAACGCCATCAGACAATAACCTTTTTCGAAATCGTATCTTGTGATATCGTTACCGATATTGTCGAAATGTATTCCGGTACCGCTGAACAGTGTGTGATAAGCGAGTACATAGGCGTCATCCGTGTTGTTGTTGAACACGGGCTGTAACGCTTTCATCGGCACTTGTTCACCGTCCAAATACAACGCTAAATAGTTCATCTTGAAATGTTGGAAATTGAACGGATTCTTCTTGTAGTCGCCGTTGAACGCTTGATTAGTGACCATGCCGACAATAACACGTTTCGGAAGCTGACCCAAGTATACGCTGTCCAATGTTTTGCTCTGTATACCACTGGGCAGTGTGATGGATTTTACTTCGACTCGTGTAATCGGATACTTAGCGGTACCGGTCTCGAGCGTTTTACTATGAGCCAACAACACGCTCGGATTGATTTTACATCGCCGTACAAACAGATTCGCCTCTTTGATGTGTACTTTATAAGTGGTCGCGGTTTTCGACATGATAGCAAATGAGTTTCTCGATCTGATCAGACGTAAACGCATCTCCACACCGTTCAACAAGAACTTTTCTTGATTGCATAAATCGATATGCAGATGTCCGATCATGTCCGCATAATGACTCAGTTGAATCAGGTACCGTCGATGATTGAGACCTTCGTTTTCTTCTTCACAATTATCCATATGTTTATAGTTGTCTTTGTAGAATAATACACTGCATAAGTGTGATTCTTTCGCGTCCGTGCCGTAGTTCAACAGGTTTTCCAAAAACGCACGGTAGGCGTAAGTGTTGTTTTGCGGTGACACCAGTTTATTGTTCAAGTGTAAATCCACTTGACTGAATAATGAATGTAACCAATTGTTGACCGGGCCGAATTCTTTGATGGCATCGCCGGCTGCGAATTTCGTCCCGTCATCTTTGACTATAGTGGCTTGTACGTGTAGTAAGGTATGCGCTAAATCCGTATACTCGTCACCGTGACCGGGTATGACGAATTCGATAGGCGAATCGTCCGTTAATGACGAAATCGGTTTATACTGTACCCATTTACCACTGTCGATACTGGTCTGTGTCGGCGGTAATGAGAATAAATCCAATTCCGTCTTTGTACATTCGCATGATTTCTGGTGTATGAACGACGTTTTCGCCGCTGCTGCTGCTTAAGAGAAAATATCGATTTGTCGCTGTCTTCTAGTCACCTTCTTTTTCTTATGTACTCGACGCTTCGTCGACGATCGTTTCGTCGTCTTTCGTTTTATCGTCGATTTACGCGCGTGTCGTTTACGCTTTTTCGCCGGAGCGGACGTCCGTGCTCGAAGGAGTTTCGTCAAAGACTGCGGTGTGACACGCGTGATACGTCGCTTCTTATAGCCGCTGCCGCCGCCGCCGCCGCCGCCGCCGCCGCCGCCGCCACCGCGAAGTACGCGTTCGATTTTGTCGTCGGCGTGTCGTTTCAGCGCGCCGGTGAATTGTTTGAGGCGTTCGCCGGCCGTGGTTCGCGGGTCCGCGGTGCCGCCGGCTATGTCGCCGAGAAAACCGACGCCCGATCGTAACGCCTCCTCGCCCACAGCACTCGCACCGGACCTTAGTAGCGGCATCACCGTGCGCACGAGTCCACCGAGAAAACTTCCGATACCGTGACCGCGTTGATACGCCGCACCTCTGTACACCGATGTAATACCGCCGCCGCACACTTGTTGACTGCGGTAGTATCTGAGGTAGGGATCGTTCGTATTCATTACGATGTCGCTGTTGCTCTTCGTCGTCGTCGTATATGTAGTTTCATGCACGTAGTGCCGAACTGGAATGGCACGTGACGTCCCTTGCTGTCCCTTATATCTATTTCCACGCTCTCGAACGAGCTTTTTATAATCGGCATGTAGTGCGGATCGGTGAAATGAACGACTTTCTGTACGCCGAACGTGTAGTCGGACGTGTCGACATTGACGATTTTCAACAGCGGTGCCACCGTATCACCGACGTATTGCGGTTCGACCAAGTCGCAATACACATACAACTTGGCCGGAAACGCTAGCTTGATGTTCGGTGAGCGTTTAGCAAACGGTGTTGTCGACAAATTACTATCCGGTAAATAACCCAATTGTAACGCTAAAGTCGGACTCAGTACCATATTGACGACGGTATGCGAGTTATCTACCGCTTGTGTCAAGTCGACCTTTACTAAATTTGCTTCCGAGTTATATACGAACTCGATACTGAATGCGTTTATCGCTCGTGTATAATTTATCGTATTCAATAAGTCTTCAACGGTCTCGTAATGACCGCCGACTATTTTCACTCGCATCGCTGTTAACGTCAATCCCATTGTAACTACTGTCTCGGTGTATACAGTTTCGTCCATAGTCGATTCCATATATTTCGTAGCTTCCGCAGGTGTCGTATAGAAAATTATATGACTCTCCGGTGTTTCGAACGTACACGGATAATGCGCTTCGACGAGCGCTACTTCCCACTCGTCGTCGACATCGAGTTCGATAGTCGACGGAAAATGTGTCAGATAATTGGTCAACGTATTATTCGGATAATAGTTCATCGAACTATTACTCGGTAGTGTCAGATAAAACTGTTGATGTCTCATATTCGTTTCACTTCTGATGCGGGTATCCACGAATTGAATTCGTCTCCGTAACCTACCCACTTGACGAAGTATCGCTTACTGCGACCTCGACCTTTAGTATCGAGTATTTTATAGATCTGGTACAATCGATTCGGGCCTATCGTGACCTTTTGCAGTTCGTGCTTGTAAAAACGACCGACTATCGGTTTACCGTTCAAATCCTTCAATATATACAGTGGTAGTGGAAATGCACCGTACTGTCGATCGACCGTGAACAATTCCTTACTCCAATTCGTCTCGTAGCCTTTGGTGAACGTGCCTTTTTCCTTAGCGATACGTACCGTGTCACCCGACTTGAATCTGGGTTTTCTTCGTTTCGGTAGTGTATTCGGTTTGTACATGTGACGCCACACTCGATACACCGTTCTTTTGTCTCCTTTCGCCACGTCGACAGGACGTAGTCTACCACCCAGACTTTTGTGCACACTGTTATTATAGGCGTCGACTAATTTATCCAATACATCGATATATCTGTACGTGTTTTTATACGTCAAATAACGCCACATACGTGTTTTCAATGTACGGTTCACTCGTTCCACTACGGCCGCCTTAACATCGGGGTTTTGCGTAGTCACATATTTTACATTGTAATCTCTGAACACGCGGTTCACTTTCTCACCTATAAACTCTGTTCCTTTGTCCGTCTGTAAACACCGCGGTGGTACGGTGTGCGGACTGTTGAAAATCCGTTCGAACGCGGCAGCCACTTCTTCGCCGCTTTTACGTCTCAACGGTTGGACAAACAATCGTTTGCTGAACACATCGATCACTGTCAACAGATAATTGTAGCCGTCATTGTGCGAACCGAGCCCACGCATATCATTCAAGTCGGCTTGCCACAATTCGTTCGGTCCGTACACCACGTATCTGTTACGTAAGAAGCGTTTACGTACGGGTTTGTGCAACGTATACGTATCTTGTGTACGTAACCATTCGACTACTTCGCGACGTTTTTTCGGTCGTAACGCTCGATGAAGCGGGCTTATACCGCCAAACGAGCTCGGGTTAGCGGGATCGTAGTACACCTTTTCTTCCATCACGTCTACGGGTTAAATGGCTCCCACTTTTGAAGTGTAGCCTCACTTATATATCGACCTTTTGTCACCCTACTAGGCGATCTTATTTGAGGTGCTGTTGCCTCTGCCCCGGCCGTTGTTTTCGATCTCAATCGTTTGGCTATCGGTGACGGACTCGGTGTCGGTGGTAACAATAGTGAGCGACGAACATGCGGCGTAGACGATGCTCTTGGTCGAAATAATAATGAACTGCGTTCTCGATACGGTGACGGTGCTGGTGGTGTTGCTAATCCTTCCTCCTCCGCATACGGTTCACGTCCTATATACTGACGAGCTAGCGTATTGCTCACGTACTCGGACGGTACATTTATTTCGTTCAGTGCTTTTAGAACTTCGTGCCAACCCGTAGGGACATTTTCCATTCTACGTACACGCACTATCGCGTGTAACACATCGGCAATATTCGAGCCGGGTATTCTCGCATTTCGAACAATAATCGTGCCATCCGGATCCCACGAAATAACATTACTATGACGTTTAATGAATCTCACCAAGTTACGTGCGTCTACTTGATATGTACCCGGAAATGTTTGCACGATATCTTCTTCGTCGTTCGCTTCTTGTATCACCGGTAAAGAAATAGGATTACGTTTTTGTGAAGTAAAATACAAAAACCTCTGCAACACCTGCTGGTATTGTTTCCATTTCTCCGTGTCGTTCAACGTTTTGTCTTGTAATATACGATGCATTTCAGCATCCAAACTGTTAGTGCCGGCAGCCGCTGTCGACGTTTTTGATTGTGTAACAGCGGTATTTGTGATTGACGGCTCATTACGAATTCGATCGATCAGTTCTTGTGGTACGACCACCATTTTCTTCGAGTGTTCCAAATTTGAACTATCCATTTTTACCCTTCTAATTAGTCACGTTATGTAACACAGACTGCAATACAGTACTCAATAGCAAAGGTAATAGAAATCCACCGCCTTTTTGCACGAGATATCGACGTTTCTTCGACCAATTCTCTCCACGCTTCACCAGACGTCTGAGCGATTTTTTATGTTTACGCAATTGACGTTTTTGCTTATCCGACAGCCGGATATTACCGTGTAACAAGTTGTATGCGCACTCACACACTGTTCTGATACGACTGGCGTCAAAAGCTTTCAACAACGCTTTACGTTCTTTCGGCTTAGCGTGTATCAGCGCCCTCAATAGAGCAACGTCTCTCTTGACACACTGCGACATAACGACTGAGTGACTGTTCGGTCATCGTGTACCCAGACTTATTTATACTTTTTTCGGTTGATAGACGTACTGTTGTTTCTCGTCGGGCAATATACCCGTCCGTACCCGCATTTCGTCCGGTGTAGACTGTTTCAAATCCAATAATAAATATCCGTGTGGTCTACGAGTGGCGTCTGTATAGGCCTCTTCGATAAACCTGGTATTTTCCGGATACACCTGACGAGCTAAATGTTTTATCTGAGCCCTGTCTCTAGGATTCTTAAACAGCACAATATAATGTGCGTTCAGAGAAATGTCTCTTTGTCCCCGTCCTTGATGGAAAATATTCTGAGTTATAAAGAACACACTCAGATTTCTATGATGCGACCCTTTAGTAAACATATCTACTATAACATTAGATCCGCTAGTGGCTGATGACTCACGCATCATATCGTCCACAATCACTAATGTCGGTGTACCATCAAAATCTTCCATATTCGGTAACCCTTGTCTGTATTGTATACCTACATCGATGTGCGGTTGTAACCCCGGAATATGATACCAGAAAATATTGTCAAACACAGTGTCACACATCACATTCAAGTACTTGATAAATCTCAACACAAAATATGATTTCCCCGAACCCGAAGGTCCGGCTACTATGGCTGAAAATGGATGTTGCCATCTCAGATCCATTGTAAAGACTGATCACAAATACCGACTTACCTTCACTCTTATTACTAATTGAGGGAGTAAGGGTTTGTGAAATAAAAAGACTGGTTTTAATGCTATGAAGGTGGCTATATATATTGCTTACGAAACCTATCAAAATTTATAATCTTTTAAAGTATATCTTCTTTTTCTTGCTTTACAAACATGAATTTTTTCTTGCTTCAAACAAACTCCAATGGAGAATATTTACTGCCGGGTGCTGCTGCACGTCTCACCAAGTGTAAGCGATCCCCGTAGCCGGCGTTGTACTGCTCCATCATGCTGTCGGTGATGGAATCGTTGTAGCGACGTGGAAGGTAGACGTACAAGTAGTAGTCCTCACCGAGCTGTCCCTCCAACGTGGCCAAGATGGTCTCGCCGTACTGAGTGTTGATGCGCTCGAGTTGTGCAGTTTTATAACGGCACTCTTCGCGGAGATCGGTAATTTTGGTGTACGGCACACCCGGCTTGCAAGAGTTCAAACACGACTTCAAGTCCACTTTCGAAGCCATACTTTGCTTAAGCACAACCGGTATGGAAGACATAATGCGTTCGAGACACGAGAGTCAATACGAAACACGTCCACACGGTACGAGAACTGAGCAGCGAATGGTGCTGTGGCGGTCGGGGTTGTGGTAGTGGGGAAAGGATTGTGAAATAGATTTTGGCGCTACACGTCTCCCTGTGGTGGGGACGACGCTGGTGGGGGGAGGATTGTGAAATAGTTTTGGTGCCAAACGTCCCCCCGTGGTGCAATAGTTTCTAGAACATTCCATCGCCTTTTGTTCGCACACGTGTGCGTGACTAATTCCTAGAATTCTGACCCTCGGTCTATTGTTATTGTTTTTGGCGCCAACCGTCTCCCCCTGTTGTGAAATAGTTTCTAGAACATTCCGCCGCCTCCTTTGTTCTCACACGTGTGCGTGGTCAATTCTTGGAATCTCGACCCTCTGTCTGTTGTTATAGTTTTGGTGACAACCTTCTCCCGTTGTTGTGAAATAGGTTCTAGAACATTCCGCTGCCTTCTTTGTTCTCACACGTGTGCGTGGTTAATTCTTGGAATCCCGAACCTCGGTCTTTTGTTGTCTCTTTTTGTTCCGTGACTGAGTGTCTCTATGTGTTTCTCGTCGTACCGCTGTTGACGATGATCTTTTGCGTTTCACTGGAGTCGGCTGGGACACAATTATACATTGTTCCTCTGGCGGTTTACGCCAAGCCGCTAACGGCATCATTGTTTGTGTTAAACCGTTAATTTTCGGGGCTCCTGTACTTCCATCAACCCACATATTTTGTAAATATGACAATAACGGTTTCAAATTGTTGTTAATCTCATCATCGGGGTTGAAATAAATACCGCATGTGTATGTCGGAACTCCTCCATCGTATAAATGTAATTTCAGTAACATTTTCCCACAATTATCCGGATTCTGTACTGTATATTGAAATCTACTATCGATCCAAGTAATTGCTGGTGAATCGTTTGTCGGTCTCACAATCCATCCGCCTTCTATTGTATTGGAAGTACTGTTGTCGGTTTGTACACTTACGTCATTCGATTTCTTTTTTCTTGAAACTCGCTGCTTATCTTGTTCTTGTTGTTGTAATGGAAAATATACCGCATTATCGTTTTCACCATTACCGACACTTGACTGATTCATCGCTTCAAGTTCTTTCATCAGCATACGAATGGATTCATCCACTTCATTAATAGTAGCCGCCATAATACTTACGAAACACGTCCGCACGCACTGACTGCACACACTCGACTGACGTTACGCGCTGTCCTCTAGGTGCGTGTAATCGTATTCAAGCACCTGTGCATTCTCGCGGTGTAATTCTGAACCACAATGCATAATATTCGTAAACGAATGTCTTGCCACACATAACACGCTATTAATCAGTACTCTTTCACGTAAACTTCTCCGTTTGTACTCGATATGAATAATTTTTCGAAACGATATATCGATGATTATCCTCGCATATTCGGTTGTCATAGTCGAATGAATCTAGATATTTCTAGAAAGTTCGAGGGAGAACTGGAAGGGATGACGTCACTGATGACGTCATAGGTGGAAAGAAATCGAGCGTGCGCGGGTGTACGGAATTTAAATTTGATTCTAACTACTCTAAAAGTTTAGGGTGGCCTTTAGAAAGGCCGTTTGTTTTCGCTGATAGGATGGAGGTGAAGGATATAAAGGGAAATATGTTTTATTTATTATTTTGTTCTTCTTTGAATTTTCGAAGCCAAGCCATGTAGTTCTCCTTTGGCCACCACCAGAGTGGACGGGGTCTGCAGAAGTGGTAGACGTCGGGGAAGTAATACTCCAAAACCTGGTTGAAATACTGTTGTTCAGCTTCAATGGGTAGCCAGGTTTCTTCGTACTCAATGTGGTACTCGAAGTCCAGATAATTCATATCTTGAAAATAGTAATCCAGGTTGTCGTCCGTTGGTGGTGACTGCCAGATAGAATGGATGCGTTCGCTCCGCCACATTATCTCGGATTCCAATTCATCCAGTTTTCCGCCAATGTCGGGATGTAGTACCGACAATCCAGATCTGAATATTCCGGTGGAAAAATAGGTTCTTTATTCTTCCAGTTGATCCAGTTGTTGTTAATAGGTTGATGATCGTCCACCTCCATCCTCTCGGCTTCGACGCAAGCTCGAACCAACACCTCGTCGCTGATGGTGCAGTCCCAGCAGTCCATGAGTTTTTTGACCGACGTCGACAAGCTCCCAAACCAAACTGAAGGTAGAGCAGTGCACCACAAGGGTGGGGAGCGAAACCGACAATTCCGAGAACTAATGCGTCGTTCCTTATTGTTATATGTTCGAAAAGGTTCCTTCCTGATCTTCCTAGATCCTTCTAGAAGCTTATTGTTCGCAATAATAGCCGTTATTCACGACTTAATGAGACACAAATGTTCCTATTCAACCCTCGTCAATGTCACGACACAATAACACCCTTCCTTTACAATCAACATACCGCCTTTCTTCTCTTAAAAGCCTTGTCAACCCGTGTCAAACTGATGAATGACTCTCAACACCAAAGAAAGTTATTGTACAATGGGGGGGGGGGGCTGACGTCATTCATTTGCATATTAATTAGCTCATTTGCATATTAATTAGCTCATTTGCATATTAATTAGCTCATTTGCATATTAATTACCTAATTTACATATTAATTACCTAATTTACATATTAATTACCTAATTTACATATTAATTACCTAATTTGCATAATTAATCAGATCGTCGTGGGTGGTCTCGGGGGGGGGGGGCTGACGTCATTCATTTGCATATTAATTAGCTCATTTGCATATTAATTACCTCACTTGCATATTAATTACCTAATTTGCATAGTAATTACCTAATTTACATATTAATTACCTAATTTGCATAATTAATCAGATCGTCGTGGGTGGTCTCGGGGGGGGGCACGTGACCTGTGACGTCATCGTCCTCCGTCCTCCACGCGGTGGGAGCCCCTAGACCCCCCTACTAATAACTTAAAAGTATTCGATTATTTCTTTTGGATGACATGTTGGTTGTAGCTTGATTTAAACAAAACTGAGCCTCTCAACGTTAAGGTTCCGTATTTATGTAAAGTATCCGAATAAAACCATCGAAAAAAACTATCAAATAATACTATCGATTAAACGTTCAAGGTCATCCGTTTGAGCTTTTAAAAAAATACAACATATCAGTATATAAAAAAACATATACTGACATGTTGTTTTTTATCTTTTTATTTAAAACATTTTTACAATACAATATTTACAATGTTATTTGTGTGCGATGTGCAGAGTAAGTTCCGTAGAGTTGTTGCCACTTATTCCGTGTGACACCAAATATAATGATCCTGGCTGAATTTCCCGCAGAACTTCATTTTTCAGCAACTGGACGAATCGTTTTGGAAGATATACTTGAAACTTTGGTTCATCACCTGGTGTAAATGGTGCATCGGATAAAGATGCGACGACTGCGTCTCCATGCGTTGTATCAACTTTCTTCATTTCATGAACAATATAATGTTTCTGTTATTTTAGTTCTGAACATTTCTTGATAATTAGAGTATTTGATTTTGAATGCAAGTTGAATTGTTCAACTAAACATTGGAGAAACTGTTATGATGCCATCCTTCACTGGAGATGTTGTCTGTGCGGAGTATGGAGTTAGAGTGATACTCGGGGTGTGTTGCCTCCTCGTTTATATAACCTTCGGAACCCCCACTACATTCTTCCGTTTGTTGTAAGTAAGCAGCCAAGTGATATGCGTTTTGTAATGCGCATTGAGATTGGTTGTGTTTCGGATCTATTGTAGAAACACAAATATTTCTAGCATCACGGTGAAAGGTTTTGTCCACTTTATGTTTAAAACTTCTTTGTTCGTGTACTGTCGTATCCAATTCTTTTTTTCCAATCCTCTGGTATATATCTGTGTAAATTGTTTGCAAAAATGAAACATAATTTTGTGTACATTGTTGTACGGTAGAAAACCTTCAAACCAATGGATATGATGAAAATTATTTGTTAGCCATCTGTTTGTTATTTTAGCTTTTGACTTTAGTTCATGGACAGAACACGGTGCTTCAAATAAGAACGGGTACGCTACTTGTGTGAGCAAATCTAAACTTACCAATTCTTTTATGATAAAGCTATCATTATTTTCCGCGAAATGCTTGAAATTCAATTACACAGGGTTTTGCTGCCATTTCTTCATCCAGTCTGCTCATCACGGTGTCTGCTGATTAACTGTTTTCCACACCACGGTAGGTTAGATATATAAACCAGGCCGTACAGTTGTAGGCGCGTTGGTGTATGTTTAACGTGGGCACCGTCCCCAGTAGGCCTACCCCACGGTTTATTCTTTTTTTAAATTACATTGTAGTTTTTTAAACTTGCAGAGTTTCTTCTTCTGTATTGTTGTTGGTTTCTTCTTCTGTAGCTTCCGTTGCAATATCAGTAAAAGGTTCAAAGTTTCTTAACTGCCTCCACATTTCCACTTCGTGAGGTATTCTATTAAAGATGGATGTATCTATTGGTCCATATTGTAAAGTGCTGTAAGGTTGTTTTTCGCATGCATCTACCAGATATCCTTTAATAACAGAGCTTGAAAATACCAATTGTTTCATATACCTAGTGATAGGTGATGTTGCATAGTTTAAAATGTAGAATTCTTCACGTGTTAGTAGAATTTTATTTTCAAATTGTGTCGAGTCTCTAAATCTTACTTGTTGTTGACCACGATGTTAAATAATGTCAATTTCATTGTCACAATCCAAAAGTCGAATGTTAGTTTTTCTTCCAAAGAAACTGTTGGCTAAAAACATTCAATAAGATGTAGATGTTTTAAAAAGGAATCCCAAGCATTTTCTGAAATAAAACCATCTTTGTACCATGGCTCAGTATTACTGCGGGAGAGTAGTCTAATGATTTTACCAATCCTATCGACACACTTTTACTCATGCAAGATGAAATAGGATAAAAGATGCAAAGGAAAACTTCAGTTAAAATGTTTGGTAGAATATTTTCTTCAAGTTTTCTTTTCTGTCTTACGTTTGTTTTATTACTTTCCAACTTTTTATTTTGTTTTCCAAACTTTAAACACTCATCAATTTCCTTTACAACATTTTCTTCAAATTGTTTATCATCATCATTTTCCAATAAAGGTGCTGTTTCGGAAACGCCTTGTACAACTGATAAAGAACTCATTTTGTTTATAATGCTGTAGACGATGTTACCCATACAACTGTAGACAGTCAACTAAACAATTTGCGTTCTCGCTCCTGCTTTTATAACCGAGTGGTGGGGGTAATTTCTTTCTTTTCATTTTTACATAAATGCTTTTACAATACCGGTTAAAGGTGTATATGTAACAATTTTATCATGTAAAATTAAACAATAAGCAGATGTATCTTTGGGTACATTTTGTTCAAATTCCATTTCTATTTTTATATCTACACTAGAAGATTTTACAGATTCATTTTGTTTGGAACAATCAACTACAACAATCGGATAGGTAGATTTAAATTGGTTTGGCGTTAATAAAGGTGTGTTTGTTTTTCCATAATATGAATTTTGGAATCTTGCGTACATATCGTACAAAACGCTAAACCTCTGTTTTGTAAAGTTTATGTTGAAGTTGTCGTATGGAAAGAATTGCGAGTTTAGAAACACCTTAAAATTTGTAAGTTTGCAATGATCAGATTCACCAGCATGTTTAGTTATCTCATTTCTTCTTTTTGTTTGTAATCCGAATATTACATATCTTGCCTTTTCCAAATGAGTAGAAGTTTTTACAGTCCATGTATGACGTTGTGTTTCCGGTTAAACCGGATATTCATGAAACTCCCAACTTCTAAATGGTATTACGATATCCCGTTCTGATTTTAAAGTTCTCAATAATGAAATTCTATTCTAATCATTTAACCGTACATGCGGTACTCTCCAAACAATCTTGTCTAATTGCATTTTTCATTCTAAATTAGCTTCCGTTGTTCCATCAGGCGCCATAATAATATCTTTGTCGTTTGATGATCTTAACAAAACTAATTCTTGTTTTACGTTTATTATTATTTTTCGGTAATCTTCGGACTGTAATCTTAAAGGAATGTAAAGGTCAAAATTGCCTGAACTGTTTGGAGTGATTGTACTGGAATCGGGTGCTACCCATCCTGCGGCGGCCAGCATATTTTTTCACTCGGTGTTAAAGATGCTAATCCTTTTAATGTACTTGTAATTCCCACCTTTTTTGTTGAATCTACTGTAACTCCGGAAATTTCAAATCTTATTTCATTAAACAAATATGCCATGGGGTTATTTATGAACAGAACAGTACTTGCCGTGGTTTTATCCCTTTCTGTTACTCTTCCTTCGATATACAAATAACTTTTACATGGAAGTGTTTAAATACCTTGTTGTTGTATGGGAATTCTAATTTCATCATTATTATTTAATTTTGACGAAGCGTAAGGGTAGTGCGTATGATATTCCTTTTCCCATAAGGTTTCGTCGAATGTCGGACCCTGCGCTATATCCAATATTTCCATTATTAATAAGTTTTAATCCAATTTCTTTTAAAAAACGAATGTTATCACTTGTTAATCCTTCTATAGCTGACGTGCTACTGACTTGTTTACCAGTCAGCTCTTTCTTTTTAAATGATAACCCCATTGTTATGCGGTTGATTTTATATGTATTCGTATAGTTATAGGTTCCTCTCTAAAATCAATATGATTTCCGTCTTGATCTAGTATGTTCACCACAATGTCTGAAATAAAACTGGTGTTTAACGGTAGGTACACTAGGTTTGTGGCTTTTCCACAATTTTAAAACCCGGAGTGACCGTTGGATAGAATGTGTGTAATATATGAGTATTTTCTCCATCTCTATAAGATCCTTGTATAATATTACAAGTAACAACTATACTGTTAACTTTCATTATTGTTACAGTTGTATCACCTGTATGGTTAATATTAGGTGGTAAAATTTTCGTTGTTTTAGGAAACCCTAATAAACTACCAATTGAATGTTCTTTGCTAAATCTATATAAAATTTAGATTTGATTTCAGCTTTCATAGTATTGTTATTTTCTTTTATTGTTATATTATCTTTTCCCATATGATTTTGTATCGCTTCATTTATATCATCAATTTCATATGCTCCAGTGGGTAAACTAAATACTTGTATATCTGAGTATTTGTTGGTATCTTTATCTTTTGTTTTGTAATAATGTATTTTGTCATTAACATTTTCAGTAACGTTGGGAATAGAATTATAAGTTGTTATATCTAATAATGCGGCTTCCCATAATTTATCTTTTTCCAAACGTAACGCAGGAAAAAGAACACTTCGCAAAGTAGATGAAGTTCCAGTTAATGATACTGTATAGGAAGACATCTTAAAGTTGACTAACGCTTTTTGTTAAAAAATCTAAACACACATGTCCACAGATTACCGTATTATCGGGTTGTTCTCTTTTATAATTGTAAAGTACATTTTTAGCTGTTTTAAAGTAATATTGAGTTCTTTTGGTGGCGGAAGATTACCAAAACTGTCAAAGTAGTAAATAGTCGATCCAGTTTTTTATAACATACCCAATGAGTGCCAGATCCTTTACTATTATCCAAATTTACTATTCCGGTTTCATTTTTCCAAATTGTAGCAGGTAATGCATCTTTCATAAACACTCCTCTAAAAAATGGAACTTTTAAACAAGAAACATAAGTAATTAATTCTTTATCTGTTAATTCTTTATTTGGAATTAGTAATTGTTTTTTCTGTTTAATACATACGATACGGTCCTGGGTATAATCCTCCTCCTTTTTATTATCATTGACCATATTGTTGGTTTTATTTTTATTTTTACCTGCGGTGGATCGTCGTTTTCTTCTTATATTTCCTCCACGTTTCTTTGCAGGTTTTCTCCTCCTTTCTTCTTTCCCCCTCCAAACGTCGTTTTACCCTTTATTGCTGCCGATACCGCTAAGGCCGCTGCTTTTTCACCGATACTAGCGTCGCTGGACGTTACTCTCTGCCAAGCTTTTTCAGCACGTGCTCTATCCGCTATTGATCTATTTTTAGTATCTGCAAACTTTGAATATGCTATATCGTGTTGTTTGCAGGCTTGATCAAGTTTATTTATTCCAAGATCTCCTCTAGCAAGTTTTTTTTTCAATTTTGTTCTAGGACCACAATATTGATAACCTCCGGGTAAATGTAGTTCTACAGGTAATAAATCGATAGCCTTATTAACTATAGCTCCAACCGGCTTAGTAATAAGAGAAAGTGCTGTTGATGCTGTTGATGATTCCCCTTCCTCTCTTTATAACGTGTCAATTATGACCGATGCGTTGAACTTTCAACATGGCCTTTTATAGTGAAAAACGACAATACTTGTTTATTTTATAAATGCTTTATAATAAATGATGCACTTATCCTTTGACATTGTTTATTTATAATAAACATGTATAAGTATTTTGTTTATGGGTTCAAAATAATGTTTGGATAATCATCTTTTATCCAGTTTTTCGGTAGGATTGTATTATTAGCCCAGGCAATGAATGCCCAAAAAAGGCCGATGTCGGAAGAAATTAGAGGCAAGCTGAAATTTTGCCAGTTGTTAGTACATGATTAGAGGTACCTTTTCCCAAAAGTCCCCTAAAATTCCCCCGGTGCTTTCTCCCCCACCCCCCTTTTTCCCCCCCAAAGTCGGAAAATGCAAGCTTTTACTGAATAGCCTATATCTTCGTTGCTATTTATCGCATATCATTAAACTTGATCTCATTTTAATCCTTAACAAATTCTTTACTAAAGATGTAATAACCTTCATATTGATAAAATTAATGCCTTTCTAGAAATTTTAATTTTAACTGTAATTTTTAGACTTTTTTAGATATACCTTTCAGTTTTTTAACCATATATTTTTTAATGTGAGAAAAGTGAAGAAAAGTTTCTTTTAATGTTATAATCCATTTCTTTTCGCATCCACTGATATGCATAAGTATAGGGTTATGTTTTTATTTGAAGCATCGGGCTCACTTTAAATGAAGTCGGTTCGACGTGCTTGTGGCGCACTGTGCGGTGCCGCGGCTCGGCGGCGCGGGGCGCGGCGGTGCATCGCGGTGGAAGGACGCTTGAAGTCGCGAACTTATACGGTTTTCCATTTCGCATGGCGTGTAAGGGATTAAGACGACCCTTGCTCTTGCACGCACACTCACCAACGCGGAGCGGTCGGCCCCACTACCCTCTGACCGGCAGGTAGATGACTCATGCACTAGGGTCTTAAGTGAGTAATTGCATTTTTTTAACATAAATTTCAACTAATGATCATAACATATTTGTAATCTTCGTGAAATTACGAGAAAAATGATATCAAATACATATAGTTAAGATAATAGTTCCTCAGACATACATATAGTTAAGATAATAGTTCCTCAGACATACATATAGTTAAGATTATAGTTCCTCAGAAACCCCCATATTTGCTTATTGCTGCTCATTCAGTTTTATCTCATTTCAATCGATGCTTGTGCTTCTTTCCCCCTGATTTCAACTAACTATACTAACTACAAATATTTAATATTGTTTTAAACTTTTTTATACTTGAAGGCAAAGTTAATAAAATACAAATATTTTAAAATCAAGCCATGCATCTTGCAATACAATGAGTGAATAGCTGTGAGCAAGTATCAAACTGTTTCTTTGTATGAAAACGATTAAAATTGTTTGGGCACTTTCTAGGCGGTAACGAGATTTAGGCCTTGTCGGACCCGTTTTATGTTAAGTTTTACGTGAACCTTCTAGGCCTGTCGTTAATTAAAAATGAGTTGCAGTCCCTCTACTTCAAACACTTATACCGTAAATTCTAGTTTCAATTTTCTTCCATAGATTTTAAGTATGGAAAACTGAATGCAAAACTGAATTTGACGATAATGCCAATTTTAACATTCACATTTAAACGAACTTAAGTAGGCAAACGAACGAACGAGTGGGGGAGGAATGATACAAGTGGGAAAAAAGAGTTATTCACAGACAGATGGCTTAAAATGCGACTTTTAAAGCATTATGAAGACCATATTTTAATAACAAATGTTTCAAGCAAGAAAAATATCATATGATTGTCAGATACAGCTCATAAAATCATTGATAGCTGGTGTAAGGATAGAGAATCAGACAATCAGTCTGAAAAATTAGAAATTGTTACTGTCGCTGCAGATATTATCAAAGAAGATATTTAAAAGGTGACTTACGATACAAAGCCTTACCGTGATATACAAGATCTTAAACAAGAAAGTGAAAAAGTAATCCCTGAGTCATTAGCAGCATTCACAAACCGGTTAACCAAGAAACAAGGAACTTCAGAACAAGATAACATACAAAGAAAATGTGTAATCATAAATTATGCTATAATTTCAGAAGTCAGACCCCGACCACTTATTTCTTCAGTACAACTGGGAGTCAGCGTAACTCTACACAGATTATTTGGTTCTAGACATTTAATAAACATGCTAAATGGGAATTCATGTGTCATAAATGAAACATCAATTTATCTAAATCCTCTCATAACTGCAGATCCACAGCACATACAAGAGGATGTATTAGTACAACACGTATTTGACAACGTGGATGTGAACGTTAGGACACTTGATGGATTAAATGTTTTCCACGCAATGGGAGGATCCACTGATTTCACTAAAGACCAGTGTGCTAAGGTTGACAGAATTGTCTCTAGGGCCTTTTCTGTAGAGACAATCAAGATAAAATGCCATGGAAAGAAACGATCTCGTGAAGGATTGAATTCTATATCAGTTTGAAACTATGCAGACTTGAGAACTCAAATAAAAATAAGTCCTACTGAAGGTTTTAACCCTCCCTTATTTCCTCTCAACACACTCTGGCTATCAAGAATAGGTAACCAACCTAGTTGGAACGGTTATACATGCAAGTTATTCACATGTATAACCGTGAATTTCCTTCTTGCAAGTTATTCACCAGAAGGAAGAAGATGAATCAACCTATATTAAGGCGTTACCTTTCATTAACATGGATGCTTTCGAATATGCCCATAACGTTCTCAGCCTCGACCTTCGCTGCATATTAAAATAGAAAACAAAATCAATCATGCATAGTCACATTTGATCAACCGCTTTACCTAAAAGCATCTGGAATTATAGCCTCAGCGGATAAGGACAGAGACATTTCCAAGATAATATCAAGGCTAGGAGGGTTCCACCTATTAATGACCTTTATGGGGTCCGTAGGACTTATAATGAAAGAGAGCGGACTCGAATACTTAAGGGGAACTGTCTACGGAAGTAACACAATTCAACACATGATGAAAGGTAATTCCTATGCTAGGTGAATCAGAGCATACACGTTAACCACAAAGGCGATTTTCAAAGTGTTAGTTAGCCAGAACAGAGCTCTGAAAAGTGATGTTGAGGTATTGGAGAAATTTAACAAGTTGCTGCTTGAGAGTGAGATAAAGCCACTAGATGCATTGATAGAAAGAGAGGTTATTGAAGCGTGTAATAGAATGAAAAATATTAAAATGGAAAAACTTGAAATATCTGATTGCACAGCAAAACTGTGGATCAATCTGTTGAGTTGTGTAGACCCTATTCTATGTTCTACGGTTCTTATATGCAGAAGGGTCCGGCGACTTAGAAATGCATCAGAAAACTACTGTGAAAACGATCCCTTTTTTCACGCTTCAGGCCATCTACCATACAAAATCAGGAATGTTTGCGGTAAGGCGTCATGAAAAGTTTTGGCACGCGTCTTGAAAAATTTTGGTCTGGCGTTTGTGGGTTAACCCATGGTCGGGGGATTATAGCAAGTTCTCTTCAAAAGTGGATACATGGAACCCCATACTTCCTTAAAGTACATGAGACAATTGAAGATTTTTCAGGAACAACCATGACTTTTTGAAAACAACATGTAGAAACCAGAATGACAAGGAAAAAATAGATGAAAATTATCAGGAAAATAATACACAGTGACCAAAAACACACAACCCTTTCACAACATGTTGAGTAGAGCTAATTTCGTTAGCTGATGAATCTGTCGACAGTGATTAAGCTTATGAAGTAGGAATTAAATCAATTGAGAATATGAAGGAAAAAACTTTGGAGATCTTACGTTAAAAAGAAAAAACAAAGTTGTAACTCAGGCAAAAGCAAAGAAAGTCAAGGTAAGGTCTCAAGAGGTATCTGTTAATTTCAGCAATTTTTAATAGAATACTTTGTGTGTGTGATAGGTAGCCCAAAGAAACTGAATAAATAATACCTCTAATTTGAAATAGAATCTAGACCACCATCCATTTTATGATGTTTCAATTCGAAAAGGGACGAAATCATAACTGATGAAAGTTTTCAAAAGTGGCAGTGAAGACACTGCATATCTAACCAATAAAGCTTCTTTTGTTACATTACGTAAAGTGGCTGGAGAATTCATCATTTGGAAACATAGTAACAAACTATTGCAAATACACAATAAACAACCATATGGACAACATATGGCTATTATATTTGATAGCTATCCATAACATTCCACAAAGAAGCAAGAAGAACAATCAAGAAGAGCTTTTAAAGAACCTCTTGTGAAATAATAATATTCACTAAGACTATGAGGTGCATGGTTCTAAAAGAAAACTTTATGGGGAACACAAGAAACAAGAGAAGGTTGTTGCAGGCTGTTGCTTCAGAAATGGAAAAACGAGGAGTATTAACTCGTATATTTGAAGATGACGCGAACCACGACAGAGTGAACACTTTACAGCCATAAAATGTCTGAAAAAAGTCTAAAGGTTGTGGTTGTGGGCAGTGACACTGACTTATTGGTGAAGTTAGTGTCACTGGCTCTACCTTCATCAAACTTATATTTCCTGAAACCAATAGGAGGCTTGACTCCAACAATGCACGATGTGAACAAGTTATTGGAATATCAAGCTGATTTTAGAAAATATTTATTGTTTCTGCACTCTGTAACAGGGTGCAACACGACATCGTGTTTTTATGGACTGGGTGAAACGGAAGCTGTTGAAATGGTCAAGTAGTCCTCGGAGGCGAAAAGACAAGCAGAAATGTTCATGGATACCAATGTAACAAAAGATCAGTTACTAAACCAGTGGAGAACGGTTTGTGCTTGGTCTGTATGGATAAACAGATATAACAGATTGAATGAAGCTCGTTATTCCAAGTTTACCTCATTGGCAAAAAAACAGCCTTTAGATATAATTTTGATGAGGCTAGACTTCCTTACAACAGAAGCGTGGCACGAGCACAATCTGAGAACATACCTCCAGGTACAGAAATGGATAGGAAACATGATGAAACCCACAGACTGGGGATGGGAACCGAAGGTTGTGAAGGAAAACGGAGGAGATAAACAAGTTCTTAAACCAGTAGCCAGTCTTTAAATCCAAGTAAAAAAATGGGTAGGAAATACAATGAAACCCACAGACTGGGGATGGGGATTAAAAGTTGTGAAGGAAAACTGAGGAGATAAACTAGTTATTCAGCCAGTAACTAGTCTTAAGCCGTTCGCACCAAATGACTTGTTGCAATTGGGTTGTTGCAATTGATGTCTTGTTCTTGCAAACAAGCCTCCGGAAACTACTGTGGATGCCGCAAACTAGGGTTTCATCCATGAACGAGAACTGAAATTGTTTATCAAGCCACAATATCAGTGTATACATGATGAAGATGGAGATTTAATATTTAATTATTGATACAACGACTAGTTCAAGTACAAACAGGTAAGGACTCAAAACGATCACTAGAAGCATATAATTAAGAAGGGTAGGTGGGAGGTCCGCAGAGATATGAATCGATCCAACTTATTGTAATTTGATAAGAAAAAAACATAGCTACCGGTTTTTGCCATACCGGGACACGGCGGGTGGAACAACGCTTTTAATGGGCTAGGAGCAAGGCTCTCCCGAACCAAAATTGGCTTTTATTCACTCAGTAACAAACGTTACAGCATTATAGGTTAATGTTTTTTTCAGTATTTGTATTTCTCAAATACAGTCTTTAAAATAATAATGCTATGTATGGTAACAAAAATTGACTTACATTTTTTTATTAAAATCAGAATGATAACAATTTTCAGAACCAAATAGCATCAATGATTGTGGGTTATTATTCAAATTTCTAAACAATCACACGTCCTCCCGTCGTAGTGCCAAGCCTGGGCGTTGCGTTGCACCGGCGCCGGCGGCGCCGCACGGCGCACCACAAGCACGTCGAACTTGACTTCATTTAAAGTGAGCCCGATGCTTCAAATAAAAACATAACCCTATACTTATGCATATCAGTGGATGCGAAAAGAAATGTACTATAACGTTGAGAGGAAGCTTTCTTCACTTTTATCACATTAAAAAACATATGGTTAAATAACTGAAAGGTGTATCTAAAAAAGTCTAAAAATTACGGTAAAAATTAAAATTACTAGGAAGGCATTGATTTTATCACTTTAAAGGATACGACATCTTTTGTAGGGAATTTGTTGAGGATTAAAACGAGATCAAGTTTAATGGTATGCGATAAATAGCAACGAAGATATAGGCTATTCAGTAAATGATTGCATTTTCCGACTTTGGGGGGAAAAAGGGGGGTGGGGGAGAAAGTACCGAGGGGATTTTAGGGGACTTTTGGGAAAAAGTACCTCTAATCATGTACTAACAACTGGAAAAATTTCAGCTTGTCTCTGATTTCTTCCGACACAAATCCTTTATTGCCTGGGCTACATCTTTTCTAGAAGATCTTATACTATTAGTTTCTTTATTTAAAAATTATTTTTCCATAACATTTTGTATAACCCAATGTAGTTTCTGATCAGATTTCATGGGCTTTATTGTGTTATAAACAACACATAACACTACACTTAAGAGTCTTACAATGTAATTTACATTAACAGCATCATTAAAGTTGAGAGGGTCATCTACGGCGCTTAATTGCAAATATTCACATAAAAATACTCCTCATAATAATCTTTTCTTAAGCTCATAGTACGCCGTTGTTTTACTGTAACTGCATTACTGTCGTCTATTCCTGTTCCAACATTGGTTAGTGGTTTTTCTTTGCAATCAAAGGTTTGTCGGCCTTTGACAAGTTGTTATACAGGAACTTGTCCAATTGTTGCTACATCAATTTCATCCCACCCTTTTTTAACATTAGTAATTATTTTTGCATCCGCATCCCATTTCTTATTGTTTAATTTCATTATCTGACTTATTGTAGCTGCATCTGATTTTGCAGTTCCTTCCTTAACGTTAGGTAACACTTTATTTTTGCAATCAATTGTATTAATATCATGTGTAATACAATGATCTGTAAGATATTGAAGGTTTACCGCATCTTTCATATCTTTAGGGTCTCCAATATCGTGTATTACAAAGTTGTAAAAGGAAAATTTATCTGTTTTTTTTTTCAGGGATGACTGAATGTAAATACTTTTTGGTAACTGAATCTTGATCATTAACAGAATTTGCTATATTGGCTATTCTAAGATCTTTTGCATCATATACTTTATTATTACTTTTAGGGTCATATCTTAAGGTTTGGTTTATGTACCACATTAAATATTCCTTATTTACCGAATCATTTTTATTTGTTGGTTTTTGAAGATTTTCAATTCTATAAAAATTAGCGTTATACACTTCATTTTGAAGCTTTAAGCTAGGTAATGTTTCACTTTTTAAAGTTTTGAAATTTACTGCATCATTATCATCTTTTGGATCATTTACAAACTTTAAACGTTTGTTACTTATATCATAATCTCCATCGGATGTTAGTGGTAAACCACCTCTTTTACCATAAGATACTGATTTGGTTCCAGTTTCGGAATACCGTCCAAACTTATCCAGACTCATGGTTATACTGAATGTTTAATCGGTTATACTTGTATTATATATACTCATATTTTATGCGATTACTTCTCGATTTCACAGTTCGCCGACCAAAGCTACCCATTCGTTTTCTAAACCGCTATGTCCGGCTTGTTTAGCTTCATATATCAACTTCATTCTGTCAACCAATTTGTTTATATCGTTGTAGTATATTATATTAGTATCATACAAGTTTTTCAATAATCCTTTTCCTTATAAACTTGGTTGATTTATTTTTCTCCTTTTATGTAAAATATTTATTTCAGCAGAAGATAATGATTTCCTTTTTAGGGGTTCCTTCCTTTCTGGTGGGAAAAGTTTAGCAATAATAGTTTATATTTTCTGATGTATTTCTATGAACATTGAAATTTTTAGAATAATTTTTCTTATGCGCATTTGTATCCTCCAATATTAGTTTAAAAATGTTTAAATCCTTTTTAGTATATTTATTAGGTTTCGGTTTAAAAATAAGTTCAAACAATCCTTTTGTACCCTTGTATTGTTTATTATTTATAATAATATTGTCATGTTCGTCTACATCAAGCTTGCTATCTCCAATCATTAGACCATTTTCTGCTATCCTAGCACCAAAAGTATGATACTTTCGAGTTGGTTGTGCAGAATGTAACATTTTCAATACAAATTGTCTTGCGAGCGGCCCTTTATACGCAATATTCGAGCCCAATTTACTCAAGTTGGACGGATTAATAGACTCTTCTTCTTCTCGTTGTTCTTCGCTTGTAGAAAGACCTACTTTTTCTGTTAAAACATCCGTTTCTTCACCTAGTTTGCTTTCTTCTTCAGTTGTTTCTCCTTGTTGCGTAAAACTTGTATCACTTTCATATTCTTCTTTTTGTTCAAATTTTGAAATGGGTAAAATAGCATCTCCGGAAAAATTAAATGTTGAATGTTTAACATTTTGCCCTAATTGTTTTAATGGCTCAGTAATAGGTTTAAATGTTGATTCCAGAAATCTCTCTCTTTCGCTTATTCCTAATCTTAACGCTCTGTTTTTATGTCTAATAGAATCACTAAGTGATTTTATTTCTTTTAATAGCTTTTCCTGATTAACCATGTTTACACCATGTAGACTTGTACAATAATGTTGTCAATTAATCTATTAAAACAAATTTAACATAACCTATGCGGTAACGACCATCTGTTATAGCTTTATTTTTCATAATTACAAAAAATCCGTATTTTTCCGCCCAAGCTTTTCCACTAAGCTCTTTGAATTTTTCAAATGTCATATCAGCATTCACATGATCGTTTTATATGTGTTTTAGGTTTGTATCGTCTTGTTTGAATAGAACTAAAATGTTTGTTTTGTCTCTAATTAGTTGTTTCGGAATTTTGCTATATGTTTGTCCAATATATATGCTATCAATATTATTATGTCTTCCCATGGCAAAATAGTTTCTAATAGTATCATGATTTTCACTAGATACATCATCAAATACAAATACAGAATACGGCTTAGCCTGGTCTGGTTGCATAACACTGTCACTAGCGTTAAATTTGTAATAGTTAACATCAGGCACATCAGTCAGGATCTTTTCCAACAATTGATACTTTGGTTGATAAAAGGACTTTGAAAAAATATATAGGTTATTAAATCGCAATCCTTTTGTGTTTGTTATTAAGTTAAACACAACGTTAGTCTTGCCACAGTTTGAAGGACCGCTTACTATACATCGTACAGTGTTTGGAAATAAACTGCTGTGTTTACCATTGTTGATTTTAACGTTATCTACAGTTATATCATCAATGTTATTAATATTAAATTTATCTTTATGGTGAACAATCTCTATCTTATTCAAAGGCAGAAGGAGAAATAAGTTGATTTAAAATTAAATGAAGTCTTTTATAGGTATCCACGAATCTTCAGTTTTGTCAAACCCCAACCAACGTACTTTAACTTGGTCTTTTTTCCTTTGCAACACCTTTTCAACAAGATAGACATCGCATACTGTTGACTTTAACAATTCATGTCCGTATAAACCGCCTTGTAACAAATTTCATTTGTTATCTTTTAAAATATAAGTTTCTGGTACAGTAGGTTGCACTTTATACACTGTAAAAACTTCCATGGCCAATTGGGCAGGTATTTTTTAGTAAACACTCCTTTGTATTTACTAATTCGAACTTTATCATTTACATTAAATTTTCTTGGTTTTCTTTGTTCTGATTTTGGCTGTGTATTCTTTTTAATTCGTTGTAAAACTAGTTTAGCGTTTTTCTCATTCACTTTGTTAGGTGGCATACCGATAGTTCTATGAAACTTGTTGTTGTACTCGCTTATTAATTTTGCTAAAATATCAACCCATACGTAAGAACCTGTTTTCAAAAACATTTTATATATTGCACCTTTTAAGGTTCTATTAAATATTTCAATTATAGCTGAATTTTTCTCAGAATTTGTGGAATAATGATTTATCTTATATTTTTTCATTAACAGGGCATAAGGTTTATTAAAAAATTCTTTTCCATCATCAGTTTGTAAATGTTTAATTTTATTTTTATCTCTTTTTATAGCTACTTCCATAGCTTTTGTTATGCTGTTACCGGTTTTGTCTTTTAATGGCAAAGCATCAGCAACTTTAGTAAAACAATTAATAATCGTAAGTATGTATTTAAGCCCTTTATTTGATCTACTATGCGGTTGCATTTCAATTAAATCTGCTTGATATAAATAATTTATTACTTTTACAACAGTGTTTCTTCGTGGAAACTTTATTCTTGCAGGTTTATGAAGTTCATTAACAACCTTCTCCTTTACCTCTGTCATGATGTTTTTACTAACACAATCAAGTTAATATTGAATGCTTCTTTTTTTGCTTCCGCTTTTATAGTTCAAGGTCATTTCAACATGTGTAAAAAAAGGGGAAATCACAGCGAGCATGCTGTGATTTCCCCTTTTTTTGTTTACTCATCGATAGGATTGAGAGAATAGTGGCCGAATGGGAGAGGGTTAATTTTGTCTGGAAGAATGTGCCGTTTGTCATCATCGCAGCAGAGTGCTTTTTCACTTATTTTACGCCGTACATTTGATGGTTAAAACTTCTGATGGTGTTGAATTTTGCAGTTATAATTGTGTCTTCAAATAAGCATCGCTTGTAGTGTTCAAAATTTACATTCTTCTTAAGATACAAAATCTTTACCCCCTTAGCTTTTTTAATAACACTGTTTTCTTCTTTATGTAACTGTAGTGAATACAATTTTGACATTAGTGCAATAGGCTCTTTCATTAAAATTCCATTTGCTTCGTCTTTAAATTTTCCAAGTTTCTTTTTGTTTCGATCATTGTCATAATTTAAATGATCTTTTGGATAGTCACTAAAATCAAATTCATCTTTGTGAACAAATGTTCGAAGATCCAAATACATATCTTCAGTAAGAATCCAGTAGATGAAAGCGTCCGTGTCCATGTAGACGATTCCGATGTTATCTCTACCGTAGAACTTGACCATTTTGTTGTAGTGGAAATCATACATGTGAGTTTTGGAAATATCCAAGATTGACATTCCAACGTACAACGGACGATCCATTTTCACGCTTGTCTTCTTCATAGATACTGCCACAAGGTTTTTATTGATAATAACAGATGTTCCAAAGTTTGGTTTGTGTACAAGTTTTTGTAGTTTTATCGGATCCGTAACTAATTTAACATTTTTTGTTTTCTTTTGTTTTGCCAAATATCGCATTATTCATTAATTTAAAAAAGTCTTTTTGTAATGTTGATGTTGCAGCAGTTCTTCTTCTGGTGTTTGAATCAATGTACGGTTTTAACCAGCACGATTAAGAAAATTTTAAAACTCTGTGAATTTTGGTTATACGTAAATCCAATTGAAGTGCTTGTAGAACAACCCAAAAGTGAGCTACGTATCTTTGTTTATTTTCATCATTAATTTTGGATATTTGCCAATTGGTGAAACTTCTGTTTTTGCAAGGATCGGAAGATCGTAATGAAGATCATGCAAGTGTTCTGGATATTCAGAATCACAGTCCAATATGTATCCGGTGTCTCCGTCTTTTGAAATTTGTGAAATATCACCAATAGAGTCTGGATTAACCCATTCAGAGTCACCATAAGGAAGTGGATTAGACATGGCCCATCCGTATAAATTGTTGGCATTGAAATATCCCAAGAACACTGATGGTTTTTCGTTTTGAGAAGCTTATAAATTTTTCCATAGTTTGTGCCAAAACGTCTATTTCACCGTTGTCTCTTGCTAATTCGGGAATGATAAAATGTCCATCGTATCCGCTAAGATTGTGAAAAACCACAGGAATAAAAGATGGTAGTTTGTAGTTGATGTTACATCCGTTGCAAGCTGCACCTCTGTAGGCTCCTGTCAGATGGTCATGGTCGCGAACTTTAACTTTAGTTTCTGTAAATTGATTGTTACAAAAATAGCATGTTGTTGCCGAATCATAAAGATAAAGTTCTTCCGGTGTCATAGGTGACATAGGAACTACATTGCTATACATTGTTTCCACTTTCCCAGCGATGTCATATAAATCATCAAAAAAGTATCGAGCTGCTTCTCCACCACGATAAATCTTTAGTGTAGATGACAAACCATATTCTTCGAGATGTTCTTCAGGCAGAGTGGATTTTACTATTAAACAGTAGCTGTTTGGTTTGTGAAGTTCATACTTTGTCCTGCTTGTAATTTCCTCTCCTTCTTCTTGTTCAAGTGGAAGCAATGAAGATTAAAAATCTGCATACACTACAACGGGAATTCTGTATTGTAGGATAACTTTGTAAACTTTTACTTGTGATCTGCTAGGGTGTGGTAATTTAATTCTTACTTCATAGTTTCCACTGCATAATCTTTGGTGTTCCGTCAACCATTCTAAACCTCCTCTTCTTAAAGGTTTGTTTACAACACAGAAACATCTTTTACAAGTGTTTTTTCTTTCTTTACGTTTTGATAACTGTTTGCAAACTAGAGCTTTAAAATCTTTAATATATACATAATGTGAAATATCACCTTTGTTTATTAATAATAAATCTGTATGATCTCTGCGTTCGGTGGGTGTTATACGTAAGGGGTAGACATTGTTCATGAATCTAAACCAAATATGTTTACAGATGCAAAAGGATTTTTCTTTTCAAATTTTGATATGTCTAGAATTGGAACAGGATAAGTCATGCCTTGAAAATTGTACTTATGGCAAACCTCATCGTATGTTCTATTTGGTCGTTCCATATGATCTTTTAAATATTTTGCAAGCATTGCATACTTGGAACATTTAGCAACTTTATTATGAACATTAACACAAGATTTGGTGTCTTGAATCTTCTTTGGCAATTCAATATGACTACTACCTCTTATTCCATATCCATGTTTATGAACTCTAATATCCAGCCCTGTTATACCTAACAAACTCCATCCTGAACCTCTTCCTTCGTCTTCTTGCAATTTTGTTAAAAATTCTTCAAAACATTTATCCGCAATTAAGTTTACATCCGATGCAAACATGATGGTTTTGTTTTTAGTTAAAAATCCTCTTGGTGATGTTTCATTTTGAACATTTGTAAATACAGTATCTAATATTCCAAACTTTATAAAATTTAATGTTCTTAGTTCATTGTTCAATGTTTCTGTTATTAATGTTTTTGCTTTTGATATAATTGTGCAAGTTGCAATTGAGCATTGTCAATCTTAAAATGAGTTACTACACTACGCTCGGTCGTTCAATTCCACATCCAAAGATGGTCCGGGTGCGTACTGAATAACACTTGGTCTTGAATTTAGTTGTTGTTGATGGGTAGCCAGCATTTGATCTAAATCTTCCAAATCTTCTTCTTCTTTGTTTTCTGCATTGTTCTTCGTTTCTTGGTTTGTTTTGTTGTTATAGCAAACTTTTTGGTGTATTTTTAGTAAAATTTCATCTTCAAAATATTCTTCGCAACTGATGCAGTTATACATGACGTAGGTGTGCTCTCCACAAAAGTTGCCGTAATAATGAAAACCACTCTAAAACTACCCCTATTTATAACATTACCCCCACCACTGTTTTCTGTATTAAACACGAAAAGTGTAAATAACAGTTAAATTTCTTATATTTCAAAAACCCCTAAGTATTAAGATCATCCAATGTAAGTTTAAAAGAAATCTAAGTGTCAAGGTCAAATAATGCAAGTTTAAAAAAAATCTAAGTGTCAAGGTCAAATATTGTAAGTTTTAAAAAATACATATTATTCTCCTCTTTGTTTGAAATTCATTATTAGTATGGTGGTTTTATATTTTGATTTGGATTTTTGCGGACACTTGCCATCACTGATTAGTAAAAACAAGTTTCACGACGTTTCGGGATCTGGAATCTGATCCCGTCTTCAGGCGGAAGAAAACCTAGAACATAACAAGATTAGTAACACATGGCCAGGAAAGCCTGGACAAAAACACAGCTAAAACCGAGAACTGTAAAAGCAGTCACAAAAACACTATGCTGAAAAGAAAAACAATGACACAAAATAACACAGGAATCACAAGTATCAAGAATCACCAGACAGGAGAGAGCACGTCCACACCCAATCAGAGCTGAGCTAAGACTGGTGGGAGGAAAGCAAATGGCGGCGGCGACAGAAATGGCGGTGCCCACAGCCAACCAAATCACGGCGCGCTACCGGTGGCGAAAACCTGAAACAGAGACATGTGATATGCAAATTCCGTGTGTCTGTTTGTGTTTTTTTAGTTAATTTTTAACCTGATTTTGCCCCTTGGCCTTGCTACGGGTTAACATGTTGTGAGAATTTTGAACAGAATTGTTAGTAATTACCCTATTTGCTGACACTTTATTTTCCCTGTCTTTCAATTCTTTGTTTCATATTGGTAGCCATACTGGCCTTATTTCAAGTGAAGATTGACTGATTGGTTGGTCTGCTAGTTTTATGTATGAAGCTTCAATTAATTTTCTTTTGAAAAAATGAGGTTCGTGGTGTACTATTTTTGCTTCGTCAAAATTCATGTGGTGATTTTCAGACCAGCAGTGTTGAGCAATTTTGGATTTATCCACTAAGCCCTTCCTCGTGTTATCTTTGTGTTCTTTGATTCTAACATTTAAAGGTCTTTTTGTCTCGCCATAGTACGGCCTAGAGCAACTATTGCAGTTTATTCTGTTAACACAGTTTTTTGATCCCTGAGCGCCATTTTTTGGTTTGGTTTTTACGAGACATTGCCTAAGAGTGTTTTGTGTCCTAAACGCGGTTCTAACTTTGAACTTCCTAGCAACTCTTCTAATTTTTTCCGATAATCCCGGCAATGAGGGATTGACATAGGAACGAATTTTTCAGTGTTTTCTGACTCCTTCTGTTTAGCCCTACGGTTTTTGCACTTTCTTATTATGGATTGAGGGTATCCATTCTTAGCCAAATCTTGCTCTACTTTTTTGATTTCCTGATTTAATCCATCTTGATTTGAGCAAATGCTCTTTGCTCTGTCAAATAATGAGTAAGCTACCCCTTCTTTGACAGATTTTTGATGGTTTGATTGAAAATTTAAGTACTGCCCTGTGTGTGTCTTTTTTCGGAAAACAGTTGTCCTAAGCGTGTCCCTATCCTTTTCTACGCACACATCCAAAAAAGGTAGTTTGTTTTGGAATTCCTCTTCCATTGTTAGGCGGATGGAAGGAGAAATACTGTTAAGATGCCTTAAAAAGTCTTTTAGTTCATCGTCTCCATGCGGAAATACCAGAGGGGTTCATCGACGTACCTCCACCAAATCTTCGGTTTGTGTTGTGCCAAAGACAAAGCCTTTTGCTCAAAATCCTCCATAAAGATATTAGCAAAGATAGGTGACAATGGCGACCCCATGGCCATTCCCTCATCTTGACGGTATAATTTACCCTCTAATTCAAAATAGTTACATTGAGTGCACAATTCAAGCAGTTCCATAATGACGTTAACAGGAAGTTTAGTACGTGCAGTTAGACGTTCATCTTTTTCGAGCCGAGACTCGATTATTTTTAAGGTTTCAGGAACTGGGACATTCGTGAACAGACTTTCAACATCAAAACTAACCAGCTTATCCGTCTCAGCCAGCACTATGTCCTTTGACTTTTCAACGAAGTCTTTAGAATTCTTTATGTACGAGTCAGGTTTTCCTACCAATGGTTTCAGGATGTCCAGGAGGACTTTAGACAGTTCCCTACACGGTGAGTCGCGAGAGCTAATTATAGGCCTAAGAAGTACATCAGTTTTATGAATTTTAGGTAACCCATACATGTGTGGGGTTTTCGAGTGATGCGGTGTTAAACGAGTTCTTTGTTTATCAGAAAAAAACTGTTTATGCTTCCTAAGAGTGCTTGCAACTTTACGCTCGAAACTTTCTGTAGGATCTTTATTTAGTTCAGTATATTTACTAGCCTGGAGAGTTTCCAATATTTTCTCTTTATATGTTACTGTGTCCAAGACAACAGTAGCGTTTCCTTTATCCGCGGGCAATATTTTGATAGTATCATCTTTCCCAAGGATAGATACTGCCTTGATTTCCTCTTTCCTTAGGTTGGGCTTTGGGACAGGAATTTTATTCAGTAAGATGCTGGCCTCGCACCGAAACTGATCCCCCTGAGTCTCAGGGAGCTGAGACACAGCGGACTCAATCCCCGTAACAAAGTCAAGCGCCCTCACTGATTTAGGCACAACAGAAAAGTTCAGCCCTTTAGACAAAACGGAAATTTCATTTGAATTTAAATTTCGTGAAGAAAGATTCACAACCTGATTATTTGCATCATTAATCTGTTCATCATTTTGAGAGTTATTACTAATTCCGACAGGTCTTAATTTTTTCTAACTTTGATTGTTGTCTGGATTTAATATCAACCGATTCTTTGTCAAACCTATTTTGGTAAGCATCCAAAATAAGTTGTTGTAGTTTTTTGAGTTTTTCTGAAATTTTGTTTGGAGAAGATTTTTTTGGAGAGGGAGATTTTTTTAACAATAGAAACAACAGATGATGATAATGTTGATGAGGAAGAGGAAGATCTAGAACTGGATGACGAAGAAGTACTTGCCATGTCGCTGTATCCTAAGAAAGTAAAGATTATTCTGTTATCCCTGCTCTTATAACAACCCTCCACCCACTTACCCCCTCCACTTTTCAAGGTCATTTAATTCACAACTCTGAAAAATATTATACCTCTTATAGACCTCTTATATGTAAGAGGTCCGTTGGTTATTTAAGTTTACCAACGGATTACCTTGGCCACTAAGGTCATTGGTGTGTATTTAAAGCTGCGAGGTCTGCATAGCCAGACCAAACCATGAGCTCCTTGCAAGAGTTGTGTTTGCAGCGGATCTGCTCTAACAACCCCATGCTCCGGCATATCAGAGAGGTGTCCGAGCCGCTGCCACAGCTCTTACAACGAGAGCTAATTTGTGAGCACAAACGACTTTGTGTTTATAAGACCAAAATTTGGTGTGATATGCGAGGGTATGGCAAATGTTGCGTCATATGGTAGGTTTTCATTAATGCATTGTTTTCCCATTTACAATATACATTTTAATAAATTATTTTGAATTAATATTTTTTTGTAGATGCTGCCATTGGTACCCCCTGGACGGATATTTTATCGAACATTAGGACATAGAGCTGGAATAATCGGATAAAAATTGAACACACCGATACCACAAGAATATTTCCATTTCTGCGGTATTTTCCCCCTGTCAAAATATGAAATTAATTGTATGTGCTTATAAACACATATCAATACAAGAAATTAAGTAGGAGCGGGGAACAGAGCAGTTTGTGGTCTAACCACATACTGCTCTGTTCCCCGTTCTTAGGGTATCTTCAGATGACCTTTGACCCACTTTTAAGACTTTATGGTGGGGGAAATGTATATATAAACAGTGGATTATATGAAAAGACAACACTTTCCTCACTGATCACCATGGAAAGTTTCCGAATGTTCTACAATGTTTATTGCACTGCTGAAAAACATGTTCAGTTTATGATAAATTTAATCCATGTTCTTCAGAATGTTAATTTTTTTGCAATTAATGTTACTGGGGAAAGATGGGTAAATTTATCATTAGAAACTTTATTAGTTACAATCGACCCTTTAGTAGATTCAAATTGGTTTTCAATAGTGGAAACATATATTGATACTATGGCTTTCGAACAAGGATACCATTATCTTTGGGTTGATGTAAATTACATCAACTTTCAAAACAAATCAGATGATGATGGATATGATTCAGCCACATAAAAGTAGACATTAACGGAACTTCTCCCCCCTGCCCTTTTAGGGAAAAAGAGAGGAAGAGTGTTAATTGATAACACCTCTCTTTTTTCC
The DNA here is from genome assembly GCA_035578135.1 of Flexamia atlantica. Classification (NCBI taxonomy): domain Eukaryota; kingdom Metazoa; phylum Arthropoda; class Insecta; order Hemiptera; family Cicadellidae; genus Flexamia; species Flexamia atlantica. The sequence continues at coordinate 2,657,758 of JAQJVK010000010.1, forward strand.
GCTTAATGTTAAATGACCTTGACCTACTTATTTCGAAGGTCAATTGTAACTTAGTGAAAATTTCTAAGTCCATAAGAAGGTCAAGGTCATTTAAATCTTAGCGGAAGAATGAAAAGAATAGCTACCAACATGCATTGTTGGTATCTATTCTTTTCTTTCCTCCTAGAAAACCCCTTTAGTCCGTGTCAACTTTGATATAAATTTTTGTACAAAATTTTACATAATAAGGGACCCATGTTTCGAGGCCTTCGTAATCCATAGAATCCGAAGTGCAACCGATTTTCGTACCGTCTGCTTTAACAGCTTCAAGTACTCCACTGATACAATTCAGGTTGCTATGAAACGTTTTTATGTACCATAGTACTTTTTTGCTTCAACAAATTTGTGCACAGCACCAAAGATCATGAGGGATTCCATGGCAAATATAACCACAAGACTAAAGCACACCTTATATATAATAACAAGGCGATGGCCTCCTATGGCGTCCTACTTAACCCTATTGGGGGGGGGAGTTGTTCAAAATTGGGTTAAGGTTAAGGTCAAGGTCAAGGTCAACCTTGACCTTAAGGTCACCCCCCCCAACCCTTTGGGACTTAGAGGTACGTGGACCCTTTGTTAGTCACCAGGGGTTGAGGCTTTAGCGAAAGCCCTAATTTGAAAGTCTTATGTTGGCCCTTAGAAGGGCCTTTTTTGCCACCAGGGTGGACTTTCAAGAAGGGGAAGGAAAAAAGGGGTTTTAATCTGTAAAATTTATTTTAATTTTGCCACCTTGTTTTATAATTTCAAGGTATTTGGGTTGTAAAGGAATTGAAAGTTTTTTAGGAAGAGTAATAATATAAATTTTGGTTTTTTCTTCATTGTGTAAGTAGAAAATATTAGACTCTTGTTTGAAGAATAGATATTTAGTGTTAGTCTTTTTAGTGATTGTTTCTGCTGGGGTAATTGTGGTGAAAGAGGTGGTTCAGTGGTGATTTTGATGCCTGTAAGGATGTTGTTTTAACTCGTTGGAAAGGATTTTGAACAATAGTAGATGTAACATCATACCAATCATGATTGTTATTAGATTGAAGAATTGTATACTCCAGCAGTTCTAGGTGGGGGGTTGTACCAAATAGTAAAGTACTCGGAGCGGTTCATATTGAAGGAGGTGTTTTTAGGTTGGTGGCAAAGCAGAGAATGAGTTGTTGAGTGTAGAGTGTGTGAAGCAATCAAGGACTTGACCACCTGGTGTGTTAGCTGACGCAACAAGGTCGACAACTTGTATTGCCAACTGGTTCCAAGCGGAAGCGTGCGAGGTCACCAGGAGTAGAAAGCTGGCTCGGTGATGGTGTAAAATAAAATTTGTCAGTTTTTGCGTGATAACATTTATACTGTTGGTTTTATTGAAAAATGTTAACGGACTTCTTTGTTTGTCTTTTCATTCCGTGTATTTTGAGTACTCATATGACAGGGTTTGGAAACATATAAAGTAAAATATGATGTAAAAAAGATAATTTTTTAGTTTTTGTGTTATACCTTCAATACCGTTGGTTTTATTGAACATTGTTTCAGAAACTTTCTCGTTCGTCTCATCATTCCGCGTAATTTGAGTACCCACATGATAGGGTTTGGAGCAACTTTGTACCCCCCCGGTCCCCCAACAAAACGGAGAACCCCCCCGAGACACCCCCCCAACAAAACGGAGAACACCCCCCCCCCAGCCCCAACCCCAACCCCAACCCTATTGACTCACCCTATGGGACTTAGAGGTACGTGGGCCCCTTGTTAGTCACCAAGGGTTGAGGCTCTAACAAAAACCCAAATTTTAAGAATAACAAATATCAATAATAATTTGATCAAACCAACGCGAAAACTAAACTCACCCTTTGGGACTTAGAGGTACGTGGACCTCTTGTAAGTCAGCAGGGATTAAGGCATTTACAAAAGCCCAAATGTTTAAAAAAACAAATAATAATTCAATAAAAGATACAACGCAAAAACTAAAGTTTTAAGGTTATTCAAAATTTTTTGCAAAATATCTAAGTCTGAAAGGTATGTCATTTAAAATTTCTAAGTCCGAAAGTAGGTCAAGGTCATTTAAAAATTATAAAAAAGGGGTGGGGAAGCGTGGGGTCCCTACCTTATTCTATACTACTTTATTATATCTTATGCTACCCCTTAAATGCTACCATGCTACGGTTACGGTGTGATCATGACGTAAGCCATCTCACACACCTCACCGCCCTATCATATCTTAACCCCTACCTAACGTTCCCCCTATTCTATCTTATACTATGTAATATTACAGTTACGGTGTGATAATGACGTAAGCCATCTCACACACCTCGCCATAATATTACCCCTAACGTAATATTACAGTTACGGTGTGATCATGACGTAAGCCATCTCACACACCTCGCCATAATATTACCCCTGACAATTAAACCACGCAGGAAATGGAAAGGTAGTTGGATTGCCATTGCGGTCAACTATGCGGTTGGGAGAAGGGCGCCACTCCCACAATAGTCGAACGCGGTGTGTGCTGAACGTAAGCCCACCCACACACCATGGCGAACATTACGTTAAGCATAACCCTGCACGTAAGCGCACGAGTTACACTTCTACCGTAATGCTAAAGTGACACGTTCCGCGTTGGGTTATATTAGCCAGCTCAAGGCGGCAGCCTTGACTAGTAGGTCAACGTGTCTCCCTGCCGGGGGCCGGTAGCCGGTCTTTGGCCGGGTCTGTGGCCTCCGCTCTCGCAACCTCGTCTGGCCTACTTTGGCTGGGTAGGTCGCCTCCGCTTTCACAACCTTGTGCCGCTTTCACAACCTTGTGCCGCTTTCACAAGCTTGCGCTACCGCACCGAATCGAGGACGGGCCCGGTCATCAGTTGACTAGCAGCCATGGTGCACATCGCTAGCCCGCCATCACACCCGGATTCTTGTAAGTTTATTTTTTTCACTAAAATGAGTAACCATGTTTTACTTAAGGACTATTATGTTTTAAGTCGGTTGTAATGCATAATAAAATAAACATTATACAATACCTGAAATCGAAACTTTGAAATTTTTATAGTTGCTAGACATTATTTAGACATTATAATAAGGCCCTTGGTGACTAAGGTTGGGGTTAGGGTTGGGGTTGGGGTTGGGGTTTGGGGTTGGGAGGGGTTGGGGTTTGGGGTTGTGGGGTCTCCGTTTTGTTGGAGGGGGGTCTCGGGGGATTCTCCGTTTTGTTGGGGGGGTCTTGGGGGGGTTCTCCGTTTTGTTGGGGGGGGGTTGGGGGGGTTACAAAGTTGCTTAAAAACCCTATCCTGTGGGCACTCAAATTACGTGAATCAAAAGACAAACAAAAAAGGTCCAGTCACATTTTTCAATAAAAACAATGGTATAGAATTTATAACACAAAAACTCAAAAAGGTCATTTTACATCATATTCTACTTTATATGTTTCCAAACCCTATCATATGGGTACTCAAAATACGCGGAATAAAAAGACAAACAAAAAAGCTTGAGTAACATTTTTTAATAAAACCAACGGTACAGAAGTTATAACACAAAAACTAAAAAGTTATATTTTTTACATCATATTTTACTTTATATGTTTCCAAACTCTATCATGTGGGTACTCAAAATACACATATTGAAAAGACAAACAAAAAAGGTTCAGTAGCATTTTTTAATAAAACCAACGGTATAGATGTTATAACGCAAAAACTAAAAAAAATCTTTTCTACATCTCATATTTTACTTTATATGTTTCCACACCCTATCATGTGGGTACTTAAATTACGCAAAATAATGAGACAAACAAAAAGCCTCGGTAACATTTGTTATTCAACCAACAGTGTAAAAGTTATAACACAAAAACCAATTTTACATCTATAACATTTTAACCAAGTTTATATTTAATCGCAACTATAGTTTATTTTGCATTTCTTCAACTAAATATTTTTAGAAGTATCAAGGCGATATAATAAAATAGCATCATTAAAATATTGTAACTTGTACAAAGTTAAATAAGTGTTTTACAACGATATTTTATTGCAAATATTTTTAAGCCAAATGTTAAAAACGATTTTTTAATACTGACATGTTCACTCAACAAGAGCTACAGTACGACTAACACTACATATCCAAAAATTGCGAGGAGTCTCTCATGGTAGTGGGGGAAGGCAGGTGTGCGGCAGATGTTCCGTGCTGCAAATGTCATTTCAAGGGAGGTCACAGCGCCGCCACCGACACATCAGTTTGCTGGTAGGACTCGCAGAGTAAACATCTAAGTAAACATGAGTTCTGTTTTATATGTTTCTTTTATTAAAGATGGACTTTCCATTGAAACGCAAAGTTTCACTATTGATGCAGATCCTGTACAACAAATTTTAGTAGATCCTCCAGAAAATTATGATTCCATCTACATTTCTGTGCATGAACCTAATGACCCCCCACCACCAACAACTGCCGACACGGAGTAGGACAGCGGCTACTACACGTCATTAAAGCTCCAGCTCTTCACCCGAGCACACATGGACTCTGAGCTTCAAGATAATACTGTTTCTTCTACATCTACACAAACTTCCGAACAATTACCTACTACAAATGAAACTACTTCAAGTCTACAAGTACCTGAAATTTCATCAACTGTTAGTTCTGATGCGCAAGCAATAATGTTATCATTAATAGGTTTCGACTAAAAAATTCAACAATGGAGGAAGAAAGAAATTCACTACTTTACAAGTTGGTTATTGTGAACCCGTCGAAATTTGTTATTTGCCTACTTTCATTTTTATGTGGCTACAATATTGGATACCTTGTTCAGGAAATGCTAACAGATAAAGAGGAAGAACATTCGCTACTTTTTGAATTTTATGTTGATATAATTGCATCTTTATTTGGATACTTTGTAGCAGGATATTTTCTTTTTAACTTGTCGATTCCATTTTTAACATGGTATTTTAATAGAAATGAAAATCAACAAAACAACAATTAAGAAACAGTTTGTAAAAAGAAACAAATAAAATATCTTGCATTATCGGATTTCCCGAAAATGCATGATCTTTTTTAAAAACATCCCCAGCTACCTTGACCCATTTCCGGTCATTTAATATTTAAATACGCACCAACAACGGGCATTTAAACTTTAAATGCCCACAGCACAGCTACGTCACAGCCTGTGACGTCACTTCCGCCAGCTGTCATTATGCTAATTTATGCAAAGTGGGCCAGCAGCCCCACCTTTACACTACTCTTAATATTATCACGTGTGAATGTTTAATTTATGAAAACCCCCATTTTTAACAACGTAAATAAATACAAAATAATAAACTTATTACATAGTAATTAAATGTATTACAGCGTGTTCACTTAGTAACGCTTGTGTGACTAAGAACCACTCTGCATTCAAGAGTTAAATAACACAAATACACTCAATCCAGTGAGGCTTCTCGAAGCTTTCAAAGAACAAAGTTTAACTGCAATGTAGCGCTTTGGCATTAGACTACTGTTAGGCTATTCAAAGAGTTATACGTGACACAGTTGTGCAAACGATAACGTACAACAACCATTGTATAATATAGTTCAATTTACTCCATTGCGAGTGGATTGCGTAGAGCCCCCATGGATCCAATATTAAGTACCATATATTTATATTTACAATATTAACAATATTTATAAACAAATTGTATCTAAATATTTCGTGAAGCTCTGCGAAAATAAAAAGATTAGAATGCAATATGAAGCAATATATCGTCTGATTTGTAAATTTGGAGAAAGTAATTGGGAATTCTCACAAATTCGACTTCAACTTTGCATTCGGGCCATATATTTCTATTATTAACACTACCACAACCACGTCACGTATTTTCTGCACCACGTATTTTATGGATTAGGTCCTATAACCAAATATTTCATCAGACATAACACATAAATATTTACTTATTTACTTATCCCCTTCTTCATAGGCCGTCATCAGTGAACCATTGAAGGCGCTAAAGTGCCCTAATTAGCTAGGATCACCAATATATTAGGCTATGTAAAATTAGCAGGTAAAATATGTTAGTAGGCTACGGTTGTTAGGGATTTATTGGTACGGTTGTTAGGGATTTATTGGTCAGGAATTGTTGTGGATGACATTTAGACCCCTAAGTTGTAAAAATATATTTTAAATTAGTTGTTTTAAGATATTTTTGACTTGAGCTTTAAAATGTTTGTATTAATTTCTTTATGATTTGGGAGAGCCTGAAATAGTTATTTCCGCTGTATTTTAGTCGTTGATCAAATGTTTTTAGTCTTTGTTACTGAAAAAACTAGTATTGTTCATGGTATTGTAGCTGTGGGTTGGTAGGGTGGGTGAACCAATGAATGATTATCCCCCAGTGAATGACCGTTTTTCTAAAAGAAACCTTTTAATAAGCATATCCTTTCGAGCTGCTAATTTTAAATAAGCGTAAAACTGGTATTAGAATATTTATCTTTCATTTGGTTAAAATTGGTGGAGTAGAAACTGTTTTAAACATAATTAATATCGAGTGATCAACTATCTTCCATTTTGATGTTTTCTGCTATAGTGACTGCAAGGGTTAGCTGGATTTACATTAATTATGAATGTTACAAAAAATGTGTTTCAGTTAAAGAATAGTTACCGTACTATCCTAAAATTTGAGATCAATTCTACTGATCTACATGATATAACCAATTATTACTACGGGAGGTCATAAATTGGAACTAGTGTAAAAACCAATGAATGATCGGAGAAACCCTTTGCTGTCATTCACTGGGACAAGATGGGTCATTTATTATGATCTACACTCCCACCTGCTTTTATTCTTATTCATTGTTGTCTGCTGTTTTTCATTTTTTTGACAATTATTCAGCCAAAAGAGACCGGCCATTCACTGGTACAAGATCGGTCATTCACTGGTGCAGCCCCGGTCATTCATTGGAGCATTGACATAGCTGTCTTTGAATTAATATTACAATTAGTATCCTCGTAAAGGAAAAAATTGAACTAATATATCTTAATCCTCAAAGGATAATTGTGTTTTGTATAGAAAACTTATAACTGCAATTATTATTAAGGGAGTAATGTAAAATTAACATGATACATCGTTCTTAACCGGTCATTCACTGATGCATTCACCTTATTTGGATGTGTAGATCTTATTATTTAGTGTATGTGACGGCTTCAAAGATATTAAGGCAAGGCACTGTCATAATTCCCAGATTGATGGATGCCATTCTGCAACTTGTACGAGGGGGAGTCTTAGCAAGGCTCAATTTGTTTTTTTGCCAAGTGAAAATTTTTGTCATGTGTGTTTTGACTGCTCTCCATAAGACCACAGAGAAGGTAATGTGAGATTCGACGAGGCCAAAATAGACTGTCCTTAGGAGTGGGATAATGTTATAGGCTATGTCTAATGAAGTATTTAGTGGAATGTCGTGGTGAAGGGGTATCAAGGCAAGGCTGCACTGAGAAAAATATCCTAGCGGAAAAGCAGAGTTTTTGCCCCAAGTCTAGAATCTGTACTCGCAATACGTAAATAAGGACTTGGCTCACGTACAGGAGTGTTGTGTCTGGACCCAGCTCAATGACTCGGCAGAGTTTTGGGCATTAGTACAGACGCAGGACTCGCAGTCCTTCTTTAAGAACTATTTCTCTGCAATTACGCTCGAACTGCCGTATTTGCAAATAATCAGGGGATTTACCGTGATTTTAAGGAAAAAACATTAGAGTGACGTCATGGATGGTTTGTATACGTCACAAAACACGTCATAAGTTTATCCATGATTACTTTCTGCATGCAGCCCACTGCATTTACGGTAGGTGCATGGATGAGAACTTCAAATTATTTCCATGTGATTTGGTAAAAGCAGTTAGTCTTTACCTTGTTTTAGTTCGCACTCTCATCAAATATTTTATTTTAATCGAATAAATTTTTTTACCAAATCTGGATCGATTTTAGGTCCGTTGTGTTGTTAGTTTTATATTTGGGATTGAAAATTTACTAATGTGATACAAGTTTGAATAATAACATTTGGTTTCAATAATACATATTTTATTAATGTTTTTTTGTAGATTTACTTACTGTAGTACCATTGATAGTAAATACATATAAAGTAAATGGTAGTGAAACGACAAAAAGAATATCAAATTTCCAATTTTTCAGAGAAAAAGCTTAGATTATTGAAGAAAATAAAATCGTTTTATTTGTCAGAAGTTACTTTTGTTAAATATTGTTTTATTTTTAAAGAGTTGCAAGGACACATTGATCAGTTTTAGACCTAAGATTAATTTTATCTGCCCATAGTTTACACGAAAAAATTACCAAAAAAAGTAATTGCACTGTTTAAGATTTTAATAACTCAGGTATTTTTGGCAAAGTCTTAAATAAGATGAATTGTAAGAAATAGAATGCAGGTCGAGTATAACCTTGCATTGATTTGCTGCCACTTTTAAATGTATCAAATAAATATGTCAGGGTAATAAATTGTAACTATTAATGGTGTAAATACCTTGTACTGTCAAAGTGATCCTTTGTAGTCTAATATTATGGGCTACGACAGTTTCAATCTCAGAGAGATCTTCCTCAGGCGATGGAAATCAAATTTCATTCCAGTGGAAGTCGTCAAGAAGCATTAAAAACCATCATGGCACATACCCACGTAACACAAACGGACAGATGCACACAACGAACAAACAAAAATTCCGATACCGGGAAACACGTACGATACCGGGTACTCTAGACTCTATCACTCAATAAATTGTCACTGTAGAGAAGTACCATTAGGCGTAAAACTACACTTATCAATTCTTCAGATGCTATTCAACAACTACACTCGTCAACAGGCAGCCGTAACGCAGTGGATATAGCAGTCTTCACCTGAACATACGAGTCAAGAAACATCGGGCGTGGTTAGAACTTGGATGGGTGACCGCTAGAAGAACCCAGACATCTTTTACTGATTTTAAATAAAAAATACCGGTAAATGCAGAGACTAGGCAAGTCAGTGCATAGAAATCGGTTGTATTTTACGAGAATAGGAATGTACATTCTGTGATAAACTGTGGTAAAGGCAAAATGAATCGTAGGATATTCTGAGAAAAGTCTCTGCAATTACGAGAGCCAACTCTGATCGGCAGGACTTACAACCGACAGTAATGACGTCATAGCCAGTGACGTCATAACTATGTAGACAAACTAAGTCCTGATTTTCCGTGTGGCGGCCTCACTGCCGGAGCATTGAGCCGGGTCCAGATTGCAGTGGGTAACCCGCACACCCTTATTTACGTGTATTTTCTACGTATTTCAGGACAAAATTTTTCTCAGTGTGCAGAAGTGTTGTACACATATTAGATCTGTGTGAAAAATAAATGGAGACATTATATTGTAATGACAGCAGATTTTACAGAAGAAATTCAAAGTTTCACGAAAAGTTTTTAGAAATTTCGGAAGTATATTTCAAAGTCAATTTTACGAATTTTGCAAACTTATTGTATCTGCAATAAGTAGATACATTAACTATCGGCAGCAAAATCGCAAGTACTCGCAAGTACGGCTACTCCTGGAGGGACCATCAGTGAATCACGTCATCATTTTTTGGAAATTTTTGGACTTTTTCCCCCTAAATTATTCTACCATAATAATCCGCCTGACACTCCCCCCCCATAATTTCAAAAATGACGTCGTAGAGTAAAAACATCAGATTTTAAATAAAATAATGCCCTTTTTTGGAGAAGAGAGGAACCGATTAAAAGTTTCGTCTTATGTTTTTAAAAAAAACTAATTTTAAAACTATTATCTTGTTGATCTACTTTTTTAACCAGAACTTATCGGTTGAAAATAAATTACTATGGTAAGCTTTCTGTTTCTTCTAAACGTACTACATTCTAGTGTGGTGATGGACGCTACCCTCATATCTGAAAACATTTGTAATAAAAACCCGTACTATAGCTTTAATTGAACCTGAATCTAAAACTACAATCAAATAAACGTTTAAAAACCAAGTAAATATTTTATTATGAATTTTTTACGTGGATTAACTTGCATTAATTAAATTTGCATCCAATGTTTGAATATTTTCGTTTAGAAATTAGTTTATCAAACGTTATTTGAAAAATGACGACATTTTAACGGTCATCCCCCCCTCATGCGCATCGTCCTACCGTAATTTTTGAGCTGGACCCCTCTCCCTATTTTTAGGTGACGTAATTTAAGGATGGCCCCCGAACCCGACTTACCTAGCAGATAATCCACGGAAGCCACGCTGACCGCGTCCATCTGCTGCTTGTTCCAGACGTACTCCGCTCTTTGATTCTTCTTCTTCTTGTCTCTCAGCCAATCATCGATCAGATTCCTGCCGTCGAGGCGCCGCCCCTCCTCCAGGGTCTGTTCAGGGTCCCGGGCGACCTTGGGCAGCCAGTGTCTTCGGCCGCCGCCCAGGATCACCTGGAGAGAACAAAGGGCATCCTTGATAAAGTAAAGGCAGTATTTGGGGTGTCTACATGCAAAAGTAAACATTTCCAATTTGCAAAACTTTTGGAAAACAGAAAAAATTGTAGAATACGTTATTTTTTGCCTCAGTCATACGGTATTTTCCATAGTTTTAGGTCTTATAACTAGGTGAAACAATAAAAAAAACTGTTGAACGAATCCAGGAAATTAAGAGATAAATAAATTTATTTTTGAAATGTCCGTTTTTTCTCCTGACACTAGAAAATTGAACCTCACTCAATTAAAAAAGAAGTATAGCAAATTAACTGATTTGAATAACTGTATATAAATTTATAGCAATACATTTATGAGAGTAATAATAATATAATCGAGTAATGAAATGTAGCTGTATAATTGAAAAGAGAGAGAGATGTTATCCCAACTGGACGCGGACTTGAATTGATTCGAATGCAATGTCGAGCCGCCCTTCTCTAAACGATCAGATCACCGATGCCACGTGATTGGACAAAAGAGACGGATGTTGACTAGTGAACTACGGCTACTCCTGTCCATTCTGCGTTGGAAAGTAAAACTGTATTAACTAATATGGCTTACCAAAAATATACCGGGTGTCTCACCTAAAATGAACCAATAGCTAACTTTTTTATTATAAATCTGACAAAGACCTTCTTATGGGGCACTTCCCTTATTTTTTAACGCTGCTTTTTGAAGTAACTTCGAAATTTAAAAATATGGCCGCCATTTTCCAATATGGCGGGCAACTTTGATTTTATTATGGAACACCCTATATTTTAGGGCGTTTTTGGATTTTACGATCAATTTTAGGAACTTTTTATTCTTTTCATTTTTTTCTAAACTCAACTGCACAGGAGATACGAGCAGTTAAAGTTTGAATTTTTGCCCATTTAAAATGCATTGTGTCCATTTAACTGTGCCATCCCATGTATTCCTTATGGAGTAAAATTATATTCAAAATAATACATTTCCACGATTAAATCTAGACAAAAAATTATTTTATGACTAAACCTCAACCAAACTAACATTTTTAGGCACTTTTATTCTTTGGTATCTTTTATTAAACCCAACCGTTTTCGATATACAGACTACCAACTATTTCTCAATGCATTTTAAATGGGGAAAAAATCTAACTTTAACTGTTCATACCTCCTTAACCATTGGGTTTAGGAAAAAATTATAAAGAATAAAAAGTTCCTAAAACTAAGTGTAGAACCAAAAAACGCCCTAAAATATAGGGTGTTCCTAAGAAAAACCAAAGTTGCCCGCCATATTGGGAAATGTCAGCCATATTTTTAAATTTCGAAGTGACTCCAAAAAGCAGCGTTAAAAATTAAGGTAAGTTCCCCAAGAAGTTCTTTGTCAGATTTATAATAAAAAAGTTAGCTATTGGTTCACTTTAGGTGAGACACCCGGTATATTGTGTAAAAAAATAATGATTTTGATTCAGCTAGTCGTAGGAGAGTGACTCGATACAGGTGATACAAGTTAAAAAAATCATCAACTCGATTAAAAAACTATTTACAAATGAAAACAGATAAAGTTTTGCTGTAGTGAGAATATGTAATTTCATTTGTTGGTTAAAATTATTAAAGATACAAATCATTGGTTTATCTTTTAACATATGCCTATATACAAGATACCTAGTTTTATGACCTCAAACTCGTTTACTGACTCATTCATCCCTCACAGTTTAACTGTTTGAAACAGTAAATCAAAAAGAATTTAGATGTATGCCAATCACGTTTGGCAGGAAACGTGATTGGCATATACCTAAATTCTATTTGATTTATTGTTTCAAAGTAAAGCTTTGGGGAATGTCTTGAGTCAGTAAAAGGGTTTGAGGTAAAACCTATTTTTTTCAGAATCAACTTTTAATAATTTTTAATTGGATTGGAATTTTTATTGGATGTTGGATGGTTTGGCAAACTTATTTGAACAATTTTATTTTATTTTACTAATATAAATTATTATTATTAGCCTTGTCTTTCAGGGACCAAGCCATTAAGCTGTACTAGCCTTCCTTTAAAGGTATCAAGGAATTTATCTTAGGGAAAATAAGTTTTGTTGTCAGCGATGCATTTAAAGCAATAATTTTAATTGGTAAAATCATTTAAAGATTGACCTCACAATTGAATCCTGAACATATTATAGTACAAATCTGAATAACACTGATTAGCGATTAAGATGATTTGTAATTTAACTATAACAATAAGCAAGTACTATTTTTAAATCATAAAACTGTTGTAAAAGTTGGATTTGGAGGAAATAAATCCGAGTTCGTTTTCCTTCTGCTAGATATTGATGATCAATCAGTTTTATCAGAAGAAAAAATAACGTTCTTTTCAATGGTTTAAAGGACTCTTATGGTAGGCCACTTTTGTCTATGATCAACTGAAACCTTTTTAAGGAAGATGAAATTAACATAATAACTCCTTAATCGGGACTAAATGTTTATTACTTGCGTCATTGGTTGCAACATATAATTAAGAGCGATTTTGCATTGATGGAATTTGAAACCATATTCCAAAAGAATAATATCAAATGTCATAAAAAACTGGAAGTATATTACTACAACTAAAAAAGGATGGACAATTTTTCTGGACTTCTGAACTTCTTCGCACAAAAAATGAAGGTTTGAACTAATTTTCTAAAACTTTCAAGATCTTGACTGATGTGATTGGATTAATTTCAAGTATGTCCATTATTAAGTCATTAAAGTGCATTTGGTTCTCTAACATTATTTTTTAAAGGAAGAAGGGAAATCTGATATTTCTAATATCTATCATAAACACGAGCATACACTGATTGAATCTACTAGTATTATGTAGTTTTACTTGCTGAAAATGTATTTAAATGACATCATAAAAATCCACTTATCAGCTAACCTGTGTGTTCAGCTTACCACAGTAAAGTAAGGGAGGGTAAGACAATGTTAAGTTTACGGTTATATGTTATTTATTTTACATCCTGTTTATCAGATTATGGTAAAATAGAATTTGCAAACAATAATATTTTTATATTTTTCTGATACTACTCTCAAGGAAATGTTACGTCGGATTTTCGCCGTATTTTTGTATCTGAATGTCATTGTGAAAAAAGGTTTTAATATGAGTTGGGGATTTGCTGAGCTCATATATTCAAAAAATTTAGATTACATTAAGTAAATACAGTACATATAGTACCTTATTTTATAGAATACACTTTCAAGCCAAGACACGTCATGTACAAGTCTATACAAGTTGATCAGAAAATGTATATTCAAATAATTTAGAATGTTATTGTAATATAAAAATAAGCAAAACTGTCGATATCAATATAATTTGGTTGGACAGTACAGAGGTAACCTGCTTAACTGGCGCCAATTATTGGGGCCCACGCCGTCCATAAGACTAATGTTAATTTTAGCATTGGTCTTATGGACGGTGCGGGCCCCAAGAATTGGTGCCAGTTATAAAAACTAAAGCCGCTAAATCGATCCTAAGCAAGATGGTGAGAAGGTTTTGTGAAGGTTCGAGTCTCGACGTAGTTACCTCTACCTTGACTATTAGTTGATAAACCTTACAAAATTAACCAGCTGATCTTTGTCGGTTACAAGGCCATCATCTCACCCATCCCACGCTCATTCTCATTCATCTTTAAATACGACCAGATGGCGTCGCATCTAAAATAATTATATAGTGATATGTCCTAAAATCTATAATTTTCCGCTTAACTGTCTGTATGTGTTATTACTTATTATGATAATTGAACAGATTTTTGGGGGGGAATATCAGGTTCATACCACTTCGTACAATACAAGCCACTTCCGTAGTGATACAATCTTCTGTATCAATTCGCAAACGTGCATGGTGACAATCTCTACCATTGAAACGTGTTTCGTACCCTCTATGTAACAAAATGATAATCTACTATATATTTGTCAAATACCACTCACCTATCATCGCACAGCCCAAACTATACAACCTAGGACCTTGAAATTTTGCGTGGACTTTCCTTTTATGACGTAGGCATCCGCTAAGAAAGGATTTTACATGATTCGTAGTATAAAGGGGTTTTTGGCGAGGTCGAAGTTTTCAAATTTTCCCATATAAAAGTGTTATGGACGATCTTTTGTTTACATTCTCAATGTTCATTCAATCAAGCAGCTGGGAGTTAGCTTCACAAATGTACAAAATACGCTGTTACAGCTGATTATAATTTGCTTTCTTTCATCACGGTTTTATGATATTTTTGTTGATTTATTTTACGGGTCATAATTATGTACTATATAAAAGTTACATTTAGTTTAATTTTAAAACCTAATCTGTTTAATCATAAATTCAGTATATGGAACCATCTTTATTTCGGCAGCGGTAGTTGTAATTATGCCAGGTACGATGATATGGCGTTTATACTAATTCGACCTCTACAGTTTAAAGCCAGAAGAGCGTGCTGACTTTTGTGGTTGAGTCTTGAAACTGAATCCCGGAAAAATGAGTAGTCCCCGTGCCGAAAACGAGACGGCGCCCCTTTAATTTTTCATTCCATTGTTGGAGTTTACGGATCAAGCTGACTTTCTAAAGTCAAGCAGCTGGTTGTAATAATATTTTTACAGTTGTATGTTAGTGTTTTATATTGCTGTAATCTTTGACCATGTTTAATCTGTGTTTTTTTCTTATTTTACAAACATTCTCACTTTTTTAAATTTGGACAATGAGTGGAAGCGCGGACGACGGAGTTGTTATTTCCTTAAACTATTCTATTCGTTAGCGCTAATTTATCCTCTGCTTTAAGGCGGTGGAACTGAAAAAAAACATTGAATATCCCTACCTAGAGGGTTCTGTACACATTGATATATGTTAAGTGAATCAGTTTGAAACACTGTCGACGGACAGCGCCACTGTTCCAAACATTCAGCTCTTTATTGTACTTTATTGATATCCTATATTTAACAATTTAAAGCTATATTGGCAAATAAGCATAGAATACCTTAAAATTGACATATTTAAGGTTAAAATCGGTCTTGCCGTTTTAGAGTTATGACTGTAAAAAAACCTACACCATCGACTGTAATATGAGTTCAACTGTTTTTTAAACCTATTTAACGCCACAACACGTAAACAGACCTCTACATTACAAATTCCTTGATATAACCTTTTTTCATTTAGTCCCTTCAGATTCCTCAAATCAAGGTTAGACTTTAGTGTTTGTCGTGAGCGAAGCCATGGGAACTGCTAGTAGTACTATAGTACCGAAACTCGAGTAAATCTACTCAGATTATCACTGAATTGACGATAGTACAAAGTATATAACCTTATTTTTACTAAATAAATTTTAAGACAGTTAAATAAATAAATAAAATAAATATGGACTGTATAACTTAAATCTGTCGAAATCATTAAACAAAAACGTACCTCGTTAAAGATCATTACATCTGCCGTAATGATTCAATCAAAAGCGATATTCTGATGGGAAAATCATGGGTCGAGTTTATAAGGAAAACGTTTTCCTCGCGGAAAATCAAAGCGGCAGCGCCGAGCTGCCTTTTTCCGCATGCAAGACAAGAAATCAAATATCAATTTGATGTCTGCTGGGCCGTAATGGAGCACTTATAGAGATTTATATGTTTTTGTAAAATATCTTCCGTCTTACCTCATCATTACTAGAGAACCCCAGTCTCCTTCATGTTTACCAAATAACAGTAATTGATTTGTTTCGAGTCATGTTTTTTGTTTTGTAAATTAATACTCGGTTAAAAGGGAGAGGTCCATGTGACTAGTGAACCTGATTTCCAAGTCTGATAAAGTAAAATGGAGATATTTAGGTCTTTATATGTTAGATTTTTCTGAATTCATGTTCGTTTTGTGGACTAGGTACAACTGCTATGCCAGCTGCACTACATAAAAATGTATATAACATTAAATGGTTAAGTAACAAACTAGTAACAGATATAATTGTGAACTATTGAACTATATAGGAAGCTATTTCACACACATATTATCGGAATGACTGCGAGGTGTTAAGTGTAATATTAAGTCTAAAAACAAAATATTATCAGCAGTAATGAAATATTCAGAATAATGATTTCCTTAAAAAGTCTTGGACACTGTAGTATGCACCCATATAGCAATAAGCCTCAAGTGCCCCTTAAATTTATATGCGAATTTCTACCTTAGGAAATCAGACGGTCCATCGAACAGTTCAATGTTCGTGTACCGTACCGGTTCGTGTACCGGTACGGTACACGATTTTTGTAAAGAACATGGTTTTATGTTTGAAGAGTGGCAGGCTAGAACGTCGACGGAAAGAGTAAGTAGAGGACAATTTGACTATAAAAGGCTGCAGTTTTTCATGAAAAAAATCAGACTTTCTAAGATACGGTATTTTGTCGGAGAGGTCGAAGCGGCGACGTTTCGTGATGGCAAAAGGCCTTCAGAAGATTGTTGTTGCCTCAGTCGAAAAATAATTGTAATGCCCGTCTTTTGAAGTTATTGGCATTCACATTGTCATTTCTATTAAGATGATAAGAACGACATTTAATTTACATAAACATAAATACTTGCACTAACACAAAACAAAAACACCGTGCATGGCCATGGTCGTGACGATGGCCTAACCTCCAACCTCCAACTTTGGGAAGTCATGGGATGTCTGTAATCAGGCATGATTATTTTCACTCCATAGGGTATCAAATTTTAGGTTAGGCGATTTTAAATCATATTGTCAAGTGTTTTTGTTCTGAATTTCAATTATTGAATCGATCATGATGTTGGCGGCAAAACCTTTTTAGTCATTCATCAAATGGGGAATGCCATCAAGAGAGACAAAATAGCTTAGCTTAGAGCTGATGATAGCTCTTCAAAGCTGAAACCTAGGTCTCCAAGACTATAATATTAGGATCGTAAGGTAAGCTTAAAGTACAAATACATGGCTAAATTCTAACCACAAGTTTCTCAAACGTTTGCTGTTTTGAGATAAAGTATATCAGTATACCGATCAATAGTAAAGACTTTCGTGAACAAAACAATATAAACTGTATCTTAAAAACTATTTTGTAAGTCGGTAAGAAACGAAAATATTTTGCACCACGTCTAACATGTGGAAAAACCGCCTTTTCCCTTCTAACACCAGAATCTCAAAATCTATCTACGAATTAAAAAGACATTTATTTCACCTCATATATCGCCTAGAGCTGACGCATTTGGCAGAACTGACGTCTTATCTTTTTACGACACTTATCTTAAAAATCGTTCATCTAAAATTGACTGAATACAAATAAAGTCAAATATGAGTTACGTATTGTTAGAACGAAGTGAAATTAGTGCATTGAGGATACGTCATGGTAGAATATTTTGTTTTTCACTCTCCCGAAACCACTCTCTCTAACCCCACGTTCATTTCGAGATACGTGGGGTTAGAACTTAGCCGTCGACATGTGATGTTAAACAACGACCCAGACTCACGTTGAAGTTGATCCCCGGCTTATCCTCGATGAGCTGGCGGGTGATGTCCTTGCAGGACTTGCGGGCGCGCGGCGGAACCTTGCTGTCGTCCTCCCAGTAGCGACTGGCGGAGTGCGCGTACAGCGCGGCGGGCGTGGCGTGCGACACCCGCGTGTTGGTCACCAGGCCCGTCGCCTTCCCTGGGCGGCAGATGGAACATACCGTTATTTTTCAATAATATAATAATAATATATAACACATAATAATATTAGGGGCGTGCGAGTACTCGAGTATCGACTTTTTCCGAGCCGAGTTTATGCAACTCGAGGGGTAGCGGATTTGTACCCCCCGGATTTGTACCCCCCACAAAAAACGCTACGTCATTTTGACGTCACAGGAGGCGGGGCCTAAATCGCTCGAGAAACAGCCCGCGACTGGAAATGTACCCCCCAATGCATTATTAAATCATCAACACCTAATTGGTCTGGAATTAAATTATTTTCCTTAAGTCTGACCCCGGAATTGTACCCCCCGGATTTGTACCCCCCGTCGCCAAATGCTCAAGTCCTACCCCGGATTTGTACCCCCTGTACTGAAATCCATTCTGATCGACCATGAAAATACGCTCTACAGTCTTTTATTGGTTGAATCAATACAGTTAATTCCTAAGGGTGAATAACATTTCAAGTAAAATAGCTGACTGGAATAAACATTGCAAGCGAAGCTTCGACATTAATCTAATTAATGAGTAAAATGGAAACACTCCCTTACTTAATACAGCTTATCATTTGTTGAAATTGGATTGTACATACAAAAACATTTGTTGGAGGTGATGTACAATAATTAATTGCAAATTTATTTGTGATACCGTCTGATTTAAACTGAAATTAACTTGTTTCCAAGGTAAAAAATTAATTAACACCTAATATTATCTCATTATACAGGGTGTTTACGAAAAACCCTTACAGACTTCGGGGTTTGGTTACTTACATCAAAATTAAGAAAAACGTTCCTATAAACATGGGTCCTAAAGTGCTCGGTTATCCGTTTGTCGGTCTGTATGTGTTTTAACATGATTTTGCATAACTTTAGAACTACAAAAGATATCAACTTCAAACTTGGTACTTATATGCTGACTATTAGGAGCTATTTTGGTGCGGAGTATCAAGTTTCTACTTTGTACCATTTTGAAATGGCAGCCATTTTTATGTTTTAAAACTTAATACCTTAAAAACTGTAAATTTTCCAAAAATTGGACACGAGACAAAAATTAGCGAAATTTTATTTCCTACAAAACCATATAAAGATCATAAAGATCGAACTACAATTAACGGAGTTATTGCAATTTGTCTGACAAAACAATACGAATATTTGTTATAACTGCCATAAACAATCATGTATTCTGTTAGAAAAATTGCAATAACTCCGTTAATGACAGTTTGATCTTTATGATCTTTATTTGGTTTTGTAGGAAATAAAATTACACAACTTTTTTGTCTCTTGTACAATTTCTGTAAAGTTTACGGTTTTTAAGGTATTAAGTTTTAAAATATAAAAATGGCTGGCATTTTGAAATGGTACAAAGTAGAAACTTGATACTCCGCGAATTCTTTTTTCTAGACTAATTCTTTGTGTCACAGAACTGGAATAAAATTACCAGTAATTGAACTCCTCATCGGGGCAAACTTCAAAAAATAACATACTTTAGTCTTGAATCTTCAATATGTGTACCTCACATAATATGAGAAGTTCATTTATTTCATCTGTTTTAAAAGTATCTGTGTATACGTGCTACACTTCGAAATTTTGACAATGCAACAATATTCATTTTGCACAAAATAGTTGTTAGTTTACATGGATTTTCATTACGTACTTGGCGCATCTCCATGTCTCAGTTGTAGAGTTTTCTTTTCCAAAGTATTGAAGCTTAATGTTAATTCTACACAACATCTATGCGTCAGTTTCTTGCATTCAGCTTTGTTAGGTATTAACAAAAAATGGTAAGAAGATGGACCCATTATCCCCCCCCCCTTTTATCTTTTATCTTTCACTGATCTACTGATGAACTAATATCTAAATAACATTTATAAAATAGCCATTCACCGTAAAAACAAATTATTCAACTCTCATAATGGCCAAGGAATTAAATTTTCAAACTGACCCGCTTTTTTGTTTCGCATCTTAAAGACATGTTTGGCAAATTTTTACCTAAGCAAATAACATAAATTTCTATGAAATGCCTTCATTAAATAGGCATATTGTCATTGAAACATTTCAAATTGGAGTTAATGGGCAGGTTAACCCTTAACACCTCAATATCTTTCGCATTCCAAGTACATTTCCAAAATACAGGTTTTAAATTTAAAATGTCTTTTAACTCTTGAATTTTTTAGGTTAATGATCAACTAATATTTCAAAACTTTAAACATTCAGTCATTCATCGTGTTGAAACATGTAACTGTCACAGTTTGTTGGAAAATCCCATTTCCAGAGCACCTCCTAAGTTACTTGTTCCTTTTTAAGTTTGCTTTTTTTGAAAAGAAATACAGTAAATTGATATGATTGTAGACAGTTGGCCTTAGTTTCAATAGGGCAAATACTCTTCCTTATTTTCAGTTGTCTTAAAAAAACTCAATATATTAAGAAATAAAAATCATAATGTGGATGATTGTTAACTGACTTTTTCTAGCACTGCATTCTGTGGTGTGTCTATGGAACTATTTCATATCTTGATCATCTGTTTTGTTACAAACAAATGTGAATTGGAGAAAGTTCACAGGTTCTAACACAGATAGTAGCACTTTTGCTGAAATTTCAAAAGCCTCCTGTGTGTAAGGGGATATGTTCCAAACCCGCAAAAGGCACATCTAGAGAATAATAGCTTTGATTTGATACCAAGTACGTGCAGAAAAATTAATTTATAGGGGTCGATTTGCTCTGTACAAAATATCAGAAATTCTTTTAATAATAAAGTTGACCCTTTGGACTCTGGGAAGGAACCCGATTTAGTTAGGACGAAATAGATGGCTTAAAACCTTATCCGTTTTATTTTACATATTTATACCAAGTTTCATGGCAAACAGTCCAACGGAATACGAGTCAATACACATGAAACATGTATAATAAAACTAACAATTTTTTTTATGAATATAGTTATTCAAAACAATCTTTTATCCAATACTTTCATCAAGTATTATTGACAGATTTTTTAGCCCACTTAATGATGAATAAATAAATAAATAAGGTCTCTATTTGCAAGCGAATTTCATTTTTACAAACGTTTTGCAAATTGACTCATGTCAAAAACTGTACAAAAACAATGATTCTTAAAACTAAAACTAAAAATAAAAATATAAAATACTTGATTAAAATACAGCTTTGAGGGCAAGATTAAATTTACTGCAAGACAGTGTCTTCATTTGAGAGGACAGTGTGTTGTATTGGGCCGGCCCAAAGTAGGAAAACCCCTGTCTACCTGCTTCAAGCCTAACCCTCGGTATGTCTAACAACGCGTCCTGCCGTGTTCGACGCTCTCTCATGGTTGATCGCTGTCTTAGCTTTTCTTTTAAATATTGTGGTGTCCCTAAGACCAGTGTTTTGTGAACAATGTAGGCTACTCCGTCTGCATGTCACAGCATCTTTGAATGGACAACACCTTTGCCATATTCCGGTAACTAGTTGTATGGTCAAACTTTTTTACATCGTATACAAACCTAAGACCAGCGTTTTGTAGCCTATGCAGTACCGTCACGAGTTCCTGTGTCAAACAGTACCCAAAAACTGGGAGACAGGAGTTTATGGTAGGGAAAACCAAGGACTGAACTAATTTCAATTTGGATTCTTGTGGAATCAATGTCCTAAACCTATTCAAAACCTTAATTTTGCCACTGATTCTGCTGCATATTTGTTTCACCTGACCGGAAAAGCTCATCTGTGAGTCAATAACCACACCTAAGACTTTAATTTTCTCACAGATAGGCAAGTTAACCTGATCCATTGTGACTAATATATTATTCTTTTTCATATTTCCACAGAACTCAGAGCCTGCAAAGTGCATCACAGAACACTTCTGTGGGTTCAGTTAAAGCCCATGATTTTTCGACCACTCATTCCTTTCGAAAGGTCACTATTCATGCGCCTTACTGCCTCTACAACCTGCGAAGGGTGGTATGATAAAGTTATTTGGCAATCACCCGCATAGGTATGCATTGAGCCGTAATCCAAAGTGGCCTCCATCCCAACTAAGTACAGATTGAATAATATCGGGCCAAGGCAACTACCCTGAGAGTAGAGGAAATTAGTTGTTTTCGGCACAGCCGGGTGGTGGTAAATAGGTGGTGGTTCTTGGAAATCCACCACCCGTCAGCCTGGCGCTTGGCTGTAATTGAAATCACTTAAGGTGACTTGTCAACAACGGACCTATTAAACACACCCTAATGCGTCTTGACCGCGACCGAGTGGCGCCACGACCGATCGGATCGGAGATAAAAACTGAAGACCCCCCCCTACCCCCTACCCCCGCAAAATCGTCGCATTGTAACTGCTGGAAACTTCCAGACTACGTTTTACTGCTTGACCTTTCCCTTTCCTTTGTTTATGCGTTCAGTTCGGGTTTGGAGTTTGTCGCGATCAGTTCGCCTAGTAATTTCGCGCTCGTGAGTGAATAGTAGTGTTGTAAATCGTGATTGCTTTCTACTGGGCGTGCTTATTGGATATTAATAATGTAAGTAAATTATTTATATTAACAAGTAAGGGAATCAAGGAAAATAAAAATAAATGAAAAAGCTTTTAAAAAATAGCTTTGCATAGATATTAACGAGTATAGAACTTAGATTTGTCAGTTGTTACACAACATGATCATGTGTTTTTTTATATTTATTTATTTAAATAGGGGTTTGAGCTTTGTTAGTTCATTATTGAATATTTGATGCATTTTAGTGAAGTGAAAGCTTGTAAAATCAAACTGATACGTTACCGGGGGGCGGTGATGGTACCACTGCGGAATCGAGGGAAATCCAATCTGTGAATGCTGCACAACCTGCGAAAGTTACAAGTGGCAGTGAGGAAAACGTAAACAAGAGAAATGAAGTTGCGAGCATGGTTAATCACTCAACAGTGAACAAACAAAGCAGTAGTAGTCGTGATACATCCTATTCAGGTGTTTTAAAGAAGAGCTTGACAAAATCAAAAGTAGTGGAAAACGACTTGAAGATAATTGGAACGAGCAAAAAACCTTCTCTGAAATCCCTGGGTAGACATGAATGGTTGTACGTCTCTAGGATATTACCTCCAACCTCAACAGAAGAAGTGATCGATTTTCTCGTCAAAGAAGGAATAAAAAATGTGGAATGTATCGAGTTAAAGTGTAAATATGACAAGCCGACCTACAAGTCCTTTAAGGTAGGTGATTGTGAGTATGACCTAGATAAAGTACTTGTTCCTGATTTCTGGCCTGAGAACGTGTTTGTTAGGAAGTTTATTCCATCGAGATCTAGGCCTAACTTCCCTAACAGGCTAAACAAGCAGTTTTCTTCCCGTACTTTTTTAGGGAGGAACAGATTTCAAAATGCAATAAAGTAGGCCCAGTCAATAAACACCTTGCTCATGAGTCATTAAGGATAGGCCACCTGAATGTTCAATGCCTGCGAAATAAAATTGACTCTGTTGAGATTTTTGTGGAGGATGAACAAATTGACATCTTAAGTGTTGCAGAGCACTGGCTTGAGGCTGATGAGCTGGTTTATTATAGTAAGATTGGTAACCTTGTGATGGCAAGTAGCTTTTGTAGAGAGAATATAAAGAATGGTGGCTCTGCCTTGTTTGTAAATAAGTGTTTGAATTTTATTCCTATTGACTGAAAGAAGTTTTGTATACCAAAAATCTGTGAAGTAGTTGCAATATTTCTCCCTGACTGTGATATAGTAGTTGCTGCTCTGTACAGATCCCCCATCAATGTCTTATTTGTGGAGTTTTGTGAGGCCTTGGAAAGATGCCTCATCCACCTGTCCTCTATGTATTGTAATGTAATTATGTGTGGTGATTTTAATGTTGATGTAATCTCTGACTCCAGTGAAGAAAAATACTTCGAGTATGTCGTAAAACAGAGTGGATTTTTTGTTACCAACACTGTCCCCACAAGAGGAGGGGCTTGTCTTGACAACATCCTATCCACGATGCCTCAATGGAAATATAACTCAGAGGTTGTAATGCCACACATTTCCGACCACGAGGCAGTGTTAATGGAAGTCCGCAAACACTCGGTGAGTTCTCCTGTTTTAAATTCTTGGCATGCTGACTATAGCTTCCAGTACAGGCCTGATCTCTCCAAACCGGAGGCTCTTAAGAGCTTCAAGGACCAGCTACAAGAGGTAAGCTGGATAGGAGTTTTCTCCGAGTGTGAAAAGATTGTGTGGTTTGACAGTTTTTTCAGGACCCTCCAGGACATTTTCGACCGTTGCTTTCCACCTAGAGTATCCAATGGGAGCGGTAAGAAACTAGATAGATTCACAAAGAATAAGAAAACAGCCCGAAATTGGTACTCTGTTGAGCTAGCCCAAATGAGGGAACTGATGATGGCACTGCGGGACAGGAAGGACATGGCCAGGTACCGTACCCTCAAAAAGCTCTACAATAAGAGAGTGGAAGAAG
The DNA here is from genome assembly GCA_035578135.1 of Flexamia atlantica. Taxonomy (NCBI): domain Eukaryota; kingdom Metazoa; phylum Arthropoda; class Insecta; order Hemiptera; family Cicadellidae; genus Flexamia; species Flexamia atlantica. The sequence continues at coordinate 2,682,277 of JAQJVK010000010.1, forward strand.
CCAAGCGTTTGGCGAACGTCCAGTTCATTGAGTCGGCTCACAACAAATGTAAGGCAGCATGGAAAGTTGTGAACAGCATCAGGAAAGACGAGATCGTGTTCGACTGTAGAGCCAGCTCTGACGAATTCAACGACTTTTTCATCTCCTCTGTCGATGACATTGTCCAGGGTATTCCAGTGGGGCCTTTTGACCCCGTTGCAGCTCTTAGAGTGAGGACCATAGGTATGCATCAGGAGTTCTGTAAGTGGGGCCCAGTCACAGAGAGTGAAGTGCTCAAGCTGATTGCTGGTCTAAAGAACAGTACAAGCAGAGACTGCTACGGGTGGTCAACGAACCTGCTGAAGGGAGTGGCCGCCATCATTGCTGCCCCCCTCACGAAGGTCATCAACAACTGTTTGGCTAGTGGTGCATTCTCCAACACCTTGAAATGTGCGAGAACGGTCCCCATCTACAAAAAAGGTGATAAAGCCGAGGTCTCCAGCTATAGGCCCATATCAATACTCCCTGTGTTCGGGAAGGTGCTGGAGTCAATAATGAAAGCCCAGATGTACAGGTATTTTGAAGCTCACAACCTGTTTAGCACCTCTCAGCATGGATTCCGGAGGAACCATTCCACTACCTCCGCTATGTCCAAAATTGCCAAAGCAGTCGAGGAGGCTTTTGAGGAGGGCGGCTCAATAGCACTTACCCTCTGCGACCTGAGTCGCGCATTTGACTGCGTTCCACACAATGTTTTGCTTGAGAAGCTCCAGTGCTATGGTGTAGGTGGCACAGCCCTCACCACCTTCAAGAACTACCTCTAAGCAAGAACACAGAGAGTCACCATTGCCGGAGCAGACTCTAGGGAACGGGTTGTCTGCCATGGTGTACCGCAGGGCTCGGTGCTGGGACCATTCCTGTTCCTTGTCCTGATCAACGAGATAGACGAAGGCAATAAAGCAGTCCTGTTTGCCGATGATACTACGCTGCTCGCCAGGGAGGCGAATGTCCATTCTGCAATGGAGGCAGCCGAACATCAGCTGAGTGAGGCCAAAGTTTGGTTCCAGTCAAACAAGCTGCAGCTAAATGAATCAAAGACACAACAGCTGGTCTGCACGATTTCAAGATCCCATGTGGCGGATAACTTTCCCGTAAGACTCCTTGGCTTCCAACTGGACAGTCGGCTGGACTGGAACGAACATGCAGCTTCCATCTGCAGCCGACTCGCTCGGGTCAATTTCCTGTTGAGGCGTTTGCGCAAGTGTGTCACAGAGCAGTACCTAATCATGGTTTACCATGCCATGTTTCACTCCCACATAACCTACGGCCTGCATCTCTGGGGCCACGCCTCTGAAGTGGCCAAGGTGCTCAAACTGCTATGCGCATAATTACGCGAAGCGGATTCCGGGAGCACTGCAAACCCATTTTCGAGAGACTGGACATACTCACAGTCGTCAGCCACTACATCTTGGCCTGTCTTACCGAAATTAGGGGCAGTGTTCATGTGCTCAGCATAAGGGGTGACTTCCATCATTACTCCACCCGGAACCGTCAGCAGCTGGACGTTCCTCGGGCAAGGCTTAGCAGAACTTTGAAGTCCTTCCCCACCATGGCAGTTAAGTTGTACAACAAACTACCCACAGCGGTTAAGAACTTGGACAGCAAGAAGTTTAAGGTCGTAATAAAAAATTTGCTGGTGAAGAGGCCTTATTACCATGTAGAGGAGTTCTTTGGGGGCAACCTGGAGTTGGAGAAGTAGGGTGCAACACGTCCTGCCATGGCACGCATGTTAGTTTTAAGTTATGTTTTCTTTAGTGAAGTTGTTGACGCAATCTATTCCCCCGACAAGAGGGTTAACGATGAAGAGGAAGGTAAAAGGTAAAAGGTAAAAGGCTAGACACTACATAGATTTGATATGTTGCTGTTAAAACTTTAGTCAAACAACTGCTTCAATACAGAGTTGGGCTCAGGTCAAACTCGGATCGGTTTATGGTTTATACAACTTGTGTAGATATTATTGTAGGAAAACAAAAAAGGAGAAATTCATTGTGATGCTCTCTCTCCCGATGTTTAATTTTCATACAAGAATTGTAGGAGTTTAAATTACTAACAGTTTGACGTCAATGTTAGAACAATTCTGAGATATTTTTTGAAAATTATAAACGGTGTAGAGCGAGGTTCAGACAACTCCCACAGATTTCTCAGATAAGATTGCATGGCCGGAAATGACTAGCGCTACAATGACGGGGGCCACATCTGCGACAACATTCCTACCCAAACCTCACCACTGCTTGATTATAATTGAGGTCATGTTTTAAATACAAGCCTGACAATTAGACAGCTCAGTTTATTGAGAGACATTGACCAGCTTACATCGCAGCAATAGCGCGCTTGTGTTTGAATACTTATAATTTTTTTGTGTTATGAATAAAATATAAACGTGATTATTTGAGAACTTTTTAAAAATGTATACAGTTAATATTTTAATCATTGGCTATTTCTATACGGTACGTAGTTGATTACCTAGTCCTCAACATCACTGTACTATTGAGGTCATGCTTTAAATAAAAGCCTGACGCATAGACAGCTCAGTTTTGTGCGAGACGTCGACTAGGTTGCATCACAGCAATAGCGCGCCTGTATTAGAATACTTTTAACTTTCGTGCTTTAAATACAAATTTAAACGTGAACGTTTTTCTGTACGACTAAGTGTGCTGTGTGATTTCAGAATGGAGAACCGCTGTGATGCTTGAGGTAAAACTTATGGGCGGAGAGACGCTCTACTTCGTCATCAGGCTGAGCATGCAGCGCCGAAGCTCACCTGCGTCCTGTGCGGATATTCTACTGCTCGCCGGGACCTGATGAAGAAACATCGTTCATCAGTGACACATATTCGTAGAGCGGGATCGCAGCCGCCTCCACCTACACCCAAAATCACCTGCGGAGTGTGCAGTACCACCTTCGCCTATCAAAGAGACTTGGATCGTCATATGCGAGAGCAGCACGACCCGGACGTTGAGCGAGAACACCGTTGCCCGAAGTGCGGCAAACAATTCACTCGACGTGCCAACCTCGTCGTGCACGAGGAGGTTTCCTGCCCCGTGAACAGGGTTAAAGAGTGGGGACCGACAGTACCTCGCAGATCTACCCAGCCAGCGGTGAAGCAACATCCCTCGCAGCAGCAGCCTTCGCAGCAAAACTACGACCCACAACCTGGACCCAGCATCGAGCCTCAGCCTCGAGTGATGGTCGTTGACGACAGCAGTCCGACCTTTGTGCATATGGAGGTCGGGTTTGAAAGTAGACTGCAAACATTTCGTTTGAAGGAGCCTATGCCAGCGTTCATGACAATACCCGAGGTGTTGAGTGACTTGTCAGACCGGCTCGTGGAAATATTAAGAAGTGCGATCGAGGAACATCAGAACGTTACTTTGTTTGAAATTCATTGTTGGTGATGGTGATTTTATATTTTGATTAGGATTTTTGCGGACATTAGCCATCACTGATTAGTAAAAAACAAGTTTCACGACGTTTCGGGATCTGGAATCTGATCCCGTCTTCAGGTGGATGAAAACCTAGAACATAACAAGATTAGTAACACATAGCCAGGAAAACCTGGAGAAAAACACAGCTAAAACAGAGAACTGTAAAAGCAGTCACGAAAACAATAAGCTGAAAAGAAAAAACAATACACAAAATAACACAGGAATCACAAGTATCAAGAATCACCAGGCAGGAGAGAGCACGTCCACACCCAATCAGAGCTGAGCTGAGACTGGTGGGAGGAAAGCAAATGGCGGCGGCAACGGAAATGGCGGCGCCCACAGCCAACCAAATCACGGCGCGCTACCGGTGGCGAAAACCTGAAACAGAGACATGTGATATGCAAATTCCGTGTGTCTGTTTGTGTTTTTTAGTTAATTTTTAACCTGATTTTGCCCCTTGGCCTTGCTACGGGTTAACATGTTATGGGAATTTTGAACAGAATTGTTAGTAATTACCCTATTTGCTGACACTTTATTTTCCCTGTCTTTCAATTCTTTGTTTAATATTGGTAGCCATACTGGCCTTATTTCAAGTGAAGATTGACTGATTGGTTGGTCTGCTAGTTTTATGTATGAAGCTTCAATTAGTTTTCTTTTGAAAAAATGAGGTTCGCGGTGTACTATTTTTGCTTCGTCAAAATTCATCTGGTGATTTTCAGACCAGCAGTGTTGAGCAATTTTTGATTTATCCACTAAGCCCTTCCTCGTGTTATCTTTGTGTTCTTTGATTCTAACATTTAAAGGTCTTTTTGTCTCTTTTTGTGCCTAGCCAACTTTAGGTGCATTTGTTCAAGTTCACTTAATTGATTACTTACTCCGGGTCCGTACCGAGAATCAATTCTTTGTTTGAAACAAATTCAAACAAGTTTGAAACAAAGAATTGATTCTCGGTACGGACCCGGAGTAAGTAATCAATTAAGTGAACTTGAACAAATGCACCTAAAGTTGGCTAGGCACACCAACCATTTAACTTTTCTCACTAAGTGCAAACTCGAAAATCTAATACCGCAGAGTTTCAGAATTAAACCTCCTTTTAGTAGTTTTAAAGCCAGCAAAATAATGTCTGCAGCTTCAAAATCTCTCCTAATTGAAAGAATAAACTTTCATCGTACGGAAAAGAGAACCCTCAAAATCAGTATTGAAAATAAGAAATCTGAATTGGTTACTTTAATCGGTTCTGAGTTTCAGAACATTTTTCAAAGCATCCAAAATAGGTTTGACAAAGAATCGGTTGATATTAAATCCAGACAAAAATCAAAGCTAGAAAAATTAAGACCTGTCGAAATTAGTAATAACTCTAAAAATGATGAACAGAATAATGATGCAAATAATCAGGTTGTGAATCTTTCTTCACGAAATTTAAATTCAAATGAAATTTCCGTTTTGTCTAAAGGGCTGAACTTTTCTGTTGTGCCTAAATCAGTGAGGGCGCTTGACTTTGTTACGGGGATTGAGTCCGCTGTGTCTCAGCTCCCTGAGACTCAGGGGGATCAGTTTCGGTGCGAGGCCAGCATCTTACTGAATAAAATTCCTGTCCCAAAGCCCAACCTAAAGAAAGAGGAAATCAAGGCAGTATCTATCCTTGGGAAAGATGATACTATCAAAATATTGCCCGCGGATAAAGGAAACGCTACTGTTGTCTTGGACACAGTAACATATAAAGAGAAAATATTGGAAACTCTCCAAGCTGGTAAATATACTGAACTAAATAAAGATCCTACAGAAAGTTTCGAGCGTAAAGTTGCAAGCACTCTTAGGAAGCATAAACAGTTTTTTTCTGATAAACAAAGAACTCGTTTAACACCGCATCACTCGAAAATCCCACACATGTATGGGTTACCTAAAATTCATAAAACTGATGTACCTCTTAGGCCTATAATTAGCTCTCGCGACTCACCGTGTAGGGAACTGTCTAAAGTCCTCCTGGACATCCTGAAACCATTGGTAGGAAAAGCTGACTCGTACATAAAAAATTCTAAAGACTTCGTTGAAAAGTCAAAGGACATAGTGCTGGCTGAGACGGATAAGCTGGTTAGTTTTGATGTTGAAAGTCTGTTCACGAATGTCCCAGTTCCTGAAACCTTAAAAATAATCGAGTCTCGGCTCGAAAAAGATGAAAGTCTAACTGAACGTACTAAACTTCCTGTTAACGTCATTATGGAACTGCTTGAATTATGCACTCAATGTAACTATTTTGAACTAGAGGGTAAATTATACCGTCAAGATGAGGGGATGGCCATGGGGTCGCCATTGTCGCCTATCTTTGCTAACATCTTTATGGAGGAGTTTGAGCAAAAGGCTTTGTCTTTGGCTCAACTCAAACCGAAGATTTGGTGGAGGTACGTCGATGACACCTTCGTGGTATTTCCGCATGGAGACGATGAACTAAAAGACTTTTTAGGGCATCTTAAACAGTATTTCTCCTTCCATCCGCCTAACAATGGAAGAGGAAGTCCAAAACAAACTAGCATTTTTGGATGTGTGCGTAGAAAAGGATAGGGACACGCTTAGGACAACTGTTTTCAGAAAAAAGACACACACAGGGCAGTACTTAAATTTTCAATCAAACCATCAAAAATCTGTCAAAGAAGGGGTAGCTTACTCACTATTTGACAGAGCAAAGAGCATTTGCTCAAATCAAGATGGATTAAATCAGGAAATCAAAAAAGTAGAGCAAGATTTGGCTAAGAATGGATACCCTCAATCCGTAATAAGAAAGTGCAAAACCCGTAGGGCTAAACAGAATGAGTCAGAAAACACTGAAAAATTCGTTCCTATGTCAATCCCTTATGTGCCGGGATTATCGAAAAAAATTAGAAGAGTTGCTAGGAAGTTCAAAGTTAGAACCGCGTTTAGGACACAAAACACTCTTAGGCAATGTCTCGTAAAAACCAAACCAAAAAATGGCACTCAGGGATCAAAAAACTGTGTTTACAGAATAAACTGCAATAGTTGCTCTAGGCCGTATTATGGCGAGACAAAAAGACCTTTAAATGTTAGAATCAAAGAACACAAAGATAACACGAGGAAGGGCTTAGTGGATAAATCAAAAATTGCTCAACACTGCTGGTCTGAAAATCACCAGATGAATTTTGACGAAGCAAAAATAGTACACCGCGAACCTCATTTTTTCAAAAGAAAACTAATTGAAGCTTCATACATAAAACTAGCAGACCAACCAATCAGTCAATCTTCACTTGAAATAAGGCCAGTATGGCTACCAATATTAAACAAAGAATTGAAAGACAGGGAAAATAAAGTGTCAGCAAATAGGGTAATTACTAACAATTCTGTTCAAAATTCCCATATCATGTTAACCCGTAGCAAGGCCAAGGGGCAAAATCAGGTTAAAAATTAACTAAAAAACACAAACAGACACACGGAATTTGCATATCACATGTCTCTGTTTCAGGTTTTCGCCACCGGTAGCGCGCCGTGATTTGGTTGGCTGTGGGCGCCGCCATTTCCGTTGCCGCCGCCATTTGCTTTCCTCCCACCAGTCTCAGCTCAGCTCTGATTGGGTGTGGACGTGCTCTCTCCTGCCTGGTGATTCTTGATACTTGTGATTCCTGTGTTATTTTGTGTATTGTTTTTTCTTTTCAGCTTATTGTTTTCGTGACTGCTTTTACAGTTCTCTGTTTTAGCTGTGTTTTTCTCCAGGTTTTCCTGGCTATGTGTTACTAATCTTGTTATGTTATAGGTTTTCTTCCACCTGAAGACGGGATCAGATTCCAGATCCCGAAACGTCGTGAAACTTGTTTTTTACTAATCAGTGATGGCTAATGTCCGCAAAAATCCTAATCAAAATATCAGAACGTTAAATGTAACTTGTTTCTCGAGTGTCAATTCTCTGACGTGATCGGGGAAAATACATGCGTGCGGGCATTTAAAACCAAGAACAAACCTCTCAGTGGCACGAGCAATGTGGAGGAATTTATTCAACGTGCGTTTGAAAAGCTCGTGCATGAGAAGGATCAGTGTGAAATGGTGGGTTCCGACTGGACGTACTTGTGCGTTAGGAACTTGGAAGTACGTGTGAACAAGTTCAGGCCGTTGAGTGGTGGAGAAGCGTTCATCTCCCTACCCAAATCGATTGCGGGTACCCGTAGTTTAATAAACGTTCGGAACAAAGACAATCGTTGTTTCGCCTACGCGATGCTAGCTAAGTTTGTGAACATCAACCCACAGCGACCGGAAAATTATCCACCGGCTTTATTCGCCCGTTACAATTGGGATAAACTCGATTTCCTAGTGACCCCAAGAGACATTGTGAAATTCGAACGTGTCAACCCCAATGTTAGTGTGAACGTGTACGCGTTGGAGCTCATAGAAATGGACGGAAAGCGGATATGCACCGTGTATCCATTACGTACTTGACGCCAGGAAATGGACAATCACACCGACTTACTGTATTTGACTGCGAAGGACGGCCACTCACATTATTGTTATATTACAGACTTAGGCCGTCTAGTGAAGCCGCAGTTGAACAAACGCACGAAGAAGAGGTACATGTCGAAGTCTTGAGGCGTATCGAGCTTAATGTCTGTCAACTTCAACATGACATCGAGGGTAGGGTGATATAATGAGCCGGGTCAAGTCCGTATTCTTGCAGAGACGTATCGCGGAACTGTTCAAACACATCCGTTAACAACGCGACATCGCACTGCAAATACACAGCGGCATATTCTTCCAGGTTCACACACTCGAATGTATCCCATACGTTGCGGGCGTGACTATAGTCAATGTCAATTTTGCGGCATTCCCGTTTCTCAGAAGTAGGCTTTGTTCCCTAATGGACCTGCCAATCACCTTATCTCACTAATTGATCTCGGGGGGTAGGGGGGTCTTCAGTTTTTATCTCCGATCCGATCGGTCGTGGCGCCATTCGGTCGCGGTCAAGACGCATTAGGGTGTGTTTAAAAGGTCCGTTGTTGACAAGTCACTCCTAATGGACCTGCCAATCACCTTATCTCACTAATTGATCTCGGGGGGTAGGGGGTAGGGGATAGGGGGGGGTCTTCAGTTTTTATCTCCGATCCGATCGGTCGTGGCGCCACTCGGCCGCGGTCAAGACGCATTAGGGTGTGTTTAAAAGGTCCGTTGTTGACAAGTCACCTTAAGTGATTTCAATTATAGCCAAGCGCCAGGCTGACGGGTGGTGGATTTCCAAGAACCACCACCTATTTACCACCACCCGGCTGTGCCGAAAACAACTAATTTCCCCTACTACTGAGGTACACCCACCATCTTACCTTGAATAAGACTACACAATATAATAATAATAATAATAACACTAATAATAATAAAAGACATATTCGTAGTATAATATTAGGTAATAATTTAATGAACAGCCGTTGATTTACGAGAACTAATTAAAAAAGTCAACAACAACAATGAATATTGACCCGGTATATTTCCATGGTCGGTCAAAATGGATTTGAGCACAGGGGGTACACATATGGGGGGTACAAATCCGGGTAGGACTTAGGATATGGCCACGGGGGGTAAATTTCGGGGTCGTACTTAAGAATTTGACCACGGGGGGTACAAATCCGGGGTGTATAAATCCGGGGGGTACAATTCCGGGGTCGGTCTTAAGAAGCCAGGTTTAATTGGATTTATATCAATTACGCAACTGTTCAGCCAACCGTGAAATGTCAGTTGATTAAAATACATAATAATTTATCCCTCCTAAAAGTTTGCGGCCGGAATTGTACCCCCCGTCCTGTGACGTCAAAATGACGTAGCGTTTTTTCTGGGGGGTACAAATCCGGGGGGTACAATTCCGGCGACTCCAACTCGAAGTTTACAAAAATACTCGAAGTTCGAGCCGAGTAGCTACTTCCGCCGTTTGCTAGAGATTATTACGCGTGAATCAGTTTTACGATCGTTTTTCAGACCCATCTTTAACTATCATCGGTAAAAAATCCTTTGTTTTAGGTTAGTAAAAGAGTTTTAAAGTAATTGATATCGATCAATTTATGCTATTTACTCCCTTTCAGTTTGAAGTTATTTATTGTACCTCTTCTTTGTAAATCCGAAAAAAACAGGTAGGCTTGTATTTTAAACATAGATTTCATTAAAGCTTATAAAGACTGTATTTAAGATGGCGAGTTTTAGTCATTTTATTTTAAAACACCGGTAAGCCAAATCGAATCCATGAGATTTGAACTAAAATGTCTTAATTCAGTTTATATGATTTAATATACTTGCTTTTAACTAAAAAATATCTCTAAGTTCAATAAAATTACAATATTATATCGAATTTGAAAAATAATAATAATTATGGAAATTATGACTATGCAGGTGTAGGCAGACTATTCTTTATCACTAAAAACACTCGGCTTGAAAAATGCTCAAAACTCGAGCATTTTAAAACTCGACTCGACCTCAAAAATCTCTAAAACTGATTACATATCTCAATATCTCAAATGAAAGCCCAGTATTTCCCCGAGTATTATAAGACCAAAATGAATTACATATCTTAATTATAATGAGAGATATAAGAAAATAATTTAAAATACTAAAACGTCCATAAGAAATGTGTAAGGATGAAAACATAACACCCGATGATATATTAAAAATACCCCCGTTGCAGCATGCCTGCATACTCAGCGAATACTAAATTGTTTGTTTTATGAGCTGAATTCTATGGTGCCATCAAAAATGCGATAAGTTTATTTTTCTATGTGAAAAACTCAAAAACCCATTTTTGGGGGGTTTATTCCCCTTTACCCCCCCGTTCCAGTAGTCCGATCGGGCGGGTTTACGAACTCGTCAGAGGGATTACCACTTTACATGTCTGTACCAAATTTTATTAAGATGGGACCATTTTTACGGCCGCTATCGTGCTCACAGACACCCACACACACACACACACACACACACACACACACACACACACACACACACACACACACACACATACACACACACACACACACACACACACACACACACACACACACACACGCACGCACACGCACACGCTCACGCCCACGCACACGCGCACGCACACGTGCACGCACGCACGCACGCACGTACGTACGTACACACACACACACACACACACGCACACACACACATATATATATATATATAATTTCGAAAGAATTGTGTTTTTTGCTTCTGGTGGCCCCAAAACGAAAAGTTATCATGGTCTCGGGCTTAGGTCTTACCATGAGACCTACGGTAATAGCTGCTTCCCTATAGGAAAAATTCGCTAAAACAGCACCGAAACTCGAGTAAATCTACTGAGATTATCACTGAATTGACGACATTACAAGGTATGTAGCTTTATTTTTATTAAATGATTTTTAAGACAGTTAAATAAATGAATAAAATAAATAAACCACACCCGAAAATAGGTAATACTTTATAGTGGTAAAGGTAATATGGTGTTCTCAGTGTTGTTGTTAGCATATATTTTATCGCATATTTAAAAAAAACTGATTCCAGAATTGTAATCAGCGTAAAAATCTAGCTCATAATTATGTGTCATAACACCATCTTTACATAAAAGAATTGATATCCAATATGGCGGATTAAAGATGGCGGCCGAAAATTATCATCCATTAAAAATAAAGGATTAATAACCCAACAATGATAGGCGTTGGTCCCGAGTCAATATCTCAAAAAAATGCATGTAAAAATGCAATGAAGTAACTTTAAAAAAAATACCATGTTTTTTTTATTTCAACTATCTACCGACGATATTTTTTGTTTTTTTGCTGCAACTTTTAAGTGGCAAACAAGCAAAACCTTAAAGTAGATGTCACTATCAACAAAAAATATATGTGTTGAAAATTCCCATGGTCGAGGGGGGTATACAGTGGCCCCCACCCTCTAGTATGCAGATCTGCTGCAACGGGAGTAATTGCATTATTGTATTGTTGTTAAAATTGAGCTTTACTGTATGTTACAGCCCTATTTTAATTTTTGTTAGTAAATATTAGTTGCTATGCTTGTTAGTTGTTAGTTGAAATTTATCTGCCTCCTTTATATTTTTTATTATTTGAAAGTTGAATTCTGCTTGAACTGCATATGTTCGTGTTTGTAACAATTTAGAGTGAACGCTGTTTTTCCTGCGCGCGCCGTAATGGTGCTTTAGGAAAGTAAATTTGCAAATTGCATTTAATTTTGTTGAATAACGATTTTTGAACTTGAACTTGAACAGTACCCTCCTGCTGCGCCCAGACGGCCAAGCTGTCCACCTTGGAGTGAAGAGAGGAGAAGCAGTCCTCAAATTTCCCCCGGGAGTCCAACCCCACCGTTTCGAAGTTGGTTTTGACCCCACACAGCAAGGCGGTCGCACAGGCAGATGACTCCCCTATTTGGGCGTCCATGTTGTATGTCTGAAAATAAAATTCGTTTAAAAGCAATTACAATGGACCACCGATACTCCAGACCTGGAGGAAAATTGTAAACTTCGGTGTACTTTTTTATACCTCGATTCCAGTGGCGTAGATAGTCCTTTGTCGAGGGGGGCTATGGGAGGCTCCCCGGTAGAAGGGGGTCTGGGGGCACACACCCGTGAAATGTATGAAAATGTAGTATTTCTGGGCAATCTAGAGGCAGAAAAAAATCCCCTGTAACTCCATAACTTTAACTAATTCAAAGGCTTGTTGACTTCTGGAAAATTATAATTTTAATATGGGTTTTAGTAATCTACCCTTTATACAGAAAACAATTAAGATGCAGTACTATTATTTCGCAAATTTACATACGTCATTAACCCGCTATCGTTAAATTATTGACAATTGTTGTTTATGGCCAATTTCGTATTTCGCCCAGGGAAAATAATATAATTATTCCCATCGTTTACCCGCATTCGCTTTATCATAAAATACCCCCGTTGCAGCAGACCTGCATACTCAGCGAATTTCAGATGCAACACAACAAACGGTATTTCAATCCAACTTAGCCAGACTTTACATGTTTTGTAATCTCCATAAGAATAACATGGGGAATGATTATGCAGGTTTGCTGCAACAGGTATGTTAAAACTGGTTGGTTTTAATTCATTATTTTGTAGATCTTAACTAGAAGAAGCCATATACCAAGCTTTGTCAAGAAATGTTAAAAAATAAGTAAGATATAGAATTTTTTTATTTCCCATAAGGATAACATGAGGAATGATTATGCAGGTTTGCTGCCACAAAAATTGAAATTTCGGGGATTTTAGATCAAAATACATTAGATCTTATCTAGTTAAAGCCACATACCAAGTTTTATCCAGATATGTTGAGAAATAAGCGAGATTTAGAATTTTACTTATTCCCCATAAGGTTAACATTGGGACAACGTACTGTGTTTACCACTTTCAATATCTCGGTAACCAATGGACATAGAGCAATGATTCAAAACACTAAATTGTTTGTGTTTTTGAGCTGAATTCAATGGTTCCAACAAAGATTCGATAAATTTTAATTTAATATGTAAAAAACTCAAAAAACCCATTTTTGGGGGTGTTTATCCCTCTTTACCCCCCCTTCCGGTGGTCCGATCGGGCTGGTTCACGAACTCGTCCATTCGATTACCACTTTACATGTCTGTTCCAAATTTCATTAAGATCGGACCACATTTACGGCCGCTATCGTGCTGACAGACACACATATATATATAGATAGATATATAAATACACCCGTTGCAGCAGACCTGCATACTCAGCGAATTTCAAATGCAAAAGAACATAATTCAATGCAACATAGCGAAATTTGACATGTTTTTGTAATCTCCAAAAGAATAACATGGGGAATGATTATGCAGGTTTGCTGCAACAGGTATGTTAAAACTGGTTGGTTTTAATTCATCATTTAGTAGATCTTGACTAGAAGAAGCCATATACCAAGTTTTATCAAGAAATGTTAAAAAATAAGGAAGATATAGAATTTTTTTATTTCCCATAAGGATAACATGGGGAATGATTATGCAGGTTTGCTGCCACAAAAATGGAAATTTCGGGGTTTTAGACTAAAATACATTAGACCTCATCTAGAAGAAGCCACAAACCAAGTTTTATTAAGATTTGTTGAGAAATAAGCAAGATATAGAATTTTACTTATTCCCCATAAGGTTAACACAGGGACAACGTACTGTGTTTACCACTTTCAATATCTCGGTAACCAATGGAGATAGAGCAATGATTCAATACTAAATTGTTTGTTTTTTTGAGCTGAATTCAATGGTGCCAACAAAAATTTGATTAATTTTATTTTTCTATGTAAAAAACTCAAAAAAAACATTTTTGGGGGGTTTATCCCCCTTAACCCCCCCCCTCCGATAGTCCGATCGGGCTGGTTTACGAACTCGTCCAATTGATTACCACTTTACATGTCTGTACCAAATTTCATTAAGATCGGACCATATTTACAGCCGCTATCGTGCTTACAGACACACACACATATATATATATATATATATATATATATAGATAGATAGATAGATAGATAGATAGATAGATAGATAGATAGATAAAAATTCGAACGAATGGTGTTTTTTGCTTCTAGTGGCCCCAAAACGAAAAGTTATCATGGTCTCGGGCTTAGGTCTTACCATGAGACCTACGGTAATAGCTTCTTCCCTATAGGGGAAATTCGCTAAAATTCGAACGAATGGTGTTTTTTACTTCTGGTGGCCCTAAAACGAAAAGTTATCATGGTCTCGGGCTTAGGTCTTACCATGAGGCCTACGGTAATAGCTTCTTCCCTATAGGGGAAATTCGCTAAAACAATGAAAATCATACGGTCATGACTAATCTGCTAAACTTGTACCGAATGGAAGTGTTGTTAAATTAAATAAAGAAACAGTTTACTTTCGGACCTAGGGTGGTAAAACGGTAATTTCCGCCTTATGAGACTCCGTAAATAGCTGGGGCCGTATTTTTGAACCGGTTGAGAGGTGAGTGGTGAGTCACTTGTCAATTCACCTGTCAACATTATGAACGTATTGTTGTTAGCATTCGGATGTCAACGTTTTTGATTGGACGATACATCTTTTAAACAAAAAAGACAAAAGTAAACATTAGGATATTTAAGAAAATGTCTATGTTTTCGTGGCTTTCCCAAACTAATTAGGTTTTTTATTTAAATTTAGTCTTAGATCATTTTATAAATAGTTCAAAGGATGTCCAATCGTATCTAAATACTTGGTATAAAAAAGTAACCATAACCCAACTGGAAAGGCTCCCCACGATTTCTGCTGTTATTTCCTCCTAAGGAGAAGAAGAAGCTTGTTTCCTGACACTCATAAGTTTTTACTCACCAGCCAATTGCTTGGTGAATAAGAATGGGCAATGTGGTAGTTTACTCGATGTATAAAATGAGTATGTATTCAAATCATATTTTTTAAAGAATTAATGCCTTTTCAAATGATGTTCACAGAAATCGTATGGCTATGTTCATTGAATTCATTGGGAATATTTTTAGTTTTATCAGTACCTTCGTTTTGAAACTGACAGAAAATACCTCCGAGGGATGAGCGACTGACTCATTCGCAAACTCACTTCTCACCCATTTAAAGTGTAGGGTAACATCACAGAGTGGTGAAAGAGGGGATGCGGTTACCTTGGCTAGAGCGACGGCCGGGAACTTGTCCCAGGACAGGTGGGCGTCCTCGCCGCTCTGCCCCTGACGCTGGCCCTTGAAGATCCTGGAGGCGGTGGTAGTGGTCATCCCCAGGCCGTCGCCGACCAGCAGCACGACGTTGCGCGCCCTCGGCAGCCCGCCCAGGGGGGCGGAGCCCCAGCCGCGCAGCCGCTGGTGCAGCGCCCTCCCCGCCTCCTCGTACCACAAGTTCCGTCCTGTCAAACGGCCAAAGTAAGAACCCGGTCATAAGGTATAATGATTGACTATAATATATGGAGACTAAATTTGCTGGTCAAAGTGATAAATTAATCACTCTGGGATAAATTTATCATTTGTAATGGCTAGCACGTTTGGCCAAAGTAAAAATGTAATAGAATATTAATCACTTTGACCGGACATTATGAATAATAGCTATCGAGGGTTAGTCAGTGTGACGATTCTCAGTGTTCTGGTCGGGTCTTTGGGTAGGGTTATAGGTATGTTAGGTTAGATTAGGTTAAGAATTAATCACATTGACCAAACTCAGGTAGATATTGAGCATTTATGGATGGCGTTTATGCAGCCTTTGACCAAAACCGCTAGATATTATACATAATGACTGGTTATTTTTCATAATAGCTAGATTATTCACTTTGCCGCCACATATATTTTACTGAAAATACCCCATCGAAAGTAATTAACAAAGTTAGAGTCTTGGGTGTATTTCCTGTCAACTCTCTTGGTTTCAGTGAACATATTCATCATTTGCTGGCAGAGCATCATAAGCTGCTTTAAGGGTTCAACAGAAGAAATACCTGTTTTTTTTTCAAAACACATACACCGATTTAAAATTGTACCAAGCTTTAATTCGAAGTAAATTGGAATACTGTTCTGATGTACGAGACTCAGTGCCCGTGACTAAAGGTGATAAATTAGACATGTTTCAACTAAAAAAATTAAAAATATTTGTCAAAAAATACTCTCATTCATGTCCGTTTGATTTTCCGTCGTCAGGTCTCAGGGCAATTTTTCCGTCCCTAAATCGTCTTTTAGGAGGAAACTAGAATTGGCATCCTTAATAAAATAAGATCGTTAACAGTTGTATAAATAGTGGGATTTTGTTTAAAAATATTTCTCTTTATGCACCAAGACGTAACTTTAGATTATTTTATTTGTCTAGAAGTAGAACATTGTCTCATTTTAAGTTTCCTTTATTTAAAGCACAAGATTACTCTGGAGGATCATTGGGGTTTAAATGGAAGCAAGAAAAACTTGGAGGTGAGCGAACGAGAGGAATTGAGACCGAGTGTAGGCTCCTGTCTCGTGAAAAGAATGAAAGGGATGTTTCGGATGGTTCTGAAATCTTCTTGTCCCGTGTATAAAAAGGGATTTCAAGTGAAGTACCCTTGACCGTGTATAAAAAAAGACCAATGGGTTGATACCCACACTGACTTACCAAAACGGTGACAGCTTGTGTTAACTGTATCCATTTTCGTTCTCTGGTCTAGGATTAACCGATCTTTATAGGGCCGTTCTGAATATTGAATTATCATTTTATACACCCGGTATCTTTTTACCGTAGATAGAATAGAACTGAAATGGTAAAAACTACAAGTAAAGTGGTTTTTACTGTACGCGAGATGGCGTAAGTGGTGAAACACGCGAAGTGAAGCGAAATAAAATTTAAATTTGGCCTATTACAACACGGTTACTGGCTTTAAATTATTCTATTTTTTCCTCTTGTAGACATTCTCAGAGCCAAAAATTGTAATTAACATTGATTATTAGACCTTATAAACACTTTATTTATAAAAAGAGCAACAACGTCGTTACGTTTGAATGAACAGTTCAGGAGAGAAAGTAAAAATGTTCCAGCTTGGTGGGGCCGCAGTAAGTATTAATGTTAAAGTACGCGGCTGAGTAAAAACTTCCAAAAGGAAGAACACACTACGAAAGAATCCGACTTGATTCATTTGATTAGAAACCAAAGTTTCATTGTGTTTCGGAGCTTCCATTTCGGGAATCCCTTCTAAGAATGGTTTCTAGGTGATTGAAGGTACAACGCAGAAATACGTACTGTATTGCTATTTTTTTTAAATGTTTCTGACATATAATTTACTTTTAGAACTTATATCTTGGATCGCTATGCAATTGCAAACTAATTTGGTATACAATAATTTTATTTTTTCAAGAAAAACCATTGTTGGAACCAAAATATTCCAGCCCATTATTATTAGGGTCTGGAATAACCCTTTTACCATTAAAAGGTTATTCCCCCCTAAAATAGTACTGTATTTCTGAAAATGAAATATACATATTTCTCCAAGTCCTTTAATAGTGTGAGCCATTGTAGGTGGTTAAGTTAAGAAGACGAAGAAAAATAAGGTTGTTAAGTAGCATGTTAGGAGGGATTTTATAACCCCTTAATTCTTTTTTAAGCTACTATTTATATCCCAAAAGTAATCATGCTTGCCTGTAAAATATAAATTATTAATATACAATTATAATGCTACACTTTTCCATCAAAAACCCACAGGAAGGGTTCAGTTTGACATTGCCTCAGTAAACACGCTCTTCATCAGCTCCTACTTTCTTTTGCTTTCTACTGTTTTTGTGGAATTGTGCTTTGCCTAAAAATAATATCAGTTTGTGCAGAAAACTTTAGTTCAATGGTTAGACACTTCAGTTTGTTTGAATATTGTGACTGTGAAGAGAAAGCTTATAAATAGTACAGTGGATTAGGAGCATGCCGTGATAGAATATAAGCCTGAATTATCTTATTTAATTGGAAATGTTAATTTTTTCATGGATACTATTAAATATTCCACACAATGGTTATATATTATTGTTTTAGCTACCTTTTTGTATTTATTTATTTAGTTATTTATTTCTTTATATAAAAATTTACATTAATTTGGCATATGTGACGTGTACGAAACCCCTCTGATTGTTAACTAAGGAGTCCCGCACACGACCACATGGGGGGGTTGGCTGTGACTCGTGACTTGTTGTTCATTGTTGTAAATTTCAGCAGATTTTAGAGTTATCTTGCATGTTTGGAATCTGATAACAAATTTATACTTGACCCCTCCAGCATACAACTGCAATGAGTCCATATTAATCGTCTTGTCTATGAAAAAAGCCTAAGCAAGACTCCAAGCAAGGTGTAGCTAGCATGCGGCGGTCTGTACACAATGGTTATACCGAATGGTTATACACACTATTTTGAAGCTTATTTTAGGTGTTATCTTGAACATTCGAAAATTATTGTGTTGGTTCATGCCTGTGATACGACACTAAAATTTGAATTTTATCATTTATATTATTAGGTAAGCTACGAAAGCTAGGTAAAATCTTATGTTTTTTATGATTTCATGCATCGAATACACCAATGACGGCTATATATACAGAAAATCGTATCATAAAATCGTAAAAGAAATATAGTTGAATTTCTCGCCTGCTGCGGTATTTACTCAGACCTTTCACTAATCCCTTGATGAGGAAGGCTGAGTTTTAAAATTACTGGTATTGGCGACAAGTCCTGTTAAATCCATTCAACCTTCGTATGATATGATTGAATTCCTTTATGAACTTTTTTTAATGTGATTTTGATCATGTCTATTGGTGCATTTAACTGATTAAACCACAAATAGACATAGACTTTGTCTCACTTCGTAGCCCTTTTGTATATTTTTACAATAATTTAAATAAACTTTACTGCAGCATCGCAAGCATTGAACATCAAGGATACTGACTGTTCCTATCAAAATTTGATAAAAATAGCTTTGAAATTACATAAGTAAAACGTATAAATCCAAGCCACTTCTACTAGAACGAAACCATTTAAATGTTTCCAGGATTTTACGGACACCCGGTATAGCTTATGAGATAAATAGCAATAATAAATATTCGAAAAAATAGTAAAACTATCACTTTAGGTTATGGGAGAAAAGGCAGATTGAAACAGCAAAATTATCTTAACACGGCCTCTCTGTGAGGTGAAAGATGTCGGTAACCGATAAACTCAAAACATAGCACAATTAGTGGGTAAGGGGCGACTCGTGCCCGCGGCTGCTGGCTTATACTCGTCAAACAAGAGCGGGGGGGTGGGGGAGCGCTGGGGGCGGCTGGGGGGAGTTGAGGGGGAGGGCGAACTAAGCTCATCTCAGGTCTTGTCCGTCAAACCGAGGCTCGTAGATATCGAACATTCACTTTAAATTGAACTAAGTGAGAGGTTAAAAAATTATTAAGTTCGATTTTAAATGGGGGACATAACATATTTCAAACAACTACAGCTGGGAATTATGAATTTCTTCTTTAAGTTTGGGTTTTCACAAAATGGTTAGTTTTTTGAGTTGGAGGGGGGAACAAATTGCATTTCTTGACTGAATTCATGACTACTGGTTAGATCCCAAAATTTAACAACATTCACACGAATGGCATATTTTAATATTTTCTCTATATTTCATATATTTTCATATTTCAAATATGTTTTTTTATATTTAAAGTACATTGGGTTACATCACAAACACGATCCCAAAATTAAGTTGTGATAAAACTTTGAAAAACGGACTGACTGTTGAAAATATTATATTATATAATATTCAACTATCACCGCACTTTTATTAGCGCCTTGTTATTTTTGTTTGTGTAATTAAGTCGAAGAGAAGTAATTAATCCAATTTCAAACCAAACTTCTTACAACAAAGAGGGAGGAAAATGTTGCAAATATAATAAATTATTCAGCCTTCGTATCGAGGGTTCGGTCAGAACTCAGGTTTATAATCATCGACCGATGTCTGCCATCTAATACTGTTAGTTTTGGTATTTGTAATTAAAACGTATGATCGAATTTGCACTTTGTGAAAATGCAAGTTGTTGAAAGTGAACTACCTGGAAATTAAACATAGCCGTATTTGATTAAAAAAGTTGGATCCATATATTTTAGAATCACTTGAATTTACTTGCATTATTTTTCCAACAGAAAACAACCAGCAAAGACAATCTGAAATTCAACATATAAAAGTTAAGGTCGACGGGGGATAAATATAAATGTACAAAAAGCGGGCACATTGTTTATTTTTCTATATTATTTATTGCTCTTGAAAGGAATACTTATATGAAAACCAAAAATTTAGTAACCTAAATTTACATTTTAATAATTTGTTTTAATTTTTGCCCAAAAATATAATAGCTGAAGAATAAAAAAAAATATAATAGCTATTATATAATAGCTGTATTAATTGAATTGCATTGCAAAACCGTGTGTAAATAATGGTAACTGCGTTGTCAAATAATGACAATTAGCTAAAACTAAATTTTAATCACTAGCAGATCAACAAATCATCTTAAGTTACCTTCCATATTAAAAATTTTAATGTATATACTAACACTAGTTGGTATGGTTATGAAACTGTCATAACCATTCAGAATTATATACCGTTTCTACATTAAACACCACTACGGTATCACGAAAAATATCGCTATAAATAAAAACAACCTGTAAATCTCTTATTTAGTTATATTGTTAATTAATTTTCCTTGTAAAATCATAGCTACTACAGTGCCATGTTCAAAATCATTATTAAATGAAATAAATATTAAATTAATAATTGAAATAGATACATTTTCATAGAAAAGAGACTATGAAAATCCAACCTCATACAAGCAAATCGGGTTGTGTATTCATAAACCGGACAAATGGCTCACATTTTTTCCCTCAACCACAATTATTCGTTAGTCCTATAAATTATTGAAACTTTAAAAAATATAATCATTTAAGTTTTATTATAAACGTAGAAATGCCTGCTATGTTTCAGTCCAAGCTCGATTAATATAACGCATGTCGGAGATAAACTGTTAAAGCAGGTAGGGCGAGTTTCCCTAATATGGACGGCCGTGTTGGAAATATTGATTAACCATTACTTCAATTCCATTGTAAATAAAGCAAACCCGAAATCCCAATTGTTATTGCATCGGACGAAGTAGCAGACCAATACAGCTTTTTATAAACTATACTAGGCATCACGGAAGTGTGACCTTCAAAACTTAAACAGCTGGTCATTTACCTATATGAAGACATAAAGGTGTTATAGTATAATTTAACAACACTTATCGGTTATTAAATATCCATCTATGTCACCTTACAATTTTATCTTATCTGTTTTTAATATTTCATCGTAAAAATAACCTATATGATTGATTACATACTAGGAATATGAATTCTATTTCTAAATGACATTGTATTTTTTGGCGAGGTATTATTTAATTTCTGGCTTTTTTTTGAGCAATCTGTTTATGGACGATTTTGAGGAGAAATTGCTTGAAAAAACGGCAATAAAACCCCGCCTATGGTTGCGCTACGTGGATGATATTTTCTGTATCTGGGAAGGAACCATGATAGAACTGTCATCATTGAAAGACGATCTGAATGCAGAGTGTGAATCAATAAAATTCACTCTGGAAGTGGAAAATGAAAATAAGTTACCGTTTCTTGATGTCAGGGTTGATAAAACTCCTGGGGGCTGGTCTACCTTTGTCTACAGAAAACCCACTGCTACAGGTCAATATTTGAATTTTAATTCTAATCACCCTAATCATGTTAAGCTTGGGGTAGCAGTGGGACTCATAAAAAGAGCAAAAAAGATCTGTAGCGATGATGCACTTTTTGACAAAGAACTTCTTTATTTGAGATCATGTTTAAAAAACAGCGGTTATCCTGAGAGTGTTATTAACAGAGCTGGCTTAAAGCCTCTCATGTACGAGAAGAACCTAAAACCACTCCTGATAAGCCAAAACCAGTCACTACTATTTGTATTCCCTATATCAAGAATTTTTCAGAGAAAATCAGACGCATAAATCACAAACACAACATTAGAACAGTTTTTAAATACTGGGTAACTATAAGAAACAAAGTTGTGAAAGTGAAACCTGAAAACAAATATCAAAAACAAAAAAATTTGGATATAAAGTTCCTTGTTCTTGTGATCGAAATTATATTGGACAAACCTCTAGGCCCGTAGGAAAAAGGTTAGATGAGCATAAAAGAAAGGTTAAGAACAAAGAACATTACGGATTGAGATTATGTGAGCATGTGTTGGAAACAGGGCATAACATTAGGTGGGATAAATCATGCATTCTTTATAAAGAGCCAAACTGGAAAAAGAGAAATTTAACTGAGTCCCTTTTTATGGCGGTAGAATCAGCATCCTTGTCTAGACCTTCCATAGAAATAAATCCGGCCTATTTAAAATTAGTCGAGTCTGAAATAAAAGAAGCAACCAATAGGAGTCGAGCTGTGACGTTATCAGTGGAGGGAAATGAAAACAATGTACCCCCGCCCCCTTCCCCTACAGCAAGGTCAACACCACCTGCAGTCCGAGTTAGACGTTCGAGCCGGATCCGTGACCGACCATCTCGTCGCGGTAAATAATAAAAAAACTTGATAACGCGAGACGTTTTTTCGTTGTCTCGCGAAACGTCGTTTTAATAGCTTGTGGAGTTCGCCATTTGTGTGTTTGTGTTATGTGTAAAAAAACTTGTGTGAATGTAGTGTGAAAAAACAAGATTGACAAGAACTTCAAGCTGAACAAAAAATGGTGAGTGCTACCCTATAAATAAATAAAAAAAAAAACAGAAATTAGGAGTATGAATGTCGGGCGCCGGCACTAAATCGAAAGTCATTAGATCGAATGGCACTGGATCGACACTTTTGTCGGTCTAATGCCTGTCGGAGCAGTGCCTTTCGATCTAGTGACTGTCGATGCAGTGCCTTTCGAAGATATATCTGTATTAAGTTTGGGAAATCGTGATTATTTTAAAATTATTGTAAGCAAATTTTCGTCTTTTGGAGGTTTTAACGTCAAACGGCACTGGACCGACAGGCATTAGATCGAAAGGCACTGCACCGGCAGTCACTAGATCGAATGGCACTGGATCGTTAGGCATTAGATCGAAAGGCACGGACCGACAGGCATTAGATCGAAATGCACTGTTCTGACAGTGTCGGAGCTATGCCTGTCGATGCAGTGCCTTTCGATCTAACGACTTCATTTTGTGTCGGTCCAGTGCCTTTCGATCTAATGACTTTCGATGCAATGACCGGATCTCTATGAATGTAACATGTAATTTTAGCCTAAATTACCCTTTTATACTTGTTTTGAAGTCAAATTTTACTTTGTCTTTTGCATTTCAGAAAAATCCACACAAAAAAATAACATTTTGAGCTATAAATACTAGTTATAATTAACTATACAACCCTCGTTAGTTTATTATTACGATTAATTAATAAACTATTAATAATTGTAAATTTTATCAATTAATTATATATAATCGATTATTTATTTAATTTGAATTATTTTTTATCTATTTTGCTCCTGGTAATGGGGGTCCCAAAACGAAATGTTACCTAGGTCTCGGGCTTAGGTCCTGCCATGAGACGTACTGTTACCGATTCTTTCCTACAGGGGAAATACGCTAACACAGGGATTAATTGCTTCGGGTTCCCTTATGAACGGTGTACTGGACTCCGTTCGGTTAAGGGGATACGGTATAGTTCGTATCAGAAAGGAAAAGAGAGTGTCGGACCGGTCCAGGTAGGCCCGGGCAGCCCTAATCCGCTGTTGTCACAACACCTATTGTTGTGAGGCCGGCCGGCGACGGGGGTGGGCAGCCCCCACGCCTGTGTCACTGACTGCGGGCCGCTTCGAAATTCCTTATACCAGGAATTACTCAAGAAATAACTCGCCGGCCGGCCTCACGACAATAGGTGTTGTGACAACAGTGGATTAGGGCTGCCCGGGCCTACCTGGACCGGTCCGACACTCTCTTTTCCTTTCTGATACGAACTATACTAAAAAGGATAAACTTTTAAACGTGAGAAAATGGTTTTAAAATTTTTTATTTTAAATTAGTGAAAAAATACAAAAAATATAAACTTATTTTGTTATTTTAGTTAGGTCTGAAAACATTTTTTCAATTTTTTTGACGAATTGGAGAATGGTTTTTAAAAGATTTCACAAAAACTACCGTTTGGATTATTTTATAATGAACATTATTTTAAGGGAAGACCTAAACTTCATATTTAGGTTATGAAATCATTTCTTGTAGTTTTTCTTTAAATTGGAATTATGTTTCAAAAATTATTTTTAGAAAAATTGGGTATGCAATTTTTTGAAAGTATAATTTTTTCGAAATTGTACCTACTGCTATAAGTCTACCTAAATATGAGGGTAAACATCTATTGAAAACAGTGTAAAAGTTTGAATGGTGTACCTTTACTGGTTCCCTAGATATACATTTTTGAATTGAAAAATATGAAAATACGAACTTTCGGTAAACAGCCGAATGGAACACGTGTACTGCTCACTGTGAGATATATTTTACATATAAGTTATACTTTGGCAAAAATAATGCTGAAACATGTTTACTATCATTTTTCTCTTGTGTATTAGGACCTATAGAACAAAACAAGACCAAAAGGAAAATTTATAAAATATATCGATTTTTATTCAGCACCGTATCCCCTTTATATTTCTAAGGTAAGCCCTCTCTACTACGCTAATAGGGAGTTTTTGCCATCCGAGGTAAGACAATATGATAAACGTTAAACGGTATCTCTTAACATTGTGCTAAATGTAGAAAATCAGCTGATTTTACCGTTTAACGTTTATCGTGTTGCTTTACCGTGGATTGCAAAAACTCCCTAATAATTTAATCATAAAAGCACTTTGACCGCTCTCAATTTTTTAAATTAATCAATGACTTTATTTTCGATTTCGGGTTGGCTCGTATCAAAAATAAAAATTAGTTATTCTACTATAGTTACGAATTATAGAATTAAAATCATAACGCGTCTCGAAAATGCCTCTTTGTAAAAACGCTGTAACTTCTGACATAGGCAATTTGTATATTCAGCACTCATTTTGCATCACGGGCTCGCAGGCACAGGCAGTACACGTCAGGGTTAGTATGTTAAGCGCCTTTGGGATTTTTACTCCCAAGGTTTTTTATGCTGATTCTGTTTTTGAACTTGAGAGCAAATGGCTTCCCTTTGTATTATAATGTTTACAGATTATTTGTTTCGACTCAAGGGTCGTCGGATTCCGCTGATAATTGCTTTGTTGGAACACGTTTCAAGGCGCGTTTTCCTAGCGACGATTTACAAATTGTCTCGGGCAACGGAAAACGCCCGGCAGAATCCGCCACATACTAGTAAGATCAGAATCCGTTATCCACCAACGAAGTTTTCATGACGGGAAAGGCCCATGCGATTTGGAAGAGTCCAGGACGTTGTCCGCTGGCGTTTTAGTGTCAGTGCAGTTGTGAAAGGTGAGAAAGGTGAAAGGTCATGAAAGGTCGTTTGTGATTATTTTGAGAAATATATTTAATTTTTCGAAATATCAAAAATGGTGGTAGTTTATTTTTATTTGTTCAGATTTATATTTAAAAATAAAATGAAAATGTAATCACTGCAACTGTTACAATATTCTTTACTTACTCTATTTCAAGTTTACAACACCTGGGCGTTATTACAAAACGAAGGCGACATTGGTCTCATGGGACTATTCCTCAAAATGACGTCGGGCACTTCCTGGTTGTCATAAAAGAGACTATGATAACTTGTAAGGGATTGTAAAGTCTTCAGTCTCTGGTCTGTTTGTAATAATAAATAAATAAATAAAAATGTCTTTTATTTCCGAGCGTGTATCAGTACAATACTGTTTTATAAAGTAACTCAGGTCACTATATTTAAGTAATTAAGAATTAAATTATAAAAGAGGCATATTTGTATATATTAAACAAGTCACATTTACAATTTTCTTTACACTGTCTATTTAAAATTTTCTTTATTTTTGCCTTAAAAGCCAGGACCCCAAACTGGGGATATCATTGTAGAGCTTGGGGCCAAAGTAGGAAAACCCTCTCCTACCCACCTCCAAACGGACCTTTGGAAAGTGAAACAAGGCGTCCTGCCGAGTACTACGCAGAGCCACCTCCCCTCGAGCAGCAAGTCTTTCCATCAGGCACTGATGCTTCTAAAGAACCATGACCCGGTGGATGTTGCGAGTCTGCATCCTGCACACGGCCTCAATTGGTAAAAGTCCTGCTGCCTCCCGAAATGGAGTAATGCGCTCTCGCTTACGAATACCGCAAACGAAGCGCATAGCGATGTTCTGCAGCTTCTGGATCTGGGACATTTAGTCACCGGTTATGCTGTTGCCATATGCAGGAAACCAGTAGCAAGGCACCGACAAAACCAGTGACTGTACCAGTTGCAGCTTAGCTGCCTCTGCCAGGATGTCTTTATGTTTGAACAGACCTCGCAGCCATCCCAAAGCCACCTGGGAGCCATGGACGGTGTGATATGATAAAGAGAGGCCACCGTCAAGTACTACGGCCAATAACTTAACCGAATCACTCACCATTAATGGTTTGCTCTCAGGTTTAACGTGCAAGTCAATATTTGCGATTGTTTGTAAAAAATTGGGAGAAGCAATATGTATGATCATGCATTTGTCAGCGTTTAACTTGAGTCCATGATTACGTGACCACTCACTTATCCTCACCAGGTCTGAGTTTACACTCTCAAAAACTTGGTTAGTTCATCCGATCTCATCCGAGAAGTGCAGTTGACACTCATCTGCATATGAGTGCACATTGCAGTGACTTTCATTGCAGGTGAGGGGTGAACCCTTTTCTGCAGTGTAAAGGGTGAACAGAATGGGCCCTAGGAAGCTCTCCTGCGGCAAATTCATGATTTACGAAGAGGAGGTGAGATATGGGTACCCACCTTTGTCACCTGCAGTCTCTTTTCCAGGTAGGATCTGAACCAAGCAATCGCAGTACTATGAAACCCAAAGGGTTCCAATTTTGCTGGGAGCAAACTGTGGCTTATGGAGTCAGAGACCAGCGAGTATTCAAGCATGACTACTGAGCTAACCCTACCAGCGTCCCTCGCCCTAAACAAGTCTGCGAACATATACAGCTATGCAGTACAGGTGCTGTGGTTTTTTCTGAACCTTGACTGCAATTTGAGAAGGAGACTCTCTATATCGGCGAATCGCTAATTTTGCAAGAATCTTGGACATTGCTGGAAAGACTGATATTGGCCTTAATTCACTAAGGTTCGAGGGATTCTGTTTTTTGGCCAAATGGTGTTCAATGCTTTTCTTCCAGGAACGTGGGAACTCGCCTTTTTCGAGAGACAAATTCATCAAGTGAGTGACTGCTCCGATGATGGCAAAGGGGCTGACGGCCTTAATCATATCAATGCTTATTTCGTCCACACCAACAGCCCTTGAGATAATTTCATTAATTGCCGCTCTCCTTCCGGGTACTAATACTTTTCTAAACTTAAATTTGTTTTTATTATGGGTCTCCTGAATATAAGAACTTATCACATCAGCATCTGCTTCATAAAACGATCCCAAAAAACTCCATTCCATTCTTGTAAAATTCCATTCTTACCAAAGATTCATTCATTTCACTGACTTTTAATTCCTTGGGTAAGTCGTTTCCACCATTTTCCCCCACTATATTACTTTGTTTAAGGCATTTCCAAAATGTTCTTGTATCTCTACATTCAGCCAGTTTTCCTAAAAAATCCCTTGTAGCTTTCCAGACGACACCATTCAGACTGTTTCTTACTTTTTTATATTCTGCCCAGTAAGACTCCTGCATTGTCTTTGAAAAAATGTATCCTTAACTTATTCTTCAGTCTTGTTAAAATAACAATTTCATCATTTCTCCAAGGGGCTTTCTTCTTTGTCACTCTTTTCGTGACTAAGGGTGCCTGTTTATCATAAAATCGTTTATCTTAGAGCTAATAAAGGAAGTTATTTTTTCTGCACTGGCCATATCATTGACTGTTTCCAACTCGAAATTCTGTAGCCTTAAAATTGCGTCAGCGTTACTAAACTTAGAAAAATCTCTGCATGTAACAAACTTTACTATTTTTATTTCTCTTTTCAGTTCTAATTCACAATAAATGAGTTGTCAGATATAATTCACAATAAATGAGTTTTTGGTAGGTGATTTTTTAAATCTTTATGATCCAGTACAGCTGGAGCATCAATAACGCCACACCTCTTTATTTGCATTGCTTTATTTGTAATGATATGGTTTCTGAGATGGCAGTACTTGTTGGTTCAGTGACGTGCTGTACGCAGTAACGGAATCTTAAGAGACGGCGAAAATTATTGGCTTCATGGCAAGAGTATGACAGTTAATCAATATTTGCTTGCCCTAAACATACAACATAGTCCACCTGAACTGCTATGTCTACAAACAATGCCTGAAACAAGGAGCCCAGGCAGGTGTAGCTCACATGCGGTGGTCTGTACACTATGGATACCCATCACCTTGAGGCTCATCGAGATAAATTCTATACCTGGATCAACACACGTAGCATGGAGCCGTTCAAAAACTTTTGACACAAAGAGCGACACCGCCACCGAGACCAACCCCTCAATCAGCCCTCAGGACTGTGTAGACAGGTACATAGTGATCAGAGGGGGTTGTTGGACCAAGCCAAGACTCAGTAACGCCAAAAACATCAAAATCTAAATCTGTTGTCAGTGCGGACATCTCCTCGAAACCTGTATTAAGCGAGCGCATGTTTATGTGCGCAACGCACATGCTCCCACCAGCTCGTTTCCCAACACTC
This sequence comes from Flexamia atlantica, assembly GCA_035578135.1. NCBI lineage: Eukaryota > Metazoa > Arthropoda > Insecta > Hemiptera > Cicadellidae > Flexamia > Flexamia atlantica. The sequence continues at coordinate 2,711,031 of JAQJVK010000010.1, forward strand.
CAGGAACGGTCGGCTCACGAACCTCCACCTAGGAAGACAGAAAGCTAGGCGCCGTGTCCGCCACCAGAGCCACGAGATCCGCCTGGGGAGTAGATAGCGTCGGCTCCCCTATCAACCGCAGTGCCGCAGGAATCACCGCGCCAAACAAGGAAGTCAAACGCGAGACACCCTTTACGATTCAGATGTCTTCCATCACGGGCGAGATGCCTCCGCGCCACCCAGCAGTTGGTCTCCACGAACATGACTCCAAAATTGTTACACATAAGATCAAGAGATGAGTGTTAAAATCGTGAATTGCCTTACTTCCAATGTTAGATCGTATTATGATGCTGTTTTCATAAACTTTTGAATTCGGAAAATTATTTCTTACAGTAAGCGCGCTTGCTATGGTTCCCATTGTACCCTGGCCCCCCTCGTAGCCCCACCCAGGTTGTTCGTGCCAACATGGATATATATATTACATCAAGATCCTCGTGGTTAACATATTTACACAGCATATTTTTCACATTCTTGTTATTGGCACCTGGGCAACATTCCACTATGGCTCCCCTCCTTAACAAACCAGGTGCTACGTGCCGGATCATTTAGTCACCTACAACTAAAACGTTACTGAAACTAGACTAAATCTCAGGTACTGAATTTTCGGATTGCTCGCGTTTGTTCCTCATTTCAACATTCATGCTTTCACGGACACCCAAGGAACAGCACACAGGTGCGGCCCCGGCTTTTAAAGGAGACAAAATTTACTACCTCTAGCATTGTGTCTACTCAAATTACAACATGAGCCACCTACAGAGTCACAAGTCCCATCTAACTGATCGTCATTGTCTTCCTCATCCAGCGCAACTGGATCGTCCGGGAACGCGCCAAAGTCGGACAGTGCCAAAGTCGGACAGCGCCAAATCGAGACTGTTTTTCCGTCCTGAGTTGGCGCTGTCCGACTTTGACGTTTCTGTGCAAAAATGAAACAGTCTGGGTTTGGCACGTGACGCTCCCGCCAAATCGGGACTGTTTCAAAACAGTCCTGAGTTGGCGCCGTCCGACTTTGACGTTTCTGTGCAAAAATGAAACAGTCCCGGTTTGGCACCTGACGCTCCCGCCAAATCGGGACTGTTTTAAAACAGTCTCGGTTTGGCGCCTCGCGCACAAACGGAACTAAGCACTTTTGGCCACATCCCGATTTATGTCATTGACTGTACTCTCCGCCATATTAGCCACACCCATCGCTGTATTTAAACCACACCCCCAAATTCTATTGGTTGTTTTATGAGAATCCCGCTCCTCCGTCGAGGGACATTTGAAACAGAACAGCTGGATACGTTTACACGATATTTTCTTAACTGTGGTGAACGTCCTCGTGATTTTTCTTGTTTATGAAGTGGCAGTTTTTTAATCGAGTTCGTGCAATGAGTCATTTAATATAGGCCTATTTTAGATCCGCCAGTAATCCTGTTTACCAAGACCAAGTTAGATAACATGTTTTTGTAATATATTCCTGGGTAATATTTAGGGCATTTTATTATGTCAAACAATTGACTGTCCCTGTTAAAAAAAATCCCTGCAACATTTTTGTTAACTCTTGAGTTTAGTAAATGTTTTATGCGGCATGACTTAAGAATAAGGAGGTGACTTACGGGAAAGTCTGAAAATTCTGAAACCATTTTATATTTTTACTACGAATTAACCAGAATTTACAATTGTTTTTCCATAACCACCCCTTTTTAGAAAGGAATTTAGACTTTTTGAGTTGAATGGCAGGTAATAACTCTATTATTTCCCGCCAACCTGGAAATACATCGGTAACTACGCCGGGATGACCTGATAGGTTTAAGGAATGTTGCAGTCGGAATGTGTTTTGGCCGTTCCAAGTGATAGAATTAATTTGTGCTTGTTGATTGTCGTGTCCGTTCTCAGTACCTGTGAATGACCTTTCTAATAACCTTTCTAAACTTCACGTTAAGTCCATTTTCTTAGTTACACGGCCGAATTGGCCGAATGGGGACGCGACGTGACGTGACGTGTAGCCTATAGACTCTATCAATACCATTCGCCCAAGCGGCTGTTATGAAAGCAAATTTTTTACTAAAACTGTACAAAGTGCTGTTTTGGCGTTCATTATTTATATTAATTATATTGATGCTTATTGCTTATAATATCTTATAAATGTCAGTAAGATGTATCCCCTTTAAAGTAAAAGGGTTACGAATATATAAAAGTGTCAATATCAAACGTTAGAGTAACAGCAAACCTTAAGTTTATACCTTGTGTTTTATTAAGCATGTAACAAAAAAAAAAATTATATTTATCATATTTATCTGTATTCCATATATACTTAATTCTCACGCCAGGGGTACTTATTTAATCCGCTTTTCACCGCGACTTTGGATGTCGCATCCTCATGTGCGCATGCGATCGAGGACGTTACGTACCGTGCGAATGTGAATATGTATAGAACCCTGTCCGGAATCGCCGTATTGGCCGTATGTGGACGTCGGGGCCATAGCAGTTATGGGACCGTATATGCCTTCTATGGCCCCGTGTGGACGTACGTGACGTGTATGTATAGCAGCACCTTTAAATTCGCAATATAAATATGTTGCAGAACTTACTATTACTAACTAAAATTTCAAACTTAATTATATTTTAAAAATTAAGCAGCCACTCCAAGTTCCGTATTGTGCAGTCAACTAATAAACAGTATACACCTAGTTAATTCACTTCAAGAAATTAAATTGGATTTAGAGAATAAAATATTACTTAACTTGTATGCCGAGTATGTGTTATACGCTTTGAAACTTTTGAAAAAAATAAATTTTCCAATCCTTTTTTGGCTTTGTTTCCAAACCTAGGTTTTAAGCTGAGTAAGCACAAAAATCTATTTAATTAAAATCTAACTAATAAAATTAAAACCCTTTTGCTATTAAATTAGTTGTAAATCCGTATAAGGAATATGGAAGGGTTCTATTTCTCACCATAGTACTGTACTATCCATACTATACTATACCATACTACGGTATACCGTACTATACCATAGCGCTGTAATAGAAATTAAAGAAATATTTAAGAGTAGTTTTGAGTTTTGAAACAATGTAGTAGTTCAATACATAAATTGAATTGGAAAATAAAACCCAATATTCAAATGTTGAATTGTAATTAATAGCCTTCGTTTGAAGAAAATGTACGCTTTATAGAGAAACTAGAACTCCAATTTTGTTTCTTTCATAGTAAATCCAGAAATATCAATTCAAATGTGCAATTGGACAAGTAAATTAAATCGGACATGTTTTAGGCGTACTTTTATACTTTATAAAATTATAAAAGTTCTACAAAATTCCAACTAACATTCATTATTTCAAAGATTTTTCTTTGGTTAAAGACCTATATCTTTAGTTCTTATCAAGCTATACAGTAAAATTGGGTCTAACAACTTTCTCTGAAAGAACCCTCGCTGTAATCTGAATCTGACTCATCTAATTTACTGAAATTAGATGAGTTTCAAGCGATCACGCTGTGGACTACCAACATAAATTAGATTTTTTCCAAGGATTTTCACTAAATAAAGATCGGTGGCTTTATTATTATAAATATTAGAGATCGCCTACGGGTCGAAAGGTCGAAATTCAATCAGATAATATTTTACTACAGTTTTTACTCATTGCTTCAATAAAACATGTGACATTTTGTTGTTATACTTTTGATACTATTTCAATATTTTTCCTTTAAATGGTGACCTACAAGGTATTTTAAGCCAATTTATGAATGAGAGATAAGCGTAGAATGATTGTGGCACGATCTTGTAATATTGTTACTATAATATTATTGGCCGACGGATGGGTCGCCGGAATTTTACCCCCCGGTTTTGTACACCCACAGAAAAACGCCTACGTCATTTTGACGTCACAGATCGGGGGGTACGATTCTGGGCGCGAACTTTTAGGACGGATAAATTACTATGAATTTTAATAAACTGACGTTTCACGGTTGTCTGAACAGTTGTATAATTGGTATAAATCCAATTAAACCTGGCTTCTTAAGTCCGACCCTAGAATTGTACACCAGGATTTGTACCCACGTTTTTAAAATAAAACTCACATTTTTAACAAATTAATTGAAAAAGAGATTCAACCTTATTAGGTGTTCAACGATTAATCTGGAATGTAATAGAACTCTACGTAGAAGGGCGGAAGTACATAACAGTTTTCTTGCTGCGTTGGGGTTTCCCGAGAGGCAGGTGTTCAAAAAATATTTTCAAATGCCCTTAGAATTCTTGAGTGGACTTGATGGAATGTACCGTTCGTCCCTCTGTAGGTGTATTTAATGGGCTTTTTGCGTTTTCATTGGATATAGTTTTCTTCATTTGATTGAACATGTTCTTCGTATTATTTCCTGTCGTTAGCCACCGAATCACTTTTTTAGTTATTGTAAAACTGCAGTAGCAAACGACTACTGCAGTTGGACTACGACTTTTTTAGTTGGATTGAAACTGCAGTAGCCAAACGACTACTCTAGGATCACTTGACGTTAGAAGGTATCTAAACCATTTTTGTATTATTGAATAACTTTACCACAATTTGTTCCTTGTTTCATTTTTTTTGTACATCTTCCTAGTTTCAATATCTTAATGTTATTTCAATATTTTCTTTTAAAAATCTTCAACATTATAAAATATTCCTTCCATGAGAATCATTTTCAATTTTTTCTTAAAATTTTAATTTTTTTTCTTTTTTTAGATGTGATGGTAATTTATTATATAATTTGATTCCATTTATTTTGAAAATTCTATGTTCAATGTGTTGTTTTGAAATTGTGTATTTTGTGTTTTGTCATGTTGCTATGTATTTCGTTTCTCGATATTAATTGAAAATTCATTTTTTTAAACCATTGCAAAATGTTTTGTGAATTTATATAACTTTTAATTTCAAGGTTAGATTTATCATGGTCTTTTATAATTACGTTGTGTCATCAGCAAAAAAACATAAATTTGAGTTTGACACGGATTCATTGATATTATTGACTTATATAATAAAAAGGACTGGACCTAAAACCGATCCTTGTGGTACTCCAGCAGTTATTTCCAATTCATTTATATAATAAATAAAGTTGCTGTGTAAGTTTTGTTGTTATTTAAAATACCTTAGTACTTTGGTAAATCACATTGGATGCAAATATTTGAATGGGCACCTACTTATTTTATAGACTATGCTATTATAGATATATTTTATAAATATATTTTACGTTTTCCTTTTTGAATTTTCTAAATTGCCAAACATACATTCTAGAACCTATACATTTAACAGACAATACCTGACCGTTAGCAAAAAGGCTTTAAATATTTACATAAAATCCGAAAAATAAATTTGGAACATATATGGTCCAAAAAGGACTAATGTGTTTATATAATGAGTCCCTTGTGGTCCGAGCCTTGGTAGGTATCATTTCATGTTTACCACTTCATCCAATTACTATAAAACATGTTAGTGTCACAATTTTTATAAATGCACATTTTTTATTGCTCCATGCGAACTTTATCCCACATGCCGTATTTGTCCTACATGGCTGTATAGTTTGTATACAGCTTTACGGTGCAGTAAGGTTGTTTGTTTATTTTTTGTTTATTTGGTTGCTATCATGGCAACTTCAAATGTAAAGTGTTTCGACTTTAAAATGAAATTCATTAACTTATTAGAATTTCTTTAGCTAAATAACCTACATGAGACTTTTTTAAAGTCAGAAATTAGATATTTCAAGACTTCCAAGGTAATCCTGGTAGCCGTTTTTAAGATAATTGAGCAAGCAAGAGTATTCTCATATATTTATTGCTCATAATTTAAGTACGGGTATAGGATTTATTCATTTTTTTGTATGAAGAAATGAATTTACCAAATAGGATATTTTTCATTTATTGTCGAAAATGGGTTGTATTTAACTTTTATCAATTTAAATTAATACAATCTAAATTCAATCACAATTAAAAATCCAATTAAATTCAATTAAATTAAAAATCACATTATTGGCCCATTAATGGCTGATATTAAAATTCTGCCTACCTCATATTTAATTACAGAGGGTAAAAAATAAAACACAATTAAAATTCTTGAGATTGTAAAATTAATTTTTAATAAATTACGTAGCATATTTAGTTCAAAAGGAAATTAATTACATTATTCAACAATGAGTGCAGAAAAACCAATTATGATCGAGAAAAAGGTTGGATTAAACGTAAAATTATTCTTAAATTATATACAATCTGATAATTTAAAATCGCAATACTAGCCCATTGTCATCGTCCCCTTTACAGCGAGCCAATGAGAACAAAGGGGAGGAGCCCGGTACAGTAAGGTTCAAAAACAAAGCCGTCCGGGTTTGGCGCTGTCCGACCTTGACGTTTCTGTGCAAAAATGAAACAGTCTGGGTTTGGCACCTGACGCTCCCACCAAATCGGGACTGTTTCAAAACAGTCCTGAGTTGGCGCCGTCCGACTTTGACGTTTCTGTGCAAAAATGAAACAGTCCCGGTTTGGCACCTGACGCTCCCGCCAAATCGAGACTGTTTCAAAACAGTCCGGGTTTGGCGCTGTCTGACTTTGGCACTGTCCGACTTTGGTGTTTTGGGAATTTTAAACAGTCCCGATTTGGCGCTGTCCGACTTTGGTAGCGTCCCGATCGTCCACAGTGAACACATCAAATTTGTTCTTACAAACTTTAGCAGGGTACTCAAACACACTCGCCTTTTTCAGCGTTTTTTATCTCTGGCTTTTGCCCAATCAACATTAACCTTTTTGTCAAAAACATTAAAATTCTCTCTTCCCTCCTTTAAACTGTCTTGTGAATCACTTGGCGCTGCTAGCTCTGAAGGAACAGCAGCGAGTAGTTCACCGTAGAACAGATGAGTGTGTTTGCTTACTTCCTACCTCACTTCAAATGTACACTGTTGTGAGATTTTAAGACAGTACAACTGGAGGATTTGTTTGGCATTTTCCAAAACATTTAACGCACACTCAAAGGCATTGCTAGCTGAAAGCAGGGCGTCTCCCTAACATAATCTAAATTTAGTTTTTTGACCAGAAAGGACATTTCATATAGCCAAAGAGTCAAAATGGAAGGCTTTACGTTTATTCATATCACAAAATTATAGATTCCAGTGAGAACCTGTGTTCTAATAAGGCTATTAGAATTATTCAGGCAGAAAACACAAACTTCAACCTATCAGAAGTAAGCTGTTCAAAGACAACAGATACATTACCTTGATTACACAGTTTTAACAAATGAGTCTGAGAGGGTCCCAGAAAAACAATTTCATCTTTACTTTCAACAGTGGTTGTCATAGCTTCAAAATACGAGTTTAGTGTATTGTCGTCAGCCCATAAGTTTGTCCTCTAAGCTAACACAGATTTTTATTTTCTCTAACAACAATACCTTATGATTAAGAACACTCATGTTACATTTAGCGAGAGAAAGATTTAATTTCAAAGATTTCATTTCATTTAGCGAGAGAAACCGCATTACTTAAACTATTATTTTGCTCGAACAGTTTAATATTTCGCTCTTTTTCATTCTTTAATTCACTAAGGGCTGTGTTCTTCCTAGACTCCGCATGCTTACGGAGTAAGCTATGTTTAAACTAAACACTATTTGAAAACTATGTTCAAAATAGGCCAATTGTCCATATTCAACTAACTATAAACTGTCATGTTTGTTGTTCACAAAGAAAACAAAAAGAAAACTAATGAAATAATTAAAAAAGAGAATATTTTGTTTTGCTAATGTGATAAAAATAATGTTTGCGTTATCCTCCAAGTCTGGTATTTATAGGCATAAAGGCTGAAATAATCGCACTGAAACTTTTCTTCGGTGAATTCTCCAAGAGTCGCTTACTAAAATGAACTTTCACGATAGATTTTGTAGTTATCATTGACTAAAGATGAGAATTATTAGACTCGAGTCCCTGGCGAAATCATAGCCGGAACAATGGTAAGAGTGAATTTTAAAGTTAGTAGAACGATTTAAATTCTTTCAAAATACCAGAACACTAATGGAAAGTAGTAATATTGTGATTAAATGGAAACGGTTTCTGTTCCTCGAAAACAAACTTTGAACACGGATCCGACATAATTACACATTACATCAGTTTCAATTACAAATCTCAGCAAGACAAAGCCCTGCACCTAAATCTGCATTTAAATCATCAGGAGCAAAGCATCATGAACCAGCGCGTGAGTTCGGGAAAAGTATAATGCCATTTTATTTTGGTAGCTCTAAAATTATTACAAAAATAATAACCGGCACCTACCAAACTTAAAGGTGTTTAGTTCAATTTTAAAATATGTTAAAAGATACGTTTTCTTAAAATATCCTCATGTAGTGGCTAAAATGTTATGACTCAAACAATGTTAAAAAACAACATAAAACCATCCCTGACACATTTGGGTATCAGAAACCGAAAATTTCAAATTAATATGATCTTGTCAACATTATATCTTGTCAAAGAATTATGTATACTATAATACTAATTTTAAGTTTAGATGATAGACATAGATGATAGATGATAGATGATTAGATGATAGACATAGATGATAGATGATTAGATGATAGATGATACTAAAAATATCAGTACATTGTTTTAAAAATAGTTTTACATCTGAAGTTCTATTACTAGTGGCAAAACTTTTGTTTAGTTACTATTTTATTGAGAATCTTCTGAAAAAGGGATGTGAAAACAATTTCTTTAAATTTGCATGTTTTAGCGAATTTCCCCTATAGGGAAGAAGCTATTACAGTAGGTCTCATGGTAAGACCTAAGCCCGAGACCATGATAACTTTTCGTTTTAGGGCCACCAGAAGCAAAAAACACCATTCGTTCGAATTGTTATCTATATATATATATATATATATATATATATATATATGTGTGTGTGTGTGTGTGTGTGTGTGTCTGTCAGCACGATAGCGGCCGTAAATATGGTCCGATCTTAATGAAATTTGGAACAGACATGTAAAGTGGTAATCGAATGGACGAGTTCGTGAACCAGCCCGATCGGACCACCGGAAGGGGGGATAAGGGGGGATAAACACCCCCAAAAATGGATTTTTTGGGTTTTTTACATATAAAAATAAAATTTATCAAATCTTTGTTGGCACCATTGAATTCAGCTCAAAAAACAAACAATTTAGTGTTCTGAATCATTGCTCTATGTCCATTGGTTACCGAGATATTGAAAGTGGTAAACACAGTACGTTGTCCCAATGTTAACCTTATGGGGAATAAGTAAAATTCTATATATCGCTTATTTCTCAACATATCTGGATAAAACTTGGTTTGTGGCTTCATCTAGATGAGATCTAATGTATTTTAGTCTAAAATCCCCGAAATTTCAATTTTTGTGGCAGCAAACCTGCATAATCATTCCCCATGTTATCCTTATGGGAAATAAAAAAATTCTATATCTTACTTATTTTTTAACATTTCTTGACAAAACTTGATATATGGCTTCTTCTAGTTAAGATCTACTACATAATGAATTGAAACCAACCAGTTTTAACATACCTGTTGCAGCAAACCTGCATAATCATTCCCCATGTTATTCTTATGGAGATTACAAAACATGTAAAATCTCGCTAAGTTGGATTGAAATACCATTTGTTGTGTTGCATCTGAAATTCGCTGAGTATGCAGGTCTGCTGCAACGGGGGTATTTTAATTTTTCTGAACTCTTCGACCAACACGTCGTAGCTTTGATTTTATAGATAAGAATATATAAACATTAACATTTCAGGCACTAAAAACTAGTAAGAAGATTCTTACCAAGATATTTTATAGGAATATATAAACATTAACATTTCAGGCACTAAAAACTAGTAAGAAGATTCTTACCAAGATATTTTATAGGTATTTTAAGATATTTTTATTGATATTTAAATACAAGAGGCGTATCGTCAGTTGGGGGTGTTTGAAAAGTAATGGTGCGAACTAAAGAGGTGACGATTCTAATCGTATCAACCGAATTGATTGATGGTAATGCCAAAATCGAATGAGCATGTTCGTTTTATTTGCATATTATTTATAATACGAAAAAACGACGAAAAGTTTTTCGGTCTGGGCTACTCGACTAGCTGTCACAGCTATAATTTCAATGATAACTGAACAACAAAAAAATGCATTTTTGCGTGTGTTGATGTCTGGTCAAACTCAATTAGTTTTTAATTAGTTAATTGAAAAACGTTAATTTCAATCATTGACCTATTTTAATCTGGAAGAAAGTTACAAATGTGTCACAGATTATTTTATATATTTATCAGAGACCAAAGTCTACTTGATTTTAATTTTTGTTGAACATTTATTTTTTATTTTAAGTTGCCCCTATGACTTGACAATATTACCTGTTAGGATCGTTATACAAGCTTTTAATTTGATTATTCCTTTTAATAAAACGATTTCATGTCATACCTAGTTTGTTTTAATAATATTTTTAGTATATGTTTTGCTAATTACTATCCAATATGGGGTTTCCCCACCTGCTACATTTAGACACTTTTTACTCCTTGTAATGAGTGAGTAAAATAATACTTTGTCTTCCGGGGGAGACAAAGTAAATCCTAAAGAGTAACACTGAAAAAAATAATAAAAAAATCGACCGCCTTCAAATTTTTACGGGACATGCAATACAAGTGCTAACGGTTGACCAGATATACAACATTGGCTTAGAGCGGAAACATTAGAGAACGCTCAGCTTGTGACCTTTAAAGTTTTAGGTAGGTTATATTAATCAATATAATACAATCAACCTGTGCTTACAATCGTATTTTTGTTAACAATTATAAACTATCCGAAAATCACAATGCAAATAATGCAATACACAATGCAATAATTGTTTTCCCCATATTTTTTGTTTTGAAGCTTTTTACTCCTTGTAATGAGCGAGTAAAATAATATGTTGTCTCCCAGCTGGAGTAAAGAGATTACATTGTTTCCCAGCGCGGCGGGAGACAAAGCAACTCAGTAAGAATAACATTGTAATCAATAATTAAAAAATCGAGCGCCATCAAATTCCTACGCAGTCGTGCAAATATGTTGACGTTCAACAGATTGCAGGCGCTAACAGCTGATTTAGTGGCAGGAATAATCAAGTAAAAAAATAACATTGATACTAATCAAATGTAAGAACGTCTACGAATCAAGCGTGTAAGAATGTTGCAACAATCACTAGATCGCTGGTGCATGAATGGTTGCAGCTACTCAGATGCAGGCAGTAATTGCAGATAAAAACGAAATGGATATTGTTGTTAATTACTAAGTAAATGAAACAGATGTTTAAAGACTGGGTATGTCTTATTGCAGATGAGGAGAAAAATGTGTGTATTCCTAGAGTAAAGCACATTGTCTCCCTCGTGAAAACTGTCGCCTTTGCAAGCTCGGGCGCCAACATTTTCAGTCGTGAGAGAGTGTAATACTTACTCACTCAACACACAAATAACTATTGTCTATCATGTACCTATTTACCCATCAGGGTTAGTCAATGTGATTCTCATTGTTGTGGTCGGTTAGGATAGGTTAGGTGAAGTTAGGTTTGGTTTATTTGTCCTTACAGGTGGGGCGAGAATGTTGTGTGTATTTTGGGAATAAAGTCGTGAAAATTGTCGCCCCCAGAAAGCTCGGACTTCAATATTTTCACTTGTGATAAAATGTTGTAATTCACTTGAAAGAGTGGTGAGTGTTGAAAAACACTTATTTAACTATTTTTGAAATTATGTAAAGTCGCATGTTTTACATATCGATTGTTTATGTACTGTAAGTTTATTATTTATTTATTTATGTTTAACAATTTCTTGATCAGCAATTTATTTCCTTCAGAATTTGTACAAATAAAAAATATTGCCAGTTTTTCAAAAAAATCAGGATGTAACCTAAACATTTCATCCGATTATTTTTACTTTTATTTTGTGCGTGTACATTTTATTTCTTTCCATTCACTAATGACAACTGTCAAATACTATAGTCGTTTCAAAAATCAATGGTTACTGTAGTTGTTATTTATTTATGTTGTAATTATTCATATATATATATTATTCTATTTATTTATGCTATATTTTTTATATTTTCTTTCTTCCAGTGCTACACGAAGGTGATAGAAATTTAGGAATAAGAAACTAAATCTAAATAGGGCCTACTTCAATTACTGAATCTATATGAAATATGACATGTAAACTTTGTACTTTCTTAATAATATAATATTTTCGACCTCGCTGATAAGTCCTGCGTGACTTAGCGAGGCCAACATTTTTTATTCTTTTTGAATAAAGTGAATTGAATCGAATAAGCAATTTCTTAATTATCTATATTTAAGGGTTTTTGGCATGAGACACGTGATATGCTTACCTTGATCCACCGTGGATGAGATACAGAAGGTTGACGTCATCAAGAGGCAGAGAAGCGCTGCCTGTTGAGGGGCAGACGAACTGACCATCGCACTAGTCACTAGCTTCACCACTCGCACTCGCACTCGCACTTGCAATCATTCGACCGAAAGTTCATTGTCTGATTTCTGCAGTCACACCCGGTTCGGAAAAGTTTATTTAGTAAAGCTGTTGGATAAAAAAATATTGGATTTGCCGACCGAATCTCACAGATCCACTTTGTGAAGAGGTCAATACGCCTGGATATTTCTTTTAAAGCCTGTACACGTCACAGTAATAAACCATACATTATGTACTCGCCTTCGGCTCGCTGGGGGCTCCGCCCCCAGGCCCCCGATGGTGTGTCGCTTATGGAGAGGGGTCGGGAGTAGAAAAGAGACATAAACATAATTAATCTCTTTATCTAAGTGTTAGTTTAAAAAATCTCCGTACAAGATATCTTTGATTGTGTTCCAAGGTGGGGTAGTTAGTGGGGAGTGAGTTGTTGGTTTGGGGGAGGGGGAGGTAATTAATTGAAGGGAGAAAGTTGGTGGGGCCAGGGAGTAAGGAAAAAGTTGAAAAATAACATGTCCATACAACTGAAAAGTTCTTAATTCGATTAATGTATTGGCCGAAGTAAGGGGTTGAAAGAGGTTAAAATTGGCAAATGACTTTAGGTAAAGGTGAAGGGTGACTTTAACTAATCCTTTGTCCCCCTATGATGTGTCCCGGCGAAGGGGAGGGTAGTGGTGGGGAGGAGGGTTAGTATAAGAGGAAAGGGGAAGTGGATGCATTGTGGATGGGGTCTAATAGGATAGGGTGGGAGAGAAGATAAGGCAGGGTAGGGGGTAGGTACAATTATTTTTTATATAAAACCAATGGAATATTAAATAATATGGCATCCATTTTTTCAAATTTAAGGATTGAATGCAGTTTAATTTGGCAAAAAATTTACCATCGCAAATGGTTGTATTAGGAGAGGGGGGTTTAGGGCTGGTTTTGGTTGTTGGGAGGTTAATTATTTGATGGTAAAGAGGGGGTAAATGGGGTCAAGGGGTGAGACAGAAGTATTTGCAAAGAAATAACAATGCCTAAGTTTTAAAAATACTTAAATCAATAAATTTATTGTTTGTATTTAGGGGTTCGAAGGGTAATGACTGGTTAAATGTGGTCAGTAACACTGACTTACCCCTTTACAAAAGTTGGGTCTCTCAGTAGATTAACATTTTGTTCATAGTCTTGGCACAATGTATTTAGGTGTTTAAGGGCAGGTAAGTTGAAGTGAACGTAGTTTTGATTCCGGGAGGGGGTTGTTTATTTAGTGTTCAAAAGTACTTATTTTGAAATAACATTGCCTAACACTGAAGATTTGTTTAATTCATTGGTTTGATTTAGGGGTTGAAAGAGGTTAAAAATTGCAAATGATTTCGTATACACGTGAAGGGGAGCACTGTTTATTCCCTATTCAAAAATTGAGTCTCCAAGGGAATAAGTTAATAATAAAATAAAAACACGGGTAACATTGAATATTTATTGCAAGTTCAAATTTAGACAACTTTAGTAGGGTTGAAACGGGATGAAATTGTCGAAAGACCTCTGACAATCCTGAAGGGTCGACAGAAGGTATTTCGTTTTTAAGGACGGAATGGTTATTCAATGATGGGGTTTTAGGTTGTGCGGGGGGGATTAATTATTTGAGAGGGAGAGAGTTGGTGAGGCCAAGGCGTGAGGCCAAACTATTCGCTTAAAAATTGTAATGCCAACATTTGATAAAACCTCAATCCGCTTAAAAAGGAGCTTTACTTTGAATACAGTACGTGATCTTGGTTTTTCGATTGGATGTGTGGCAAATTGCAGCTCTCAGTGAAATGTGATACATTGTCTACAAATTTTCAGTCTAGTTAGTATTTGGCGAATTTCGAAAATTTGTTACCTTTATATGCATTTTAATACTAAAAACTAGTTGTATTATTAGTGATTTGTAACATATATGCTGTAGAGATGATGAACACCAAATGTCAGCCCTCTACGTATAATATTAAATCTATTAAAGCTGAAAAACGTCGGGGGAATCATAGAAAATTTAAAGTTCTAGAGCTACCTAAGGGTGAAGGAAGCAAGATAGGGCAAAAGATCACAGGACCAAAGTTGTAGATCGTGAAAAATCCGTGGCACATGGTGCAGTCGATTCCTTCATAGAACCATCCGTTCGGCCATCAGAGCTCAAAATAACTGTTTTTTAAAGCATTTTTAGACTTGTTAATAACTTTTTTGAGTGTTGAAATTTAAAATTGCTTTTTTAATAAATTTGCCCTCGGTTTTAACCAATGAGGAAAGTGCATGCCAAATTTCAGGCTCCTAGCCCAACTGTAAGTCATAAATAAACTGTCCTGAAAATGTTCGGAGATATAGGCAGTAAATCAAGGTGACACGAAATTAAATACCTCTAGAAAATCGCTGATATTTGGAAAATTTCGATGATTTTTTAACTTTATATGCATTTTAACATTAAGGACTGTTCTTTGTTTGAAATTTATTGTTGGTGATGGTGATTTTATATTTTGATTAGGATTTTTGCGGACATTTGCCATCACTGATTAGTAAAAAACAAGTTTCACGACGTTTCGGGATCTGGGATCTGATCCCATCTTCAGGTGGAAGAAAACCTAGAACATAGCAAGATTAGTAACACATAGCCAGGAAAACCTGGACAAAAACACAGCTAAAACAGAGAACTGTA